>OY743155.1:15911053-17161053 GCA_963555695.1 Dasypolia templi
GAGATTTATTTACAGGCTTTTATTTTCCAGAGAAACTGTTAAAAGACATGCAATCTAATGAATGGCCTAAAGGTCTTATCTTTTCCCTTTCACCAGACAATGGTTTTGACCTTAGCCAACGCTGAAATAAAAAGTAATCGTGATTGCAGTCCTATTACGTATAGAAAGTCTAACTTAGCCTTAATGCTTAAAAGGTCGCGGTAGTTACTTTATTTAAAAAATGGCGTTTACTGAGCCTTCGTCATATAATAAGATAAAATAAATCGCCGAACTAAGAAGAAGCTACGCAATATGGTAGACAATACCTAATTCATATAAGAATGTAATTGTTGGCGATAAAATAAACATTATATAAATTAATAAATCTTTGAACTAAGGTACAACACCCGAAGATCTTCCGTGAGAACAACCTCTAAAAGAGTTTAGTCATTCAAAGATAAAAACGAAATAATTCAGGAAGTTTGCCTCTCTTATAACCTCAATACGAACTCCTCTTCATCCATATTAATTTTTCTCCTCGATTTCTAATTAACTTTATCACCAAAGCTAATTCACCGGTGACTAGCTAATTAAAATAAATCGCAGGTGGAAGGTGAGGGAAGATGGCAGCATTTTCCTTATTAACTGTGGTTTGCTGGCCAACGCTGCACTTTCAAACGGTAAAACGGCCTTGAAATATGGTAATGTTGCGCTTGGCCTTGCAAACATTCGTGAGGTAAAGAAGATGGTAGCTTGAGGTTATTGATTGCATGTAATGTACTCGTGGTACTACTTAAGGACTCGAACTACTTTTTTATGAGAAACGTAATAGCTGTACGTATAAACGTATAAGTCTTAGAAAAACATCCTGATAAGTAAAGGAAAGATGGCGGAACAGAAGATTCTCTCAACTGGCAAGCAAGGCGCTAGGCAAAACATATTTCTAGGGAGAAACGGCTTTGTTTTCCGGGATGTGCCAAAGGAAGCATACGTATGACACAGGTGCGTTCTACTTGGGGTCCCGCATGTAGATTCTTTAAAAATCTCACTGTGAAGATTTGCGTGGAGTGAGCTGTCAGTGTCATCCCGTCTTGGTCAATTCCTAGCATCGGTAGCACTGACAGCTCACTCTACGCTCACTTTTCTTAAATTTTCACGTTGAGATGGTTACAGAATAGCAGTACCGGTTTCTTTATTTGCCGAGAAGTGCCACTTATTGGTATTAGACGTCATTTTCCCATTCGAGATGAAACAAAGAGAATTTATAATTTGTCCCTTCTAGGCGTGAATTTTGAACCAGCAGGACATATCCTCAGAATTCCTTTACATAGGTATTTAAGAACGACGTGTCCTCCAGTTTAGTTATACTGTAACTACTAATGACATGTACTATGCAAATACATGCATGTAAATACTTTAATGGATGCGTCGCAGTAAGTCATCTCTTACAATTCCTTTGTTTAGAGGTGCCTTGAAGACAACCGTACTGAACCTAAATCGAGTCGATTCGAGTCGACAAATTCTCTATAGTGAATTGGGAACAATAGCTATGTCGTAATGTATTTATGAATGAACTTGAATGGATGTGGATATTTATCTTTACTTGTAGATAAATCCTAAAGCAGAATAAATAAGTAGGTGCTACAGGAAGTCGACATATTTTCACAATACTTATTTATTATGTTTTGATCATTTGTCTTTGTTGTGTTAAAATAAATGTTTCAGCAAACACTCCCATTTGCTGAAACATTTATGTGTAAGTAGCGTCTAAGCATGTTTTTTTAAATAACGTTTAGAATGCTTCTCGCAGATGCATGGGTTACGAAGGGCATTGCAATCGGCTATAAAATGCTTTCAAACCTTCGTTTTGTAGACGATGTCGTTATTTTGCGTCTACGGCAGATCAATTGCAACAAATGCTCTGAGGACTGCAAGCCTTGAGGTTGGACAGACGATGACTCTGATGGATCGGACTGATGAACCGGTCAAAGACTAAACGGCCGGCGACTACGGTCAATGCTGCTGAATATAGGTTTGAGGTCGATGGACAGGAAATACATTATGTAGACGAATATATCTACCTGAACCAGCTAGTTTCCTTCCAAAACAGACAGGACAAACAGATTGTAAGTCGAGTAGAAAATGCTTGGAGGAGCTACTGGTCCAAAAAGGCGCATGAAAGGCGACCCTATAACACTAAAGGGCAAGCTCTTGAATACGTGTATCCTGGCTATTCTAACCTGTGGCGTTCAGATCTGATCTTTTACCACGGCTAGGGAGTTCAAACTCAAGGTGTGCCAAAGAGCGATGAAGCAGAGCATTTAAAAAATTAAACTCACCGACCAAATTCGCAACTCCATAATTCGCTCCAAGACAGGCATCGCCGATATTGGCGATAAATATGCGAGGCTGAAATGGAACTAAGGGGAAACACTTATAGACACACAACAACAATAGCAATATCAAACAGATATAGATTCATCAAGACCGTGGATGCCTGAAGACGTCTCGTCGTGTCCGACATAGGTATAAAAACGCTAGCGTGACGTTTGGTCTCAGTACTGACCGATTAGCCGAAGAAGCCACAATATAGACAAAATTGGCAAAGTATGTGGGAGAACTTTGGCCAGCAGTGGGACGACAAATGTTTACAGGAAAAAAAAAGTTTTAGAACCTGGCTATTTTGGAGATATTAACAATTAGATACTTCTTTTTATTAATAAATAACATAACATCACGCCTTGTTTCCCCGAAGGGTTGGGCAGAGGTGTACCTGTACACCCACATTTCGCCAGTTATGTTTAAGTCCCATGTAATAGGGGGCGAGCCTATTGCCATCAACCGGGCACAAATCCAGACTCCGGTTTTTTTATTTTTTTTATTATAAAAAAAAACACCCTATGTG
This sequence comes from Dasypolia templi, assembly GCA_963555695.1. NCBI lineage: Eukaryota > Metazoa > Arthropoda > Insecta > Lepidoptera > Noctuidae > Dasypolia > Dasypolia templi. The sequence continues at coordinate 15,913,938 of OY743155.1, forward strand.
CAGAACGGGAGCTTTCTTAACTGTCAACGTTATAATGTGGTTAGTAGGTAATCATCCAGTCCCTTGCGAAAAACTAATCGAAGATTATTTACTTATGTAAACCACAAAAGACTGTAGGTATAGTCTGGAGCAGAGAGTTCAAATGTTAACCAAAGAAGCATTGGCTCGTGTCCAATCCAGGATAATCAAATTTACCTAACCACTGGACGAATTTGATTGTTCCGGATCGAAGATCACGATATTTTCGACTTCACAAAAGGCACGCTCGAATTTCGACACGAAAATGTACAGAAATATGACGTCGGCTTTCAGATAATTAAAAGTATGAAATAACAGGCAGTTTATGTAAGTAGTTATCTCAGATCATAGTTATTTATAACTGCATAAGTAATTTCTAAGTTCAGCAGAAGGTTACAGTCCGCGTGGCCTTAGCTGAGCATTGCACTTTTTACACTGTTTCAGTAGTACAAATATATAGTTTATGGAAAAAAAAAAACATCTCTTTTCTGTTCCAAATGACGAGACTTGGAAACATGCTTGGCAGTATGGCAGAATGAGGTCACTACAAAGATTGAAAGCGTTAGATTTGTACCCACAGTACTAAGCCGCAAGAGTGAGCTCAAACAGTAATAATGGCGTTTCCATGATAACCAAGTTTTGTCTCAGCGACATCTGTGTCAGACGTGACAAAACCAAATTGAAACGCGACCATCTTTTGACACGATAAGGCGAATCTACGATTTAAATCTTTGGGTAACTATTAGCATTACAAAAGACGAGCTACGAATAAAGGTACTAGGTACCTAATTCCATGACCGGTACTTAATTCACGGCACTATTATTAACGTTATGTTACTTTTCTTTTCATTGCGGTTTAAGTACAATAGCCTCTAGAGGTCTACGTGATCGGCTGCACGTTTGCAGCGGGTACCGACAGCAGGGAAAGTGCTTGCTAAGGTTTTTTGGTGCAATTGGATGGCGGAAAATTGGTAGGCTGTTGTCGACCGACATGAAATAATAAGCAGTGGACGTAATGACTTTATAATTATATGTAATACATAAACAGATATTTTCACTTTTACTGTGAGAAATGTTAGCAAACTCGTTGCAAGTTAACTAAGTATGTACCAGGCCAGCATTGCGAAAAAAAGTTTTTATGTATGACTGGCCTGTTATAGTCTATTTTAAAAATATGATTATTTATAAGTAAAAAAAATCCAATTTCAAAATTTCCCTCCACATTGTTTGCGAGTTAATTTAAATTATCGTATCTCATTAAAAAATGGATCTGCGCCGGACACAATTTCGCGCTATGATTTTTTAAGATTTCAAGTGTCGCCTGAAACCGGACGAATCGTACGATAGACTTCAAATGGCATTCATGGATGAAGGCCCTTGTAAGGCCACTGTGTATCGTTGGAAAAACGAATTCAAGCGCGGTCGACTAACTTTGGGGGATGAAGAAAGAAGTGGTCGCAGCACGCCGGTCAAACTACTGGGTCACCCTTCTTACAGCCCTGACCTAGCGCGGTGCGACTTATTTTTATTCCCGAAAATTAAAAATCTGCTCAAAGGGATACAATTTTCGTCGCCGGAAAATGCGCTGTCAGCGTTCGAGCAGGCTGTAAACGAGGTGATTCCCAACAGCACCAATGTGATTGCGAGAGGGACGCACAGCGCTACAGGCCGATTGTCCGATTGGCTGATTGCTTAGCAAAGGACGCGTCGCTATGTGCACTCACACAAATGCAAAGCTCAGCTTAAGCCTCGTGGACTTTACCTATTTGATGAATACAACACAATACGCGTGTAATAGGCGTGATGTTATTTTATGTAATACAATAATAAGTCTACGCACGAGTTAATCTATCTAAAAACCATTATTTCGCGGACATTGGTGTGGGTTACACGTTTACCTATGTAGTTTTAAACTTTCTCTGTCACACTTTGATTGTAATGTGTAACTGTTGTATGTCCCAATAAAGTAAGAAATAAAAGTGTATGTAAATGTTGTGTCATTACTGCTAACCGTACCACCGGTTACAGACAGTAAGATACAGATAATTTTCATAAGAAAAAAATATCCCATTAAAATTTCGTATGACTCACGCCCAGTTCAGAAATCAACGTTCAGGTTTTACCATGCGTGTCAGATGGTTACAGAATAGACCGTCAGGACTTATGCAGGGCAAAGCCCCCTCCTATATTGAGACACACAACAAGTATTGAAACTGTACCTACTATGAAACCTGTTGACCGTAGTGGCACTAGATACTAGAATACCTAGGTCACAAGAACGTACTCATCTAGACAGAACGGCAGAAGCTTGGCGCCGCTCTCAAGGCAAGGTCTTGGTCGTTTTGTTTACCCTTTTATAAAGCTTCCGCCCGCGACTTCGCCCGCGTGATTCTTTTTTTTTAACTCACACACAATTATTACTTGTAATACAACAAAGATGTATGAACGTAAACGAGGCAAAAGGAGTATGTAAGGATCGTAGCAGGTGGCGTTCTGTGGTTTCTGCCTACCCTCATGGGAAGAAGGCGTGAGTTTATGTATGTATGTGTGTATGTGTAATAATAATTACAAATGTTAGGGAAGTCATCTACTTTTCAATATTTGTAAATATGTGAGCACCAAGTATCTATCACATATTTAATTTACCAGCCATTGCTTTTTTTAAACCTTATGTGGTACTTATAGTAATTTTATGATAGGTGCATCGTCTTCACATGTAATTAATGTATTAGGACAAAATATTGTAAATTTTTTAAAAGAGTTACAGTGGAGTTTCTTGCCCATTCTTCTCTATACGAAACTTTATTTTGCAAGGGGCAACTAGAACCAATTCTATGTTTTTTTTTTGTTGTAAATGTGGATGTTTAAAAGTGCCATTTAAGTTTCAATTTTAAATAAATGATTTGCCTTTGACTTTGTGAAGTCAAAGTTTCGACTTGTGGTTCCAGAGATTAGCGTGTTGAAACAAACAAACTGATTGCTTCATTAATAGAGAATAGATAATGTCATTGTTTTCCGGTACTGGCATCATGATTACCTATATTTTTAAACTACAGTATAGTACAGGGTTATATATAATTGTTTGCGTCATGTTTACCGCATATAAACGTTTTTTGTTTTTTCATTTAATTAGCTGGCGAAACTTCACTAGGTACGTGATGTGTATCAATATCTTATGACGATAAAACTAAAAATACTAAAATCTTAACTCTTATTTTCCAGTTCTGACTACTGACTTCACTAGTCCCGTAATCAGCTGTAAGTATAGCAAAACAAAATCAGTTTTTAATGTTCCCACAGCTGGGAGACTGGCCCACAGACACAGGCTCTGTGAGAAGAAGTGGGCCGTAATCAACCACATGGGCCCAGTGCGGGTTGGTAGAAGTCACATGTCTTCGCATTTTGGTTTTTAGGACATGCTGGTTACCTCACGATGTTTTCCTTCACCGTTTTGAGAGCAGTGGTGATGAAATAACTTACACAAAGTAAAGCGCCAGCATAAATCAGCTGTAAAGTTACTTGAAATTATGAGTTTAGTGAAACTTCTTCTTCAGTTTTATCGTCATCATTAGATAATTATCGATTTATAGTCTGTAAAGTTTCTAGCCTGTACTTTTTCATGAACTTCATAGATCCAAAGCAATAGTAAGTAGGTAGTAACAAATTACAATTTTATAATATTTACGAAACAGTGATCAAAGATAGCTGCAAAGTTATTGGTTTTATCTACTTTTTTATCTAAAGATACCATATTAATAAGCCGAACTTATTTTTGATACAGACACTATGCTCTCAAGCACCTTTTTGAGATTGATTTATTAATATGGGGCTATTGGCCCAGCTACAAAATAATGTACCTAATCGTTATAAAGATCATGTTTATTCAAAAACCGCTTTAGATGCACATGTGCCTCTTTACCTCAGTAGGTATAGTTGACCTTGTAACTGCTTTATCACTATATGGTTGAATCTCCCTCGCATGTCTTAAAACAACCAGCAAAAGGTCGATTCTGTAAAAATCTCACCGTGAAGACTTGCGTGGAGTCATCTGTCAGTGTCATCCCATCTTGGTCAATCTCTAGTATCAGTGGCACTGACAGCTCACTCCACGCTCACTTCACCTGAGTTTTCACGGTGACATGGTTACAGAATAGCACTAAAGGTCTATTTGTCTATGAACGATGTTAACACAGATAGCTCTTAAACGCGTTTTTTATAATCCGAACGCGTTCAGTTCCAATTTACAGGGGAAGTGTTGCCAAAAGTGGTAATAAAAATACAAGGTCGACTATAATATCTATTGTCAAGTTACTGTAAACATCGCATAAAAGAATGAAGCCAAAAGATCAAGTAGGTGCAATAGATGTAGATTAAGGTCATCTCGAGTGTCAAACATAACTCGAGTTGACCTTAATCTACATGAATGTTATCGCACTCACCGACAAGTAATAAAAACCTGTTGTAAAATTGATAGTTATCAGAACTGTTACACCAACTCTAAATCTTGGAGCCAAAGCCAATCACGTAGCCAAATGAAAGTATGTTTCTCACCTTTTACCTTTCAAGAAGAGATTGGTGCCAACGAATGTAACCAACATTGGCACCAATGTCTTCCAGAATCGAAGAAGGTATCGCATCACTGTTTGAAGCCAATGTGACGTTGCGGAAATCTCGCTGATTCATTGATTAGGCAATCGGACAATGATTCAAAGGAATTCGTGTCAGCGATAAAATGCGAACAATCGCAACGGAAAAACGATCTTACAGATTGGATACCTACATAACGGAGATTCTTTTGTAGGCAGCTTTTGACAGTGATATTTATTTATTTATTTATTTAAACTTTTCGAACCCAAAGAGGTACAAAGGCGGACTTAATGCCTTAGGCATTCTCTACCAGTCAACCAAGGGTGGTGAAGAGATAAGATGGCAGGTGCTTAAGTTGAAGGGGACGATAATGGAAGAAAAATTACTTTAAAAAAATAATATAACTTGTGAAGTGTGATGTAAAATAGATATTGTGTAACTTATAAGACACATACATACATATTAAAAAAGTATATACTTACAATACATATATATATATATAAATTTTATGGTGAAAGGTGTTGAGCCGACTCTACGCTATTTGTTACGAAAATAACTCTGCAATTTCCGCTTAAATGCATACCGACTGGTGGCCGTCCTGATATCAAGAGGAAGCGCATTCCAAAGAAGAATGGACTGAATATGAAAGGAAGAATGAACAAAGTCAGAAGTATGAGAAGGACAAAGCAGGAGAAGATTGTTGGAAGAACGCAGTTCCTTAGCGTGAGATGAACATAGATATTGGAAGTGAGACATAAGATAAGAAGGAGGAGTGGGAGAGTTGAGAAGAGTGAAAAGTGTAGTCAAAGCGCGCAAACTTCTTCTTTGGCGAATGGACATCCATTTGAGCTCAGACCTATAGCTCGACACATGGTCATATTTTCTGATGTTGAATATGAACCGGATACAATTGTTGAGCAATCTGTCGAGCTTATCCAAAAAAACCGCATTCAAGTCAAAGTAGCACACGTCACCATAGTCGATGATAGGGAAAATCAAAGTCTGCACGAGCATGGTTTTCGTCTTACCGGGTAAAAAGTTTCTCAGACGATACAGGGAACGCAGAGTACCGTTGACCCTTTGGCTAACACTAGAGACCTGGCGTTGCCAGCTCAGTGTCGAGTCAAGATGCAAACCGAGATCTTTCACAGTAGGGGTAATGGGGATGGCGATACCATTGAAAATAAGAGGAGGAAGAGAACTGAGCACCACTCTACCCATCATGCGTGAGCTTCCAATTAGAATGGCCTGACACTTTGAGGGGTTTACTAACACCCCAAAACGATCAGACCACTCTCTGATAGCATCTAAGTCTTGATTTACATCTACTATAGCGTCCGACAAACTTTCCACCCGCTCAGATGTATACAATTGAAGGTCATCAGCATAGAGATGATACGAACACCGAAGACAGTGAGTTATAAAATTAATGAAGATGGAAAATAGCAAAGGAGAAATAATACCACCTTGTGGAACACCAGCATTCAGGTCACGCCAACTCGACGAGGTCTCATCAACGCGAACCGACTGCTGACGTCCCCGAAGATAAGAAGAGAACCATTCCAAAGCCTCGGACGAAACCATAAGATGAGAGAGTATAGAAAGGAGGATATCGTGGCTGACGGCATTAAAGGCATTGGAGAAATCAATTAACACCAGAACGGTAACCTTGGTATCCTCCATAGCTTCTCTAATGTCACCAGTCACTTTAAGGAGAGCGGAGGCTGTACTGTGCCCTGGTCTGAATCCAGACTGAAAAGAGCTAACAAGTTTATTCCGGTGAATAAACCCCGTAAACTGCTTGTGTACGCAGGCCTCAAGCACTTTAGAAAGGAATGGGAGAATGGAAATGGGTCGAAAATGACTGGGAAGGCAGGGATTTGAAATTTTTGGGAGAGGGCGGACATAGGCCATACGCCACAGGGAAGGGAATTGTCCGGAATCAAGAGAAAAGTTGATAATATGGGTAATCGGAGAGAGAAGGCTATCCAGGATCCAAACAACCATATTACGACTGATGCCGTCACAGCCCACAGCCTTGGATTTAATGGACAGGATGAACTTTTTTATTTCGTCCATAGTGACCGGAGAGAAGTGAAATGGTTCTATGATGGGACTAGCTAGGCCAGAAATGAAATCGACCGTCTTGGACAACATTTGGGAAGCCAAATGACAAGTGGTTGTAAAATGACGGTTGATATCATCAAGGCCAATTGTATTAGGAAAATCCACATGACGTGGTCTGCCGATACCAAGAGTACCAAGAAACTTCCAGATATCAGCAGGTGAAGAAGAAGATATGTTCTCGAGAATATGGCGGCGTTTAGCGTTGCGTATCATCTGATTACACCGATTTCTAGCAGCTTTAAAAAAACTCCGATTTTCTTCACTGCGATCCTTTTTAAATTTTCGAAAGGCCCGATCCCTGCGCCTCATCGCCATACGAACCCCTGTCGTCATCCAAGGAGCAGGAGGACGCCGAAGTTTAATATTCTTAACAGGAGCGTGTTTGTCGTAGAGAGCAAGGACCGTCCGATCGAAAATGCGCAGCTTTTCATCAACAGCAGTCGCCGCTTCCAGGTGTTCCCAATTGAGGTTTGACGCATCCTGACAAAGCTTCTCAACGTCCATGTGCAGAACTTTTGGGACAGGTTTAGGCGGTTTTAGGACATACGAGAGGAAAATTAGGTCATGATGAGAAAATCCAGGAGCGGGACATTGACCATGAGAAGAAACAAGGGAGGGTGCGGAGGTAAGCATCAAGTCGAGCCAAGTGTCTTCGCCTGAGATGTTGAAATGGGTAGGTTGCAGTGAAAGTATGTGGAGACTAACAGACTCAATGATGTGAAGGAGTTTACGGGATCGAGGGGTGTGATGAGCAAGGTCGGTGTTGAAATCGCCCATGATGACACAGTGTGCATACTCTGACCCTACGGATTCAAGCGCCAATTCAAGTTTGGAAAAATAGTCGACGGCTGGTGGACAGTAGACAACACCAAGCAGGGTCTTGACGCCTTTGACGTAGACCTCTAAAAAGAGGTACTCAGCGGAAGCATGGTATTGTGAGGGTGATGAGGCAATGATTTTGAAAGGGAAATCTAGATAGCTACACCACCCCCTCCCTTTCCAATTCTATCATTGCGGATAAGAGTGAAACCTGGGAGAGGGTAGGTGGTGGAGAGAAGATGAGGTTTGAGCCAACTCTCGGAAACCAGAACAGCATGGACATTGGCGTCGGTAAAGGTGTCCAACAGATCACTATAGTGACTAGGAACGCTTTGCGCATTTATGTGGCAGACATTAAAAAAATGGCCTTTCCGTTGGGTGAAGCTCCGACGCACAAAGTCACTAAGGGTGTCAGTCAGTGAGCTGAAACTTGCATTAGCGGATGAGCTAGAGGAATCAATGGCAGAGTAAAAAGAGTCATCATCAGTTACCATAAAGTACAAATAAAATAATATAAATATATATAAATAATTGCTAAAAATGCAAATAAACTAAGATAGCGTTTGCTTAAGCCCCACCGGTAAAGTTGTACATGGATCCTTTGGATATTATTGAATCATGAGTACTTAATGTAAGCCATAAGGACAAATACTCCAAAACTAATATTACTCCAAGGTGGTTTTTGGGTGTTGGTAACACGCAAAAAAGCCGTCAAGCCGCCAACATTACGGAAAGTGATCTAGAATACATTGCAAGACGGCATTTTATAATATAATACGAAATTGAAAATAAAAAGACTTTTCACTAACTGGAAAAATAAGAAAATCGTTTACGCTCAGGTGAGCTCAGGTGCTACCATGAAAACCCAATTTTTAGGGTTCCGTTGCCAAATGGCAAAAATGGAACAAATGTAATTTCGTAATATCCGTATGTCTGACCGTCCAGCACCCGCATTGCGTAACGCGCTTTCAACCACAATCTGTAGATATAATTTTGAAGAATATTGCTAATCCATTGCTTCATATGTTTGAAAAATTTGTCTGCACAACAACGTAAATAACGCAATGAATGTTGTTGAACTGTCAAAATTAAAGCCATTGCTACTGAAAGTGTGTTACACAATTACCCCGCGGACGTCACTAAGACATTTTACTCGAAAACAATTTCCACTATTTCGATGAAAATTGGAAAGAAGCAAATTATAAAAACCAATATAAGTGAATTCCCTTTATAACGAGAGATCGAAAAATCTATGCACAAATATTACGATGTCTCTATCCGCCAGTTTATATCAAGTGACTGCTGTTTAAATTCGTAGTAAAAAAAAAACTCAAAGGAGTTATTTCAAATACTTAAACCAATTACAGGCACTTTTGAATTGTCAAGATGTCGGTCAGTCAGAAAGATGAAGCTAGTTATCCATTCCAAATCGTAGTAGATACCTGTGGAGAAGAAAAGGCAAGAAACTCCATCGACACTCTTTAAAATAATATTGTTACATACAATTAGCTGCATCAGTCATGTTGAAATTATACATGTGTGAACGATGTAGAAAGACGTGCACGTTAAAGGCGTCCCTAATGAAAAACATGACTGATGTAGTTTTTAGGTTATGAGATAATTTGGTTACTACAGCAGAAAAAACATTATTTATCATAGTTTTTTCGATACATGTGTAAGTACTATGAAATACAAACTAATTTTTGTTGATCATTTTGTTCGATAAAATCAATACTGTGCATGCGTAAATATATCATCTCAACTGAAACCTTTACAGTGCGTGGTCCGACACGCACTTGGTCGGTTTTTATAATTAGCGAAATTCTGGTCCTTTTTTTCTGCAAACCGGTTATCAGCATGTCGATTCTGTAAAAATCTCAACGTGAAGACTTGCGTGGAGTGAGCTGTCAGTGTCATCCCGTCTTGGTCAATCCCTAGCATCAGTGGCACTGACAGCTCACTCCACGCTCACTTCACCTAAGTTTTCAAAGTGTGATGGTCACAGAATAGCACTACTGATTGCAGACTATCTCCATCATTATACAATCTCAGACACCCTGCATACATGCGTGCATGCTTACAGTCAAAACATTAGCCGATCAGCGGCTGCCTCTGCGGTCAAGTGTGTTGTCACCACCAGTGGGTCATACTTAGGGTGAATTTCGCCAATGAAACTGAACGCTATATGTGCTGATCGCTATTTGAGAGCTGTCAGTGTCATTACTTTCTGTGGAATATTGACACTGACAGCTCTTGAACGCACTTTGTCAAAATGTGACACTGTTAACGTTGTGATATAGTCATTTCATACAACTGTCAAAGAATAACGGTTGAGATTTGAATATAGGGACAATTTAAGTTGGCCGTCAATTTGCTTAACACTTTATTTTCCTTACTCTAATTGATGGGTAAAATGAGCGGTTTTGGGGACTGTCTCCAAGTAAATCATAATAATATGACGTTCATTAAGCGCTTATTTCAGTCTCCTACAAAATGTTTAGCTTGAGTGTAGATGTTCACTTTAAACTTATAAAGGCGTGTCACTTAATTCAAAGCGTCAAACAGCTTAATGCCTATTTCGCGTTATTGGATCGTAATCCCAAGAGCCTTAACACACAGTAGTAGCGTTAGACAAAACAGTACTTTACAAATTGACACATCACCGTTAATGGCGTCATCAATTAATGAATAAGAAGGGCTAGGCGTATTTCAGGGTCAGTGTTATCGAACTGCGCTACAATATATTCAGGGTACTTAATTGTAAACAGGGGTGATTGGAAACATTACGTGTCATAACTATACCTACATATTTAAAATAAATTAAAAATATGACCAGGCACTCAAACTGTAACCGAAATAAGTATTTTTAATAGGTTTTTTTATAAACTGTTTTAAAGGAAAAACCTTAATTAAATAGAAACAATCATGTTACAGTATCAAAGTGTAACCTTTTATATGTGTTAATATGTTTAACAGAAATAAGCAGTTTAAGGCATAATTGCACGGTACCTCAACAACGCGCGGCGGACGGACAGACGCGGAGTTGCCAAAATAGCCTCAATCCCGACTGGAATTATGGCGATTTGACACCACGTTTACTTGTTACACTTATTGATACTGTAAACACTTTCATATCGGTTACAGATTTTTACTTTTACACTTTTGCAAGTGTTTTGGGTTAACACGTTGAAACACACATTTATAAGTGTTACATATTTGATTCTGTTATCAATTAAAAATGTAACACTTATAACTCTGTAACCTTTATGAAGTTGTTTAAAGTCCGTGTTTATGCCCCTACACATAAAACAACATCATCCCTACATTCCTCGAAGGATTAGGCAGGGGCTATAGTAGGAACGCCATTTCTATGAGCTAAAAGTCCCATGTAGATATTAGTGGGCGAGCCTCCAGACTCCGGGCAGCTACTGACAAATTCTAGATGAAAAAACCCAATAACATTTTGCTCGACCCTGGAATCTAACCCAGGACCTCATGACCAGGACTGTAGAGCACGGAGACGCCTCGGCGGCCTCTGCTAAAGGCGGCATTGTGTGTTTTGTTGAAGGCGGTAAGTGACATAAGTTGTGCTTAACGCACTTTTGGCGCCATGAATTTTATAAGTACTGTCGTCTCTGGTCGCTATACCGACGCGGCTATTCTGTGGTATATTCCAAAATAAACGGAAGAGGAAGTGTCAAAAGAGAGCATGATGCTTGTTAAGTTCTGAAGTTCCGATCATCTAGTGTGACGGTTTGTGCAGCTAGTCAAGGCGATATGGGTCACGTTTGCGGTATGGTCTCGTATCAGTTAATCAACAGCTGGAGGTAAGGAGACGCAAGAATGCAAAGTAAAACTTTAGTAAACTCTCCGTTTGAATGCCGATTTTACGTTTATTTTTATACATACTTGCATACTGATTGCTATTGGACTTAATAATCTTCTATCTTCTATTAAAAAAATGAAATTCTGTTCGTTGGTATGCGTATACTATCACTTGAGAACGGCTTGACCGATTTGGGCTGTGTTTTGTTTGAAAATGTTGGTAATAGTCTGAATTTGAAATTCGGGAAAAACTGACCGATTTTTTGCTATGAGATTTTTGTATAAACTATTGAAATCTAGACAGGACAACGTTTGTCGGGTCAACGGTCTTAGAGGGCTATAATATTAATTTATTTATAACCAACTTTTATTCACAACACACAACAGTAAGCACCACACATACAAGTTATCGGTCAGTACTAGTAATTACACATACAAACACAAAACTATGTTAAATGACATAGAATTAGATTACATTATACAAAATTAGAAAAGAAAAAAATATATGATAAAATTAGATAAAAGTAGGTATTTATATTCATTAAAATTAGATAACATTAGACAAGATTGGATAAAATGAGCCAATATAATTTGAATAAAATTGAAACAAATTTATTAAAAACAATATACAATTCAATTATTTATTTACTCCAAGGAGATTGCACTGGGAGTGGCAATGGACTCAAGGTATCGAGTAGCAGTGTTCAGGAATCTCAGTTCAGGACTCACAAAGACATCTAAGCACTTGTCATACAGCAAAATGTTGCTAATATGGGTGAAGGCCAGGTACAATGGACTAGTTTTAAGGGTCATGGTTACAGTTTGAGGTGTTGAGAATAGAGGACGTTGGCGAGGGCATAGTGCGTGTCTAATGGGTGGTGGGATGTTAAAGGAGATGTGCTGAAGTAACGAGGAATTAAAGTGGGTAACACGAATTATTATATTGACAGTAGAATGGTCTACTGTCAATATTATAGGCCTCTAAGACCGTTCTGTCAATATAATATACCTGCCTATACAAATAGACTAGGTACGTAAACCATACAATGATGTATTACCATTATTTTTATAATACTTCATTTACCCCACACGGGCTCATACCTACACGTTTAGTTAGAATCATATTTTTTGGCATAAAAAATAAAATGGGCCGAATAAGATTTATAAATAGGTATGTTGTTTTTTTAAACATGTTACTGTCAACTTAGATAAAAAATTCAAAATAAAGTACCTATTTCAATTTTGGTTTGCTTAATTTTTTAACCACCCGTGATGACAACAAGTGTTATAATGTGTTTTATGTGTAGGTAAAATAAATGTCGTTAGATCGAGTCATCCTACATGGAGCCAAAAATTTTTTTTTTGTTTTTTTTCTCGCTGGTTGTATTTAGTTGATACTTCTATGAAATCAGAAAAAAACAGCAACTAAATAAAAATATTTGCTCAAGAAAACAGCATGAAAGTAATGACTTTTTTCTTATTTTGGTATTGTCAAACGACCTACACCCGTTTAATATATATAAATTCATGCATTCCCAATTATTAACGACATCTAGATACACAGAATATAAGTATTTTAGTGCTCCCGTATAACGTTAGATGTCGCTGTTGCCATTAGTACCACACATCAATAATAGGTGGCGCTGTTATAAAAAGCTTAATTCACTTACCAAGGATAGCTCTGAGATGTCCCTCCAGCGTCTGTAATACCGTCATCTTGATTTCTTTGACATGCTTGCCCAAGAACTGCTCGCAAGCAGTTGTGAGAAGCTCGTCTTCGTTCATAATCTTGCATTGGGCCACACCGGTGACGGTGAGTGGGACACCCTGTGCTGTTTCCACATATTCGCACATAGGGTTGAGGGTCATCACCTGGAGGAGACGTTGGCATGATATTAATTAATTTGTAGTTATAATAACTTGCTAGTTCGCTAGTAATCGGTTTTAAGGATTCGCCACGCTTACCGAATCGATTGGGCAAATAATTAAAAGGATTTTTATTTAACATTCTTATATTACTGATTATCTTGTAGGTACGCATGCTACTTGTTTTGCTATACATTATTTTTATTTCATCCACTGAAAGACGCTTTAGATTCATTCAATTCTTTGTCGGATTATTTTAGGTTCCTTACCTCAAAAGAAACAACAGAACCAATAAAGGATCACTTCGTTGTCCTTCGTTTTTCTGTCTGTCTGTCTGTCAAGATCCTTTTTCCCACGAACGCGTGGAGGTATCAAGATGAAATTAATATCAAAAACGTAATTCTACGGTCCCTTGGAACTATAAAAAATCAAGCTTCTCCTAGTCAAAGCAATAAAAATAATACGGTTATTTTATGCGACAGATTTTACACTATCGCAAATAAATCAAAACCTATAGGGTACTTCCCGTCGACCTAGAATCGTGAAATTTAGCAAGCACAGGTAAAGGAAAAAAGTCCGAAAACCGTTAATTTGTAGTTTTATCATTAAAAAAATGGAGAATCGATCGTGACTTATATCGATGCATACATCGATTTATGTCACGGTCAATTCTCATAGGATAACGTGATCCATAGGAGGTCATGTTTTTCGACTAAAATGTTAAGTTTGTTCTTGGGATAAATAAAATTAATCCCAACTAACGTAGTTGCGGTGACCCTCCATAGTGCGTGCTCCGCCGGTTTTTTCTTTGACAAATACATTATTCAGTATAGCTGATTTTGCGTGTGGCAGTGTGTTATTTTTTCAATCATGCCAATTTTACCCATCTCTTCTCTTAAAGCAGGTATGCTAGATGAGATTTTTTAGATTGACATAAACATGACCTTTGTACGTTTTTTCTCTTCCTTTCATCTTCTGCTTAGTGTGTACATGAACTGTTAAATAAATAAATAAAAAATGCTGTGATTTGGTAACTTACCTCTAGTGAGATCTTCTGGACATCGGTGATCAACCACCACGCCCACGCCCACCCTCCGACGATGGTGCGCTTCGTCTGAGAACCGAAGCAGCCGCCTGTGAAAAACGAAGAAAATAAAATCAATTACTATAATGATTTGACGGACTGCTCAATGGCATAAATTGTTAGCCTATTCTTTAATTGTTGGCCTCCTCTCTGTGAGGGAGTGGACCATAATCCACCATGCGGGCCTAGTGCGGTTTGATGGATGTTTTTTTTTGCCTACTCTGTTTTTTGCCACTGCTGAGCAAAGGCCTCCCCCAAATCAATGAGGCACACAATACTACATATTTTGTTTTGTTCTGTGTGAATATTGTGTGCCTTAACCTGGGTCAAATAAATATATTTTCTTTCTTTCTTTCAAATACTTCCAGCCTTTCCTTTCCAGAGCCACTTGGAGCCAACCCTTGTGGCGCCGTTCATACTCAGGCACCCACTGTGTGGACACTGTTGCCCAGCGGTCACTGTACATGCGGCTAACGCGACCTGCCCAATCCTATTTCGGCTTGGCAGCCTTTTTGCCTAGGTAGGTCTAGGATTCCCGTTTTGGAGCGCAACGTGGTGTTTCGTATTTTGTCAATTCGTTTAGTGAGTTGTTAAATTTTTGGTTCTAGGATACGTAGGTTTACTTCACCTAAGTGGGAGTAAACTGCCTGCCTGGGTTCGAACCCACTAACTACAACTCTTAAGTCGCGGCCGATTCCGAAGGGCCAACACTGCCCACACACCGCTCAATGCAGGCTGAGATTGACCAAATGTAGTAAGTATTTTAACTTTTTAAGTTTCTACAAACAAACCCTTTTAACCTATCAATAAGATCCTAAGCGAATATTGAACTCCATCCAACCAGAACACAAATCTCATTATGCGAACTCGATTACTTGCAATCTTCATTGGAGATTGTAGAATCACAGATCACAAGTCGTAAAAGTCAAAACGTATTTTTATTGCAAGCTTAGTGTACAGATTTTGGTCTGCGTAACACGAATCTTTGATAACATGCACTTGGTCTATAACCCAAAAAAAATATCATTAAAGTGATCCGGCATTTTTTTTTTGGAACATACCTACTTTCAACCCTGTTCTGAATTATAATCGATTCCGTTTCTGAATGCACTCACACAGTTTTAGTTCCAGAGCTAATAAAAAGGAAAGTATTCCCGCTCCTCGTCAGATAGCTGATGTAGAGGTAGTGGGTACACAAAGTATTATTAAAAGGGCGGTGACCTCAGCGAGAGTGACCAGCTTGCTCAGGTGCAGCTCTCGTGGTGCAAACGAGTTTGTCTTCCCGTTCTCAAAGATACTGTTACGTTCTAGTCCTTAAACGCTTTCTATTTTTTAATGTGAGGTGATCATAGCTGTTCCTATCAATCTTAGAGGTAGACCACTTCTCGTCACAAACAGAGCAGCAGGATTAGTTGGCAAGAGCTCCTGGCAAAAATTGTAATGCAATGCAGGATATGCTGAAATGTCGCCGTCTTAATAGTCGTTCATCTGAATTTATCGTAACTAACCAACGCTTTTGCGTTGGTTAGTTACGATTGTTTCTTTTATTGGGGTTGGGTTGTTTCTTTTATCCAAAGAATTTTTGATAAAACCAGCTGTTATTATATCAAATGTTATCGATATGTTGTCGATTTATGATTTGTTCTCTCTAATTCTAAAATTAATTGCTATATTTGAAGTACTAATAATGTAAAATATAATTATAGTGCATGTGGTGTTAGCCTGTAAATAATTGCTACACTTAAAAATATATATCGTGTACTTTTAAATGTAATGTAATGTGGAAGAAATTGTAGGCTAACCTAATATAAATAAATAAAAGGTCCACATTAATATCAAAATCAAATTAAAGACTAGTTATCCTATAAAGTTTCAATACTACCTTCAACGAGTGCGAAAGTTGATTCAATATACAACTTTACGATTCTCTGAACAGATAAATATGTAAATTGTAAAGTAAGTTCGAGAGCCGTTAGTAGATATAGAGACCAAATTCACTTTCATCGGTAATGGTGGGTAACTAACCGTCACTGTCACCGCAACTCCCGCGCATCTGTGTTGCATAATGAAACTGTCGACATTAGTCATAAATCTGTCACAAAGAAAAGTGACATAACTGCATAGTAAAGACATTTGAAACTAAAACCTTTATGAATGAAACCTTTTGTCCATGGTAAATATCGGAAGGTAGGAATCGCTTTTCCTCTCGTGTCTTCTGCGAGTGAAGAATAGGCATATTAATAACTCCGGTTATGAACATAAACAATCATGTCAAATAAGCGAAGCTGCTGTATGTAAAACTTTTAAATTCAAATGTGTTTCTTACGCGTCATTTCAAGAGAAAGTCGCAGAAATAGGCAACGAAATGTCTCTAAATCGTTGGCTATTCGTTGAAGTTTATGGTAATTAAAGTTAACAGGAATAACAGTACAGTTAATGGAACTAGTCCAGCGCTCCGTAATTTGAAAGCAAGTGTATTCCTATAAATGGGATATGAATACCGCTGGGTCGCCGGTAGATACGTGGTCGAAGTCACTCGTCCTGCCATGGCTACTATTGTCAACGACCAATACATCATGCGCGCACTACCGAAGAAAGTGCTGCGACCTAAAAACTTAACAAAGTACACAGTACTTTACTACCGCACACGTATTGTTATTTTTTTCAACTGCTACGCAGAAAAACAATGTGAAGAAAATTCCCGAACGAAAATGAATTTTAAAAAACTCAAAGATTTTTGATGAATAGTTTTAAGCTTCCGCTTAACTATTCACAACAATTATATACACAAAGTAAGTGTCTTCCATAATCATTAATTAATAACATCCTTGCAAGTGAACATAAAACATATTTTGTGAATGGATAAAACCTCCAGGGTAGTTTTTTTTTGTGGGGCTCATCAGCTTCGCTACGTTAATAAATAAATGTAGGCAACTAGGCATACCCACGAATAACTATTATACGTGCACTTCACACCTAACTGTAATTGAAACATGGACAAGTCGAAACAATAGAATTAAAAAATTATGTTTTTCTTCAAGGAAGTGTGTAATGTTATAATCACACAAATATTTATTCAATTGCAGATTTTCTTGTGAAGAAGTCGAATTTTCTCGTCAATTCTGTTATTATTAGTTGGGTTTATTTTACTCTTACGGAAAAGGCAAGTTAATTAATTTATCATCTAATATTCGAAAGGCTTTTTTAATATATCACATTGACAGTAATTGAGACCTTTTGAGGCACAAATATCGTAAGTACATATTTTTCAAGATAAAGTAAAGATAGTCGTACCTATATTTATTGCATAACTGTGTACATCAGATGTTAGTATTATTTTTGCAAAAGATTTTTGTATTCGCGGGCGTCACCTTAGCTAACGACAAAAAACGGTTTAGAAGTTCAAACTCTCAACTCAGAAACCGGGTGTAATTTTTTCGGGAATGAAAGACTTGCACTAATTTCAATAAAATCAATTCGAAACAAAATTGCAGTGCCAACCAACTTTCTCCACAGGTGGATTCTGGTGCTGTCAAGTTGTTGGCTGGTTTATTTCATTTTTACTGAAAATATTAACGCTCTATAAAACTTTGGCAAAATAATAACAGTTGCAATCGAATGTTTAGTTATGTTTGCCGAGTCAGTCCGTGGATGGGTGACCGTCCATTACTTATGGCTCCTCAGAGTCCCCTCCGTGCCTCGGAGGAGCACTTTAAGTCGTTCGTCTTCGTTGACATTCGTAGATCTGTGACACTCGTTACGGATAGTCAGAAACCAAAAAATCTGACAACCAGCCTCATGAAGGGGTATCGCGCTACCCAGTTACTGGGTTGTGGAGGTCAGATACTGGTTTTCAGCTGCATCTGGTTGGTATAGAAGCCGACCAAAGGCTACGCAGATTAGAAACGGTGTGCCTACATGGTGGCACACAAACTATATATTTCACACAGATTCCGAATTGGCTTGTGTCGGGATACGATCAAACTACGTAAACTAATGATGCAATTAGTGACGCGTGGATGATCAATTTTTATGAACCATGGCAGATTTCTAAAAAATCATTTCATTACTTTCATGATTTTTGATTTTAGACTTTAACTATTTCGTTGTTAGGTACTAATATTGGGCAGGTTTTCTGAATTACTGGTTAATAATAGATATGTTTGGCTGCATTGTCCTGCGAGATAATGCGTAACGCACTAACAGTAGGAATGGCTTTCATTTTGACAGTTCAACAACATTCATTACGTTATTTACGTTGTAAAGTAGAGGAATTTTCAAACATATGAAGTAATGAATTAAGAATTTCCTTCAAAACCCTGTACCCTAATTGCGTAATAAACAATCAATCGGAATCTGAATCGTTTAGAAACAGCTTGCTAATACATTGCTTCATAAGTTCGATAAAAAAATCTGCTCAACTATGTAAATAACGCAATGAATGTTGTTGAACTGTCACAATATAACAGATCAGTCGTAATCGTTAACTAAAATGTTTTACGCAATTAGGCAAAAACAAGAAAGCTTATCCTTAATTTTTTTGCTAACCCCAAGAACGTCAAACTTAAATAAAAATAACCTCGTAAATCTCTATCTAAATTATTTCGACATCATAACTGGACGCCATAAAATTGTAATGTCAAAATCTTATATCAAAATCCACTTATTATCTACAGTTTTTGTGAAGGAAATACTACAGTCAGTTTATATGACCCTCTGTACGAAAAGGCGCAGTGACGCAGGCTCCACGGCTCATCAGCGCTAAGCCTAGTGACAATGTTTCTTACTGAGCAACTGATGAAGTTTAATGGTTAAGAGTTGGAACATTCTACGTTTATATTTTTTCAGTTATGCGTTGGAGTGCGATAGTGAACGCGGCTGCCGACGTGCTGTCGGGCACGGGCATCGCCGCCGCCATCGGCTCGCAGGTAAATGTCTGCTAACATCTGTGTAAAATAATGCAATACATCATAACAGACACGATATAGACATGTACTGCCAAGATACTTCACTCCCTATATTCGATAAACAGCTCACGCACACATAGCCAGCATTCAGAAACGCTGGAATCTACGGCAAGGCAAGGGAACTTTTGCACATGAGTAGAAACTGAACAGAGGCAAAGCTTTATGCTGAGTTCTTGAGTGAAAATCGAGGGCAGGAGGAGTGACAATCTTCGCAGGATGGCTGGTTAAGGCTTGATGAGAACAGCCGAGAATAGAGCTAAATGGCGTGGTGCTTGGAGAGCACTCTTGGCAGACTGCTAAGAGACTTGCAGCTTGGAGGCTCCTTTATCCATTTTTTTTTTTTGAATATATACTACATTTAAATTTAAAATAAAATAAATGCCAACATAATATACGAGTAGTATTCCTTTAAATTTTATTCTATACTTCCTCTTGTGACCTAAGTGCATGTGGGTCATTTATTTGACCTAGTATGTACCAGGCCACTAAGAAAGCATTGAGAAAAAAGTTTTTATGTTTGAGAGTCTGGCCAGTTATAGTATATTTTGAAAATATGATTATTTGTAAGTAAAAATAGGTACGTTCCAATTTCAAAATCTCCCTTCACATTGTTTGCGAGCAAATTAAAGATAAAACCAGTCGAATCGTGCGATCGACTTCAAATGGCGTTCATGGATGAAAGCCCTTATAAGGCAACCGTGTATCGTTGGTATAACGAATTCAAGCGCGGTCGACTAACTTTAGGGGATGAAGAAATAAGTGGTCGCCCTTTGACGGCTGTTACGAAAGAAAACGTGCTAGCAGTGAAAAATTTAGCGAGTTAAGTATCAAGAGATTCAGCACATACTGCAGGTCGGATCGGGAATCCTTCACGAAATTCTAAACGTGCATCTTCGCGTGAGGAGGATAGTTTCACGCTGGATTCAGCACAACCTCACCGATGCTCAGAAGCAGGCCCGGGTCGAATGGTGCCGTGATATGATAAACAAATTTGAAGCAGGCTCGTCTCGGCGTGTTTACGACATCATTGTAGACAAAAACAAATATTGTGTGTGCAATTCACAATTCATAGGGTGTATATGGAGTATTCTTTCCAAATACACAAATGTTATTGAATTTGAAGTTACTAGAGTTTTAAAATTTAAATCTGAAAAAGCTGTTGTATCTGGCCCAACGTAAACAACATGCAGTTCTAGAATAATAAGTTAGGGTTTAGGGCCATAGCGGAGGATGAAAATGGAGACTGGATTGTTAATGGCCATATTCGATGTACCAACTTTATCTAGAGTTGAATAGTGGCTTCAGAATCTTTGCAAGCTTATAGCCATTTGTTTAAGAAGAGATCTAAGTAGGTAGCGATTTTTGGCGACCACCACAAGTGGGCTCTTACTATGGGCAAAACCAATCGAAAATAAACTTAAGAAAGTTAATAATACAGTAGGAACTGCCAAGACCAAAGAAAACAAGCAATACCTTTACGCTCTTCTATCTTTAGGTATGTCATTTTCTTTATTGAGAGTTTTGTGTGTGCGTGAATAAATAAAACAATATTGTGGAACAAATAATGTCAATGTGACATTAAAACTTTAGAACACAAAACTAAATCCAGGTGTTTGTACAATTCCAGATAGCCTGGTTTATCCCGATACTGATGGCAGCGATAGCGTACTACAACTTCGACGAGACGGACTCTGAGGGCAGGCCAGCAGACATCAGTGATGCCGACATTCTGACAGACTACGACTTCATCATCGTTGGAGCCGGCTCTGCTGGTCAGTGGGTTTTAGAGCCTTTATTTCTACCATATCAGGGCCCTATTTAATATAAATTACAATGCGACTTATTTGTAGAAAACTCTCAAAATTTATACTTTTTCACGACAGTTAATGTTTTATAGCACAGAAAACTGTGAAAGAAACTTACAAAATCGTGGGATTGTAGGATTGTTCCCTGTCGGCTGTCGGTTTTATTAATGGGCGTCTACTCCCAAAACACGAATTCCGTAGTTTCGAGCGAAGTTACGGGGGTTTCCAACCTCGTATCACTTAGGAGTATGAGATTAGTTCGGGGCCCAATCTCCGGATAATAATTTTCCCGTTCTAAAATTTTAGTTTGATATTTGTTTTGACGGAACTACTATGTTGACGACTTAGAGAATAGGTAAACCACCTTGGCTCTAGCACGTTGGCACATTATAAATATGGACAGTACGGTAACTAGGCTTATTTGTATATAATTGCCTAAGTTCCATTGGAGCGTTAGGGTTGTCACTTGTTTGTAAAATTGAAAAGTTTTTTTGGAACGTAGGTCTTTAACGTGGCTTTCGGCAGGAGTAAACTGCTAGAAATCGTCACGCGAAAAAGCGTTCATACTTGTAGGTACAAGATGGTGTCAGCGATTGTTTTTTGTCATGGATTGGTTAATATTTTCGCTGCCGCCATCTTGAAGTTACATTTTGACCTTTCTGTCGACTTTAGCACCCTCGAAAACCGTAAAAACGACACCCATGATGAAAAGTTTGAAAATTCTCGTAGCCGCCATGTTAGATATTCATTTTCACTCCACTATCGGAATTAGCTCCCCTCAACAAAAAAAAACGGCACCCATGATGAAAAATTTAAAAAATGCGCGACTACTCGTCTCGACACGGCACCCGCGTCTGAAAGCACCGCGACGTTCGCTTTGGAGTCTCGTCGATATGCGCCTCTTTGTGAGTGTGCCATTTCGAACGTTTGTTTCCATACTGTAAATATTTATATTGTGCCGTAGGTGAATGTCCGGTGCTAAAGATAGTTGTTTCAAACACCTTCACTCGTCAGTAAATTGAGTTGTTGCCCCTATAATGCCAATGGGAAAGGCTGAATAATTTTTATCAATGGAGAAAATACTGCCTCTTTGAAAGATACATGTGTCCAGTCATGGACTGTGGCAGTTTGAATGACAATGTGGTGAAACAAATTTCCTTAGAATAAATAGAGAGGATACATTTGGATACTGTTTATTAATTTCTTCCAATAATTATTAATATGGAATTTATTAATATCGTTTTTTTTTCCTTTTTCAGGCGCTGTTGTTGCCAACCGGTTATCAGAAGTCAGCAACTGGAAGATTCTACTATTGGAAGCCGGCGGAGATGAGACGGTGATATCTGATGTGCCTCTTCTAGCTGGATACCTGCAGCTCAGCGAGTTAGACTGGCAGTACAAAACTGAGCCTTCGGGAACCAGCTGTCTAGGTAAGTAGTTCACAAGAAATCTGTCTTGGAAAAATCCATGACTTATTAGGGTCTGCTTTAGAGTTTGCGAGAGCGATAGAATACAGGACGTAAAAAGACGGGACAGAATTCAAAACCACACGCTGCGTTCCAAAACGGGTTCTCAAATATGTTTGGGCAGGTCACGTCAGCTGCATGCACGACGGCCGCTGGACAAAAGTCTCCACACAATTAATTTATTAAACAGAACGACCGAAGCCAATAACACTATTTAAACATAACATTTATTTAGCAGTCATGCATTCTTCTTACAAAAGTCAAATATTCTGTCAGTATCTGTGTTTGAGTTCAGAAGAGCATTACTAGCGGCTAATGTCCGAGAAATAGGTGACTTGGAGTGTGCAACAGTACGGCAAGTTGGAACAGCCAGTAAGCGGTGTTTACTGCCACGACAGTATAGATGAGACGAGGCGTCCTGGACACATACCGCGAGGGCTAGTTCGAGTTGGCGAGACAGTGAGACAGTATAGGCTCAGTAGTGAGACAGTATCGGCTATTTATCTATTGAAACAGTCGTATGTAAAACAAACAAAACAAACTGTAGTTTTCTCAAAGTTAGTACATACATTTGTTGCTTTTTCAGCAATGGAAAGCGGCCGATGCAACTGGCCCCGCGGCAAGGTGCTCGGAGGCAGTTCAGTCCTCAACTACATGCTGTACTTACGAGGCAACAGAAAAGACTACGACTCCTGGGAGGCTCTCGGCAACAAGGGCTGGGGCTACAAAGACGTGCTCTACTACTTCAAGAAGTCGGAAGACAACAAGAACCCTGCCCTAGCACATACGCCATACCACAGCACTGATGGGTACCTGACAGTTTCCGAAGCACCCTATGATACACTACTCCTACAATCTTTTATTGATGGGGGCAAAGAGTTAGGGTACATGAACAGAGATATAAATGGAGAGCACCAAACCGGTTTTATGAAGGCACAGGGGACAATTAGACGTGGTAGCCGGTGCTCAACATCCAAAGCGTTCCTAAGACCAGCGAAGGATCGCCCTAATCTTCACATATCCATGTATTCACACGTCACCAAAGTGATGATAGACCCCATAACAAAACTTGCTTTCGGAGTGGAATTTGGTAGAAAAAAAAAAGTATTTCGAATCAGAGCTCGAAAGGAAGTCATTCTTTCAGCTGGAACTGTTAACTCTGCCCAGCTGTTAATGTTGTCTGGAATAGGACCTGCAGAGGAACTGAATAAGCATAAAATACCTATGATACAGAATTTGAAAGTTGGAAGGAACTTACAGGATCACATTGGATTGGGTGGATTAGCGTTTATGGTAAACCAGCCTATATCTATTGTACAACATCGTCTTTATACTGTAGATCCACTGATAGGGTACGCCATGTTAGGAGAAGGTCCTTTAACAATCCTGGGAGGTGTCGAAGGTTTAGGTTTTGTCAACACTAAATATGTTAACGAAACTGACGATTTTCCGGATATTGAATTTCTTTTTGTTCCTGGTTCAACAAATTCTGATGGCGGAGAGCAGCTAATCAAAATTCATGGACTGATGGACACGTTCTTCGATGCTGTGTTCAGACCTATAAACAATATGGACGTATGGAGCATCATTCCTATGTTGCAAAGACCACGGAGCAAAGGCTCAATACAACTGCGCAGTGCTAACCCTTACGATTACCCTTACATTTATCCAAACTATCTTGCAGATGAGTTAGACGTGAAAACTTTAGTAGAAGGAGTAAAAATCGCTGTAGCGCTTTCCAAAACTAGAGCATTTCAAAAATATGGCTCAGTTCTGAACAAGCACGTCTTTCCTGCGTGTGTGAGTATCGAGAGATACTCGGACGCTTACTGGGAGTGTATGATCAGACAGTACACGTTAACTATATATCATCATGTTGGAACAGCGAAGATGGGGCCGTACTGGGATCCTGACGCGGTTGTCGACAACCAGCTGAGAGTGTATGGAGTCAAAGGTCTACGTGTCATAGACGGCAGTATCATGCCTAACATAGTGAGTGGGAATACCAACGCACCTATTATCATGATAGGAGAGAAAGGCAGCGACATGATCAAGGAATTTTGGTTAAAACGTCGAAGCTAGATATTACATTTAATTAATGTACAAATACGAAAGTATTTTTTTACCAGTATTAAGGGCGTGAAAATTTTGATGTTAATATTTTCTATCGTGGCCGAATATTGTGAATTTGTTTCTTTTATATTTATTG
Organism: Dasypolia templi; assembly: GCA_963555695.1. Taxonomy (NCBI): domain Eukaryota; kingdom Metazoa; phylum Arthropoda; class Insecta; order Lepidoptera; family Noctuidae; genus Dasypolia; species Dasypolia templi. Next base: position 15,938,711 of record OY743155.1, read on the forward strand.
CCGGCACGCAATTGTTAATTATTTGATTAAGTATAGTGTTCATAGATAATGAAGTATTTGAATACATGTGTTTGCTCTTTTGTCATCATTTCTCGGTTCCCTACAATCGGGGCAGCCTCTTCAGCACCCTGAAAGCATTACTATATTGCACACGCAAGGCGTTGTTTTGTCTCCGCGTCTATGAGACCCACAGGCTGCTTGGAAAAGATGCACAATATGCTCTATACAATGTGGTTTCACTTCAGTGGTACAACGAGCAAACCTGCGTACCATTATTCGCCTCTATATCTGCATAATTCTTCAAAAAAGATCATATCATATGTCCAAGATATTTAACATGTTCAACCCTCTTCAGTGGTGTTTCACATAATTTTATGGCATGAATCGTTGGCGGAAATTTTCCTCTGGAAGACCATGCGTTCACTTTTTTTACATTATAAATCAAGCCACAGCTGTGAGCGTACTTTTCACATGCCAAACAGTTTTTAAAGGTCACATACAGAAGCACTCAGCAGCACCATGTCATCCGTATAACTTATATTATTATTTTTAGTTTTGAACCTCTGCTTTGCTATTCCCAACAACTTCTTATACATACAAAGATGAATGATTATGAGACCAACACCTTTGTAAGCTCGTCAAAAAGTTACTTTCTAACGTTTTCACATTTTCTTTATTAAGCGCATAAAGAAGTTTGTTTTTAAGGTTGGTTGAGGTCAGCAAAAAGCCCCTAGACGAGCATTCTAGAGGCGAGAGGGCTGACTAATCTCTACGAAGGCTTTCGTACTGGCACAAATGATTCATACAAATATTATGAAAGTGAACGAAAGGTAATATCGATTCACAAATTAATTGCAACATACATCCGTGTTGCTACAGTCGGGATCCCCAGATACAAGTTAATAATATGCCTGAATAATTAATGAATTACATCCTAAAGGAAAGTGAGGCCTTTGCTCTGCAGTAGGACAAACAGCCAGTAGTAGTATTATTATTTTTAGATATCTCGGGACCATTAGAAGGCGTACGACGGGCCTAAGCCGCACCAACCGAAAATTTTATTATTTTTTGGTATAGATTTCTGTAGCTCGGCACTGATGTGCCGGTTTTCTAGGATAACACAGGCCGAAGCCACGTGCTAACGCAAGAGAAAATAAAAATAAAAAATGTTTTTTTTAATTTGCAGTTACTATTATGACCCGGCCTATCACCCGACTCCGGCTTGACGTCGACTGACGGGACACCCTGTACCACTTTCAAATTTAATTTATTTATATAGCTATAAAGGCACAATCAGGTCTTATATTTCTTCAGTATCAGTCAGTATATTTCTTTACTTTAATACACTTAATTGATAAGGTAAATAACACACAAATTCACTTAAATAACACATAAAATGACGCCACAACAAGTTCAAACAGAGTCCCCTTCTCCCACCATTTCACTACTATCCAATAAGCGACCTGCGCGGGAGTTGATCCACAACAGCCGAAGATAGTGCCCGTCACCCGGTTAGACGAAACACCGCACGAAATCGAAAAAAAACTGCTTGACAATTTCGAAAAACTGAAACTAAACAAGTGTGTTTCAGTGATTTATTTGAAAAGATACGTGATTTGTGAAGTGCGCAGACGCAGGGAAAGTGTTCAGGAATCTGTGATATGCAGCGTTTGTAATGAACAGTAAAACGAAGTGTTCAAAATAATTCGGTGCGGACCGTGGAGCTTTATTATGTATTATGTTTTGTTGTGAAAGTGTAAGCGACTGAACGTAAGTTAAGAAGCTTTTATAACTTAATCATTAGTTTTTCATTGTCATACATTTGTCAATGATTGTACTGTTAACTTTTCGAACGAATGTCGAATGGTTTCTATCATACGTGTTTAACGTAAAGATTACTAACTCGAATATGAAATCCAGTTTCAACAGTATTGTTGCAGGAGTTGTCCATGAAATGTCATTTATCAGGTTAAAACGATAAGCCAAGTGTCCAATAATATGCGAAGCGCGTACGTATTTTTCGCTCATTAATATTGTAACATGTGATAGATAAATAAAATTATTTCAAAAAGAAATGCTCGAAACCTTTTTATGAGATTCTACTTGCACTTTCCTTCGTATTCTTTTGCCTAGCCTGCTTAAACGAAAAGATAAGAATCCGATAATGGTGATGATGCGAATATGCGATACCTGACTGGCTAGTGTCTACATAGTACCTTACTCGTTGACCGGTTTTAGCCCTTATTGACCCTCAAATCATGGAAAAAGGATTGGTCCTATAATTGCGTCTAACTAGTACCCCTCCTCGTTTACCGGTTTAAGCCCCTGTTGACAATTCATTGGCCCTCAAAACATGGAAAAAGGATTGCTCCTAACGTTGTAAGTAACAGTGCAGTTGTGAATTATATTATCTTTCATGGAATTCAAACAGCGTTCTTTTGGACGACCGAAGAGGTCGAGTACTATGTAAAAGTGGGTTAAGTTATGAGATCCTTATTTGAATAGTGATTAAGAATGATTCATATCTCTTTGGAATGTCTGTTCAGGCCTTTGTGAACACAAGAAAAACCTACAAACCGTTTTGTTGGACCTTCGTCCTCGTGAAGTTTCTTGTTGCCCTGAACCACCCCGTCGCGTCGCAACGCATCGACTTCCCGTGCTTTTACATCGATTTCGCTTTATTGACTTTTTTTTTCTTCTAAGGGTGCAAAAAGCATAAAGAAATTATCAAATCCTACTGGTACTCCTAGAGATTAGCTCGTTCAAATAAACAAACAAACGAATTCACAAGCTTTGAAATGGAAGAAATGGTAATGCAAAGCCGCTACATACTAGTTTCCGTGGTCTAAAATTGCGTTAGATACTGTTGTCAAGTTGGTCATGTGGACAACAGAGGCTGCGAAACAAAGTTCATTAATTTATAGGTAAATGAACTATCATTAGTAAAACAAACTGTATTGCCTATTTAGCATCAGCTATTTAGACTTAAATCAATATTCTAGTAGCCTCTGAATATAATTATATTTAATTACACAACATTTTAGCTGCCAAAAGGGGTCGGTTACATAATGGCAGTGGATGTATTTTCTCCGGAACTCTTTAATATTCTGGAGGCAGCGACAAGCATTCGTAAATTCTCTTGGCCGCGCTTCAATGACGTTTTAGTACACTTTCTAACAAAGTATGAACTGTGAACAATGAATTTTTAACGGGCCACTAAGTTAATAATGGTTGTTCTGCTTCGTCATCTGTAATCCCTTAAGTTTAGTATCAGCCGCACGGGTACATCTTCAAGGTTAAGCAACACTTGCCGGGGTCGGTCTATGGATGGGTGACCATTCATTACATGCCGAGACCCTCCGAGCCACACTCTCTTGACATAAACATAACTTAAGCAAATAGTTAATTTGGTGTTTAAATATTTTGTAAGTTTATCGCCAACGACTTTATATTTTTGGTCCTATGACAAATGTTTTGTAAGAGTCTATCAGAATGTAGTCAATTGAAATTAGTCTTACTCAAGTCAAACAAAAAAAAAATTAATTGATTTCAAAACTTTGATATGTTCCGTTAATAATACCTACAACAAAGTAACTTTATACATAACACTTCAATTAAATAAAACTTATTATTAATTTGCAAACTAATTTATAACATGGTTATGTATACATATATATAGTATTATAGCTAGAAATAAAATAATCCAATACCTCATGAAATAACTTAAACATGACATAAGGTAGGCATAGCTTATCAATAATTGTTTGAGTCGGAAGCTAAGTTCATTAATGTCAGTAACAAAAGGCATCTTACGAGTAATGTCAATAAAAATACAAAGGATGCTACAGTAATAGTAATTACTGTAATGTTATTAAATGGACGTTATCTTTGCGTTCGACTGTACAAATCCGTACATGTTTTCTTTCACCTACAATCAATTCTACATTAGATTGCACTCAAATTATTACTAACAACATTGCATTGAATTTCAAACTTTACTCAGCTGGAAATGTAGTTTAAAATGGCTTGTTTGTCAGACCCTGTTAATAAGAAGCGCCTAGCAGAAATGTGATAGATAATCCAATTTTCGTGAGAATCAATTTCTCACGTAAGCGGAACTTGTTTGTTGCATGTGAGATGAAAGTGAATCCGTGAAGAAAAACCTGAGACATAATCAGGTAGGTAAAAGATTTATGTGCATGGGACACGGAAGGAATGTTTAGTGGAGTCAAGTTACTCTTATATGTGTGGCTGTGGATCCATATCCAGCAGAATATCAGCGTCAGGTATATTTGCCTAATACATGCTGAGCTGGCCTTCCATTTGGTGCAACCTTGAGACGCACACCGCACTGTGTAACTCTCGTTGTCTTATTTGAAGGATGTAATTGTGTCACTTTATTTCTTGGGTATGTTTGTTTTTATTATTTTTTTCTGTATATTGGCACCTTGTTTAAATTTATTATTGTAACTTTTTATCTTTTTATTTATTATTTTGTATGTTCTTGTGTGTTGTGCTGCGTCTTTTGTGTGCACTGAACAAATGTTTTATCTATGCTCTATCTATCTATCTACTTGGTCATTAAAAACACCATGGAAAGCTAACTCGCAAGTGAGAAAATACTGATCGAAACAGACTAAAATATAGTACGTCCATTCTGTAAAAATATCAATGTGAAGATTTGCGTGGAGCGAGCTGTGATCCCGTCTTGGTCAATCCCTAGCATCAGTGGCACTGACAGCTCACTTCACCCAAGTTTTCACGGTGAGATGGTTACAGAATAACACTACAGTTTCTGAATTGAGAATTTGAATTTAAGCACTTGTCAAACTCCTCTTGGCATTTCCTAGGGCCTTAGCACACCTCCGCCGCGTAAATAATAATGGGAAACCGCTGAACGAATTCCGCTAGGAAACATTACTACATTGCGTCGGTATTCGAGTAGCGGAACATCATGAGAGTCTAAATGAATTGTATCAACCGGAGCAAAATGTCATCGCTTGCCACTTAGTCCATACAGTATCGGTCTACTTCGGACCTCTTTAATTTCTCCGTAAAATCAACTTCTATTGTTGCTAAAAATTTAAGTTTCGCTTTATAAACTTGTAGACTGAACTTGCAGATACGCGAAACTGCGAAACAAACGCGGCACCGCAACAACATAGCGAGCTTGTCGCGGAGGTATAATTTCCTTCTTCCGAGCTGATCGGCGAAATCACGCGGGGAAAGAGATAAGACTCATAACCAAATGAGTGCGATAAAACAGGCAGTTTCGCTTCTGTTTCGCATGGCGGAAATACTGCGGTTTCGCTGCTATGGTTACGGCGGAGATGTGATACCCGCTTATGATGTGTGAAATTGAAAAATTTATTTGAATATTTCAATTTTGCGGATGCTAAAATAGCGTTCGACAAGTTCCTCAACTTCAAATTCATAATTCAGAAACTGAGTGTAAATATTTCAAGATTGAAACGATTTACATAATTTTCAACAAAGCCAAGTCAATACAAAATTGTACTGTCATGTACAGACATTATAGAACTGCTCTAGAACCACTAAGTACTTTACCTTCTCATGCAAGGGAAGCACCTTACATTCAACTATTTTGTGGACCACTTCAGTCTTTGATGAGTGGTTTAGGTACTCATGACGGAACTTCTTCCAAACTAAACATTTCACAAACACTGGCTGGTCAAAATTAGGTATGTAAAAGAATTATACAATAAGTGATGTGGACGAACAGTTTTTGTGAACCATGGCATGTCTAAATAATCATTTCATTACTTTCATGATACATGATTTTAGGCCAATGTTTTGTTAGTTATTTATACAATAGGGCAGGATTTCTAAATAACTGGTAAATCGACTGCCTCGTTGGTCTAGTGGTCACAAGAGCTACTGCTGAGCATGAGGTCTTTGATTCGATTCCCAGGTCGGGCAAAGTGTTATTGGGTTTTTCTATCTAGAATTTCTCGGTAGCAGCCTAGAATCTGGATTTGTGCCCGGTTGACTCTTTAGACTAGCTCTGTTTTGTATGGCACGCAGTATAAATTAGCTTAACATAAGCTAGTAGTGTGTCGTTACACATGGTGTTGGCTGTATTAATGAGTTAATAGTTATTTAATTAACTTAAACACTGTTATTATACTCAATGATTTCCAGTTTGAGAATCAAGTTTTTTATTTTTTGTATATAAACGTCATTTTTTACGTGAAACATGCTTTTTTGTTTGTGGAAAAAATGATTTTTGCCTAAAGGTTTTTTTTTTTAAATAAATAAACCCAATTGTTTTAGCTTAAGTACCTGTATTAGCTACAGGTACTTAAGGTTTTTTTGGGTCCAACAAATTGACACGTATCCCATGACTGTTGTAGGGTGGGGACGGGCTCCATACAAAATCCCCCATGGTACTTTTTACCGTATTCGTAGAATTCATAGAAATCAACATAAAGCTACAGATATTAATTTCGGAAGATACCTTGTAGATGTGAAGCGTCTGATATTAGCTAACATCAACATCAAAACTTTCATCAAAGATAACATCCCTTTTTGGAGAAACAGAAAAAAAAGCGCTGCGTCTGTGCGCCGCAGCCGTCAAGTTCGCGTCACCAAGTGACATGAGTAGGTACATGACAGTAAATTTTTATTCAGTAACGTTTTTCTTTTGAAAATTTTATACCAGTGTTTAGCTATGTAAGTGTATTCTGTGCAGTATCTTTCATAATTTTTGTTTTAGGTAAGTGTATACCTATGTTAAATGCCTGCTACGCGGGCTATAATGCCTGTCAACCTGCCACATCGCTCGATGTCCAGGTGAGATGTCCCCAATGCTCTTAGCCACGCTTCTTTAAAGGCAAACGCGAACTACGTATACACTAGCAAGGATCACAATCCTCATTGTACCCAACATCAACAACTCCAGATCAAAGTTTGTGGAAAACGTTGGCAAAACTCAAAAATTCGACCCCTGTTTTAAAGAGAGTTCCCCGGGGCGCGAGACGGTCTGTTGCACTGGATTTGGCACGATTTCTCCGTCATGCGACCCTGGAGAATTCACAAAGTGCCTGGCAGAAATTATTCACCTTCCCTTGTAGGATTCTGCACGTACAAATTCAAGATAATTGTAACAATTCGACCCTAATTTTAGATCCAAAATAACCTTAAAATAACCTTTCCCAAAAAGGCAAGTTCACATGTGGAATCCAAATTAAGTGAAGGTGAAATAAGGGGAGCGACCAAGATACTTACTCTCAAGAAACACTAACAGCTCTAGAGAGTATCATCCAGCGCCTACTGATGGTCTCACCTTCCTCGACCCCTCGACCCACCTGACCTTAACTCAACCTTCTTGAACGTTACGGCCCTCCAGTTGATTGCAGCCGTGTGCTCCTTCCGAAGTGGTTCCACCGGCGGCCTCGACGGCCTGACTCCACAACATTAAAAGCCAGCCTTTTTGATGCCCAACAAGTTTTCCTTTTTTTACCTTTGTATTCTTGTACATCAATACATATTCTTGTAATTAGATTGTATAATGTATTTAAGAATTCTTTCGTATTAAAAAATATAAATAATAAAATAGGCGCGTAAATATCTGCCGAATTATTTTGACATCGTACCTGGATGTGAATATTGAACTTTTAAAAACTAACGATTCGTGATATCAAAATCTATTGACAGTTTTTGTTAATGAAAAACTACTGTCAGTGTAAGTGACCCACTGTACTAAAAGGCGTAAGACGTAGTCGCAAGCGCAGGCGCCGACCTCGAGTTAACGGTACTTCACGAATGATCAGCTTTTAACCAAGTGACATTGTTTCACGCAAGTGGTGAAGTTGAATGGTTTTTGAGTTCTTTTTAAATATGTAACTGTTTGGCTGAAAGTGTATTCGATTTGCATTTGAAATATTACGAAATGTTACTTACAACTGTGCGAACTGAACAATATGGCAACATTCCGGTACAACTAACTAAAAACATATTTTGAACCAGATAATGACAGTGGCAATAGGCTCGCTCCCTATTACACGGGACTTAAAACATAACTGGCGTAATGTGGGTGTACAGGTACACCTCTGCCCAACACTTCGGAGATACAAGGCGTGATGTTATGTTATGTATAATGACAGTGATATAGGGCAGATGACTTCAGGGTATTATACTCTTCAGAACGGTTCTCAATTAACTTGAAACCCATCCACGCTCAACGGCAAGACAAGCTTAATTAGCGCCAAACGATATCCTTTAGCAGCTCATTTATTAACATCCCAACATGGAGTAACAGTGTCGTCATAATGTTTCAGGTGTGAAGATGAGTGCGATAGTGAACGTGGCCGCAGACGTGCTGTCGGGCACGGCCATCGCCGCCGCCGCCGGCTCGCAGGTAAATGTCTGCTAACTTACTATCATATACTGCATCATAATACACAGACACGATATAGACACATACTGTCAACATACGAAGAACAACGCACGCACACATAGACGGCGTTCGGAAGCGCTTGAGTCATGCCACCAGACTTATATGACGTCAAGTTACATTTGACTGGTGTGCCTCATGCTGGTGCACGCGATGCTAGAACGAACGCGACTTACTTCCGCCGTCCGGTACTAATGCCTGGCGTTCTTATGCATCTGTTACTCTTGCGTATTCACTTGAGGCATATTCGCAGAGACATGAATGAATGGTTTGTTATTATTTATTTATATTATTTACTTTATTGTACACCACAAAAGTACATGACAAAAAAAATACAAAATATACAATGGGCGGCCTTATCTGAGATTTCTTTCAGACAACCTTAGAATGGACAGTGATTTGTCTGGATATAAAATGGGGCTGTCGGTGGTGCAAGATATTCATTGCACTTAAGATACCCAGATATATACAAATTAACATATCCTTACAAATAGATACATACATACGAAATATATATTAACCGAAAATTAATGAAGACTATATATAATTAGAGTTACGAGACCAAGATCACAACGACAAGCAATGATCCTTCACAAGTCTTTTAAACACGCGTCTTATTTCGACAGGCAATGCATTCCACAAACGAACGGCCTGGACAGAAAAGTATTTGTCGAGGAAAGTTGTGGAGTGCTTAGGCATTTTAAGCTTTAAATTGTCCGATGACCTTAAAAATTTCGGGTGAGAGTCGCATAGAAACTGAAAATGTTTCTTGAGAAAGAGGGGAAGGGGAAAAGAGCACATTATCAACAGGGAAAGACTGCGAGCATTCCGGCGAAAGCGAATTGGTAACCACTTGAGCTTTACACGAAATTCGGAAACATGGTCATATAACTTGCGGCTAACTTCCAGTAGCTGGGCAGTCTAAGAGAAGTTCTTATCTATGAACATCCCTAAGTTTTTAACTTTCTCACTGAAGGGAACAACTGAGTTGACAAAAGAAACTTGGAGAAGAGTCGCCCAGTCAATCCTTGAGACCGTCCTAGTACTGCCTACTACCACAACCTGCGTCTTTATGGGGTTAACCATAAGTCCGTATCTCTTGGCCCAGTCGCATATGCGGGCCAGATCACGATTAAAAGTTAAGATAGACTCGGATAGATTTCCGAGAGTAGCTCGCGAGTAAAATTTGTAGATCATCAGCATAACGATATAAGAAGAAATTAGTTCGTCGGAGATTGAGTTAATAAAAACTGCGAAAAGTAAAAGGGATAGAACGCCACCCTGAGGTACACCGACAGAAATGTTACACCAGGTAGACAAGGTCTCTTTAATTTAATTTTTAATACGAGCAATTTTTTTCTTTGAGCTTTGTGTAACTTACAAATACCCACAAGCGATTTTTTTTTTATCGATAATAACTAAATGAGACTCTTTATTTTCTTGCACAGCTATTATTTGAGGTATATGCTACATTACTTGTGCGTGATTTGCGGATTTTTTTAGTTTAACTTACGAATTTTTAATCCTTAATCTTACTTAACAGCTAGCACAAAAGGTTAGAGCCATAATTGTCATTTATATTTAAACATTGTAAGATTTCTATTCATAATTGCTGATTATTTGTTCCAGATTTTATTGCATTTGTATTTTAGGGCATTTTTAAAGTAAGTGTCACCAACACAATTGCCTATTTTACTACCTAGAAAAATTTACATTCAGTTTTCATCTGCTAGAGAAGAAGAAAACTTTTTCAAAATGCCATCCAAATATCAGAATTATTTATAGAGTGATGCAATATGAATTTTTGACATGTATCTTGAACATCGGCAAACAATAGGAGGGCTAGTCAGGCGTTCAAAGTAATTAACAATCGATTAAGTTTTAAGCTCATTCCCGGCAATAAGAATGCTTCGTTGACTTATGCATACATGGATTATACAATAGCAGTGTTCCACATACTTAGCTCGTCTATTTATTACTCACCTTTATGCTTATAATGATAGACGTTAAATCCTTTAGACGCAATCCTTTTGATGCAAAGTTTATGACAGCCTAGCAGTGGTGGCCCAGTGGTAACAGCCGCGACTTACGGATTGCAGGTCGTAGGTTCAAACCCAGACAGGCGCTTTACTTAGTGTAAACTATTTCATCTCGAAAACATCGTGAGGCATGTCCTAGAACCAACAATTCGAAGACATAGTAACATCTACCCAACCGCAATGGGCTCGCGTGGTGCCCACTCTCTCTCACCGAGAAGAGGCCTGTGTCCCAGCAGTGGGAACATTATCGGCCGATTATGAAAGTGTGTTATGTTATAAGACAACAAGCGTCCGACATCATCTGCATCAAATGCTGAAATAGACCTTTTTGGCACAGCCGAGAAACACACTCATGTGTATATTTTTATCATTTCTGTATTTCATTGTTATTTTGGGTGATCCGAGAGTCGCGTTTCAAGTTGCTACGACTTTTAATCCCTGAAGGAGCTATTGTATTAGGCCCGAAGTACACGGAATCTAGTTCTAGTATAACGGGTTAGGGTCTAGGTCCATAACGGAGTCGGAAAATGGATACCGGATTTATACCGTATTCTGCTTGTAATAACCATATTATAAACACTTTTACTAGCTACTTAGTTGTGGTTTATAAAACATGACCTTAACAAGCCATTTGTCACTATAAAAAGAGACCTTAGTACTTAAGTAGTGATTTTGGCAACCACTAAAAGTCAGCTCATATCATGGGAAGCGAATGATTCAAAACCAATCGAATATAAACCTGAGAAAATTAAACCTGCAGTCAAAACTGCTTTAACTAAAGAAAACGATACAAGGAGGCTTTGTGATGTGACAAATTAAGCTACTTTAGAACAAAACTCTATAATTTTTTTTTGTATATGGTACCAACCTGTACAATAATTAATGCCGTGATTCTCTATAATTTTGAAAAATATAAGATCTTTTGTAAAGGATTTGTCAAGGCTTATACATGGTGGAAGGGACATCGATGCACAACCGGTTACCATGTACTCAGTACATGATTCTGAACTAAATGCTCAGCCATACAGTTTGACCGCATAAGTATTGCACTTTTCTATGAAACAGCAGTTTTTTTATAACCGACAAAAAAAACACACACAGAGGGTTCAGAATCATGTACCGAGTCCATGACCGATTGTGCGTCGATTTCCCTCCCACCCTGAATACTAAATACATACATGCATTGAGTGCCGACTTCACCAATGAAACTACGATCACCATCAGCACTTTTAAACCCAGTCCAAGAGCTGTCAGTGTCAATATTCCATAACAATTTTGACACAAACTTTTATATTTGCGTTTTCTATGTGCTGAACGCGTTCAGTTTCATTGGTGAAATTCGCCCTTAGTTGGTAAGCCTTTATTCAATTTTTGAATAAACTCTAAATCCAAGTGTTCGTACAATTCCAGATAGGCTGGTTCATCCCGATGCTGGTGGCAGCGATAGCGTACTACAACTTCGACGCGACGGACCCTGAGGGCAGGCCAGCAGACATCAGTGATGCCGACGTGCTGCCAGACTACGACTTCATCATCGTTGGAGCCGGCTCTGCTGGTCAGTGGGTATTCTAGCCTTTATTTATCTCGTGTTGCAATGTGCCATCTGTCATTAGGCTGAGCTGCGGCCCCTTTTGGCTTAAGCATTTAGGCTCGTACACACTGGCGCGCCGCGACTGCGCTTCTTAGTGTCGCGCTGTTGCGTTATGCCTGTTAGCATTTTTATTTTTCAATACTTTCAGCCGTTTGTTAAGTGTAAGGCATTACACGATTTTTCTGTTCGTTGTCAGCGCGTAAATGGCCAGTTCTGAAGATGTTAGTTCATGTGAATAGTTGAACAAATGAGGATAGCTTACGCCCCTTTCCTCGTCCGCCCCCCATGACCAGTTACACTGTTGCCACTTTTAGTATACCCATGGGATGGGGCAAAATTATAATTATTTTCTTCGGAGAAAATATTCCCACTAGAAAAAATGTTTGTATCCAGCCAATGACTGCGACTGTTTGAATGATAATGTGGTGAAAGCAACTGCCCAAGGAGGTTTAATTTAATAAGTAGCTACGATATGCAGGCCCTTAAGGATTATTTCATTGAATAGAGAGGATCATTGAATACATTATTTAATTATTTTTGTTTTATAAATGTCATCTCGCAGGTCAACCTAAGAGGTTGTTGACTGCTTAACCAGGCTTGCCTGTGGTTGCTTCAATAAATTGAGGTCTCCAGCCAGGGCTAGAAAACTTGAAAAACCAAGCGGCTACACGCTTCCCCTCTGGAATACGGACCTCAGCTTAGGGCGTCGCTGGAAGAGTGCAGCAAGGGTCAGGCTGGAGCCTAACTATTTATGAACGGGCCTCGGCGGCGAGAACGGAAGGACGGCCCTCGAGTTTTGTTTTTGTGGAATGTGCTGGTGGTACTACTCTCCTGGAAGAGGGTTGTTGCGAAATCGGGAAAGGTTAGGGTATGCCTCGGTCGGCAAAACCTACTCATGCGGGCGGGAGTATTGTGGGCGGTCGCTGCAATCAGGAGATTGGGATTTTTTTAAAGCAGAGCCAAAGAACCGCCTTAAAAGGCGTTTCAAAAACTGCTGGATGGTGGGCATACTGAGAACTAAGTGCAGATTCTCATTTCGAGCATAGAAGGGCTCCCATAACCTTTCTAAGGAAACGGTTTTGAAGGGTCTGCATCCTATGGATCTGGTGTGGCTAAGCGAGTGCGATAACGACGCAAGCATAGGTCATGATGGGAATACATTAATTATGTACATCTTATCAATTTATTAATACGTATTACTGATACTGTTTTCAGGTGCAGTTGTAGCAAACCGGCTATCTGAAGTAAGCAACTGGAAGATTCTACTCTTGGAAGCCGGAGGAGATGAAACAGAGATATCTGACGTGCCTCTTCTGGCTGGGTACCTGCAGCTAAGCAAGTTAGATTGGCAGTACAAGACTGAACCTTCGGGAACAAGCTGTCTAGGTAAATAACTTTATTTATTATTCGTTGTTGACCACTTATGACGAAAAATTTGCTCCAAACTCTGTTTGTAATTGGTACCATTTTAATGGTTATTCTTACATTCATACATAACCAGCCTATAAAATTCCCACTACTGAGACACAGGCCTCCTCTCTGTTCGTAAGATACCTTGGCCAAAGAATTAAAAGTGCGTTATCAATCATATCCACTAACTCATAAGACTAACTCATTGAAATACTTCAATAATGTTAGTTAGGTAAGTTAATGTTAAATTCATTTACTTAAATTGATTTGATTAAAATTTCCCTTACCACCATTTTTCCAGCAATGGAAGGAGGCAGATGCAACTGGCCCCGCGGCAAGGTGCTCGGAGGCAGCTCAGTCCTCAACTACATGCTGTACTTACGAGGCAACAGAAAAGACTACGACTCCTGGGAGGCTCTCGGCAACAAGGGCTGGGGCTACGAGGACGTGCTCTACTACTTCAAGAAGTCTGAAGACAACAAGAACCCTTCCCTAGCACATACGCCGTACCACAGCACTGGAGGGTACCTGACAGTTTCCGAAGCACCCTATCATACACCACTCGTACGATCTTTTATTGATGGAGGCCTAGAATTAGGGTACATGAATAGAGATATAAATGGAGAGTACCAAACCGGTTTCATGGAGGCACAGGGGACAATCAGACGTGGTAGTCGGTGCTCGACATCCAAGGCATACCTAAGAACAGCTAAGGATCGCCCTAATCTACACATATCCATGTATTCACACGTCACCAAAGTGATGATAGACCCCAGAACTAAAGTTGCTTTTGGAGTAGAATTTGTGAGAAACAAAATGGTATACCGCATCAGGGCCCGAAAGGAAGTTATTCTTTCAGCTGGAACTGTTAACTCTGCCCAGTTGTTAATGTTGTCTGGAATCGGACCTGCAGAGGAACTGAATAAGCATAAAATCCCTATGATACAGAATTTGAAAGTTGGAAGGAACTTACAGGATCACATTGGATTGGGCGGCTTGGCGTTTATGGTAAACCAGCCTATATCTATTGTAGAACATCGCCTTTATACCGCAGGTCCACTTATGGAGTACGCCATGTTAGGAGAAGGTCCTTTGACTATAATGGGGGGTGTCGAAGGCTTAGGTTTTGTCAATACTAAATATGTAAACAAGACTGACGACTTCCCAGATGTTGAATTCCATTTTATTTCTGGATCAACTAATTCTGATGGTGGGGAGCAGATAAGCAAAATCCATGGACTGATGGACACGTTCTACGATGCTGTATTTAGACCTATAAACAATATGGATGTATGGAGTATCATTCCCATGTTGCTTCGACCGCGGAGCAAAGGTTTCATACAACTGCGCAGTGCCAACCCTTACGATTACCCTTACATTTATCCTAACTATCTAGCAGACGAGTTGGACGTGAAAACTCTAGTAGAAGGAGTGAAAATCGCTGTATCACTCTCCAAGACTAGAGCATTTCAAAAATATGGCTCAGTTTTGAACAAGCACGTCTTTCCTGCGTGTGTGAGCATCAAGAGGTACTCAGACGCATATTGGGAGTGCATGATCAGACAGTACACTTGTACTATCTATCATCCTGTTGGAACAGCGAAAATGGGGCCCTACTGGGATCCTGACGCGGTTGTCGACAACCAGCTGAGAGTGTATGGAGTCAAAGGTCTACGTGTCATAGACGGCAGTATCATGCCTAACATAGTGAGTGGGAATACCAACGCACCTATTATCATGATAGGAGAGAAAGGCAGCGACATGATCAAGGAATTTTGGTTAAAACGTCGAAGCTCAAGATATTACATTTAATTAATGTACAAAACTAAAGTATTTATCAGTATTATGGGCGTGAGAATTTTGTTGTAAATATTTCCTATCACGGCTAAATCTAGTGAATTTATTTATTTTATTTTTATTGGCGGCACGTCATTGTAAATTATTTGTATTAGATATTATTAAGGATAAGATGATAAATTATTTTAATACCACATGTGTTTGTTCTCTTGTCATCGTTTCTAGGTCAGAGACCCGCGATTTCATAATACATTGTTGCTTATTTGCTGACATTAATTGATTATTGTGAGGCGAGGAACTAAATACAGAGTAATCAAATAACGTGAGGTAAAGTTAAATCATAATTTTAATACGCTACTGAAATGATTATTTATGCTTCAATTACAATGTAACAGGAATTATTTAGATATGATAACATCGTTTCTGCAACATTACTAGTGAAACACTGTACACCTCTACTTCTCCTCGTGCCTGTGTTCCCCACACAGGCATGATGTTATTCTGCTGAAACTTTAAACTAGACAAACGATACAAATACAGATTTTGGTCATAATGTTTTGCATTAAAACCTTAAAGTTTCTATTGATACATAATAGTTTGCCTTTAAAATTAATTCATTACTCTGTGCAATCAAACTTACAAGTGTGACACAATACGGATTGACCTGCTGTAAACAATAACTTGCTTAATCTGCTGAATCAGTCGCCATTCAATTTTATTCCATATCAGTGCCGGTGCATCAGCGGCGCACGTATTATGGAACCATGTCTACCCATAGCCCAACGACACTCAGGGGACTCCTATCCAATACAAGGATTACTTTCGGGTTGCTGCCAGGACTTGGCGTCATGATAATCCTCCGCATGGGCATACATTTATATAGACCCGATATTGAAGACGCCGAGAACCGCGTCAGAGATCATCCTTTTGAAGCGCTGTATGACTGCTACGATTTCATAATAGTTGGTGCGGGGTCCGCAGGTGCAGTGCTAGCCAGTCGACTATCAGAAAATCCTAACTGGAAAGTGCTTTTGCTCGAAGCGGGACAAGACGAGAATGTGTTATCAGAAGTACCAGTGTTATTCCCTATACTACAAACTTCTTCTATCGATTGGCAATTCCTTACGGAACCCAGTGACGGGTACTGTTTGAGTATGGTGGAAAGAAAGTGCAAGTGGCCTCGCGGTAAAGTGCTCGGTGGTTCCAGTGTGTTGAACGCTATGCTGTACATAAGAGGGAATAAGCGTGACTATGACAACTGGGAGAGTATGGGCAATGTAGGCTGGGGGTACGACAGTGTGTTGCCGTACTTTAAGAAATCAGAAGACATAAGGATTCCTCAGCAGCAAAACGATCTGTATCACGCGACTGGAGGTCCTTTGACTGTTGAACATTTCGCTTTCGAGCAGCCAATAACAAGAAAGATATTGGAAGCCGGAGAGCAGTTAGGATACAGCATTCGCGATGTGAATGGAGAGTTTCAAACCGGATTTACTCGCTCCCAAGCAACAATACGCGACGGTCTTCGTTGTAGCACAGCTAAAGCGTTTTTACGACCGACATCCAAACGAGAGAACCTTCATGTTAGTGTACATTCTTTAGTCGAAAAAATACTCATAGACGAACAAAAAACTGCATACGGTGTAAAGTTTAAAAAACATGGACAAGAAAGAATCGTGAAGGCAAGTAAGGAGGTGATTTTATCAGCTGGCACGATACAGTCTCCACAGCTATTGATGTTATCTGGCATAGGAGATGCTGAACACTTAAAGGAACTTGGAATATATCCGATTGTCAATCTGCCTGGCGTCGGAAAGAATCTTCAAGACCACGTCGCAATGGGCGGCCATTCGTTTCTCTTCGACAACCCCTACGATAACGGAACAGACTATTGCTTTAATCTAAACACAGTCATGTCAATAGGAGGTCTCATAGATTTCACTGTTCACAAGAATGGGCCATTATACAGTATGATGGAGGCTGAAGCGATGGCGTTCGTTAACACTAAATATCAGGACCCGAATGAAGACCATCCAGATATACAGCTGTTTATTGCTCCTACTGCTGACAATATGGATGGAGGCTTGTTTGGTAAAAGGGCCAATGGTTTGGATGACGTCACGTATGCGGAGTTGTATGAAGAGATCCTCTATGACTCTTCGTTCTCCATCGTGCCTCTGTTACTAAGGCCGAAAAGCCGTGGCTATTTGAAACTACGAGACGCGAACCCCTACTCGCCACCACTGATTTATCCTAACTACTATTCCGACCCTGAAGACGTGAAAGTAATTGTGAGTATTATTTTATATTTATGTTGATAGAACTTCGAATTAATGTTGTCATAATAGAACATAATTATCTAGTTATGAGCTGATAAACTTTATGAAATTTACAAGCAGATAACTTTTTATAGTCTTGATAAAAGCTACGCATGTAAAAAATACGATGATTGCTGTACGTAGGTCACGGGAATGTAAAGGTTAAAGTAATTACTAAATAATGTAATGTTATCAAACATAATTATGTAACTACTCTTGTTTGGAAAGTCTGGATCTTATGACCTATGAACATTCTTTCATGTTTACATAATCAGCCTAAAATGTTCCCACTGTTGGGACACAGGCCTCCTCTCGGTGAAAGGAAGTGGGCCGTAATCCACTACGCGGGCCCAGTGCGGTTTGTTAGATGTCAAATATCTTCGATTTTTTAGTTCTAGGACATGTCGGTTTCCTCACAATGCTTTCCTTCACCGTTTTGAGAGCAACGGTAATGAAATAATTGACACAAAACAAAGCGACTGTCTGAGTTCGAACCTACGACCTACAACTCGTAAGTCGCGGCCGTTACCACAGGGCCACCACTGCTCGTTTGTGGCGTATGGGTTAACTACTACCAAAACCAAACGCCACAAGATTTCATACTTATAGGTTGAATTTATAAACTAAAATATGAAAGAGGTATTTTTTTTTGCTTTTATGTTTGTAAGAGGTAAACTCTGGAAGTAATGATCTGATTTATTCTTTTAGTGACATAGGATATTTTTTATGTTAAAACGTACGACGTGCGGACGCAATCCCGGGCAGAAGCTAATTTTGATATAGGTTGAGTCTCCTAAATTAGATTACCCAAAAGGCATACGTCCATAAACGAGGTATAACAAAAATACCAAGTACAAATTCGCGATAGTCGCTATAGTCGCGATTCGTGATTGATGTCAAACCAAAGTGTGACAAAAATTGTTATGGGGATTTTAGGTGGAAGGCGCTCGTATAGTCCTGGAGCTAGTGAATCAGCCAGCACTTCGCGAGCTGAACGCCCGGCCCAACCCTCGGCGGAACCCAGGCTGTGCGGCTCATGAGCTGATGTCGGCCGAGCACTTGGAGTGTCAGGCCAGGCACCACTCGCTGACCATATACCATCCTGTGGGCACGTGCGCAATGGGGCCTACTGAGGATCCGGCTGCTGTTGTTGATCCCAGGTTAAAGGTAATTACATTTTCAGACAGTAAATAATGGTAACGGGTTGATGACCGTCAGTTATAAGCAACTTTCGAAGACTTTGTCCTTGCACTTTACTAGGCTAAAAACTGCCTATTCTGAGTACTATTTGGCCCTTACTTCTAGTAAAACTCCATATCTATTACTGATTTATTTTAACGCTTTCATTTCCAGGTATACGGAATCAAAAGCCTTCGAGTGGTTGATGGTAGTATTATCCCAACAATAACAAGCGGTAACACCAACGCACCGATCATCATGATCGCTGAGAAAGCTTCAGACATGATCAAAGAAGACTGGTATGACGTCACGATTGGAGAAGTGACGTGCCCTCTAGAAGATCCGAAGCAACAGTCCAAGAATACGGAAGACGAAGAACCAACAAAAATTAAACTGAATCCTCCAACAGATTTGTTTAATGAAACTACTAGCCTTTTCCCATTATTGGATAGCAAATTTGCAGTTAATCCTTTTAAAAACAATAATGACAAAAGGTCGGAATCCAAACAAGAAAATCAACAGAATGTAGGGTCAAGCTCGGTAAATATTCCTAAACAAGTTCCAAAAGTTGTTTTAAGGAAGAACCATCTACCAAATTACAATCATCCTCGGAGAAAATTCAATAGTCAATCACAATATCCTTTCCGAAATTATGTTTATGGCTCTCCGAATATTCAAAACAAAAATCCTTACTACGGGTCAAATTATGGGCAACTACACAATCCACTTTACCCATTTCCAAAATTAGGACGTCAGAAGCCTTTAATAAAGAATATATTTGCAAATCTACAGCCAAGACCATTGGTTTATTATAATGAAGTGAATAAGGTAAAAGACCCAATTTATTACGAGACTGATGAAGTTATTACTCCTAGAGGGCAAAAGAAATGCAAGATCTGGTTGTTCAATGACGGTGTGAAGTATGAAGTTGTGCTGTAACTTTACAGTTATCATGTATTTATTTGGTTAGATGTAAGATAAACGTAGATTAAACCAAGTGAAATAGAATAAAGATAAACAAATGCCAAGTATTAAGGTGGAATTACCGAAGAACTTTTCTGTTTTATTTAAATAAATTTATGGATTGTTTATCAATGCTTTTGTTTTTTTTTTTTTTTATAAATGGCATCTCGCAGGTCAACCTATGAGGTTGTCGTCTGCTTAGACGGACTTGCCTGTGGATTCCCTAATAAATTAAGGCCTCCAGCCAGGACTTAAACTTAAATACTAACTAAAAACTAAGCGACTACACGCTAAGGGCACCCCCTGTGGGGTACGAACCTCGGCTTAGGGCGTCGCTGGAAGAGGGCAGCAAATGACTAGCTGGATCAGGATTGGTATTAATTAGGGACGAATTTAAAGCTACAGGCTCAGCGGCGCGGGCTGGCTCGAGCAAGGGTCGGGAGGGGCGTCGATTTGGGCGTCGCGGCGGGCCTCGGCGGCGAGGGCGGTAGGACGGCGATCGGGTTTTGGGCTTATGTAGCGTGCTAGTGGCCTTACTACTCTCCTGGAGGAGGGTAGTGGCGTCGTCGGGGTCGATTAAAGTATGCCTTGGTCGGCGAATACTGCTAATGCGAGAGGGAGTGTAGCGGGCGGCCGCTGTAATCAGGGGGTTAGAATGTTTGATGCCGCAGTCGAAGAAACGCTTTGTTAAGCGTTTCATGAACTGTTTTATGGTTGGCATTTTGAGGTCGACGTGAAGATCGATATTACGGACATAGAAGGGGGCACCCGTGACCCTTCTGAGGAAACGGTTTTGGAGGGTCTGCATCTTATGGAGATGACGTGGGTGAGCGTGCGCAAATACAACGCAGGCATAGGTCATGATGGGACGGATGACTGCGGTATAGATGCGGAGCTTGCATTTAAGGGACAGTTTACTACGGGCTGTCAGTACGAATTGCAGCCTGCTAAGAGCGAAGGAGGCGCGCGCGCGAACCGCCTTAATATGAGCCTTAAAGGTAAGGTTCTCATCGAGGATCACGCCAATGCTTTTGTTTAATTAAATTACTTAATAGCTGTTGTAAGTGACTTCGCATACAAACTTCAACCCCTCCCCCTTCCCCGTTTGACCCAGACAAGGTTTATTTCCAAGTGGAACGATAGGATAGGAAAGGAGGTCAAATCCTATATTCAAGGTAGAATAGGTGGGACCCTCAGAAACCTGTGTAAATATTTTAGTATTAAATCTTTTCAAAGTACTCTCCAGTAGACTCTATACAAAGGTTCAGGCGTCTGAACCTATTTTCGAAACACTTTTTCCAGTCCGCCGGAAGTCCCTAGTTTTGAGCGCGGTGTGCAAAGGCGCGTTGTCGTGGTGGAGCAGTAACCCGCGGAGCCCTATGTTTGGTCGCTTGTTGCACATAACATAGAAAACTTCTACCAAGCATTTGGTAGTGTACCATTCAGCGTTAATGCTTTTTCGGTTCCGTAAAGGAATTGACACCAAGTAGCCAGTCAAATTGAAGAAGCTGGCGATCAAAATCTTCTTCTAGATCGTTTCACTTTGGTAGGCGTTCATTCGTTTTGAAACACCCAAACCGTCGACTGGCGCTTCGTTTCTGGATCGTATACACAATCCAAGACTCATCGGCTGTAATGATGTCGTAAACACGCCGAGACGAGGCTGCTTAAAATTTCTTTATCATATCACGGCACCATCCCACCCGGCTAATCTGAGCATTGGTGATGTTGTCAAAATAGACTATAACTGGCCAGTCTCTCCTAAATAAAAACAATTTTTCGCAATACTTTCTGAGTAGCCTGGTATACCTTGAATCTATCGATCTTAGGTAGAACGTGTGGCTGTTCCATAATTATGTTATTAGTTGGAAATAATGTACAGAAAATTGCATCATAATGTTACCGGAAGTGCGACAGTCCGTCTCTTGTTATTGATATAATGTAAATGCATTCATTTGCATTTGATACAATGCATGTTTAGCATTCGGTGCAATTAAAATTAGACGCATATTCGTTGCTCAGGATGTTCAGCTACTAGAATATTCAATAGCAGGTCAGTGAACTAAAAGTGCTTATATCCAAGTTTTAAAATTTTACTACAAGTAGTTTGAACTTACACGGTTTGCTTACATTACTTTCCTGGATAAACATGTCAAGCTTACCAAGTCACTAGTTTTAAAATTAGAACCCACGTCCATCACGTCTTGTTTCCCCGAAGGGTTGGGCAGAGGTGTACCTATAGTACACCCACATTTCGCCAGTTATGTTTTAAGTCCCATGTAATAGGGGGCGAGCCTATTGCCATCTATCGGGCACAAATCCAGACTTCGGGCTGCTACTGAGAAATTCCAGATAGAAAAACCCAATAACACGTTGCCCGACCTAGGAATCGAACCCAGGACCTCATGCTCAGCAGTAGCGGTTGCGACCACTAGACCAACGAGGCAGTCCGAGGCAATATATAATAATATTATAAACGCGAAAGTTTGTAAGGATGGATGGATGGATGTTTGTTTGTTACTCTTTCACGCAAATACTACTCAACGGATTTAAATAAAATTTGGCACACAGGTAGTTTTTATCCCGATATTCTCACGGGAGCAGCTAGAACAATTATACGAACATAAGATAGTTGTAAAAGTAAACAGTAGTATTGACAACAGACACTGAAGTCATCAATTTTTTGTGACAATTTAAAACTGTTCATCATGACCAGAAAAAAACCCATATCAATTTAAATATGTGCACTCACTGCCATCTGTCAAATCAATAAAACGATTCTGAAATAAGTATCGTGACAGTAGTGCTATTCTGTTAAAATCTCGCCTTGAAGTGAACGGCATCCCATCTAATGCTAGGGGTTGACAGTTCTCTTCAAGAATTTCACTTCACTTCAAACCTAATATTTCACGGTCACATTTTTGCAGTATAAACCGGCTGGACGTTTGGAAATGTTGATTTTGCTGCCTAAGTTACTGAATCGATTTCAGAATGACAAGAAAGGCGCCAAGTTATAAGGAAGAGCG
The DNA here is from genome assembly GCA_963555695.1 of Dasypolia templi. NCBI lineage: Eukaryota > Metazoa > Arthropoda > Insecta > Lepidoptera > Noctuidae > Dasypolia > Dasypolia templi. The sequence goes on from OY743155.1 coordinate 15,961,450, forward strand.
ATTATAGACTGAAACTGTAATTTCCGAAAATCTAGTAGGATTGCGACTGCCAAATCTCAAAATAATATGATGATTGACATTTCGAAAATTTACTCAATACTCAATATCTTTATTGCTTTACCATTATGTGTACTAAGGTGGTAACTATATAATAGAGATCATTATGGACCCTGCAGGCTTAGCATGGCGTTTTCTGTTTCTACTATACTGTAGAATAGAAATCGCTTTCTACGCTCCTCGAAATCTCTTTTTCGCGAGCACGACGACACACTTAGACTCAGGTTGCTTTATAGACAGCGATTTTCCATAGCAACGGGTTAGTTGTTAGTGATGTGTATAACTACCCATTTTTACCGTACAATTGCGTTTCGTTTCTGTGTAGACAGTAGAAAACTTTCTACTGTCTACACAGAAACGCCATTTTTGTCTACTCTTCCGTCGACAATACGCTTCTCTAGGGCGCTCGTGCTAAGCCTGCTGTAGGGCACAGCAAAAGTTTAGGAGAGAGGAAGCCCTGTTTCAGGAGACAATCAAGTAGTAGTAAGTCAGGAGGTCGCGAATAAGATAATAACATTTCGCTTAACCATTATTTTGTACTTTATCTGCAAAATGTACTACAATATTTTAGATTATTTTTAGATACCTGTACATGTATTATATCCTGTTTATTAATTAATTTATATTATTTCCTTCGAATAGTTGTTATGGCTATATTATTTAATTATTATTCTTTAATTATAAAATGTATTATTAATTGCAGTATTATGATTTTTTTTATTTTACGCGATTATCATTACTTACTGTTATCAATTATTATTCATATATAACTTTTTATTATATTAGTAATTTCCTTAACATTATATACCTTTTTTTCTATTATTTATGTTTATCATTTAAATATTCGTCTACGGAATAATAGCATTTGTTTATTAGCATTTTTTTAAGTTTTGTTATAAATATATTAATATTTTTTTCTTTCTTTACTATGTCTGGTAGTTTGTTGTATATTTTTATAGACATTACATAGGGACTTGTAGAATGCATTTTTAGCTTGGATGTTGGTATGTTAAGCCTAGATCCGTGCCTAAGTGTGTACAACAGTACACACTTAGGCACGGATCTAGGCTGTTAGAAATGCGACGCTAAATTCGCCCTATTCCATGAATATTAAGATATTTCTACATTTCTATATCTAAACTAACAATAAAGCTGAAGAGTTTGTTTGTTTTTTTAATGCGCTAAACTCTAGAATTACCAGCCGGATTTAGAATATTATTTTTGCATTTAGATAGCTCAATTCTTAAAGAAGGTTAAATATAGGATTTAACATCGCTACGAACCTTAGCTCGTACTCTTCAAACCTCCGCAAACGTCTTAGGCGCTTGTTTCCGGAAATGGAGAATCGAGGTCAACCCCGATAAGAGTCAGGCGGTTCTCTTCTCGAGACGTCGCCGAGTCCCTCCCCCTCTTCCCAGCCCGATCACTATGTACGGCAAGACAATCCCTTTGGAGAAGCAAGCCAAATACCTAGGCGTGATCCTCGATCAAAACCTTTCCTTTAAGGCTCATATTAAGGCGGTTCGCGCGCGCGCCTCCTTCGCTCTTAGCAGGCTCCACTTTGTACTGACAGCCCGTAGTAAACTGTCACTTAAATGCAAGCTGCGCATCTTTACCGCAGTCATCCGTCCCATCATGACCTATGCCTGCGCACACGCTCACCCACGTCATCTCCATAAGATGCAGACCCTCCAAAACCATTTCCTCAGAAAGGTCACGGGTGCCTCCTACTATGTCCGTAATATAGATCTCCACGTAGACCTTAAAATGCCCACCATAAAACAGTTCATGAAACGCTTATCTAAGCGTTTCTCCGACTGTGGCATCAAACACCCAAACCCCTTGATCTCAGCGGCCGCCCGCTACAATCCCTCCCGCATTAGCAGTATTCGCCGACCAAGGCATACCTTAATCGCCCCCAACGACGCCACTACCCTCCTCCAGGAGAGTAGTAAGGGCATCAGCACTCTACGTAAACCCAAAACCCGATCGCCGTCCTACCGCCCTCGCCGCCGAGGCCCGCCGCGACGCCCAAATCCACACCCCTCCCGACCCTTGCTCGAGCCAGCCCGCGCCGCTGAGCCTGTAGCTTTAAATTCGTCCCTAAATCTATGCGCGACTCTGTAACTCCACACCAAACTGGTCAAGAGCCACAGTTTATGATGATTTGTCAAACTCGTTACGGTGGTTAATTGCTTGACATAAAGCAGATAACTTTTTATTGCTTATCGCACCACATGAAAAAATAACTTAAGTTGCAAAGTAATCAAATACAACAATACGAGTAAACAAAGCATTAAGTGCCTATCAATCTTTATTTAAACAGTATCCAATATTACGAATGAAGTGGGTTGGTGGTTACTAATGATTATGAACTTCTTTGAGTATATAACCTTTCGAAGGAACCGCACTCGCACTGTGTCAGAAACAATAACAGATGCCGAATCTAGTAATTCAACAATAGATAAAAGCACCAACAGCTTGCCTAACAAATCAGTCGAAGACAACGACGAAATACGCAAGTTGAGACAACAAATAGAGGAATTACAAGAAATAAACAATTTGTCTAAAGAGAACATGGAACTCAAAAAAACTATTAACGACATGATAAATAAGCTTAAAATCATTAACAAAGCAACGAAAAAGCTAATGAGCGAAGCCGTACTTGTAATGACCAGCATAAACAAAAATTACTAATGGATAGCGAGAAACAGAGATTTGAGTTCGACTCACCGCTGAAATTATGTCCTGCTCAGGTTGTACTAGTAGATACTACTCTGAAGAGTGAACCGGTTCAAACTAGAAAAGCATAAACTATACATTATAAGTAGTCATAAAACTAATGACATCGACAACAATGACCTCGTTCACAGCCTGCTCAACGCGAAGCGCATCTTCGTACAAAAATTGTATCGATATTTAAGCAGATTTTTTATTTTCGGGAATAAAAATAAGTCACACGGTGCTAGGTCAGGGCTGTAAGGAGGGTGACCCAGGAGTTTGACCGGCGTGCTGTCCAGGAAGTTCCTCGTTTTGAGCGCGGTGTACGAAGGCGCGTTGTCGTGGTGGAGCAGTAGTCCGCGGAGCCCTGTGTTTGGTCGCTTGTTGCTAACAACAGAGAAAACTTCTGCCAAGCATTTGGTAGTATACCATTCAGCCATTCAGAGAAAGATTTTTTTTGATGACTTAAAAATACTTTATTTAATTTTAATTTCATTCCATAACGACATTTTAGTTGACCGCAGAAGAATTGTGTACAATAATTATTGTAGTATTTCATAATTCAATTGTAATTATAGTTAATCAATCTGTAGAATGACATTGTCTATCTTCATTATTATGTACTTAGCATTAGATTTATGTTAAGCACATATTAATGAAGATAGACAGTACTCGTAGAGTATTTTGTACTTTTGTAATCCTTCTGGATCTTCTTCTTCTTATCTTCTTATATTTTTATATCACCGTGTTTTGTACCCATATTTGCAAAAACAAATATCTTATCTTAATATATATAAAAAACTGCACACCTCCTGCTGAGGGGAAAGGTATATATATAACTATAACACTCCCCACCACCAAAATCATCAAGAAATCTTTTATTTCATTTTATTTAATATTAAAATAAACTAGGGGGTGACTCTACCGTATTGTTTTCTAACATTTTAGGATTCAATCATTATGCGTATTTGTTACGCCATTTAAATTTTTGTTTTATTATCGGTTTTATGATTGAACATTATTATGACAAGTGTCATTAACGTTGCTTAAAAAATTATACTTAGCTTTTATGTGTCATTAATGATATGCGTAAATAAAATGTGTCCCAATATTAACGCAAGATTTAAATTTGCCGCTATTTATGCAGTAAAGGGTTTGTCAACCCTTTTCAAAAGCACGCGTTTGAAACTCTCAGCACTGTTTGTTACTGCTGCAATATTGACATTGAAACGACTTGTTTTTGGACGACCAGTGTGTTTGGCGTCTTCAACGGACCCTGTCTCCCGGAATTTTTCAATTAATCTCTTCACAGTTGACGAAGTTAAAACACTGTTCCGACCATATTTTGTTGAAACTGCGGCCGCCAAGCTTGCATTTTTGAAACATTGTTCAATAATGAAGATACGATGTTCTATCATATAAAGCTCCATGATTTCTAACCCTAAACTGGCAGCTGTCGATTTGTTTTTTTTAGGGTATTCAGCACTTTACTGCATAAATGGCGGCAAATTTAAATCTTACGTTGATTTTATAATTAGGATAAACAATTGTATGCTTTGTTATATTATATCTTATAATTTTATGCAAATGGATAGAAAACTAATTTTTAATTCATTAACAATACTACATCACGCGTAACATGACCATTTTCTTTAATAATTGAGCAACATGAGAATGTTGCTGAATAACTTGACTAATGCTGGATAAGTCAAGTATCGCTCCACAAAGTGATGAAGAACACTATGGGGAAGACCGACAGTCATCAGTATGACAATATGGAATTTAAAAAAAAAGGTTTTAAAAGGAGATCTCGATACTGGTGGCCTACTCTCTAAGTCCGTCAACGAAGGTACGGGCCCGTCCGAAAGTATTTCGTAACTTTGGAATGGACCCTACTACCGATTAATTAACTTTTTCCGACGGGCAATAACACATCGGAAGTAAGTAAAACTGTCAAATCGTTTTGTCATTCATTCTTAGTTCGGGCCCCGAACTAATCTTATATCGGTAGGAACTGCCCGTAACTCCAGCCGAAACTTTTACACGCAATTATACACATGGTGCTCGACTTTAGTATATGGAGCTGATCATATATTATATGGCCTTAAAAAAAGAGTATTTTATGTTAATTTAAAGCAAATTAATATTGTGGAAGTCTCTAAACAAATAATAATGTTCTGTTCTTTATGTTAACCTAACTCGTTATCAATTGCGCTCTAATGGGTTTAAATATAATGGTATTGAGCTAGACACTTCCTAGAGTCTTTTTTTATGAATGTGTTGAAAACTACAAGCTACACGTGCAGCCTACTCTCACTAATCAATCATGGGGACGTGAGTGAGTGTTATGAAAAGTGTTGAGTTTTAGTATAATATGAATGTGGTTGGTTACACGAAAGGAGGCAGATCGAAGAAAAACCGGATTGGTTGTACGAGTATGAAAGAAGATATGGCTAGGAAGCAAATTAACACCGAGATGACAGCTGATGGCTTTGTATGGATGAATATGACGAACAGTGCCAAAAAAAAAGGAATAAGGGTGGCGGCAGATGAGTTCACTTATCGGTAACGGGACTTCAAAGAGTATTTACATTTTTTTCACGTAGGTATGTGGAATCCGCGTTGTGTATGTAGGAGGCATCACTCCCAAATTTTGCGAAGCTGATAAAATAAACATTAAAACAAAGGTTACAAATTATAAGTCATTATGATATTACAACAATAACAAAATTGCAATTATCTTCTGCTGACGTATATTACATACCTAAAATATTTCGTATATAATATGGGACAGGTCTCTGGATATTCACACTGCTAGCTCTGCTAACTGTTAGCTTCATATTATACTATTATAAAAAGAAGGAATTATATGTGGAAGCTGAAAAAGAGAGGTAAGCCAAACACTTAAATAACACAGCTATTTTAAAGTATTTTTTTATAATTCAATAATACGTGACGTAGAAAATAAACTTAATTTTCTTTAGTTAAACCTCGTGTAAACTTATTCATAACTAACAGCATATTATATTAGATTTAACAGAAAATTGATTGATGAGACTCAGGCATTCAGGATCCAAAGGCTTCTCTACTCCTTCTTTCTTTTCATTTTGGAGCATAATTTACATACATAAACTCACGCTTTCTTCCCAAGGGGGTAGGCAGAAACCACCAAACGCCACCTGCCACGATTCTTACTTATTCCTTTTGCCTCGTTTACGTTCCTACATCTGGTCATACACGAGCGCCGGTTGCGAATACTAAGCACCTGACCTTTCTGAAGAACATCACCAATAAGGTCACTATATGTCCTCCTAGGGCGAAATCCCCGCCCGGCGTTTCCAATCACACCTGCCTTGTAAATACCTTTTGTTAGTCTCCTTTCATTCATCCGCTCAACATGACCAAACCATCTAAGCATACTCTTACCAATTTTTGTCACTACATCTTCTTTTAACCCGCACCGTTGCCCTATCACATCATTCCTCAGCCTATCATTCAAAGTCACACCACACATACTCCGCAAAGAACGCATTTCCACAGCATTTGACAGGCAACTCATTCATCAGAACAAATTAAAATAGGTTAATTATCGTTTCTTTTTTCGTAATTTTTTTTTATAGTAACTGATGATTGTCATTTTTTCCCGTGTTTAATAAGTCAAGTAAATCGCCAATAAACTGTCAGCAAGTCATAGAAAACGCCTACGCATCGCTAACCGTGTAATGTCCTTCCATCAGATTAATATGTCGTGGGCTTGCGATCCGGCGTTGACCGCCAACATCGTGAACAGCTACCAGACTGCTGGGCCCCTGTTCATGCATTCTCTGCAGACATTTCTGGCGGCACAGTGCGCGCTGGTCGGCGACCACCTGTGGCCTGAAGACGCCACCCAGAAAGTGCTTGTAGGTAATTACCATAATAACATAATATCATGCCTTTATGCACCGCAATGTACAGATTTAAGATACAGCCACGTTCCGCTATGAGGCGACCCTATTGCAATGAACTGGGCACAAATCCGTCTCGCTACTGAAAATTTCCTAATAGATACCTATACGTACCCACTAACATCATAATCTACTTTTAATGAGTCATTCTAATTTCAAAATGTATTAATTTCTATGTCCATATATAATGCAAATGATTATTCATTTGTAATAAATATAATTATAATAATGTATAATGTTTACTTTAATACGGTGGACGGGGTGCCGATAGATAGGGTCACTCAAGTGAGGGACCTGGGAGTTCGTTTCACCACTGGTCTCACGTTTCGTGATCATATAGTTAAGGTATGCAAAAAAGCATATAGCAACCTAGGAAAACTTCACAAATATTAAAGCTATAATGGCATTATATAATGCTTTAGTAAGAAGCCAACTAGAATGTAATGCAAGTATCTGGGCTCCACATGAAACTAAGTATAGTCTCATGTTGGAGCGAGTACAAAATAAATTTATTAGGTTCAAATACATGAAGGAATACGGGGTTTATCCATTTTATCCATTGATGTATCCAACTCTATTTGTCTTGGGTATGGTCGGATATAATGAACTGAGGGTCAGGAGGCAACTCACACTAGTGACTTATATCTTTAAAGTAATTAGAGGGAAGATACACAATGCGGATATATTGCGAAGGGTGGAGCTAGTAGTGCCGGACGGGTATGTAGGAGCAGTGGTGGCCCAGTGGTAACGGTCCCGACTTACGAGTTGTAGGTCGTGAGTTCGAACCCAAGCAGGCGCTTTACTTTGTGTAAATAATTTAATCACCACTGCTCTCAAAACGGTGAAGGAAAACATCGTGAGGAAACCGGCATGTCCTAGAACCAAAAATTCGAAGACATGTGACATCTACCAACCCGCACTGAGCCCGCGTGGTGGATAACGGCTCACTACCTCTCATAGAGAGGAGGCCTGTGTCCCAGCAGTGGGAACGTTATAGGCTGATTATGATTATGGGTATGTGAGTCGTCGTCGTCAGCTGCGGTTGCTGGCCGAACCGCGCGCGCGAACTAACTTACTGTGCGAGGCGCCGCTCACGAGTGCACTCCGCACTCTCAACCTCATTGCTGTTGACTTGGACATATTCTGTTGCACATTGGGTGAATTTACAAGAACATCTAGCTACTTTTAGAATTAGCTATGGTTAAAACAGTGGAACTATTTAAATTTTCAGTGTGCTACAATATCGTATTGGGTCTAGCCTGTAAGGATATTTGTATGTTTAGAGTGAATAAATAAATAAATAAATAATATTCACATAGATTTATGTCAAGATTATCAGAAAGTCGTATAATTTGTTTGTTTTCTACTCTGGTTCTGTAACCTAAAGCATTTTTACTGGTAAAGGTTTTTCTCTTAAAGGTATTACTGCATTTTTACTGGTAAAGGTATTTCTCTATTACTGCAACATTCTATTGAAATACAAAAATTAAATTATTTGACTTTTTATTAAAAATCAATTTTTGAGGGTCCTCAACCCTGATTTTTGTAACACATGATGACAAAGAAAAATGTTTTTCTACTAACATTTAAATAATCATGAAGATAAGTTGAAACGTAATCAAAGTAATTAACAAAAAAAAAACGACGGTTTGCACTCCGGGAGTGCCGGCAGAAGTGAAAACTTGAATATTAACGTTGTGCATTTATGATATTTTGGAATGGTTAGGGAATAATTTTGCACGAATTGCTTTAATTATCAGTATAAAGGTACTATCATTTATGTGGTAGAATACAATTTTTATTTATTGCGCTATCGTACACAAACATGACAGTTTATTGTATTATTTATATCACGTGTCCTGACGCGAGTTTTTTTTTACCCATTACAAAAAAATGTACAAACGCCGCTAAAGAAGTTTTCGTCTTACGAATTTTCGATCAGGTCACGTGTCCTCAGCGAGTTCAACATTTTTTACCCATTACAAAAAAAAACACCGCTAAAGAAGTTTTCACTTCAAAAATGTTCCAGATCCCTACTACGACTTCATAGTGGTAGGAGCAGGCTCGGCCGGATCAGCCGTCGCTAACCGACTCAGTGAGGTGCCAGAATGGAAGGTACTGCTTGTGGAAGCCGGAGGCAACCCTACTCTGAACACCGAGGTAAATATTCAGCATCAAACTGTTATGATTTCTGTTTCACAAATAAAGACTGAAGTACATCAATGCTTTTACTTTATAAACTAACGCCACAATTTAATTACAGATCCCACATCTATTCTACAACAACATGCGCAGTCCTCAAGATTGGGCCTATAAGACTCAACCTCAAGATGGTGCCTGCAGAAGCTACACAGCAAAGGGTTGCGCTTGGCCGCGTGGTAAAGCTCTCGGAGGCAGCAGCAGTATCAACTTCATGTTCTACGTCAGAGGTAACAGAGCCGACTTTGATGAATGGGCAACCGACGACGGTTGCACAGGATGGAGCTACGATGATGTTCTGCCATACTTCAGGAAGAGCGAGAAGTTCACTGGAATTTTCAACGAACAGAACAAGAAATACCACAACTGGGAGGGCAATCTTAACGTCGCTGTCGATAAACAGTCCCACGATTTCGAGCACATGATAATTAATGCTGCCATTGAACTTGGATTGAAGAACTCGACCGACATCAACGGCGAGAGCCAAATGGGAGTTATGACGTCACAGACTACGACTAAAAATGGACATAGATTCAGTACTGCTCGTGCCTTCTTGAACCCAATCAAGGACAGGAAGAATTTCCACGTCATCAAACACGCTCAAGCTACTAAAGTTTTATTTGTACCTGGAACTAATATCGTGAGCGGTGTCATGCTCCACAAAGACGGCAAAGACATCGTTGTCAATGTAAAGAAAGAGCTCATCCTGTCGGCTGGTGCCCTCAACTCGCCGCATATCTTATTGCTATCTGGTATAGGACCTAGGAAGCACTTGGAAGACATGAAGATCGAAGTTAAAGCTGATCTGCCCGTTGGAGAAAATTTGCAAGACCACTTATTCGTTCCTACTTTCTACACAAAGCCTGGTCCTAAAGACTATTACTCAATCTCTAAAATTGCGGGTGACTTCGCTCAATACATTTTGGAAGGAACTGGCCCATTGATCAACACTAGCCCTAACAGAGTCATCAGTTTTGTCAACACAACTGACCCAGAATCACCTGCCTCTGACATGCAGTTCCATTACTTCGTTTTGCCCCCTGGCGTGTACAACTTGATAGACATTTTCCAGAAGCACGGATTAAACGATGAAGCATACACCAAGTTCAAGAAAATGAATGAAGACAAATTCACGCTGGTAATTTTCAACACCCTGCTAAAGCCTAAGTCTGCTGGTAAGATCCTTTTGGCGAGCAAGAACCCGCTCGAAGCTCCCTTGTTCTTCGCTGACTACTACAAGGACCCCGAAGATATGGCGACCGTTATCAGGGCAATGAAACAACATTCGTTGAAACTTGGTGACACTAAAGCCCTTAAGCAGGCTGGTTTTAAGCTGGACTGGTTGGACATCGACGCATGCAAGAAGTTTGGCAAGAGTAGCGACGAGTACTTGGACTGCATTTCGAGGGAGCTGACATTCTCTCTGTACCACCCGACCAGCACCGCCAAGATGGGTCCTGATGGAGACGAGAGCGCGGTCGTTGACTTGGAGCTCAGAGTACGCAAAGTGAAGGGATTAAGAGTGATCGACGCCAGTATCATGCCCTCTGTTATAAGAGGCAACACCAACGCGCCCTCCATCATGATCGGTGAGAAAGGAGCTGACCTGATCAAGAAGTTCTGGCTGAACAAACACACCGAACTATAAGTTATGTTATTTATAAGAAGAATATTTATTTCCTTTAACAATTTCTTACAATCACCACGAGCCACCTATATAACTTAGATCTTATGTAAAAGTGATTGAAAAGGTTAAGATTAAGGAATAAAAACGTTACGGTATTCATTATCACACTGGTTTCATTGTATCCGTATGGATTGAGGAGCCATGTCTCATATTTAAACGCAGATACTACCAATATTTAGTAGCAAATCAGTCGATTTTGTAGGCCTGATCCTGGAATTTGTAGAAAAACTCATTTAAAGTTACGGCACATTTACGGGGGCTCTTCAATTCAGACGTCTGGATTGAGGAGCCACCTTATTACTCGAAAACTAGCTGTTGGATATTTTTGAAAATTTGCTACGATTTAGTAGTACTTATGCATAATGTGAACAAAAACATGGATATTGTACTGCTGACTTTGAGAAAACTACAATGATTTAATTTGTCATGAAAAATAATAATTGTCACTGCGCTGTTTTACGGAAAGCGATCAGTCAATTCAATCAGATTTTTCGTGTCATTTAGTAGTAAATATATGCTGATTTGTAGTGTAAAAATAAATTGAATTAACTATATAACTTCGGTGATACAACACATGTTATGTGGATCCTCAGTCCTGACGGTCTCTAGAAAATATATGTACGTAGGTATTAAAGCAGTGGATCAAATCGGATAAGAATAAAAATTTCTACTAAATATTGGTGTACTCCAACATCCTGCACTTTCAGTATTTCAAAATATATCAATAATTTAAACATTCCTTATCATTATAGTGTATTATAGTGTATAGGGTGACCACAAATAGTTCAAAATATGATCCTATTTAAATAGAGTTTTATTTGTACATGAAGCTTTCTTCAGCAAACAATCCTTATATAACTCAAATAATTAAAAGAATAATAAACTAAAGGAGGATTAACCCAAATCGCCTTTTTTAAATAAACTATAAATATAAAGATTGACCACTCCTAACGTAAATAGAACTGTTGACAACAGAATTGAAGAAGTAGAGCTTATACAGTTTCTAAGCTTGAAAATTGACTCGTAAACTAACTTGGAAACCACATGCATCAACTCTTATAAAACAATTAAGTAGGTTCGCCTTTTCTCTACATACCTAATACTTCTGAAAATAGTTAATCAGGCAACTCTTGTAACTGCGTATTATAGCCATGTGGATTCCATATTACGTTACGGGGTCTTAGACCGACAGAAAGTTGCAAACCACATTTTAAATCTCCTAACAATACCATTTTTTTTGGGTGGGAAATCATGAAATGACTTCTCCCGCTCTGGGTGGAGCGGGAGGGCGTGCCAGACTTTTACTGACTAAAACTACCCGTGTTCCTTCAGTTGCCTGTGCCAGGGCCAAGGTATCTCTTTTGAAAAACCCGCGACCCTGGCAGGAATACTAACACTACCTTGTCTTTACGTACGAGACCGCATTTTTTGTCAAGAAAAATAATGAAAGGTTTAAAAAAGCTTCAGAGCGTCGCTATAGATGGACCAGGCAAAAATTTAGTCACGAATTGTGTCTAAGAGCCTCAAAGATTGCCCATATGTACAAAAGCATCCTTTGCATGAAAAATATACAATAAATACCAAATGGAATTAAAGATTTAAACTTGTCACTATTTAAACAGAGACCATATGTTTTTTAAATGAAACACACCACTAAACGATTGACGAATTCCTTCTTCACAAAATGTAAACTAAATGATAATTATCTATTTATGCTCGAAAATTCAAAAACTTGACTTATGAATTGTCTTCTGAATATTTTTTGTAATAATTAATAGTATTCTAAATATTGAAAGTTTCGTTAATTTGCATGTTCTTTATACTGATTTTAATTTCTTACATTGGTAAATAGTTTATGCCCAATGGGTAGATTTTTAAGTTACCATAACCTAACTGTAAGACCTACTGTAACACCAAAAATCGCATTTATAAATACTTTGACTTTGACTCTGTATAATGTATTACTAAACACCAATGTACCCAAAATAGTAGAATTGCGGTCACCAGTCCGTTATACAGTACCAAGCCACTCAGAAAGTACCGCGAAAAAAGCTTATAAGTATGAGAGACTGGCCAGTTATAGTCTATTTTGAAAATATGATTATTTGTAAGTAAAAATAGGTACGTTTCAATTTCAAAGGACCAGTAGTGATATTCTGGAACCATCTCACCGTTTAAACTCAGGTGAAGTGAAGGTGGAGTGAGCAGTCAGTGCCACTGAAAGGGATAGGGATTGACCAAGACGGGGTGACACTAACAGCTCGCTCCACGCAAGTCTTCACGGTGAGATTTTTACAGAATTGACTTGCAGATACTGCCCCTACTATTCACAGGAAATTTCAATTAATGAAAATTGTTGTATTGATTAAAGGACCTTTTCATAAAACATTGTTTTTCAGTAGAACTTGCCGATTACAAATCAATGATAAAAGAAATTCAACCCCAAAAACAAAAACTCATATTACGATTATAATAATTTGATAATGCGTAACGTATATGTTGTTTAGATCGCTTTTTAACAATTATAAACTGCACCTAACCTACAGAAAACACACTAACAGAAACCGTAAGTTCTACTGACATTTGGACAATTGTTTAGTTAACAGTAACAACTAAAGCTTTAAGATGCTGCATATTGCAGGCTCGTAAATGACTTTTTATTTGAGTGGGGAAAAGTTCTATAGGTTCTTCTAAGGCAACCGTGTATCGTCGGTATAGCAAATTTAAGCGCGGTCGACTAACTTTGGGGGATGAAGAAAGAAGTGGTCGCCGACGGCTGTTACGGAAGAAAACGTACTAGCAGTGAAAATTTTAATACAAGAAAATAGGCGAGTTACGTATCAAGAGATTCAGCACATACTGAAGGTTGGATCGGGAAGCCTAAGAAATGCTTGGCAGAAGATTTCTCTGTTGTGAGCAACAAGCTACCAAACACAGATCTGCGCAGGCTACTGCTCCACCACGACAACGCGCCTTCGTACACCGCGCCCAAAACGAGAGACTTCACTAAACAGCACGCCGGTCAAACTCCTGGGTCACCCTCCTTACAGCTCTGACCTAGCACCGTGTGACTTCTACTTTATTCTCGAAAAAAAAAAATCTGCTCAAGGGGATAAAATTTTCGTCGACGGAAGATGCGGTGTCAGCGTTCGGGCAGGCTGTAAACGAGGTGTCTACGGCGGACTGGAAAAAGTGTTTCAAAAACTGGTTTAGACGCATTAACCTTTGTAGTGGAGAGTACTTTGAATAGATTTAATAAAAAAATAATTAAGAACATTTATTTTTATTTCCGAGTGTCCTTCGTACAATATTTAAAACCAGAAAATTATATCTAAATGATATCTCCATCAATTTTCAAACAAAAAGTACAGCTTTCCCAGAAAATACATTAATAATAAAACCTGACTGCATGGCTAAAACCCTTATCTACTCCTGAAGAAACTGAATCACTTGAACTGCATTCTATTATCTACATTGTCTAATTTTATAATACTTAACTTAGATACAGACTTTACCGTAATTTGAAGAACACCAATGTACGGTAATGGAGAAATCAGGATGGCAACCAACCGATTATCCTTTAAAGTTAAAGTTCGTGAGCACATTCGCAAGAAGCTGGCAGTATCATCTTAAGGGTAATGTTTTCTCATTGGTTGTTTTATTTGTTTTTAGTATAATTATATATTTATTTGTGATGATTATTTTTAATTACTTAAATTATATATTTTTAATTACTTAAATTAATTATTTTCATGGGGAAAAATAATAATCTCGTATCGATTCAATGATTACGTATTTGTGTACGCAGTACGATACCAAATAATACCCTTCAGGATTGGACAGGGTTTTTGTTAAATGCTGTATAAGAACTGTTTGCTGAAGAAAGATTCATGTCCAAATAAAACTCTATTTAAATAGGATCACATTTTGAACTATTTGTGGTCACCCTATACACTATAATGCTAAGGAATATTTAAATTATTGATATATTTTGAAAAACTGAAAGTGCAAGATGTTGGAGTACACCAATATTTAGTAGAAAATTATACTAAATATCTATTCTATTATCATCCCATTTTGATCCACTGCTTTAATACCTACGTACATATATTTTCTAGAGACTGTCAGGACTGAGGAGCCACATAAAATGTTTTGTATCACCGAAGTTATATAGTTAATTCGATTTATTTTTACACTACAAATTAGCATATATTTACTATTAAATGACACGAAAAATCTGATTGAATTGACTGATCGCTTCTGAAAAATCTGAAAAACAGCGCAGTGACAATTATAATTTTACATGACAAATTAAAGCATTATAGTTATCTCAAATTCAGCAGTACAATATCCATTTTTTTGTTCGTATTATGCATAACTACTACTAAATCATAAATTTTATTCAAAAATATCCAACTGCTAATTTTGGAGTAACAAGGTGGCTCCTCAATCCAGACGACTGAATTGATGAGCCCCCTTAAACGTGTTGTAACTTTTATGGGTTTTACTACAAATTCCAGGATCCTACAAAATCGTCTTTTTTACTACTAAATATTGGTAGTATCTGTGTTTAAATATGAGACATGGCTCCTCAGTCCATACGGACGCGTTTAATTTACCTAAATTTGAAAATAGGTGCCCAATTTTTCTTCTTTACTGGACTTTAAGTAAAGCAGGGAGTTCGGTTCGAAACTCCGACCCGGAAGGTCGTGTCTTTGTGTTCGCTGAGGCACCGTGCCCAACAGATGGTGGCTTACTTGCCGGTCTTAGAAATCAAACCGTGTTTCTTTTGTGTGTGTGTGTGTATCAGTGTCGCAAACCAAAATACTTTAAATCGGTTCAAAAGATAAATAAATGTGCGTTCCATGAAGCTGAGACTCCTGCCGCGTCACTGGTGAGATCGTTCCGTACCCTAAGCTGTACTTCTACGCTGCGGCTGCGTTTTGGGTCGTTGATTTTGAATCAACGACCTAAACGCCACGCGCATGTCCAACATAACTTTAAACAATTGTTATAGGATAGTGTATTTATATTAAATGTAGTAGTGCGGGATAAACGAAGCTGTTATTCTGGCACATACTGTGATCGAGTCCTATGATTTCAAACAAAAACAAAGATAACGAGTCATCGCACGGTAACCGCGTCAACGCGCCGCACGGCGGTTGACAATACAAAAACTTGTAACAATTACCTTCATAAATTCGTAACGCTCGTATAAGGCCTTGCTACTCCTAGACATCAATGTTTTAATTAAGTAATGTCAGTACTTATTTCCGTACAAGAGATTAGTAATCCTTAGAAATAAATGAATTCATACCGTATAGTACGGTATCGCTCATAACGTAATACTTCATACACATTGTGCCGAACAACTATATAACTACGTTGAACAAGTTCAATATTCACTGACTATTATTATTGCTTCCTTTCGAGTAGAAATGGAAGCCTGCTTGAATCTATTTTATTTTAATCTAGGTAATATTTTTCTCAAACATACCAAAGTTATAATTTAAAAGAGGCGTAAATTTTTATTTAGATATTCACAACTACATATTCTGTAAGTTAGACGCTTTGTTGACGCTCGTAATGGACACATCTGGCAAGCGAAAGGCGCATTATGGCTGGGATCGAGAGAAAGCAGAAGGTTGCATTGTTTGAGGGTGCAGTAAAAAAATGCGGTGCTCACTGTTTAACGGAATGCTAGCCGGTACCTGCAACTGACCCTTGCGTGTCTGTTGCGCAAAGTTTCAAAAATATAATGCGTAAAGGTTTCAAGTACAGGTTCAACAGGTTGGAACCAAGTATGGACGGACTGTGCGGTTCTTCTGTGACGCCGCAGTCTGTTAACCATCATCACCATTCCCATGGCGCGGCTGGGTTTTGGTGAGTGAGGATGGTCACCCATCCACGGACCGACCGCGGCAGTCATGGCTTAACCTGATCGCTCGGCCCGTGCGGCTGTTATTATTCTGTTAACCATATTGAGCGTAATAGGGCGGCATGCCCCTCAACCGTTGTTTAAACGAAGTTGGGCCATTTCGCCGCATTCACCGTGATTCCGATATATCTCAGCAATTGCTCATCATATTAAAAATTGTTATTAATTATGATACAAACAACAAAATAGGGTACTTGATGTATTTTTGTGAGGTGTAGTTGCGTGTGAATGGACTTTTTAGAAGTTTTCTTATAATATAAATATGCTGGTGCAATGTGCATGAAGTGGTTTAATATTCATGAGTCTCGTTTCCCTGTAAGTTTTGACTGTAGGTGTAAGGTAACCATAGTGAAATAATGGTTGAATTATTTTAGTTTGTGTGATCTGTAGGTCCTTTGGGTTGGTTTTTGGCGCGTTGCCCCATATTTCAATTAGGTAGGAGGAAGACCATAACTATATGTATAATCATTTTAAAAGAGCTCAAAGAGCTATATATTTATATTAGAATTGTTTTTTCACAATCCTTTATCCAACTTTACAAATTAACCAACAATGCCAAGTGCTAACGGTCCGACAGTTGTTTATACTCATAACTGTAATAAAAAATATATACAAAAAAACACTGTTCTTCCCTTATAT
The DNA here is from genome assembly GCA_963555695.1 of Dasypolia templi. Classification (NCBI taxonomy): domain Eukaryota; kingdom Metazoa; phylum Arthropoda; class Insecta; order Lepidoptera; family Noctuidae; genus Dasypolia; species Dasypolia templi. The sequence goes on from OY743155.1 coordinate 15,978,638, forward strand.
CACGATTTCCCAACACAAAATAGACGAGCAACAAATGTTTGCTCAATCACCCGCTTAAAACCCGTATCGTAAAATCACTTAGCCATCATAAACACAACATTCTTCATTACCCTATATACATTCTTTCTCTTTTTGTTAATTAAGCATATGGTAGAATATTCTTGTTTTATTTCCTCGCGTTATGCATAATTTGTATATATCCGTGATTTTTTTGCTTGACTTTACACCATTTACTTCTGAATTTTGTTAACTAGTAGTAACTGTAAGTACCTACTGCTTTCAAATTGGATAATTATGAATTAGTTAAATTAGATCTTAAGTCAATATAATTAGCAAGTTTGCCCAGTTCTACGAGTATCTTAATTAAACAATGTTTTTGTTTAATGTTTCTGTTTGTTTTGTAGGTTCTACTTTTACTTAAATACTTAATTGCAATCTTAAACTTTTAAAATAACATCTTGACTCTCTAACCGCTCTGTAAATTAACATGTCATATCTAAGAGAGCTGACTGATTTGTAACTCAGGACCCTTCTATCACAGACACCTTTCTCTATTTAAGATTGTACACTCTATTAACCAGTGCCTGCAATATGATGTTGAAATAAATTAAGATTTATGGTTATAACGATTCACAGCAGCACCACCAGCAAACTAGCAAAAATGATTTTATTAGAGAAGAGATAACAAAACAGTTTATAAAATCAATACGAGCTAGCTTATGAATTATGATTATGAATGACTTGGTGCGAATTTAACGGCACGGTTGGCGCAGTGGTTGAGCGATCGGCTGCTGCGCTGCGTGTCGCGGGTTCGATCCCCGCACGGAACAAATATTTGTATGACCTATAAATGGTTGTTCCGGGTCTGGGTGTCTTGTGTATGTGAGTTTCATGTTTGTGAACGCACCCACGATACAGGAGTAATTCCTAGTGTGGGACAACGTTTAAAAAAATAAAATAAGGAACAGCTGATGCGAAGATAACAAGGAAGCACGTCGCCGTGTTATCAACTGATATAGTGAAGTGAAGGAAGGGTGTAAACAGATGGATTATCCTAACCGTTATATTTTAGCTTTATAAGCTTATACTCGTAAGTGACTTTAGATAAATATAAGGCTATGAATAAGAATGATTGCCACTAAAAGACTTGAAGACAAATGAAAACACTCACTTAAATGTTGGTAAACATATGGAATGAGACTAAGTAAATGAATGAATAAGGAACAAACTGGAACAAACTCACAAAATGGGTAAACCATCCACTGTATAAACGATTATCTGCAAGTTTTAGTTCTCCTTGGCCCGACTTCGTCCCCTGGGCGTGTGCAGTGCTACGCGAAGCTTCTTCAACAAGGTGTTGACGATTTCTGCTGGAGCTGCCCCCGTTGAAGAACGCAACTGAAAAGCTTCGAGTTCGAATCTTTTTTCTTTTTTTGAGACCGTTACTTTTGAAATCAAGACGGCGAGATTCTTGAAGGACTAATGTTAGCGCGGGGATCATCTAAAGAGTGGACTACTGTATTTAAGGCAAGGGTTTAATGACGTGCTTATAACAATAATAAAATTGTACCGGATATTCAGCTAATAACGAAACTAAAGTAAGAGGAGTATCGTCCGTCGCGGAGAAGTCAGAAGAAGCGAGTGGTCATCGGGCCGAACCGTGTCGTCGCCGCGACGCGCTAAACACGCGGCCTGCGCGTGCAGACCATGCGCAATGTGTTGTGTTGGGTTCGATACCCAACAGTGCCCATACTACTTTTGGAACAACATTTGAGACTCGAACGATAGCTCAAGACTTAAAATGATTTCGACAAGGGTACAATTATTCGATGGACACGGTGGAAGATCAAGAACGCCGCTAACGAGATGTACAAAAACCGGAAACGGTCAGTAGCGAGAACTTTGACGAAGACATTGAAAAGAACAGCAATATTTATCACAGCAGAGCAGTGACATAGAAAAGAGCCGAGAAACCAGCTGAACCCCGCTTAAAGATTCACCGATGAAGCTCGACCTGAATCAACCCTGCTGTGACATCGTTAAAAGATGCCCTCCAATAGACAAATATCACCCGCCTCTCTACTAATCCCATGCTTACGTTAGGGTGCATACTCCGTAGGCTCTTAATCCTTCCTATCCTAAGGGCACGTCTTCCCTACCATTACAGTGCCCCCCGGTCTATTCCTTGATATGCAATGGTCTTGGTAGCACCATGAAGCATGAGGCTTCAGGGGCTAGTGCAAATCTTGGGGTTCATTCGATTAATCGAGTCTGGTCAAACCACGCTGGGGTCGGTGCATTTCATTCATTCATTCATTCATTCATTTACTGGACTTTAAGTAAAGCAGTCTTAATAAATAGTAATAAACAGAAGTTGCATGGAGTTCGGATTTGTGCCCGGTTGATGGCAATAGGCTCGCCCCTATTACATGGGACTTAAACATAACTGGCGAAGCGTGGGTGTATTATAGTAAAAGCTCTGCCTTACCCTTCTGGGATTTCAGGCGTGATGTTATGTTATGTGTGTGCCAGTACAATTTTCATTCAGTATTATTTCTGTAAAACAAACTGGTACTCCAGCAGTTTAATTTCGAGTGTTCCTCAGTTCCTAATCTGTATTGCTCAAACACAAGTTCAAATATGTATCTTGAGTCACGGCCAAGCATATAGTATTATTATCTCGTTGCCAAGAACATTTTCCTCAAAGGTTGTTGAATTACATAAATTAAAAAGTAAGCTACAGGTAAATGCCATATTAAGGCAAATATCACACTTTTTAAACAAGACTCACGAGCCATTTATAACAACAATAACTACGCAGATTGGTACTAGAGGATGTTGTATCTATGCATTCTACACATAGTAAACACGTGAGTATTACCTATCTGATCTACTACAGTGCATATTTATTTTACTCTTCTCTAGTGATTCGAGTCTAAAATACAAGTGCCATTACTTCCTTTGTGAGTCTAAAGTACAAGTGCCATTACTTCCTTAAGTTTTGGAATGGAACTAATTTTGGGAACATCTTTGATGGTTTCCAGAAAACAGAACGCAATACATGGGTGTTCATTAAAATTGAGTCGCTTTATCGTCTTTATCGTTTAGTCGCCCTATAGGGATTGTATAATTAAACAGGTATTTGCATTGCCTTTAATATTGGTGTGAAGTGTGTTCTTGTTTTAGTAAAGACCACTGGCCAAGTATGTTTCGGTGTATGCATTGAAAATAAAATGACTGAATGATGCGTTACAAAATGTGTTTGATGCGGACAACTTAAAATAGCCAATAATTCCAGTGCCTAAGTGTGGTGAAATAGTTTCAAATAATGCGTTTTGCAGTGCCTGCTGTATTTCACACAGCCAAACGCTTTTAGATAAAATAAAAGAGTAGATAGTGATTAAAACGAAATAAGACGAATCTCAAACTTAAACTTAAAGTTTTTATTACATAAGACATCAGCTCGGTAATGACGCGAAGAGACCTGTTTGTATTAGTGTATCAGTGTAGTTGTATATCTACAGATAAATATATTATGTGCTTGACTGTGAGTGCGTGCCACCAGTTGACGGTCGGTGGTCGGGCAGCTCGCGCACTAACGTTCGTAACAGTTACCGAGTTAAAAGAAAATTATAAAACTTTTTAAAGAAAACAAATAAGCGGTAAGATTATTTAACTATTACATTTTGATTATTGAGTTTTGTGGAACTGTGGTTTCGTCTCAAAATGGATGTAGGAGACAGTGGATTGAAATAAACACTGGTTTAAAAAAACACGTGTTCTTATGAAATGACGTAGTTAATAACTAGTTAAATAAACAAGGAATTTTAAAATAATTTCGTTATTTTTTTTGAAGATTTCTATCTGATGTGGTAGTGTCGATTTTCTCGTTTTGATTTGATTGTTTTGACCCAGTTGACTTTCTCCGATTGCCTATATTCAGTTCGACTATAACTTTGTTTCATTTCTCTGTGTTAATCAAAATATTAAACAAATTTAAAAAATATGGCAATTTAGTAGTTATCTGTTACAAAACCAAAAGGTAGATTTTTTCATAAACAACACGCAGAATTAAAATTTAGACATTACCTGTCCTTGTAGTATTATATCAACAACTAACTATTTGATCAAGATAAAACAGAAAAAAAAAATGTTCCTATCAATTACACATTTTACAATCGATAACAAAAAAGTTGATTCGTGATAAAACCTCGCCTTGGTAACTCGTTGTTTAAATAAAGTTTTTGACCGACGCCCACAAGGAGGAGGTTCTCAATTGGCCTATATGTGTTTTTTTTTTATATTTGTTAGGGGATATCTCTGGCAATTGTGGATTGCATTCGCAAAGTCCCATGTAAATTTTACTAACTTTGCTTGGATCTTTTTTCAGTTAGCTACAATAATACGTATTTTTCCACTAAGTGTATGTTGATGATCTTATAATAATTTCCTGTCAATGTTATTTACATAGCAAATAGTGGTATATGAATTTGTGTGGGGTAGGTAGCAATCACAACAAAAAAGTGATAAATAGAAACTATTTAACAAAAAAAACAACTGATTTCCAATAAAAACACTACACGTTGTTAAGTATTCTTTTATTTTGCCACCGAATTCTGAAATTAAAGTTTTTAGTTTACTTCGTAGTGTTTTATTTTTAAATTCGGTTGTTTTTATTATAGATAACTGAATAAATATTAAAGACCACACACATTATTATCTCAATCTTATAATAATTTTTGTTACTTAAAACAATTATTATCTTATTGTCAAGGTTACTTGGTCTTCAATGATCTTGTGAGAGTACGCGTTAACATTGATTTTGTTCATACTGAGCTGTCAAAATGAGCCGTTATAAACAACCTTTCACAAACTCTCTTAGCATACGGGCGCAGTTACAAGCAAATATCTTCAGAACAACCCAACTGTCTCTAGTGCTAGTGGTCGTTTTATAAAAGTAACTCATAGAACGTTTGATGAAAGTGACAGCTTGGCAAATGATGATTGCTCGGTCACACCGGAGTTGTTTTATATTATTATCTATTCTGTGACAGCGCAAAAGGCCAGAATAATGCGGGAGCTATGAAGAAAGTCTAAATGTTATTATTAATAGTCCCATCAGAAGATTATAATTGTTTTTACCAAAATAAGAACAACCTAGTAAGTAACGATATATGTATACACGCGTATTTACCCTAGCGCCAAAAGGGAATCGCCAGCAGATTCCCGGCCACCTTAGCGCGGGCTTGCCGACGGCGAGCAATGGGTAGGTCGCCGTCTGGTAAGGCCCGGGTCGACGGTGCGTTGTGTTCCACGCGCGAGATCCTCAAAGAGATGTCAGCACTAATTGACGGGGTCCGATATGATGAGTGTCGCGAGGGAGAAGTGTTGTTACAAGGACTTGACCATTTCAGAGTTAAAACCTTCTTCCCAATATGCGACTAAAAAAGCGCAAAACTTCGTATGACGTGGTAACCGCCAATTTGCATGTTTATGCAAATTGGGCCCAATGTCTGAAGCAGAAGTTAGAGTAAATGCCACAAATCAAAAAAGTATACCCGATTGATCTGGCGGATGATCTACAAGAAGAATGTGTTCTTTTAAAACAATTCTTGACGTCTCATGAAAAGAAACAAAAGGATGCAACGTAGGTACAAGAGGTAATTAGCAACAAATTAGATCAAGTTAAATAGGGGTAAAAACTGGATTATTACCGAGCGGTTCTTCGTTTTTTTTTAAAAGTGTTCTGACTAGTTACCAAAAACAAATAATGATGAAAAAACTACTCCACTCTAAACATTGATGCATTTTTGGGCATTTTTTTCATCTTCAGTTAAAAATCGAAGAACCGTCAGTTTTGACGTTTATACCCCTAGTTTAAATGACTTAATTTGCTGCTAATGGCCTCTAGTATAAATAAACCTTTTCAAGGAATAGGTCGAATTGAATTTCCCATATGACCGTTTCATTGAAGAATTTGTAAGCCACTCTGACTATCAGAAAAAAAATGTCTTTTGGTAAATGAAGCTGACACTATAGTTTTTTTATTTAATATAACTATATAACGTTTAAAATACGACTCTCATCATCGCCATCTAAAGCTTAACAGCCGCAGGTGTGGCGGGCGTGTGCCTTAGCCTGTTTGTGTATATTTCTTCACAGTGACCCTTTTTCCAGCTTTTTAACTTAAATTTTTCATCCTAACAGTTCATAAATCTTGGCTACGCTGAGCTTGGACCGCCCTCGATTTCTCCGTCTATCCGATTTACTATCAAGTCAACGTTTGTGTGCTCTGGTCCCGTCCATTCTTACAACATGTGCTGCCTACCGAGGACTTACTACTTTAATGGTCTTACTAACATTAGGCTCGTCGTACATTTTCGATCCTACTAACTCCAATTTGATACTAATTCCAGGTGAAGATGTCGTGGGCCTGTGATCCAGCGATGACGTCGATGATCGTGGACAGCTACCAGGTGGCTGGGCCGCTGTTTGTACAGACGCTGCAGAGTATCTTTGCGGCACAATGTGCTCTCGCAGGGGACCATCTTTGGCCCAACGATGCTACGAACGCTGTCCTTCAAGGTAACGATACATTTTTTCTATTGTATTTGTCCTAAATAATAAGGACTTATTTAATTGTCAAGCAAATTATTGTGATCTGTTTTTAATTCAATCCATAGCATGTCGACATTAAATGAAAATACGTAACTAAAATAGCAAAACAACTCGAAGCACAAGTTTTGTAACGAAAAATCGCTAATCGCTTGAACAATTTGTAAGCGCAGGACTTATCGTTGGAAACTATATGTATGAGATCCACATCATTAGTAATTTTCTCTCGAAAACATTACTTACAAATATTAACAACAATCATCTGACTACTGATCTTTTCTTTGATCTATCTCGATCTGGGTGTCACACGACATATTGCTGGACAAGTTAGAGACTATTGGGATTATTCGGGGTTAGGGGACCTGCACTCCAAGTATTGAGATTCATAACTTGTTTTTATGCATAGTAAGGACTAAATATGAAAACTAAATTTTTAACTCTGGTCGTAAACATTCGATGCTTATTTCTTGAAATTGCACAGTAACGACAAGGGTTAAGGAGAATTGTCTGTATCATTAGGAAGAAGGGCCAAGGAGTACCTACTACCAGTATTTTTTTCAAATTGGCTGAACATTGTAGCAAAAACGTTGTAGAAGAATTAATGTAAATTTTGTAGAAATTTTCTCAGACAATATGGAGCCGACGAGAGTAGTTTCATTGTGATTAAAACTGTAATGATATCACAGACACACACAGGCATTATCACCACCAATTTATAAATTCAAACCAAAAGAGATGTGACGGAATGCTACTACATCACAAAAGAGATGAATAATATCGAAGACATTTATTATTTATTTATTTACATACATATATACGCTACCATTACAGGCTCCCAATTCGTTAGTGTAGTTAATTCACCATTCATAAAAATATATTTACAAGATTTTAATATCCATCCATGCCATAGTAGATTTACAAATTAAAAACATAACACTTGTAACGTTATCCTTGCGAACTCGGTCAGTGAACATGAAAAAATATATATTATTCCAGCAACCAGATTTAGTGTGCGCATTGTTCGTGTCAGGGGAACGTTGTCTAGCAGTTTAGTTAGACCGAGCGGCACTGCGAAAAAGTTGGGCCGTCGTCGGTGCTGCACGTACCCATCTGGCACACACAAGCCTATTCCCTGTAGCACGCCCGGATTATTTATGCTTGTTTCCAACTTGTTGTATCCCACCATGCCTAACACAAACAAGGTTGGATACATCAAGGGGTAAAAAGGATACACACCATACAGCCTTAGGTATATGAACCTCGTGTATTTATTCTGTATGCGCTCCAACATGAGACTATATTTAGTCTCATGTGGAGCCCATACTGCCGCATTAACCTCCAAGTGACTTCTTATTAGAGCGTCATGCAATGCCGATATGGCTTTAATATTTGTGAAAGCTGCCGCTCTGCGAAGCACAAACCCCAGTCGCTTGTATACTTTTTTACAGACATTGATAATATGCTCCCGGAATCTGAATTGAGAATCCATACGAACACCAAGGTCTTGCACTGCCTCCTCCCTTATCATGGCCACGACGTCCACTATGTAGTTGTGGAGGAGTGGTACTCTCGCACGACTGAATGTTAAAAACTGAACATTTCTTAACATTGAATTGCAGTTTGTTCTTTAGACTCCACTCAACTACTCGATCAATGTCGTGCTGAAGGCGGTGACAGTCGTCCTCGTTTTCGATAGCCAGTAGCAGAGGTCGTCTGCAAATAGCAGACACCTGGCATCTCTTATAAAAAGGATAAAAGATATACAATTCAAAAAAAACCTGGAAATTGTGTTTTGTATATTTCAGATCCGAACTATGACTTCATAGTGGTGGGCGCTGGTTCAGCAGGTGCAGTGGTCGCAAATCGATTGAGTGAAGTGCCAGAATGGAAGGTGTTACTAGTTGAAGCTGGAGGAAACCCAACGTTAAGTACCGAGGTGAGGAATAATCGCATACAACTAAACAAGTAACTAATATGAAACTAAATCCACGTGCAAAAGCTAGTTCGGTCATATAAATATGTCAACATAAACGGTATTTACGTTTAATGTTTCAGATTCCACAAATGTTCTACAGTAATCTTAACACTCCACTAGATTGGGGCTACAAAACACAACCACAAGACGCTTGTAGAAGTTACAAGAGCAAGGGCTGTGCCTGGCCTCGAGGGAAAGTACTGGGCGGCTGCAGCAGTATCAACGCAATGTTCTACGTGCGAGCTAACAAGGCTGACTACGACGAGTGGGCAGCCGACGGTAACTACGGTTGGAGCTACGATGAAGTTTTACCCTACTTTTTGAAAAGCGAAAAATTCACTGGAGAATATACTAAGGAAAGGAGCAAATATCATAATCAAGATGGGCCTTTAAATATTATCGAAGTAACAGAGCCCAACTTTTTTGAAAAAGCAATTATTGAAGCAGCGGTTGAACTTGGAATGACTAACTCAACTGATATTAATGGTGCTAATCAAATGGGCGTGACAGCATCCCAAACTAACATCAAAGAAAACTTTAGATTCGGTACTGCTAGAGCATTTTTGACCCCAGTAAAAGACAGAAAGAATTTACATGTGATTAAGAATGGCTTGGTTACTAAAGTTTTATTCAAGCCAGGCACAAAAATTGTGAAGGGTGTGATGATTCATAAAGATGGACAGGATATAATTGTAAATGCAAAGAAAGAGGTAGTGTTGTCAGGTGGTGCCATCAACTCTCCACAAATTTTGTTGCTATCAGGTATTGGACCAAAAAAGCATTTACACGACATGAATATTGAAGTAGTCGCTGACCTACCCGTTGGTGAAAACTTACAGGACCATGTATTTGCACCCCTGATTTATACGATGCCCGGTGATGCAGATTTGACTTCCATAAATAACATAGTGGGCGCATTTGCAGAGTACTTTTTGAATGGTTCTGGACTAATGAAGGATACTACTCCGCACAGAATCATTAGTTTTATGAATACTAAAGATTCAAACTCATCCATCCCAGATGTGCAACATCATTATCTTGTTTTGCCTCCGGGTGGGTATGCTATGATAGACATGTTTGAAAAGCACGGATTTAGTGACGAGGTTTACCAAGAATTTCTAAAAATGAACAAGGATAACTTTGTTATAATAGTATACACTGTATTAATACACCCAAAGTCAAAGGGTAAAATTGTTCTACACAGTAAAAATCCTTTTGAGCACCCTCTGATATTCGCAAACTACTTCAAGGAGCCAGAAGACTTGGTAACTATGCTAAGGGCAATGAAACAACATGGCTTGAGATTAGGTGAAACCAAAACATTTAAAGGATTAGGATTAAAATTGCAATGGATGGAGATCGAAGCTTGCAGCGGCTTTGAGAAGGCAAGCGATGATCACCTGGAGTGTATAGCAAGAGAGCTTACTTTTTCACTATACCACCCAACCGGTACTGCGAAGATGGGACCCAAGAATGACAAAGATTCGGTGGTGGACCCAGAGCTAAGAGTACACGATGTGAAAGGGTTACGAGTTATAGATGCAAGTATAATGCCCTTCGTGGTGAGAGGGAACACCAATGCGCCAACCATTATGATTGGGGAGAAAGGAGCCGATATGATCAAGAAAACGTGGTCGCACCAACACCAAGAACTTTGATGCGTGATAAGCTTAGTACAACAATTGCTTTGCAAATGAATTGTGATAAATGAAAGAGTGCTTAGTTTTTATGGCAATAAAAATAAAATTATACGGGCAACATGTTTATCCACGTGCTTATTTGTCTCTCTATACATCTCTCTCGTATTATTCACTTTAATTATGAATATTGGCATAACGACCATATGGGTTCATATTGAATAATGGATTTGTTTTGTTCTAAAATCTAACAACTTCTTCTCTGTACTTAAGTGTCTGTCCGTGTGACCGCTGAGATCTTTATTTATTTACTCGTATTTATTAAAGCAGGGGCACACCAACGACATATTTACAAGAGTAGAACAATAGGTAGTCACAACTTTTCAATACTGTGTAAAAACATCACTTATACGCATGCACAACATTCTTATTTAAAGGTGAACAACACTATTGGATTAACTTTAAAATAGAATATAATCATTAACATTAGGTTGATATATAACAAAATTACCAAATAAGATTTAATTAAAAAATATACATTTCGTCTTATTGCAGTAGAAAGTGGCAACCAAACAAAATCACAAAAATAAATCGCACGTAAGGTGTCATTGAGGTATTTGCGATATCTTCAGGAAGATTGTTATGAATTAAGCAGAATAAAATGTTGTGTGCTTTTTTGGTGTTGACTTTGCTAAAACCTACCCTCAGCGGGGTTAAGCCCCTCCCTAACGACGATCCTGGATCCGCCACTGATTAATTGTTGAGAGGATTGATAAATTGGGTAATTAAACTACTTGAGAACTTCATAATTAAAGTCATTTCTCCGAGTTCTTTCCATCATAGGACGACCGAAAACTAAGGCTGATATCTTCTTAGAAACCAAATGTTAGTTAGTAAACATAAAATAGACAAGCACCCTAATCAGAATCTGAATCATTTTGAAGGCTAATACATTGCTTCATGTTCAAAAAATTTGTCTGCTTAACAACGAAAATAACGCAATGTATGTCGTTGAGCATAAACAACATACATTGCGTTGGATGACATTCGGAAAAGGGGAGCATGGCACAAAAGGGCGGGAGACCTATACTCAACAGGGGGTGGAACAGGGCTGTTAATGGTGATGATAATGAAACAAAAATAGCAACAGAAGGTTACCGACTCGTTGCGCAGATGTTTTTGAAAGGTAAGTCTATAACCACATTTCATTCAATTTAATAACGAATTTATACTGTGTGTTACAGACTTAAGGTATATTTTCCATAAATGTTCCGATCTTTACGATCATCCTGACTGCGTAGACCTTTGACGTTCTGCGTTTTCTGATATTTTTACCTCGTTATGTGTTCCGAATTGATTGAAAAGTTGCTGCTCTAATATTTATGTCGAATTGCACGTTTTGATGTGATTGACCATATTTAGTGTAACGAATTTATATAATTGAATGTAAATAATTGACTACTAACCCAGAAATATATGCTTAGGCCACCATCTCTTTATATCTGCTCTGTGAAAATAACGTCATGCCAAAATCAAAGATCGACATGCATAATACAGTGTAATTTTAACTGTATGATACAGACTTTAGGTATATGTTCCATAAATTTTCCGATCTTTATGATCATCCTGACTGTTTAGATACCTTCGACGTTCTGTGCTTTCTGATATTTTTACCGTTATGTGCTCCGAATTTATTAAAAAGTCGCTGCTCTTATATTTATGACAAATCGCATGTTTTGATGTTATTGACCACATTTCGTGTAACGAATTTATTGCAAAGTAATGTTGCTCCGATGTATTTGGGAACCTCGCCCGCTACGATATATCTGATGGCGACTGTACCAAAATTTAGAAATAGGGACCAAATGGTTCAACCCGTTTTCAGGCTGGCTAAAGTAGACTCATCCTTCATGGGGTACTGTTTAAAATGTTATAATAAAATACCTCCCCAAGTATTCCTACTGAATGAAACGAAGTTTAAAACTTGTATAAAACGCACACTATGCAGCCAAGCATATTATAAGTTGGGGGATTACATCTCTGACAAAAATGCTTGGCTCAACGCTGGTCCTGCTCCACAAGGGCGCATAAACTAATTGATTAGCATTCGAAAACATTGTTGGAGCTGCTGAAGATTGTAAAAACTATCTTTGCAATGTTTAATATTATATAATTGCAAAGCACACGTGTGAGCACTATGTACTTACTATAAAGCTACCCTATACTAGGCACGTCTGTCATTGACTTTAATGTGCCCTGGCGGCTGAGAGTATGTCACGCTGACTCAAATGTCTCGCTGGTGGTGGCGTGTGTGTTGGATCAAAGCATTTATTTCAAATAGGCCCATAAAATGGCACTTTTGAACGTCAAAAATTACATTAAAAATATAACTGATTCTAGGCGCCACTTCCAAAAAGTAGTTTCGTATGGAGAAGAAGTGGCAAGAAACTCCACCGTTACTCTTTTAAAATATTTTACAATATTTTTATACATTAATTATATTTTTAAATGTGAAGACGATGCACCAAGAATAAAAATACTATACTACAATTGGTAAGAAGAATTAAAAATAAAGCAAAGGCAGATAAATGAATCACGCGATAGGTACATTGTGCTCACATATTTACAAACATTGTAAAAATATATGACTTTCCTAAAATATTAACTAGGAATAAGTCAGTGTGTGAGTAAGTAAAAAAAAAATTTAATAAAAAATTAAATTAGCAACCAATGTGATTTTGTCTAGACGGGATTGTCCTATGGAGCTGGACCATCATGTGTCCAAGCATTCTTATCTTGTATATAGTCCTCTAATTTGTAATAAGCTTGTCTGCAAAGTGTATTTTTTATACGAATTTTAAATTTTCTTTCATTTAATTGCAATATATCACAAGGTATTTTGTTATAACATTTAACACAGTACCCCATAAATGATGTATGTACTTTAGCTAATCTGAAAAATGGTTGATCTATTTTATCTTTATTTCTAGTATTCAAATTATGTCTATCACTTATTTTGTTAAAAAGATGTAGATTTTTTCTTACATACATAATATTTTAATAAATGAATTGGCAAGGTACTGTCATAATATTAATCCCTTTAAATAGTTCCCTGAGAGATTCGCGACGAGGAAGATTGTATATGGCTCTGACAGCACTCTTTTGCAAAATAAAAATGGATTCAATGTCAGCAGCCCGACCCCACAGTAAAATGCCATACGACATAATGCTGTGGAAGTAGCTAAAATAGACCAAACGCGCGGTTTCTACATCTGTTAACTGTCTTATCTTTCTAACAGCATAGACGGCAGAGCTTAGCCGCCCCGCAAGAGATGTTATATGTGGTCCCCATTGTAATTTCTCGTCCAGCGTGATTCCTAGGAAAACCGTCTGATTAATAAATTCCAGTTTTTCTCCATTCAATATGATGTCACATTCGCTACTTCTAACATTAGGTAATTTAAATCTAATGCATTTGTTTTTTTTTTCTTTTTTTTTTTTCTTTTTTTTCTCTTTTTTTTTTCTCTTCATTCGGATCATTAAGTTCCCTTCGAAATGGTTGAGCTGAATGGTGCTGATGCATACGTCATGTTCGTGAACGGGCGCCGTCAGTGGGGACTGGTCATCTCTTGGCTGCCAATTTTATATTTAAATTTCCGAATTTTTGTATTATTTAGTTTTGTATGTTTTTCATTACGGCCTTTAACGTGCACGTCTTTCTACATCGTTCTCACATGTATAATTCAACAAGACTGATGTAACAAATTTTCTGTAACAATGTTATTTAAAAAGAGTGTCCATGGAGTTTCTTGTCCGTTCTTCTCCATAGGTACCTACTTCGCTTTGGAATGGGCAACTAGCTTCATATTTCTGACTGACCGACCCCTTGACAATTCAAAAGTGCCTTGAATTGGTTTATTTGTTTTTTTTTTTTTGAGTTTGAGTTTTATAGTAGGTATGGTGGTTCAAGTACCTAAATTTGTGACTGAAGTCCACTTTGGACCAAAACGTAATATCCAGGTGATTAGTGCGCTTCGCAACCATTATCGTGGGATTATTACGGACTTCGTCGAAGTAATGAAGTATCCATTGATTACGTCTAGGTATATTGAGAAAGAAGTAAGTTTTAAATAGTTGATGTCAAAGGTCACTTGACAATAGGGTATATACGAGGACGTTGCTGTAGGTGCTACTAAAAATAAATTTGTTCTATCATTCAATCGGAGACGGCCATATAATATTTTTGCAGTTTTACGAAAATTTTACAACAAACAATTCTATTTTGAAGGAAAAAGTCAGAAAAAAAAGAAAAATAGATTTAAATAGATTTATCTGTCACAGAAACACGTGCTTATAAAATAAATCAATTACAAAACAAATGAAAAAAAAAAAAGCTGATTTATTATTACGAACACAGAACACAAATACGTTTATTTGCGGTAAACATGACGCAGGGAAAGAACACGAACACAGAAAAGAACAGGTTGGGGGAAAATATGCGTCACATCCACGCAAAACGGCCATCGCTCAGCAAAAAATTGACGTTTCGACATATGTACTGAATACGTAATAATTAACATGGCGCATTAGGTAATTAATGTTATGATGGAGTTTTTAAAACCAAAGGATGTATTGGGTGATTGAGTAGGTATGGGGGTTCTATTGGAACACAAAACACTGAAAAGTGCTAAAGTAATTTTAATCATTATTTAACAAAAGTATGCTTAAATTGGCGGATAGAGTATTATCGTGAAGTCATCTCGTAAAACAAAATATAACTGTTGACAAACTTTGTTATTACATAAAGGCGTAAGTAACCAGTTTGTGTTCCACAGTATCATAAATTGGTATATGTTGTTGACTGTGACATAGCATATTATTAAGATAAAACATTTCGTTTGTTAGTAAAAATAATAACAAACTACTTATCTGTCGATAAAGAATTCAATATTATTAATCATTGTTTTGCTATTTTTTTTAAGGTTCCGTACCCAAAGGGTCCCAACTGAACTCTATTACTAAGCCTCCGCTGTCCGTCCGTCCGTCTGCCTGACAGCGGGCTGTATCTCATGAACCGTAATAGGTTGTCAGTTCTAGATTTCATAGTCAGTGTATTTCTATTGCCGCTACAAAAAAAAAAGTTTTAAATTAAGACCTTATTATTAACTACAACCATACAAGAAACGTATTTAAAAATATTGTTTGGTGGTACGAAACTATTTGTGTGCGAGTCCAACTTGCACTTGGCCGGTTTTTTTACTTAAAAAAATGACGAACTTGGTTAACAGGTACTGTAGCAAAACACAAAAGAGTAGATAAATCCCACCTGTCTGTACCAGATCTCGTGGTTGAAAAGACATAAACGAGTTTGGTTTGCTTTAAAACCCCCAAGCTGACGGCAGCCAGTAGAACATATGATGGCGTTTGGGAGCCTGCGCACTAGGCATCCACGAATTCCTGTCTGTGGTAGCCATTGGAACACGCCTGATTCACGGCAGCCGGTTTTCTTCCGCGCAATCAGGGAGTCGTGTATGCTCGATGTGGTTCAAGTCTCGGCTGCGTGCTGGCCACTCCACCCTTAAATAACCCATAAGGTCATAGACGTGTGCAGAGCAGGTGCGGTTAAACCCTGCCCATGGGAGTAGGAGGAAAACCGTAGGGTTGTAATCAGTGGGGTCGCATGTTGAAGAGCCTCCACGCGGCGCACCCTGGGCAACGTCAGCTCCAACTGTCCACCTGCTTTTGGTGGACAGTTGGGGTTGGCGGCCAATCTTCAACAAACGGGGAAGGGTCATGGTTCCAATCATCGATCATTTATATTGGTCGATGAAGGGAACCGGGCTAGTGTTGGGGCGGTCAGTCCGTCTTCGTGACAGGTCTGGTGGCCATCTCCGTCCACACCCCCTCTGTTTGCAGAGGGTGAGTTTTGTGGGCGTCGAGTGGGAAGGGGAGAGGAAGACAACCTCTTTAAAAAATTACCCCAATCCCAAGGTCGAGC
This sequence comes from Dasypolia templi, assembly GCA_963555695.1. Taxonomy (NCBI): domain Eukaryota; kingdom Metazoa; phylum Arthropoda; class Insecta; order Lepidoptera; family Noctuidae; genus Dasypolia; species Dasypolia templi. The sequence continues at coordinate 15,994,863 of OY743155.1, forward strand.
GTGCTGAGGGGATGAATGGCCGGAGGGAATCCGGTCACTAGCGCTGGGGAGGGTTAACAGGGGAAAAAGGGACCACACCCTTCAAAGGAACAACAAAAAAATGCAAAAGACAAATGGAAAAAAACTACCCCAGGGCGGTACCGGCTGTTCAGCAGTCGGAGAATCCGCCACGTTCCCTTTGGGAACGTCAAGCCCCCAATCGTATTCTGGGGGGGGCAACAAATGTCTTTCGAGCCGAGGAGGCTCATCGCGCTCTCGTTCATTCGAGGACGAGGAGAAGGAGAGTCGCGAAAAGGAGGCGAGTGATGCGCGGTCAGCGGCCCGACCGCGGACGCTTTGGCAGACAAGCTGAAGGAGTGCCTGAATGCGGACGAGGCTCGAGTGTCCAGGCCAACGAAGTGCGCTGACATGCGCATTCTGGGCCTGGACGACTCCGTGACGGAAGAAGAGGTGGTGGCTGCCGTCGTTAGGACTGGGGGGTGCTCTGCCGAGCAGGTTAGGGCAGGCACCATTCGTCCTGACTTCACGGGGATGCGCTCCATTACGGTGAGCTGCCCCGTGACGACGGCCCTAAAAATTGCCGGGGAGGGCCGAAGGCTCCTGGTGGGCTGGGTTTCTGCGCAGGTTAAACTGCTGGAGCCCAGACCTCTGCGGTGCTTCCGCTGCCAGGTGGGCAACCACGTGGGAGTGCAATGCACCTCGGAGGTGGATCGCAGCGGTCACTGCTTCCGCTGTGGTCAGCCCGGTCACAAGGCCGGCTCGTGCAGTGCCGCGCCGCACTGTTTTATATGTGCGGCAGCTGGCAAGCCGGCCGATCACCGGGTGGGGAGTAAGGCCTGCGTACCACCCGCCAAAACCAGGGGCAGGGACAAGCCCACTGCCACCGCCGTCAATGCCGCGTCCGCCGACACTGCCGCCGCCGCTGCTGCCTCCACCGTCGTCGCCGCCGCAACCATAGTGGCAGGGCCTTCACAGCGGGCTCGGGAGGGGGCTGATATGGAGTGTCAGTAATGGCCCCATTACGCCTCCTCCAGGCGAACATCAACCACTGCGCCTCTGCTCAGGATCTGTTGCTCCAGAGCATGGCGCAGTGGTCGATTAACATCGCCGTGGTCGCTGAGCCGTACTTTGTCCCGCCCAGGGATGACTGGGTGGAGGACCTGAGCGGCTCAGTGGCCCTAATTTCGTCGGCCGCCGCCGGTACCCTGTCCCTCGAGGCCGTCAAGAGGGGACGGGGTTGCGTGGCAGCACGGTTCGGGGAGATAGTCGTGGTAGGGGTGTACTTCTCCGCGTCGCATGCGTGGCGGTGAGACGCCGGTACACCCGCTACCGGAGGAGACGTCGTCGGGTACCCGAGGAGGAGGCCGCGCTGTACGAGGTGTACCGCGCGGCAAAGCAGACTCTGTGGCTGGCCATCGACGAGGCGAGGACGCGATCCCGGGAGAGGATGTTGGAGACTCTGGACGGGGATCCGTGGGGGCGCCCGTATAAAGCGGTTCGAGGGCAACTTCGAGCCGCGGCGCCCCCACTTACGGAGAGTCTCCAACCCGAGCTGCTGGAGGAAGTGGTGGCAGCCCTATTCCCGGTGAGAGCGGAGCATGTTCCGCCGCCGATGGCTTTGCCCGCAGCCGCAGAGTCTGCAGAGGAGGAGATGGAGAACGCCATCAGCGTCCCAGAGGTGACACAGGCAGAGATGAGGGCGGCCGTGATGCGGCTCCGGGCCAAGAACGTGGCTCCGGGGCCCGATGGAATTCACGGCCTGGCTTTGGCCCTCTCTCTGAAGGAGTTGGAGCCCCAACTGAGAGGACTCTACACAGCGTGCCTTGAGCGGGGCCAGTTTCCCAGTCTGTGGAAGATTGGACGTCTGGTCCTGCTCAGGAAGGCGGGGCGCCCTGCCGACTCGCCGTCTGCGTACCGGCCCATAGTGCTGCTCGACGAGGTGGGCAAGCTGTTCGAGCGCATACTCGCAGCCCGCCTCGTCGGCCACTTGTGCAGAGAGGGGCCGGACCTGGACGAGAGCCAGTTCGGCTTTCGGCATGGGCGCTCTACCATCCACGCTGTGTCGAGGGTGAGAGTCCTGGCGGAGGAAACAGTGTCCCGGGGCGGGGTGGTGGTGGCGGTGTCCTTGGACATCTCCAACGCCTTCAACACCCTGCCCTGGAGCTGCATACGGGAGGCACTGCGTTATCATCGGGTGCCTCTCTACCTCCGCCGCATCGTTGGGGTTTATCTGGCGGGGAGGTGTGTCACCTATATGGGACGTGATGGCGGAAACCAGCATCAGGTGTCGTGCGGTGTTCCGCAGGGATCGGTCGTGGGACCGCTCCTGTGGAACATCGGGTACGACTGGGTGCTGAGGGGCGAGCTCCCGCCGGGCGCCGACCTGACGTGTTACGCGGACGACACGCTGGTCACGGCCCGGGGGAGTTCGCACAGGGAAGCAGCGTTGCTCGCGACGGCGGCGGTCTCACTCACGGTGAGCCGCATACGGCGCCTCGGCCTGGAGGTGGCCCTTAACAAGTCGGAGGCCATGGTGTTTCATGGCCCCCGGCGGGCGCCGCCGGCCGGATCACACATTGTGGTCGGGGGGGTCCGGATCGCTGTCGAGCCCACCATGAAATATCTGGGATTGGTGCTCGACAGCCGGTGGGACTTCGGACCCCACTTCCGGCGGCTGGCGCCCAAGTTGTTGGGCGCGGCCGGGGCGCTGGCAACGCTGCTTCCCAATCTGGGGGGCCCGAGCGCCGCCTGTAGGCGGCTCTATATGGGGATCGTGCGATCCATGGCGCTCTACGGAGCGCCGATCTGGGCGTCTGACCTGACGGCCGGCAGCATAGCTGTCCTGCGCAAGCCGCAGCGGGCGATGGCCGTCAGAGTCATTCGGGGGTATCGCACGATCTCCTTCGAGGCGGGTTGTGCACTGGCCGGATCACCGCCCTGGGACCTGGAGGCGAAGGTGCTCGCGTCACTGTACCGGTGGCGCGAGGCAGCGCGGGAGCGGGGCGAGCGACCGATGCAGCAACAAATCGAGCAGCATCGGTTGCAGCTCCGCGAGGTCCTGGTGGCGGAATGGCGGGTGAGGCTGTCACGCCCTACCGCCGGCCTCAGCACCATCGAGGCGATCCGGCCAGTGCTCGACCGCTGGCTCGGGAGAAGGCACGGCTCCCTGACGTTTCGGGCGACGCAGGTGCTCTCGGGGCATGGTTGCTTCGGGAAGTACCTGTGTCGCATAAACAGGGAGCCGGACGCCCGGTGTCACCACTGCGTCGACTGCCGGGAGGACACGGCGCGGCACACGCTGGCAGAGTGTGCCGCTTGGGAGGAGCCGCGCCGTGCCCTCATCACCGAAGTAGGCAACGACCTGTCGCTGCCGGCCGTCGTGAACGCGATGGTCGGCGGCGCAGAGTCCTGGGACGCAGTGGTCTCCTTTTGCGAAACGGTCATCTCGCAGAAGGAGGCTGCGGAAAGGGAGAGAGAGATCTCGACTCTCGACCCGGCCCGCAGCAGACGCACCGGGCGTCGGAGGAGGGCGGACAACGCCCTCTTCCGGCCCCCCTAAATGGGTCCAGGGGCGACGGATTCGGGGACATCCGTCGCCCCCCAACATCAGGACCCGAGAAGGCGGCGCGCGTAGTGTTCCGCGTGCGCCGCTCACAGACGTTGCGGGGGGAGTACACCTCACTCCCTCCGCCCGAGACGGGGCCCGCGCAAGCGGGCCGGCACCAGCCGGGGTTGTGGAAGAATAATGTGTTCCCGCGACCCCGGCTTAGGTGTGAGATGGAACACCGGGGTGGTTTTTAGTCAGTAAGAGTCTGACAGACCCCTCCGCCCGCCCCAGGGCGGAGGACATCCATGAGGATTTTCCACCCCGGGAACAAAAAAAAAAAAAAAAAGGGGTGTACTTCTCTCCGAACCGAACTCTCGCCGAGTTTCACAACTCCCTAGCGGAGTTGAGAGTCGTCGTCGTCGGGTTTCGTTCCCTCCCCGTGCTCGTCCTTGGGGACTTCAATGCCAAGAACTTGGCTTGGGGTTCCCGGATCACGGACACGCGGGGCAGGATGGTGGAGGACTGGGCTCTGGAGACAGGCCTGGTCGTCCTAAACCGGGGTTCTGTCCCAACGTGTGTGCGTATGCGGGGTGAATCAGTGGTGGACATTTCGTTCGCCAGCCCCGCTCTGTCGCCGCACGTCATTGACTGGCGCGTCATGGAGGGGGTGGAGACCTATTCCGACCACCGGTACATCCGGTTCGACGTCTCCGCCCAGACCTCGAGCGCGCCGGTCCGACAGGCCCCGAGTGGTCCGCGGTGGGCGCTGAAGCAGCTGGACCGGGAGCTCCTCCTGGAAGCCTCGATCGTGCAGGCCTGGGTGTCACCACCGGACAGGCCTGCTGACATCAACGACGAGGCGGAGTGGTTCCGGGAGGCCATGTCCGAAATATGTGACGTGGCAATGCCCCGGGTCCAGCCCGGACGTGCTTGGCGCCAGGTGTGCTGGTGGTCGCCGGAACTGACGGCTTTGCGCAAGGCGTGCGTGGCTGCGCGACACCTGTACACCAGGCACCGTAGGCTACGTATTCGCCCTCCGGATACGGAAGCCATTCAGGCGGAGCTGTACGAGGGGTACAGAGCGGCGAAGACCGCCCTCCAAGCGGAGATCCTGCGGGCCAGGGCCCTGGCCCGCGAGGAATCGCTGGAGACTCTGAACAGGGACCCGTGGGGACGGCCCTACAAAATGGTGCGTGATAAACTCCGCCCATGGGCTCCCCCACTGACGCAGAGTCTCCGGCCCCAGCTCATGGAGGAGGTGGTGAGCACTTTGTTCCCTTCGCGGGGGGAGCATACTCCCCCGCCCATGACTCCGCCTACTGCGGTGCCGGATGCGGACCACACTGCCGACGACGACGACGATGCTTCGGAGGTGACCGAGGTAGAGCTGAGAGTGGCGGTACATAGGCTTAGTGCCAAAAATACCGCCCCAGGACCCGACGGCTTACCTGGAAGAGCCTGGGTTCTGGCCATGGAGGCTCTCGGGCCTCGACTTATGGGGCTCCTAAGCGCATGCATGGAGGAGGGCCAGTTCCCACTTCGCTGGAAGACGGGGAAACTGGTCCTCATTAAGAAGCCGGGGCGCCCTGCGGACTCTCCGTCCGCTTACCGGCCCATCGTGCTGCTCGACGAGGTGGGCAAGCTCTTTGAAAGAGTTATTGCAAACCGCCTCGTCGGTCGGCTGGTGCGGGTGGGGCCGGATTTGGCGGAGAGCCAGTTTGGCTTCCGCAGGGGGCGCTCTACGGTGGACGCCATCATGCGCGTGCGAGCCCTCACGACGGGGGATGCTGTTGCCCGGGGTGGGGTCGTCTTGGCGGTGTCTCTAGACATCGCCAATGCCTTCAACACCCTGCCCTGGAGTTGCATCAGGGAGGCATTGCGGTATCACCGGATGCCGACCTACCTCTGTCGCGTGGTCGAGGCCTATTTGACGGACAGGGCCGTCATCTACCCCGGTCACCGGGGAGAGTGGAACCGGCGAGAGATGTCGTGCGGTGTCCCACAGGGATCGGTCCTGGGGCCGCTTCTGTGGGATATCGGTTACGACTGGGTGCTGCGCGCCGACCTCCCGAATGGCGTCAGCGTGGTGTGCTACGCTGACGACACGCTGGTCCTGGCACAGGGGAGGTCGCACCAGGAGGCGGCCGAACAAGCGACACTCGGGGTTGCGACAATCGTCGAGAGGATCCGGCAGTTGGGACTCGAAGTGGCCCTGCACAAGTCCGAGGCCATGTGTTTTCATGGTCCTCGGAACGCGCCACTGTCGGGTTCCCAGATAACGGCGGGAGGGGTTCACATCGGCGTTGAGTCGACGATGAAGTACCTGGGACTCGTCCTCGACAGCCGGTGGAATTTCGTGGAGCATTTCCGACGTTTGGCTCCCAGACTGGAGCGGGCTGGGGCTGCCTTGAGGCGGCTCCTGCCCAATCTAGGGGGTCCAAACGCCTCCTGCCGGAGGCTCTACGCGGGAGTCGTGCGGTCCATGGCCCTTTACGGGGCACCGGTGTGGGCGCGTTCTTTGAGGCTCCGACCGGCCCGCAGGTTGAACGCGTCCCAAAGGGTCATGGCCATCCGGCTGGTCCGGGGATACCGCACGGTCTCATGCGAGGCGGCGAGCCTCCTTGCCGGATTGCCGCCATGGGATCTGGAGGCAAAAGCCCTCGCGCACGTATGGGAGTGGCGCGAGGAGGCAAAACGCCGGGGTGTAACTCCGCTGCCGCGAGAAATCACGGTACAGCGGACAGAGCTCCGGCGGGATCTCATGGCGACATGGAGGGTGCGATTGTCGCAACCCAGTGCTGGGCACGCCACAATAGCGGCGGTAAGTCCCCTCTTTGAGGAGTGGTTGGAGAGGCGCCACGGCGTCCTCACCTTCCGCCTGACACAGGTCCTCACCGGACACGGTTGTTTCGGGAGGTTCCTGTTTCGCATAAGGCGGGAGGAAACGCCCGGGTGTCACCATTGTGTGGATCGCCCGGAGGACACGGTGGAGCATACGGTGGAGGTATGCCCAGCTTGGGCGGAGCACCGCAGTGTCCTCGCGGAGGCGATTGGCGGCGGCGATCTCTCGCGTCCGGCCCTGGTCCAGGCCATGGTACGGAGCGAGAGGGAATGGCAAGCCGTCACCTCCTTCTGCGAAGCAGTAATGCTCGCGAAGGAGGAGGCGGAGCGGGTGAGGGAGAGAGCATTGCGCCCTCACGCCCCCACTAGCCGCCGCAGGAGACGCCCTGGGCGTCGGGAGTCGCCTGCAGATTCCCGGCCACCGTAGGCGCGGGCTTGCGGATGGCGAGCAATGGGTAGCTCGCTGTCCGGTAAGGACCAGGCCCGGGTCGACGGCGCGTTGTGTTCCACGCGCGCCTCAAAGAGATGTCAGCACAAAGTGACGGGGTCCGATAGGGCCGACGCCTCAGGGTCGCGGGTTATTCCACAGAGAAAACCGTGGCCCTGGCACAGGCAACTGAAGGAACACGGGTGGGTTTTAGTCAGTAAAAGTCTGACACGCCCTCCCGCTCCACCCAGAGCGGGAGAAGTCATTTGATGATTTCCCACCCAAAAAAAAAAAAAAAAAAAAAAAGGGTTGTAATCAGTGGAAGTCCTATCTTATACAGGGTTAAAGGGTTAACACCGTTATCCTCTTAAGGTATTGTACTTTTAATTATGAACAACTTTTACTATGTGACCAAACCAAAAAACGCAAAAAAAAAGGTTGTTCCGTACATTTTGACCAGTTAAGCAAGCATAAATGTAGGGAACAGCAGATTTTTGGGTCTTGGAACCTGTATATAGGGTTATATCCATCCGGACATGTCCGACGTTTTGGTTCCTAGCCTGAATTTTGTTCTGCCTTTTCATTTGTCAAGACTTTTAGAAACAGGGGTTAAAAAATCTATACTAATATTATAACGAGGTGTTTTTTGTATTCAATAGGCTCCGAAACTACTGGACCGATTTGAAAAATTGTTTTACCATTAGAAGCCGAAATTATGTCTGATGAACATGGGCAACTGTTTTTTGTTTTTCGAAATCCACACGGACGAAGTTGCGGGCGAAGTGCTAGTTAAAAATAAAAAGATTATCGTAAATGTGCGGCTGATTGTCAGGACTTTTCAAATGGTAACCTACCTACATGACGCTCCGTTTCCGTAGCGTGGCAGTTTTCCTTTCAATAAAGGCGTTCTAACATTTAAGTCCACAAAATTGAACAACCGCGTAGTGCTGTGGTCCCTTGAGCAGCGGCGCATTAGCACACACGGCGCGGCGTGTCGTTGCCAAAACAGACGAGTCAAGGTTACAGACGTAAGTCTTCGCTGTTGGATGCGATTGTGAAAATACTAATTCTGTTACTTATTACTTAAACTCGTGGATTAACTAATCGAATAACATTGGGCTCGGAAACCTGGTTAAAATTTTGAACCAGCTCGTAAAAAACGCCATAATTATACAAAAGAGCGTTTTCTTTTAAATTCTGCTCGTTTGGGATAAAACTATTCCGGCTCGAAATACCGGTTAATTTCGGTAGATAATCTCTGCTCTGCACTACACCGCACATAAAATACAACCGTATTCTCTCACTCACTGAGCATGAAGTTTCTCAATTTTTGTATTACCTAAAATTAACTAAGTTCAACCTAGCGATATAACGCTCGCGAATGTATTCCGCTCCGGAAAACCTGGTTAAAAACCCATAATTAAGCGGTATTTGGCGAACCGTTCCCTAGCTCTGCTAAATGTAAATCTAAATCTACTTATCCCACATTACCACCAACAATTGATTTTTAATTATTTAATCAGACTTCACTAATCTCACCATTACCATTAATTTAATTAAAAGTACTAATGTATCAGAGACTCTTTTTGGACACAAATTTCTTAAGGCGTGCTGAGCGATTTTTGGTAGGATAACTTCTAAAGTTGGACACTTAGATGCGCCTCAGGAGCCGTACCAGTCATCGCATTTTATGATTCTTTATGTGAAATAGTATGCAACGTCGCGCACCAATCCGTGCCGAACGACCCGCATTTCAGTAAAATGCTGTGGGTATTCGGATTCTACCAGCGCGCACGGATTGACGTCATCAAATTCGGCGCGTGGAGCGTGCGGCGCTGATGACGTCAAAAAATACTGTTCCAATAATCGATGCGATTCGGCGCGTACGGCGCGTACGATGCGGCAAGGTGCGCGGGACCATCCGAAAATGCAATGATTGTGGCGCCTACGGCTCCTGCGGCGCATCTAGGTGTGCGACCACCTTTACGGGTTCGCGTCACCAATATGCCGTAACAGCTGTATCTCTGTAGCTATAAGGGGACGTGTTGTGTGTGCAACATTACTTCATAGTTTCACGTTTTCACTTCTGTCGGCAGTCCCCATGACACTTTTTTTTTAAGTGTGTGGTAAGTAAAAGATTGTTATACCTTTAGCTTTTCTGAAGAGCAGTGACTACGATTTGTAGGTTGTAGGTTCGAACCCAGACAGAGGCTTTACTTTGTGTAAATTTATTTCATTTACTCCGTTACACCTTCACCGTATTGAGAGCAGTGGTTGCTCTCAAAACGGTGAAGGAAAACATCGTGAGGAAACCAGCATGTCCTAGAACCAAAAATTCGAAGACATGCAACATCCACCAACCCGCACTGAGCCCGCGTGGTGGATTACGGCCCACTCCCTCTCATCGTGAGGAGGCCTGTGTCCCAGCAGTGGGAACATTATAGGCTGATTATGCTATCTTTTCCTTTTTATTAAAGTGTTCACAAAACTTCCTAACTGATCAGAATACCAATTCTTGTACAAAAAAAAACGTTCAAATCCAAGACGCAATTTCATCTCAGCGACACCCGATGTCAAAAAACTTGTCGAAAAAGTAGTGAATTTGATTGTATTTTTGACAGATTGAGTCGAGTGTATAAGGGAACTGCTCCTCAGATAAAAGTTATCCTAGAACGGAATACCCTACAGTAACACGAAGACTTGATCGTGGCAAGATCGAAGACTATTCGTTCCGTTTGATCGCCTCCGCAATCTAGTAAAGTACTTCCTATCTTCATATTGATTTCATCTGCCCAGACTGGTATGTGCAATGCTTATGTCGAGAGTGTTTGTTACATTATTATGTGCTTTCTCGACTTTTTACATTTTATTCAACGTAACTTATCTGTCTCTGTGCGTAATTGCGCTTTTAGCTCGAGATCCACTTTCGATTAACGTGATGTTTATTTTATTAACCATACAAATAACAAAATTGAAACGAAGTCAAAATTGTTCATTGAATACTATTGAAAAAATTGCTACGAGGTTTCGGAACGTCTGATGCCGAAGATTTAAATATTTTATATTTTTTGTCTGTTTCTCTGGATGTTTGTTCCAAATTGCCGCAAAAACGGCTGAACGGATTTGGATAAAATTTCGCACTCAGATATTCTCCATATACAGAACAGCATTTGACAACCCCTCCCGACCCTTGCTCGAGCCAGCCCGCGCCGCTGAGCCTGTAGCTTTAAATTCGTCCCTAATTAATACCAATCCTGATCCAGCTAGTCATTTGCTGCCCTCTTCCAGCGACGCCCTAAGCCGAGGTTCGTACCCCACAGGGGGTGCCCTTAGCGTTGTCGCTTAGTTTTAGTTAGTATATAAGTTTAAGTCCTGGCTGGAGGCCTTAATTTATTAGGGAATCCACAGGCAAGTCCGCTTAAGCAGACGACAACCGCATAGGTTGACCTGCGAGATGCCAAACATACAAACAAAAAAACAGCATTTGACAGAAGTAAAAAAGGCTCTTTTAGGGGACACTTTGTAATAAAAGTACAACAAACCTTATAACAGTCAAGATTGATGTGGAGTTAATATTATAATCAATTAGGTACATATGAATTATATTTATAATTTAAGTTTATGCGTAAATTTATATTTAAATATTTATTCCCAAATGTTTTTTTTTTATAAATTGCACCTACCACTGTTTGTCTGGTTGAAAGGTTGACTGGTAGATAATGCTTAAGGCATTAAGTCCGCCTCTGTACATAAACATTCATCACATCACACTTGATTGTACTTATGTAATCGTAAATGTAATTTAATATTATTGAGTTTTTACATAAAATAATAACACATCACGCCTTGTTTCCCCGAAAGGTTGGGCAGAGGTGTACCTATAGTACACCCACATTTCGCCAGTTATGTTTAAGACCCATGTAATAGGGGGCAAGCCTATTGCCATCTACCGGGCACAAATCCAGACTTCGGGTTGCTACTGTGAAATTCCAGATAGAAAAACCCAATAACACGTTGCCCGACCTAGGAATCGAACCCAGGACCTCATGCGCAGTAATCTAAAAGAAGCATGGGCGGACGGACAGTACCGGGAACGTTTTTAATTATGCTAAAATTATGACTTTTGTTACCACCAATGTCATTTAATTAGTATCGTTTGTGATGACTGATAGTATCAGTAACTTAATTGTTAAGTGGTGTTTTGTGTCGTATTTATTTGGTACCTACCTATAAGCTATCTATCTACTCGTCACAATGTCGAGTATATAGATATAATATGCTTTATTGTATGCCACTCCATTGTTACTTACAAACACACAAAAATAATTTATTAAAATAGTTTGAACTTAAATTGAAAATAAAAGGTTTCGTACTCCTGCTTCTGCGAGCCTCTTTTTTGTAATGTTATAAAAAATGGAGTAAAGTTTATAACCTGTATCAACACATAGGGTACTTTTAATCCCGGTAGTACGTTCCCATGGGAAATTTTCCGACATCTATGCGGGCGAATCCGCGGGCTAGTTCATAGATATTATCTGGACATAGACATATCTCATATGATTTTGGTACTTAGTTTACATTTTAATCACTTTATATGAAAAAAATTAACAGTGACGATTTTAGGAAACGAAGTAGAAGTTTTTAGTGTCGATATAATTTCACCCATTCTGCCACTTACAGACGGTAAATATAAACCTTTTGCGTTATCTTTTTATAACATTGATCATGTCAATTTAATACAATAAATTTAATACAAGAAGTGTAAGAGAGAAAAGACTAGTTCAACCGAAAATAACTAATTATTATGGGGAAAGAATGTCAAGGTATTTAGTGCCAAAAGTCTTTAATAAAACAAGTATGCTAAGACAAAACCCTTAATTAAGTAAAGGTATCTTGAAGTCAAAATTAAAGAATTTGTTTCTCGATAATGAGGTTTCAGCTTTAACCGAGACTTAAATCCGTACCATTTAAATTCATACAGGAGTATTGCCATGTAAGTTGGTAGTTTTAAGGTTAGTTTTTGCTAGATTAATAATAAAAAAAAAGAATTGTTAACAGGCGCTTCTCGCCATCAAACTAGTAAGTTTGGTGAGCAAAATTATTGTAACAAAAATTTTTGTACCTATATTTGTGAACAATAAAAAATAAAAAAATATGGCTACGTGCATAATTTGTATCACCGCGGTAAACTCTTTATAGGTACCTAACAATGGGGATTATATACAGGTTGTCCCGTAAGTCGACGTCAAACCGGAGTTGGGAGACAGGTCTTCGGGTCATAAATAGTTAACAGAAAAATATAAAAATTTACATTAAAAATATTTTTTTAAATGTATAAAAGTTATAATTTGTAGCATCAGGAGTTAAAAGACCGTCACAGGCAGTAGATTTTCGTTTTTTTTTGTTTTAATGAATGCCCGTAATTTTTGAATTACATAGGCAAGGATTTTCTTTTGTTTTTTTTTCTGTTGACTATTATGACTGTTATCGTCCGATTCCGGGTTGACGTGTGAAACTACGACGAAAGAAAACCTGTACAATATTCTTGTAGAAGAAAGGTTTCGGTTCCACGCAGGTAAAAATGTTACCTATGAATTAAAAGCTCGTGCGCCTAAAGAAGTCATTTTTACTACTATTCGACGTCCAAGGTTTTTTTTTCGCTTTTGCGCTATGATTTAAGTTAAAGCCTCAGCTACAGCCCTCCAAATTTATATACGCCATACCTACCCAACCCAAATCAGTTCCCAAAAACGTCATCTAAATGAATTAGTCCTTAGTTGCAATCTCTCGTTTCGTTATTTAAAAACCTATCAGTTGTAGCACATAACTATTAACCTTTCAACCTAAATACCAAATACATGATAATCACTGTATAACAAACAATGCAGCATTTGCATAAGAAACGCACGGGTCTTGAACTCCGACCCCTGAGGTGTAGGTCGACGCGAGTCACTCATTTCTCTCATTTATTTACTTAGATTTCCCAACGTTTTCCCACTACAATAATTACAGGAAGGCACAGAAAACTAAGAACCAATTGTACAAACAATTGTACGTTAATACAGCATTTTATTATTATTCATTCCAAAGAAATTAAAAAAATATGTATACCTGCTGCCATGTCGGGACTGTCTTTTAATTTCTAAAATCTCTAAGGCCAGGATTTTTTCATGTATTGCAATGGATCTTCAACGCACTGCTTAGAGCCGAGAGTTGATAATCCAAAAGTGTGTTTTTTCGACGCGCCGCGATTTTTTTACGTATGTGCGGACATGGTCTAAGTACTGTTTAAGTCACATTAACATCGTTATAAAGTTACAAGTGGTTATAAAATTAAATTTAATTGGAAAATGTGTCAAGTCTGTAGAAAGCCTTTTATGACCGAACTTTAACTATTATAGAACTTAATAGTAACACCATAAGTACAGCCGACCGCACGTCAGTGGTAAGGGTATATTCACTTAGAAACCTGGTAACCGATATGCGGAGCGTTTGTTTCGCTGCGCTGCGTGCTGGTCGGCGCAGACTTTTTGCGAAAGCATGAAAACTGCCAGCGTTGACAACCACCGTTTGTCAGAGCCCACAATTGCTGAATACACCCTACCACTTTGACCTTGAGCTGGCCTAGTGTTATACGGAGTTTCAATAGAATAACAGACCAGCTTCTACTAGTTTTGTTACGACTGAAGGCTCCCACAAACAGACGCGAAGCCACAGCGCGACACGCGGCGCCTTTGTGTCACGCTGTGGCGTCGCGCCTGTTGTTGGGAGCCTTGATGTGCGTCCTATTGTACTATGTTGTTTTCCTTAGGCAGTAAAAGATATTAAAACAACTTCTGGCACTGTTTCATTAGTGAAAGCTAAAGTTTCCGATCTATTTTCCACAGTGTAAGTACTTACTTTTATTTAAATAAAATATAGATTTCTGGTGTCTGGATGCACATTTTACTTGTTTGCTTAAGATATCGTTATCAATCTGAAACTGTTAATAACCAAGGAACATTTTTCACATTTTTGCGACTTCTCTCCTAAAGTCCGAAACTGTCAACAACCAAGGAAAATTATTGCGACCAATCTTCCAAAGTGCTCATAACAATAACATAATTAAGTTTTCCTGTCCTAGATTGTCTTACATCACTAAAACGCTACAACCACAAGGGTGAACCTTGAAGACGCGCCGTTGGTCACAGCTTGCAACACCATCACCTTTGCACGCATCCTCTGTGAAATGTTGCGATCTTAAACTGAATCACTCATCTTTTAATGACTCGGCGGCTATTCGTTTCTGAATCACTCATCTTTTAATGGCTCGGCGGCTATTCGTTTACGTGGTTAGTTCAAGTGATTAAGCTGTGAATAGCTATGAACAGATGTTTTATTTTAATTAAACCTTAACAATAACTACATTACTACAAACACATCTTTTTGTATTCTAAAACATGTTGCAAACGTACTGTAAGTACAGCTTCCAAACAAAGAAAACTTGTCTGTGTTGTAAAAACTGACAATTCTTCGTTCAAATTCCATGTTAAAAAGTTTTAAAACACTACTGGAATACATTATACAAACATCCCGCGCTTACTACAAACTGCACCAGCAAAAGAGTACCAATGTGTGAATTAATTTAAATATTAATGAACAAACATTGCGCTTTACAAGATTAATAATATGTTATCGAGTTTGTTTAGTTTCGACGACAGCGTTGAAATAAAATACATGACCAATTCAGTGCATTGCCATCTCAGAGACTTAGCTGAAAAGTCTCATGTTGTCACATATTTTTAATTTATTTTATTTAATAAAATATTATGCACGCAAAAAATAACTGTACGAAGGCGGACTTAAGGCCTGGGGCATTTTCTACGTTAACCTTAACATATAATGTCTAATTACTTATACCGGCACCCTAATCCATCAAACTGGAACTCAACAACGTTTGCTCGGCAGCAGTGATATTTCTATGAAAGAATGTTATTCTTATTTACTTATTTGTTTTTATGTGCTCTAATACATTTAAAATCTCCTTGTAAAAAAGTCTCAAAAATAATTGTTTGCATGCGTCTGATTTTTGTCTCAATATTCCTTAGTAAACTCACAATGAGTTGCGAAGCTTTTCAAGATACTTACCTCTTATTTATTTCCTCAATGTATACTAGACTGGCGTACCGCCTCAGTTTTGCACAGGTTAATATTATACGAATTTATTGTAGGTTAAAAATTCTTAGTGAGGAAAAGTTCATGTTACCTGCACATGAAGAATTTTCCTACGTAGGCAGTCTTCTATGTAGGCAAATATCCAAATGGTGGAGAAAACCGAATCAAAATCTATCAAGTAGTTTAGATTTAGAAGTAGGTAAGTACAGTATAGGTTGTCTGCAAGTCTGCAATAGCCGTCCTTATGTGTCGTTAGGCTGGTAAGAAATTAACTATGGTTATTTCGAACGTTTAAGCTTGTTCAGAACGAGCTGTCTGTCTTATGAAATAAAATTTTGATGTTTAAAAGAATATTTGTATACATAGGCCCTTCATTGTAAACACGTATTAAAACAGAAATAATAATACGTGTTTGCCCCCTGCCTACACCCCTAACGTAGTTCATACACGTTGTAGTACCTACTAAGCTGATGCACAGATAAACGACTTAGTCTATGTATTATCTTATACAGGTGTTATCCCTTACCTCCAATTAACCCTTACTGCATACATTCAGGTTACAGGAGTCAGCAGGTATTAACTATTGTAGGAAGCTGTACACTTATGTAAAAATTAGGGTACGTTATTGACAGACGATTCTTTAGCGATTCTAAAATGCAACCTTACTTGGATTCTGACTATTGACTGTTACGTATTATTGAGTAACGAGTATTCGAGAGTATTCGATGCTTACTCTGTTCAAAAAGCCAACAAATCAATGAATAGACTTATTACATACTTTTATTTTTACTTATAAATTGAGATTTAATCTAAAAGAGGCTATATATGCATTAGTCATTGCATAAGAGTGTGGAACTACTGTTATGAAGATTCTAATTAAGAGGAAAACAATACCTGATGTGGTTAAATTAAAAGATGTTATGATTTTGGTAAAAAGAAAGGTATCCCACAGAATGCAGAACAAAAACTATGGGATAACTTCGACGACTCGACTTTCTGTCACAGACAAATTCGCACGAGCAAACAAAAATAACAAAGTATTCATGACCACCATAATAAGGAAATTACTTAACTAAATACCACATTAAAGGTCAGTAATTAGATACCAAGACAATTAAAAAGTTATTAGGTAATAATAATCTAGGCGCAACATTGCATTACCGTGACGTAATGATAGGAAACCCCGGATTCGAACTGTTTAACATTGTGTGAGAAAAAGCAGAAGTCCAAAAAGCTTCTACATTCAGGACGAGCCAATTAAGCCATACCTACCTATATTTGTAACTTGATTGGGTCCTTGTCTATCAGCAAGTTTCTTACAAACATATATTTACCGTGTTAGTTACTCGTTAAAAAAGATTGCCAGACTTATTGGGCGAAGTATCTATTTGGCTAAATATATACAGAGAACGATACATGTTCAAAGTATTTGTTCGTTGAGAGCTTTTGGATTCCAAAATACAGTAAACATTAAAGGCAGGAAACCCATACTGCTATGACCAATCCGTTTTCATTAGTTCTCTGCTAGTAAGCACTACATTCCGACTCTATAAAGCTGCATCGTATATTTTCATCATAAAAAGTCCATGTTGTAACAATAATATCGAAGGCAGCGTCCCCTGCGCATGACGTATGCGCCCGGCATCACGTAGGTACACCAGCACTCGAAAGGTTTGCAAACTTCACTCTTACGTAGTTACGAACTTACGACACACACTCGTCTCTAATTCTGGAGTTATTTATAGTAGTAACTTCGCTAACGCAAAAAGGTTAAAGGTGAATGGAATCCGTGATTTGATAAAAATTTCGTGCATCACAACAAAATTTCGTAAAAGAATTTAACATGCAAAAGCTAATAGTAAGGTTTGCTCAAATTACGATTTGTCATAATTGAGTGTATATCGGCCGTGACAAAATGAAAACGTCGCATTGTCTACAGTAACAAACTTAACCATGCTTATATTGATAGATATCGATAAACCAAAGCTCAAGAGTTCTCAAAAGCTAAACAGCGCCTGGGTTAAGACAAAATCATTTTATATGTCATACATAAAATATGTCACAGCAGCACGTTGTAGTTTTTGTTCACTACAAATTCCCAACAGTTCTAGCTTACTTTCAATTTGTCTGCCTTGAAACACAAATCCTGTTCTAGACTAATTACTAATCTAGTATAAGTAGTATCAGTTCCTATGATCGCGTGGTACGGAACCATTTGAGACATGATAAAACGTGGTCTTAACTTTTTCCTGCTGAATTATATTCATCCGAAGCTGATTTATTTGGCGGCACTGTTAACTAAATTTCTAAAAACTAAGTTTTGCTCTGAGCAATACGTCTGGCTATTGTATAATACTGTGATCATTATTTATAGACGTTTTACGGATGCTCTTAGCTTTAGTGAGATGTGCAGCAGCAACGTCACTACTCTTCCATCTACCATATTTTCTGTTTACATTATCTATTTTAACATCCTACATTTCCTGCGAACTATTCAGTCTTTTGTAGCATGGTATCTCATTTCTGCTTGAATTCCAAAATGTCTGCTGCGATTGTATGACGTACAGCCTTGTGCTCATGCAATGGAAACCACAAACCAGCGCTGGGGCTCTGTCTTGCATTGGGTCGCAGCATTATGCAGAGCGAAAGCCGTTTTGCGTGGATGTGACGCATGTTTCCCACAACGTTCATTTGTTTGTTAAGTATCTGTTCTTTTTTTTTCTTTCTAGATACTTGTTCGGGTCGGAACATTCGATTCGGCAGTATTTGTGGAAGAACAAAACCGAACCTAAGCCCGACTTTACTTCGTTTTCGCTTAGCGTTCTAATTAACTTGTTGTGTTTCCTAAGGTAGTTTGTCGTAGCGTGATGTTAAATATAACCTTCTTCAAGAATTGACCTATCAAATGCAAAAAGAATTATTCAAATCCGACGGGTGGGTCCAGAGATTTGCAGGTTCAAACAAAACACGGTTCGGCTTTATTATTAGTACGAGTACTAAAAGTTTATACCGGGTAAAACGGGATGAATAGTGACGCAGGGGTGAATCGAAACGAAACTTTATAAAGGATTTTAACATTTAAATGATATAGTTAAATGCCAACAAGGGCACTTAATCGTTAATTCTACTACAGTCAATACATAAGAGACATTTTGGCAACAGACATAATTATTTCAATGTTAAAATCCCTTTTAAAGTTTCGTTTCGATTCACCCCTGCATCCCTATTCACCCCGTTTTATGGTACTACCTATATAGATGAATACCGACCCGAACAAGTGTGTAGCACGACTTTAAAAAAATAAGACACCATCGAAAATGTCTTCAGTCATTATGCTAATGTTACCACTACATTAGAGACTGTATTTCACATTGCCATATTTCACATTGCCATATTTTTTATCAAACGACTAGTAAGCAATACCCTCAAGGTTCCTATTGCTGGTCGAATCAATTTTTGATACCAAATGAGAAGTAGTGTCGTCATTTCTATTACGTTGCTCAACTATCTATTCAAATGTCAGTAGAAGGTAATGTTTGCTATGTGATTAAGCCAACGTAGGCAGGTAGCTTAGAAATATTTCTTTATCGTATATTTCTTTGAATTTTGGAATGGCAAGTGGGAACTGACGTCCAGCCTTTGCGTAGTGATGCGTTTTGCGACTTATTCTCCTGACACAACATTCCAGTAACTTTCTCATCATGTGGTTATAACCTTTCACTCCCAAACATTAAAAGAAGATCTTACATCCATTTTCTTCATCCCCTCCCTCAAACTTTAAAAGCAATGATATTTTTAGGGTGTGCCTTTGAAATTTAAGGGCACCCATTAAAGATAAGCTCATCACACTAGAATCTATCGTCCTAATTCAGAATTAGCCTATTAACATTGACCGTAGGTTCGCAACCAGTTGGTTGTGCAACCGCTTGGCGCAGGCGCAGTGCAAGCTGCGAGCGCGCAGTCCGTCAGTGAATGGGAAACCACATGGTGTCGCGAACAGTGAACGTAATAGTGTTGTGCTTGTTTTTTCAGGTATTCTTGCATTATTATTCTCTGCGCGTTGCGATTTCTAGAGCAAATTCTTACGGTTCGTTTGTGTTCATATTATGATTAGAAAACCCATGGAAGTGATTTATGTGATTATTTTGAGAAATGCAGGTTTGCGTACAAAGCTATGTTGTTAGAAGACATCTATACTAATATTATAAAGAGGAAAGATTTGATTGTTTGTTTGTATTGAATAGGCTCCGAAACTACTGGACCGATTTGAAAATTTATTTTACCATTAGAATCCGAAATTATGTCTGATGAACATAAGCTACTTTATTTATTTTTTATCCACGCGGACGAAGTCGCGGGCTAAGTGCTAGTTAGAGATAACTTGAATGTTAATGAGAGTAATTATGTAGATATGTACTTTTGAATAATTACGTACTTAGTCATGGTCAATCATGGTGTTAGGTTGCGCAACATTATGAAATTCCGAAACCTTATTATAAATTCCGATAAGCTCATTGAATTTTTGTGTCGAAAAATTACAATTTGCTAGCTGACATACAACTACAGGTTTATTGATGCGGATAATTGTGATATATACTAATCGGTCGAATTTAACGAACTACATTTCATTTTTCAAAATATTTTGACCACTTTTCTATTTTTCTCTAGGTAGCGTTATTATATATCTTCATTTAACTTTCCATCAAACAGTGTTTATTAATGGTTACTTTTGCTTATAATAAATCTATTAACTTAATCTTGTACTTGTACTTAGAAGCCACGACAAATAGTCGCAACGTTATTTTTATGACTCGTGAAATACAAGATGGGTGTCGTGTGCCATTGACCGTTAACTAAAAAGATTAATCATTAACTCATCATCATCACGCACAGCTTTCATAGAGCGAGCTTATGATTTGAGTCATGGTTACACTCAAGTATCGGTACCTAAATAAATCTTAACATTGATGACTACATCATTGTCTTCTGCAATGTTAATTTCGTGGGAACATTTTCTTGATCCACCAAATGGTATTTAATCCTTTCGTTAGATATCTTTTTGTTTGCTTGCTATTTTATGATAAGTACAGCCAGACTAGAGCTTTTGCAAAACCTTAGAATCTGTCTCACAAATAAATCCTTCGGAATTGGGGTCAAGAGTATTATCGCTACCGAACATAAAATCTAAGTTAGATCGTGACTAATCCTGACTTATATTTTTGAAACGATTAAACTTATCTTTCATAAACGGTACTATCTCACTCATAACTTAATGTTCTTCTTGAAGATGATTCCTTCCTCCCCTCTTTCATTTAATAAACGGACTGTAGTAAAAAATATTGTTATTTTCATTCAACTCATATTGGCAATTCATTGACTTCCGTATCGTCTTTCTCCTCGAATCTGAGATTCAGGCAGCCTTGAGCTGCTAAAGATCGCCCTCCGAGAGGCAAGCTAAGGGTTCCAAATTTTTTTTTACGACCCTATTTTGTCTGTATTATTGAGACAGAGATTCGTTCTTATTACATAAACTGGCATTAAATGAACCAATCATAATTTATATCGGTATTATTGAGAAGATCTCTGTCTCAATAATACAGACATAAAGGGGATGGTAAAAACATTTTGGGACCCTTGGCTTGCCTCTCAGAGGGCGATCATTAGCAGCTCAAGATACACCATGATTTGTAATAAGACGGTCAAAGTTGAAACCAGAGCATAGACTTTCCTACGTGCTTCGTAATCGTACAGAGGTTAATCTCATATCACTTAGTCATAGGTCCGAATGTCGGTATGGATTTTATTTTTCTTCGCTATCGTGATAATGTATTTTTGGCGGTCAGCAAGGTAGTATCGAGGGAAGTCTGGGTAGTCTTTTCTCCTTGTCTCTATCGGCAACTACATGGCCTAAGGTCGTCTTAAGGTGCGTTCCGACGACTTGTCGCTGGATACATGTGCTAATATTAAAGTTACTGCATGTTACTGGGTCAAACGCGTTTACCTAATACGTCCTTGATAACGAAACATATTTTGACACGAGTAACACTAGATAATACACTAGTCATTCAATCTACACTATGTTAAAAAGAGAAAAGATTTCATTGTTTGTTTGTTTTGAATTTGAAAAATTTTAACAATTGTTTTACCATTAGAAGCCGAAATACTTAACTATCAAAATAGAATTATTACTTTATGTTTTTTTTTTAGATTTGGTTACTGATTGCAATAGTAAGGTAATTTAATCAAATGCTAAACATATGCTAGTGACCCACATTTTAAACTACATTTTGTTGCACATGTGATTTAGGATACACGTTTTCGCATTTCCATATTAAAAATAACGCATCGTTTAATTTCGTAATAAGCCTTCCTCAGTAATCGTTAAAATCTCAAAGAAACTAGAATAATTAAATATTAGGTAGGTACCTACATAATTGGAAAATGACTAAACTATTTTCAAAGTACCTCCGCGAATATTTATTTGCATTCTCATATTCAAATTACTTACCTTACCGTGTGTTACCATTATTTTACAATTTTACGAAGATTATTACCTCAACTGCCATAAGTTCCATATTTGTATAATTAATAATTATTTCTTAGGATCAGGACTTTGAGGTTAGGATATCGAGTGAGGATTCTAATTTAATATCATACGATGTGTTGTAGTTTGGAAGTTGGCGGTGTGATGCCCCCGTGCCTCGGCAAGCACGTTAAGCCGTTGGTCCTCCGCCTGATCTCAGGTCGTGTCGGATTGCCGTGCCAAACGACTATGAGGGTGGGAATATCTCCCGCATCGATGGCTAGTTTCCGCTGCGAGGATTATAATCTTCAAAAATTACACCCGCTGCCATAAAGCTTTAAATTAAAATTATTGTAAAATGAATTTAAAAGGTTTTAAAATAAGCAGTAGATGTTTTTTTAAGAAAATGTAATCGAAAACGCACCTTTTCGACTCCAATTACAAGAGGAAAGAGAAAGAAAACAACAAAGACGTCACGAAAGATAAATGATTGAATGAAGATAAAAGATAAATGATAAAAGATATTATTTCTGTAAGTAGGTCAATCGTATTTTAAAAACTAGATGAGATCGGCGTTTCCTATCTGACTAATCTGAGAAGAAAGGCTGAAACAAACACAGAGGTCTCAGTCTCTTTTAAAGTCCATACATAATCTTGGTCAGATCATGTGAAGATCATGTCCTATCTTTTGAGGAAAGAACCACACGTAATGAATGGACCTGTCCAGTAAGTGCACGCATTTGTCAGTAATCATGCAGCTCAACACAGAACATAAGGAGCTCAACGATTCGACGAACATTACCAAATAAAGGAAAATATATGATATTCTTCAGGATAATGCTAGTTAGATAGTGTGTTAAAACATAATACAACTAATTTGATACGACGTACAAAAATCACGAAGATACCGCAAAAATAATATTTTAACGATTAAAAACCATACTAATATACATGCAATCATTCAGATTTTTTGTCAGATTATTCTACAAGCAACCTAATAACGTAATAGTGTTATTATTTTTTTGTTTTGTTAGTTTAGTACAATCAATAGATTTTTTCGCTTCTCTTTCTTTTCTATGAAGTCTCACCGTGACAGCATTTTAGCTCATATCAGCCTCATAATGTGAAACCGGTTGTCGAACTCATTCTGAAAAAGTTAATAATAAAATGTAACTGGACCTAAAGTTGTGCACACATTAGGAAGTTAAAAAAGTCCAGTACAAGAAAAAGAATATTGGCCATATACTAACCTTTTATTTTCTTTTTTTTTTGTGTGGGAAATCATCAAATGACTTCTCCCGCTCTGGGTGGAGCGGGAGGGCCATATACTGACCTCACTTTTAAATCAAAGCTTATTTACGAGTAAGCGTCAAAATTGAAATAGACCGAAAATTCCAATCTATTGTAACTTTTGTTACCTGTTGCTAAGACGGGCACTAATTACATTAATTTATCCATCTTACGTCTCAAGGTTTTTTATGTTTTATGTTTTCATAAAACGAGCTTTAATAGACTCTTAAAACTAATACAAAGAAGTTCCTCCTAATATACTGCATTTATTCTAAGTTGGTATAAAATACATTTCCCACACCAGATACTATCCCAAAGCATTTATCTTAGACATATAACGCAGTATTTGGACTATTTTTAATTAATTAACCAAATGTGAATGCACCTTTAATTGCAACGAACGCGTTCTTTCGGACATGATAAGCATTACATTTTACATCCTTCTCGTATTACACAATACATTAAGTGTTCCTTAAATTCATTATTACACATAACATACATCATACATAATCAGCCTAATTTGTTCCCACTGCTGGGACACAGGCCTCCTCTCTGTGAGAGGGAGTGGGCCATAATCAACCACGCGGGCCCAGTGCGGGTTGGTAGATGTCACATGTCTTCGAATTTTTGGTTCTTAGACATGCCAGTTTCCTCACGATGTTTTCCTTCACCGTTTTGAGAGCAGTGGTGATGAAATAATTTACACAAAGTCAAGCGCCTGTCTGGGTTCGAACCTACGACCTACACCTCGTAAGTCGCGGGCGTTACCATTGGCCACCACTGCTCTCATTATTACAAACTTTGTTTAAATGACCATAGTTAAATTGATGCGGTTTTAAAATGTATGATGCAGTAGTCATAATATCGTCACTTTTTATTTTATTTCTTCATATGTTTTAATATTATCAATTGAGAAATAAATAATAATTCTATGCGACTATTTCATGTATAGAATTGGGTAAATCATTGAATTTATCGTCTTGGCAAATTTCGATGAAATAATTATTTGGTGGTAAGGAAGTTTACAAATCACCAAATGGTCTAAGTCACAAAATGACGGATTGTGAAATGATGAAGAAAATAAATGACAGCAGAGTAACACCACACTTTGAATGATGTTAATATAATGAAACTCTTGTAGATAGCCAAGTGAGTGATCCCAATGCTGTCAAAAGTCAGGCCGTAGATGCTTCTCGGTAAATCAGAGAATCAGGTCAGGCACTCATGAGCCTTTATTTATTAGTACGAACAGAACTGGAATAAACAGCAGAAATAGGTAAGTGTAAGAGCTGTCAGGGTCTGGATTAAAGAACCTGTCTGAATCTAATTGTTATTTAATTTGTTACCACCTACATTTTTATAAGACAACAAAAAATAGAAACAGTTATAGAAAATTAAACATTGTTTAAGTTATTCAAAATCATTATCATTGCAGACGTATTGTTACAATGGTTTACATAACGCGACCTAAATTCCAGACAGATGTCTGTCCACTGGCACGTCCACAGCGACACTAAGACGGGTTAAGAAAGCCGGTGCAACTACGCATGCGCGGTGCACAGTGAAAGTATTGCGCGGGATTCGACGAATTGCTTTATCTTAGAGAGACGATATCAAAGCAGATATCAAAGTAAGAAAGCGGCAAGCAAGGTTTTTTTCTTGCTGACATCTATTTTACTAAGCTATTATTTTAGAATGAATATCGTATTTTTATTTTTTATTGACATAACTTCTGATATTTTTGATGACATTTAAAGAGAAAACTGACTACGAATGTAAGTGCCATGCAGACTAGATTAAAAACATGACTTTATAACAGACTGGCGGTTTTGAGTATTTTGTATATGGCCTACGCAAATGTTCTGCAGATCTGGTAGCGTCGTATGACGGGTCGTTGAGCTCCATAGAATAGGGTTGAGTTACACAATGACTGATATGCATGCCGTCTGTTGGCACAGGTCAACTCAACGCTGCAATGGCCCTTTCTTCAAAAGACCCTTCCAGCCTTGTCCTTGCTTTGTTAGACTCGCATAAATTTCTAATAATACAGTGTTTGGACTATAAAAGAGACCATGACCTCGGAGTTTGTGTAGCATTTCTTCTCAGGAGTCAGCTAGGAAATGCATGGCATGTGTACCTAGTTTTAAAATATTGACCAACAAAAAAATATGTTTAAAAAATCTACTTAAAGAAATAACGTTGCATTTCATTTCATCTTGATGATGTATGAATAGCGCCCTTGTTTAGTTGGTTTTGTCATGAAGCTATACTAACATATTTCAAACAATGTCGAAATTTTGTACGTAATACATTTCTTCGGTCAACAATCTTCAAAATAGTTGTAAAAACTATATTTTTGACTTTGTAGAATGACGAATATATTTATTACATTCTTTTCGATGTCGTCAGATCAGCTATCACTATTTCCATTTCTTAAACACTTCTAAATGGTTTACTTTAGCGACATATGATCCCGCGCGTTGTTCGTAAAGTGTGACATTACATCAGTGTTTCACGTTTTCGCAAATTGTCTGCTAAACACTTGTACAGACAAATTGGGAAATGGAACTAGCACTCCTTAGGAAAACTTGTTTATTTATGTAATTATCAATAAATATTATCAATAACATTATCAATAAATCTACTTACCCATTACTGTTAGACATAATTATGTATATCCCAAGTGGCACCATTACACCAAGTTATTCTATTTGCACCAGACTTAGCGCATACAAGCATAATTAATTTCTAAAATAATATTCTGGACGATGTCAAACACACTCAAAGCAGTGTGTCTCGTAAATCAAGTTGTGCAGGTTTCACGACCTAGGCACAAGACGCCGGCCGGGCTAAGTAGAAATGCGAAAAATCTACTGCAATTGACATAGTCAAAATTCCAGCGATAGCATTCTATAGACTTCAAAAATATGACGAAACGCTTGTTTCGTTTCGCACACGAACCTAGGGAAATAAAGGTACAAAGGAATCAAGTACTAACCCTCCAGGAACACTTCTCATAATAAGTATTCACTAAGTGTGCCGTGGAACCGCGATGGTCTCAGTCAATATGATCGGTGTGGCAATCATACACCAAGGTGCTATACTCGGCCCGGTTCTCACAGTATACGGATTGATGATATAGCTCACAACAATGCAAATTTAATTAAATATTTCTTTCTTTGTAACGTAAATTCTATTTCCTGCATTCCTTTATAAGAACTACATAATATTTGTTGTGAAAATTGTTGCCGCAGCGAATTGCTGATTTCGAAGGAAATGCACCGGTTCGTTTTCTAATGTCAAAAAGTTTTCTTGTTAGATTCGTTCTTGTCAGATTCGTTCTTGTCTAGAAAGGTTACCTATGATGAACTAAAACAAGCTATCGAACTATCTTACTAATGTCCAATCGCTCATTGATTCGAGATGAGATCGTAAAAAATAGTCAGTTCGAAATAAATAGTGACTGTCAACAAAACAATTAATTACAGATTCTTAAGACAGCAATTACACGCTTAATTGAAAAAGTTAACGTAAAAAAATATAAACAAGACTCGACACGCGTAGGCGACGCATTGCGTTGTCTTGCATAATATATGCGCTTACGTAAACTGCTTCGAACACTGTCATCCGTCCACCACATCCGTCGTCCGTACACACAATGGCCCAACTTGTCACTGTCCCTCCATCCAAAGGTTGTCCAGTAAGTGTACTTCAATTTTTATGGACAATGTTTAAAGAAACGTCTTCAAGGAAGAACGTGTCTTGTATGGCCCTATGACCTACATTGGAGAAACACTCGGTTGCATACTCGAGTGTCGTTTTGCAATGGTGGGAACTTTGAGCGTTCATTTTGAATCATTAAACAGGATATGTGTAAAATACTTGGAAAATATTTGTGAAATGCTCATACTCGTAAGATAATTAATATATAAATAATATTTTGACAATGGGATTGAAAATATAAAAAAATATTAAAGTTAATTGAAAACACAAAAGAAATTAATGGTCAGATAGCTGTTGTGCGCTGTGTGGAACACCTCGTCCGTCTGGACACCACAGTTCCATAGACCAATAAACCCATAAGATGTCTTATACTAAAAGATAACATTAATTTCTTCTTAATGTATAAACAATTATATACATCTAGAGTAAGATAAGCCTCCATTTCCGTCTCTTGCTCCAAACTTTACGCCATAATTGATATTAACGACTGCAAACTTTTTACTTCCGAGAACACTGTTAAAAGCGATCCAGTTTCGAAACTCCCGTACAGTGCACTCTGCCCTTCTTTCATGCAACAGGCTTTAATAATGTCTGATGTAATGAATTACATAAATATTCTCATAATTCTTAACTTTGAGATACTTATTGAACGTAATAAACATTATCTACTTTTTTATTGTGGGCTGTTCCTGACTCGATTGCCTTTAGAAAATGAATAATGCTAGAGCCGTTTTAGACTCAGCTTACGGTGAGCTACATTAATTACGGGCGCATCGAGCTTCTAGTGCTAACAATAATAACAGCATAAGAGCTAGAATGGGTGGTTCGCGCTGATTTCGTCTTTTCCTTCATATTATTAAAACAAAAACACATATTGTAAATGTAAAACGTATAAGTTACAGAAATTACATCGACAAGATACATAGAAAAGACATGTAGTTTTGTTATAATTGACTTTTAGTTTCGTTGTTTAACTGATGACATTCCGTAAAGTATTTCCACGGTACTAAGAGTTTATTTTATTTTTAGATTACATTGGATTTATTTGCTATTGAAAGAGAAAGTACAAGTAAACGTTTTTCTAAAGCGTATGATTTAAAGAGTGAATCCACGTAGCGATGCAGCAAGATCTGTCAGTGTCAAATATTTTATGGAATATTGACACTGACAGCTGTTGAAATGGGTTTAAAAGTGCTGATCGCGTTCGGTTTCATTAGTGAAATCGGCACTTAGTCAACAGTCCTTTTGTACGTTAACCTGTTATTTCAACAACAAACACCGAATTATGCAGGTAGGTATCCATCATTTACATGATGTCTTCATTTTATGACTAAAGTATCTTGCTGTAAATTTCCAGATGCCGATGAAGCAACACTGAGCAACAATGGGAGTGGTATCCGTGGTTTCTGCGGCCACCAAGGCGGCCCTCGCAATCGGTGGCCTCAGTAAGCTCACCTTCATCCCAGTAATGCTGGCAGCGATGGCGTACTTCAACTATGAGATCCTTGATCCTGAACTGAGGCCTTTCAACCAGAAATATCTTCGAGAGAAATATGACTTTGTCATAGTTGGAGGAGGTTCTGCTGGATCTGTCCTGGCTAATAGACTTTCGGAAGTCGAAGGGTGGAATGTCCTGCTACTTGAAGCAGGAGGGCACGAGACGGATATAAGTGATGTTCCTTTACTGTCTTTGTATTTACATAAGAGTAAACTGGACTGGAAGTATCGGTTAGTAAACGGTAGTTATGTAAACGTAATTTTGGTTTTGGTGTTAACGTTTAAAAGTTAATTTCTGAAATAACGTTATTCCGGCTTTATCGTGTAAATGCTTTTATAACTGTTCCCTATGAAACGAAATAAAAAAAAAACGTCTTACTATTTTTTAATCCTATTGCTTTACATAAACTCTAACTTTCATTTATGTAATATTTTCCAGAACACAACCTCAAGACACTGCCTGCCAAGCTATGATCGATAAACGCTGCGCGTGGACCAAAGGCAAAGTGTTAGGAGGTTCTTCAGTTTTGAACACGATGCTCTATATCCGAGGCAACAAACGAGACTACGACCAATGGGAGTCACTCGGCAACCCGGGCTGGGGATTCGAAGACGTTCTTCCTTACTTCAAGAAGTCAGAAGACCAACGGAATCCCTACTTAGCAAAGGATACACGGCACCACTCGACCGGTATGCATTCTATTATAACAGTTAGTTTACCGGTATACATTCTACAGTTAGAACTTAGATGTTAATGAAAAAATGCTGATGATGAGTCTATTTTCTAATTCCAGGGGGATACCTGACCGTACAAGATTCACCGTTCAACACACCAATAGGAGCAGCCTTAATACAAGCCGGCGAAGAGATGGGATACGACTTTATCGACGTCAACGGAGCTCAACAGACCGGCTACGCGTGGTACCAGTTCACCATACGTAGGGGTACTAGATGTTCTGCAGCGAAAGCTTTCCTGAGACCAGTCAGGTTACGCCAAAACCTTCACGTTACCCTTTTCTCACACGTCACAAAAGTACTTATTGATAAGGACACCAAGAGAGCTTACGGAATTGAATTCCTGAGGGACGGTGTAAAGCAGGTTGTCTATGCTACACGAGAAGT
This sequence comes from Dasypolia templi, assembly GCA_963555695.1. NCBI lineage: Eukaryota > Metazoa > Arthropoda > Insecta > Lepidoptera > Noctuidae > Dasypolia > Dasypolia templi. Next base: position 16,023,987 of record OY743155.1, read on the forward strand.
GATACTGTCGGCTGGTTCGATCGCTTCACCGCAACTACTCATGTTGTCTGGCGTTGGACCCGCAAGCCATTTGAAAGAAGTTGGAATAGATGTGATCCAAGATTCTCCTGGAGTCGGGAGAAACTTGCAAGATCATATCGCAGTTGGTGGTATTATATTCCGCATAGATCATCCTATCAGTTTAGTAATGAATCGGCTTGTTAATATAAATTCGGCTCTGCGATATGCTATTACTGAAGATGGACCCTTAACATCAAGTATAGGTTTAGAGGTTGTTGCTTTTATTAACACCAAATATGCAAACGCTACTGACGACTGGCCGGATATTGAGTTCATGATGACGTCAGCTTCAACTCCGTCAGATGGTGGTACACAAGTCAAGAAAGCTCACAGTCTTACTGATGACTTTTACAATGAAGTATTTGCCGAAGTGAATAATCAAGACGTGTTCGGTGTCTTTCCCATGATGCTGAGACCAAAGAGTCGTGGATTTATCAAATTGCGAACCAAGAATCCTCTGGACTACCCGATTATGGTCCACAACTACTTGACGCATCCTGATGATGTTGGTGTTTTAAGAGAAGGTGTGAAGGCTGCTTTAGCTGTAGGAGAAACGACAGCCATGAAGAGACTTGGTGCGAGATATCACAGCAAGCCATTGCCCAATTGTAAGCATCTGCCTCCATACACGGACGAATACTGGGACTGTTACATTCGGCAGTACACGATGACTATATATCACGTGTCGTGTACGGCTAAAATGGGGCCATCCAGCGACCCTATGGCGGTTCTAGACTCTCGATTACGTGTTTACGGAATAGAAGGGCTTCGCGTGATCGACGCGAGTATAATGCCTACAATTACTAATGGCAACATTAACGCTCCGGTGATGATGATAGCAGAGAAAGGCGCTGACATGATCAAGGAAGATTGGAAGACAGAACCAACCAAAAAGCGAAGAACGCGCCGTTCAGCAAAATGTGCTATGTTAGAGCAACTGGGGCTGAAAAGCGAGAGGATGAAAAGATACTGCAGGACTGAAAGATGATGGCAACACAAAGAGTAGACAAAATATTAAGCCATATTTTAGATATAAATAATTTACAATTGACTACCAAAAGGGTTATATCAGCAAAGCTATTCAAATTATATTTATAGAAGAAGCATTGTGATAGTTGTGCACAATTCCTAATTTTTGTGTGGGAGATTATGGTAGAATGAACTCTCAAGTAGATAGTAATGTACAATGTGTTACCTCTTTGTAAAGTCGAAGTTACCGTAGAAAGTTCTAGTCTATAGCAACAATAATTTTGAATAATAAACATAGTACCTATTATTGCTTAAACAGTCATAGATGGCATCACAAAAGGGCATACTAGTTGTATTCATCACAAAAGCTTCGCACGCAAGCTTAAAATCACTTAATAATTTAATTAAATGGGGTGCAATGTTATTTTTTAACAATATGCTGAACGGTCATTATCTTGTAGGGTTTAGATTTAAGTAATTATTGTAAATAAACATATTTCCTTAAATTAAAATAACGTGTTTGTTTTTTTTCCATTTTGTAAACAAAAGATGCTGTTAATCAATTCTTCAGTGATCAGAATGTTATTGCTTCAACATTAAATACGTGCGGTTTTTTTACCGCAGCAGAATAACTATTCCTTTTGAATAAGCAAAATATTGGAAAGACAAACCACTATACTGTCTTACCTACCACAATAGTAGTAAAGATTACAAAATTAAACATCTACGTAGTATACCTACTATATATAATCTCACAATCAAAATCTTACAAACTGATAAAACAAAATATACCTAGTGAAAAAAGCGTGTTACTTTCTAGCTTTTTTATCAAGTGTTCCCCACATAATAATTACATACCTGTACAGTAAGCAACGCCCTCTACCGTTGTTTCGACGAACGTGGGCTTACCTACTCTTGTTCACAATCAACATTTATTTTACAAGTTATTAGTTCAGCAAGTTGTTGACTTAGTTCAGTGTGTGAAGTTAAGATGGCGCTGTGCCACCTAAGATGTATTAACAATTAATTTAGCTAAAAACTAAAGCATAATATTTTTGACGGAAAGTAGGTAGGTGAAATCTCTTTAATCTGCGCACTTTGTAAATGAGATGATTTAATTACTTAGTGAAAACTTAAAGCGGAGTTTCGGAAGAGGATTCCTTTCTACTCTTTTCAGAAAATTGGATAAGGTATTTTTCAACGTACATTTATGACTATTTCAAACCAAGTTAATGGATAACCATGGAAGTATGAAGAGTACGTATCATTGGTCAGTTTCCCTCACTCGACAGTTTATTTAATTCGCCAGTTTCGTTGATTACAGAGTTTTGATGCTTGGAAAGTTATGTGGATTGGACAGTTACTTGAAAACAAAAAGCTTTCTACCAAAAGCAACGGTCCTAATGTTGTTATTTTTTATTTGGAACTACTGCTAATGGCCTTAATAACAGTATGAACACATAAATATACAGACCTATTTACCAGAGCAGATCCGCCCACCACGATTTTGTAACAAGACTGATTCACTCGGACAAAACAAATGCAACTCTATCCTTTAGATATGTAGAAATGCCCTCATTAAATACAGTAGTAATTTATTAGACTTGTAAAAGCGTCAGTATATAAATGTTATGACACCTTCCGTTCTGCTAGCGTTTTATAACCTAGTCAAGCAGCTAGTTTCGTAATCTCTACCTAGGCTAAATAAGACGAAAAGTAATAAGTATCAGTAATAAGCCTCCGCTGTCCGTATGTTCCATATGCAATGTCTATCAGCTGTATCTCATAAAGCGTAATAAGTAGACCATTAAGTTTTTTCAGTTGTATGTATATTGCCGTTTTAAAGTTAAAATACAAGTTTTTTTTAAAATTACATTTCTACTGTTAAATATTGTACGTCGTTATTTACCACTGCATGAGCGACAGTCGAAGGAAAAGATTATCACATCACAGTAGCCTGTCTAGCTGGAACCACAGAAATTCATAGAGCTAAAAATGGAATTAAAAAATCAGGTACTGACCTTGCTTAGTATAGGATAGTCAATTATACCTAACATCATTAAAAAAATTACATGATGTTGTTCACGAACGTATTTTCCAGAAAATACTAAGTAATACAGTTCATTCCGGGAACCAGAGAACATTGTAACTGTACGAGTAACTAGCAGTTAACACGTGAGCAGTAATTGCGTTTGACTGCGGTAATCTTCCGTTTTGCCTATGAAAGACCTCAAGCCTTGGTGTTACCATCATTAAAGGCGAGAGATAGATTTTACTACAAACATCGTAAAAATATTGATGTTTCTCATGAAAATATTATGTAGTATGTGTTTTTTTTTTTCTAGCCTGCGCTGTCCCATTCCTGGGCAAAGGCCACCTTCCACTCCCTCCACCTTTCGCGTCCCCACGCGTCCTCCTTCCAGTGTAGATGGAACCTATCCAGTTTGTCCCGCCAACACCTACGTGGCTTCTCGCGACCCCGTCTTACATATACAATTATGTCTACATTCGAAAATCTAAATTCAAAAACCAGAAATTTTAAATTCTAGGTCTTAGACCAGCTTAAGTAACACTAATCTAGCTTTATGCATGCATAACGTTTTATCTATTATAGACGAACACGAAATATCCATCCATTATTAAAATGTTTTTTTTTTTCAAATCGAAAGACCACCGATGTTACCACCAACCAACTAGACGTCAACCAGTGTACAGATTCCCTTGTTTTTGAGCTCAAAAATTTCAGCTCCTCGGATTGATTACCGTTGGAGGTTCTTTGTCGGCTTCTGTGTCAAAGATTTCTGTTATAGGATTTAAGAGCGAGCATAGCAAGCTCGAAAATGTTAACCACCTCGCCCAGCATAATATCAGATTTTCTTTTTTCCATTCATACAGATAATATTGTAAACGAAGCAAGCTCGAAAGTTTTAGAACCGTGCCACAGATAGGTTGGATTTAGAACTTACGGGACAAAATGCTAGAAAAGTCTAGTGCTTGTTCATTGCCTTTTAGGTGACTTTGAGCCTTCTAATAAGGTCCATTGTGAGCGACCACGTTTCAGTGACATTGATCATCACTTTTGTCTTGAGACACTGCGGTATGTGGGACGAAAATATAATACCTAGCTTCCGGAACGCTGGTGTCAACCAAACCTGCGACTGGTTGAACAAATTTACAATCTCCAGCAACACACGAGAGGCTTGGTGGAGCCAATCCTCTCAAAATGCCCAACAACCAACTTGGCAGAGCCAAGATAAGCAATGCTTTATTCTTAGCAATTGACTATTAGCAGCAGACATCGATATTGTCAGCCATTGACAACAATCCAACGGCCGATGTAACAAAATTACTGCCGTATTGGCCCCATTCGATGACGTAAGAAGCAGGCGTACAAAGCAAACACAAGAACAATGAGACAGCGTTGTGCTCTGTCATCGTGCGAGCCCGGTAATGTTACGAGGACAGTTGCGCAAGCGTGATATCCATTATGCGCGGGATCACACTTACACATCAACTACTTACTGGTTTACTTGCTTAAAGTGAGAACTTAGGGTTATAACAAAACTGACACTACAAACACTGACGCCGAAGTGACGGCAGTCACTCATGGATTGTGAATTATGTGTTGAATGGTATGAAAGACGAGGGAGAAGAAAAGGGAATGAATGATAGCGTGACGGTTTGACAGGGGAGAATGGAAGAAGCAAACATGTTGCGCACGACCTCATATAACATGAGACATGAAAGAAGAGGGAGAAGACCTCATATAACATGGCGTATAAAATAAGAGGGAGAAGCAAAGTGAGTGAATGATATGGCGTGGCATATAATGGTGTGGCGGTTTACAGGGGAGAATAGTAGAAACCGAACCCAAATAACATGGGACAAGGGCAGAAAGATAATGATGAGCGAAAAGATGTAGAGATGTAGATGAAATTATACATAAGCATAACATAGCATAACTAATTAATATAATGTGTGGTTTTGAACAAGAGAGTTTTTTGCTATAAATCAATATCTTGTCGAGGTACGTCGTTATCGAGGTATCTAATATGATAAGGACATCGTATATTCAATACTGAGAAGCTGACATATGAGCAGTAATTATAATTAACACATAACATACATAAAGTCACGCCTCCTTCCCATGGGGGTAGGCAGAAACCACAGAACGCCACCTGCAACAATCCTTACAAACTCCTTTTGCCTCGTTTTACGTTCACACATCTGCAGGGCTAACATGACAAGCGCGAGAACGCTCGATATCTTGATTTCTCGAAATTTGTCTACGATTTTGACGTCATCCTTACACCTAACATGACCGCCAAGCTCGACTAAACTCGAAAAAGGCACTTTGACACTTCTGTATCTCGCGACGAGAAACCGATGTAGCAAGTTATTAAAAACAAATCATTTTTATCACTGCAACATCGGTAGATTTTACGCATGGAATAAGTATGTTCTGTATTGATTTAATGTCCACCTCTTTTAATTTTTGTTTAGTTCCATAAAACCGACTTTTTTACTGTTTTTCTTCGGCATGCTAAAATTAAAATATACAATTAGTGGCACTTATTATACTCACTAGATAATCCACCACAATTGATAAATCGGCCGAAGGTCACTATTCGACAAAGCGAAGGTTGATATTGTAACAATCACCATAAAACACATGATATTGCTTTTACTCACCAACTTTGCGGACTTAACTAGCGATTTTCGTAATTATGTTGCGTGGGCAGGTACAGCCATAACTCCCTAGATTTCGATAATCACCATAACTGACAAACTAGACTGATTATTACTGCACTTGATGCTCATCTACGTAATAGTGCTTCACTGCGCCAAACTTTCTCTCGCGGCCGCCTGTTTAAAACTAAGTATTTTCATTCAATTCAATCAAATCAATTTTGTCAATTCAGTATTTCAATTAAGTTTTTTCATGTTGTCTAATAGAACTAGAACGAAAATAAGTATAATTATGAATTTGCCATGTTATTTTGGATATTCTATTTTTTTTTTTTGTATCATAATTTTGTCTACTCTTCTCGTCGTCAAAATCGAGGACGACTAAATTAGAGAAAATCACGATTTTGTCACGGTGAATTGTCAAAATGCGAGATTTAGGTGGTCGGTATGTTAGGGTTTAACGAGAAAACATCAAGTTTGACAGAACAAGACAAGTATTTTGTATGGAAGTGCTGTCAGAAAACGAGTAAACTGACGGTATAGACGCGACGAGAAAATACGAGAGTGAGTAATTGTAGCGTATGTCATGTTAGCCCTGCTGGTCAAACACACGCGCCGAGTACTACGCACCTGACCTTTCTGAAGAACATCACCAATAAATTCACTATATGTGTGTGTATGTATGTGCCGTGTGTTGATATGTGTCTGTGTGTATATAATTATAATTATTTTGTTTGTTGCCTTTATTTTGTCTTAACTCCAAACTCCCAGTGCTCATCCAAAACTTGCAAGTCAAATCGGAAATAATCTTGAAGTAACAATGATGTTGTATTGTCCGCGTACAAATGGGCTGACCAGGCTTGACCTAATGCATGTCGGAAGATACTATCTAAATAGGCTAGTGTTACTAACACGTACAAGTAACACTCAACTTGTGTACTGCAAGATACTGGGTAGATACGTGTGCTCTGGATTCTCTCATACTAGTTTTCACTATGTCACGAAAACGAAATTAAAGCATTGGTCGTAATTTTGTCAAAGATTAGTACAGTTACATCATCTGAGTTTAATCTAATGGAGATGTATTAAACAAAGCCGATTATGTTTTCGATTAGGTATGTAGCAATATATTTTTGAAGAGTTTTATGTCACTCGGCAGTACGGAATGATTTGGCAAATGAACAGCTCACATACTTTAATGTTTATTTATAACTTAAGAAAGATTTAATTAAGAACTGGACAGCACTAACAGAGTAATTGGTAGGTGTAATTGTTTGATTAAGAAAGAAGAAACAATGGCTCTTTTGTCATTATTATCGTGCAACGTCCTTAAACTATAGGTACGTTAATAAACATAATTGTTTTACACTCAAATCAAGCACGCAATTGGTTGTATTATCGCGAAACTTTCGTTCAAATTAGATAAGGTGTAATCAACTCACGCAAGATCGGCCTATCAAAAGACATCTTTATGTTAATTGATAGTAAAACAGGCAAACTCGTTAAAGTTGGTATACACATAATCACTTGATCAACTTAGTTGCTAGATTAATAAAACTAAGTAATGGGGAAGTGATTGCGGCATGATATCTCTAGAATGTGCGCAAACGCACTAAGGTGTGTACTGAACATTGGGAAAACTTAAGAAGGCCTACTCGATACAAGCAATAAATCTAAACTTCTAATCAAACATTATAAAGAGGTGAAATTGTTTGTAACTTTTTAAAAAGTAATTATTCTCTGGAAGTATTACAATTTTTTTTTTAAAATGAATGCGTTCAGCACTTCTTAAACGCGTTCAAGAGCTGTCAGTGTCAAAATTGTTATGAAACATTGACACTAACAGCTGAGAACTGGGGTTAAACGTGTTGATCGCGTTCAGTTTCATTGGTGAAATCAGCACTTAATGGTTCATGACATAATTGACTTCCAATCCAAGCGGACGAAGTGTGCCATTCCTACTAACAGTAGGAATGGCTTTCATTTTAACAGTTCAACAACATTCTTTGCGTTATTTGCGTTGTTGATCAGTCATTTCTTTCGAACGTATAAAGCAATGGATTAGCAATATCCTTCAAACAATATACAGATTGTGATTTATAGTGTGTTATTAAATTAGAGTGCTGGTCAGTATCGTGCATACCTAACAGCTACAGCTACATTACTGTAGCTGTAGATGTTACCAGCTACAGTAACTGCTACAGCTACAGTAACAGCTACAGCTACAGTAACAGCTGTGGTAGTGGAAGAGTTTTAATTCAACTAGCAATTGCGTGACACTCTTTCAATCACAGTCAGTAGCTGGTCAGTATCGTGCATACCTAACAGCTACAGCTACAGTAACAGGTACAGCTACAGTAACAGCTACAGCTACAGCTACAGTAACAGCTACAGTAACAGCTACAGTAACAGGTACAGCTACAGCTACAGTAACAGGTACAGCTACAGTAACAGCTACAGCTACAGTAACAGCTACAGTAACAGCTACAGTAACAGCTACAGCTACAGCTACAGTAACAGCTTCAGCTACAGTAACAGCTACAGTAACAGCTTCAGCTACAGTAACAGCTACAGCTACAGTAACAGCTACAGCTACAGTAACAGCTGTGGTAGTGGAAGAGTTATTGTGAACAGAAGAAACTATAATATACTGGCTTAATTCAACTAGCAATTGCGTGACACTCTTTCAATCACAGTCCGAGGAGTCTGTAGTACAATCATAATCCATTGCTTCACAGGTTTGAAAAATTCATCTGCTCAACATCGTAAATAACGCAATGAAAAATGTAACAGCTACAGCTACAGTTACGTATAAAGCAATGGATTAGCAATATGCTTCAAAATGATACAGATTGTGATTTACAGTGTGTTACTAAATTAGAGTGCTGGTCAGTATCGTGCATACCTAACAGCTACAGCTACAGTAACAGCTACAGTAACAGCTACAGCTACAGTAACAGCTACAGCTACAGTAACAGCTACAGCTACAGTAACAGCTGTGGTAGTGGAAGAGTTATTTTGAACAGAAGAAACTATAATATACTGGCTTAATTCAACTAGCAATTGCGTGACACTCTTTCAATCACAGTCCGAGGAGTCTGTAGTTCAATCAAAATCCATTGCTTCACAGGTTTGAAAAATTCATCTGCTCAACATCGTAAATAACGCAATGAAAAATGTAACAGCTACAGCTACAGTTACGTATAAAGCAATGGATTAGCAATATCCTTCAAAATGATACAGATTGTGATTTACAGTGTGTTACTAAATTAGAGTGCTGGTCAGTATCGTGCATACCTAACAGTAACAGCTACAGTAACAGCTTCAGCTACAGTAACAGCTACAGCTACAGTAACAGCTACAGCTACAGTAACAGTTGTGGTAGTGGAAGAGTTATTTTGAACAGAAGAAACTATAATATACTGGCTTAATTCAACTAGCAATTGCGTGACACTCTTTCAATCACAGTCCGAGGAGTCTGTAGTACAATCATAATCCATTGCTTCACAGGTTTGAAAAATTCATCTGCTCAACATCGTAAATAACGCAATGAAAAATGTAACAGCTACAGCTACAGTTACGTATAAAGCAATGGATTAGCAATATCCTTCAAAATGATACAGATTGTGATTTACAGTGTGTTACTAAATTAGAGTGCTGGTCAGTATCGTGCATACCTAACAGTAACAGCTACAGTAACAGCTACAGTAACAGCTACAGTAACAGCTACAGTAACAGTTACAGTAACAGCTACAGTAACAGCTACAGCTACAGTAACAGCTACAGTAACAGCTACAGCTACAGTAACAGCTGCAGCTACAGTAACAGCTGCAGCTACAGTAACAGCTGTGGTAGTGGAAGAGTTATTTTGAATAGAAGAAACTATAATATACTGGCTTAATCCAACTAGCAATTGCGTGACACTCTTTCAATCACAGTCCGAGGAGTCTGTAGTACAATCATAATCCATTGCTTCACAGGTTTGAAAAATTCATCTGCTCAACATCGTAAATAACGCAATGAACGTAAATATACTGTCAAACGTAAAAGCAATGCGATCATTTGTCATTTCATTTTTTTTTTTTTTTTTTTTCAAAATCAAAAGTCATTTATTCAAACTAGGCTGAGAGTCAGCACTTTTCGATTTGTATATATTATGTTTGCTTTTGTATCTATGGTTTTTCTTCGGTCCGTGGGGTCGCCACTCTAAGTGAATTTCTGTCGGTGGCAGTAAACAGCCGAGTTTTACTTTCACTCGGTCGCGGCTAGATCTGCGCCAACGCATCAACTTACCGCCTCACTACGACGAATCTAGGAGTAATTGAAGATTTACGTAGCATTCGTATGTACCTGGAAATAAAGAAAAAGGTTGTTAATAAGATACCTAATAATTTGTATCGTTTAGTTAGGGAACAATCTCTGAGTGAATCTAGGTCTGACAGTGAAAACCAAATATATGCCATATTGGCGGAAACACATCCATGTTTCAGCACTCTGGCTGAAGGTCGAAAATCATGGAGCCGAAACAAAATTACTGGAGTGAAATAATGAAACTACGTGTTTCAGTGAAATTATAGGAAACTGTAGTGTGACAGAAGATACGAGTTCAGCGGTAATTGCGTAACACACTAACAATGGCAATGGTGCCGATTCTCTTGTCACAAATGCCTCTAAACTAGACTAAAAATCACTAAAATTTGGTTTAATTCTGTCAAATGACGATTTTCCATTCTGAAATTGACTATGGTGACACAACTAACTTAGTGAAAATGGCAATTTTGCTATTCTGAATTTTACGTTTTTCAACTAAAAATTTGATTGTCTAACTAAATCTGAACATGAATCTGACTATTTTTAATCGCGATTAAAAAGGTGTGGAATAAAATTAGGTGGCGTGGACTAAAATTCACACCAACACTTCAGACGTGCAAAAACGGTACTTTAACTTTCCTTTTCTTTTTTTGCTCGTACCTTGAAAACGGTGTGTCCTATCACAAAAATTATGAAAACTTGGACCCCCTTTGTAACCCTGAAACCACCAAATCTCTACATTTAGATATTTTTATTTTATATATTCCACACAAAAAGTCAAAACTTCCATATAAAACACGCCGAGGCTGCCCCAGGCTGCCTCCGGCTCTAACAAAGACGAAACCAAAAAAAAGAAAAAAACACGTGGACTCGCGATTGTCAAATTCGATTATAGTTGTGTCAAAATTATTTTTAAATTTAGAGATTATTTTTCGCAGAATAGTTCAAGATTTTCATAGTAAAAAGTAAGGAATTTTAGTGATAGTTTAGTTAGTTTAGTTCGGTGTACAAGAGAATCGGCACCATAGCTTTCGTTTTGACAGTTCAGCAATATTCGTTGCGTTATTTACGTTGTTAAGCAGACAATATTTTTAAACTTACAAAACAACGGATTAGGAATTTTCTTCTTGATCGTTTTGATTGGCATTAAAAGTGTGTTTCGCAATACAGAGGTGCTGGTCTATCATTCTAACTTACGTTATAAGTGCGAAATTAGTTTGGTTGTTTGTTTGCTATGTTTTCAGGCTAAAACGGCTGAACGGAATTAGATGAAATTTGGCACACACATAGACCATAACCTGGGTGAAGACATAGTTTACTTTTCATCCTAGATCGCAGACAAAGTCGAGGACAACAGCTAGTTTTGCAATAAGCTGTAAATAGCTGTCGTTCGTCAGTGGCAGTGCTTCGTCTACTGAATCGGTTCCACTGACTGCACACCATGTAACTCTTTAGTTTTTTGGCTCTTATCATTATTTACACCGACATTGATAACTTTGTTACTGATTATGCTGCTTTTATTATCATTCACATAATTAAATTTTAGTGATTGATTTTATGAATTTTCATTCAACATTAATTCTGAACTTAAAAAAGTTGTTTTGCTCTCGCTATTTTAGGCAAAATTCATTATAAGTATCATGAGATCAATTTTATTGTAAAAATATTTTTCGCCGAAACGGAAAATAGTGGCACAGGTACAGGCTTAAGAGAGACTGATGAATTTATATATTATCTACTGACACAATCGAAGCACGGCACGAAGTATTTTTTTTATCACTACTAACTTCACTATTTGTCAGTAGCAGCCCGGAGTCAGGACTTGTGCCCGGTTGATGGCAATGGGCTCGTACATGACATGGGACTTAAAGAACACCAACGAAATGTTGGTGTACTTATAGATAGGTGTTATTGAAATATAACTAGCAAGCAATATAACTAGGTGACAATGGTGAATCGAATGGTAAAATTTTATCAGCGAAACAGCACCCGGCTCTCCGCCTTCATCAGGCTCCCAGCCGCTCTTTGAGCTTGTCTATCTATCTCTTCTACACGCCTAGCATAACCAGCAGCCTAATTGCGTAACACATTTTCGTAAACGATTACGACTAATCTGTTGTCTTTTGACAGTTCAACAAAACTCATTGCATTATTTACATTGTTGCGAAGATTTTTTTTTTCGAACTTATGAAGCAATGGATTAGCAATATGTATCAAAACGATTAAGATTTTGATTGATTGTGTATTACGCAATTAGGGTACAGGTTTTGTCAACGGAAGAGTAGACAAAATTACAGATTTCTTTTATACATCCTTCATTTTGTTTATTCTTCAGTCGACAAAATAATGGTGGTTAAGCTACGCGTTCAGGGTGTTACGAAAATAAAATTTTACATGACATAACATAATTATATTAATTAATCTCTAAACGCACTGGTTATTTCAAAATAGTATCACGGATGGTAGGAAATGGTCTAGTGTGATTTGATTATGATTTCGGCCCAACATAATTTATTAGACATCCTTTGCTAAAGGTCGTTCAGCGCGCTATGAAGCGGGCTATGCTCGGAGGAAAAGATATTATCCGAAAATAAACCGGAGTTACCAACATAGCTTGCAGAATAAGCAAGCAGAAGTGGTAGTGGGCTTTTGTCAAAAGACCGATGGCAGTGGAGCCGACGAGTCCTGGAGTGGAGACCGTATATCGGTAAGCGTAGTGTGGGACGCCCCCCAGCTGGATGGACCAACGACCTTAAGAAGGTGGCTGGGACAGACTGGATGCAGAAGGCGGAGGACAGGGTGTAGTGGCGCAGCCTGGGAGAGGCTTATGTCCGGCAGTGGACAACGATAAGCTGAGTTGATTGATTGTTTGCTACAACTATGGAGTGTGTTGCTATACTTGCTATATTGATTCCAACGTTGTGTTTAACTTTGAAACTACCTAATACAAACATATTATCTTTGATCTTTAAGAACAATTAACTCGATAAATTGGAAAAGTAATAGTTAGTCATAAATAAATTGTTAAAACTCAGTGTCTTGTTAAAAGTTCATATTGTCAATGACTTTGCGGAATGACAACTCAAACTTAAGATAATATGTAAATTCCAGTTTTATTAATTTGTATACAGGGTGGAATACATCGACGCACAACCTGTTACCATGGACTCAGTACATGATTCCGAACCCCACCGCGATGAAATTTTATGTCGGTTATCAAAAACCGGTTGTGTGTCCATGTCCCTTCCATCCTGTATTCTAGACGAGGCGCTAGACATTAAAGAGGTACAATTTTTTTGTTTGTAAGTTTGTATATAGGGTTACATCTCTGGAACTACGGGTCGGATTTCAAAAGTTCTTTTTTCATTTGATAGCCCAGTTCTTTAGGAAGGCTACAGGCCAATTTACATCACGTTATGACTGTTAGGCTCCGAGCAAAAAGAAAGAATGTGATGGCGCGGGCAGGTGACGCGATGCAACGGGTGGATCAGGGGAACAAGTACGGGGATGAAGTCGCGGGCAGAAGGTAGTATTAAAAACTTAATAGGACTAAACCAAGTAGATAGTAGCTATGCATCTAGCCTTGGCTCTATGTAAGAAGTATGCATACTTGTATTTGAGTCAATAAAAATCATAAATATGTGACTTTTTTGTTATACGTCATTACCTAAGTTCATAATACATAACTATACTATGTATTTATCTGCCTAAAGAAACTAAATAGGACATATTACATTATTTACCTTTTAAATACTGGACAATATTTTCATATAACAATGAGGTGTACGCTCCTTCTGCGAGCGAAAGCGAAAATGCTCTAAGCGAGATGTCTCAAGCATTTGAGAAAAGCCGGTTGACAGCTGAGCATTGCATTTGCGCGTTTCCGTGACTTGCTCAAATATAAACTTCCGTTTCTATTTTTCTATGACGTGAAAATTGTTTAGTTCATATTTAATAACTAATATCCCTACACAAATAAATACACTTAATTGGCAAAAAAAGAAATTTCATAATTTCGAACAAAATAATGTATTTAAAAAAATGCAAGGAGGTTATTAGCCTTATTTTAGGAGGTTTCAAAACACATTTTACAAAAGCTTATTAAAATGTGGCTGTTGAAAATCTTTATGAAAGCTATTGTCAATAAAATATAAAAATAAAGTTTGCACCAAATAATTATTTTGACCGTTATTGGTCTGTAATGTCATTTTAAATGAGATCAAGAAGGTTGCACATCAAAAGGACTTTTAAAAAAGATCTTCCATTACCAACTTAAAATACCAATTCTTTAAATTCATAATGTTGGAACGAAATTAGAACATAAATATTTCTTTCACAAATCAAAACAGTTAAAACATTTGTTGTATTTTAACGATTTAAAACATGTAAGATAAGTAACCTTACTTATTTTACCGGTTACTATAGTTTACATCTCAGTCTGTTTATTTTAATGCGTATACTTACATAAATAAAAAATATCACAACAAAATGTGAGCATGCTAAATTACATTTTCGATTCGTTGCATGATAGCGCAAAATTGAATTGTAATTTTAATACATAATAATTTATTTCTATAAAGTATTAATTTATTTAACTATCTGTAGCCTCTGTGGCGTAGGCTTTCCCTACATTTCTTTGCAGTAGTGTCTGTCATCCACTTCGGTCCTAGCGTTTTCTTCATAATTATTCTTAATTCTCCGTTGACTCTCAATCCTTGACTTGTAAAATCAAGTTTCCTGAAGTTTTTTTCTAAAACAACTGTAAATATCTATAAAATTATTTTTAAATTCATTATTTAATAATTGTCTTAATGTTACGTGTCATTAAATTAAGACTCAAAGATAGTCGATGGACTACTACATTAGTGTAGGTTTCCGCCTATTTCTGTAATGTAAAAGCCTAGTTAATTGTCCATTTTACATGTTTATTTATGAATACTTATGATTAATAATTTGATCGTAAATTTTTCTCGACATTACTCTACTTTTGATTCATTTTATCATTAAAATATGGGCATGTAAAATTCTTGCTTATTAAGTAGACTATTTACTAAAGCACTAGGAAGTGGTGACGGGCGGGCGTTTTGGGGGACTGTCTTATGTAATTTTGACGTTCGAAAAGTGCTGATTCTCAGCCTAATTTGAATAAATGACTTTTGATTTTGAAGGGAATAGAGCGGTGCCTTAGGCCACAGGCGCTATTTTGAGTTCCGAACGTAATTAAGGATTCCATTGATTCCAAAATCATATCACATTATGTACCAGTGCGGCGGGACAAAATGAAATTCAGTTCAATATTATTTCCCGGCTAAAGCATAGTCTAGGGGTTTAGTTTATGTTTGCATGACATTTATTAGCAAGCGGGTGGTGTGAAATAGTAGATTGTTTGCCCAGGGAGACACCAACAATTTGAAAGGCGAGGGATTTAAAGTACGTCACTCGAGCTTAAAATATCGTTGCTTCTAAGATAAACACAAAACTTTTTGTGACCCTATGAGAAAATAACCATGATTAAGAATAGTACATTTAATTTTCATTCTCATACTTGAGGAAGACACAATCATTTTTATAAAACTAAGCAAAATCCGAATTTGAGTTGACAATTACGAACGAAGGCGGAATGCATTTCGCGCGTTTTATATTCTTTCACAAACCTGTTTTTTTTTATTGTGAGCGTTGATTCCTTCATCATCGTCAAGGATAGCCCTAGCTTTATATACCACTGTGTATGTAAACAACCATTTTACAAGATCAATAACGGAACTCAATCAACCACGTGGAGGTTAAAAGCCATTGAAAGATGACTTCCCCGTTTCCAATATCACATCGACCCCAGAAGACTCCGACCCGACCACAAAGAGCATTAGGTACATTCTGCACCATTCACCTACCTAACGTTATGGTGGTGTACTATCGAGGACAGCCACGCATGACCCTTTTCAAAACATTTTCGGCTGCACGTTAGAAATCGTAGGTTATCCCGCGCTTTTTTGTTTGACCAATGAATGAAGGGTGACCGTTTTTTTAAACGTTAATTGTTTTAGTTTGACCAATGATGAAGATTGTCTCTTTTTTATAATGTGCGCTGAAGCGCTATTGGTGGACGGAAACAATGCAGGCGGGGGTAGCCACTGGCTTGTGCACACCAAAATCGCCCTAATGGGGGTCATGCGAAAATGTCGTCGATAGTACATACACAAGATATGGAACAAAGTCCATTGAAGAAAAGTGCGTGAGTGACGTCACATTCAATCATATTTACAACAGTCGTTGCAATTAAGGGGACCAACGAGCAGTTTGGATTCCGTAGCCAACACTCGGGCACCCAACAGGTCCACCGTATCGTGGAGCACTTATGCGCTGGTCTGCAGCGTAACGCGACGACGGGTGTGCTATTCTTCGACATAGCGAAAGCCTTCGACAAAGTCTGGCACAACGGCTTTATATACAAGCTCTACCAACTAGGAGTGCCAGATCGTCTCGTGCTCATCTTACGAGACTTTTTGTCGAACCGGACCTTTCGCTATCGCGTCGAGGGAGCACTCTCGTCCCCTCATCCTATTCGCGCCGGTGTCCCTCAGGGTTCCGTACTATCTCCTCTCGCCTTCACGCTGTTCACTAGCGATATCCCAAAAAGTAAAAAGGCTCAGTTGGCTCTCTTCGCCGACGACACTGCCGTTTACTATACCGGTCACTGTCCCAACGCTATAGCTCGTACTCTCCAAACCTCCGCAAACGTCTTAGGCGCTTGGTTCCGGAAATGGAGAATCGAGGTCAACCCCGATAAGAGTCAGGCGGTTCTCTTCTCGAGACGTCGTCGACTCCCTCCCCCACTTCCCAGCCCGATCACTATGTACGGCAAGCCAATCCCTTGGGAGAAGCAAGCCAAATACCTAGGCGTGATCCTCGATGAGAACCTTACCTTTAAGGCTCATATTAAGGCGGTTCGCGCGCGCGCCTCCTTCGCTCTTAGCAGGCTGCAATTCGTACTGACAGCCCGTAGTAAACTGTCCCTCAAATGCAAGCTCCGCATCTATACCGCAGTCATCCGTCCCATCATGACCTATGCCTGCGTTGTATTTGCGCACGCTCACCCACGTCATCTCCATAAGATGCAGACCCTCCAAAACCGTTTCCTCAGAAGGGTCACGGGTGCCCCCTTCTATGTCCGTAATATCGATCTTCACGTCGACCTCAAAATGCCAACCATAAAACAGTTCATGAAACGCTTATCAAAGCGTTTCTTCGACTGCGGCATCAAACATTCTAACCCCCTGATTACAGCGGCCGCCCGCTACACTCCCTCTCGCATTAGCAGTATTCGCCGACCAAGGCATACTTTAATCGACCCCGACGACGCCACTACCCTCCTCCAGGAGAGTAGTAAGGCCACTAGCACGCTACATAAGCCCAAAACCCGATCGCCGTCCTACCGCCCTCGCCGCCGAGGCCCGCCGCGACGCCCAAATCGACGCCCCTCCCGACCCTTGCTCGAGCCAGCCCGCGCCGCTGAGCCTGTAGCTTTAAATTCGTCCCTAATTAATACCAATCCTGATCCAGCTAGTCATTTGCTGCCCTCTTCCAGCGACGCCCTAAGCCGAGGTTCGTACCCCACAGGGGGTGCCCTTAGCGTTGTCGCTTAGTTTTAGTTAGTATATAAGTTTAAGTCCTGGCTGGAGGCCTTAATTTATTAGGGAATCCACAGGCAAGTCCGCTTAAGCAGACGACAACCGCATAGGTTGACCTGCGAGATGCCAAACAAACAAACAAACAAACAAAAGCAATTAAGGGGAGTACAAGACCTAAACGCACGTTTTATCCTATCCTACTAATATTATAAACGCGAAAATTTGTGAGTATGGATGGATGTTTGTTACTCTTTCACGCAAAAACTACTGAACGGATTTGGATGAAATTTGGCACACAGATAGTTTATAACCTGGATTAACGCTTAGAGTACTTTTTATTCCGATACTCCCACGGGAACAAGATTTATGCGGGTGAAACCGCGAGGAGCAGCTAGTAATGCATAAAAGTATATGATCCACTGCAGTAGACAAAATCAGAAAAATGTATGATATTCTTCAGGATACATGCTACTTAGATAGTGTACTGAAAACATAATACAACCAATTTGATCAGAATGATGGAACACGAAGATACCCAAAAAAAATCTTTAGTTTAGATTTTTATTTTATTTGAGATGAGTTTGCTCTTGACTCTACTCTAGGTCAGAACTGACAGAGACAAAGTCTACGATGGAGTGAGCTTACCCAGAAGAAGCCTGTTCAGCCTAACTTTGAAGAGATTCGGGTTGAATGCTTTCGGGAACACAGACGCAGGTAGTCAGTTCCACTCTTTTGCCGTGCGCATTATGAAAGATGTTAACTATTAAAAACCATAAGACTAATAAACATGCAATCATTCTGATTTTTTGACAGATTATTCTACAAGCATAATATTAAATTGTGACAAACATGTTGAATTTCAACGGTTTCATAACTCAAAGACTTTTATGTAAGGCATTGGGGGTTCCTATACCATAGTTATCCACCAATACAGGTAGCTGGTAGCTGAATTTAATTCTAAGAATTATCAATAGATTTTCATATAGCGAACACTTCACCTTAAATCGTCGACTCAACCGCACAATCAATGTGATCGTGAATTACCACTTCGACTGTTACATAATTTGGATAATACAAAAATCGGTAACTTTATGAGAGTGTGTGATTTACTGTACAATCACTTCCGTGCGTCCTGAAATCAGGAACATCATTAAACAGCTCAATACCGTTACAGCACCGGTCAAGCTTTAAGGTGACTAGACACATTTTTAATGTTCTGTCTAAGGCGTTATTATTTACTAGCTGTCGCACGCGGCTTCGTTTGCGATCCAGGATGAAAATTAGCCTATGTCCTTACCCCTTGTCTATATGTGTGTCAAATTTCATCCCTAATCATTTCAGCCGTTTTGGCGTGAAAACGTAACAAAGTAACAAACTTACTTTCACATTTATAAAACAGTTAGGAGATGTTAGTTTGGATCAGGACAGGCAGAAGAACTCTAGATGGGTTATAGTTTCAAACTTAATTAAATGTTCGGATCTGGTGGAGTTTTTATAATGTATACCTACATGACAGTGGTTTTAAAATTCGAGTTAAACTGTTTAGAATCTGTCACTAAAATATGTTCCGTCAAGGTGACAACATCGTTTTGTATTTTAACAATTGTGGTGTGAATAAATGTTTTCCAAATCAATATGTGATGGCAGTGGAGAAGGCGCTGCGTTTGTCACTTCTACGATTTTTTTTTCTTATGAATCTTTGTGTGACACTTAATCGAGACTATTCCTAGTGGTTGTGTTCTTTGTGTAAGCGACTAACATCTGTAGTTCTACCACAAAGTGCAAAGTCGACGGCCCGTCTCCGCGCTGCAATCTAAACGTAACCCTGGCAGAACAGTCAAAATCGGCCCAATTGCCAAAAAAAAAAATATTATATCCAAATCTTGATTTCAATAGGATCCACAGTGTTTAAAACTGGAGTTAGATTTTTTAAATTATAGTAGGCCCATTATGGAAACCACAGAGTAGAACATAATTATAGCCCAAATAAGTACTTTGATGCTGTAGAATCTCTGGAAAAAAACATAAGGAAGCAAGAGAGAATGAATGATGATAGAATAACTCACAGATGCTGAAAAAAAAATGCACTGAGGTATTATATGCTAAAAAACAATGAATTAGAAGTATCACAACGCGCGTCGCTTATGCGTGTGCATTGAAAAAATACGCAAACGCAGGCAAAAACACTTATTAAAATACCAAAGTCATATTCCTGTCATTTAATTACAAAAATAGTAGTGAGCAACAACTACACGTTCAATTACCAATGAAGACGACCGTATCGTGACGTGTTGCTGCGAATCACACGCAACACATTAGATCCATCGATGATACACATCTTTATGTACTCGTACGCACATCAAGATCAATTTCAAGCAAAATTATACGTTGCACTTTCTATCTGAGTCCTGTTTTATAGCAGGAAATATTACGATACACGCCATTAAATGCTGAGATAGCACAAGGTATATTTATGCTAACAATGTTGGTGTACTGAATGGTTTTGCTATCTTTCTATACTGTGGCTTGGGTATGTGTTGTAGTGAAAATGTGTTGTTTGTGTTTAAGATTTAAAAAATAAAATGTTAACCTATGTTGCCCCACTGCTGGGCAAAGGTCTCCCCATACTTTTCCAGTTGTGCCGTCTCCGGCCAATCGGTCAGGAACAAAGCCAAATTGTTACACCAGCGTTTCTTCTAGATTATATACTTAAGTTCTGTTTATTTGAATCTCGCACTTATGTATAGTGGTGATATAAAAAACAAATATAAAAATAATATACCACTGTGGCCTGTCATCTAAAATTTATTTCTATCAGCCTCGCTCGTTGCGTCTGCCAATCACGATTAAGAAAGTAAGTACTAGAAGAACAAGACAAGAATACTGAACCGAGGATGTTGAAATACCTAGCTTGATTTAAAAGAGTGTCCATGGAGTTTGCCGCCCGTTCTTCTCTGTAAAGAATTAAGTTTTGGAACGAGCAATCGGCCTCAACTTTCTGAATAACTGACCAACTCCTTGACCATTCAAAAGTGCCTGCAAATGGTTTAATTGTAATAAATGCTTTGAGTTATGTAGTAGTTAAATCATACCAAATGGGGATGATGACCTTTTTTTATTATTATCTCAATAAAATGTTTATTTTCAAATAGTGCAAAAAGTAGTACAAAAACTGCCAAGTTATAAACGTTTTAAAGTAAGTGTCAGACTAGGTCAGCACTATCGTAGAAGTGACGTCACGACTACGTAAGTTCATACTAGCGCCGTACATTGTCCGTACCGCGCGACAAGGACAGGAATAATCCCCTCCAAAAACTTTCAAAGCGTGTAACTTCTTCATTTTTACATCGATTTAACTCATTTTTTCGACTATCTCATTTTTACTATGCCTTCTTTGAAATTACATTATTTTTACGAACATTTTTAATAGTAGTCATCATCCCAATTGTCTAGGTCATAGATATAAAAATTGATTGGCAGTTCTTAAAAATCAATCAATTAACTCAGCCTGCCGCGGACTACCGATGGCGTCTCAAGTTGCGCCACAACAGCCGCTCTCGGTCTCACTGATCGGTCACTGAGTAAATAAATTAATTAGTATTAAACAATACTTAAGCCCGCTTGCAGCACACATAACTAAATGTATTCAGCGTTAAGTCGACGTTGCTGTACTTTTTAACTTTCTTAAACATCTGTAAGTCTAAGCAAATGTAAACGTTGCGAAAAAAAAAATTTGAAAATTGTACATGCGGTCAAGCGCTGTGAGACGACAGTAACGTGCATTATAATAATTGGCTCAGTAAAATTAAACATAAAGACGACACTAAATCGCTATTTAAAACGTGTAATTTGAGGAGATTTCATCATGAAACCATGTAAAAGTTATACCAAAAGATAAGGCTTATTGTTTTAAGGGCACGTTGAGAACTCAATATACAATGTCGTTATTCATTTTAAAACCTAGCATTGATAAATTTCTGTCACTCGATTCGAAATGCATTTAGTGATTTGTGGTGCAAGTGGGATAGCCCACTTGCTAAAATGTTATTTTGAATAGAAACAACTGAATACAATTTAATTAAAATGAATGTTAGGTACTTACGGCTTATAAATGCACTCTACATCTGTCTGGTTGCTTTCTGTATCAGCAGGATATATTGTTTGGCGAGGTAGGCACTAAGTAAATCTCGTCTAGACTCAGTTAATACTAATTAGCACAATCTAATTGAATGCCTCCATTTGTTGAGTAATTTAATTATTTAATGAATAGCCTCTTATCTAACAACATTACATGTAATTGTAATCATAAATATTCAAAAGGCTTTATAAATTATAATCTCTTGTTGCAAAATGTTTGTACAATCACTCGCATTATGTTATAGAAGTACTGTCTCCGATTAGGTTTTTCGGAATAAATTGAATAACACACTTATTTGGATAACACTTTTTTTATGTTAGTTGAAATAATGACCCTAGTCTCTGAAAGCATGCTCAGATAAAATTGGTGTCAGAAATTTAAATTATTTACGTAATTTCATTGGCTGTTTTTACCTACTGAGTTACCAACACCTAAAAAGATATTGGATAGTAAATTATTAGGATATCAGGGTTTTAGATACTGGGCACGCCACAATAGCGGCGATAAGTCCCCTCTTTGAGGAGTGGTTGGAGAGGCGCCATGGCCAATCCTCACTTTCCGCCTGACCCAGGTCCTCACCGGACACGATTGTTTCGGGAGGTTCCTGTTTCGCAAAAGGCGGGAGAAAACCCCTGGGTGTCACCATTGTGTGGATCGCTGGGGGACACGGTGGAGCATACGGTGGAGGTCTGCTCAGCTTGGGCGGAGCACCACAGTGTCGTCGCGGAAGCGATCGGCGGCGGCGAACTCTCTCGTCCGGCCCTGGTCCAGGCCATGGTACGGAGTGAAAGCGAATGGAAAGCCGTCACCTCCTTCTGCGAAGCAGTAATGCTCGCGAAGGAGGAGGCGAAGCGCGTGAGGGAGAGAGCCTTGCGCTCGCACGCCCCTAGTCGGTAGCGAGTGGGTAGCTCGCCGTCCTGTAAGGACCAGGCCAGGGTCGACGGCGCGTCGGGTTCCACGCGCGCCTCATAGAGATGTCAGCACATGATTACGGGGTCCGATAGGGCCGATGCCTCAGGGTCGCGGGTAATACGAATGTGGCCCTGGCACAGGCAACTGAAGGAACACGGGTGGGTTTTAGTCAGTAAAAGTCTGACACGCCCTCCTGCTACACCCAGAACGGGAGAAGTCATTTGATGATTTCCCACCCAAAAAAAAAGGGTTTCAGATACAGGTGGTAATAATATCTAGCTATAAAAGCTATGTGATTTACACCGTAACCATAAATCTTGTACCCCACCAGGTCCCACCAGTTACAGTACTTATCAGCTTTGAATGTTACAGATTTTCGCTTCAGTGGCTTAAGGCGGGGCTTTTCGGGCATATAGGCATTTGAAACGTTACCTCCGCCTTCCTCAAATGCAGCGCAATGTACTTATTTACTTAGCCACCGACCGTTTCGCAGAAAATCCAAGCCACAGTATAAAATATTTGCAGTTGATCAACCGAATTAGTTTTGATCGTTTTTCCCCTTAGGTTTACATTTTATGGTACCTACGGCGTAGTGAACTAAAACGATTACTTAAAATGTCCTGCGTACCTAATGGGCGTTTCCACATTGTCAGATAAGGATACCAACCCGATACCGATATGTTGGCAGCAATACCTACCACACCAAGTCGAAAACCGATTTAATTATTATCGGCCCGATTATATTGGTAAATATTAAGACGTCCCGATTTTTTGCCCAAAATAAATGTAGACTCAATCCCGCTCTTCGGATCTAAGTATCTTGACATCAGTTTTACGTTTAGCGCCTAAACAGGCTACGTTCACACGGAGCTATTTGTTTAAGTATATTAATAAGATATGAATTTCATTGCACACATCAGCGACAGTGACTTTTTGTATTCAAAACTGAAACGTTTTCACACAAAGCCAATACGATAAAACCACGGATACGAGAGAAAATCTTGTGTCCGCTAATTCAGAAATACCATTACGATTTGAATCGTGGTCCATACATTTAGTCGTGTTAGTATAGCACTTTTGTTAGTAACAGCGATTTTTTTTTCATATTTTTATTGTTGTTGTTGCCAGTGAAAGTTGTATTATTAGTATACAACCGACAACCCGGCACATTGTATATTATGTGTAATTATGTAGGATATGATAGTAGCTAAAATAGGTCAATGAAGAGTATTTATAGTACTATAGATGAAACTGATAAAATAATCTTAGAAAATTGTGTTTAATTAAAACTTCTTCGAACACAACGACAAAAAATTATATACGACTCAAGGCGAGTCGTATTTTTTTTGTCGTTGTGTTAATTTTCAATTCGTCTAACATACCTAGGTATTGTAAGATAACAATTAAACGTCATGATCCCGCTTAGAAATAATCACATTTTCGAAATCAATTTTATTAATTATCTATAATAAAATTACGAGATATTTTTTCTGAGCTGTCGCAACTTAACATCTAATGTGTTGTCTTTTAATTAGATTTTTTGGACATCGGCAGTGAGAGCGAATATTTTAAATTTTTGACTTGGTATGGTGGTGTATTATTTTTACTATACCACTTTATATGTGGTCGCAATCGCTACTGCTGAGCATGAGGTCCTGGGTTCGATTCCCAGGTCGGGCCACGTGTTATTGGGTTTTTCTATCTGGAATTTCTCAGTAGCAGCCCGGAGTTTGGATTTGTGCCCGGTAGATGGCAATAGGCTCGCCCCCTATTACATGGGACTTAAACATAACTGGCGAAATGTGGGTGTACAGGTACACCTCTGCCCAACCCTTCGGGGAAACAAGGCGTGATGTTATGTTATGTATGGTCCACTCGATATTTAAACAAATCTATGATACTTAAAATTTCAACCGTTAAATTCTCTCCTATCTATATACGATTACCTCATGGTGCATGCAGTTTTTATGTGATTTTGTGCTGTAATTAGGAAATGAGCGAATTACAATTTATCGTGTTTTGAATCGTTAATTTCCCTAAAACAAGCATGTATCAATGAATTATATATTTTATTGGACCAAAATAGGCAATTTGAACATTTAAAGTTGATTCTAAAAAGACAAATTCGAATAATCACATAACATAACATCACGCCTTGTTTCCCCGAATGGTTGGGCAGATTTGTATCTATAGTACACCCACATTTCGCCAGTTATGTTTAAGTCCCATGTAATAGGGGGCGAGCCTATTGCCATCTACCGGGCACAAATCCAGACACCGGGGTGTTACTGAGAAATTCCAGATAGAAAAACCCAAAAACACTTTGCCCGACCTGGGAATCGAACCCAGGACCTAATGCTCAGCAGTAGCGGTTGCGAAATAATCATCCGTTAAAATTTTCAAAATAATCTTAGGTAACTTTTCTGAGCTGCTTAAGGTGTTAAATAATATGCATTAAATTATAACATCAACACATTAATAATTTACGAGTCAACTCATAAATATGACAAAAACATAAATTATATCTAAAATCTATTGTATCTATGACGCGTAAATACTGCTACATCATCCCAATGATGAATCTTCAAAACGTTTAAGTTTAAATCGTTCTATTTAATTTGAATAATCCTCTTCAGTAAGTTACGTCAATTAATCATTTATTATGAAGATGCAACTATGATAATTTAATTAACATTTGGATTTAAATCATACATAGTACTGGACATCATCATGAAATGCTTTAAAATCAATGATTATATAACAGCAATGATTTACTGATAGATTCACCGCTAAAATTGAATCAGCCGCTTGTTACCTGTAGTGAGGGTTCTGTCATTTCCATGCGTCAAATTGACGTAAGTGGCAATGTCATTTATGTCATTACTATTGCATAATCATGGCGGTTGCGTTATAATGACGTGCAGATGCATTGAGCGATGTATGTTACGAATGACAGGGAAGTCATGTGGTTCGTAGAACTTCTTACTCACTGTTTTAATTTATTATGGACTTATTTTCATCTAATATATTGAATCCCTAAACCTTACTTGGTTACCGTACGTCATTTTAGGGTGACCACTGAAAACAAGCGCTGTGCTGTGGGTCCCCTATGGCACAGCATCATGTTGAGTGGAAGCCTTCTTGTCACAGTCACGGCGTGCAGCTGCCGACTATATAGGTTTTGTGTTCGTAAGAATAAATCTGCTTTGTTTTTTTAAGTTTTGTAATCGAGTTATTTTGTATGCACGTGTTTCTGTGTCAAAAAAATATTAATTTATTTTCTTTCTAAGATGCATTTATAAAAAATGTTATTAGGTAGGCGTGTAAAAAAATTACCTACCAGGACCAATGATGATAGATGAAGAGGTCGCTTTCAGAAGACTTCCGGAAAGTGGTCTAATGATTAAGAACATCGAAATTAAAGACGTGTCAAAATAGTATGTATGTCTCTAGGAGACGCTGGGACAATAATCCAGCAAAACCCACACAGCAGACATTAACAAAAGTAAAAAATAAATGGTCAGGTCACAATCACACATCGTCAAAGTCCTAACTATAATCACAAAACATTGTAACAAGATCAGGAAGCATCACCCACCAGCGGTGCGGTACGGGGTTAAGCACAGGAGTAGGAGAGTGTTCGGGTGTGTGACGTGCGCATGCCATGCGCATTGGCGGTTAAGCGCGCGCGCCGGCCACTACGCGCCACTCTCGATCTCTACCGATAGCGACCGAAAACAGTACACGTGTGAGTGTCCCTTCTTTAATAAGGATTTGCACTGACCGAAGTGTTACAGCCCTATTGATAAAGGTATGTGTTCATTGTTGTTATTATTACTTTATTATATAAGTGTGCCGGAAACCTTTTTGGCAATGATTTTGTGAAAATTTTGGGAATTTCATCAATCTGTACATTCTGGCTTGGAATCAGTCCCAGTGATAGGCAATGGGCATAAAACCTTATGGAGTTTAATTAGATTAGTGGAGTTCATAATCTGATTTCTGTAAATTTAATTCAGTACATAATTTCAGTTAGTAATTATGTGACATACACAAAGACTTTTAATGAAACTCTTTGTTCGTATTCCATTATGATAATAATAATAGCATGTATGACATCATCAATCTAAAGTTCAAGTTACGCTTAAAAAATAATTACTGAACTCTAACTTAATTGAACTAAATTACTTAATCGTAATCGTAGTGTTAATTACAACTTAACATCGGATACTGAAAGTCAAAGTTCTTTCATTGAAGGAAAACTGTGGACGACGACATTTTGTCTTAACTGAATGATATAAAAACTTTATAGGAAGTTTATATCATATAATTATTATGGTAACTTTATGGCCTTGCTCGTATAATAGACTCTTATGATATTACTAACGTCTTACAACTATAGTTTTCTCAATTAAAAGATAAGAGAGGAGTAATTAATGCTTTAAATTAAGAATCTGATAGAAAGGTAAGATAGTGAGATGAAACGAGCATTCTGCAACATAAATAATAATATAATAATTATAGAGGCTGTTTCAGTTTCATAAAAGTGACTAAAAATAATTAGCAGCCGTTTTGTTGAATGCTCCCGTTAATATTGGTTGTAAATTACATCCTAGTATTCCTTTTTCAAGGCAGGGTTATGTTTTTCATGCGTATGTATCTTTGTATGTGGGATTCTTTTTACCGGAGTATCCAAACGGCTGGTTGGATTACGATATATGGGGTTTCTATCGAGTCGTCTAGGTCGTGCGATGGTTATTTTGTATTTATAAAATCAAAATGGCGGATTTTAGACGTCAATATATAGGTAAGTTTTTTTTGTACCTTGGCCATGGCCTTCAAAATAAAGGGCTTGAAGAGACGATTCCAAAAATATACCACACTGACGGGCACAAGGCGCTGCCCAAACGTTGGACACCGCAAAACGCCCGCTGACAGATAGACGGACAGACGGACGGACAGCGGAGGCTTAGTAATAGGGTCTTGTTGGCACCCTTTAGGTACGGAACCCTAAAACATACAAATTTTATGGGAATTCCTTTTTCCGATGGAGTGTTAACGTCCACTAGGAGTCCATTTCCCTCTTAAATGTGAGAGTCACATTTCCGATAGCATTTCAAAGCCAAGACATTTACGACTACCTTATAAAGGTGACTCGGATGTACGATATTATGGACTAATCTGACACGGACCATCATTTGAAGCGACAGTCTATAATTTAGCACTTATGTACCTGCATATTATTATAATAAAATAGTAACGAATTGAAAACCGTAGGTTTTTTTTAAGTACTTGCTACGGTGTGTGGGAAGGAATCTGATACCGAAAAATAGCTTTTAGATTTTTCTGTTTGTTTTTTTGTCAGGATTTATGTTCCGGAACAACAGCTAACCGCAACGTGCGCAAAAACGGCTGAATGGATTTGGATGAGATATGACACACTGATAGTTTATGACCTGGATTACCACAAAGGGTACTTTTAATCCCGGGAATACGTCCCCGTGGGATATTTTCCCCGCCCGCAGGCAAAATGTTAATTACTTAATGTCGGCATGACATTAATAACATGATGGTCACATATAAGTCGCAACAATACAACGTTTGACATTTACAAACACTTAATGCCAGTTTCCATGACTTTTCATTAGACTTTTGTTCGCTTGATACATCGATCACTAATAAGTTCTTTTATTAGTGACCGATGGCTTGATATTGTAATATTCAACATCTGACGATTAGACGCGCCAGTTTGGTCCTTGTGGTTTGACACTCTCCCTGAGTGTCAAACCCATGCCCATGTTAGGCCCATGTTAGAAATCAAAATCAAAACATTATTTTGCACATAACAGGTTATTAGATCAAATACATTTTATTTAAGATAACGTTTCATTAGTGAAAACTATAAATGCCAGATCCGGTTATGATTATGGCAACAAATCAGGTTTTAAATCGGTTATTCACTCATTTATTATGTGTGTTTATGTAACAATAGAACTATTATATTGTACTATAAATATTATTTGTGGACTTTAACAACCTTACGCTCCTACTTAACTTGAATATCGACATTTGATTTGTTTTTTCTATATTTCAGGTTTTTATTTACATGAGAAACACAAAATCTGTTATTGTAATCACAACGGTATTTAACACTTCAAATATTACTGTTTGTTTCGCAACTTTACCAAATTACATCATTTTATCTAAGAATTTACGTGCTCTAAGTCATCGAACGTGAAAGCTAGCAACAGCTGATCTTTGCGTACGCACTGGCTATAGACTATAAAGATTATTCAGTAAGAGTAATTCTCAAATTCGTCTCGGCGAATCACAATATATAACGGCACGCCAATTAATGTTGTCAAAATTGTAGAAATATCGTCTAACGCGCGATGACGTCGCGGCTTTCGTTTTGTACGTGTAGCACGTCTTGTTAACTTGGAATAATTTTAACTGGTATATAAAAGTATGTTGCTACCCACTTCTTGTGACAACCCGCGTCTAATATTTTCGCCCCAGCACGGTCTTTTAATAAACTTCAGCTTAGCAATTAATGGTCTCGTGGAGATAATACTATGGCTAGGCAAATCGATATGCGATCATAGTTACATCATCTTTCCTTTTCATCATCATCTTGTTTGCCAATAACATTACTTCCTAGAACATTACCTACACTGATTTCCGTCGTTTGGTTTTACGCCCTCCGGCGCGGCGCATCCATGGTTTTAACACCAAAGTTTTACATCATGATTCGACACTCACGTTCATTTTTGGCAGTACACTATTCGCAACTAATTAAACTAAATGACCGTGAGTGTGCTATTTTACGAAATGTTTTCAAGCCACATTCAATTTTCATACATTCTCATAAAAACGATGCACTGGTACTCGTGTGTTGTTTAAAATAATGGTGGTGGTGTTCATAAATTAATCATGATAATATAATAAATATATTAATAAATTAATTGATTATATTCTATTTCATCTTAACTATGAGTATTTATTTATATGTTTTATCATTATGTATTTGCGTTAGTAGATATATGTATTTTTTGCGTTATATGTGTAAGTATATTTAATATTTTAGTTTTAGACTTCACATTATTCATATTTTATACTTCTCGTTTCGCCGGTCTGCTGGTAGAAATTTCTTAAGAAATAAGCAGTACCTTTGTACTCAAATCATAATTATGTCGTATCCCTATGTAATTTGCTGTGTGCACATAAATAATAAAGTAAATAATATGAAATTGTGTCCAAATGTACAGTGCAAGTTCTTAATCTACTCAAGTAGTCAGCAGAGTCATCATCAGACATCCACCAACCTGCACTGGGGCCGCGTAGGGGATTATGGACCACTCCCTTTCAAAGAGACGAGGCATGTGTCCCAGCCGTAGGAACGTTATTGGTAGATTATGCTTATGCTCTCAAAGTTGGATAACACCAAAACATATATAACATAACATCACGCCTGTAATCCCAGAAGGGTTAGGCAGAGGTGTACCTATAGTACACCCACATTTCGCCAGTTATGTTAAATTCCCATGTAAAAGGGGGCATGCCTATTGTCATCAACCGGGCACAAATCCAGACTCCGGGCTGCTACTGAGAAATTCTGGATAGAAAAACCCAATAAAAAAAGTGCATAAAGTAGTTTTATGCACTTTTTACAATATCGATGTGTAGCCTGTAACTACTATGGATTCGGCATAATATATGTGATTCTGAACTCCTCTCTGCGTTTGAATTGTTAATAAATTATTTTACAAAAAAAAGCTGTTTCACATATTTCTGTTAGTTTGAATCATGGTCTGGCAGTTTGAGTAATTTATGGGGCCTATCCAAATATCCTCTCTTTGGTACTGTTCGTTGAATCGTTAAGTTTCTGAGTTGAGCTGCTCGATTACTGACGAATGCGTGCACTGACTGGACAGGTCGACTCAATCTGTGTGGTTCTTTCCTCAAAATACCATTTCAGACACCAATCTACATGGTCTTCACATGATCTGACCAAGAATGTGTCTGGATTTTAAAAGAGACTGAGACCTCGTAGTTTATTTCGGCCTTTTTTCTCAGAGCAGTCAGATAGGAAACGATCTCATCTAGTATTTTAAATATGATTGAAAGTGTTTGTACAAACCTGCTTACAGGAATAAAATCATTATTTTATCATACATTGGTGCCAATTCTCTTGTACACCGAACTAAACTATCACAAAAATTCCTCACTTTTTACGATGAGAATCTTGAAGCTATTCTGCAAAAAATGTCTTCCGAGCCGAGGAGGCTCGTCGAGTGATGCGCGGTCAGAGTCTGACGCTGCATCTGGCGCGGAGGGCTCATTTCAGAGCCAGGAGCGCGTAGTGTTGGGCGCTGCTGGGATGAACGGTTGGCCAGGGGTCACACTCGAATGGCGGGATGGCCTCGGCCCGAAAAATCGGTCGACGTTGTGGGATCCGAGGAAAAGGCGGAGGGCTCACCACCCAGGAGGACAGGGAGGCCAGTCCGGCCGAGCTAGCCCAGCGAGCAGAGAGGCTCGCCACGGAGGGGCGCCACACTGAAGTGGACGGCCGTAGTGTGGCCCTGTCGGAGTCGTCAGGTGGTGGACCGGATGCCGCTGGCGGCTCGAAGCCTGAGCAAGCGGCCAGGTTTGCGGAGGTCGTGGTTGCCGCGATAAAGGGTGTGGCTTTGAAGAGGACTCAGTCCCCTAAAGACAAGGCCATATCTGCAGCCACGGCCTCCATTATAGAAGCAGCGGAGGCCATTCATATCGGGCCTACGCCGGACGGTATGTCCGAGATGCGGGCGGAGGTCGCCCGCTTGACAGCCGCCCTCGAGCGTCTCCGAAAAGAGAATGTGGAGCTCCGAACAGACCTGGCAAAGGTCCAAGGAGCCGGCCACCGGGAGGCGCAAACAGGAAGGGCGCAGCATGGGCAAGGCCAGCCCGTGTCTGCCGAGGACCGGCTTTTGACCCTAGTGCGGCATGAGCTGGCTGCCTTTCAGATTCAGTTTTCCGCTCTGGAGGCCATTGTCCTGCGCCCTCCGCTGGCGGCGAGCCATTCGGCCTCGGGCCATCGAAAGGCGGCGTCGTATACCGCCACCGCGGCCAAACCAGGGTCCTCGGGTCAGACCCAAAGTGGGGCCGCGGCGGGCCCGCGTCTGGCGAAACCTGCGTCGCCCCAGACCAGGAAGGGTGGGGTGGTGGCACAGACGGCGAGGGCCCCAGCCCCTCCGTGCCCCGAAGTCCGCAGCTGTAGTTATCACACTACAGCCGGAAGCGGAAAAGAAGGGCATGACCTCCAGGAGATCGGCGTCACCAATGGCCTCCGGTTAAGGGTCACTGCGACTGTAACACCGCTGCCGCGAGAAATCACGGTACAGCGGACAGAGCTCCGGCGGGATCTCATGGCGACATGGAGGGTGCGATTGTCGCAACCCAGTGCTGGGCACGCCACAATAGCGGCGGTAAGTCCCCTCATTGAGGAGTGGTTGGAGAGGCGCCACGGCGTCCTCACCTTCTGCCTGACACAGGTCCTCACCGGACACGGTTGTTTCGGGAGGTTCCTGTTTCGAATAAGGCGGGAGGAAATGCCCGGGTGTCCATTGTGTGGATCACCCGGAGGACACGATGGAGCATACGGTGGAGGTCTGCCCAGCTTGGGCGGAGGGCCGCAATGTCCTCGCGGAGGCGATCGGCGTCGCCGATCTCTCGCGTCCGGCCCTGGTCCAAGCCATGGTACGAAGCGGAGGGAATGGAAAGCTGTCACCTCCTTCTGCGAAGCAGTAATGCTCTCTGCCTTGCACCTTCACGCCCCTAGTTGCCGCAGAACACGACCTGGGCGTCGGGAGTCGCTTGCAGATTCCCAGCGCGGGTAATTCCATTCCAGAGCGGGTAATTCGATAGAGTAACCGTGGCCCTGGCACAGGCAATTGAAGGAACACGGGTGGGTTTTAGTTAGTAAAAGTCTGACACGCCCTCCCACTCCACCCAGAGCGAGAGAAGTCATTTGATGATTTACCATCGAAAAAAAAAAAAAAAAAAGGGCAACTAATTTTTTTCCACACCTTTTAAATCGCATTTAAAAATAGTCAGATTCATGTTCAGATTTAGTTGGTCAAATTTTTTGGTGAAAAACGTAAAATTCAGAATAGCAAAATTACCATTTTCACCAAACTAATAACTCAGTGCCTTCTTAGTGCTGTCAAACTAAAATATAGCTAAGTTGTGTCACTTTAGTCAATTTCAGAAAGTGCAGTTGTCTGTTTTTTTTTTTTGTAACCGACGATTCATTTCTACGCTAGGGGGTCTAGAATCATATTTCGCATAAGGCGGGAGGAAACGCCCTGGGCGACATGGTGGGTGCGATTGTCGCAACCCAGTGCTGGGCACCCCACAATAGCGGCGGTAAGTCCCCTCATTGAGGAGTGGTTGGAGAGGCGCCACGGCGTCCTCACCTTCCGCCTGACACAGGTCCTCACCGGACACGGTTGTTTCGGGAGGTTCCTGTTTCGAATAAGGCGGGAGGAAACGCCCGGGTGTCACCATTGTGTAGATCGCCCGGAGGACACGGTGGAGCATACGGTGGAGGTCTGCCCAGCTTGGGTAGAGCATCGCCGTGTCCTCGTGGAAGCGATCGGCGTAGGCGATCTCTAGCGTCCGGCCCTGGTTCAGGCCATGGTACGGATCGAGAGGGAATGGAAATCCGTTACCTACTTCTGCGCAGCAGTAATGCTCGCGAAGGAGGAGGCGGAGCACGTGAGGGTGCAAGGCTCTCTGCCTTGCACCTTCACGCCCCTAGTCGCCGCAGAACACGACCTGGGCGTCGGGAGTCGCTTGCAGATTCCCGGCCACCGTAGGCGCGGGCTTGCGGACGGCGAGCAATGGATACCTCGCCGTCCGGTAGAGACCAGGCTCGGGACGACGGCGCGTCGTGTTCCACGCGCGCCTCAAAGAGATGTCAGCAGAAAATGACGGGGTCCGATAGGGCTGACGCCTCAGGGTCGCGGGGAATTCGCAAGAGAAACCGTGGCTCTGGCACAGGAAACTGAAGAAACACGGGTGGGTTTTGGTCAGTAAAAGTCTGACACCGTTCCGTGCCACCCAGAGCGTCGTAGTCATTTGATCATTTCCCACCCAAAAGAAAAGGGGGTCTAGAATCATGTGCTGGATTATCGTAGTATCGATGTCCCTGCTGCCGCCTATAATATACCTCGACAAGCGTTCAGAGTCGTAACAGGGGAAGTAATGTATATGGCACTGTATGGCGTATGCATCAGTTGGCAAACTGTTATAACCAATTATTCTGCACTATTGCGCCTTCCAATTTTACTTATGTAGAGCCGTTAGCTCCTATACTCATCACTTCAGCACGTCTTCTGGGATATCATTAATATCTTGTAGGCCGGGGATAAACTCATTGTCTTACTAGCGGTTGCCCGCGACTTTGTCTGCGTGTATTCTAACTTCCTATTTTACTAACGATCTATATTATTATTTTAAAGGGAAAAGATTTGATTGTTTGTTTGTATTGAATAGGCTCCGAAACTACTGGACCGATTGGAAAAATTGTTTTACCATTAGAAGCCGAAATTATGGCTGATGAACATAGGCTCCTTTTTTTTCGAAATCACGGGGACTAAGTCGCGGGTGAAGTTCTAGTAATGTTATAAATGCAAGTAAGTTTGTTTGTTTGTTACACTTTAACACTAAAACGGTTGAACGGATTAGAATGAAATTTTGCACACAGATTGACCATGACCTGGCTAAGGACATACACTTTTTACCCTGTATCACTGACGAAGTCGCGGGTAACAGCTAGTTTTGTATAATTCGTCTTTGTTTTTACAAATATCCAGGATAAACAGTAGCTCATGCCCGTCGAGTGGTAAGTTAACAGAAAGGCAGTTACTTTCGCGATTATAACGCGAGTTTGGATTGGACGCAATTCTATTTAAGCTCCAAATTTTCCAAACATGTTTAAGTAGGCCAAAGTTGCACGCGGATTAAGGGCTCGCACAGACTGGAGCGAATGCCACACGAATCGCACGCGACTTAAAGGCACCGCGTGTCGCGCGCGATTCGCGTCGCGTCACTCGCCTGTATGCAAGAGCCTTAAGTCAAAAGGATGAGCAGCAGTCTTCCTGCCTGATAAAACAATTAACTGTCCAATCAGTCTCCTTAACGAGGTGATTGTAGCCATTCTGTCATGACTGAACTAGTCATGAGAAACCGTAAAAAAGAGGTTCGTATTCAGCAGTTTACCTACGTGTAGGTACAAGTAGGATTGGCCTTCACCATTGGCAATCGGAGCGCCGAACGCGATCTATGCGTAAAATCGAGACGGTTAAAATAAACTCTAGGTGTCTACAAGAAACATAGACAATGTTAACTTTTGTATTTTTGTAAACTTTATAAATTTGTACGCCTTACGTGTGAAACATGTACGTACGATAGATTTATATTGTGATATCCTGCATGCTCAATTTGTATGTATACGCATGTTTTGATAAATAAAATTATCCTTATCTTTACTGGGAAGTCAATAAAAGAACGGATTGCGTTAGATTACACAATAAGTCTAAAATATCTGTACGCCTAGAAGAAACTAGGTCAGCTATTTAAATTTAATTCCTAATAATTATTCAAATGTTTCTTTTTGCAAAAAAGTTATCAAGTTTGTCGTATCGTTATTAAGTATAGTGAAAGTAGGTCCGCCATATGACCACGCTAGCAATTTTGATGAGATGTCATAAAAACACATACACTTATGTACTCAGCGTGTGCCACAAATATTATATGATTATAATATTATCTTATGATTTATATTCATAAATATTAATAATATTCATTCCAAGTAATGATTTATTTTCGACTTTATAACCCAAGAACTGGGTTTAAAATGGCATGTAAAATTTAGCATTTAGCTCAAGGGTCGTGATTAGGACATAAGAGTAGGACAGTTCCTGCTGACTAGTGAGTTATAAATAGTAGTTATGTATTCGATATTTTGTGGGTCCACTTCCGTATGAAAGATGATCCCTAAAATGAGTTGAGGCCCAAAATCAGCCATACATTGAGTTGTGAATATGATTTATGTAAATTTGCGAATTTAACGATTATAAATCACTTTTATTGACGAGCGCACGGGGCCGTGCGGAATAGCAGAATAAATTATAATATTAATTCTTAACACATATTGCAAACCACAATAAACACATATCGTTATGGCCCGCGGCAACGCGATTCTGGTAGAACTCTTTCCTTGATGTTTACATAGAATCTGTTCTCTGCCAGTCTGTCCGCGAGAGCATTTAGATCTTGTGAGCCTTTCTGTAACCCACAAAAAATGTGTAAAGCGGATTACGTTTTGAGGTTTTATACAAGCGTAGCGTACCTTCGATCGACCACAGCGGCTGTTATAATTAAACGATGAACCCTCTCCAAATCTTCAAAAAAGTAAAACGGAATCGGTCATCTTGAAGTAAAACCGAGGTACACAAAGCACCTGATCATGTCAAAACACAACGTGAAACACAGTACGAGCATTAATCTTTTTATACCATCAATGTATCATAATAAATAACAGTACGGATAAGTTAGCCGCGGGAAATAAAATAAATATGAATGTCCGAAAGTGTTGAGTCATTATGGTAAGGGGCCAGAGATGATGTTATTGGATAACTCGACAACGCTCTCTGTGCTGCACGTGTGAGCAGTACCTTCGCGGCTTATTTCCTTGTTACGTACAAAATTTAATAGCCGAAACATGTGTGAAAACTGCATTTGCCGCGAAAGCGTCAGGTTAGCCCGCGAATTTGGAATTTTGTTACGTTTGTTTCTTTTCAAATTGCAGGTCAGTGTCAGGTTGTATGTTGATTCAAATATATATATGTCGCGACCGTATTTTTTTTTCTTGACATTACTTGGTGTCCTGTGTTCCCGGACCTTTGGAAGGCGTACGAGGAGCCAGAGCCAACTCGCAAAGGCCTCTGTTAGACGTTATCAATTAAAAGAGACACCAACCAACGATTTTCCCTGTTCGCACTATGAAAATGCACCCAAGGACAACCCTCGGTTGGTGTAAGACTTTTGCAGGATATGGAAACAAATATATTGGATTATGGGTTTGGCTGGCTAAGTGACCTGGATATCTAGAACTATGGAATGACTATGGCCCCTGCCTGACCAATGTTTTATACATAGAATACGCGGATAAAATGGCAGGGGGTGACTTGCACACACAATAATGGGCCCCCGAAAACGGTCGCTAGGACATAGTGTCGTAGCGACAAGAGGGCAACATGCCCGGAGGTGCTTAATGGGTGGAGAGGTTAACTTTTATAATAATAAGAAACAGCAATACAACTAGTATTATTATTAGTATACAAGTTAGAAATCGCCTCAAATGTCACAATATAATTAAATAATCCTTCAATAGGGTAATATGAACGAGAGACGTATTAATGATTTTTATGATTATTCGATAAATAAAGATTTTTTTACGGCCGCGAATAATATTAAGATCAACACACAAGCGGATACTGACCTGGAATTTGCAAAAAAAAAAACGTTACAAAATTCGAATTTCGCGGGCTACCTTAGCGATGTTATAAAAGTCTTACAGAAAGCGGTATTTTAGTGCATTTCTTATTCCTGCCACTATCCCATGTTAAGGCTTCCGCAAAGTGGCGCGATGCGTATCTGGTGCAACAATTTCTACGAAAACTATGGAAATTGTTCTACCGGAGCCTGTCTGCGGGAGTCTTCACTTGGGGTCGGAGCAAAATGTTTATGTCTACCATTTCTTATCACCAAATGTTTGAAACTTACTCTGGATTATGCACGAAGGAACTTTTCAACAAGTTGTGTTTTGGCTTTCCTACTATATTAGTAATACCAGCCTATAACTGTTCCAATGCAAGGCAAATGCCTCTTCTCATACAGAGAAGGCACGAGCATTGATCACAACGCTTGCTCAAGACGGGTTATCTTATTGAATCTTAATACAGTTAGTGGCATTTTTGTGTTTTGCTTCTTTTTCCTGCTTTTGTCCCATATTAAGTATTGCTTACTTGGTCGGCGCAAAACGTTTTCCTTTACTATTCTGCCTTGTCAACTGTCACGCTATCATTGACTTCTTTCTCATTAATAATTTACATTATCCATCCCTTACACAATCCGTGCATCTTTTATTTGGGATCGTCTCCCTCTCCTTCCATCAACATTAATTTATCACTGGTTTAGTCACTTTTCATTCTGCTGCTAATAAGTTAGTGAAATAACATAAATATACTCTCATTTGTGCGAATGCTTCTTTCTAAAGTGTGTGTATATTGTGTACTTTAAAATAATTATGCTTTCTTACTTACAACATACAAAATATCAATACTTGGATAGATGACACATAACATAATAATAATAAACAAATTGTTACACAATTGCCTAATAATATAAACTTTTATATTTTCCTAATAATATACACCGCCGACGATGACGACGATGCTTCGGAGGTGACCGAGATAGAGATGAGGGTGACGGTACATAGGCGGAGAGCAAAAAAATACCGCCCCAGACAGGACTAACGGCTTACCAGGAAAAGCCTGGGTTCTGGCCTTGGAGTCTCTCGGGCCTCCACTAAGGGGGCTTCTAAGCACATGCTTGGAGGAGGGCCAGTTCCCACTTCATTGGAAGACGGGGAAACTGGTCATCATTAAGAAGCAGGGGCGCCCTGTGGACTCTCCGTCCGCTTACCGGCCCATCGTGCTGCTCGACGAGGTGGGCAAGCTCTTTACCACCGGATGCCGACGTACCTCTGTCACGTGGTTGAGGCCTACTTGACGGACAGGGCCGTCATCTACCCCGGAAACTAGGGAAAGTGGAACCGGCGAGTGATGTCGTGCGGTGTCCCACAGGGATCGGTCCTGGGGCCGCTTCTGTGGGATATCGGGTACAAACCCAGTGCTAGGCACGCCACATTAGCGGCGATAGGTCCCCCTGTTTGAGGAGTGGTTGGAGAGGCGCCACGGCATCCTCACTATCCGCCTGACACAGGTCCTCACCGGACACGGTTCTTTCGGAAGGTTCCTGTTTCGCATAAGGCGGGAGGAAACGCCCGGGTGTCTCCATGTGGAGTTCTGCCCAGCTTTGGTGGAGCACCGTCGTTTCCTTGCTGAGGCGATCGGCGGCGGCGATCTCTCGCGTCCGGCCGTGGTCCAGGCCATGGTACGGAGCGAGAGGGAATGGGAAGTCACCTCCTTCTGCGAAGCAGTAATGCTCGCGAAGGAGAAGGCGAAGCGCGTGAGGGTGAGAACCATGCGCCCTCACGCCCCTAGTCGCCGCAGGAGACGCCCTGGGCGTCGGGAGTCAGCTGCAGATTCCCGGCTACCGTAGGCGCGCGCTTGCGGACGGCGAGCAATGGGTAGCTCACCGTCTGCAAGCCCGTCCGCTACGTTTGTATCGAGGGTCGGGTTTGATGATAAAAAAACAGATAGTACTTAGGTGGGGATACTGTTCTTTAATATTTAGACAGCGGGCAGCCTACCGTGCTAGCAGTAGTAGTAGTAGTAGTAGTAATACACTTATTAGACGCAGAATAAAATATAGGCACGTCAATTCAAAAACATAATCTACTTTTGTGATGTACGATCCCACCATTGAGGGAAGTTCTTGTATTAAAGAATATAGCTGAACATGTTATCAGGGGAAGAACATTAGCGAGTTTTGCACATTTGATTAGTGTTATTTATTACCTAGGGTGGGCTAGACATTAAAATGACTTTAATCATCCCGCCCTGGGCCATACCCATTACGTATTAAAAGACATTAAGATTTTTTTAAAGAACATTACATATATAAAACAGGTTTTTTTATGACCGATTGACCCGACCTTCAATACGAAGAGCGATAAGGAGGACTATTAGGATGTTTGAGCCCTAATCTAAATGGTTGTACTAGTACAAGTGGGTGAAATA
Source organism: Dasypolia templi (assembly GCA_963555695.1). Lineage (NCBI taxonomy): Eukaryota > Metazoa > Arthropoda > Insecta > Lepidoptera > Noctuidae > Dasypolia > Dasypolia templi. The sequence goes on from OY743155.1 coordinate 16,063,664, forward strand.
TAACTTTTTCATACTGTGCCTAAAGAAAAAACAAAGCAATATATTTATATGTTAGCCACTGATATTGAATATAAAATTACACAAATACAAAGTTACACTTAATATAAGAAAAAAACTGGGATATGTCTCTTTCGTGTCACGCTTGGGTAAATTTTGTATGGACCGTGACCATTTATTTCACAAACATAATTTTAAACTGTAGTTTTGACTATGTAACAACCAGTTGTTGACAAAGTAAAATCCATCTTGTAGTATTAGGATCACCGCTAGAACTGTTGCTTTAAATCATGATAAATACATGTATATGTAGCGGCATATATCGCAGCTATTACAATTATAAATCTACTGTGAGATGCCACTTTTATTTTAAATTTATTGTCCCGTTCTTGACTTAAATTTCAACTGGTGGAAATCATAGATTGTTAAAGTATCATATAATATTATTAATATATTTATTGACACAGAACATAAGTTACATTTGAACAGATATACATGACATAACACATTCAAGTTTCCTTAAATTTATAGTGAAGGAATCTGTATCTGAACTAGATAAAAGATGTCTGTATCTCAGACATCAGCGCTCTTCCTTATAATGACCATTACATTACTAACTTAGTAAGACATATTAATAATAGGAAGTATATCGTTCCAGTTATGTTTAAGTGCGAAATATAGAAATAATAGAAGCAAATGGAACAGAAGCACCAGATCAGAACAAAGTGTAACTAACAATCACTTATAGGTAAACTCTGCATGCACACAAAACGTTGTTGTAACTTACAAAACAATAATAGAAATAAAGACTATATTATAAAGTTGCACTGAAACTTAATAAATTTAAATCAAAACAAAAAACTAAACTGAATAAAACTAGGTATTACAAAAAACAAGTAATATTAATCTAAATTCACCCACCCAGTGAGACAACGCAGGGCTAAGAAACTCAATGTTCGGGGAGATACTTGTAAAAACGGGCTTTTAGTTTGCCTAAACTGTCAAAATGGAGGTCGATCCGATCACTGCAGTCGTTTACAATATTTTAAGATCTCGTACTTTTACATAAATTTTTATTTAGCGGGTATATTTCCAAAGCGTCATTAGATAAATGATGAATAAATATTATATAAGTACGGTCCCAAGAAGAAAAAGAATTTGTTTACGTAAGCATGTCTTAAAGAAGGTCGCGGTCTTTATTACTAAAAGATCACCTTTTACATCACCTTTCGAGAATTGTAGTAAAGAGTGTTGCTTCAGAACCACAAGAAACATGAACAACTGGCGAACTGTAAGGACCTCACACGACTGATAAATAAGATGTTTGTATGTTGGGTACAAATAAGGGCGAAACGTACTAACTTTTAGTACAGCCCTCTGGGCTATTTCTAAGGGTTTTTATATAGTTTTATGTGTACCTCCCCAAACGCCAAACGGTGATACAATATTGAAGAATGGACTGTGCGAGTGCTAAGTATATTTGCTTTAGGTACTAATTTTGGGGAGCAACATGTGTAAGGTTCTTGAAAACATAGATAAGGTTTCTTGTCCTAGATGTAAGGTGAATATGGTCTCTGAAGGAGAGGTTACAGTCTAGAATAATTCCAAGATATTCGATTGCCGCTGTCTTTGTTAGTGTTGGACAAGAGCATACGAAGCTAATACAATAACTATGTGCTATAATCGGGGGCTCCTCCCCGACCCTTGCTCGACGAAGTGCCAGCCCGCGCCGTATGTGAGCCTGTAGCTTTAAATTCCCCGAATAATAATAATATAATCCAGATCCAGCCTGTCCCATCTTGCTGTCCTCCCGTCAGCGACGCCCTAAGCCGAGGTCCGTACCCCACAGGGGGTGCTCTTAGCGAGCGTTCGCTTAGTAATGTAAGCAGTTTTACGCCCCTGAGTGGAGGCTTTGAGTCCGCTTAAGGCAGCCACAGGATAGTCCGGTTAAGTAGTCACGACCTCTCAAGGTCAACTACGAGATGCCATACCCAAAAAAAAAAAATCGGGGGGTATACGGAAGCTGCACATTTTGAGTGCGCACTGAGAATATCATGTACTGGGTTTTATCCGGATTAAGAGTCATATATGTAGAACGACCTAAACCTGGAAGCACCTGAAGAGAAGAGTACCCATTTTAAAGCAGCCATGTCTAGTAGCCGATTCGAATTGATAAGCAGTGAGTATGTAAACAATCACAGTGGCAGTTAACGACATAAACATATCTGTAGACAGATCGTAGGTAACGAGACCAATTACGAGCACGAAAGTATGTAACTACCGGACATTGTGCTCTTACTGTATGTAGCATTTTCTATGAAAAATACAGTCGTGGGACCCAGATATACGACGTATGTCAGGATTGCTGGGAATAAGGACCAAAATGTTGGAAATTGTTACGAACATTTTTTTTACATGTGTGTACAGGTACGAGTACTGTGTGGACACCACCACGCAAAGATCAAATACATTTGTGTTGTTTATTACAGTGAATGCTTAGATGTTTTCTGAATTAATATTAAAAGAGTTATTTTGTTCAATTTTCGGCTGTCATATTAATAATGGATGCATGATGCTCTTTTAAGCATACATTTGAATATTTGGCCACATGAAAACAAAATTGATGAGAAAATTGGTCGAATATCAATAGGTAAATAAACTCCAAAAGTTAAAAATAACACAGAGCTAATAGGATTAAAACCAACAACTTTATAGAAGCTAAAACGAGTTGGTGTGAACCGCGACATAATCAAATTCGAGAAAATAACCACACAAAACAAAATTGTCAGTATTTAAGATTCGGTTAACTGGTTCATGGTTTTCTAGAATTGCACCCGATTGACATTATTTAGCCTAATTAATGTTTATTTAAACTCGGAAAGAGCATGGTATTATAAATGTGCCAGTTTTTTTTTTTACCAGCCCTTGTGACGTCTTACACAATTGCAATAAAATGCGGATCGAGGCGCCATCGCCACGCCACCGCTATGCCGTAATTGTAATATATGTTTGCGTAACACTTAAATCGACTTGACTTTGGCGAGAGTATTGATCTTTCTTAAACCGATTTCTCGATTACGCACTTACGTATTCGTTCGTTCATCCGCTACTGTAGTGTTAAGCTGTTACAATTCGCTCATCATTGTGTACTCAACGTTAACACGTTATGCACGTTACATCCATAATCACTTGTTACAGATCAGGTAAGGGCGAATTTCACCAATGAAACTGAACGCGATCAGAACATTAACTACGTTAAAGAGCTGACAGTGTCATTATTTCCTGTTGAATATTGACACTGACAGCTCTTAAACGCGGTTTTGATGTGCTGATCGCGTTCAGTTTCATTGGCGAAAACGGCACTTAGAGGGTAGTCAGTAGTCCATTGCTTAACAACTACGTCGATTACTACAAGTCTATGTAGTCGTACGAAAAACGCGTCTCAAGGTAGCTAGACTTTGTGAGCTACGAATGCGATAGAAGACCATAGGCTACCAGCACACTTAATACGTTTTTCACTACGTACCTTTTAATATTAACTGCAAAAGCTTTGACGATGCTTTGAAATACCTACTACTATTAAAAACGTAGAATACATTTCAGGGTCTTTTATATCGTCTAAATAAAAATAAAATAAAATAAAATTCATTTATTTCAGGTCCTTGACCCATATAAGATATAAAAAAAAAAAAAACAGTTCAATTTTGACAATATTGTAACGTTAAAATTAGGTGACTGATGAGATGACGCGATAAAAGTGAATGAAATAACATGAATAAATAACAGATAAACAATATATAAATGTCAGATCAAATCAATTTATGTCCAATTCACAAAGCAAAAATAAAAAATAATAAAAATACAAAATAATTAAACAGTCAAATGAATTAAAATATGAAAATGAGATTATATCATGAGCAAAACTAAAATTAAAATTTCCAAAACACTACATAAAACACACCTATATAAAAAGAAAAATCAAGCACCAGTTATATGCCTGCTACAACAATGCCCAATGTAAGGGCAATCCAGTCGCTGAGCAATCATCGCCAGGACAGTATTGGAGCTAGCCCGCACCCTGCGCACTAAGGACGCGCACCGCTTGCGCATGGTGGCGTGGAAACAGTCGGTGCGCGCTTCCGCAAACATGCCTGAGGCGCTGCAAAAGCGGGGCAGCCCCAACACTGCCCTGAACGCGTTGTTATATTGGACACGAAGGGCACTGTAAGCAGCTTGTGTGTAAGATGCCCATAGGCTGCATGTGTATAGTGAGGTGCAGAAAGCTTTGAACAGTGTGATTTTTACCTGATTTGTACAACGTGCAAACCTACGGGCTATCATGTTTGCTCTCTTAGAAAGTGCCCTCCGCTCCCGCTCAATGTCAACATGGTCTTTCAGATCGTCTGCTACCCAGTGCCCCAAGTATTTAAATTGAGTCACCCGTTCTACAGGTACACCATTCAAGCGAACAGGGGGCACTTGCTGTGGACATTTGCCGCCTCCCTGAAATACCATGTATTGGCTTTTCACGACATTATATATGAGGCCATGGTTGCCCGCATACTCCTCACATATCTTCAATAGCTCGCGTAATCCACAGACCGACGCGCTCAGAATTACCATGTCATCTGCATAACTCACAAATATTTACGTCGTTTAAATTTTTGGCTACAAAGATATTAGCATATTCAGCCTATAATGTTCTCAGTGCTGAGACAGAGGCCTCTTCTCTTCGAGTTCGTGTGGGCTGTATTCTACCACGCGGGCCCAGTGCGGTTTGGTAAATGTCACACGTCTTCGAATTTATGGTTTCCTCACGATGTTTTCCTTCACCGTAAATAATTTTATCACCACTGCTCTCTTTTGAGAGCAGTGGTGATAAAATTATTTACATTAAGTAATACTTTGTATATGCTTTGAGCTGGGCGTTGATAGCTGCGCCACAGAATTTAACTTTAGCGGCTATCTTCGTTTTCCTTTGTAAACTGTAAACTTATGTAGTTCGAAATAAACTTATATACTCATATATATTTACGTAAAGTAAAGCGCCTTTCTGGGTTCGAACCCACGAGCGACAACTCGTAAGTCGGGGCCAATACAACCGGGCCACCATTGCTCTCTCAAATATACAACGTGTCGTTTTGCATCCTCGTTAAATTTCAGGAGGCTGTTATGAAAGACATAAATAATCATATAAAATTACGATACTTGCTCAATAATTAGTACATACCTACTTGTTTTTTTTTTTAAAGTTGTTATTTAAGTTTGATAGTTTTTTTTGAATAAATCACTTTCAAAGAACAGAATCGCACCGCTGCGTATGCGGTAGGCAATGTCGCTCGGCTATGTCGCTTATAAGGGCAGCACACGGGCCGCGTTTTAACATGCGCGTTCCACACAAGTCGATGCCCGAAATTAGAAAAACAAAATAAAACTACTCATTTATTATTGATTCGTGTCAAGAATCATTAGCATAGTAACCTCCTTGAATTTGACGAGCATGCAAAACGACACCTTATATTAGCAGACCATAAAACATGACATCATGGTCATTCGATTACATATGGAAACGAAGTGGAATCCTATTTAGTCCATTTTGATCCTATGTTTAATTAGAAAACAGTATTGGTAGGTTTGTTTAATTTTAATTCGACCCATGTGTTAAAACAATTAACATGTCCGAACTTTCAATCACTGAAGATTTATTGACACTAGGAATAATTATAGGTAACAACGGCTTTTCTTTCACGAACAATTATAACAAGTTTCAAACACGAATTAAAAACTAGGCTAATTACGAACATAACTCTTTGTCTCAGCAAATTGACACTCCGTGCAAGATTTACATAGAGTAGTTCAAATAAATGCAATTATCACTCACCTTTCATACTTTATTTGCGTAAAACACACAATGTTGCTGAATCCGCACATGCAACGCTCGTACAAACAAGGAAACGTAGAAATCGGTCAAGTATTGCATAAAAACACTAAAATGACGCTCAATTCGTAAGCCCAGTTGATTATTATTTAAAATATTGACATACGTACACTTTGTCTGAGTATTATGTTGTTTGTTAAATGATTTGTTCAGTAATACATTTTTGCATCACAGTCAGAATCTGTTTTTTTTTCTCTTGCCTTTGTTCATAAAGATTATCCTTTTAGTTTCGGTAATTAACTTATAAATACTCGTAATGATAAATGATTTTATTTCTATAAATAAGAAGGTTTTCACAAACACTTTTACACGTCAATAATATTTTAAAAACAAGATGAGATCGGCGTTTCCTATCTGACTACTCTGAGAAGAAAGGCCAAAACAAACTCAGAGGTCACAGTCTCTTTTAAAGTCCAGACATAATCTTGGTCATATCATGTGAAGACTATGTAGATTGGTGTCTGAAACGGTTTTTTGAGAAAAGAAGCACACATATTTAGTGGTCCTGTCCAGTCAGTGCACGCATTTGTCAGTAATTATGCAGCTCAACTCAAAACTTAAGGAGCTCAACGATGCGACGATTATTTGTACCTATTTACTTGTCGCCGAACAGTCATATGCATATTTAGGTTTATCTATTATCAAATTTCCGTCAGAAAATCTCCATTAAAGCCTTCTTTGAGCAACTGGCTAACCTAGCCTTTGACCCAATTGGGTCTTGGAAAATCAGTAGCTTACTAATATTTAGAAACACTAAATCTGCCTAGCCTTTTCTCAACTATGACGCCGACCCCAAGTCGGCTTCCAACTGGATGCAGCTGAATACAAGTATTTCACATAGAGCGACTGCCTCTCGGATCTCCACAAAACAGTTACTGGTTACTGGGTAACGCGATATGGTAAGACTGGTTGTCAGACTTTCGGGCTTCTGATTACCCGTTACGACTGTCGAAGATTTACGAATGACAGCCGAGACCAAAGGCTTAACGTGCTTTCCGAGGCACGGAGGGCCCTCGATATGTAATAGGTGGTCACCCATCCACGAACCGACCGCGCCAAGCGTACTTTAACCTTTGATAGACCCGTGCGGCTGTTATTATTTAACCACGACACCCCACTCCGATTTTTATTAGGTCTAATGTTTTGCAAGCCATGAATTCTTAAAATGGTTATTAGAGGTTGCAAGCAAATCTATTTTAAGCAGCGCCATCTAGGCCAAATTTGACGAACTCGTTCGAGCCATCTATCAGTGAGTAGCTGTACAAACTTATATTCTTTAGTTCGGATACTACCCAAGAGATGGCACTAGTCACTCTGCACGTCGACATTATTATTTTTAATTAAGTGGCTACAATTAAAGCAACGAAATATTTTTTTTTTATCATATCAAAAACATAAAATATATTTAAAGAATTGGCAAAGAAAACATCACTTTCCGGCTCACTTCTTGCCTGCGTCTGGGCGCTCCTTGCGGGGCTCCGCATCGTTGCCAGTGCGGTGAAGCTGTCGACTGTTTCGGACACCATGGCCTATCTTGCTTTAAGAGCGCACGGCACGCCAGCATTAATGACATCATCCGTCATGCTCTTGTCACCACGGCGGGTGCCAGCTGATTTAGAACCCAACAGCTTGGCACACGACGATGTGAAGAGTCTAGACGGAATGATCATAACGCCCTGGAAGTGTGTTTCGACACCCTTGCGCTATCTCATCTTCCAAGTAAAGCGGGCTGTGCTGGGGCGGCTCTGCAGGTGCGGAAAACGGCTCAAACGACAAAATTATTCCAATCATATTGGGAGTTATATGTTTGAGCCGTTTGGGGTTGAAACACTAGGGCTTCGTCTGCGTTCAGCTTGTCTCTACTAACTAAGAGGGCACTCGGACCCCATCGAGTGTCCTCTTAGTTTTTAAAGACATCGGCGGTTGGTCGACAGGTGGACTCTTTACTTGACCAGAGGGCTGGCCTATTTTATGGCCAAAGTATATGCATCGCCATACAACGTGGCAATGCTCCCAGCTTTTTGGGCTTTTCCTTTTGACTGCGATGCGGACGAATTTTTTGATGCCCTATTATTATTTTCTCTTTTATTTTAAATACGTCATGTTCATATGCTTTATTATTATAAGGCTGTTAGCTTGTATCTTATGTCAATAATATTATATCTTTTACTCCCAACCAACACTTTTATTATTAATTTTTTACTATTATGGTGTATGCATTAAGTGACCGTCCGCGAGGCCTAAGCTGAGCTTTGCATATGTGTGACTCACACAAATGCAAAGCTCAGCTTAGACCTCGCGGACTGTACCTTCATAGCCAAACACACCTATTCATTTATCCAGTCATTGCTATTCTGAGTAATGTTTATTCTTGAGTTCGCCGCAAACCTTCCGGTTCGGTGAGGCGCGGAGGAACGGCTCGTTGTATAACGGGACAGTAATAGTCAAGTTAACGGTAGGCCGCAAGGATACTCTTGCTTTCCAATTATAATCAGCCGTTATTTAATACAGTAAAGTTCTTGAACTTGACCTACAACTAGAAAATAAAGTTCTTGAACTTGACCTACAACTTGGTATCGTCGGAAATTATTGGCAATTCATTGCAGCAAATTCTTCTTCTGAGTTTATAGTGATTTAGGTCGATACAGTAATTGCACAATAATAAGCATTACATTAAGCTAAACACTTTCCTAATTATTTTCAACGAATTAGCTAGATACTTTGGTCAGACCCATTCCTTGTTGTTTCAGCCTTGCTATTACTCATACATAATTAATGAATTAATTATAATGCAATTAATGGGTTTTTAGTTGAATCATTTCCCTTCCCCAAAAATATCAAAACCTGTAAAAACATTTCTACTTCCGGGACACCTCAGAACAAGATCAAAATAACACCAAAAGTTCCCACGTAAACCAGTCTAACTGAATCATTTCGCCAAAACGCACATTGCGGCAAAATTTCACTAACGACGCCTTTCTCCTGCGCACACTAACGTGCAGAGGGATCGAGGCGGCCACTGACACGGAGGCTGGCGAGAAAGGCTTTTACGTGATCGACCACTCACGCTTCATCGGTATTGTTGATCACTTATTAGGTATTGTAAACAATGGAGCTAATAAACAAACTGAGAATTGAAGATGATAAAGTAGCGACAATCAATGTCAACGAGAAGGTAAATAAAAATAATTGCCATTGAGAACACCTCTTCAAAGGCAGTCATAGGTATAGTTCGAAAATCTGACATCCGACTATCCGTAGTGGGATATTTATATTAGTTTTAATTACCGAGGTAACTGAATTACCTAGACCAGAGTACAAACGAATATGCAAAATTCCGATATACCATCGCATCAAGTCCAGTTAGGAAAAACATTTGATCTTAGGCTGCCTTATTGATGATCGTTCAACAAATCATTTACCAGTCAGTAATTTTGATGCTGATGATGCTGTCGTACTAATTCATAGATAATATTTCTATGTACCAATTATTTTGTATGTATTTTTGTTTTACTTGATCAGATTTAAGTCCAGTTTAAAGAAGTCACTGTTTAGCCGTTTACAAGTCGGAATGCATGACCAATTACGATTTTAATGTTATGCTCTGATTTATTGAAATTGTAATTCATTACTTTGCAATAAACTGTTGCTAAGACCTGTATGTCCATGACGTAACAGTGGTCAAATTTTTTTATAGTAAATATGAATGTCTGTGAAAACATACGTACCTGTCAAAAATGTTATTTATTTCTTCTATTACATTCGAATGTTAGTATTATTAAGACAAACTTGTAACTTTACGATAGAACTGACTTACGGGATCATCTACTGTTCGGTTGAATTTCTTCATTAATTTCTTATTGTGGTTGATCACTTTTACATACTAAAGTAATATCTATACGAGAACATTCCGAAACACTATATCTAAACGAAATATACCTACGATGGCTAGTTTCGACGGAAGAATATTAAAGGGCATCTTGGAAAATGTTAAATTCACCTCTTCTAACATTTAATCTCTGTCAAGTTAGATATAATCTTATACTCTCTTGAAAATATTTGTATATACCGACACCTATTTCAAGTCAAGACACACAGTGTACACCTATTTGATGAAACTCAGCAAACCTGCTTTTAAGGGTTCCGCAGGTCAGACAGCAATCGTGCTTGTAACGAGCAGACAGCCTGTCCAAAGGGACTTAATGGGAGAAAGACACGAGAGCTTTAAGAAACTAAACCGTGTTCATTGAATGTGATTAATGTTTCGTGTCCGATTTAACCACATTGAGCCTAGCCTCAATGATCGGTATATTACCAATAAAAGACAGTTAAATTGTATTGAACACCAATAGGCAACTTTCTGATTTTTTTTACATACATACACAATCCTTATAAGCTAAGTATCCTTCATAATATTCTACATACAATTCACATTATTAACAATTGAACTTTGAAAGGTCTACGATACACAAGTCCATACGTAATCCTTGTAGTCGCATGTTTTTTTAAAGGGCTATGAAGACACGAAGGTCAACAAATTAAGCCTCTTTGGATTCACATTTCCAAACATGATTCGGATCACTCAATACATATATTGAGCAACGCCCAATCGGTATCAACACTAGTGGCAGCGACTGCGCTTCACTCGCCGTGAGCCGCGGCACGTCAGCGCACGCGCAAAGAAAGTCCATACCGGAACACTCATGGCTTTCTATCAACCGAGACATTTAGAATGGAATTTATAAAGTTCATTTGAATTCGAGAACAAAACCATAGCAGTGTTCTTTAAAATAGACTACTAAATTTAAAAAAAATTACGTTTAAACTGTCAAAATTTTGAATCGAAGTGATAACTAGTGTGACGAAAGTGATTTTTTTTGTGAGGTATGCGAAATATTAGTTAAGTTAGATAGTGACATCGTTTTACGTCACAGTTGCTGGATTGTTTCGTTTCATTATTTTGGATGCTGCACTTTTGAACATAACAATGGATTCAAGGTAACATTCATAACAATCTATACAATTTCCCGTATCTCTTTAACTATATGTATAGTATATTTACTAGTTTTCTAGAGAGGACGATCATACCGGTTCTAATTTCTCCAAACACTAGCGTCATGAATTGAACATATGAAGGATAAAAGATATAATAAGAGCTAAAAACTGAATGTAGTTGTGGGAAAAAAATTGGTAAGGTCACAATTTAATGATCATCTGTGCAATATTGGCTTATTATAAATATTTAACGAGGGCGCAAAATTATTTTTTAGGCTTTTATTTTATAGGTAAATGTAACAAATGGAAAGAGTTGTAGGTGGTATGATTTAATAAACGAAAGTTTGCTCACTTGTAACAAAACTCTAAAAACTCGAAGCTCTCCTCAGTTTTGAATGTCTGTTCAAGCAATCAGGAAGAATGACCGTGATAAAGTACTTATAGACGATGACACAATGGATTGTGCTTCTGCAATTAAAATTCATCTTTGGGTAACGTCAATAAATTCGTTGGCTACACCACGCAGTGATTTATTCCGCCGAGCAGGTGCGGGTCGCGTCTAGCATTAATTCGTGCTTGGAAAGCTGCAACTTTGTGTCGAATGACCTACTATCTGATTCTTGTAGATAATCTTGATACTTCATTATATCACGCTGCGATTTTCCATTGCTTAATAAGGGCCTGTATTTATACTACTATAGTGAACGGCAATGATTGTTTTGCTATAATCGGCGAACGCAGTTGGTGTAGGAATTCGCTACCAAAGTACCTGGCAAAGTTTCAAGCGACTTAGGTATCCTATACAATCCAATCCTGCCTTATCCTATCCTGTCTTATCCTAGTTCTCTGTCATACGTCATTGGACTCGTGGTGCAATAAAATATGCTTTATTTTTGTCTGCTGTCATACATAAGTAGGTTGTGCGTAACATTTAAAACTTATGTGTTCACCACGAAATATTCAAAACCACTTGACATTATCATGTACAATGCAACAACATAATAACAGTGTTGCCAACTGATAAAATTACACGCGAAGCTGGTACGACTACATAATTGAATGTCTAGTTGGTTCTTCTTCCTTAATTTGGTTAGCAACTGGCTTACTAACCATAAGTGTTACTAAAAGTATTTCACAACCAATCTCTAAGTAATCAATTAACAATTTTGCAAGTACATGTCGCTACTCGCTGATATTTTACTTATCCCTGACCTTTAGCCATATACTGTCAGATAATCTTGCTTAAATTACATTTACAAATAAGGTGTGCTATCTCAAGTAAAGTTGTTTTCCTCCCTTTCTCTTGGTCAACGGTCGACTGGTCACTGCACTTCCTGATGCACTAACCAAACCGGATTCCTCCAGTTTTCGTCCTATATCAATATTTAAAGACCCATTTATTGGTAGTGTCGTTTTTGTTATCTATTTCTATCCCTTTCTTAGTTGCAGCTTCTGAAGAGTTTAAAGCTGAGTTTGTTATGAGTTGGATTTTTAGGGATGTCTCTAATAGTTAAATGGAAGCAACTGGTTTGACTTTTAAATGTTTTATTATCTTTGACTGCTGTCCACATTTAACCAGAATAGTCACACTATTCTTAACTCAAAGCCGTTTTAGTACATGGAAAAATACAAAAAAAACAATTGTCATTTTAGTTTTTTTCATAAAATACATATTCATTAGCTAAGGAGATATTATCAATAACAACAAAGAATTTCGAAACGATTTGCAGTTAAGTATGTAAAAAGAATTACCTAACAATAATCAATGGAATAACCATTACATAAATCATCTTCCAATATGTTATTTTGATGAAGTATATTCTTATAAACTGAATGATGTCAACCACGGAGTAATTAATGCATATAACAATTAAAACTTAAATTATCATTTCTTCCGATGATCACAAAGATAGTCATAGATGTGCACGCGATTTGGCCGGCACCAACTGTTATTATAGAATTCTAATTAACAAACAATTGAACGCTACACGAAGACAATTTAAATAAATATTGGCGTGAGTTCGCGAGACAGTGGGCGGTGGTAGGTGGTATGTTCGGACACGCACCCAGTGACACAGATGTTATGTTGACCCACCGAGATAATGGCTTCCATTGCAAAAACCTACGAGTTTTGTAATCATAATGATGATGGCATGAGTCTTTCTACCTTCTGCCTTTCGTGCCTTTAAACATATAATTATGAATAATGATGTAATGATGTTTTCACTGGTTCAAGAAAAAACTGATTTATGAAATGGACACTAAGGTCAGCAACACCAAAACCATGAATAATTACATCAGAATGGCTTGTTTGGAGAGTAAATGATTGGATAGACTCCATCAAGTTATAAGTAACCAAGATAACGTACAAAAGATAATAGAGCCTTTTGAGGGCACACCAAAAAAGATAAGAGTAGCAGCATTAATGAAAGGTAGGCCTACAGGAAATGTAAAGCATGCCACTGACCTTGATGTTTACAAGAATACAGTGTGGATAAGGAAAATGACAGGACGATGATCTCGATAAGATTGTAAAGGCCAAGGGCTTTCTCGAGCCGGTTGGTATACGTGAGTAACTTAATTTTTATAGAAGATACACTCACGGAGATATTGAGATGGCAAGCCTAAGCCGTCATCATTAACAAGTATGTAGAGATGAAACTGGTTGAGATAGCAGATGATTGTTGCACTGTTAAAAATGCTAGAATAGACGAAGTAGTAAAATGTAATAACATAACATCACGCCTGTTATCCCCGCAGGGTTAGGCAGAGGTGTACCTATAGTACACCCATATTTCGCTAGTTATGCTTAAGTCCCATGTAATAGGGGGCGAGCCTACTGCCATCAACCGGGCACAAAACCAGACTCCGGGCTGCTACTGAGAAATTCTAGATAGAAAATCCCAACAACACTTTGCCCGACCTGGGAATCGAACCCAAGACCTCATGCTCAGCAGTAGCTCTTGCGACCACTAGACCAACGAGGCAGAAAAATGATGTTTCTGTTAAATCTAAACTTTAAAAAAATTCTGCAGAGCTTGTTAACTGTATCGAAGTTGGTAACAATAAAAACCCCACGTTTGGCAATCCGCCTACGGAGACGGAGAGTCGTGATGCAGGCCATATTCAAAAAGGAGCTGTTTGTAAGTGATGATTGTGTACGAAATGGAAAATAGTTAAATTTTGAAATGAAGAGCCTCATTACAAATATATACCGGAAGCACAGATAATATAATAATACGTACAGATACCCAATCCCATAGAAGGAAATGAAACCTCCCTAAGTCTGGCAATTGAGCTGGCCATTTTTAGTTCTCCAATTCTTCAACAGATCGCAGCATAAGCGACTCACTAAATGCCAGAGACTGTAGTATTACAACGCCATCTAGGAGTCGACCTACTTTTAAAACGTTTCATGCAATCCTTTTTATATAAAGTTTTATAGTTCCAGGTTCAGAAAACATTAGATTTCTTTTATATTTCTATGTAAAAAATAATAATAAAAAATGTGGTTTGATTTAAATAAGTAACAAAACTGGAAACTGATGAGGCTGGACCAATTGAGTAAAAAACACCATCTATTGCAAAAAAGTCTAAACAAAATGATTAACAGATGGCTACTTTTATAATATAAAGGGTTCGAATTAAAGATAAAGACTTCCTTTTTGTTTTATTTTTAAAATACGTGTATTATGAGTGGAAATAGATAAATCTGCACTAAACTGGGAAGTTTAGACTTTTACCAATCATAATTCAGCCAACATTCTGCCGTATATCGCTTTTTAATTTCATAATGGGGTAACCATTATGAAATTAACAATCATTAAAAATGCTGCCATCTATGAATTTTTTTCAAGACAAATTATAATTTGTTCAAGTTGAGACCCCATGCCGGAAGGCACTGAGGTACTTAACATGGTACATTATTTATAGCAATTACCTACCCATAGTGTTTTCTTTGGGTGGTCTTCTATTAACTTTATTACTTCTGCAAATAAACGAATGAATGAAATTATAGAGTCTGTGGGCTGAATTTGCGAAATGTCAACATTTGTCATAGAGGTTGGGTTCAGCTAAATAGCGAAATGTCAACATTTCATAGAAACATTACATAGGTAAAACCTTATACATATTCACGATTGTTTCTTGCGTGTAATCATCTTGAACAAAACGTTTAGTTATTGCAAATATTTTTATTATTTCTTTACATATTATCACATATTGTAATAGTGGTAATCTTATTAACATTGGCCAAATCAGTGGGAGGTTCTCGATTTGGTTTAATTCAGAAACCTGTGAAAATTATTTAAAAAATGTGACAATTATTTTTGTTGCCACCATACCTATAAGTAACAACTATCAGTTACTTATATTGTGACAACAAAGTTAATTATATTCATTTTCTCGCAGCGATTGCGTTAATTTATTGTTGTTTGTAAGACGACATTTTCTCCTCCCAGCACATTAGTGATACACATCGCACCGTCATTAATTACAGATAGCAAGCCCACACCTTATCTTATCAGACTACATCTATATCCTGAGCCGGTACTGCACCATCTCATTATATTGTTAGCATGTTTACTTATGCCTTCGAGGAATACAAACGTGATGTTATGTTTTGTGTGTATTTATATAAGCCACGATCTTACTTCATCTTGCCATCCTATGCTTTTATAATCTATGGATGGCTCGTTTAAACGATTTCCAATTTGCATGACTAGCAAATGCAATTTGCATGAATAGAAATATTCACGTCAATGAATATTTCCGTTGAAGTTCATAACGAAATATGCCATTCTCTACTTACTAAACTATTCATTCAAACTCATTGAGTCTGCTCTTCTACTGCCACTGGCGTATTTTGTGAGCTCAATATTTCAACACTTGGTCACTATTTCACTAAAGATATGAAAGAGTTTACCAATATTGAGTCATTAGCACATGAACTTTGAAATAATAGTTTACCAAATCTGCATAATATGTATTGGAATTTAAGAACGTTTTGTCCTTCAGGAGTTAACTATGAACCAGTGCTAAAGATGACACAATTGTATAACCACAGCTTTAAATTGCTAACTGGCGAAACCACCTGAATATTGTGCAACTATGTCTACGACACGTCTCACACTAGATCCCGAATTGCACGTGTCAATAGAAATTGAGAGTGTAGTCCATAATTTTGAGTTACGCCACTATACGCACGCAGTGGTCAGCTAACTGTTGAACCAACAAAACGCACTGAACATCTCGTACCTAGCTTTCTCTAACGTGGATGGACACATACATATCAATCTCTTACGTCAAGGAATGCCTTCAGAATAGAATCACAAGGGGGTGGATCCATTTGTATGTCAACCTCATACCATTATGAACTACACGTGATTGTAATAAAGATTATTTTTGTGGTAGGCGTGAAATACATAATGGAGACGAACCAATCTGCACGTAGGCTATTGGAAATGAAGCCAGTGTTCCACTTGGTGGGATGGACGTTCCAAATAAAGTTTGCAATGAAACCGCCGGTGAATACGGTTGACGTGGCAAACGTTTACTGAACCATATTGTAACTATTGCGTGTTGAAGCAGCGGAATATTACGTATTAAATTATTGTCATTCATATTTGAAAGAAAGTTATACAATAACTGTAACTGACGTACAACAACGACGCGAAGGCAAAACAAGACTAACCTAGTATGTCATTTTAATACTTGAAATAATACTATTCAAAATATATTACTTTACGAGAAAGCTTCGAAAACCGAAAATGGCTTTTATTGCATTTACAGTTTTGAAGAGCTCATCTTGAATGGGACTAGAAGTACTTCAGACAAAACCTAGCCTATTGTCCCACTTTAGAGCCGCTCCATTCGTCTTATAAGAGCTAAAAGGCGACTCGCGTCCAAAACCGTTAACAATCTGCATAATTCGAGGTAGCCAATGAATAAAGAAATATAATTCATTATTCGGGTTGAGCTTTGGAAACGAAGAATAAATACAAAATACGGTTTATCGACCCAGTTACCCACTATCTTTTTGTGTAAAAAATTTAATAAAAAATCAGTCCAGCAGTTGATCAGTAATCCCAAAAAAAAAACCGGTAGCCCGAATGAATATGGAGATTCAGTGGCCTTCAAAACTTAGTACTACACTTTTATAATTGCAATTTTCCCTATCTTTAGAAGTCAGAGTTTTACAATTAAAAAAGTTTTATAGCAAACATCAACTTTCTATGAAATTATATTTTAATATATTAAATTACAGTTTAAAATATAACATTGATAATTAACGTTTTTAACTTTAAAAAGACAAAAACAAAAAAAATGCATTTCTAATGTAGTTTATAAAGTTTTTTACAGCCACTCCTTAAAATAAGGTTATCATCGACTATAAAGTTTTCATATGTATAAAAAATTATTGTAACACTTTTTATTTCTAAAATATATTTTGTGTACTTTAAAAGTTAATGCAATTTTAAAAGTGTGGTACAAAGTAGTGTATGCCAGTGTAGTTTTCAAACTGTCAAAAAAATTAAACCAGTGCAAATATAACACGGATAGAGGTCAGAAAACACAAGTCAATGAAAACACATTACCCCGTTTGTGTATGTATCACTACTGCTGGGGATATAGAAATAAAAAGAAATGGTTATTTTGCGTTTTTCTATCAAAGAATTCCGATCACACGTTTCAAACAATGGGTTAAATTCATGGTTGTGTTAAGTTAATACCTCCTTGTGTAAACTCTTCACGTTAAGGACCACGACGACGCCGGTGGCAAAAAACTTTGATGTCTTCGTGACAAACATTTACATGAGAATTTTATAACACTATATTTTTGAGGAGGTTTTTAGCCTGGTTAAGTAGATCTTGGATTCAAAAGAACAGGATCTAACAAAATGAATTCGAATGATATAAATAAACCTGTGGAATCCTACAGTAAGAATACGGTTATAAGGCTTATAAATAAATAAGTATAATACCCAAAGCTCGAAAATAAAGGTTATTAAAAGGCCATATGAAGTAATGGAGAGCAGAATAAAATGATTGGTTAGGAGTCTACTAAAGCAAAAACCTGATTTCGTTTTAAGGAAGTCAAATGTCCATTTTCCGTCAAACCAGAAGCTCGCCATGTACTTGAAGAATTAAGGGCGAGTGCGAACAGCTTGACAAAATAACACAGTAGAATTTTAAAAAACACATACGATTATAGTAGCAAAATTACTGTCTTTCATTTTAAAAGTCCTTCATGATATCCATATTTTATCTGTCTATTATATACTGATCGGATCGGATGATTTAGACTGATTAAAAATGTGTTTGTCTGACTTGAGCTATCCATTTAAAGTTGCGTCTTCCGAAACTTTTCCTTCCTCTCTTTCAAGGATCATAAACAACATTCTAAGGTCATTCTCAAATTAAATGTTTTGTAATTTCGACCATTACAAGTTAATGGATCAGATAACATTCGAATTTTGTTGAATATACATATATGTATAACTTAAGTGGCCTGACTAATCGCATTCCTTAAAATTGTACATTTCCTTCACTTTTTGGATTACTAAATTTACGAGTAATTGCAATTCAGCATTCCTTATAGGATTGTTTAATACCTACAAGTTATCTTTAGATTTTCTTAATACTTGGTGCAACATTTGGTTGCAAAATACTTGTTAGCCCAGTCCGTATAATGTACTTAGGTCAGCTCAGTTAGCACTCTTAACCGTTTCTCAATTATGTTGACAACGACACATATCTAAACATTTTTAAAAGACCCATTGTATAACACATAACACACTAAGTTAAACGGATTGGTTATATTCCAATGAAAATCATTGAAGCTATAAAAGAAACTCGCCAGTCTGTTAGTATTTTCAAGAAATTTCAAATTAGTTTGTGATATTTTTTAAGTAAGTACTTTGGCAATGGCTTCATAGCCCTAAATATAAAGATAGCATCCAGTATTGTAGATACTTAGAGGGTGCTTCAAAACGTAGATGAGCTTGAAATATGAAGGATTTGGCTTTTGCGTTTTGCATTACTAGTTCAAAATATATGTATACTCCATATTTCGAAGCTTAAGCTGTGGGGAGTTGCCCCAAAGCTTAAGCTACGAAATTGTCTTGCCTGTAAAGAGGCGGAAGCTGAGACTGTTAGTTACACGTAATTAATATCAGGGTGACGGTGCGGAAACACGCGTACGCTCAGGCTAAACTAACGGACCACTCACTCACAGATGTGTTGTGGTAATGTGTGGAAGTAAACATCTAAATAATAGCCGTGTCTAATATGACCATCCTATTGTGGAATGACATAAACGTTGTAGGTACTTCTTAAATCTTTCCGATTTCCAAGATACACATAATGGGTCATGATGATAATCAGGTTTAACTATTGTGTCTGCTTTGGACTATTGCTAATATTAGCACAAGTTAGATGCTAATGCCTGTAATGTTTAAGTTCTATAACTGTAAGAGAATTAATATGCTGAGATCCAAACGAAAACGCTTTCTTTGTATCAAAGAACTTCGCTATAATTCAAATCTGGACACTTACAGCAATTCGCAAGTCATCACCGAGACCAAAGAACTCTTCAAAGATACCGGTATCGAAATTAAAGAAATTAACGGACACTATGATGTACTGTTGAAAAACTAAATAAGCAGATACCTATGATGTTATGTACTACATTCTTATTAAAAGAAAACATAGCATTAATTGTTATAAAAATCCGTTTTCGTTGTGCTCTATAAATTTTGAATGCCAGTATCACAGATGTGAACAATAAAATTACATTGTTATTAAGTTAACGGATTCTACGATGACACAAAGACTTTAATGAAGCTATCCTTTTTCACATAGCAGAAAAAGGCCGGAAAAAGAAGTTAAGTTCAGAATAATACAAAGTATCGTTTGACCGTATGTGCAGTTTTGAAAAATCTGCAAGTTTTGTAACAGAGAAAACATTTTTTTTATTTATAAAACTGCTTTTGTCTAATCACTTTTACAGCTTCAAAGCTTTTAGAATTTCAAGTGCATCTGTTATGCTGAATTATCGGTCAGAAGAAGGATTTCTGGTACATGTATCAGTATTACTTAAACACCTTTTTAAGACTCTCTTGACTTTAAGCTTCAGGTAAGTACTTTGGTAAATAAAAAATATTGGTTATGACGCTTTAGCGAACAATCGCCGACAACCAATACTCAATCGGTATCTTTAAAACAAGCTAACTCACTTAACGTGGAAAAGAAAACACTTGAAAGGATTTCTGTTAGTTGCAGTCACCACTTCTATAGCTTTGACATAAGAATTAAAATTGTATGGCACTTTTTAAAACAAACCTTTCGGAAAACCGTCGCGTCGCGTCGAATAAAGTTTAAAATCGTGTAGCGTCTTCTTTATTTTTATTTTAAAACAACAAAATATGTGTGTTGTTCGAGAACGTGAACAAATGAGTTGTTCTCGGTTGTTACCGCCGTTGTTCTGGAGCAGTTGGGTCGGTAATGCCTCCGTGACGGACTGTCCATGATGATGCATTTCATGCCCGCTTTGAATGTTAGTGTTACTAGTACCTACGTTTAGTTTCTACTCTTCAAATTTGGTTAAAAAGCCAGCTCGAACATTAAGTCACTATAAAGTGGCTCAATGTTCTGTTTACATTTGTAGACTCTGCACTACAAGTAATAGCGCACAGTTTGACAGGCGTATTATGCATAGGATTGTTCGAAAGAAGGAGACACTAAGTAGTTATTTTTTATGATAAAAGCCGTCGCCCAATACTTAAATGCTGTGAGGGTTACGCAAAAAAAGTTTTAAAGTAAATGGACTTTCTAATGAAAATATTGGTATTTTAAATTTATAGGAAACGAGCTGTTGTTAGCGAATTCGTCTGCGATTGAAGATGAAAGTAGCCTCTACACTTACCCAGGTCATTGTCTATCGGTGTGCTAAATTTCATCCAAATCCGTTTAGCCGTTTTGGCGTGAAAGCGTAACAAACAAACCTATAATATTAGTTAGGATAAGGAGTTAATAAATAATAGAATTCAAAATCTTGATAGAGACTGATTCACATGAAAGAGTGAAACTGATCCATGACTCTAATAAGATTATAACAGTGAATCAAATAAACAAGGAAACATTAAAAGCGCCGCAGAGATAGAAACACGAAATTAAAGCTAAAATGTGAGTGAAAGTCATGAAATTTCACAGAACAAACCACAACTGCAGTTTTTTTTAACAAAGAAAGTTAACAATTTAGCAGTAAACCAACGAGATTATTCTTATCAGTTACGTAGGTACTACAAATTTTAAACGAATTTATTCCGAGTTACCAAACGACTTTTTCTACGGTTTTCTGGGTGTCAAACGAGTAACATACAGTAATTAATTCGAACATGCATGTAATAGCAAGTCGAGAGTAAAAGTGTGAACAATTCTTCCTTTTGTTTCTATGAATCAAATTACTTTCAGCGAGATTTAAATCGTTCTAAATTTCAAACAAAGCCATTGAGTTGGAGCAAAAATCGTTGTTTGTAAAAACACGTCACCTCCAATGCTGTTTCAAAAACCTGTTAAAATTTCTCTCGCGTTTAATTTCGGCCGGTCAACTCCCAAGCCGAGAGCCCGTTCTACTGACACACTATGCACAAACTTTTAAACAACAATATTGGTAACTAATCATGAATGATAAGAATCTATTGTTGCCTTCATCGCCAAGTGTTGTTATTTTTATCAGTAACGGTACTGACAACGGCAGGTGCAATGACCGTTGAGTTTTTATGCTAAGTTTTTGCAGCTCGCCGATAGATGGCACTGATCACTTGAAATTCGCGCTATGGTTTCGGCTTTTACAGATATTTTAATTTTGATAGTTTATGTTTTTTATACTTACTTTAAAATTAGTCTTTAGAAACATTTTATCATTATCATTACCTGCAACAAAAAACAGACAGATGGTTATATTTTTATTACTTATATATTTTGTCAAATATCGTATTCCCTATGTGGCCAAACTGACGTGTTAACGAGCATGATTTTTTTTTGTACTAAAACACAAATTATTATCATTACAGTAATCACGCGATAGCGCAAGCGCGCGTTACATCATGGGCCAGGAACAGTCGTACGCGCACGCTAGCGGCACGCAAGTGAGACGGTATCAGGACAAGTACGACGAGCCCCTGCACTACCGGAGCTCACCCGTCGACTACCGAGCCAACGACTTCGACCAAGACTACAAGCGACACAAAGCGAGGAGGAGCGCTGACAGCTTCAAGAGCGACAACTCTTCAACAGAGAGCAGCGGCTACAGGAGCGGCTCCAGCGCCTGCGAATACCGTTCCGACAGATCCTCCAAAAGCGACCACTACTGCACGTCCTTGTACAAAAACGAACACTACAAAGACGTCAACAAAGAACTCTATAAACCCGTCAAACTCCACAAAGAGAAGCGATACAACACGCTACAACTCTTCGACGCCGACAAAGACGAACTGAACAGCCCGCGACTCAAAAGCTATCACTGCGAAACAGAAAAGGCGACGCCCACGAAAAAGCCTGGCATTAGGAATTACACACCTAAAATTCTTTCAGACGAGGAGCAAAGAAAGAAAAGTCAGCATTGGATTTAGGAGAGCTAAGACTAGTAGGCTATAAGTTGTAAATATTAGTTTAGCGGTAGATGAGTTGTAAGGGCAGCCATGGAGGCGGCAGGAGCGCTGGCCAGCTTGGCACCGTCGCCCATCACTGTATTGGGTCTGATACCACTCCTGGCACTCGGGATCACGTACTTCAGATACCAACAATTCGACCCAGAGTCTTATATTACGGATGTCAATACTGTAAGTAATTTAAGAATCATACTCATAATTCGAAACACTTAAAATTATTTCAATTACCTATGCAAGTACATTTTCATATAACAACGAGCCTGTTTTCCGCAAAGGGTTAACCTGTTACCTATATTGCATTTTCATCATAATGTAAATAGGTTTACTACAAAATAAAATTACATCATAATGTATTATTGAAACGAGAACAAAATGATACCTCTTACAATATATGATAATAATGTAAAATTTAAATGTTTCAGCTGTTGCCGATCTACGACTTCGTGATAGTCGGCGGCGGTTCTGCCGGCGCAGTGGTCGCGTCGCGGCTCTCCGAGATCGGCAACTGGACTGTGCTGCTCCTGGAGGCCGGCCAAGACGAAACTGAGATCTCTGACATCCCCGCGTTGGCGGGCTACACACAACTCTCCGAAATGGACTGGCAGTTCCAGACCACGCCTTCAAACAACCGCTCCTATTGCCTCGCCATGAACGGGGACCGTTGCAACTGGCCCAGAGGCAAGGTACTCGGCGGCAGCAGCGTGCTCAATGCGATGGTGTACGTCAGGGGCAACCGCAACGACTACGACCTCTGGGAAGCGCTCGGTAACCCCGGCTGGTCGTATGATCAAGTGTTACCATATTTCCTTAAATCCGAAGACAATCGCAACCCGTACTTAGTGAACACGCCGTACCACGCCGCCGGCGGATACCTCACGGTCCAAGAAGCACCGTGGCGCACACCATTATCGGTTACGTTCTTGAAAGGAGGCATGGAACTTGGTTACGAAAACCGAGACATAAACGGAGCGAAACAGACAGGATTCATGCTGACCCAGGCGACCATGCGGCGCGGCAGCCGCTGTAGTACGGCCAAGGCCTTCCTCAGACCTGTCAGACAGAGGGACAACCTGCACGTAGCTCTAGGCGCCCAGGTCACTAGGATTCTTATCAATCCTGTTAAAAAGCAGGCATACGGAATAGAGTTCTATAGAAATGGTCAAAAGCACAAAATCAGAATAAAAAGAGAAGTGGTAATGTCCGCCGGAGCACTAGCGACACCTAAAATAATGATGTTAAGTGGAATTGGGCCAGCGGACCATCTACGAGAACATGGTATTCCTTTGGTAGCGAATCTAAAGGTAGGCCATAATCTGCAGGATCACGTGGGTCTTGGTGGTTTGACTTTCGTTGTCAACAAACCAGTTACATTTAAGAAGGACCGTTTCCAGACGTTCAACGTTGCTATGAACTACATTTTGTACGAAAAAGGACCGATGACGACTCAAGGCGTAGAGGGACTAGCATTTGTCAACACTAAATACGCGCCACCGTCAGGCAACTGGCCAGACATACAGTTCCACTTCGCCCCCAGTTCAGTTAATTCTGATGGCGGAGAACAGATTAGAAAGATATTGAACCTGCGTGATAGAGTGTACAATACTGTCTACAAACCAATAGAGGACGCTGAGACCTGGACTATACTTCCATTACTGTTGAGGCCGAAGAGCTCCGGTTGGATTAAACTGAAGAGTCGCAACCCTTTCGCAGCGCCGTCTATAGAGCCTAATTACTTCGCCTACAAGGAAGATATCAAAGTTCTCACAGAAGGTATAAAGATAGCGTTTGCTTTGTCGAACACAACAGCTTTCCAGAGGTACGGCTCGAGGCCGCACAACATAGCTATGCCTGGTTGTCAGCACCACGTGCTGTTTAGTGACGAATATTGGGAGTGCAGTTTGAAGCACTTCACATTTACAATATACCATCCTACTGGGACGTGCAAAATGGGTCCGAAGCAGGACATAGATGCTGTGGTAGACCCGAGGTTACGTGTCCATGGCGTAGCTAATTTGAGAGTTGTCGATGCGAGTGTTATGCCCACCATCATAAGTGGGAACCCCAACGCTCCTGTCATCATGATAGCTGAAAAAGCATCAGACATGATAAAGGAGGACTGGCTTGTATTATGACAGTGTTAAATTATAGTGAATGAAAAATACTCAGTCATGAACAAATTTTTTATTGAAATACTCGTTCTTGGGGAAAGCGCCAAGGTTCGCGCAATTTGCAGTTCAGTGTAAGGTTGTAATGTTGAACAAAATATCTATGATTAAATTAAAAGTTAAAAAAAATCTCGACCGGAACAAGTAGGTATGTATTTACATAAATATAATCAATAGAATCAACAATACAACCCACAAAGTTCATATAATTCTATTGATCCATATTTTATGAAATTGTCATTCTATAGGAGTATAAGAATTTAGGGCGGTGTATTGATGACTTTAATGACTATATTTCTGTAAATACATACTTGTTACGGTCGAGAAAAATTGAACTTTCCGGGCAACATGGCGCTTCACCGTTAATAAAACGCTATTTTATTGAAAGATGTTATTCTCGTTTGTAAGACTTGTAAATATATTTTTAAAAGTATGAAGTGTACGTAATTGTTTTACTTTTTGAGTAGGCGTAATGTATTGTAATAAAAATTACCATTCGTTGGTACGCTATACAACAAAAAATAATAAATTGTTTCTGGTTTTATTTGAACAACTTGCATAAGTCGGTAGGTGGGTATAATCAGACATTCAAAATAAGGTATAAACTAAAACATTCAAAATAAGGTATAAACTAAATCGGATACAGTCCACAGGACTTGGTAAATTCAATTAAATGAGCAGAAGGGGAGCAGTGGTGGCCCAGTGGTAACGGTCCCGACTTACGAGTTGTAGGTCGTGAGTTCGAACCCAAGCAGGCGCTTTACTTTGTGTAAATAATTTCATCACCACTGCTCTCAAAACGGTGAAGGAAAACATCGTGAGGAAACCGGCATGTCCTAGAACCAAAAATTCGAAGACATGTGACATCTACCAACCCGCAGTGAGCCCGCGTGGTGGATTACGGCTCACTACCTCTCATTGAGAGGAGGCCTGTGTCCCAGCAGTGGGAACGTTATAGGCTGATTATGCTATGATTATGAGCAGAAGGATCCATAGAATCAAAAATAACAGAATATACCTTCATACTAACAGTGAC
Source organism: Dasypolia templi (assembly GCA_963555695.1). Lineage (NCBI taxonomy): Eukaryota > Metazoa > Arthropoda > Insecta > Lepidoptera > Noctuidae > Dasypolia > Dasypolia templi. The sequence goes on from OY743155.1 coordinate 16,089,467, forward strand.
ATCTGTTGGAGAATAAAAGAAACATTATTTTATGCGCCATCTGTTGTGGAATAGCTGTACTACGTACAATGCATAAATCTCTCATAGTTTCATTTAGAGCCACAAGATGGGGTACAATTTCTAGCTTACTTGTTCTTGATAGGTAAGCAGAACAGCGGTTCCAAATAATAACTGGCTTGATAACAAACAAACAAATAAAAAGAAGATTATTTAGTCATTGTTTTAGGTTGGTACTTAGCTCTAGAAAATAATCAAAGCAAACTGTTTTGCTTTGGCCCTCGGACTCGCGCGTATTGGGTTCTTCGAAATAACTCGGGGTTAATCAAATAATTTATCTTGCGCCACCAAGAGTTGGGAGGAAAACCTATACTTAGTTAAACTTTTAAATATTAAACCCACCGATGTAGGAGAGAAAATCCCTAAACTCTAGGTTAGTGTTAGTAATGTCAAAATAAATTAACGTTACGAGGTACCGCTGATCATTATTTTGTATACCATATTGTTCGAGGTTCCAGTAGGTGAAAATTCGGCACTATATCAGCAGGCAATATATATTATTGATGAAATCTAATAAAAATCAACACAATAATAAAATCATATAAACATATTTTTCCAATGACGATTTCGTCAATCAATAAACTAAATCCCCATGGAAACCACGTACAATACAATACGAATAAAATGAAAGGACAATTACCACATATTAGAACAACTGCAGTGAACACTGATAAATAGTTTATTGAATTCTATGTAGTTTAAATTGTTATGAATACCTTCTAGTACTTATTAGTTAAGTAAATAAGTCGCCATTTGGAAATAAAACAGTTTCTTTTATTTTTTTATTCATTGATTTTTTCACAAGCACGGACTTATTCTATACACTTACAATCGCCTTTGAATGATAAGTACATAGTTTAAAAACACAGTAATTATTAATTTAAAAGTTATTTACTCATTTTAACCTTTTAGTTAATAGTCACCTTCTAATTTGAAACAGCTTCGGGTTCCATTTTATTCAGTAGAAATTGGTACAGTTATATCGTATATCCATAAGCTATCTAGCTTAGGTATAAGATTTTGGAGTTATTGTAGTTTTTTTATTTTTTATTAATGAAAGCTTATCACCGCCCCTTACAATAGCATTATCAATATAAAAAGCTATCGAATGAAATGAGGCTGATGTCAGTGCATAATAAATATTAGCTTGAGGCCGGTATAGCCATAAGGTGAAGGCGTCAGACCGACGAGCGAGAGGTAGTGAGTTCGAATGGCTGGAGTTGCGTCCTTATGTAGGTATTAGTTAATACTGCAACTCCACCCGTTCCCCCATAAAAAAGTTTAATTAGCTAAGCTGGAGAGGTCAACAAGAATATCACATTGCAAGTAATATTTAAAAAAAAGAAAGAAAATTATATTTATTTAGCTTAGCTGGAGAGGTCCATCACACCATAATCTGAAATAAATTACAATTATTTGTGTAGAAATATTTTAGTTAACTTGTCACTAATCTCCCTCAAAATACTTTCAGGTTTTAAATTGCTGGTTTGATGCTGGACTAAATATAAGCACTTCAGTTTGTGACTTGAATGGAGTCATCAAGAGGGCTCTATGTATGTTAGGAGCTTCTGTAGATAATCCTTTCATAGAAGTGAGCAATCACATTACTGCCACACTATTTGACACACCACACCTGCTGAAGTGCTTCAGAAATCTGTTTATGAAATAATATGAAGTACTGCTGAACGTAAGCCTCCCCCAAGGAGCGCCAACCATCCCGGTCCTGGGCAGTCTGCATCCATCCGCTTCCAGACAGCTTCTTCAAATCATCGATCCATCGTGCCGCAGGGCGACCCTTATACGTTTGCCCAAACGCGGTCTCTGCTCTAGCACATGTCTGCTCCATCGACCGTCTGTCCGTCTACAGACATGGCCGGCCTATTTCCACTTCAGCATGCTGATTCTACGCGCAATGTCGGTGACTTTAGTTCTATGGCGAATGACTTCGTTGCGAATTCTACAGCCAGAGAAACCCCGAACATTGCTCTCTCCATTGCATTATAATACTTTTCATAATTACTTTACAGGAAACGCTAAATGGAGCCACATCAGGCAATTTTATGAATTGGACAACAATAATCCAAATTTAGTATTTGCACCAATTTTATATTTACTCAAGGTAAAGAACACTTTGAACCTAATTCAAAAAAAAAAAAAAAAGTTGGTTAAACTTGCGGCACAAGTTTTAAGCCTCTCAGTTACAGCAGAATCAAAATCAAAAGTAAATAATTCAAATAAGGCTGAGAATCAGCCCTTTTCGAACGTCAAAATTACATAAGACAGTCCCCCAAAACGTCCGCCCTTCACCACTTCCTAGTGCTTTAGCTGGGAAGTAGAAGTGGCGCAACAAACTCCCCAGCAGCACAGCTGTCTGTTCGGTTAGAACTGGATTATTTACAATTGTATGTAATTGCCAAAACATTAAATTAAATTAATTGCCATACGTCAGCTAGCCACGCCATAACCAAAAAAAAAAAACAACTGAATACATTAATAAAAGCCAAAGCGTCAAAGATCCACGAATGGCAGCCGAGACCAACGGCTTAACGTGCTTTCCGAGGCACGGAGGGTTCTTGGTACCTAAAAATGGTCACCCATCCACGGACGTACAAGTAAAAGCGTAGCTAAGCGTATTATAAGCGCTTCCTGAAGTTAAGACCGTGAATGCTGAAGTTGTAATTTAAATAGTAGCCGATAACTAGCTTTGGTGTTTTTCGCCGTCGGGGTTTAGGTTTTAGGTACAACAAATAAATCTGGACGTATACTCGACCTAGTAATTACCAACTTACCATCCTGTAATGTGAAGGAGGCTTCTGATGCCCTTAGCATAATTGATGGATATCATCCTCCTCTAGGAATAAACTTTCCAGTTTTAGGCGAAGTAAAACTTTCTTATAACGCGAATAACGTAAAATACAACTATAATAAAGCAGATTATGACCAAATTCACAAATATCTCTCAGAACTGGACTGGACCAATATTTTTGATGGCTTAAGTAATGTTAACGAAATGCTCAACATTTTTTATCTTTATATTAGATCCGCCATTGAAAGCTTCGTCCCTAAAAGTGCAAAAAGACGTAGCCATTTTCCTCCTTGGTTTGATAGCAGTCTTATAAAGAATTTAAAGGAAAAATATAAGCTTAGGGTACGTTGCAGAAAATATAAAAACCCAATGGACGAAAAGGAATTGAAACTAGTGAGTAAGCGCTGTTCAAACATGGCTAGCGTGTGTTATCGCCAGTATGTGTTGGATTTAGGGGATAAGATGTAACGAAACGGTTAGCCGACTGGCTAAACGTGGTTACAAGTTAAAATGATTTTTAGATTATAAAATACAAAAGTAAGTAAAAAGATATTAAGGATTAGAAATGATTAATCGGTAGTAGCTCGAGGCGTCGGCCGCTCCTCTGGCCCGCAGTCTGTGGTTGAAGCTCGCAGCAGCCTCTCCGTGCTCACAGTCGCGAAGCAGCTCACGAATAAAATAAGCTCGCGTCGGCCGCTCCTCCGTCCCGCAGTCCGTCGAGTGGGAGCTCGCAGCAGCCTCTCCATCAGTCCGCAGCCCGTTGCGAGGGAGCTCGCGTCGGTTGGTGTTTGTTCCGGCAGCGGTGTCTCACGCCACGTTTATTATTTCTATGCAAACCGTCTCGAACTCCTCTCGTGGACGCAAGTGGGAGGGTCGGAGGTGATCAAGTGAGTCCAACACATTTACACACACTAGATGTTTATAATAAATTTACTGAGAATAACTTCTAGAAAAGGTTTATATTTAAATAGCTTTTTAGAAAAACATAAACTGATGAGTAAGAAAAATTGCAAAATGAAAAAAGCCAAAAGACCGAGTCAAAAGACGGAATCAAAAGAACAGAACCTGGTGAAAAGTATCGAATGGTTTATATAGCCTCTGGCCGATCGTTCTAGAAGTGCCTTTTTTAGTTTTCAATCCAAATACTTCTTAATTGGTTATCGGCCAGGAACTATAAAGATGGCTTACAGTGAGAACCTGTCTTAACACTAGTTTTACGACACCTTTACAATAAAATAGACGACCTCTTAGCTCTATAACATGGAAAAATAAAAACTGACAGATTACAATGTTAGATACAAAATGTCACAACATTCAATTAAAGGGAAAAATAATATGAGACCACATGAAATGATATAAAAGGATGTGGAAAAATAGACAGATGTATCTAAAGGTTTGCTTTTCAGCAGTACAATAATTATCAGATAAAGAAATGTAAGTAAAATGAGTTTCATACAATTTTCATAAAAACTTTGGTACTTATTGAATCATAGAAAGAATTACTGTGCACAACAGCTCCTCAGGTGTTAAATAGATAAATAGATTATAAGATGTGATTTTGTTGTAACAAAATACCACAAAGATAACAAAAAACCCCAAGTTTTTCTGGTCTTATGTTAAGACAAAACGCGGGGGACTGAGCTCTTATCCAATAACAATGACCGATGGCGCTTCAACAACCTCATTAGGGTCAAACATTTGCGAGATGTTTGCCACATATTTTTCATCAGTGTATACACAAAATGATAATACAAACTCTGACGTAAATAGTTCTGATTTTTTTAAGAACTTGGATATGTATAGCCTGAATATTACATCACCCGTCATAGAGCACGATAAACTACTGACAAAACTGGAGACACTGGATTGTACTAAGGGTGCTGGACCCGACGGAATACCACCAGCTTTTATATCTTCTTGTGCAAAATTCTTGGTTGTACCTCTCTTAATAATTTATAATACGTCTTTAATGACAGGAATCTTTCCACATGAGTGGAAGGTTGCTAAAGTGGTTCCCATCCACAAATGTGAAAATGATACTGTGGTGAGTAACTATAGGCCAATCTCGATCTTGTCATCTTTTGCCAAAATCTTCGAGTCATTAGTGTGCCCTTACATACAAAACCATCTCAAGAAACATCTCAGTGAAAGCCAACACGGATTTGTCAAAGCAAGATCAACTTGCACCAATTTGGTTGCTTTCACTGAACTTGTCACTGAAGCCTTGGACTCCGGCAAACAAGTTGATGTAATATATACGGACTTTAGTAAGGCCTTCGACCGAGTTTCACATAAAATTCTCTTGCAAAAGTTATCAGCATATGGCATCACCGGCACCTTGCTAATGTGGCTAAAATCTTACCTCAAAAACGGACCTTCTTTGTGGTAGTAAATGGCTTTAAATCAAGTGCTCGAAATATTACGTCTGGTGTGCCACAGGGCTCCCATGTCAGCCCGGTGCTTTTTAATGTTTTCAATAACGATTTGCCAACTTATTTTCAGTTCTCGGAAAGTTTCATGTACGCAGACGACTTGAAGCTTGGGAGGGTGATAGACTCAGTTAATGATACCGTGTATCTTCAAAGCGATCTCAACAGGTTGATTGAATGGTGTGAGCGTAATGGCATGCACTTAAATGGCAAAAAATGCTTTCACATAAAATTCTCAAGAAGAGTCCACCCAATTGAAGGTGTATACCATATTGGCAATGACATTATTGAAACAGTAGACCAAATAAAGGATCTAGGCGTAATATTTGACCGTAAACTCACCTTCCTCCCGCACCTCGAGAGTACCATTAAAAAGGCTTCTAAAATGTTGGGCTTCGTCATTCGGAACGGAAAAATCTTCCGCAATAGCAGGCCGAAAATAGTGCTGTTTAACAGTTTGGTTAGGAGTACCTTGGACTATTGCAGCGTGGTATGGAGGCCACATTATGCGACACACTCACTTCGACTGGAAAGGATTCAGAAACGGTTCATGTGGCACTTGGTATATAGTTCTAGCAGAGTAAAGAAAAAAACATCTTACTCGAAAAAATTGGCGAAATTTGGAATGACTTCCTTGTCTAGTCGAAGAGAATTGTCGGATTGTCTATTCATGTACAAAATCTTAAATAATATGATTGACAGTCCCAATTTCCTGAGTAGGATAAATTACAAGGTCCCTGCCAGATACCCCCGCAATCGTATCACCCCTTTCTATCCACCGCGCCGAAGAACCGTGTACGGAGCAAATTCACCACTGCCAAGAATGTGTAGGCTCATGAATGAGTGCTGCTATCTGGTAGATGTTCATATGGACTCACTTGGTCGGTTCCGATCGAAACTTCTTGATCATTTGTGTCGAAAGTTAAAATAATTTAAATTTTTGTTAATTAGGTTATGAGGCGGCTATTTCTCTCTGTTTTCTGTTTTTTATAGTAATTTTTAACTGCTTTATTTTAAGATTGTTCTCCTAGTAGGTAATAATAAGAAAATGCTGTATTTACCTATAATTGTTTGTTACATTTAGTTCTTTATTTTCTGTAATTTCTGTAGTGTATGCGAACGTTGGTAAATCTAATAAAATAAATAAATAAAAAAATTAGGTTTTTTTTTTTAATTTTTATACCAATATTATATTATTATATATTATTCTGTATACTTTGTCAGCGAATTCAAAGTTAAACAAGATGATCTTCATCAACCTGTAGGACTCCACTGTTGGATATCAGTCTCTCCATTCGATTGCACGTCACTGAACACACAGGTGGATTTTTATTTATAAGAACAATCCATTTCCGATTAGATAGATTAAATATATTCATCGAAATTAAATTGACCATGTAATGGAACCCTAAACTCGCCTGAAAGTGAAACTCGCAATGCTAATAAGTTAAATTACTTATTTATTTGTTATGATCTATAGAGATAGAACGCAAGCAGATAATTCCTATTTAAAGAACCTTTTTTGTATTTTGAAGTGAAAACTTCTTTAGCGGCGCTGTACACTTTTTTTGTAATGGGTAAAAAATGTTAAACTCGCGTCAGGACACGTGACCTGATCGAAAATTCGTAAGACGGATGATTGTTGATTTTTGATTTTTATTGGCTGATTTTTCTGAGAGATAAACTTTTTAATGTAACATAAATTGTCATGTTTGTGTACGATAGCGCAATAAAGAAATATTGTATTCTACCACATAAATGATAGTACTAATATACTGATAATTAAAGCAATTCGTGCAAAATTATTCCCTAACCATTACAAAATATCAAAAATGCACAACGTTAATATTCAAGTTTTCACTTCTGTCGGCACTCTCGGAGTGCAACCCGTCGTTTTTTTTAATGTGTTTGAGGTTGGCCATATCATGGACATTATTCTTTCATGTAAAAATTTCAAAGACAAGAAAGTTTTACGTATCGCAATGTAGTGTAAAAGAGATGTACCGATACAATTTGTATTTAAACAATTTCCGTTTATTCATTTTTGGTCGTATCACATGTCAGGGCCATTTTTGCTATTGCCATTCTATTTCATGTTTCGTCGATTGAACTGCAATTTTCTTACCCAAAAAATATCAGATTTACTAACCCGGTGGTGCAACATTTAACAAGAGTTAAAATGTTACATAATTACTTGACCCCGGGTTTACAAACCCCATTATGGAAACAAGATCAAGATTATACCATAAAAGTGATGAAAATTTCAGGTTTAGTATTAATAAGTCAGGTGATTCAATCAACGTAATAAAACACCCACTTATTACTTATTTATACCTACATATATTATCATTTCCCGGACGTTAGATAAGTTCCTGTACACACCTCATTCAGAATGTAACACTAATAAGTATTCAAATGAATCTAGATTTCTAGTTTTATGTGTCAGCAGATTTATATAAACTGACTTACTAATTAAGCGTACTTTAATTTTACTATTATCTGAGTATTAACTACACAAGGGAGAGGAGTACTAGAATGTGTGAATATACTTCACTAGGACTAAATAGTTCTCGTGCTTTACCGCGCACATTTTTGCACAGGCAAGATTTTCAAAAGTTTTTTTTTTGTGTCGAACTTCCTCGACACAAAAAAAAAACTTTTGAAAATCTGCAGTTGTGGGAGAACCGTATTAGAAAGATAAAACCCACTAATTTATTTTTGCAATATTCAAATAGATAAACTCAATACAGGCTCACTGGAAATTTTACCATATTGGATAATCGTGAGGAACTATTAGCGACAATTTGTACCTTTCTGAAGTCTCAACAGACAATTCGGATATTTTTGACACACAAAAAGTGATATTACCAACGTAGCGTGCATACTTTGATTTGCTCTTCATGATCAGACAGACAGCAGTGTAGCGATACAAGGAGCGGCGGCTAATCCACACGTAGGTATTTATTTGTACATAATAATTATGATACTAACGCCAGCCAGTCGTCGTACGTGGCGTTACGCGAATGCTAACCGGCTGGTTAAACCTACGAGCTACGAGCCGTTGCACAACACTCTACGAACTCGATCAGTGTGATTATAAGCTGTTCTGATTTATGGCTATAAGCGCCACCTGCTTCATGACTTGAGGAATTTTAATTATTATTCATTACAATGTACTGATATGCATTTGAGTGGTACTTACAGAAGTGATTGACCACTTTCGGTAGTAAAGAAAAATCACATCTTTTTTTTTGGTATCTCAGCAGAAAAGATTCCAGCTTCTGCTTGGCTTCTGCTACATAGAAAGTAGATTTGAAAAGATTCCCATACTATGAATTGCTTTTCCGACAACAATGTTTGGTTCTTCCTAACTACCAAAGTCGTACATACTACAAATACTTAGGCGTTCAAAAAGTACTGATTCCCAGCCTACTTTGAGTAATAATATAAAATATCAAAATACTCGACCAATTGTGACTACTGCTTTGTTTTAGTAGATCAGTTAATCCAATGATCTCATACAATAAATAATATCGAATTTCAACGAAGGGCCTCCATGCAAATACAAAGGAACCTACTATGAAATATAAATTTTGGCATTACCTAATAATATTGTTAAGACGATGAATAAGTTTCTAAAAATGCAGACACAAATGAAATTACACATGTAGTATACTGACAAATCGAGTTATGTCATTTTAGATTTAACTAACTACATCATGTAAGAGCTGCATTTAGGTTCACCATCAAGTCAATAAGGACGGCACTTTTGCTATACAATACTATTTTTCTTAAACATACTTTGAAATTCGAGCATTATTTTGACAACCTTCTTCGAGATTAATCGAAAATACTGGTGAAATGCATACGAGCAGCGGCCGGCAATGTTATAATGAAAATCCATATATGTCGTGTAGCGTCTGTAATTTATGATTTCTGTCTCGGAGACTGTGTTATATATGTGACTGTAGTCATATATAATTCACATAGCTTCTACATTTTTCAGGTATTCGTTCACCAGCAGATGACAAGCAGGTCTTCAACCAATGCTATGTATTTTGAAGGAAATATTATAGAGCTGTTTTTCATTAACACAAAACAGTTATTATGCTATGAAAAACACATAGCATTGGAACGATGTGCTTGCTTACGTATGGGCGAATTCAAGGTATGTTAACAATTTATGTTAAAATTGTTTAGTACTCATATTCAGTACCCAACCAATGCTATGTGTATTTTATAACACAATAACTGTATTGTTTTAATACAAAACCACTCTATTATTAATCCTTCCTTCTAAAAACTTGTTACGAAGTGGCGTTGAGACAAAAATATTGTGATTTCAACGCCATAGCTTGCATAGCTAAGATGTTCAAAGAAAGAAAAACTACACCTACCCGTATTTTGTTATTTTTTTCTTGAAGGGGACTTTTGACCGGTCTTCCATATTTCTCTGTCACTACTAAGCCTGTTCGAGCCAATTGCCTATGTTTATAGTGCTATTCTGTAAAATCTCACCATGAAGATAAGTCTTCACATTGAGATGTTACAGAATAGCACTATAAACCTAAGAGTAGATTGAGCGTGAAGTGAGCTGTCAGTGCCACTGATGCCAAGGATTGACTAAGGCGGGATGACACTGACAGCCACACAAGTCTTCACGGTGATATTTTTACAAAATCGATATGCGGTTCTTCAGACATATAACCACGTATGTTCACATTTTTATAATTGAACGCAACAGATTTCTTATGTAGCAGAAAACCGATTCATCAAAATAACGTTTATGTAGCTACATTAAACATATGGTTGCATTACACGGAAGTTTTCGAATCTACGACCCCCACAGGTCTCGAGTGTGGTGGTGACTGGGTAAGTTCTAAGAGGTCAAAAGGCGTAAGATTTACAACTCGGCATAGGTGAGAGATAATAGTATATGTCAAGACGTGTTGTCGCATAACAAAAGGTCAGGAACTTAACAAGTTTATTAGTTTCGTACTTCGAATGTAATACTATATCATGTAGGTATGTACAAGATAAAAATAGTTATCCCACATGGGTTAAGAACTAGTCTGAAAGACACTGCATAGCAGTGGTGGCCCATTGGCCGAGTTGTAGGTCGTGAGTTCGAACTCAGGCAGGCAATTTACTTTGTGTATTTAATTTCATCACCGCTGCTTTCAAAACAGTGAAGGAATAACTTGTGAGGAAACCGGCATGTCCTAGTACCAAAAATTCGAAGACATGTGACATCCATCAACCTGCACTAGACCCGCGTGGTGGATTATGGCCCACTCCCTCTCACAGGGAGGAGCCCTGTGTCAGCAGAGTAACGTTATAGGCGGATTATGCCGAAAGACACTGGGTGTCCACAGTGCAGATATTCTGGGATACATTATCACTATCTTCCCCCTGGCCCTCATCCCAAGTTACCTATATGAGGTCGGGCAGCACGACTTCGTCTTCCACACTTCTCTCTTAGCCAATACTCGACTTCCTTTCTAGCCTAGTCACTTCTAATCCGTCCAGCAATCATTCGATCTTCATCTACTCTTTTATTCATCCATCCACATAAAATCTCAAAACTTCTCCTCACGACGTGTTCCTCATTCCTCAGCATCACGTCCCATAAAATCACGTAAGATAATAAACAGCCACAAGCAAGAGACATATTACTAAAAAGTCAGCTCATAGAGATGGGTGGAGAAATCATTGGTTTATGAATAAATAATAGAGCAGTATCATAAATCGCTACACATCAATAAATTAATAAGGAACATGCGATTAGAAACCATTAAATCATAATAATCTGTTGCTTCCTGGATTTGGTCATTATTATCCATTAATACATAATTAAGTATTAAGTAAGCTTTGGTAATCAACACAGCTCATTGATTTGTTTCTCCCCATTAGGTTAATAATTAATCTGCATGTCAGTGTAGGGCAGTGGTGGCCCCGTGGTATCGGTCCCGACTTACGAGGTGTAGGTCGTAGGTTCGAATCCAATCAGGCGCTTTACTTTGAATAATTTATCTCATCACCACTGCCCTCAAAACGGCGAAGGAAACCGACATGTCCTAGATGTTTTAATAATATTGATTTTTTTTAAATTCGGTTTACGATTTATGACGTATTAAAAAAACTACTTACTAGATCTCGTTCGAACCAATTTTCGGTGGAAGTTTACATGGTAATGACCATCATATATTTTTTTTAGTTTTATCATTCTCTTATTTTAGAAGTTACAGCCCCCCCCCCCCCCCTGTAACTTCTAAAATAAGAGGACACATTTCACCACTTTGGAAGTATCTCTCTCGCAAACTATGCAGTTTAGAAAAAAAAATTAGAAACCTCAATATAATTTTTGAAGACCTATCCATATCCACGCGTATGAGTTGATGAAAAAAAAATGAATTTCAGTTCTAAGTATGGGGAAACCCCAATTTTGTTTTTTGTTTTTAATGCGGTTTACATAATACATCTACTTGCCAAGTTTCAACACTATAGTTCTTATAGTTTCGGAAAAAAGTAGCTGTGACATATGGACGGACAGACATACAGATAGACATGACGAATCCATTAGGGTTCCGTGTTTTGCCATTTCGCTACGGAACCCTAAAAATCGAAGACATGTGACATCTACCAACCCGTACTGAGCCCGTGTAGTGGATTACGGCCCATTCTCTCTCACCGAGAGGAGGCCTGATTTCCAGCAGTGGGAACATTATTGGCAGATTATGTGATAAAAGAGAACTTCTTGCAAAATACACTTATTATTACTTCTTAATCAAATCACTTAAATGCGGACCAGGAATGACAAGCCTCAGCAGGGCTAATATGAAGGCGCGAGAACGCTCTCTATTTCGGTTTGTCGAAATTTGTCTACGAATCTGACGTTATTAGAATGCCTAACATGACCGGTATGCAGTAACCTCGAAAAAGGCACTTTGACATTTCTGTATCTCGCGACGACTTACCGATGTAGTAAGTTATTTAAAACAAATAATTTTTATCATTGCAACATCGGTCGATTTTACGCATGGAATGTACTATGTAGAATTTGCCATGTTATTTCGGATTTTTTATTTTATATTTTATTGTATCATAATTTTGTCTACTCTTCTCGTCGTCAAAATCGAGGACGACTAAATTAGAGAAAATCGGTGATTTTCTCATGTTGAATTGTCAAAATGCGAGATAACAAATGTGCCATGTTAGGGTTTAACGAGAAAACATCAAGTTTGACAGAACGAGTCGAATATTTTGGTTGGCACCGCTATCAGAAAACGAGTTAAGTAACGATAACGACGCGACGAGAAAACGCGAAAGTGAGTAATTATCGCGTCTGTCATGTTAGCCCTGCTGGTCCTAACGGACAAGACGCAGTGGTCGAAGTCATTAGTCTTCAAAAATTGCGGGATAGACGACGAAGAGACCTGACGAGAAGCGAATCTTCGATCCAGATTGGTTTCTGCAAGACGTGTGAATTGAAAATTACTTTCAATTTGACCAAATTCACGGCAAGGCCAACCCGTCGAAAGGCCTCCATATACTGGCTGTGCAGCATCTGGTCTAAACATTTCAGCGTCACTGCTATTATGACAATGTCATCGGCAAAGCGAAGGTAGAGAGATGTACCCGCCGTTCAGGTTGATACCCGCCCAGTCCATTTCAGCGTCTAAAAAGACGTCTTCCAACGCGTTGGTGAACAGTTTTGGGGATAACACATGCTCCTTTCTCATCCCTCAACGCAGTAGGATGGGGGTTTTCTTGTCCTGAATCTGGATAGTCAACGTGGCAGCATCATACAAACATCTCAATACTTCGAGCACCGGTCAATTTAGACCACGAAACCAGGAAAACGAAAACTAAGCGGGTTAACAAGGGAACCACAGCTTGATTACACGCGCCTGCGAAGTAGTAAACCCTTTTTTCGCACCTCGGTGTGATAATGGCGATACATATTTTAATGACATTGAAATAGATTCTACTACAGAGGTAGCTTTACAAATATTCCCCCTTTCAATGGGGAAGGTCAGTCAAAGTTAGTTGTAGATGGCGTGACCATAGCTAGGTCTCTATGGCCCACAATATATATTTGGCATTTCGTCCATTCATTATATTTCGTGTTCATGAGTTACGTTTTATTTAACTATTTCGTTATTTTCGGTGAAAATCAATTACGTATTTGTCATGGAAAATGTCAGAATTTAATTTTTTAAATATTGCTTACTGCCTTTTTTTTCTTTATTTATTTAAGGGATTTTTGTACACATTTGCAACGATGTCAATCCCATCTTGCTTTTTACAAGTAACAAGTTACTTCTAAACTTAATAAACTACTCTTAGTCACACAAAACTTCACTTAACTTACAGCCTTGTAACGTCATATAGCATATAGTCGACGTAACATCATATATGAAACGAACGAAAAAAAAATACGAATAGTTTTAATCCAAAATAGTGGACTTCAATTTCGGAGTGTTTTGGAACTCTCCAACCAGTAACTTTCGAAAATATAAATTAATGCCTGGTTCTGGGAACTAGCTAACACAGACCATTTCGACTGTTGTCTTCCCCATTCACCCAGGCGACATTTAAATGATTTGAATCCAACGTTAAACAAATTGCATACGTGACGTACCTACCGCATTCATTACGACAACGAAGCCCGTTACTGTGCATATTTCGACACTCGCTTGCCGTATCGATATGTTGGTAATATCCTGAATAAAGAATACATACGTCCCATCTCTACAAACTGTATGCCGGTGAAAATTATATTAATAAACTGTTCCACCGAACAGCAAGTTACGAAATTTTGTGTCAGTGCGGTTAGCGGTAGTTGAAATCAGAGCTCTGAGTTGAATACCTCAACTGTAGAACCCATTGTAATACAAAAAGGTACATCATTTTAAATTTAAATTTAACGGTCGTCACACCGCGTCGCTCCGCAGCGCGACCAACAAATGCCAACAAAGCGCTCGTGCTCACGTACGCCAACTTATGTAACACGCATACATATTCGCAGGGTTCCGCATAACACTTAGCACACACTCTCGCAAGACAGGCTGACGGACACTCACGTACACGCTCATTGAAAAAGACTTCCTTTCGGGTTATCTGGAGCTGGAACCGATGTTGAAACCGTATCACCACGTATAGATGAATCTCTTACTCCGTGAGATGAATTACATTAAGTCACTTACTAGGCTTACAATACAATATATTGTGGATTCGGTGTTCAGTGTAAACATCTCAAATTGTTTATATTCTTCAACAATTTGCAGAATAGTGTTTGGGTTGACTACATACATTTATGTCCTTATGTAGTCGACAGTAGAAATAGATCCAGGAAGTCACGTCATTTGGTTCAGTTGAATTTAGTTTTCGTTACATTGGAATTAGTGGATTTTTTTAAATTAATCTTGCGATACTGACTGTGAGGCTGAGGAATCTGTGGATAATTCTTTCGTTTTGTCCATCTTCATATTTTTACAAATTGTTGTACCATTTTTTTTATCCTTAATTATCAGTCCGATAATTTTGTGTATATCTCTTCTATGCGCTACTATGTTCCACTAATCCGTTCATGTGTAAACGGTACAAGCACACCGGTTTGAGTCGTTATTTTTTTTTAAATCACTTCAATTGCCATATTACCAAATTTACCGGTTAGAACTCACATTTGCTAGAAACTCTGAAATAAACCAGGAACGTGATGACGTAAGCTCAAAGCTGATTGCAGCTTGCAGCATTATTACTCATTATGTGCAGTAGAGCTCATAAGTCCATAAACAATCACACAAAGCAATAGATTGACGCTACGGTTTCTGTACGACCTTCTTCTATAAATTGTTTTTATACTATAAACACGCACACACACTCACTCTGTCTGTAATTTATAGTAGTTCATAATTTCAAGTAACATATGGCATGCTAGTTTAGTCGTTACCGTGCTTGGGTAGGAGCTATTATGGCCAGCACTGAGTACGACTCTCACCTGCGCCTGCGGATTTAGCTTGATGTTATTTTCAAATAATATCTATTTATAGTTTCATGTCGATTTTTGTGAGGTAGATGCAATTAATTCGTTACGACTTTTCACCTAATTGAACGTTGTTGGTTAGTGACGAGTGTTTAAATCTGATAATTAGCGGTGTTGTGGTTATAATTTTCAAAATCCAGTGAAATATAAACATTGAAGCGTTGGCAATATTATTGTGCTGCGTAAAAAGGACGTAAATGATGTGATAACACAAATGAACTAAGTGTGAGTGTTATCATTTAAATACTTATTTCATATTTTAGTAAATATAAATTATTATTTGTTTAAATTAGTGAATGATGAGTAAAGTGTTATAAACATAATGTTATTTATATTTTTTTTGTTTGGTATAGTTCATAGTATTTGCTTAGAGATGACTAATCGTATTACATTATTTGTTCTAGAGAAATACTGTGAATTATGAGATGTGAGGAAGAGGGAACCTTGCTTGTCGGAGCGCTTGTTTATGAAGTGGAAGTATTATTTAAATAAGACTTCACATTGTGAATGAACATGAAACTAATGGTTTCATACCAACCGGACATTTTGCTGAATTATTCAACACGTCATTAAAAACTGTTCGCCGTGTACTCTACGCTATAAAGGTTGCATCACGTATAAGTTTCGAAATAGTTTATCCTGTATTTTGCGCTATATCCGGGATTATTTAATTATAACAATTAAGGTTACTTTCAATCTTCTTTTCTTAAAGAAAATGAATACTTAAGCTATCCTCACAATATGTAATATGCACTAAAGACAAATAAAATGTGAAATACTTAATGTAAACAAACTGCCCTACAATACCACTTATTAAAATTCTTATTTTGGAAATTCATAAGTGAAATAAATCTACTTATCATATTTTTTTAACTTTTCACATCCTATTTGCCTGAAGAAGTTATTATAAATAGTCGTATCGGTTTCTTATCTTTATGTAAAATATTATAAAAAATTAAAATGCGTTACACTTCTAACGCTTTTTTTATTCTGAACCCTATATTGCAATTACAAAAAAAATAAAAGACAGCATTTTTTTTTTATATTATTATTATTGCAAACCCAAATAAAAAATTGGCAATAAAACTGCGCTGCATCTTAAGAGATCAGAACCTAAGCCGACTGTTTCTCAGTCCAACGCTTGGCGCCTACTGCTACCAACTTATATTAGATTAACTCGCACTTTAGCAATGCCATAAACTGCTGGCCAGTTTGAGCTGAGCCAGCTGTCACGCGCATGATGCGTGTCTAACAAAAGCGACGAAAATATATTTTTGTTTCGTGTAGTGCGATACGAGTGCGCGACTTTACGTCAGTGTGTGCCGTGCAAAACTGCGATCTTTGTGTTGTGTTTCGTTTACACACATACAGTCGTACCGCAAGTTCGCAGCAATCCGACTCTTAACGCGCCTATCCACTTTTGAACGCTTACTGTACACACATATATGGTATCCGAGTATGTGTGCTAGGGGAAATTCCACTGTAGGAAGGAAGTTCGATATAAGATAGTTAAATCGTTTCGGTTCTACTGGCCAAGGTTTAACACCAGATCATATCATAACGTACATAATCACTTCGTTTTTGACATAACTACTATCTACCATGGGAAATGTTTGAGATCAATATGAACCGTAAACGTCATATCCTAACATATTTTTGAAATTCTTAATGCTTCCAGTTTTTTTTAAACCTACACTATCTACAACAAATAAAGGTTTCTCCCAAAATGTTAAGTTAATTTGCATTGCGCATGAGTTGATGACCGCTCACACTGCCATTTCAGACCCAGACCCAGTACTAGTGACCTACTAATTAATGAAAGTTCAAGTAAAACCAGTGCAAGCTGTATTACTTGAACAGTATGAGTTATTTGAACTCCATACTAGATTATTAAAACTTGACAGCCAATAGCTACGCTTCATAAGTTATTGCAGTCATTATCATTAACGATATATTTATTAATAGTAATATATTTATAAACGCATTATTGCATTAAATGTTATTGGTCACCTGTTTTCGAGAAAAATGCTACAGACAAAAATAGGTACACTTTTATCAGCAATAGGGTGACTAATGACCTAAACACGAGTCACACACCACTTCATATTTTATTAGCAGTTCTAAGAGCAATAATAAACAACACATTCAAAGAAGTACATTTAATCGTAACTAGACCCTGCACTGCCAGCATCAGTAACCTCAAAATCTCGATACATATTCATTTAATTATTCACCTCCTCAAAAACTAGACTGTTTGCATTCCCTGCACATAATTTCCGCGATCGCACTACTCTCTCACGTACTTACAAAGGATCGCATTTCAGAAGTTTAGTGTTACCTGACGTAATCTTATGAAGTATGAGTTTCGTGGCCGTATTTCCTATTTATCACGTCCGCTGTAGTATTTATGGTAGCTTTAGAAATGTTAATTTAACAAGCAAAAAGAGGCAAATAACGTTTCCGTGACCGACTGATTGACTGAGAAACTACGCACAGCTCAACGCCCATAAGCGTAATAACAATTAAACTTCTCACTTCGTGTCCTTCAACCCACTAAACCACTGAAGAAAGATACATGTCAAGATTACTTAGAGAGGGTGTAGAGGTGGGCTAAGGAAGGATACTTGGAGTATCCGTCCCTGCATTTGTCAAATGTGGGGGTGAATTTAGTATACAATCGAAAGGGCGGATATGATCGCGTACTATAAGAAGTGCAATATACCCAACAAGCAAAAGGCATCGTAAACATTCGCAGTTCATTCACCTGAGGGTAAGTGTTGCGAATATTATGCAAGAGCTAAATATTTACATAAAATATACAACAATTGGTCGTTTAAACCGTAATATAATACGAACAATACTCGACAGTTTCGAGAGCACGGGCTGTGAAAGCTTTTCACACTCACATTGTGGGTCCACGGCCTGGTTGGGTGACGTAAGCGGCCTTATTACCCACAACTTTCGATTTCTGGATGAAGTCGTGTTTGCTTCCTTACCGGATGCTTGTTATCTTCTGGAAAGTTTTTAAATCTTCACGATTTAAAACTTAAGTTACTGATTGATACATGAACAACATCAACAAATATATAGATATCTTACATTAATATTTCATAATCGAATATCGATGAAGGTTTATCAACTTTCAAGCTCAGTATGCTGTGTTATTTTTGAACAGCGCATTGGTCCGTGGCTGGGGGGTCGATGTCGTAAGCGGTCCGACCACACACAACTTTCGATTTCTGGATGAAATCGAATCTGCATCCTTACTCGGCTCTTAGCGAGTGACGAGTGACCTTGTGGAAAGGAAAGGAAGGAAGGAAGCTGACTAAACTTTATAAATAAACGAGGATGGATGAATGGCTAAGCCTTATGTATCTTATCTATTAGGAGTTAATCTATGGGTAACTTACCCGAACTTCCTAACTAAGATTATAAATGCGAAAGTAAGTTTGGTTGTTTATTTGCTAGGTTGTCAAGCTAAAACGGATAATCGGATTTGGATGAAATTGGGCACATGGGTAGACCATAATCTGGAGAAGGTTATAGGCTTCTTTTTATCTTGGATCGCAGACGAAGTCGCGGGCAACAGCCAGTTAATTATAATTACCAAGTAACTTTGACAACAATGAACTATGAATACAAGTTACAACCTAATATATATACATACATCGTGGCAAGCGAATCAACGACCTGAAGTTGTCAAGGCTAGAGAAAATGTTGAAGAAGAAAGAGAGATTTAGGGAGACCACAACCACCACCGATTTTGGTAGAGATTTTCCTGAAGAAGAAGACAACGCATTTTTTTACCTTGTTAAGAAAAAAGGTTTTGAAGATTCTGTCCAAAATGATTACAAGTGTCAGGAAGCATGACAACTCGATTAAAATAAGAATCGATATTCTGTTTTTCACAATCGATGCTGGAATTAGGTCGATCGCATCGTTTTGCAACGATTACGTGTGCGTTTTTCGTCACATGCATATCTGGCCGGTGTCGTCGGTGCCATCAGTATACTGACACACCTCACATCACGTCGGCTTTGTCTATATGAGCACATTTTACCACATCAAACGTAACGTTAGACTAGTTTAAGTTTCTGTTCGTGCTGTGGATTTTTTGGTTTCTCAAAGATCAACAACCTCAGTTATTGTTGATGGAATAGTGTTAGTTGTGACATTTCACAACTAACACTATTCCCTCAACAATATCTTTTACTATCAATAAAAAACAATAGCCTTTACTAAATGTAATTTTTACTTTTTTTTCTCTAATCATCTAAATTACAACTCAAACATTCTTAAGCACTGGATCTCGAGGTCTGCCCAAAAAGCAATTACTCCTCAACAGCCTCTAAAAATTCCAAAGAAAGCTAAAACTGCATCCGTCATAGAGTACAATCTTACAAATTATGATACATTAAAGTAACAACATACAGAAACTGGAAATAGCGCTAATTTATGAATCCCGCGTCATTCACGAACAAACAATGTCACTGATTTAGAGGATGTACCTCTAAGACTAAGTAGTGAATAGAAAATGATAGAAGTAAGCGGAAAACTCATCACGCAAGAGAGGAGTTGATGAGTTCCTTGGCGGACTTACTAGCATAATTTTACATAGTTTATTATGATTTATGACTATTAAGAAGAAAAAGGATAGAATCCAACGTTACCATGTAATTAGAAAGGAAAAATAATTTGGAAAGGTTTCAGATTTGCGATCACCTTTACCACCATTGAAATGGGTTTTTTTCGACGGAAGAAAAGACCAAATGACAGATTGTAGACCGATTTCTAATGAAATCTGACATTTCGTCTATTCTATCTATCATTTTGTCTATTCTATCTGCCATTTTGTATATTCTATCTGCCACTTTGTCTATTCTATCTGTAAATTGGTCTATTTTATGTGCCATTTTGTGTATTCTATCTGCCACTTTGTATATTTTATCTGTAAATTGGTCTATTCTATCTGCCACTTTGTCAATTTTATCTGTAAATTGGTCTATTCTATGTGCCATTTGTCTATTCTATCTGCCGCTTTGTTCATTTTATCTGTAAATGGGTCTATTCTATGTGCCATTTTGTCTATTCTATCTGCCACTTTGTTTATTTTATCTGTAAATGGGTCTATTCTATCTGCCACTTTGTCTATTCTATCTGTACATTTGTTTATTCTACCTGTTATTTTGTCTGTTCTTTCTTCGACAAAACCCATTTCTATGGTAGACATGCTACGCGTGAGGAAAACAAAATAGACTAATTGAAAAAAAGTTTGAGTGAAGCTGGTGACGAGTATTAAAAATAAACTTAGTTATCGCAACGAACCTCACCCAATAAGTAAAACACATAACTTTAACAAGGTATGTAAATAGTATCCATGTCACAGCTCATTGTACAACGTAGTCATTACAGCAGCTACATATTCGAATTTCATCAAACAAACCATAACATATTACCCCGTGACCCACAACTCCAAATAAGCCACCTCGTAACACACATTACGAATTATCTGCAGATTGGGGAGCGCGTGGGGCGAGCCCGCGCCGACCAGCGCACGCGCAGCGCCAGTCCACCACGCGGAGTCGCGTCGCGCAGCTGTCGCGAACCAACCGGAACACTACCCAGAAATTACGTCAGTTCTATATTTTTTAACTAAAACCTCCTTCTCTATCTCTTCTATTAATAAACTGTGAAAAAAAACAGCGTCATGAATAACAATAGCCGTTTTGTTACTGACTTCAGCGATTATATCGTATCAACTCATTGTACCTGTAATGTGGTGTAATAGAGCCTTATCTAACGTAGCGTAATACGACTGGTTAATCTTGTCGATTATTGCATAACGTCATACTCCTTTTTCACCCTTGGATTGACGTAAGAAGTAAGCGTGTGTTGTGATGGGTCATGTAATTTCATCGGTCCTGTAGTATCACGTAGGCGTCTGTAACTTGTAATCGTAATACCGGCTCTTAAGTCGTAATCGTGATAACATCTAACAATAAATCGTGATCGCGATAAGGCCTTAGAATTTCTCGTTAACCTGGTGTTAAATTTAGTAAAAGCTAGGAGCGCTAAGTTATATAAGCGCATTCAAAGTACTTATGGAGCTGTGAACTTAATACCTAGCTTCATTTTTGTTGGGACGGTAATACCTACTTGTCGCTGAAAGTAATTTGAATAATGTGTTTCGTGAGAGAGTTCAAAGGCATTGTTACTTCCTTCTCAAAATTTTAATCTTTAATCAGAGGAGCAATTCCGGTATTTTTAAGACCGTCCGCATGTAAAATGTCGATCTCAACCTGTCAAAAATACAACCAATTTACATGTTTTTAACATTGACAGTCGCTGATATGAAGTTGCGCCCGCAATTTGAATGTTTTTTTTAATTGCGAGTTTTGGCCTTCTGTTTTAGATCAGTCTCGTTCTCGTTATGTTAAATTCGCATCACACTTTTGTTTTCTTTTGGTTCAATTTGAGTGATCTAATGTTACTTTGGCGTGTTCTGTCAGATGGTAATCGTTGCTAACCTATTACGTCAAAACAACGGTAATAGCTCCTCCAGTATAATACTAATGATTGGGCGCAATTAGCTGTATTTACTATTATATAACTGCTTTCTTTAATTCTTCTGACGCAACCCTCTAACTGGAATGGATTAACTTAAATTCTATGACATCGTTACGATTTTGACCCACTGTCCTTTGCCTTTTTTATCCTTGAAGCTACAAATTAAGCTGAGCCAATTAATTAATGGCAGGTTAACTAATAGTCTGTAAATACTGCGTAACCTTTCAATACGAATTGCGATTATTTGCGTTAAAAATAACGGATACATCCAATCGATGGCAATAGAAAACACAAAACTTAGAAGAATGCAAAACTTTTCAATACAATGACAACATTTGACCATGTGTAGGAGAGAAGAGACGATCTAAAATTAACACTTTATGTCACCACACTTATTACAACTTCTTATATGTCACTTTATCTAATTATAGGCTCGATATTCAAGTTCAAAGTGCATCGACAGTGCGTGAGAAAAATTGTCACAATACTCATAACAAGACGTATTACTTTCAACTCGTAACAAGAGATCATTCGCCTGCACTGGGTGCTGAGCCCACTGAGTCTAAGCCTAAGTCCACTAAGACTGCTGAGGCTACTAAGGCTACTGAACCTGCTGAGCCTGCCGACTACCAGTGTGTGCTGATCAGTGCTGAGTAGTTTGGTGTGTCCCGTGGATAGTGCAGTTACTGAAGAACTTATACCGCGTGTTTGGATGAAAATCGAGAGAAATGAAGGTGAGTTTGACTTGATAATTGTTGATCTAGTAATAAGTTAATCAAAGACATAGTCAAAATTATAGTGTGGAAGGCAAAACTATCGAGGATGAAAATAGCTTTTTTTTTAACTAAACAGAGCAGTGCAGAGTCGTTCATGTTTTTTTAAGTGTTTGTAGACCAAGTTCTTATTTCATGACTTACTTTCTGGAATTCATGGCAAAGGTTTCTGTGATCATATACTTTACGATGGATGTCCCCCAGATGTTAAAACGAACTGTGAAAACAGACAATTCTACTGAATGAACACAAAGTCATAATTTTATCAAAAGCTCAAGTTACGTGGTCAAGTTTAAGCAATCAAAAACATGTTATTCTTTTTATAACCAAAATTTCTTAACCGCGTAAAGAATACAAACGTTAATTACGTAATTCATTTCACATTCTCATGTTTTTTGAGAGTACACGAATTGTTATCTTCGAACAGATTACTAAAAGCCTTGAACCATGGACAATTTGATAGGTGTTATACGTTAGTTAAGCTAAAAGATGTTCTCTGTCATAACATTTATAATAAATAGCAGTGTGCCAAGGCCGTTGAGTAGGTTACTAAACCAAACATTGCAGTGTTATTTTGAAATGGGTCGCTAACTCGTTGACAGTGCTAAGTGACCAATGGATACTGAATTCTTTAAGCGTTTTTTAGGTAACCAATTTTATGTTGTGGAAACTGATTTAAAATAGGACGATTTAAGGTAGATCATGTAGTTAGTGACGCCACAAAAAGCTTCGTATGATCGTGATTGGACATTTTTGGGATTGGACTCATAACAATTATTTGTTTCTTTTCTAATCAGCCTGTCAAATCTTCTAAAGCTGCAGCATCTTGCTCGTTAACCTGATATATTTAATCGTCTATTTCTCCACGAAATGATCTTGCAACTTCAGTTCTATCAACTAAGCTCCACTGTGTGAAATCTCTACTGCATAATGTCTGCGTGGTTGCTGTTTAACACCTAAACGTAATTAGACTTCCAGTGTGTACATAATTTGTTGCCATTCTGTAACAAATTGAGTCGCACGTTTACTTCCGACTCGAGATTAATGTTTCGAGTAGAATCTTCTCATTAGCGAGGGGAAAAATGCATGTAAATTGTTGTAACAACTTGAGTTATGAGTAGTTGAGTGCACAGTCATCCTCATAATAAAAACCAAAGTGTTCAGAGCATTACTTTCATCATTGCCTAATCCAGTTCAATTTAGGTGAGTAGCTATCTGAATATCTAACTACTAACGATCCAAATTGTTTATGTTTATGCAATACTGACTAATCAGACTAGTCCATACCCAGAGGCTGTTTGCAGCCAATATAATAAATACAATGTACTTAATCCTCAATAGAATTTAAATAAAGTTCTATTCATCTGCATATCTTAACTAATAAAGACGACAAAATTTATTGAGATCTATATTTATGAAGTGCAAAGTTACGGGCGGCGCTCCGCAGTCTGCGCGCGTTGTTTGATTATGCAAAGCAGATACAATATCTCGTTGCATCATACTACATAACGTCTTATTGCAGTTTTTGACATAATCTATGGTAAAAAAATATGTTAAGGTGAAAATGTGTGAAGCATTAAGGTAATTTGGATCAGAAGTTGGTCACGTAAACCTAATTTGAGGAAATAATCTTCGATATTATTGATTATTTACGTTTAGGTTGTATGTAAAGACTTCAATCAGTGCGTCCTGCCTGTTATATATAAACTACGGAGCCGAAACATGGACACTCAAGGTACGGCTGTTCGGCTGGTCAATAAAATCAATGTCGCTCAGCGAGCTATGGAACGAGCTATTCTTGGAGAAAGAATCCAGAATGAGGTGATCCGGCAGAGAACCAAAGTTGTCGACATAGCTCACAGAATACGTAAGCTGAAGTGGAAATGGGCCGGCCATATTAGCCGCAGAACCGATGACTGTTGGGGTAGACGTGTTCTTGAGTGAAGACCGCGAATGGTGGAGCGACGTACTTTGCAAGATGGTACCATCTGGATGATAATTGCCGAGAATCGAGCTGAATGGTGTGCAATTGGAGAGACTTATGTCCAGCAGTGGACTGCTGTAATCTGATGATGAGGGTGTCTTACACCCTAAATGTATATTAATAATTCAGGCTCCTAAATTCAATCGAAATTTGTCAGAAACAAGATTGCTGCCCTAGCTGGCACCCTAAACGTGTCCAGTATTCTCAGCGTTATTCAACAAAAAACAATTAAACTCTCTACTTCTTATATGTAGATATAAAACTTTCAATTATCGCAGTTAGTTATACAACCAATTGTGGCCGCAGTAGGTTGACATTGTTAAACCATTATTTATAGTAATCTCTCATCTCCATCTTAACATTTAGATCAACAAAATGAACGCGATTTCTTTGATTACATAATCGATGCTTCACGAGTGTTCTAAAATTAGCAATTTTGTTCTAATCACCGTTATCTAAAATGTAATCAATCACCAATTGCTCTATCAGCAACTTGTACAGTTAAACAACTTCATGCACTGTTAACCGGAGACGTAACTAAGTTATTTTAATAAGGAAGAGCCTACTGCGCCGAATGTTTCTTACTATCTTATTGAATACCATTAACGCACATTATATCATCTGGTATTCAGGCATCACTTACGGTTTTAGAAAGGGAAGGGCATCAGTTAGATGCATTCGAGAAGGTAAGAAATTAGATCACGTATTTATCATCTATAACTCAACTCAACAGATGTGTATTGCAAGATTTATTAAACACCGTGAGTTGATAAGTTGAAACATGTTCATTGCATGTTTGTTAGACGCTACATTAATGTGAATTGTGTTACAATTTCTATCTAAAACTATCTTGCTTTTCTATGTCTTTACTGGCCCAAATTTTCCTATCATTGCGGACCGTGGTCTCTCCTTTTAACAATCCGCTGATCCTTCTCTGTTGTTACTTGGTCCTACTATCTCGTAGTTCAGTGAACGACGAGTTGTAACTTCCTATCAAAGACGGCCAATGGGATGTCGTGAATGTGTATGTATGACGTTTCTTCTTTCTAGAAATGGTTTTCGTTTCCTGAATCGACCATAGAATCTGACAAAACCTCGCCAAAAGTTCTATGAGTATAGAGAAGCTTTTTAACGTTGTTTCTTTTTATTTTGGAACAAAAACTGCATTTACATACATGCAGGTATATAAAATTATGTAAGTATGTATGACTAATGATTGTATCACATAGTTACCTTAGTTGGACAAAAGTGCGTTCTCACAATACAGCCTGAGCGTAACAAGTGACAAATAACAAACACGACGTAACACATAATAGTTCACCCGGGAAGTGCTCAGTAATGCGTTTGCGCAACTATAAAACGGCCGGTACATGGTTAACGGACCACTTCCAATTTTAAAACTGTGTTTACTTAGTTACTTCAATTCAATGTATTTTTTTTTGTTTTTTGTAAAAAATAACTTCTTTTTCTACGTACCTAAGATGTCTTGTTAAAAATGACATTGTTGTGAAATGAAAAAGTTTATTCTGAAAATATCGGAATTACATTTACAAGTCATAAAAAAAGCTAGATGGATTCGACATTTCCTATCTGCCTATTCAAACACGCGTAGTAGGACCTACTTTCGTCGAGGGAAGAATAGTCAAAATGACAGATAGAATAGATAAAATGACAGATTAATTGATAGGGTATAATGATAGGGTACTTTCAGAATTAGACCATAATCGCTCACACACAGTGCTCACATCAATCATTTGCATTCCGATTTAGATATCACGATTACGACATCTGCGGGCTGTCAACGATTCGGAACGCTCGTATACGCGCTCACAATGTTCGCTCAACGTCAAAACTCATAACATGACCCCAAGCCTGGTACAAGAAAGACCGATTGAATAGTTTCAAGAAAATAGAAGTTCAATGTATTGACACTCCCTCTTGTATGCTCTAATTTGATCAAATTGGTATAATCATGTGAGAACCATGTAGATTAAGTTTAAGGCATGATATGTCGCAGGCATGATACGTCGCAAGCATGATATATGGGAGCAGTAGTGGTCCAGTGGTAACGGCCGCGACTTACGAGTTGTAGGTCGTTAGGTCCGAACCCAGACAGGCGCTTTACTTTGAGTAAATTATTTCATCACCAATACTCTCAAAACGGTGAAGGATAACATCGTGAGGAAACCGGCATGTCTTAGAACCAAAAATTCGAAGACATGTGATGTGACGTCTATCAACCCGCACTGGGCCCGCGTGGTGGATTATGGTCCACTTCGTCTCACAGAGAGGAGGCCTGTGACCCAGCAGTAGGGACATAATAGGCGGATTATGAATCATATGTCGCGATTTAGGGTACCTATACTTCTTCTTTACCACCGACATGACGGCAATCAAAATTGAGTTTCATAACGACATAAAAAAATTAAGACATGATTTTCGTATATGTATGTCAAAAAACTTAAAACCTACACTCGGTTTCAAAACTAACGGGTCAGTCACATAAGTTCGAATATCTACAAAACTGTAAGAGATAGATCAATAAAATAAAACACAGAATAAAGACTATTTAGTTGCGCTTCTTATTACATACTTTTTATACTGGCTGATGAATGAAACTTATTTACAAAAAAACAAAAATAGAAAAATGTAAAATTGTTGAAAACAAAATTTTTGCTTTATGTCACTATGGTTTCTTTCCATTTCTATTCTGTCACAAAAAAAATATATTGTGAACGACTTCCACTTGCATAATCAGTATTCTGTGAGGTGGAGCATGGCAGTCACGTTAGATGAATGTACCAGAATCCTGACTTTCTTGTAACTTTGTCGGAGCCAGCGTGAAACAGCAAGAAACATTGGTGTATCTTTGTCGACTGTTCAGCGGGTAGTCCAGCGGTACCGAGAGACCGGATCGCACCTTCGGAGACCAGGAAATGGCAGGCCAAGATGCACAACGGCCAGGGATGACAGATACCTGGTGGCTACAATGCTCCGAAATCGTTTTCAAACTGCAGTTGGTCTAAAAAACCACTTTATTCGCTTTGGTGGTAGCAATTTAATCAAGGCCCGCAAATGGCCCCAAACTGGAACGGCAACATCGAATTGCAAGACAGAGATACGTGCGCGAGCACCAACACTGGACACTGGACGATTGGTCTAGGGTAATGTTCACGGACGAATCGAAATTCATGCTTTACAAGCATGATGGTAGGCAGTTGGTGTACAGAAGACCAGGGGAACGCTTACATCAAGACTGTGTGGAGGAAAAAGTGGCACAAGGCGGTGGCTCAGTACTTGTTTGAGCTGGAATTTCTGCCGAGGCCCGCACCGGGCTCGTGCTAATTCAAAATGGCACTCTGAGTGCAGAGAGGTACGTGGAGGAGGTCCTGAATGAGCAGGTGGGACCTTTCATGGCGAGGATGGACTGGTATGGTGTATTAATGCATGATAATGCGCGTCCCCATACCGCCGGATTTGTAAATGAATACCTTGAAGAGGTCGGTATCTCTATATATATATTTTTTTTTTTTGAGAATTAGTATACGAGGGCTGCACTAAAAGTATCAGGAATGGAATATTTCCACTGTTCTTGTCATATTAAAATCTTTTTAATTGAAAACTCCTTGGTTTTAAAAATCGAATATCATTTATTTATTTAAAAAAAGATTCTCGGTCTTGTCACAAGGTTTTGTCAAACTTGTTTAGTCGTTGAGAAAATGGAATTGACTTGAGAAAATTCAAGAGCGATGATTTATTATGACTTTCGAAGTGGTTTAACACAAAAGCAGTGTGTTGACTGGATGATTTCTGCATTTGGTGATGAAGCCCCATCCAAAACCACAATTTATCGCTGGTTTGCTGAATTTCAACGTGGGCGTGTCAAGCTCAGTGATGATCCCCGTCAAGGTCGTCCAAAAACTGCAGTCACCCAAGAAAACGTTGATGCTGTGCGTAAGCTGATGTGGTATTTTGTTACAACAAAATCACATCTTATAATCTATTTATCTATTTAACACCTGAGGAGCTGTTGTGCACAGTAATTCTTTCTATGATTCAATAAGTACCAAAGTTTTTATGAAAATTGTATGAAACACATTTTACTTACATTTCTTTATCTGATAATTATTGTACTGCTGAAAAGCAAACCTTTAGATACATCTGTCTATTTTTCCACATCCTTTTATATCATTTCATGTGATCTCATATTATTTTCCTTCTATTGAATGTTGTGACATTTTGTATCTAACATTGTCATCTGTCAGTTTTTCTTTTTCTATGGTATAGAGCTAAGAGGTCGTCTATTTTAATGTAAGGTATCGTAAAACTAGTGTTAAGCCAGGTTCTCACTGTAAGCCATCTTTATAGTTCCTGGCCGATAACCAATTAAGAAGTATTTGGATTGAAAACTAAAAAAGTGACTTCTAGAACGATCGGCCAGAAGCTATTTAACGATCCGATACTTTTCACCAGGTTCTGTTCTTTTGATTCCGTCTTTTGACTCGGTCTTTTGGCTTCTTTCATTTTGCAATTTTTCTTACTCATCAGTTTATGTTTTTCTAAAAAGCTATTTAAATATAAACCTTTTCTAGAAGTTATTCTCAGTAAATTTATTATAAACATCTAGTGTGTGTAAATGTGTTGGACTCACTTGATCACCTCCGACCCTCCCACTTGCGTCCACGAGAGGAGTTCGAGACGGTTTGCATAGAAATAATAAACGTGGCGTGAGACACCGCCGCCGGAACAAACATCAACAGACGCGAGCTCCCTCGCAACGGGCTGCGGACTGATGGAGAGGCTGCTGCGAGCTCCCACTCGACGGACTGCGGGACGGAGGAGCGGCCGACGCGAGCTTATTTTATTCGTGAGCTGCTTCGCGACTGTGAGCACGGAGAGGCTGCTGCGAGCTTCAACCACAGACTGCGGGCCAGAGGAGCGGCCGACGCCTCGAGCTACTACCGACTAATCATTTCTAATCCTTAATATCTTTTTACTTACTTTTTTATTTTATATTCTAAAAATTATTATAACTTGTAACCACGTTTAGCCAGTCGGCTAAACGTTTCGTCACAGTTTGGCGCCCTTCTTTCTTGAACCTCACACCCTCTATTATAATACACTCTATCTCGTGCACTCATTAGGCGAAAACGTCTATAAACCCTCCTCAAACATACACTCTCACTATCTTGAAATTTTTTGACTCTAACGCCCTCACGCGCGATATCTAACTATTTTCATAGCGTGGGCTCGATTTTTTTCCTTCAAAATTCTAAAAAACTACTACCACTAGTATAGACAATTCTGGAATAACCTTTTTGTTTTCATAACTTCGTCATTATTTATTACAACCTAGTTACTCATAGGAGTACCTTTCTCTTAAAGGGATCCCTAGACGATCAATCCCCTTAAACTTAAAAAAATTCTACTACTAATGTTAGAACGCTCCGAAATCCTCTCTTAGTACCTCTTTAAGTATCTCTCTAACCCTCTCTTAGTACCTCTCTAATCCTCTCTTAGTACCTCTCTAATCCTCTCTTACCCTCTTAGTATCTCTCTCACCCTCTCTTAGTACCTCTCTAACCCTCTCTTAGTTCCTCTCTAACCCTCTGTTAGTACCTCTCTTACCCTCTTAGTACCTCTCTAATCCCCTCTTAATACCTCTCTAATCCTCTCTTAGTACCTCTAATCCTCTCTTAGTACCTCTAAACCTCTCTTAGTACCTCTAAACCTCTCTTAGTACCTCTCTAATCCTCTCTTAGTACCTCTAAACCTCTCTTAGTACTTCTCTAATCCTCTCTTAGTCTAACCCTCAAAGATCCTCTTAGACCCTCTAAGTCTTACCCTCTCAAACCCTCCTGGATCCTCTTAGTCTCTTTCTTAGTTTAACCCTCTCAAATCCTCTTAGTACCTCTTTGGCCCTCTTAGACACTCTTAGTCTAACTTTCTTATACCCTCTTAGTACCTCTTAGTATAACCCGCTAAGACCCTCATAAGCACTTAACCTATTAGGCTAACTTTTTAATCCCATTATTATTTATTTTATTCTTATGAATGTATATAGGTTATTTAGTCATACACTTTCGAGCGGTTGGCAACTCTATAAAAAGCCCCTAATGCCACGTAATTATTCTTCTTAAACTTGGTTTTTCTTAAACTTAGTTTCTCTTAAACTCTTAAACCCAGTTTTATCAAAAACTTGGTTTTCTTAACCTCTAAACAGGCTAATAAAGCCTCTAATGCCTTGTACATATTGTAAATAATTTAAACATGGGTTTTCAAACAGGTGCGGGTTACGACACCTAATTAAAAAAATAAGCCTTCGTAATTTAATTAAATATTTCCTTGTGGAGTATGCGTCATCGAATGTGAACCATATCCCCTCCGTATGATTGAATGAGAGAGTTTGCTGAAAGAATGAAGGAGATTGTATGTTAGGTCAAGGAATTATTTTAACCATCAAAATTTTCAATGAGTTGAAAATTTTCCGGGGTTGTTGGGGAAATGTGGTATTTTGTTACAACAAAATCACATCTTATAATCTATTTATCTATTTAACACCTGAGGGGCTGTTGTGCACAGTAATTGTTTCTATGATTCAATAAGTACCAAAGTTTTTATGAAAATTGTATGAAACACATTTTACTTACATTTCTTTATCTGATAATTATTGTACTGCTGAAAAGCAAACCTTTAGATACATCTGTCTATTTTTCCACATCCTTTTATATCATTTCATGTGATCTCATATTATTTTCCTTCTACTGAATGTTGTGACATTTTGTATCTAACATGTCATCTGTCAGTTTTTCTTTTTCTATGGTATAGAGCTAAGAGGTCGTCTATTTTATTGTAAAGGTATCGTAAAACTAGTGTTAAGCCGGGTTCTCACTGTAAGCCATCTTTATAGTTCCTGGCCGATAACCAATTAAGAAGTATTTGGATTGAAAACTAAAAAAGTGACTTCTAGAACGTTTTTTTTTTTTTTTTTTTATAAATGGCATCTCGCAGGTCAACCTATGAGGTTGTCGTCTGCTTAGACGGACTTGCCTGTGGATTCCCTAATAAATTAAGACCTCCAGCCAGGACTTAAACTTAAATACTAACTAAAAACTAAGCGACTACACGCTAAGGGCACCCCCTGTGGGGTACGAACCTCGGCTTAGGGCGTCGCTGGAAGAGGGCAGCAAATGACTAGCTGGATCAGGAATGATATTATTTAGGGACGAATTTAAAGCTACAGGCTCAGCGGCGCGGGCTGGCTCTAGCAAGGGTCGGGAGGGGCGTAGATTTGGGCGTCGCGGCGGGCCTCGGCGGCGAGGACGGTAGGACGGCGATCGGGTTTGGGGCTTATGAAGCGTGCTGGTTGCCTTACTACTCTCCTGGAGGAGGGTAGTGGCGTCGTCGGGGGCGATTAAGGTATGCCTTGGTCGGCGAATACTACTAATACGGGAAGGAGTGTAGCGGGCGGCCGCTGAGATCAAGGGGTTGGGGTGTTTTATGCCACAGTCCAAGAAACGCTTCGATAAGCGTTTCATGAACTGGTTTATGGTAGGCATTTTAAGATCGATGTGGAGATTTATATTACGGACATAGAAGGGGGCACCCGTGACCTTTCTGAGGAAATGGTTCTGGAGGGTCTGCATCTTATGGAGATGACGTGGGTGAGCGTGCGCGAATACAACGCAGGCATAGGTCATGATGGGACGGATGACTGCGGTGTAGATGCGCAGCTTGCATTTAAGTGACAGTTTGCAACGGGCTGTCAGAATAAAGTGGAGTCTACCAAGAGCGAAAGCGGCGCGCGCGCGAACAGCCTTAATGTGCTCTTTGAACGTTAAGTTTTGATCAAGGATCACGCCTAGGTATTTGGCTTGCTTCTCCCAAGGGATTGGCTTGCCGTACATAGTGATCGGGCTGGGAAGGGGGGGTGGGACTCGACGACGTCTCGAGAAGAGAACCGCCTGACTCTTATCGGGGTTGACCTCGATTCTCCATTTCCGGAACCAAGCGCCTAAGACGTTTGCGGAGGTTTGGAGAGTACGAGCTATAGCATTGGGACAATGACCGGTATAGTAAACGGCAGTGTCGTCGGCGAAGAGAGCCAACTGAGCCTTTTTACTCTGTGGGATATCGCTGGTGAACAGCGTGAAAACTAGAGGAGATATGACGGAACCCTGAGGGACACCGGCGCGAATAGGGTGAGGGGACGAGAGTGCACCCTCGATGCGATAGCGGAAGGTGCGATTCGACAAAAAGTCTCGTAAGATGAGTACGAGACGATCTGGCACTCCTAGTTGGTAAAGCTTGTATAACAAGCCGTTGTGCCAGACTTTGTCGAAGGCTTTCGCTATGTCGAAGAATAGCACACCCGTCGTCGCGTTACGCTGCATACCGGCGCACAAGTGCTCTACGATACGGTGGACCTGGTGGATACTCGAGTGTTGTGGACGGAAACCAAACTGCTCGTTGGGAATGAGGCTCTTTGCTTCGGCGTAGTCTTTGAGACGCTTATAAATAAGCCTCTCGTAGATTTTTCCGAGAACGTTGAGTAAGCTAATGGGACGGTAGCTGGAGGGCTCAGACTTTGGCTTGCCTGGCTTTGGGATACCGATGACTGTTGCTTCTTTCCACGCTTGTGGGAAGATGTTGTTGCTCATGGCGCCATTGAAGATGGCGGTCATAAGCATTATTAGCGGGGCAGGAAGGAGTTTGTATACCTTATTGGTAATACCATCCGAACCGGGGGCCTTACGAGCGTGGAGCCCTTTAATGATGTCGTGCACTTCGTCTGGAGTGACGGGAGGCAGAGGATCATCAGGGTCTTCGACGGGAGGGAGGGAGGCTCTTCGTTCGACTTCAGCGTCGACCTTGTTCAGGTGGGCTTGGTCTACTGGTTGGGAGCTGGGAGAACATTGGGACTCTAGGCTGTCGGCAAGACATTCAGCCTTATCGGGACTGTCGAAAGCGACACTATTGTCGGGGCGGATGAGAGGAGGCATAGAGACCTCTTCTGAGGAACGCAATTTCCTCTGTAATTGCCAGAAGGCTTGATGAGTGGGCTCGAGTTCGCTGAGCATCTTGTTCCAGCCCTCAGAGCGAACCTCCCCTATGCGTTTCTTTACAGCACGCTGTAAATGGCGCATGTGGGCTTTGTTCGCGTCACAAGGGAAGGAGTCGTAGGCACGGATGGCCGCGTTCTTCTCGGTTATCAGGTTACGTACGTCAGTAGGTAGTTTCCAGCGATGGTCTTCCATCACCGGAACTTCCCGTGAACAATCCGTCAATACGGATTGTACGTGCTCTGTAAACGAGTCGATTGCGGCCGTCGTGTCGGCGACTGACACTAAGTGATCGGGGATGGTGTCTAAGTGAGGCGACGAGGTGGATTTCAGTCTTTCGCTTACTTTCCTCCAGTCGGTTATCGTCTGGGTCTGAGGGGGGCGGTTGGGGTCGATCGGGCCCGAGTAGGGTGCAAGATGCATGACTACAGGGCGGTGGTCAGAATTTAGCTCGTGGAACGTCTCAATCGATTGCAAACGGAGGTTCACATTCTTGAGCAGCGCTACATCGAGAACATCGGGAAGGTGATTAGGATTACCTGGGAAGTGAGTCGGGCTCATTGGAGCGATGACGTCAAAGTTAAGGGATTCGCCTAACTTGAAAACTAACCTACCTCTGGTTGAGGTTGTGCTACTATTCCACGCCGGGTGCTTGGCATTAAGATCCCCCGCCAAGATGACGGAGTCACTCATACCGAAGAGGGCAGTGAAGTCCTTTTGGAGCGAGATGGGATCCTCCGGACCATTGTCGGGTGGGATATAAGCGGAGATGATGGTGATCGGTTGGTGGACTTCTAGAACGATCGGCCAGAGGCTATATAAACGATCCGATACTTTTCACCAGGTTCTGTTCTTTTGATTCCGTCTTTTGACTCGGTCTTTTGGCTTCTTTCATTTTGCAATTTTTCTTACTCATCAGTTTATGTTTTTCTAAAAAGCTATTTAAATATAAACCTTTTCTAGAAGTTATTCTCAGTAAATTTATTATAAACATCTAGTGTGTGTAAATGTGTTGGACTCACTTGATCACCTCCGACCCTCCCACTTGCGTCCACGAGAGGAGTTCGAGACGGTTTGCATAGAAATAATAAACGTGGCGTGAGACACCGCTGCCGGAACAAACACCAACCGACGCGAGCTCCCTCGCAACGGGCTGCGGACTGATGGAGAGGCTGCTGCGAGCTCCCACTCGACGGACTGCGGGACGGAGGAGCGGCCGACGCGAGCTTATTTTATTCGTGAGCTGCTTCGCGACTGTGAGCACGGAGAGGCTGCTGCGAGCTTCAACCACAGACTGCGGGCCAGAGGAGCGGCCGACGCCTCGAGCTACTACCGACTAATCATTTCTAATCCTTAATATCTTTTTACTTACTTTTGTATTTTATAATCTAAAAATCATTTTAACTTGTAACCACGTTTAGCCAGTCGGTTAACCGTTACGTTACACTGATTGAGGAAGATCGTCATGTGACATACCGCAAAATTCAGGCAACTTTAGACATTGGCATGAGTCAAATACAAATAATCTTGCATGAACAATTAGGTGTAAAAAAAGTTGTTTTCCAGATGGATACCGCATTCGCTCTGTGAAGAGCAAAAAGCGGCTCGCGTTACTTGGTGCATCAGAACTCTCGAAAGATTCCACGCAGGATCCTCAAATGCTGTATACAACATCGTATCAGGTGACGAATCCTGGATATACGCAGGAACCCGAAAGAAAAAACCAGTCACGAGTTTGGGTGTTCGAATATGAGTTAAAGCCAACAAAAATTGTTCGTTCACGGAGTGTTGCAAAAAAAATGGTGGCCACGTTTGTCTCCAAAACCGGCCATGTTACGACTATTCCTCTTGAGGGACAAAGAACGGTTAATGCAGAATGGTATGGTTGCATTTGTTTGCCACAGGTCACTTCTGAACTCCGTAAAGAGAACTGCAACCGCCGCATCATCCTCCATCACGACAATGCGAGTTCTCACACCGCACACAGAACAAAAGAGTTTTTAGAGCAAGAAAACATAGAATTATTAGACCATCCGCCGTACAGCCCCGACCTAAGCCCTAATGATTTCTATACTTTCCCTAAAATAAAGAATAAATTGCGTGGACAGAGATTTTCATCACCTGAAGAAGCTGTGGACGCCCACAAAACGGCCATTTTGGAGACCCCAACTTCCGAATGGAATGGTTGCTTCAATGATTGGTTCCATCGTATGGAAAAATGTGTCAAATTTCGCGGAGAATACTTCGAAAAGCAATAAATACATTTTTAAATAGTAATGTTGTGTCACTTCTTTGATTCCCGAAATTTTCAGTGCCGCCCTCGTAAAGGTACACATAAGTTTCAATTTATTCATTTTTTGTATCATTAAATGCCCAATCGAACAGTATTCGTTTCATTATGCTATCATACGTAGTTCGGCAGATATTCGGACTTTTGTGACTGACCCGTTATTTGGAACCGAGTGTATATCCCAGAGGAGTGGCCGCGCTTCTTGCGTTTCAAAAAAGTTAAACTTTTACGAAACAAAGTTTATGGTCAGTATATCCTTGAATGGAGGGCTGTTTTGTTTCTAATCCTCAATTCGCTTATCTAGCATATGCAGGTACAAGGTAGACCTTGCCATGAGTTTTTTACTCGAATAAGTTTTAAAAATGAAATAATCAGAGATA
Source organism: Dasypolia templi (assembly GCA_963555695.1). Taxonomy (NCBI): domain Eukaryota; kingdom Metazoa; phylum Arthropoda; class Insecta; order Lepidoptera; family Noctuidae; genus Dasypolia; species Dasypolia templi. Next base: position 16,125,863 of record OY743155.1, read on the forward strand.
AATATTGGTGTAAATCAAGCAGTTTTTCGTACTCGTTGCTATCCTGTTAACTTGGAAGTCAGTGTCGAAAGCAAAATTATTTTAAAATTGTTGGATGACGTACCTGATGTGGTACCTGGGTTTAACAGGTAGGTATCAATTTGGGTGACAACTAAATATGTAATAATTGAAACCTGCCTTAGATTTCAATTCCACTACATTGATCAAAAAACCATGACTTAATACCTAATTATATTATAATGGGCTGAAAGAATGAAAATACCATAGTACTAAATTATCTCAAAGCGCAAATGTTTGCTATAAATTAACTTAATTGCAACTCATTTAAAATTATAATTGGCAGCACAAACTACTACAGTTAAAATAAAACGATTATGAAAAAAATAAACGTTAAAAACATGCAAATTCTGCGACAATAACGGCATGAAACTTTTTAAACGCATTATGGTCCGAAGGAAACAATTGAGTGGCGCAAAAAATGAGTCTAAATCATTGTAAATTAAACAGATACGCGTGCGGAAGAAAAACGTCGGACGAAAATAATGGTTATTAACCGTGAGTAGGCTTGCCTGAATGTGCCTACGTGACCGGCCGAAATTCAACCGTGCACGAGCGCAGATTTTTCGACTCAGTTGATCGATGTTAGAGCCTAATTAAACATTGAATTGCTCGATGTTGTTAATTTTAGGTAGGACTACAAATTGGCAAAATAAAATAAACCTGATGACAGCAGTGTCTGTAAGTTTAGGATCACAAATTGAGAATGCATTTAAGCTGATTTTGTTTAAATAACAAGTATGAAGCTATTTGGTTAAACGTACCGTAAACTTTGGTATCGATAATTTACAACTTAACTACTTACCAGAACGAATAAACTTACCTACAAATTCTATGCATAAAACCAGGTAAGTATACGAATGTAAGTTTTATTTTAAATTTATCACTCTTGAATCGTAATCCAACAAAAAGCAGTCACGAACCATAGCGACCTGTCATAAATAAAACCGTTGCCATGACGACCAGCCATGCAAATAGCGTCCTCGAATCGTTGGAACTGGTCGTGGAAAGTGAATCCAATAGCCGATGATATAACTGGGTCGTAATACTATTCCCATGAGCCCGAGGCAATGGTCACCTTCTAAGATGAAGAAAGACAATGACAATGACAGAGACAATGTATTAGAACGAATAGAATATTATTTCGCGTTAAAAGTTCTAGCGTCATTTTGTAACTATCTAAAAGAAGTTTCGTGATCTCCAAGGATTATTTTCAACCAGTGTAACAATTGACATTTAAATTAGTGTCAGATATCGCTTAAGATGGACGTTGGTTTTAAAATAGAAAGTGTAACAGAGCGTATAGTAGTAGCATATAATTTATAACTTTAACTTGATGCATCAATGAACGAGACATACAATAAAATCGTGGCTCAAGTCTAGTTCCGTAAAATATAAAAACCGCATTTTGGTGTCTGCTGTATGAAACTTTTGGTCTCTTTCAAAATGTTTAGTTACAGAACTTTATCAATAAAGGTATGACAATTGATTTGCACTCGACATTTTTGAAACTAACCCCAAGACGGTATTTTTGTGTACTGTGGAGATCCATCAAGACGTTGCGGCAAAAATGGGCGCTATCTATGAAGTGCTGGACATCTTTAGCAGGAAACATAAAAGAAAACTCTCTTTTCTAAACATTAATTTTTTCTATTGTTTTGACACTTTCATAAACCTTCTACTATACTAACTCAAGTTTATTTCTAACAGTTAGTGTTAATTTTTTGCCCGTCCGCCCCTTGTGCCCCCACAGAAAAAATCCTGGATCCGCCCTTGGTTGTATGGCGCAAACTATGATATCTTGCCCTCTGATCTTCTCCCTATGATATCTTGGTTGTATCTTGCCCTCTGTGCTCTAAAAAATGCAGCCATAGCGGCCTCTGCGCTCCCAATGACGATGCAATGGAAGCGGCAAGTTTAATACACTTTCGAGCCATCGACACTACGAAGAAGAAGCATAGCTATGAAACCGAGTATTGGTAATTTAATAGTAAAGATTTATTGTTCAACTAGGACTAGATTACATAGTAAGGTAGTATAACATAAAGCACAAGCATAAACTTTCTGAATCTAGTTAGTGGGTGCGGTACTGTTTGTGCTCCTAGATAGGTAAGCAAAATAACCTGTGTTTAGGAGCAATATCTGTCTACTGCCTGTTTGAAGAAAAGTCGACGTGACCTTTTACTTTTATGAGTCGTAGATAGACATTTTTAATGTGGATCAATAATGGCGCCCAACAAACATTAATAATTTGTTGTTGGGCGCCAAATGGGGACTTTGATTTTCTTGTTTTTTTTTTTAACTATTTAATTATGTAAGCAGTGGGCACTTCACAAACGACAAACGTAGTGTAGGACGCCCTCCGGCCAGGTGGGATGACGATCTGCGAAAGACTGCAGGCAAATGCTGGATGCGTCAAGCTGAAGACGGGGCGCTATGGTGCTCATTAGGGGAGGCCTATGTCCAGCAGTGGACTAATATAGGCTGATGATGATGATGTAGGGTACTATACAACTTTTGGCATGTGTTTAAAATAATCATGATTGAGGTTTCAGTTTCAATCTTTATCTGATTTTTAACAACACTAGAAACAAATAATCGAACATCGAGAAACACAGAAAAAACTTCATTTGTCACATAACCATGACTATGAATGAGAATGTCAACAAACAAGCGCTCCAGTACCAATGTAATGCTTCTACCTAGACACTACCCGTGCAGCGTAACAGCGTAACCGTGTTATGTGATAGCAGTCGCTGAAGGACCGGCGTTTGCGCAGTGAAGGTAACCGGTAGTCACGGCTACGTTGATGAGCACTCTCTGTTAATGACGTGTTATTTGTTATCCAATATTTCAATGTGTTAACTATAGGTAGTCCCTGTCTTCAATTTCATTTCTGAACAAAAAGTTTTAATCTTCACATATGGTCTCCTACTATCAGGTTTTATAAAGCTTCTGCTGTATTAATGGTTGTCGTTTAAATCATTAAGGAGATTTCGCCTTTCGATCTGTTCTTTTCTAAAAACTGATTTACTGGACTACTGTCCTTGCAACTTCTTTGTGAGTTTTCATATCAGAAAATATCTTAAATGCAATATTTTGATTATAAATACTTATTAGAGCAGTCTTGGCGCACTGGTAACGGCCGCGACTTGCGAGTTGTAGGTCGTAGGCGCTTTACTTTATGTAAATTATTTCATCACCACTGCTCTTAGAACGGTGAAGGAAAACATCTTGAGGAAACCGGCATGTCTTGTAACCAAAAATTTGAAGACATGTGACATCTCTCATCACCAACCCGCACTGGGCCCGCGTGGTGGTTTACGGCCCACTCCCCTCTCACAGACAGGCCTGTTTCCCAGCAGTGGGAACATCGAGGCTGATTAAGCATTATGCAAACACATTACATGTCGTCATCTCATTAAAATACGAAATTGATTAAATTTATAAACAAAACGAACTGATTATCCAATAACAAGGTTGGCGTTCGTGACCATGCCACTGATATTATTTGAATATAGAACGGCGAGGCTATGACCGCAAATCCTTTGCAAGGCAGGCAACATTGCGACAACAAACTCGCCGGTCGTTACGTAAGGTTTGCAACACCGAGTGCAGCCCTGATAAATGTAACATGATGATACATTAGTCGGTTTTACAATTTCATAGGATTTATTTTAACAATTTAAGACGATACCCCGACCAAAACCTTGCAATAGAGCGTTATTCAGAGGCTATTTACTCATTAATTAAGAGTAATAAACTACATTTAAAAACACATTATTAATGCTTATTCTCTCATCACATTGCACGTTCTTTATTATTGTAATGTGTTTTAATATATTTAAAATTACCTTTTAAAAAGTGTCAAAAATGATTGATTACATACACCTGTTGCTACAGGTGAGGTTCTTATAATTTGAGGATTACATAAGACTAAATCATTTAAAAATCTAAATAATCCACGTTTTTCTAAAAACTGCTTTTCTCTTTTTATTTAAATATTTAAATAAATTTTGGCGAATTCTATGATAAAGAGGCGTGCACAGGGAGAGAGCGAGACTTAGCGGCGGGACGGAGAAGAACCAAACACTCAAGGCCGATTGGCCTTAATTTTTCAAAATCCTTGTTTGTCTATGTAGGTAATTATTATTAATTCATGACTAGTATGTAAAGAAATCAGGTAACACCCTCTTCAAAAAAAAAAAAAAAATATTGTGAAGGTTTAACCCTCGCCATGCCTACATGCCACCTATACCGTTGTTTTTCATTCAAATTTGAATTTTGCGACTAACCGCACTCAGTAGCTGGCTGTTATGAATCGCTAGACGGAGACGGAGACGGAGCACTCTCCCGTGGTAGTAATATGTGCGTATAGTTCGCGCGGGTCTCACAGACCCCACCAGGCATTTGGTGTGCCTTTTTTGTGTAGGTATTTTATTGTAGTGTTTTTGTAAATCAATGTTATTATTGTGGTTAAAAAAAGATGTATTATGTTTACGTTTCAAAATGGGTAGCCATATTAGTAATGCATTACTATCTATGCGATGGTCATATTAGTAATGTATTACTAGACGTTGCTGAATAGGATGAAGTAACTTTCAATTAAAGCGGAGAAGAGTCCGATCAAGTGAGTCAGGAGAGCGAAGCGTGTGATTCAGAGGCAGAAAACAATGTATTGGGAGAGGCTGTCGCGGAAGATACAATGTTTCATACAAATGTAAGACTCCGAAGAACGAGACGTAAGATCTTACAATAAGTGCCAAAATTATTCAAATGCGCAACTGACCAGAGAAAAAGGAAAATCGAAAAAATGTTTCATAAAAGTCTTGTGCCTTGCACTGATTCAACATTTGCAGTCAACAAACAATTACTTTTCTACATTTCTTCACAATGTATTGGTAGCCATTTGGGTACCCTAAATGGCACACCATTATATAACCAAGTTTTGTTATCAACGTAGACGCTACGTTTACCCAGTCAAGAAAGGCTGCAAAACACAATACATCTGTGAGACCTGTAAGTATTACTTATGTCTGGTTCATGCAATTTTCCAATGTGCTATTTGCTGCAGAACCCAGAGCCCTAGAAAATGTTCATAGAAGAGACAAAGACTGAATTTTATAGTTAAGTGCATGGAAGTTCCTTATATCTTATAAAGTCTGATTGAGATCTCTTTAGTTTTTTAATAAATAATGTATGTTTATAAGAGTAAAAAGTATTTTTTTCTTCACCAAACGTCAAGAGTAATGATTGTCAGATAGTATTGAATCAAGAGAAACTAGAATTCGTCGATAAAACGGTTTTCTTGGAGATCACGCTCAACTCAAGGCTACAATGGGGTCCTCATTTAACACCTCTTGCAGGACGGCTAAGTTCAGCAGCTTACGATGCCAGAAAAATCCGTCAATTTACTGATGTGGATACCGCGAGGCTGGTCTATTTTAGTTACTTTCATAGTATCATGTCTTACGGTATTTTACTTTGGGGACGGGCTGCAGTCATCGAGTCTATTTTTTTTCTGCAGAAAAGAGCCATCAGAGCCATATATAATCTCCGCAGGCGCGATTCTCTAAGGTAACTGTTTAAGGATATTAACATCATGACGGTATCTTGTCAATACATCTATGAAATTACATCTTTACAGTAAAATATGTGAAAGACATAATTATAGTACTTGAATTCGGGACCACGGGACAGTCTGAAACCCGGTTTCAGACTGGCTAAAGTAGGCTAAATGATTTGAGTTTGAGTTTGTTAAAAACTCTACTAGTTTAATTTAATTAGAAAAATAATTAATAAAACTTATTGATTCGTATTTTTTTTTTGTTAACTAATAATTTATACCCCTTAGTATAACATTACAACAATAAATTAACTTATTTATCAAAACTTCTTTGAGAAATTACATGTAAAAAATCCGGGTCTGCCAAACCCACCAGACATACCGTGTAAAATTTTGCCGCCAGGCAATGCGAGGGTTAATAACTTAATTGTGCGTAACGTTCAGTTTTTGTAACATGAAATAAAAACAAGCATCATGCGGGCTCGATGCAATGGACGTTATTTAAATAAAACCAAAAAAAAATACGTTTCGATTTTGGCCGAATAAGACACCATTGTTTGACCATAATAGACGGTTTATGTTGACACAACGCTCAAAGTGAATTGTAATTTATTACATTATTACACAGCCGCAAAATGATGGCAAAATGTTTGCTTATTTAGCATTGTTAACGTCTTTATGTGTCGGAATGATTGTTTATCAAGTAAATGACGGTTAACACAGTTGTCCGTCGTTTTTTTTGTTTCTTACTTTATGAAATCTTTCAGCTTTGTATGAATTAAACGATAATGAATCTTTTTTAAAGGTACATTAAATATTAGAAATAAAATAAAATGAAATGATACATGCTAAACCAACAGACGATTTCAATTTGTATGTGTTGCACGGAGTGTAATTTATTTCATCGAATTCAAATTAACTGTCTTTTATCTTTATTACTAGCTACACGTAATTTTTTAGTTATTATTTAGCACAAAAGATTGAACAATATTCCACGAAGTGCTTCGAAACTTATTTTCAACCCATTCATGGTCTAGATGAAATACCATTTCCTTTCTCAATATTTTTCCAGTCATTTGATCTTTATTAGTAGCAACATTAAAAGCTAGTAAAGTTGTAAACTTCTTATTACGTAGCTCATGAAAACTTTACAAATTGTTAAGAAAAAAGGCAAATCACTAGAAAACCGCCTTATACTTTATGTCTTTGTGGGCATTGCCGAAGTTCATAATGTGGCGTTTCACACACCTAGCGCACGCAAATTACGTCAGAATCACAACATGGAATGGATTCATTCGAAGTGAGTTCAAACAAAAATTTACTTAGTAGTAAACAAATATCATCACAAGAAAGCCTTTTTAAATCATTTATTTTATCATGATTGTAATCGATAAAGTTATGAACTGGCAATTTATCTGAAATTAAACATGACTGCCGGCTATCATAAATTAAAAACAAAGCTTTTTATTTTGTTTTATTCAATAATTATCATTGGGCGAGTTTTTTTATTGTGTCCAACATTTTCTCAGGATATGGGATATGATCCAAAAAGGTTGTGATCGTTTGAGTGCCATTCTTACTTCGCAGTTTACTGGTACTGTTTTTTCAAGATAGAACAAATAAATATAGATTATGTAAGGTGCTTAAAGTCCGTAACAAAGTAAGAGGCGCATAAGCATAATAAATAATTTATTCAATGCGACATTATCACATTATACATTGTAGTTGGCACGTAACCATAATTGATATGTCAAATTATAGAGTTACACCAATTCGAATGACATTAGGTATGTCAATTATGCGAGCGAAGGGCTAAGTGGTCTCATTTACGTGCTTATAAATTAAAAAAATTCAATGTTTAATGGGTACTTTAAATATATACCTATCGTGATTTAATGCACTAACACTCAGGCCTAAGGACGCCAATAACTATAAACATTTCTCAGTCGTGAATCTGTCAAACATGAGCTCAAAGTGAAGCTACCCTAAACTCGTATTAAGGCGAAAAGCTAAGGCGGATCCTTTAAAAATTTTTGGAGTATTTCAAAAACGAATCGATCCTACTTCAACACTATCATCTTTCTCTTTCTAACTCATTTTTTTTTCTATCAGAGCCCGATCTTATCTTACTTCTGAAATCTTCACGTAATGTTAGTAAAACACGCCTTCCAACGTTTAAATAAAAGGGGAACCCTATAACCATAACAAAAATTACAAAAAAAAAAAACATTCGCACTTGAAATTTTTTGTTTAAAGTTCGTCTGCTTTGCGGTTTTTCACGAAATAGTCTTATTTGCAGCAAATATAATTTCGAAAGCCTTATTATGTTTTAATGCTTAAACCTAATTTAGTAATTATTTTAACACAACTGCCGCGTAATTAATTTTGATCCGAAGATCACACCGGCGGACGCGCTTGCTAACTTGAGTGGTCAAGAAAAAGGCCTATTAATCATATGAGTTCAGGTGATTCCTTTAATACAATATCCTTTAGTACAACTAACAAACAATGTAAAACATAGCTGCAATTTTCAAAAAACATAGGAAATGTTGATTTTCGCGGACTAAACAGAATCACCTTAACTCATATTATTAGTAGGCCTTTTTCTTGACCAATCACTAGTTAGCATGCGCGTGGCGCGCCCCGAGCCACTCTCGCGCAACAGTGAAAGTAATTTCGGCGCGGCCTTCACCCAATGTGCTACTTAAACTTAATCGAGTTACGTTATCTTACCATCTGCATTATTTTGCATTTAATTTGTAATAATAGTGTTAGCGTCAAACGTAAACGCGAAAAATCATAATAAATGTTGAACGTAGGTATTTATACATAAGATTCGCTACATTATAAAATTATGTAAATAACAAAGTGCTGCAGAAAAAAATAAGTAGGTGCTTATGAAGCAAGTTAATGAAGTAAAAAAGAAAAGCTGGGTTAAGGCTTTAAACTGCCTGAATCCTGTAATTTTGTCATTACATTTACGGTCTGCATCATTACATTCATTACTTATAACCTTGTGACTTGTAATACATAAAAATAAGGCTAAAAAATAACGAACTGAAAATCCTTGACCGAGTTACATAGAATGATAGAAATATGATTGATTGGCTGATTTGATAAATTAGTTAATTTCACCGATGACCCAAGCCCGTTAAAGCCCATGTCAATCTACTCTCAAAACTCACGTAAACTGTTTCATTCGGATGACCACTGATGCAAAGAGGAAAATCAATTTAAGGTTGAATAAGATGTAAGATGGCGGAGAACGTAGGAAAATCAGAAGAAAGCACTTATTAAAAAGAAAAATTATTGTTTTAAAGAGTCATCAATGTAGTTTTGTCCCTTACATTATTACAGAAGCACTTTTCAGGGAATATGCGTGTGAAGTTCTGTTTATTTATTTATTTAACCATTTAAGTACACACATTATAAACAGACAATGAGACAGGAATATAAAAATGCGTACAAGCACCTGCAATATGGGAGTATTTAAAAGAGATATAGTTGTATATATATGTGTAGATAAATGTATGTATGTATTTAATGAATATGTATATGGTACACCACTGACTACCTGCAGTATTGTCTCTCCTTCTCCCTTTAATCCATCCAAAGGTTGTCTGTAAAAGATCGCTTTTAGCGATAAGACCGCCCATTGTGTCACCCAATGTAAAATTTCTACATAAATTTCTATAATTTTTAAGGTGTATATAATAAAGAGTATTCTATTCTATTCTATATACCACGTATGTTAGATTAAAAGGAATACAAAATACATAAACACAAAACAATTCTAAATATTGAATTAGCACCAGACTAGATAGTTTTTGAATTCAACGAGCAAGTCAACTCCTCCAATCAGTTTAATACAACAAAATCCATAATTTATGTGTTTCACAGTTATTGCAATACTACGTAGACACAAAGCCGGTAGACTTTAAAGTCAACTTTCCTGCCATTATGTCAAACGAAACGCCATCTTATGACACCGTATGACAGCGGACGAAAGTCGACGGACGAACGGCCTTCACCCATTGCCACCGATAGCCACATGCGAGCAGGTTGGATTGCATAACATTTGTTTATTTTTAACCGGGGATAGAACGAGCTGCTTCTCTTTTGCAAAAGTGGAAACAAAATAAGATAAATGAAAATATTAAAGGCAGAATAATAATTATGCTAAAATCGGACATTAGATTAGGTAAAGACTAAAATTCTAAGAAGCAAGATTTAATGCCCTTCTATAAAGCTATATTGAATTTTAAATTAAACGACTAGCACCGTCACGACGCCCATTTCTAAGTCTTCCGCATCGGTTTTTTTTTATTCTTACGTTTTGGTTTAACCACGGCACAACTGCTTAACAAACTTAGATTCAAAGTATTACGGTATTCCATAGTTGCGAAAAGTCATAATTTCTAAAGTTTAAACTTGTCGTATGTCGTCATATTTTAGTTTTTTATTTTATTTTATATTGTCAGCATTATTTTTGCAACTATAACGGTTATTGTTTATTATTGTGCGTGGTAAAGTTAAATATAATTTTATTGAAAACAAAATATATTTATATATATTTATTTTATTTTATTATAATATATATAAATATGTAACCGTATGGTTACATATTTCCATATGTAACCATAAGGTTACATATTTCCTAAATACTGTCTTTATAAAAAGAAGTTCCTAAAGAAAATTGCAGCTGTTATGTCAATGTTTTTGATGTTTCCCGGATACGATTAGCCCTTGTGTCTATTTACCATATAGACACAAAGGCTAATGTGGTTTTTGTAGTAGCAATATTTAAACACAGTCCAGCCCTAGTCTAGATAGAGCCCGTAGGTAAACTAATTTCGATAGTCGATGACGCATATTTCAGAGGGTAGGTCCGCAGACACAACCTCAATTAAAGTAGGTTTGGTGTCATTACGGCACAAGTAGGTGCGGCTACATGCCACAGATTACACAACAAATAGATAAATGAAATAACTGTGTACATGGCCACTAATTTTGCCCTGCGGGAGCGTCCCTCATGTGAATGTACGTTCCTGATCGCTTTAAACAATGTGAAAATCTGTGGTCAGTGATAGATAATAGTCGATTAGAAACGACCTGTTACGGTCAGCACTCAGTTTTTAGATGGTCTTCTACGCTTCGATTCGCTTTCCAAACATTTATTCGTTATATTTGTCATTATTACTTGTTTAACACAATAATTAACGTGAATGGAGATCGATGACTAAAATTATATAACCAGCCTCAGAGTTTAAATACTTTTCATTTTAAATAAAATTTTGGTTAGGCACGTGCTAATTACTTACTTTGTTGAAAGGTGGTGTTTTTTCAGGATATAAAAAAGTAAAGAAAAATAGGTACATTATTGAAAATACATTCAGTATAACATACCAACAAAGGCGCACTTTAAAATTATATAATAATACTCTATGGACATATTTCGATCATACTTTAATCGATATTTTGATTAACTTTCCGGCAAGTTGACCCTAGGTTCATCGAGTTATTGCATAGTATACAATAGCTCGCCATCGCCGCGCCACTTGCATTGTAGTCATCTTGGAATTTTCATAACTTCCTAGTCAATCACTGGCAGCATAGTTGAATAAAGCAGCTGTCAAAATTATCGCTACATCGTAATAAATTATGAACCAATTATGATTTGAGTTCTTGTTTATTTTTCTAAAGAACAGATACTTAGCTATTGTGTTGCTACGTACAAATGAACTAGTTAGAAAAACTACATAAATATTCATTATCATTATGAGGTAAGTACTTTAGTGATTGTTCTTTTTTTCTGGTTTAAAAAATTGTTAACAAAAATATTGTTCAATCTTTACGACCCGAGTAGACAGTTAGGAACGTGACTTCAATATACAACAGCACTAAAAAGAAGGATTTTTAGTTGGTAGCGAGTAGGTATAAATCTTGCAGGTCCCCATACCTCGGCATCATTTAACTTCCCTCAGCTACCCTACTCATTCAAAAAAGACGAACCAATTATTTGGTGACAATCATGATGATTGTCACCAAATAATTGGTTCGTCTGTCTCTCGCTGTTGCACTGATTGCAAACTCACAAATGCTGGAGGAATTAATGCATGAACACAGCAAAGATATCTCTTCTGGAGAGGCTCTACTTACAATCACTTGCAGACAAGAGAATCCTCAATAAACAATACAAATAACAATACGAAAATATGGACACAAAACTACTACATTAAAATGTTATGCACGAATATAAGAGTAGGCAAAGTGTGTACGCTCTAATAACTTCGTCAGAGCGTGCCTAATGCCAGCGTTGTTCTGAATCGCGACAAGCGACTTTGAGGCTCTATTGTAAATGAAGTAAAAATAACATGTTTATTAATATAGCGCAACTTATCAATGAAACGACTGTTCATTTCATAGGTTTGCTCGCTTACTTGTGTGCTGCAGATTTCTAAACTAAAACGACGGACGATTGACGATTGGTGGACGATTTAAGTTTTATCTTTAAAGATCAAAGATGACTGAGAGAAACGGACAATTAAAAGTGTTGACACAAGATTGACAAATTTAAATAAATAGGTATAAAAATACACAAAGGCTTTTTATATGCCTTTGGGTTAAACAAACAGTACAAAACTCATTACACATATAAAATATCATCACGTGTGTTTGCATTGGCAATACAAACATACTATTCTATTCGGCCCAGTAAGTAAATATAGAGAATAACAATAATTTCGAAGAGAATCGATAAGTAATTAGTGAAGTGCGTTGTGGTCGCGTGACAAGACGCCATAATTAGTTTAACTTATAAATTGTGTGTTTACTGCTACACCCATCAACATTATCTAACAAGCATTTCGAGCATGTAGAAAAGAATTCAAAAGACAAGACAAGACAGTCTTTACACACTGCTATTAAAATACGACAAAGATCTACATGATTGTAGGTACAGGGTGTTAGATAATTTGCTCAGATCTTTCAACCAAGTCGTTATTATGACATACGCATTTAATACTTCTCACGTTTCGCCTAGCAACAACCCAATAAGCCGCCTTTAATCCAAAGGTCAGTGTTTGTCGATAGCATTTCGGAATCATTGACCCATATAATACAATAGTAAGTCAACCATAAAATAATTTATTGCAGTAATATAGCACCCATAGTCAATGGAATGGTCGAGGAAGTGATTTGCGTTTAGCATCATGACGTATAAGAGCGATTTGCTCTCTCCCACGAAGCCCATGTTATAAGACCGATGTAATACAATCTCAACCTGTGATTATTGCTCGATCATCTGAAATTCCATTCTAACACGAAGTGAAAGAATTACTTAAGGGGCCGTGCACGAAATCGACAGATTTTGATGAATTTTGTACAATTTTTGCGAGAAAGAGAAAAATAATTTAAACAAAGTTATTTGTGATTTGAAAAGTCGATTTCTTAGTTTTGAAGTGGCTGAAAGGAATTTTTGAAATAAATGTAGTATTCACGGAAAATCACAAACATTCGCAACAAATTTTCCAAAAAATTGACGCGAGACTAACGTTTGATCATTTTGTTACCATAACCCCTTATGATTTTGATCATAAAAAAATATCATCAACATCATTAAATTATTACTTGCACGTGGCTGAACCACATTTTTAAACTTCAATACAAAGCATAGAAGAAAAAAAAATTGTGAAAAATACCCAGTCAGTAATGTATTTTTTCTACATACACATACATACATAAACTCACGCCTTCTTCCCATGGGGGTAGGCAGAAACCACAGAACGCCACCTGCTACGATGCTTACGTACTCCTTTTGCCTCGTTTACGTTCATACATCTGGTCATACATGAGCGCCGGTTGAGAGTAATACGCACCTGACCTTTCTGAAGAACATCACCAATAAGGTCACTATATGTCTTCCTAGGGCGTCCCCTCCCGGCGTTTCCACTCACATCTGCCTTGTAAATACCTTTTGTTAATCTCCTTTCATTCATCCGCTCAACATGACCAAATCATCTAAGCATACCCTTTCCAATTTTTGTCACTACATCTTCTTTTAAACCACACCGTTGCCTTATCACATCATTCCTCAGCCTATCATTCAAAGTCACACATGCTCCGCAAGGAACGCATTTCCACAGCATTTATTCTGCTTTCATGCTTCTTTTGCCACAACCCAACATTCACTTCCATTCATAAGCGTAGGCACCAGCACACTATTGTGAACAGCCAGTCGTGCCTTCTTGGATATCAACTGGTTGGTCACAATTGAATGTTTAACATTAATAAAACCGTTTAAAGAAATTTGAAAATTACAAATTAATATTCACATGTGAAGATAAAATTGTATGTTATGAGAATACATTATGTTCATTAAGTAAATCAAAGGCAAAATCTAATATATAAAATTCTCGTGTCACAGTTTTCGTTGCCATACTCCTCCGAAACGGCTTGACCGATTTTGATGAAATTTTTTGTGCTAATCCGGTATCTATGAGAATCGGCCAACATCTATTTTTCAAAAAATAAAAAAAATAAAAAAATAAAAATTTGCAAAACAACGTTTGCGGGGTCAGCTAGTAAACTATATTTTTGAGATTGCGGAAGTGATGAAACCAAAAACAGGTACTGTGACTGACACGAATGGCTTAGCGCCACGAGAAATGCACTTTTATAGTCACACAGACATACTGTTTCAATTATTTCAAGCTGTCTCACAATTAGGAAAGAAATTGACAAAAAAAAATACGTGCACGGAGCCTTAACTACAATGTACCTACCTAACTTTGAGTGTGATGAGAACGAAAGAGAACTAAATATATAAAATAAAAATAACATCACACAATGTTTCCCCGAAGGGTTGGGCAGAGGTATACCTATAGTAACTAAATATATGGTATGCTGAAACTTCGTTACACACGAATTTGTGGGTCATTTTAAAATCAAGGTTAACCGTCAGACAAGACAGCATCGGAGAATATAGAAGAGCAAGCATCACACTCAGGAGAAGAATAATAAGGAATGACAAATTGACAACTGCATATTTTTTTACTTTTTTAAAATGAAAATAATAAATTACTGAATTCAGGCTTAACAGCTTAAACATAGGTTACATTAAAGGTGCTAGAACCAAATCTGTAAAGAACATCATTACTTCGTTAATCTCATTAACAGATTATGTCTGTAAGGTTATGATACAATAATTTGTTAAAATAGCAACGGCCAAGGCTGTGATTTTAATATATAAAACAGCTTCCAGGAGTTCCAGGAACAGCAATATCAATTGAAAAGCTGACCGGCTAGACGGTCTCACTTGTAAAACGGAAAGCAGCTACATAATATTCGATTGTAAGGCGTCTATAATTATTATGGTCAGTCACAATTTATAAAAATATCTGGATAAAAATGTGGGTTTGGAAAAGTTCAGAATCAATTTCATTGCTTTAGCAAATAAGCAGAATGAAGACAATAATTGTTATGAGACGATCGTAGCGTTGTGATTCAGTCGAAAACATTGAAACTTTCGCAATATTATTTGGATTGTATTTATCGATGAAGGAAACAATGTAACATTTTTTTAAAGTATATCCGACTTCAACAATTAGCTAAGAACTATCTCGATCTTTTTGTGAATGAATTGTATAAATATTGTGTCACAGATTTATATCAGCGATGCCTTTCACGAGATCGCCTGAGGAACGGGTAATGTCTGGAAATTAGATCAAAATCTTCCGCACAAGTAGGAAATGGACAGCTGTTCTGCGTCTCTTTCCTTCCACAGTCATTTTGTATAGCGTTTTCTCTTTCGTTCTATTATTTTAACAACGCAATATTTCATGGGCGTGTGTACAATAATGAGATTAAATTGTTTGCGCTTTCCCTTGGCATTCGAATTAAAGCTTACGTCATTACTGATATTAATTTCATTATAACTTACCGATATTAAATGTGGCATTTATTACCGTAGAACTTATTCCACTTGAATGATACATTAAAATACTTACTGATGGACACGTAACGTTGGCCGTAAAACAACAATGGGATGCCAAATACCTGAAACAGAAATAAAAGTTTTTAGCAAAAATATTTTAAAAGATGGCTGGGTTGCTTACCCACAAACGATTTTAAAAGGAAGACATAAAATATGAAAATAATTTCCATTTACAATATTTTGTATTCAAAGACTTTTTTTCTCCCATTCCAGATTCGAAAGTCCGACCGCATTTGCATGAGACGCTGTAATGCGTCATAACATGCGGTCGTCGCGCCTGCACCCGCACCCCGTCACCCACCCTATGCGCAGGAGCAAGCCGCCAGACAGACACAAACGCTAACTCTAATTATAACTCCAAACTAGTCCTACCAAAAAAACAAAGTTAAGTTCAAATGCTGTGTTATTGGCAACCGATTTGAACTGTGATAGATAACGAAACGAAAATGGCCGTGCACGTACTTCTAGCGTCAACAGCCTTGAAAAGTGTTAGTGTGACAGGATTGTGGTTGATTCCACTGCTGCTTGGAGCTCTTACGTACCACAATTATAACTCTTACGACCCGGAAGCGAAGATATTAGATAAGGAACAGCCGCTGAAGGAGTATGACTTCGTTGTGGTCGGCGGAGGCTCGGCCGGGGCCGTGGTGGCGAGCCGCCTCAGTGAGGTTAAATCTTGGAATGTACTATTATTGGAAAGTGGTAAGTTTAATGATGTTGCGAAACATTAATGCGTCTGAATACATATTCAATCATTTGCAAGTGAATTATACGTCACCTTGGGTATTACAGTTTACAGACTGAAAATCTATGATGAATCGAAAACCTAACTACTACATCGTAGTCGGTACGATCGTAGTAAGTCGTACAAGATATCAAGTAAAGTTACACGGAAAGTTATTAAAAGCCATTGCCCCCAACTACTTTGTATAAGTACCTATGTACTTCACAGATATAAAACTCAAGTTTACTGCATACAATTCCAGGTCCGGACGAGAACGAGATAACGGACGTGCCCTCGTTAGCGGGCTACCTGCAGCTAACGAAGTTGGACTGGCAGTACAAGACGGAGCCCACGTCCTACGCCTGTCTAGGGTTTAAGAAGAAACAGTGCAGCTGGCCGAGAGGAAAAGTAAAAAATTACATTGGATTTATCTCATCATCACCACATGAAACTTAATCATCAAAGTTTAACTGGGATGCAAAAGTACCACACTAACATAATATCTCCACTATACCAGTTAAATACATTCGATTCAAAAGTTCCCGGAGTCTGGATTTGTGCCCGGTTGATGGCAATAGGCTCGCCTCCTATTACATGGGACTTAAGCATAACTGGCGGAATGTGGGTGTACACCTTTGTCTAACCCTTCTGAAATTACAGGCGTGATATTTTCATATGTTGTCAAAAGTTACTTGTTACAATAACGCTTTTTGGTCGCTCGCTTTATATCATTCCGCAAGCGCCTACAATCAATGCAGGAGCAACATGTTACTGCAAGTTTTATTGCAAAGTTGTTTTGCCAACTTTATTATGAGTGTAATTTCCCAACGAGATCTTAAACGCGGTTGCGGTAGGAGTTGACTGGTAGAAGTCGTCAAGCTGAAAAAGCATTATGCGCCTTCCTTGCGACTTTCTCTCTCTGTGTGTATGTTTCTAAGTGCGAGTATCGCGTAAAAAACTTCGTTCCTGACGCCGTTCCGCCGACCGCACACGTTTTTCTTTAAATCTAGTTACTTTCATATTATTAAAAATTGACATTATAAAATTCCAGGTACTCGGAGGCTCAAGCGTGCTCAACTACATGATCTACGTACGAGGCAACAAATTCGACTTCGACCAATGGGAGTCGTCCGGAAACCCCGGCTGGGGCTACCAGGAAGTGCTCAAGTACTTCATCAAGTCTGAGGACAACAGGAACCCTTATTTGGCTAAAAGCAAGTATCATGGCAGAGGAGGATATTTAACTGTTCAAGAAGCCCCCTGGAGGACACCTCTTGTCGCTGCCTTCGTAGAATCTGGGGTAGAAATTGGATACGAGAACAGAGACATAAACGGTGCAATTCAGACAGGGTTTATGATCGCCCAAGGCACAATAAGGCGAGGCACTAGATGCAGTACAGCTAAAGCTTTCCTAAGACCTGTCCGAACGAGAAAAAATCTAGACATATCTTTGAACTCACAAGCGACCCGAGTCCTCATCAATCCTGTGACGATGAAGGCATATGGAGTGGAGTATGTGAAGCATGGTGTAAAACGCACAGTTTATGCAAGAAAAGAGGTGATATTAGCAGCCGGTGCCATCAACAGTCCACAGTTATTGATGTTATCAGGTATCGGTCCAAAAGATCATTTGAGAGACGTTGGAATAAAAGTTCTGAAAGATTTGCCGGTCGGGGAGAACCTACAGGACCATGTGGGCGTTGGAGGATTAACATTCTTGGTTGACAAGCCAGTTGCGATTGTCCAGAATAGATTCCAAGCTTTCCCTGTCACAATGAACTACGTTGTGAACGAAAGAGGTCCTATGACCACACTCGGAGGACTTGAAGGGATTGCTTTTGTTAACACAAAGTACGCAAACACATCTGGATTGTGGCCTGACATCCAGTTCCACATGGCACCGGCATCGTTCTCGTCTGATAACGGACAAATTGTACGGAAAATCCTTGGTCTCACCGATGAGGTATACGACAGTGTATACAGGCCGATTGCTAATAAAGACGCATGGACGATCATGCCTCTATTGCTCAGGCCAAACACACGAGGATATGTCAAATTAAGAAGTTCCAATCCATTTCACTATCCTCTAATGAATCCCCGGTACCATGAAGATCCTACAGACGTGGCTCGTCTAGTCGAAGGAATCAAGATAGCTCTGAAAGTTGCGAATGCGTCTCCTTTCAAGCAATTCGGATCTAGACTGTACATGAAGCCTTTGCCAAACTGTAAGCAGCATAAATTCATGTCGGATGAATACATAGAGTGTCAAGTGCGGACCATCTCGATGACGATATACCATCAAAGCGGGACTGCTAAAATGGGTCCGTCGTGGGACCCAGAAGCGGTGGTAGACCCTCGACTGAGGGTCCATGGTGTAGAAGGACTTAGGGTAATCGATGCTAGTATAATGCCTACAATAGTGAGCGGCAACACAAACGCCGCAGTCATAATGATCGGTGAGAAAGGTTCTGATCTAATCAAACAGGACTGGTTGAACAGAAGACGATGACAGCGACCAGTGAGTGAACTCTTGTGTACCTTTTTAGTTACCAGTAATGTTAGCTAAATTCCAGTAGAATGTTAAGTTCCAAAGATTCCTTGTAATTGCATTACGAACCGAAATTAATTTTGTACAGATTTGATAACGAATTCTGTGGCACAATCGTTCTATACTAGTATCTCCGTGTATTATGTAGACTGTAA
Organism: Dasypolia templi; assembly: GCA_963555695.1. Classification (NCBI taxonomy): domain Eukaryota; kingdom Metazoa; phylum Arthropoda; class Insecta; order Lepidoptera; family Noctuidae; genus Dasypolia; species Dasypolia templi. The sequence continues at coordinate 16,144,907 of OY743155.1, forward strand.
TTCCATTGTAAACACGTTTTACCGGAAACCAATGCATTGAGATTTATTTTTGGAAAAGATCACAGCATAATCTACTGCTGTCAATTTGCATACAATGAACCTGCAGTAGAAAATGGTTAAATCATACCTGGTAAAAAAATGTGTTGTAAGTGTACATTATGTAAATATGTAAAATAGTTAGGTAGTAGTTAACCCTGTAAAATAATACTCCTATTTATTTAGTTAGTATTGCCATAACATATAATATTTTACATCACATTACCGTAGCGAGGCCATGTTCGGATCATGTTCATTGTTTTTGTTACAAATATAATTGTTTCATTATTGTTTAGTTGTTTTTTTCTCATGCAGGAATCTCCTATACTTGTAGCAATTACGGTGACGAACGAAGTTACGTATCACAACATCATTAGAGCTGTGACTGCGTGCATTGAAATCCCCTTCCACATGTACATACAGGCTGGACCAAGTGATAGACATCTATAATAATCATTTTATTTGTAAAAAGCATCTTCGCTTTGTGTTCGAAAAATTGTCTTCTTATCATATAACTATGAGCTATTCTGTAAAATAAAAACAGCTCATGCAGTTGTGTGCATACTAGTCAGCGAAAGTTAGCTTGCAAAAATTTTACTACAATGAAAATAAAAAGCTCTCTTTGAAACTGTCGCGGTATTTGGCGGATTTCTGTATTTCCTCTCTGTAAATGTAGATTCATATGCAACATTGCTTATTATTTTGTTTTCGTTTAAATGTTGATGTGATTGACTTGTAAATTCACTTTTAATTTAACTGGCCATTAAGGCTAATTCAGTTAATAAATTCACTTTTAATTTAACTGGCCATTAAGGCTAATTCAGTTAGTTTTCCCAAAACGAACACGTGAGGAAAATAATATATAATATGTTAATAGGAATTTTACGCCAGTTTTTTTTAACACATGTAGGTACGTCAATACTAAAGTTCCGTTATAACTAATCGAACAAAAACTGCGTCGATGTTTATCATATTAAATCGCAAAACTCGCAAAAATCGCGCAATCTCCACGATTTATTTTTCCGAGATTTATCATTAGGACTCAATGAATTCTTAAGAATAATTATAAATAAAGATTACATAATAACGCTTGTTTTTCTCTTTTCAGTTGGGTATGTTTTTTTGCAGTCGGGTTTTGTTTTTTTCTGCGCCATGATAACGCTTCAGCACACTTCGCCAGACGAGCAGTCGATTTATTGAGTCCGGCCGGCAGGTACAGCCTAAAACCTTGATTTATATTTATTCACAAAAATCAAAGTGACACTTCGTCGCATTTACATCACAAACCCTGAAGACGCAGTAATGGCATACGAAAGGGCTGTGGTAGAGAACCCCAGGTAGTCTCCGATCTGGTTTCGACCACGCAAGATCGTAGACTAAGACTCTTCCTTTTCAATGGAGGAGTGGTTCCTACACCTTTAAGTGACACATTATTGTTTCCCGACATGCACGCGAACGAAGTCGCGGGCACAGCTAGTATATTTACCTAATTTTGTAAGCCATTTATAAAACCCTTTATTTTGATATCCTACTAGAAAGGATTAAGAAAAAAAAAATTGAGACATAATTTGGCGCCTAAAATCGGCCATTTTTTTTAAATAACATGTCACTCTCACAATCTAACGACACCTCTCAAGCTGAAATGAATTGACACCCCTCAAGCTGAAATCCATCAAGCCGTTTAGACTACAGTTTTGACAAAGATATATGCATGCATATTCTCCAAAAACCCTCCATCTGCAGCAGCCGGGTGATTAAGCCAAAGCTTTAACGAGACAAGATAAACAGCCTTTAAATGTTCCGACTGCTAGGACATAGGCCTCCTATATTATGTAAGAGGGAGTGGACTGTAATCCACCACGCGGGCCCAGTGAGGGTTGGTGGATGTCACATGTCTTCGAATTTTTGGTACTAGGACATGCCGGTTTCGTCACGATGTTTTCCCTAACCGTTTTGAGAGCAGTGGCGATGAAATAATTGACATTGAAGTAAAATGCCTGTCTGGGTTAAAACCCTAAAACTAGGTAAGTCGCGGCCGTGACCTCTGGACCACCACTGTTTTGACCACCATCTTTTTGCACGTGGCCGAAATTACAACTAACGCCGTCATCTGTTTTCTCAATAAAATTTCACAAATGTTTACTAACAGCGCCCTCCTGTCTATGTCATTCAAGATCCATGTAGCACTGTACTATGGTACGAACCAGTATCTTTTCTCGTGTTTCACGAGTGCTAATGGTGAAGTTCACGGCAAACATTAGTACCTCTTCAATTTGTTTAGGCCCTAATAATGTTTATTTAGTACTTACTAACTTATTGTGACGATGTTTCACTTTGTTTATTTACATTCATTGTCGAATGAGTGATGTGTCAAAAATAATGTCAACAGTTTTTGCCTGCCTGGGTTTGAACTCACGACCTACAGCTCGTAGGTCGGGGCCGTTACCACTGGGCTACCACTGCTGCTAACGACATAATATATAATTGACTAATTTTAAACAGCACGGCAGATTTAGGCAAGCCTTGGGCCCTCACGCCTCTAGTCGCCGCAGGAGACGCCCTGGGCGTTGGGAATCGCCAGAAGATTCCCGGCTACCGTAGGCGCGGGCTTACGGACGGCGAGCAATGGGTAACTTCCTGGTCCTTACCGTCCCGTCCGGTAAGGACCAGGCCTGAGTCGACGGCGCGTTGTGTTCCACACGCGCCTCAAAGAGATGCCAGCACTAATTGACGGAGTCCATTAGGGCCGATGCCTGCCAGGATCGCGGGTTGTTCGAAAGACTTACCGTGGCCCCTTGCACAGGCAACTGAAGTAACACGGCTCCAGCTCCACCCCGAGCAGGAGAAGTTATTTGATGATAACCCACCCAAAAAAAAGGGTAGATGTGAAGAAATGCTTTCGTCCGTCCATGATGATGGCCATGATCAGTGAGAGCAGCCATAGGAAACCAGTTTCAGACAACAGCTGGAATGTTTTCAGACAACAGTTGTGTAGTGTGGTGTCTTGATTGATAAACATCACTTTAAAGTACGTAGGAGCTCTCGCTCTGATCCGTAGCAGGCCTTGGGTAAAGAGGCCTCATCAGTATCCAAAGAAGATGTCACCTGTACGCTTTGATATTGTTGTAGTAGGTGTTTGTTGTAATCGTTATTGTTGTATTGAGGTGAATTTCGGAGGATAATTTCAGCATCTGCTTGTTGCTAATTAAATTGTAGGTATCTTATTGGTTGATTGGGCGGTTTAACTTTTAATCACATCATGTAAAACTATATGACATTTATTGCTAACACGACATCAAATTTAACTCTGTTTCAAAATAATTTTAATAAGAGTTGGGTATATCCTACTAACTCCTTAGCTAATATAATAAATGCGAAAGTATGTTTATTTGTCTGTTTGTTCCGCTTTCACGCTGAAACGGCTTAACGGATTTGGATGAAATTTGGCACATGGGTAAACCAGGACCTGGAGAAGGACATATGCTATTTTGATCGTCTACGACATTAGATAGAATACTATAAAATCATTTTATTTTTCAAAAAATAGCTGCTGCAGTAACTAACTAGTTCTAGTCAAGACGCGATGACGTGGTTAAAAGTGAACTTGGATCTTAGATCAAATCGATCATCATATTATTTATCTATATGTCGAATCATGGGTGGCCGAGATGCGAACCATCGATTTTTCTTCACGATCCAACATAGTTTATATAGATGTGGGCACTGCAGCGGGTACTCGAACGAAAAGATAAATCGAATTAAAAATAACTTTAATAAACTAGCGAACGAAACAAACACGTGCGTTGGTTTGGTACTGAGCGTTTACCAATTGCCAAGACTGTCCAGTTCCAGCTCGACTGTCGACTATAGACCACGGCACGCAAACTAAGAACATAAAATTTCAATCATATTCTCTATGGTTGGAAGAAAGGAACATGACAGATGTCATACTGTCAAAATTTGGCGGTTTTAGACAAAGTTTTCACATTTCCGCGTTTTGTTTTTGATCGAGTGAAGTCTGCGTTAATTAATATTTTCGTTAATATTATTTGGTAGTGCACATGTACATATCTAGTGTTTTGTACCAGAAACACTTTGAAGAAGGTTCATCAGTGAGAAGTATCTTCTCAAACTTGACATCTTTGTTTTCGGCCGATGCAATTACCTCTGGAATACTCACAAAAGTTGTCGAAGGTTCGTACGTACCTAATTAATAAATATCTGCTTATCTTGTAAAATGAGTAAGTATATGGTGCTTCCTCACCCCTGGTACCATTCCAATGAAAAGGTAACGCACCGAACTTGAGAAAAACTAATTATTGTAACCTAACCTCAAAACACTTTGATGGCGCTTCTGCTACGTCTCCGGCGCTGCAGGAAGTGCAACCCCTTCGCCCTTACGTAACAAAGATTGTTACAGCGGGCGGGGGCTGCCCTCCCTTCGCGCCTCCGGATTTTGATAAACACTAGGGGTAGGAGCCAAAAGACTACGTGGAGTCGGGGCCCCGATTCAGTTTTGGAACAGTGTCGACCATTTTAACCATGAACGTAGACAAATGACACTGACACATGACACAAATAGCGTTTCTTTTTTTACGTTCTGTTTCAGAGATTTTGCGCGACTTTTAATATTACAGACAATACACTGGTACAGATTTGGTTGTCAATCGCCGATTTTATCGTTTCGTTAAGCTGTTTATCTAATTTGAGGTTAGAAACATTTTTTAATAAATTTCTCGATAAATATGCATTACCTTGTACTCGTAATAAGAATGGTAGCGTTATAATCAGAGAACCCACCCCTACCATCTTTAACCCTTTTTACCCCCAAACTCCTGCCAAACGATACTAGATCCAACCCAATTTTACTTACTTTAGTTTAGATACCTCACATGCAGTACCTCTGTTATCAGAAAAAAATGTTAATCTCATCATCGTGAATTTTAATATTTATAATTTATTAACTCTAAGTCAATTTATTTCAATTAACTAACCATGGTATATCAAGTTTAATGTAAGTATAATTTGTTCCAGTTGAACATGCTGATGGGAGAGGAGTTAGCTCCACCCTACAAAATACTGCTGCAACCGTTTCACTTTTTGACGAATTGTTCAACTGAGTGAATGGAACGAGCTTAAAGAGTAAAACGTCAAGAGGAGGTAAGGGTTTCCCCTTACGCTCAGCCTGTACATCAGTCATCATCATCATCCACACCAAATATTTTTGCAAGTAGCCATACAAAAATTAAAAGAAATAGTTTTGTGGATTTTAAAGGTAGGGAGGCAACTGTGACTTCATAAAAAAAACAACGTTAACACAAAACTTTGAGTATGACTCTGTTTTTCTTACCGTCATTACTGTTAAAATGCTGCAATGACGATTTAAGTTTTTTATTATTTTAAATAGCAAATAAATAGTAGATTTAAGTTTTACACTCACTATTTTTGTAATCTACAACATCTTTAATGACGAACTCAAAACTCATTTAACCTTTTAAGAACTTGAGTGAACAAGAAGTCCTATTCTTATTTCAACTTTTCGAATGCTGTTATGTGACGTCAATGGCCGAATAGGAAAAAACCCTGCGTTTATAAAAAGATCCATGACAATCTTCCGTTCAAAATTCAAATTCAATACGAACAACGTTGTAAATTATTCCTGTGTTTTTTTTTTTTGTTATTGTTCTTTCAATCAATCTCAGTATTTTCTGACGAAATAGTATTAGATTACACTTTTAAGGGTATAGGATCACTCGTGTGTCTGTCTGTCACTGCCAATGTGCTCCGAATCTACTGGATCAATTAAATTGAAAGGTCCCATACAAGCTTGGCCCAGAAATGGACACAAATAAAACAAAATGTATTATGGAGCAATGGCAGTGTTTCAAAGCCCTGTATATTTTTGTTTGTCATAAAACTTTGTGAAGGGCCATACGACCCTTCCCAAATCTGATGACTTCAAAACTCTAAAAAAAACCTGTCGATCGCGGAGTAATCCACTGTCTTCATCAGATTGAATTTAGTCAAATCTAACCGCTGTATCACAAATGATTCATTAGCTTTGCCCCAGCTTATAGAACGTTTGATCTCTCCATATTGGAAACCAGAAAAAAATCAGTGTTCCGAGATGCGAGTTTTAGGGTATTGTTATTGTAGCCGAGGTAAACTGCAGTGTGAAGATCCATAGTTCAAGAAAGGCGAAGTAACTCAGAAATGCAAAAAAGGGGTGTGTGTGGCTGTGTACGTGAACGTAACGAGGTCGAGTAATGTTTTTTGAGGTCGTGCCGTCACAGTCCTGACTCGACGTAACAAATTCTTCGATTCTTTAGCTATCGAGTGGTGTAATTATATTTTTGATGTAGATGATAGATATGTAGCTGCAACAACCAAACCGGTCCCGGTTTTGTTTTCATCAGTTTTTTGAATGGCCTCCTACTATGGGCTTCCATCCGAGCAGTCGCCCTGAGCAGACGTGTTACCAGTTTTAGTCAAATTTTAAACCAAATAATACCGCACAACTAGTCCCAAGTTATCCTAAGATATAACATAAAATAATAGCAATAAAATTGTAAATTGCAACCAGTGCGTAAAAGTGAAAGGCGGCCCGCGCTGCGCAGTGTCTGTGCGAGGAATGCAATCGCCATAATTGTCGTCTCTGTCACCCCACGCTCGGTAGCTACGACGACAAAGCCTACGTAAGCACTGTGCTACGCGGGTGACGTCACTGGCTAACAGCTACGAAGATACAGCTACGAACAGTCGCGGTCACTGCCAGTGCTACGCGCCGGCTGCATTATCTCAATAGTCTACACAAGGAACAGTGAGTCTTAAACCTACTCAATATGAATCCAACTCGTACTCCACCGCAAGGACTGTCTGCTTCAGACTCTAACATAAATAGATCTGTTATTAGCAGCGCGTCGACACCTGCGACCAAAGTTACGATGAGAGTTAAATCCAAACGTATTCGACTAGATGAGGACGATTGCAATATATTCGATATGTTTAAAGATGAGATTAAGGACATGCTTTCAAATTGGATGAAACACCAAGATGAAAAACTCGAAACTAGGAAATCTGGAAAATGGGTTGTCTGAAATAAAGACTGGATTACAAGTATCAAACGATGTAATTGAAAAATCGTTAGGAGAACTGTCAGCACAAATAAAGTACCTAGATAAACGATCGATATCCTAGACCATGAACGGATTAATACAAGTGCAAAAATTGAGGAGCTGGAAGAAAAGAGTGAGGGGGACTGTATTGAAATAAGAGGCGTTCCGAAGAAGAAAAAGGAAGACTTACTTAATATGGTTACCAGCCTGATGAAAAACATTGGGAGTGATTGTGAGTGAACATAAGGAAATTAAGGACATATACAGATTGCCATCTAAAGCGAACGCGCCAACATCAGCCGTGGTCACTGAATTTACCAACACCTTTGCCAAAGACAAGTACCTAAGAGAAGCTAAGCAATATAATATCTCGCAACCTGGTAGACAAATTATCACAAAACACCTTGGTCTAGAGGGGCCGGAATGTCGCTGTTCGTGTCGGACCATTTGACTCCAAGAGCGAAAAGACTCCTTTTTCTTGCTCAAGACTTCGCCAGATCGGAAAACTTCTAATATTGCAATAATACAATCCAAGGATTGCGAATGGCCGAATTTTAATTATAATACTCTGTAAAATGTTACAACACGGGCTTGTCCTTACGGTTAAGTTCAACACGATTTCTCACAAACCTTTTTCTTACACACAACACTATAACTCAATAAGACATACTACACATATTCCTCTATCACACAACACACCAGAATTAATATATTCTATATTTCATAACTTTTTTACGATATTTCAGCTATTCGGTATAAATCCATGCAATGTTCCAACCCAACCTTCTAATAATTCTCAATGGCTTCCGTAAATATCATTAACAATGAACTTGATAATATTCAATTAGGTATTTCGTTTAGTTGTGAACCTGAAGATTGCCTCAAGTATATCAACAAACCCGATAACAGCATAAACATATTACATATTAATATGCGTAGTGTAAACAAAAACTTCTGTCAACTCCCAAGGTCTGTTAAATATGACGAAAATCAAGTCAATAACCACCCTGTTTCGACTTCTAGAAATACTACCCAAAATGATGGTGTAATAATTTACATGAAACAAGCTTTGCAGGGTTATGTGTGGGAGCCGATTTTTGAGGGTGGGAATTGTCTTGTTTGTCAAATCGATAAAAGGTTAGCTGTTCTTGCCGTCTATCGCTCTCCATCACTTAATTCAAAAGAAAATTTTGATAAATTCACACAGAGCCTTGTTAAAACACATGATAAAATATCCTCCTGTACTAGTGTTGTTCTCGTCGGCGATCTAAATATCGATAAACGCCCAAGTAATAGAAACGACCGGAGCTTAGAATATCATATGATAAATGCCTCTTATGGGCTTATGCCCACACACCTGGACTGGACCACTGCATTGATCACTTACTTCTTAAGTCAAACGTACTACCACTCTAGTTCTGGAATCACATATTACAGACCACAACCAATCCTCCTATCTATTGCTAACTTTGCTCCACAGCGGAAAATTTGCCAAGTCACCACCCGTCTTGATTATGAATCCATTATACTTGAGCTAAAAGATACGAACTTCACAGTTATATACCGAATTGAAGATGTAAACGATTGAATGACCAAATTTATTAGTATTATTGAATCAGTTATCTCAAAACATACAAAAATAGTTGAAATACCTAAACAAAAAAGAAGAATAAAACCATGGACGACTCCTGGGCTTTTAAAATGTATTAGAAATAGGTATAAAATGCATCTGAAAACAAAAAAGGCTCCAAATAATCAAATTCTAAAGACCCCATATACACGCTATAGAAACTTTTGCAATAACTTGCTTAGAAAATTAAAAATAGAGTACGAATAAAGTGAGTTAGAAAAAGCTAAAACATAATACCAAAAGCATGTGGAAAACAATAAAAAATATCACAAGCACACATAAGACAAATGTCAGTGCCTCAGAGCTGCTCAAACTACGAGACGAAGGAACAACCAACACCACCAGTCATCAGTATCCTCCTACTCTAGTCCATGACCGATCTCAAATCTCCCCAGCCGACTCTCTTGTAATGCTGGAGGTTGACGAAGTAGAATTTAGATTGTGCTGTGGGATGGGACGGAATATCATCTATACTGCTTAAAAGTAGCCGTCATGTCCTGGTCCCACTAATAACTTACCTCTGCAACCGGTGCTTCCAAACAGGTGCCTTTTTGAGAGCACCCGAAAATGGTCCCCCCTTGTGAATAGGGTGTCTATTCACAAGGGGGGACCAAAATCAGTGTCAATAATTACAGGCCAATATCAGTCCTGCCCGCCCTCTCTAAAATTCTTGAAAAGATTTTAAAGAAACGTCTGAAGAGCTTTCTGGACAAACTTAAAATAATTGCTGAGGATCAGTACGGATTTCGGCAAGTCGTGTCGACAGAAGATACCGTATTGGATCTCACGCAACAGGTTGCTAGAAGGTTAGATGGCAAATCAAAATGTCTGGCTATCTGACTTGATATTGCCAAAGCATTTGACACCGTTTCTGTTCCTAAATTTATCGCTAAACTGGAATTCGTCGGTGTGCGAGGAATACCACTTGAGATATTCAAAAATGACCTCAAAAATCGAACACAAGTGGTCAAAATTGACGCACACTTCAGTGACGAGGAACCTACTGGTTCCTCGTCACTGAAGTGTGCGTCAATTACCTATGGCGTACCTCAAGGAAGCATACTTGGACCTACACTTTTCCAAATTTATGTAAACGCAGGATGTGCCTTACCAACTGTAACATCTATGCGTATGCTGATGATACTGCGATACTCGTTTACGGACCTACATGGGATATGGTCAAAGCTACCGCAGAAGATGCCTTGTGCAACTCAATTTAAGCAAAACTACATACATCCCTTTCGCAATCCGACGTAAAACTGCACCTTCTCATACCTTCTCTGTTATTGCTCATGCCCCAATTTAAATGAACCCTGTCTCTGTCCAACACTCACCAGAACTAACAACGAAAGGTACCTTGGAGTGCAGATTGACAGCGGCCTAAGATGGGACAAACAAATTGAAGCCGTTATTACAAGAACAATGCACCTTATCCACATCTTTAAGTCCCTTAGAGACTCGGCTAATCTTGACACACTGAGTATGGTTTATTATGCTATGTGTCAGTCACTTCTTGGTTACTGCATAACTGCGTGGGATGGTGCAACCAAAACTAGTGTTTTGAGAGTAGAAAGAGCACAAAGAGCCATTCTCAAAGTTACCCGACCTCAGAATTATACTCTGACTGTAAAGTTCTGACGGTACGGCAACTCTATGTGCTCAGATCGCTTCTTAGATACATGATAAGTATTCTTCTTAGATTCATAATAAGATACATGTCGGTCTGCCTCCGCCAAATCCAAATAAGCGAGTAAATCTTCTTCCAAGAACACAGTACCACCTTCGCAACACATCAATACTACACACTAAGTACACACATATACCAACAAATTAATTGACAAATTAATATTATAAATTTAAGCGTACACAAACTTAAACCCACAGTAACAGAGTGGCTATTGCAAAAGGACTATGCGTACACAGAGTCTTTACTCACATACATCACCCAATAACACAAATACTCACTGTCTAACACACACTTACAATAAAAGGACTCACACGCCTATATTCCCCAACCATAAACTCGTATTCACACTACACTTCATCTATCACACACACGCACACACACACACACACCCGCACGCACACACACCCCCACACACGCACACACAGTGTACTCACCTCTTATTCTTCTTCTCTTCACACAACAAATCTATGTAAGTCTAACAAAATCTTGATTACCTCAGTACCGTTCACCTATTGTATACAATTATGTTTAAGGAGCTGCCCGGCCGAACACCGTCTCTTAAAATACGGGTGATCCTAGTTTAAGAGGCAGGGTTATAAAAATTATTGTACAGATTTTGCAACATTTGTATTGTTATATATATAAGGTGTATCTATTCATACACGAAATATTTGAAGAGGGACATCTATAGGTCGAATAGAAACGAAATTTTTTTTTATCTAAATGTTTTTTTTATTTTACGTAATTATCATAATTTAAAACTGCTTGAGAAATTTTGCATAAAACCTTTACGGCCTACTCTATGAACGACAGACGCGGCGGGGCAGAGGCGCGGGCACGGTGCCCGTCCGTCTGTGCCCGAGTGGCGTCTCGCCCGCGCGCGACGGTTACCGCAACTCCTTTTAGGTACATGGGTACATGATGGTAACATATCACTGGTGAACTGTAATGAACATTCGACAATACACCTCTACCTATCTCTACGAGGACTGCAGGCGTGATGATGTTAACAATAAACCAACATAAGAGCGATTTGGATCGATTCGACACTTGGGGGGTGAGGTCACGACTTTTACCAGCGAGTATCGAGACGTTTCAATCATTTCTTATTTCTTTTACGATAAGGATCCTAGATGCGATTAAAACATTCATATTCTACAGTGTTACACTCTCTATCAATCTACTAGTTGTAAACTAGGTAAGAACTAATAAACAGCTGACGCAACGCGAATTCGCATAAGGTAATGACTTCTGTTAGGTTACGAAATGTGCGTCGAGTCGTATCTGTCAGGTGATTGATAGGTTGTGTACCTACCTATTTGTACAGATTTAAACGGTAAAATTAGAATAAACTTATTTACAACAATTTAAAATGTACATACCCTATAACGACGTTGTTTTTATTTACACTATTTACACCAATTTTTGTACATATTCGCCCTGCAGTTTCAAGTTTAATAATGTGTCCTTGCACTTTTAAAAATGTCTCTATCAGGGTTATCCCTACACATCTATCACATGGAAGTCCAACGGCGTAAGATCAGGCCTGCCTCCGTCTGCAGCTGGGGGCATGTAGACCCCATTGTCCAGTTGCCGCTGTACAGCTCCTAGGATCCGTAGGAAGCGGGCTTGTGCTGTGAGCAAGATAAGTCCACCCTCATTGTAGCAGTCCACAATGTTCTGGTATTCCTGGTTGGAATACCAATATTTCGGCATTGTTGCGATTGTTGCGCGAAGCGCGATGCGTTCCACGTAAGCCACGTGCAGTGCAAAATACTGTTCGCGCCGTCTTTGTATGCTACAAAGTTATGCATACGTAGGATTCGATCTCTATTATCTGTTGGCCTTCAGAATTTACTTATTTGTAACATAACATAACATCACGCCTTGTTTCCCCGAAGGGTTGGGCAGAGGTGTACCTATAGTACACCCACATTTCGCCAGTTATGTTTAAGTCCCATGTAATAGGGGGCGAGCCTATTGCCATCTACCGGGCACAAATCCAGACTTCGGGCTGCTACTGAGAAATTCCAGATAGAAAATCCCAAAAACACATTGCCCGACCTGGGGATCGAACCCAGGACCTCATGCTCAGCAGTAGCGATTGCGACCACTAGACCACTTATTTATATGTCGTTAGTTTTGCGGTGACCGCCAAGCGTAACGCATTTCACTTCCATTCGCAATCCGAAGGGTTTTGAAGACAATGCCTAATGCTATTCCTAAGTCTAGGTTTCCCAAAAATCAACATGGCGGACTTTGAACCCAATAAAGTCAAGTAGTGAAAAAAGTTTTAGTACCGGGTAAAACGGGGTGAATACGGATGCAGGGGTGAATCGGGACGAAACTTTAAAAGGAATTTTAACATTGAAACAATATAGTTTGTTGCAAAAACGCCTCTAATGTGTCGACAGTATAATAATCAACGATTAAGTGCCGATTTCAGCAATGCTCTTGAACGCGTTCAGCACATCTAAAACGCGTTCAAGAGCTGTCAGTGTCAATATTCCATAGAAAATAATGACACTGACTTCTCTTAAACGTAGTTTATGTGCCTGATCGCGTTCAGTTTCAAACTACACTTGGGAGCAAATAAATCGAGCCACTACCTTTTTTCACGTAAAATGGTAAATATTTTTGGGAATATGGAACCTATCAATTCGAACTATATATCGCCTAAAAGTTAAGTTAATAACCTTAACAATGAGGGTAAATTGTTGAATAATAATAACCTTATTGAATGATAAATTATTGGCTCTGCAAGAAAAATGGTAATTTTGATAGAAAATTTAGTAGGGCTAAAACAGTCCATAAAAACAATAAAAAACAAAATTATTGCAAAAAAAATATTCTTAATAACTGGTATTACCCCCCCGTGCCCTGATGCATTCTTGTAGCCTATTAGTCATCGATCTGATCAGAGTTACGATGACATATTGTGGTATGTTCTCCCACTCTTCAAGCACAGCGACTTTAAGCTCGGGAATGGATGAAACCGGACTCTCCGTTTTAGCTCGTCCCATAGGTGTTCGATCGGGTTCAAATAGGGACTTCGTGCTGGCCATACCATTTGTTGAATCCCGATCGCAGACAAGTATTCCGTAACGATCTGCGCGGTATGAGGTCTCGCATTGTCATGCATAAACAAGAAATTTTCTCCGACAAAACCAGCATACGGCATTACGTGGTCTTCAGGAATGTCAGTTATGTATCGGTCAGCTGTTAATCCACGTCTACCACTGCCATCGTTGGCGGGGTCGACGAAGACAAGTTCCGTTTTTCCGTCTAGAGAAATTCCTCCCCACACCATACAAGAACCACCACCAAAACTCACAGTTTCTCGAATGCAACATTGGGCAAATCTTTCACCAGGACGTCTATACACTCGGTTTCTCCCGTCATTGCTAAAAAGACAGATTCTTGACTCGTCAGAAAACAAAACTGACCTCCAGTCTTCTAACGTCCAATTAATGTGTTCTCGAGCAAACTCCAAGCGAGATCGGCGATGAGCTACAGTCAATTTTGGGCCAGTTGCTGGTTTGTGTGATGTTAAATTTCGTTCCTTTAGTCTTCGTCTCACTGTCCACCTACTGATTGCGACACCTCGAACGTCACGTAACGCTTGCTGTAGCTGAACAGCATTAAGTCCACGGTCGCGCAACGAATTGGTTGCAATAAAGCGGTCGTCACGTTCTGTTGTTGCCCGTGGTCGGCCAGTTCCAGGTCGCCGAACAAAAGCACCAGTCTCCAGATACCTGCGGTATACCCGCTGTACCTTTGAACGACTCAAATGAAGTCTGCGTGCCACTTCACGTTGTCCGTGTCCAACCTCAAGTAAAGCTACAACTTGGGCAGCTTCCGTCGGTGTAGTATCCATTTTATCAGGTTATTTTGATTACACAGACACAGATAAAGACAACAATAACAAGTAATATGGGTATGATTAACAAAAACCTCAAATTTAATCATTTCTTAACAGAGTACAATAAAAATGTCATAAGCAAATTAAATGCGATAATTTTATTCTACCCTTTAAACTTTAATTAAAATGAAATTTTTACAACTAACTACCCTCATTGTAAAGGTTATTAAATACCCTTTTAGGCGATATATGTTTCGAATCGATGCGTTCCATAATACCAAAAATAATAACCATAATGCGTGAAAAAGGAAGTGGCTCGATTTATTTGCTCCCAAGTGTATTATTTCAATGTTAAAATCCCTTGTAAAGTTATGTCCCGATTCACACCTGCAAGCCTATTCACAACGACTATAATTTACATTCTACAAAGTAAAAACAGCATTGAGGAAGGAAAACTAGTACGAAGGGACAAGAGGTTACTGAGAAAGAATGGACGGTCATATAAGGGACAGGAGAAAAAAATGTGATCTAAGTCACCTACGTCTGTGCCACGCACGCAAATGGGGTCGTCGATGATATGAAGTTTGGCAAGATGGCCTGGAGAGCAGACATGACCCAGTCTCATCCGTATTGGAATGGAGGTCTCCATCTTGCCAAAATTTGCGCTGCCAAACCACGGTTTTTCCGGAACGTCTGGTTGAATAAATGAAAAATAACGACCCTTCA
Source organism: Dasypolia templi (assembly GCA_963555695.1). Classification (NCBI taxonomy): domain Eukaryota; kingdom Metazoa; phylum Arthropoda; class Insecta; order Lepidoptera; family Noctuidae; genus Dasypolia; species Dasypolia templi. The sequence goes on from OY743155.1 coordinate 16,159,963, forward strand.
ATTTGTGTCCCGAAGAAAAGTCTTTGGTAACGACTCGAGGTCATAGTAAAAATTTGTATATGGAACTAAGTGGTCACACTGCACCGTATCAACGGCGAGTGTATCAGCCTCTTCATTGCCATGGATTCCAGCATGGGCCGGAATCCACACGAACTGCAGTATATGTAATCCTCAGAGATCGTTCTGAAAGCAAATTCTTTTTTTTGTTATTGTACGCCGCGCGTGCTCCGTGAAATAATGTCGAAAGTATTCTATTTTAATGTTTATTACTAATGTTATGGTACCAAAATAAGCTAAAAACCCTGTTCTATGATATTTTAATATTTTATTCAGTGATAATAAGTGAAATGTGCGTGAAATGTTCTAAAATCGAGAGTGTCTAACGCGTTATCGGTGAAGTTTTTTGTTTACGGTTTTTAAAGTGGTAATTCTTCGTAATTACATAAACCTGCGGGAAACTATGTGTGTGACTAAAGTGTTTAGACATGAAATAAATCATAAAAAGTGAAATGGTGTATAATAATGGTGTGAATCTTTTAAATGTACTGGATAAAAGGAATATTGGCTAGAGGAGAGTTCAAGGTCAAGTAATCGCAAATGTTGTCGTATGTAATATTGTCTAATTTAATATAGATCTTCCAATATTCTGTAGTATTTTGCAATAAATATAAACTAGACGATTATGTATATCTATTTATCAAATGTTTGAAACCGGTTAAGGTGATTGCGTAGTGGCACTTCCCCATACATCATTTCGGGTAACAAATCTCGATATATAAACGATTTTTTCTGAATTGAAGCAAGAATATGAATTCTCTATGATAAATAATTCCCGCGTATTGACAAATACTTATAAAAAAAACAGTATTTGTAGGATAAACAGAGCTGACAAAAATAGAAAAAATGTTTATTTGTGTGAGTGAGCAGAATCACGCCTTCTGCCAGACATACTACGAACCATCGAGAAACAGTTGCTGAGTATCAAGAAGATACGGGTACTAGTTATCGCTTCGGTATCAGTTTATCGTTAGATGGCGTTGTATGCTGTATTGAAGCGAAGTGAAGGCGCTTAGCTGCGGTTCCTACAACCTTGAACCTTATCGTATGCGTGATTCAAAAAATTGACAAGTTGCGCATCGTATGCTTGCGCGCCGGCTCTGCCCGCGGAGATTATATTTTATCTTTATGAAGTGAGAAAAAAATCTATAGTCATACTGTACATTTTAAACAATATTATTTTAATGAGTGGAATATGTAAATTAAGTACCTACATAAGTACTAACTTATACTTGAATATTCTTCGAAACTTCCTGAATTAAAAATATTTCTGATTATATGTAGGTAAAAGTACCTAAATAATAATTATACATTTTCTGACACATTAAGATTTTATTACGTCCTTGTGAATGTCGACTAACTAGGTAATCTATGGTCTCAGGTGGAATAAATATTACTAGCTAGATTTTTATGTAACTATAAATCAGGCGGTACTTATACAAACTATTTAGGTACTTACCAAGCTACGCTTCATCGTTGCGTACCTAATCGATGGATTGCATTATAATTAATTCTTGTGAAACTAGATTCAAATAGAAAAAGGTAGGTACAGGTGAATAAAAAAACAAACGATTTTATTTTTCATAGTAATTTTCCTCATCACATTACTTTCCTTAAAAACACAGAACGTATTTCAAGGTCATTGAAATAAAAATATTTCTGCATTAGGTAGGTAAGTACCTACTGAGGCTACAGATTGTACATTTTCTTACACGGTTACTAAGTAATCTATGGTCTCGGGTTGAATAAAATCCATAAGGGTTGTTGCTTTCTTGAAATATTACGAAGGCACTAAAGCTAATCTATACATTTCCAGTATACGCAGATCTGGCATTGTATAGGATTTCCGTACAATGAGAGGTCAGCTTATACTGAAAATCTATAGCTTGATGTGTAGCCGTGTGTAGGTACTTATTGCCTTATTGCGTGTCCGCACGTCCGTCAAACAAAACTAGTATAAGCTGGTCTCTTATACTATTGAAACTTCGTATTACGATGGGCTAGCTGAAGGTCACAGGCGTTATCACTTACCACAGACGCGTGACGTGTGCTCAACTGATGGAGTTCCTACATAGGTAGGTACCACCACGTATAAATAAATAAATAAAATATAATATAATGTAGGTAAATAATAATATTGTCAAAGCATCCTTTAGTAGAGCCAGCGATGTTTTTTTTTCCATTTTGTTTTACAATATTATAACTATACTTAGGTAACAAAAACTAACTGTACATTACACTGTATATAAAAAACCGTTTTTTTTTTTTTCATTGATCTACTTAGCATTAGCATAGAAAGTTATAACTATAACGTACCAAGCACTTCGAGTCGAGTACAAAATTCGTTCGGAATATTGCTATCTCTGTTTGACAACAGATGCCGTGCGAGGGTCGCGGTGCGCTTTCGTGTGTATGTCTATTATTCGCTGTACTGTACAATGTACCTAACATTCATTCATAACGACTCTGAAGATTTTGTATATTTAAGTAATTAGATAAGTTCATGCTTTGCTTTATTTTTGTTGACTACTTTGGGGAATCGTTTGTAAATCTACAGACTAGTAATGCGTTTTTTGGAAATTTCTTTACAATGCCGGTATTTCAACATATTATAAGAATATTTCGAGATCTAGGTCTTGTAGAGAAAATCTAGCAGATAAGTCATACTTACCTTTCCTAAATAATTTTGTAAACCAAAGTTGAACGTACCTATATGCTGTCGGTGTTCTTGAATAAATTACATAAATGGTACCTTTACATCGTCATCGCGAGCGGTCTTTGTGGGGAACTGGCCGACGCGACGACGTGTAAATATAAATATTTATTTTTGTTGTCTTTATTCATTTTAAAGCCTGTATAAGATTATTTATTCCCTTGGTCTCTCTTTAAAAAACTAACAAGTCTTAGATTTTACTTATTCCTTTCACTAAACTGAAAAATTGTTACTAAGCAATAATCCAAATCCAGCCTATAATGTTCCCACTGCTGGGACACAGGCCTTCTCTCTGTGAGAGGGAGTGGACCGTAATCAACCACGCGGGTACGGGTTGGTCGTCTCGCGACACGCGGTGCCTTTGTGTCGCGCTGTGGCGTCGCGCCAGTCTGAACGAGACTTGTTACTCTTTCACGCAAAAACTACTAAACGTATTTTGACGAAACTATACAGTTACATAGCATATACTTACATCAGAATAGTACATAGACTACAATTTATAAAGATGTTGTGTGATTTGGTCATAATACACTTGGGAGCAAATAAATCGAGCCACTTCCTTTTTCACGCATTATGGTTATTATTTTTGGTATTATGGAACGCATCGATTCGAAACATATATCGCCTAAAAGGGTATTTAATAACCTTTACAATGAGGGTAGTTAGTTGTAAAAATTTCATTTTAATTAAAGTTTAAAGGGTAGAATAAAATTATCGCATTTAATTTGCTTATGACATTTTTATTGTACTCTGTTAAGAAATGATTAAATTTGAGGTTTTTGTTAATCATACCCATATTACTTGTTATTGTTGTCTTTATCTGTGTCTGTGTAATCAAAATAACCTGATAAAATGGATACTACACCGACGGAAGCTGCCCAAGTTGTAGCTTTACTTGAGGTTGGACACGGACAACGTGAAGTGGCACGCAGACTTCATTTGAGTCGTTCAAAGGTACAGCGGGTATACCGCAGGTATCTGGAGACTGGTGCTTTTGTTCGGCGACCTGGAACTGGCCGACCACGGGCAACAACAGAACGTGACGACCGCTTTATTGCAACCAATTCGTTGCGCGACCGTGGACTTAATGCTGTTCAGCTACAGCAAGCGTTACGTGACGTTCGAGGTGTCGCAATCAGTAGGTGGACAGTGAGACGAAGACTAAAGGAACGAAATTTAACATCACACAAACCAGCAACTGGCCCAAAATTGACTGTAGCTCATCGCCGATCTCGCTTGGAGTTTGCTCGAGAACACATTAATTGGACGTTAGAAGACTGGAGGTCAGTTTTGTTTTCTGACGAGTCAAGAATCTGTCTTTTTAGCAATGACGGGAGAAACCGAGTGTATAGACGTCCTGGTGAAAGATTTGCCCAATGTTGCATTCGAGAAACTGTGAGTTTTGGTGGTGGTTCTTGTATGGTGTGGGGAGGAATTTCTCTAGACGGAAAAACGGAACTTGTCTTCGTCGACCCCGAAAATCTCTTGTTTATGCATGACAATGCGAGACCTCATACCGCGCAGATCGTTACGGAATACTTGTCTGCGATCGGGATTCAACAAATGGTATGGCCAGCACGAAGTCCCGATTTGAACCCGATCGAACACCTATGGGACGAGCTAAAACGGAGAGTCCGAGCCAGGGTTCCCGCTGTTTCATCCATTCCCGAGCTTAAAGTCGCTGTGCTTGAAGAGTGGGAGAACATACCACAATATGTCATCGTAACTCTGATCAGATCGATGACTAATAGGCTACAAGAATGCATCAGGGCACGGGGGGGTAATACCAGTTATTAAGAATATTTTTTTTGCAATAATTTTGTTTTTTATTGTTTTTATGGACTGTTTTAGCCCTACTAAATTTTCTATCAAAATTACCATTTTTCTTGCAGAGCCAATAATTTTTCATTCAATAAGGTTATTATTCAATAATTTACCCTCATTGTTAAGGTTATTAACTTAACTTTTAGGCGATATATAGTTCGAATTGATACGTTCCATATTCCCAAAAATATTTACCATTTTACGTGAAAAAAGGTAGTGGCTCGATTTATTTGCTCCCAAGTGTATAACGATAAGTAAAAAGTAAGTCGTAAACAATCTTGCCATCTTTGCATTAGCATAGAAAGTTATAATTATAAATACAAGTACTCATGAAAAACAACAAATCGTAAAATATTTCTTGCCTACACTACGTTATTTTTGTCGTCATCTATCACAGCGACTACTATTTTTGCATTAAATACATTGCTTCTTAACCACTACCTAAGTATGTCGCTAAGTGACAGGACAAGCAATGTAATAATCACAAAACGATATTTTGTTCAAGCGTACGAATTACGAATTCACGATACTTGTTGATGTTTTCGTGTCAGTAATCAAAATCAAAATCAAAAGTCATTTATTCAAACTAAGCTGAGTGTCAGCACTTTTCGAACGTCGAAAATTACATAAGACAGTCCCCCAAAACGCCCGCCCTTCACCACTTCCTAGTCGTCTGCTAAATTTTCTCTACAAGACTAGATCTCGAGATATCTTAGTATGTCGAGATACGGACGTTTTTAAGAAATTTACAACGCATTACTAGTCTGTACATTTACTAACGATTCCTTATGGTAGTCAACAAAAATAAAGCGAATAATAAACATCCCTAATCGATACTAATATCGATAAAATTCGAAAATAATGGGATAATGGATCCCTTTTTTGACTGAAGCCGCATTCCGAGTGAGACCATAATCGGTGACAGCGCTCACATCGATTATTTGCGTTCCGATTTAGTTATCACGATTATGACAGATGAGAGCTGTCAACAATTCGTTCACAGTGATATTATTAAAGGGCATGGTCGGCGTTATCGCAAGATGGATACATAATTCAGAATAATAATTGGAAATTAAAAATATTTGAAATAGTAGGTCTCAATGTAATTTCCAGTCTATTATTTTATGAGAAGCCATCATTCTGTGAAAATTATGTCGTTATTTTGGCAATGTTAAGTAATAATATATTTATATTACTAAAAACTGAAAGGCTATTTAAAAAACTGCTGACACTAGTTTTTTGACAAACCCTCCTAAAACTGTTTGTATGCTGCTTGTATGTATTGCTGTAATGATGCGCGGAATGTATTTTTTGCTTACTTTCCATCTTATACCTAAGTATATATTTTTTTTGGTTTTTATATTAATGTATGTAAATAGGTTTAGTAGATTATTTTATTTATATATTCTATAGATTTTTTATATTTTGTGAATGTGAGAACGTTATAGGCTTTTAGAGTTCTAAACCATTTTCTATTTTGTTAATAACCTGGTACTTGTTGACCGGCCTACATGGGCCTCCCATAATTATTAACACTAATTTTAAAATATTGTTAAAGGCAATTACTTTAAAGAGTAACCGTGGAGTTTCTTGCCGGCTCTTCGCCATACGAAACGACCAATTGGAACCGTGCACCTAGCTTCTGACGTTGCATAAGTGTCCATGTAGGTTTATGTGAAATAAAATATTTTGATTTGATTTGATTTGTCGATTATTTATTTAGTTTAAAGCTACGGTTTCCTAGAAGACCGTATCCGTTACATTCATAGTGGAAGTCACGAATTCTGACATTTTCATCAGTATATGACACTAAGGTGTCCAAAAATGCTCTGTATTTGGCTATTACGGCTGCGTATGGCGGTCATCGCTTTTCTAGGACACCTTAGGTCGGAACCAAATTTAGTTTGTCGGTAAAATATACACAAAGCAAATTACAGTTTACGATAGAAAAGTCCTAATTGGATTATTTAGTTAATTAGACCTTTTTTTTTAATTAACACCATCTGAATATTTTAATTCCCAACCAAGTATTTGAAAACAAACGCCATCTAGTGATATTAAAATTAAAACTATTTACCGTTCATGTGTGTGTATAGAATAAAGTGAAGACTGCTAAATGTTTCTTGGAACAAATCTTTGTAAGAGACGAGTTAAAAAGCAAAGAGAATATCTAAAAAAAATAAGTCAATACGTTGGTTCCCGCTTTTAACAAAGTTGTCTCTCAATTATTTATAAGATAGGCGTAAAAATTGAAAATGTGCTAATTTGCAACTGTGCTGCCATCTATTGATAAAGTGGCTTAGAGATGATCTTCGCCTTACCCTTATATGAAAGCAAATTTTCTTCGTAATTTCATTTTGAAATCGCAAACTAAATAAATAAATAAAAAAAAACCTACTCTTTCTCCTATATTTAGATTCTGGTTAGAAATTATCATACTAGAATCTTATTAGCCCTTAAAAACGCTAATAAACTTGCCTTTCTCAACATTTATTTATTTATTTTTACTCTACGCCTTAATATAAAATAAAAAAATGTAAAAATTGTATAACTTGTAACCTATCGCGCAATATTTTTCACAATAACACGTTATGAGACTCAAACCGGCAAAATATGCTCGACCTAGACTTTGGTCTCACTTTAAATATTATACACACAACGCATAAAAAACAATAACAAACGTTCCTTTATTCCTTATCTTACCATCCAATCTAAACATTAAACAACAGAACGCTAGGCCACTTGGAGCGATCGTAAATCAAGTTTTATCGCGCCCGCCCGGCGGGTGTCAAGTGTCTTACGACGGTTTTTTTTAATATTATCGAAAGCATGTCAACGGATTCTATACTTAACTTTTAAAATGCCGAAACATTCCCCCCGTAAAAACAGAAGTCTCAGGTGGCAGTTTCATTTTTTGTACAATGTTGTATTGAGAATGGTAAATACCAATCCCAACACAACCCGTCGGAAAACGCTTGGCGGCATCCGTAAATATATTATGGTGGTACTCTAGGTGTTCAGCCAGAAAACGATTCAAACTGAAATGGCAATCGGGATCAGATTTACTTACACAGTTATATTATATGATGGGACTGAATTGTAAACTCTCATAACTACCTACTGCTAAATAGCGGAAGTTTATTGGAACGATGAATAGGACAAGAATGTGACAGACTTTTTATAGCTTACAACTAAACAAGGAGCACGTTCATGGGACGAGTAATCTGAAGATTCAATCTGCAACACTAAGAGTCCAGTTTAGGGATGAGAGGATCAGTTGAGATCTGATGAATCTGGAACAAATATTTGTCAGATAGAAACTGTCTTCTAAGATATAAAGGAACTTCCTCGCATTCAACTTGGAGTGCATTAATGGGGCTAGACTTCATGGCACCCGAAGTTATGCGTAATGCCATGAATGGATGCGATACAACTTTTTAAAAGCCAATACTTTTCCAGGTTCCAGAACAAACAATCCATAATTCAGAGTCCTTCTGATGATTGCGTTGTAAACGTGTTTCAAAGAAAAGGGATGTGCACCCCACCCTCAAGTATTATACCTAGATTTTTAATACTGAACGTGAAATTACAAAGGGCGAGATTTAAAGTTATACTTACCTTCTGCAAAAAAAATGGATTTTTCACCGACTGACTTATTTAGAATTTACCGGAACATCAGTAATATTAAGACTATCCCTCAACGGAAACTCGGTAAGTGTAAGTACGTTTTATAGAAGAATTTCCATTTCAGTTGAAATATTCGTGGGTGTTTGATAAAAACATGAAACAGGCATGCTGTAAGTATTCTAGCATAACCTAACTGCTACAGATCGATCTGAGTGGGTTTTCTTTGATTTACGCCCAGAGTAAACTGTCAAAATAAGACTAAAGAAATTCCTATTTAATAAGTGTCTATATGCTTTATATGAACTGTAATTTTATTTTTTATTTATTCTATCAATCCATACTAATTTATGATTAATTATCATACTTTTCTTTTTTATTTAAATCTTAATATGTTGGCCATACTGTTTCGCTTAATTGAATTAAGAATTGTAAAATTACTTTTACATTGTTGATGAAATGTATGGAATTCTAATGTAATTTATTTTAGTGTTGACAGGTACTGTAACTGTGTAATTTAAGTTGATTGAGTAATGTAATTTAATAACATTTTTTTATTTACTTGTTATTAATTCTGTGTGTTAATTCAGATACAAGTTTCTTGTTTATGAATAAATGACTATCATCGTGTCCCATAAACTTGGTTCAAAATAACAAAATCAAAACCTAAACTATTACCAACTACTCAGTATTTTTAATCAATACTATGAAATGCTTATCAAACTATTACGAAATACACTTGATGGTTCGACGATACGTGATCGAGAAAGAAAACGCTAGCGAACGTGCTGCTTGACGCATATTCTCGAGTTGTGTCCCTGCGGACTGGCCTGACAATGTGCTTCGGACCACGCTGGACAGCCAACCTTGGCACCAGGTACATTGGAGATGCAGGCCACGACTCCATATTTATGGCGGCTAAAAGAATAAGCACTCGGTATGTAAATGCCCCTACATTCTTTCGTTTCTTTGTTTCGATTTAAGTGACATACCAATGTCGATTTTTCTTGTGTAGTAATCGTCTATTTTATTCTAACTAATGCAATAGGCAAGTAATTTTCTATTGCAATAGTATTTTTCCGTTTGTTTTTATCCATGATTGTATGTAACATTCGTTTCTTACTTGCCGACTAAGAATTCCTTAGTCATTGATAATCGATTTATATTGAAAATATTCCACTAGTTTACTAGAAAAACCCTTCCACCGAAATTGTTTTAAGCCTCAGTGAAACAACAAAAAAATACTTTTTTACCGCAAGAATCGTGTTGTTTTCACCATGTTTGTTTAAAAAAAATAAAGACAAAAGTATCCACCTACTATTAAATATCCGCAGCTGAATTGATTGACGTCATCCGACAATCTTTAAAATTCCCACATGTTTTTACTATCATCCGCCAATACGAATTCACTATAATCACTCAACGGCTTTGTCATTTGGATGTTCTAATGATAATTTTCATACAAGAACTCCCAAGCCAGCCCATTGGTTTTATGGTCGCTGACTCCCACATACCAACTTATTAAATCAAATCTAAATACATAACAAGGAAGGCGAATGAAATATTTTTAAATGTAGGTAAATACAATCTTTATCATAATCAACCTTTTATATTTTATGCTTTTAGCAGGTTTTGCGATAAACATTTCTGAACACTATGACCGTTGAAAAGGTTTATCAGTTCAAAAGTAAAAGTTAAACAACTCCCTAAAGTTACCTAAAGCTTTACATCATTATATTGTACCGGTATTACGCCATACATACTAACTTTATCCTTTAAACCTTGAAAGGGCTATTGATTGAAATTCTAACATTGATCGGGTTTCAAGGATAAGGATAGTAACGACTATTAATATTCTATTTACATTAGCATGACAAATGAGGAAGTGTAGCGTGATGTATTAAAGTGTCAGCAAGGATAAACTGATCAAATGACACAAGTTTTTACCTGTCCAAATTAAGTAGCATTTACCTGTATGTTCACGGTTAGGAAATCTAATCACATAAGAGTAAGGAGATTGTAAGGAAAATAAACAGTCAGATTAATGTCCGAGGTTCACGAGACTTGTTTCACAAGCCAGCACCCTAATTGCGTAATACACAATCAATCGGAATTTGAATCGTTTTGAAACAGATTGCTAATCCATTGCTTCTTAAGTTCGATAAAAATTCTGCTCAACAATATATAGAACGCAATGAATGTTCTTGAACCGTCAAAATCAAACAGATTAGTCGTAATCGTTTACGAAAATGTGTTACGCAATTAGGGTGCAGGATAGTAAGCTAGTGTTAGTGAGCTAGCAAGCGAGTAACTCTGGCGAATGACTGATTGACATAGGCCTCCCCAAGCACCGCCACTTCGACCGGTAACGGGGTTACTTGGTGACGATAGAATCTTTCGATCCCTCCAAACAAATCAGGTTTGGCGAATACGATCCTGCCATCATCGGTCTTCAGTTTCGTTTGCTGGCTCTGTCAAATAGAGATATATAACAAAGACGTGGTAATAAGGACGCGATAGCGGAACAAAGAGTCCGAGTCTTTATTCTGCTCTATCGCGTCCTTAGTGGCGAAGGTCGCTTTTCAAGGACTCGAGATCCGTCTATTGTACTTGAGCACATCGTCTGAAAACTGCAGCATCATCTAGCGCCTCTCCTTCATGAGCTGTAAATTAGGATCAGAGAGTTTCTTGATTCTATTCGTACGACGGGTCTCGAATATCTTAGACCCCACCGTATGGACAGTTTCCACGAACCCATCGTTAAAATCTTCCAGGGAGCTTCATATGCACTCAAAACGATTTTGAAGTTCTAGCTGAACTTTGTGTATCTCGGACATAACTTCGTTAATGGATAGACCTGTGCTTTCAGTTTCAAGGTCAGTATGTATTTGTCGACTAGTCAGAACCTGTTCATGAATATTGATGACAGAAATAAATAACAGCTAATCAATGAGCTTTTACGTAGGTACGAATACGAATCATTACGACAACGTTGGGTACGTTGAAGTAATGACGTCAACCGGTGCGGGAACCGCTAAGATAAAATAACACAATAAGAAATAAAACTAATACAAAATTCCTAGTGTAAGTGTTTATATAAACAATATTTATTAAATGGTGCCGAGCAGACCGGAACATGATTGAGTGAGAGTAGATGCCGAACGAAGTTTACCGATCGGTACTAGCCGAATGAAAGCCGAAATGTGTAGTAATGACTTTGTTGTTCAACAAATGCTGCCGGATCGAATGTGCCACTCCATAAATCGTAGCACTCCTAATATCGATATCGACGACTAAGCTAAGCTGAGACGTATAGCCGCCAACTTAGTAGGCACATTGTCTAGACAAGGGATGACGAACATTTTTACATTTACGGGCCAAAAATTCTTCGAACAAGAATAAGGCGATGGAGTGTCACCGATATCCAAAGAAACTACCTACAAAAACCAAAATTATGTACTCACATGAAAAACCCAAAATAAATAAAACATTTACCGTCTTAATCATAAAACCTATTTTAGCTATCAATCTGTTTTGTCCCTTTCTGCCAAGTTAAAATGATGTTTGACAGAAAGGGACAAAACAGTTCAATAGTTAAAACAGGTTTATAAAGCGAATGGCTTTTTTACGAATAAGACGGTTAATGTTTCATTAATTGCATACAACATAATTGTATTATTGGGAAAGTTTAGAAGGAAAATTTAAACCAAAATAAAAGAAAATATGAAAACGTAAACGTAACGTACGTAAATCTACTGTTGATATGTGCCGCGAACTCTCGAATGTCCTAGACTCTCTAGAAGTCTAGGCCATAGTAGCGACAAACAGAATAAATAAATACCATTAGTTATTCAACCAAGGCACAACGACAGGACTTAATTCCTATACTTTGTAAGCACTTCATGACACACTAGAGGTACTACGTTGTTTGTCATCGTACACGATGAGAAAGAGTAAAAATTACAATTAAATGAACATTTAAATAGTAAATAGGTAGTACCTTTAAGTAATCTTAAGTGATAGAAATTGCGAATAATTGAGACAGTGCAAGTGCTGCAATTATTATCTTTTAGATACTTGGATGCATAACTTAACATCACATCTGTATTCCATTAAGGGTTATGCAGAGGTGCACCTATAGTAGACCCACATTTCGCATGATTTGTATAAAAGTCCCATGTAACTGGGGGCGAGCCTATTGCCTTCAACCGGACACAAACCTTGAAATTGAAATTCTAGATGAAAAACCTACCCGGGAATCGAAATCCATGCTTAGCAGTAGTCAGCGTTTGTGACCACGAGCCAACGAGGCAGTTCCATACCTACTCGTATATTAATTATGTAAGTACCTACATACTATCCTCATTGCTACGCAAACACCTTTATTTATATACTTTAACATCTCCTGCAAAATAAAATTAAGCAGTTTTATTATTACATAATGGTTTTGTAGTACATGAGGGACTTACAAACTAAGCATTATTATTTACATGGTGCAGGTAGCGTAAAAAATAAATTAACAAAAGATAAAGTGACTGAGTAGTGATTTAAATAAAATGAATCTAACGAAAATAATAATATCCTTGAAAACCACATCTATATTTGAGCGCGCAGTTTCAAACAACTTATCACCTTGCGATGTGTTTCCTATTTCCATACACGCAAAATATGTCACAGATTTTCCTACAGATAAAATACGGATGGAGAAACGTGACAGATGGACTTACAGAGTGATCACCCTGACCCAACGGAGACGTGATCTAATAGCCAATGACTAAATGATACATCATCTTAGCCTTTTAACAAGTAGGTCAGCTCTTCAAGTAAATACATAACAAATAGCTGAAACTGTTTTAGGTAATGTTTGTTAACTGTTAAATGATGGCGAAGTTTTAGGGCATTGTTCACTTTGACTGTTTTTTGTTGATGGAATGTTTAGGATGTCCGATTTTCTTGTTAATTAACCTTTTTATGACACATGGGCAGATAAAATTCTGGCGAACGTGGGTAAGTACTTTAGGCAAAAAAAAACCTGCTTGGTTTTTATTATACAGCTCATAGGACTAAATCTGCTAAAAGTATATCAGCGGTTCGCCACTTGTCCTTTATTAATGGGAGAATCTGTATGGAGACACATACGATTGGTTGGATAGACGAACCTTTCTTATTTATGACAAACATGTTTTAAGTATAAATATTCTTCTCTTTAAAACATTTGCTTGTTTAAGAATTCTTAAAATACTTTGGTACTTTGGACTTTGGTAGTACCTATTGCTTTTAGCAACAGAGGCAGATTTAATGAAGTCATGTATATTCTGCAACCACCAAACATTCGTACTAATACGACGATGTATGAATAACAAGCAGTTTTGTTACTAAATATACTGCTTGGAATATGATAACAAAGCTATCTAGATGTAACAAGAGCTTCGACATCTTGGCATCAAGATTTGTTACGGATACCGATGAGCCTTTGATGAAATTATAATCCATATGATAATACGGAGGGGGGGGGGTTGGTTTAGGCCTTAGTGGGGCGTGTTTTTACCAGGGAACACGCACCTAAAAAATACTAAGTCTGCCAGTAGCGTACGCCTAGGTGTGCGGAGCTAGGCTATCAGGCGCGTACCGACAAGTTCTTAATACACGTCACCGCCATCTCTAGGCTGACGACGCGGTTCAGTGATGGGCCCACATTCTTTCATCTTTGTGGGTCGTCCCCTATGGGCAATGCTGAGTATGAAGAACGACGGCAAATCATTGGCGCCATAACCGAATTAACTGGTAAAGGGAAGACAACTGACAAGGAAAAAATTATACCAATCATGGCAGAAGATATCCGAGATCTCACCTTAATGACCGCAAGAATTTCAAGATTGATAACTATCGCGTATATTGTACCAACAACCTGAAACCACATCACATCACACACCACACCACCTCCTCAGCGAGTTTCAAGAAGACTGGATGCAGGCTACTACCATCACTATAAACGACAGTATGGGCGCTATCTTTACCCATCAAAGCACAATCCGAAACAAGACATGTTTGGGTGCTACTTCCAGAGCTTGGGAAACAGATTCATAAGCGGTGGAGACTGGAACTGTAAACACACATACTGGGGATCAAGATTAACTACCACTAAAGGACGTGAGTTGAAAAAAATGTATTGAAAAACACAAACTTATAACATTAGCAACAGGCGAACCAACTTATTGGCCGACTGACGTCAACAAGATACCCGATCTAGTAGACTTCTTCATTGCAAAGGGTCTGTCTGGTGTATATTTTGATGTGGAATCATCGCTTGACAGCGTATCTGACCACACCTCTATCATAGCAAAATTTTGCGTGTCAGCAATACACAGAGCACAGAGGCCAGCACTGTATAATCACCAAACAGATTGGCATGCCTTCACTGAATATATGGAAGATGAAGTCGACTTAAAGGTCAAACTTAAAACAGAAGAATATTGATGAGGCAAAAAACCTCATTCAAGTTGCTGCGTCGCGTGCTACCCCTACATTAAGCTTCTCCGCCCAAAGAAATAATATACCGCTAGAAATACGAAACAAACTGAAAAAAAAACCAAAACAACGAAGGCAATTACACATACGTATACAATAGAATTTCTAGAGAACTAAAAGAGCTAATTCAGGAAAATCAGAACACGCCCTTAAAAAAAAAAACTGTGTCTCAGCTCATAAGAAGGACAATTACTCATTACGGAAAATAACTAGGAACTTTAAAAGACGATGATCCGTGGGCTGGAAGTGGAAGTGCAAAAGTTGAGAAAAACCTCAGCTTTTGCACTTTTTTAAAAGTTTTCACTCCAAACCCGTCGTTTAGACCGAATTTGAAGAAGAAGTGAACCGAATGATAAATAGTACCCAGCAATTACGAGTATCACCACCGCTGAAACTTGTCACCCCAAGGGAACTAACACGGACACTTATTTACTTGGAAAACAAAAAAGCTCCTTGTTTTGACCTAGTAACGGGAGTAGTCCTTAAGCAACTACCTAGAAAAGCAATAGTATTTTTACCAATGCTATTCAATGGCATTTTTAGAGTACAATACTATCCAAAGTTATGGAAAATATCGCAAAACTGTATAATTGCAAAAACAGGAAAACCACCAACAGAACCTATGTCATACAGGCCAATAAGTCTCCTCCCTATCCTATATAAGGTATTCGAAAAAAAACTTTTGATAAGACTAAAACCAGTCCTGGGCGAAAAGAAGATTATACCTGATCACCAATTTGGATTTTGGGAAGTGATTCTACTGTAGAGCAATTACATCGAGTGGTTTGCAAAATAAGACAATCGCCAGAGAAAAAGGACTATTTTTCTGCAGTATTCATTAATATCCAACATGCATTCGATAGAGTCTGAAACAAAAGACTGCTGTACAAGCTTAAAACCCTCTTACCAAACTCATTATACATGATGCTAAAATCTTACTTGGATAAAAGAAGATTCCAAGAAAAATACGAGGAAGAACTATCAAAGCTTAACTGTATCACCGCCTCAGTTCCACAAGGCACTGTGCTTGGGCCAGTCCTTTATTCAATATACAGGGTGTTTGGCAGAACGTTGAACATACGAAAATGGTGGATAGGTGGGGTCATCTGCTACTTACTCAGCCCTAATTTATTTGGCCCTGGCCTCCTGGATATTTTAAAAAACACCGATAGCGGCACCCCTGACATCATCTGTCAACAAAAGACAGCCGCCACGCAACCACGGATTCGTAGTGTCATTCTTATCCAACTGTTATGGTGATTACCGTAACTTTGTAAGAAAACTAGACGGCACCATTTGCTGCGCCGTCAAATAAAATAATAGGTACATGTGACTGATGTGACTTAATAATATGATATTATAATCTAATACAGATCAGATAATAAAGATACTTTGCCCGTCTAGCCTGGCTACCTAATAACAAATCCAATAATACAAATATATGCTCAAATAAATACATTTTCGTTTTTATTACCAGTGACAACTATCGACATTACACAAGCTGTGTTCTCCGATTATCTTAGCAGATTCTTATTAGTACAATACTAAAACAAACTTGCCAAAATCTATGCAGCGTAAAAACACTGTAGAGCATTTTGAATTAAATAGTATTACTCCATGGCCGGCAGGCAACATTTTGTCGTTAAAGTCGTTACTGAAGTCCCCATGATTTTATCAAGATGTAAGTGTATACTTAAATCATCAGAAACAATCACGAGACGGTGTGAACTTACTGTTTTCAAAGTAAATAACATTAACAAAAATCTTCCATTTATACCATCGATCACTTGAACTCATCATTTTTTTATTAGATGCTGTTGTAAATGTAGAAAGTGACGATGAAGCAAAACCAACCACACACACTTACAATGATTTTTATATCCTTTTATTATTTGTATGAAATGGATAGGAAGCGTTAACAGACACTTATTCTACCA
Organism: Dasypolia templi; assembly: GCA_963555695.1. Taxonomy (NCBI): domain Eukaryota; kingdom Metazoa; phylum Arthropoda; class Insecta; order Lepidoptera; family Noctuidae; genus Dasypolia; species Dasypolia templi. Next base: position 16,176,646 of record OY743155.1, read on the forward strand.
TAATTAAAACCTATGTACTATATTTTACAATTTCATAAAGCATATCATAAATAGCATAAACAAGTTCAGTTCTTAATGTTCATACATTCTGTTCACAATTGCGAGTTCAGAAGTCTAATTGAGCAAATCAGTGTTTGATGAAAAATGTTTGTAAAGTGTTTCGGTAAAATTACAATTTTCTACGATACGTTAATCTCTGTATAAATCAATCTGGCGTCGATTCATGGCTGGTCTGCCAACTAACCACATTATTATGCTGTAAACAGCTGACTGACGTCAAAGGGGTCAATATGAATTATATTAACCCGTCTGTGACAATACTATGAAACTTGTATGGACAAGCAGAATAAAATGTAATCGCTTCTCTTCATCTGTCTTGTGTAAACGAAGGATGAGAGGAAACGCGGTGACGTGGATCATAACATACTAACGAATTCCTCTGTTTTATGTCCGGTTAATGATAATAGTCCAATTTTTTTACGATAAAATGTGTAGCTACCACTTACTTGTCCCAATTTTTTAAATACATTACCTACACCAAAAAACTAAAATGAAATGAACGCCATAGACCACATGACCGCGTTTTCTCATAGTGTCGTAAATTAGAAAGAATTCAATTTCGACAAGGCTCTTGGGAAGCAAGACAGCTGTTCCCACTTATATTTGGATGACCTACTTACCATCTTTGTTCTAAGTTTTACACCATTCGACGACACATGGTTTGTCTATGGTTACTGTTCAGTTCGACCTGTGTCAAAAACTTAATTAGTTATTGGAGTGGTTATTAACAAGGTTGGAGTGTTTGTCTTTCATTCCTTTATACATTAATTTGTAGATAGGATAATAAAATGTTTATTATTTTGTGATCCTGTACCCTAATTGCGTAATACACAATCAATCGGAATCTGAATCGTTTTGAAACAGATTGCTAATACATTGCTTCATAAGTTCGATTTAAAAAAACTGCTCAAAAATTTAAAAAACGCAATTAAAATTGTTGAACTGTCAAAATACAACAGATTAGTCGTAATCGTTTACGAAAATGTGTTACACAATTAGGTTGCTGATCTTGATTTGTTATAAAAAACGAGTTGTACAATCTTTCTTAGGTACCTGACGCGTGATATGTTAATCGTCTGTTTTGATGTGAACTATTAGACTAAATTAAATATTTTGTAGGGAGGGGAAACCATTTAAGCCATCCACAAGAATTTGTGGATTAGTAAGTAACAGCCGCACGGCTCGATCAGGTTAAGCTACGCTTGCCGCGGTTGATCCGTGGATGGGTGACCATCTTTACATACTCAGACCCCTCCGGGCCTCGGAAAACACATTATGCCGTTGGTCCCGGCTTTCATCCTTGGATCTTTGACAGTCGTAACAGGTTGTCAGAGGTCCGAAAGTCTGAAACCAGTCTTATTTTAGGGGTATCGTGCTACCCAGTAACTGGGTTGTGGAGGTCAGGTAGGCAGTCGCTCCATATAAAATGCTGGTATTCAGCAGCATACGGTGAGACTGGAAGCCAACCCCAGCATAGTAGGGCAAAGGCTAGGCAGATGATGATGAGGTAGAGTTACCATTTATTATAAATCATAAGTAAAACAATACTCGTAATAACTTTTAGTTATAAATTAAAAATATTTTATTGCCCCGTTGATCTACTGGTCGCAAGCGCTACTGCTCAATGAGGTCCTGGGTTCGATTTCCGGGTCGATCAAAGAGTTATTGGGTTTTTCCATCTGGAAATACTCCTCAGTAGCACTTTTTGTTTTTTTGGGTGTGAAATCATCAAATGACCCGCTCTGGGCGGAGCGGGAGGACGTGTCAGACTTTTACTGACTAAAACCCACCCGTGTTCCTTCAGTTGCCTGTGCCAGGGCCACGGTATCTCATTCGAACAACACGTGACCCTGGCAGGCATCGGCCCTAACAGACCCAGTCTGTAGAGCTAACATCTCTTTGCGGCGCGCGTGGAATAGAACGCGCCGTAGACCCCGGCCTGAGTCGTGAGTGGGCCGGAGCCGAGTGATGGATTTCTCAGTAGCAGCCTGGAGTCTGGATTTGTGCCCGGTTGAAGGCAATAAGCTCGCCCCCTGTTATATGGGACTTAAAACATAACTGTCGAAATGTGGGTGTATTAGGTAGGTACTGGCGTGATTTTATATTATGTTTAACAAATATTCCAGTTTGCTCATTATACACGTGTCCGTAACAAATTATACGGAAATTAGATATAAGTATGGTGAGATTAATGAATTTTGTAGTTTGGGTAAACCCACATCAATTCTCCACAGATCGTCTTATCACTTTTTTTAACAACTGTAATATATGACCACAGATCATTATCATCATAATTGATTGTTATTATTGGAAGTTTAGAGTCACTTGGTGACCTTGGTCATCAAATCAAATCAAATCAAAATATTTTATTTCACATAAACCTACATGGGCACTTATGAAACGTCAGATTCTAGGTGCACGGTTCCAATTGGTCGTTTCCCATGGAGAAGAGCCGGCAAGAAACTCCATGGTTACTCTTTTAAAAATACAGTAGGGCCTCGGTAATCCGGACTCTCGCTTGTTCGGTGATCGCTGTAATCCGGCCGGGCAATAGGATTCGCGGGGGAGGCCCGGATCCTCAAATAAGTGAGGCAGAAGCTCAAGAATGGGCTGGTGGTGGTGCCGAAAGCGAGTTACAAAGATATGAAGTGTTAACTGATGAGGAGATTGTGCGAGCGGCTATGTGTGAGGACGATGAGGAAGATGAGGACAATAGCGTTGAAATTCTAAAAATCACAAAAGTTGGTAATTCAGAGGCAGTAGGAGCTTTAAACACTGCTTTAAAATGGGCTGAAGATAACGAATTTGATAGCCACGAAATTATGTTTCTCCGTCGACTTAGAGACCGGGCTTTCGAAATGAAGTGCGAAAATTATAAACAGACTTTTTCAAGAAGAATTAACTAATGTTTTATTTTAACTTACTGATTTCCTTACATAGTTGTAATTTTGAACATGTACATTTTGTCTATATGCTATAATTTAAAAATTGATTAAAGAAACTAAGGTTAAACATGTGTTTTATTAACATTTAATATGGCATACTATAATCCGGACGCCTCGATAATCCGGAAAGGGTCTTGTTTTTGCCTCTCCGGATTAACGAGGCCCTACTGTATGTCTTTTACAATGTTTTCCAATTACAGTGTTAACAGGTATGGGAAGACAGTGTAGGCCTGTCAACAAGTACCATATGTTAAACAAATAGACAATTGTCTATAAATTTACAATCCACAGGGCCTACGACGTTCTCACATTTACAAAATATAAAATAATCTAATAAAGTAAAATCAAAAACTAATTAAAAATTGTAGGTATATAATGTCAAATAATGAAAATTATGTCAGAGATATGTAAAAGTCCATATCTAATAATAAAAATAAAAATTAAACACCATCACTGGCACAAGGCATTGGTGACCGTAGCTGTCACCAATGCCTTGATACTCGGAGAAAGACATGATACCGAGAGCTCCTTACTTTCCATCCTAAATAGTAGGAAATCTGACTCACCACCACCATGAGCGGGATCACCAGCACTGATAGGTACTTTGCAAAAATTAACTCTTAAGCTAATTGACTCCAACTTAGAACACGCTCGCACGGATTTTCAACTATCGGTGTTGAACCCAACATTGAGAATCAAACAGAGTAGGTACTCATCCCAGCGCGTCTAACATCGATATTTATTACGTCTATGCGAACGAAGACTTAAATTGTCCTTAAACTCAAATCACCACATTCATTCTATAACAGTGGTATGTGATGGCTATAGCTGGCCGTGTTATATTGACATAGAGTGTCGATTTGAAATAAAGGAAGAAAGACAAAAATTGCTGAATAATTAAAATCATTGACTGTAGGTACCTACATGATTATAGACTGATCTATAAAAAATGATAAACTAAATGAGAGCTCGAACGGCCTACATCGTACAAAGCAAGCAACACCGGGAAAACCTCAATGAAGACGCGAATGCGATAAAATCATTATAAACCAAGGGAACCAGCGGATGATAAGATATCATTAGATCCGCTAGTTTTTTGGAATGCAGTGGCGTTAAGGTGAATTTTTCTGAATATAATATGAAAATGCAAAGTTTGACGATTGATATGAAATTGATGATTATTATTCAGTAAATATTTATTGATTTAATACTTTACGCACAAGGATGTACAAAGGCGGACTTAATGCCATAGGCATTTTCTACCAGTCAACCTTTGGGCGATGCAGAGACAAGCAGTGGTAGGTGCAATTTATAAAAAAAAACATATAAATAGTCGCGAATCGCATTTTGATCAACGTACGACGTAAAACAGAGCTGCAATTTACAACAAACAAAAAACAAAGAAAATGTTAATTTGAGTAACCTTGTGTACATTTCAAATAATATAGTTTTGATACGATGCGTGAGACACGTTAACGTAACATGCGCAAGTTCTTCATTAACACAAAGGACAATTCTGAACTGCAGGCCCCGTTCAATGTCTACTAACTAGGTCAATTAAAGGCTGCACTAAGTTAATTATGCCATGAGTACAGATAACAATCAGACTAATGTGATAAGTCAAGGATGAATCAATCAATCAGTTATTTGCGAATTTATGTTACATTAAAATGCAGGTGGACAAGATAGGAGTGAGAGAAGTAAAATTATACATAAACATGAATTAATTTAAAATTGAAAAATGACAAATTAAAATGTTGCTATAGAATAAAGTTTAAAATAAATTAATGTTAGGTCCTGTAGTCCAGATGATAGTAATTATAATTTATTATAGACATTGCTGATTTAACAAGTTATGTCCATTAAAAAATCATTATTTTCCACGAATTAAAAACGTCGTAAGGGCTTAAGCTTGTAGTTGTAATAAAACCAAAATTAAAGTATTAAGAGGGCTATCACAATTAATATACCTACAAATTTAAAAAAAAAGTGCCCTAGAAAGTTTCTTTATTTCTCTTGGGAGTGTTCTAAATAATATTTTAATTTGTTTACATAAATCAGTAAAACCTTGTCTCTGCAAAGGATGTTGAATAAAATTTTACTTTTGGGTATCTTTTGATGTTTTGTTAAATATCCATGGTACAACTGTACCTTGTACTGTTTATTATGTTTTATACACACCAAAAATAATTCCGTAAAACAGAGAGTTACTGATCATTTTTCGTCAGAGATGATATTTTTATCGATGAATATAAAATCCAAATTTAAACAAATATTTACTAACCAAGGTTAGGTTAACTTGCTTGAAAAAAAAACTTGGTCAATTTAAAAGTTAAATTATTTTTCTAAACAATTGTTCTATGCAATGATAGCATCATCATCATCAGCCAATTCCCGTCCACTGCTGAACGTAAGCGACCCCCAAAGAGCGCCAACCATCTCGGTCCTAAACAGTCCGCATCCATCCGCTGCCAGCCACCTTCTTCAAATCATAGACAAATCATTGATATAGATCAATATAAATCGCAGGACGCGCGGTCTTTATCTTTATGCAAGCCCGGTTATGCAGACGACAACCTCCTTTTTTTTTTTTTTTTGTTCCCGGGGTGGAAAATCCTCATGGATGTCCTCCGCCCTGGGGCGGGCGGAGGGGTCTGTCAGACTCTTACTGACTAAAAACCACTCCGGTGTTCCATCTCACACCTACGCCGGGGTCGCGGGAACACATTATTCTTCCACAACCCCGGCTGGTGCCGGCCCGCTTGCGCGGGCCCCGTCTCGGGCGGGGGGAGTGAGGTGTACTCCCCCCGCAACGTCTGTGGTCGGCGCGCGAGGAACACTACGCGCGCCGCCTTCTCGGGTCCTGATGTTGGGGGGCGACGGATGTCCCCGAATCCGTCGCCCCTGGACCCATTTAGGGGGGCCGGAAGAGGGCGTCGTCCGCCCTCCTCCGACGCCCGGTGCGTCTGCTGCGGGCCGGGTCGAGAGTCGAGATCTCTCTCTCCCTTTCCGCAGCCTCCTTCCGCGAGATGACCGTCTCGCAGAAGGAAACCACCGCGTCCCAGGACTCGACGCTGCCGACCATCGAACTCACTACGGTCGGCAGCGACAGGTCACTGCCTACTTCTGAGATGAGGGCACGGCGTGGCTCCTCCCAAGCGGCACACTCTGCCAGCGTGTGCCACGCCGTGTCCTCCCGGCAGTCGACGCAGTGGTGACACCGGGCGTCCGGCTCCCTGTTTATGCGACACAGGTACTTCCCGAAGCAACCATGCCCCGAGAGCACTGCGTCACCCGAAACGACAGGGAGCCGTGCCTTCTCCCGAGCCAGCGGTCGAGCACTGGCCGGATCGCCTCGATGGTGCTGAGGCCGGCGGTAGGGCGTGACAGCCTCACCCGCCATTCCGCCACCAGGACCTCGCGGAGCTGCAACCGACGCTGCTCGATATGGCGCTGCATCGGTCGCTCGCCCCGCTCCCGCGCTGCCTCGCGCCACCGGTACAGTGACGCGAGCACCCTCGCCTCCAGGTCCCAGGGCGGTGATCCGGCCAGTGCACAACCCGCCTCGAAGGAGATCGTGCGATACCCCCGAATGACTCTGACGGCCATCGCCCGCTGCGGCTTGCGCAGGACAGCTATGCTGCCGGCCGTCAGGTCAGACGCCCAGATCGGCGCTCCGTAGAGCGCCATGGATCGCACGATCCCCATATAGAGCCGCCTACAGGCGGCGCTCGGGCCCCCCAGATTGGGAAGCAGCGTTGCCAGCGCCCCGGCCGCGCCCAACAACTTGGGCGCCAGCCGCCGGAAGTGGGGTCCGAAGTCCCACCGGCTGTCGAGCACCAATCCCAGATATTTCATGGTGGACTCGACAGCGATCCGGACCCCCCCGACCACAATGTGTGATCCGGCCGGCGGCGCCCGCCGGGGGCCATGAAACACCATGGCCTCCGACTTGTTGAGGGCAGACGACAACCTCCTAGGTTAACCTGGTAGTACAAAAAAAAAGGTCTTTCGCTTTAGTCCTTCCTTTACTCTGCGCCAAGCGCTCACTGAGGGTGGACGTATCGCTCGCTGTTGCCACTTTGTGCACCACGTAATCTCGTCAATTTACCAAGAATATAGCGCAACCTTGATACAAGTGAGTTTTTTTATCTGAATGTAATGTAAATTTAGTAAGTATTTTTCTATTATATTTTAACGCGAATTTACTAAAGAAAATAAATTATACGTTAATATACTTGTTTGTTTTTTTCTTTTTCTGAATTGTAATCTCCAACTTACATTCAATTATTTATTTTCAGACAGCATAATAATGGGCAATTGCAATTTGGTAGAGCAGATGGTCAACATGGCAGTCAATGCCAAGTCATGACCTGCGATGAATACAAGAACGCTAAGACGCTGTTTTTGTCGAGTTTGCAACAGCAAACATTGAATCGCCAGGAAATTGAGCGCAATCACAGATATTATAATACTACGTACAGATACCCAATCCCATACAAAGAAATGACACCTCCCTAAGTCTGGCAATTGAGCTGGCAATTTTTCGTCATAAAAATGTTCAACAGATGGCAGGATCAGCGATTCACTAATTGCCAGAGACAGTAGTTTTACGTCGCCATCTAGGAGTCGACCTTCTTTTAAAACGTTTCGTGCCATCCTTTTAAAATAAAGTTTTATACTTCCGGTTTCAGAAAAATATGTTAATAGATTTATTTCATTTTTCTATGTAAAGAAATAGATTTAAAATAAGTTGTATGATTTAAATTTGTGACTATAAAGGTTATTTTAAAGACAGGACAAATTGCGTAAAACACCATCTATTGCAAAGAGCTCTAAACATAACGAACTGCGCAGATGCATACTCATTGCATCAATGTGTAGCAAAATTTGCAAGAGACGTCCTAATACGGACTCTGCGCCTTTGGTCAAAACTTTGCTGTACTCTTACAATTTAGCTTATGTACCTTCCTTCAAACATGGAAAAGGGAACGAGTTAAAAGCATTAGCTCAACTTTCCTGCCATAATTATGGATATACATAAAGAGAAGTGTGGCATATTTATTACTTCAGAACATTGCTTTTTAGAAGCTACATCTGATGGAGTGTTTGAAGACGGTGTTGTTGAGGTTAAGTGCCCCATATCTGCTTTTGAGATGTATCCTGACACGGCTATTCTAGGAATCAAAACTAAAATGCTTCAAAATCAATCGAACTTCCGAAGTAATTTTTAATCAAAATCACGATTATTATACAAGTCCAACTACACATTACAAACAAAAATGTTTGTTTATTGCAGTGTGGCTACAACTTTTAGGGGCCCCCAAAAGTTGTAAAAGTGTACAAATGATTTTGGAAACAGAAAATATTACCAATATTAATTAAGTTTTATGAGGAGAGCGTTCTTCCCAAAATCATAGATTCGAGGAAAGCACGGTCTACAAAACAAATATTATTTTAATTTATTGTTACAATTATACTTTTTTTATTTAGACTTTATTATGTATTTATTTTTATTTACCAGTTACCCATCCATAAAATATTAACTTATCACGAACGACACACATTTAAGGGCTGCATTACTATAAATAGTGATGTAGTCTTTAAATGTGCATAGCTGAAGTAAATTAAAACTTAAACATTCGTTTAAAAGTAGATATGTATATACAAAAAGTATTTTTATAGGTAGCAATGCGATTTCTTTTTTCTTAGCAGCTGGCATCGCGCAAGTGTTGATTCTGGCATTGGAAGCGTCTTTAGGCTCGAAAATTGCTAACCATCAGGCGGGCCGCATGCGAGTTTGAACCTTTTCAATGGTATAAAGTACATATAAAAAATCAAGACATTTTTATGCAAATTATTATACTTTTTACTGCTAAACGCGCATTCCAATCATTGAAATAGACCCAGTACATATACCCCTTTTTTTTTTTTTTTTTTTTTGGGTGGGAAATCATCAAATGACTTCTCCCGCTCTGGGTGGAGCGGGAGGGCGTGTCAGACTTTTACTGACTAAAACCCACCCGTGTTCCTTCAGTTGCCTGTGCCAGGGCCACGGTTTTCTCTGTGGAATAACCCGCGACCCTGAGGCGTCGGCCCTATCGGACCCTGTCACTTTGTGCTGACATCTCTTTGAGGCGCGCGTGGAACACAACGCGCCGTCGACCCGGGCCTGGTCCTTACCGGACGGCAAGCTACCCATTGCTCGCCGTCCGCAAGCCCGCGCCTACGGTGGCCGGGAATCTGCAGGCGACTCCCGACGCCCAGGGCGTCTCCTGCGGCGGCTAGTGGGGGCGTGAGGGCGCAAGGCTCTCTCCCTCACCCGCTCCGCCTCCTCCTTCGCGAGCATTACTGCTTCGCAGAAGGAGGTGACGGCTTGCCATTCCCTCTTGCTCCGTACCATGGCCTGGACCAGGGCCGGACGCGAGAGATCGCCGCCGCCAATCGCCTCCGCGAGGACACTGCGGTGCTCCGCCCAAGCTGGGCATACCTCCACCGTATGCTCCACCGTGTCCTCCGGGCGATCCACACAATGGTGACACCTGGGCGTTTCCTCCCGCCTTATGCGAAACAGGAACCTCCCGAAACAACCGTGTCCGGTGAGGACCTGTGTCAGGCGGAAGGTGAGGACGCCGTGGCGCCTCTCCAACCACTCCTCAAAGAGGGGACTTACCGCCGCTATTGTGGCGGTACATATACCCCTGAGAATAACTTTTTACATTAGTCATTAGCTTATTAAGTACAAATCGAAAATAAGTGAAAATAAGAGGTAACTTGTCGGTAGATAACGTGATGTTTTTTATTCAAGCAAATTTTAATAGTTTGTGTTTCTGTTCCACAAAAAGTTTGGTAAATCATATAGATAGTTGCTAATATTATTTTTATTTTATACCTGTCTTATCAATTTCATGAAAAATTTAATTGGAGATGGCCAATTTTGGTTGCAAGCCACTCTTAATAAAATTCTTACATTTTGTCAATAAATTATAAAAAAAACTATAAATTACTATTACCTTAACATTCGCGTAATCACGATTATGGGATGCCATATCATGGCATTTAAAACAAAACAACATAATAAACCTAAACAAATTTATTTATAGCCGGCAGAGGAGTTATTCACTTGCGTACCTACCAACGATTTGATTCAGTATAATTCCACTCCAAGCCTATTCGTTGCAGATTTCCATACGATGATACAGCATCTTTTGTAATACGAGGCAAGTGCAAGTTAGCTAGTTATTTAGGCATTAATTACAAGACCATTAATTATAAGATCAGGAAAACCTATACATTATCTGCCTACTTTTAGATCAGCTGTTTAGGTTTAACCTTGTGGTTTACATGTGTACAAACTCGGTTTAGTTAATTTATTTTCATAAACAATCGGTTAAAAGGGGTGGAGGTTGTGCTTCATTTTGGCAGGAGATTATACGAAGTCCACGCGGACGAAGTCGCGGGCGAATTGCTTTAAATATGCTGATGAATCCTTCCTTGCGTATACCTACCTACTTTTTTGTACTGATTATTTACATTTTCAAAGAGTTAATAGACAACAGGAATCAAATCTGGGCTCTCTTGCAAATCGCAGACTGTGTAAGTCGTAACATTATTGTTACAATTTACTGTTAGCAATTATGTCAGATCGCTGAGCCGGCGCCATCAGTTGCAGTTTGTTTTTATTTGTTATATTGTTTGTTATTATTGGTTGTCTAAGTTTTATACATTACAAATATTATTATGATTTCAAAAGGCGTTACAATATTTCAAATCGTAAAAAAATCACTTTTTCTGATTTTTCCCTTTGTGTACACACTGTTACCCAGCTGGATGCCAAATTTCAACTTATAGGTCATCTGGTGATAAAAATTACGATGTTTAGCCGTTAATATCTCAATAACCGTTTAAGCTGTATAATATGAAGTTTGGGGTTCTAGTTAATTTAATGAGTTTTAATAAACAAACTGTATTCCATATGTTTATGTTAAATCGATTTTGACTTATTAAGGGGTCACTTTTAACCTTATGTAACACACGGCTGCAGCGTCGCCAGTTTCTTTTTCTTAGAACTTGGCTTGTCACGATGCCGCGTGTCTAGATACAAAAACATTATAGTGTTCACATTCATTTCTGGTTCATAGCGTTACAAAAATATGTATAGGTATTTTATTAACGACTAGAGCAGGTTGCTTACTTGGTTGTTGCTATTGACCTTACAGCTGCAGAAGGACGCCTGCATTGATATGCGCGTACGATGGTATCAAAGAAGTTACTGTGAACTTTTAGATGAACGCACACATCCTGCGAAATGAATCAAACGAGTAAAGATGAAATATTAACTGCTCACTCTTGTTACTGCAATGGCGGCAGTGTCGTTAACGCACCAATAACACAGTGCAAATTTAGCAACAGCAAATGTGCAACAGCCCATAGCCGACAAACCGATCAAAATAAAATACGTCAAAAATAATACGAGCAACAGAGCCAATCCGGCTACTCTCTAGATAAGCTGTCGGCTAAGCCGAAATAATACTTTTATTTTAACCTCCCCGGGAGGTAAAACCGCTGGCAGAGCGATGTTCAGCTTATCTGCTAATTTCATAATTTTCCAAGTTAGGTTCACTACTACTAGCGACTAGGGAATTTCTCCCTTGCAAAATTTGTAGACGCTATCAATGACACTTGACAAGTGACAGATCCAGCTCGCTGTAGGCATATACTACCGCGAGCTCTACCACAATGAAAGATAACGGGTAACTAAGGAGGATTAAGGTACGTACCTTTTCACATTTAAAGGCGAAACCTTAGATTGCTTCTTCAACCAATGCTATGTTTTTGGATGTCTAACAAAAATGTTAATCTATCTTAATTGTCTCGCTGAACAAGTGATACACATATTTTATGATAAATAACACCGCAAAAGAGGTTCGGCCCAATAACGAATTTATCACCAATTTTGGCGTACTGAGATGGAAAAACCCGTCATCAATCTCTAGACTGGACTGGATAAGTCCCAATAAAGCCAAAGTATGCGTCTCTACAACATGTTGACAGCTTTTTGTTTGACAACTGGGGACAGATAGACTTATACTGACTATCATCAGTAGCGATCTGTTTTAGGTTATTGGATTCAGCCGATAACGAAACACTCAAGAGTCCTACCAGCCGGACACTGAGTGCTTCCGGAAGGACGCAACTTTTTTCTATCACACTACCGTAATGACACACAGCATAAAGTTCAAAGAACAATGCCCACCTCCCATACATTTCAAAACCTGATAATGAAAGTTTATGTATAGTTATAAGGTATAGTAGAAACACTACCTGTAAGTTTAGAAAATAATGTCATATGGTCATTTTCACAATTGAAACGTCACGAAGTCCAAAAAATATTAATGATACTTTTTAGGTTAGGATTTGTCGTTATAAAGAAATAAATGTGCTAGAACGCATTATTTAAAACTCGGAGTTTAGTCTAAAATAGTAATACTTACTTATTATTACATATCTATGTGCTAAAACGTCTTTTTTACTTTGTGAATTCCTTAAAACCAGCTGCCCTTATGTCACTGCTTAGGCTCTCGATGATTGACTATAAATTGAGTGTCGAGCATTAAATGTCAAACGTCAAAAATACGTTTCAATCGTCCTAACTCAATTACATATTGCATGATTCATTAATTTAATTATTCATTTATTTTTAATTAATCTGTATTATATTATACATTGACTAAAAAAGAAATACTTACTGAGTAAATAAAACGTAAAATAATGTATGAAACTCAGAAACAGAGTTGAATAAAGTCAAGTAGCAGTGTGTAAAATGGAACGTTGTAAAAAAGGGTAGTTGAGATGCGTTCAAAACATGCTAATATGTTTACTCCTAAAGTAGAATAAGCATAAAGAAAAATTAATTAAAAAAATCGTGCGTTTCTTTTAACATTGTGATAAGCGTAATTAATATACAATTTAATTAACTGTATTTTAAAATTTATTTCATTTCTATACATAGTCAGGTGAAAAATGAGCATTCCTCTTTGCGCGAAAAGAATAATTTTGTCTCTTGCTCATTGTACAAGAAACGGTGGCAAAACTGACCTTCAATCAGCAAGCGATGGCGCATGAGTAGGTATATACGAACCTACTAGGGCAGCGCGTTCGTGCTCGCGCTTCTTTGAAGTGCTTAATTACACCAAAGTGACAGATTTATAGTTCCCTTCCTATTAATAATATTAGATAAATGTGCTCCTATACCAATAATTCGTCATTTAATAAATGTATTAGGTACTTAGATGATGTGATTAAATTTATACTTAAAAAAACAAATGAGTTTTACTTTAATACGCACAGTCTTATTCATAAACGTGTCTTAAATTTTAATCGGTTGATAAGCAAATTAGTAGCAAAATTCTTAGTTATAAACGCTATTTAGCGGTAATTATGACGTTTCCCTTTGTATTTTACTGTGTGTACATAAATAATTTAATAAATAAATAAGAGGTCGCTAAGCAATTCATTAGTAGCAGTCAAATTTAAACACCATCGGTAGCTTGGAGGATGCTAAGAGTCAATACGACAGTTTTATTTGAGTCATCTGATAGATTCAATAGAATTATTGTGTCCCTCGAGGTTATTTTGTTCCTAATATCGTGCTGTAGTTTAGTAAATATAGAATTCGAAAATCTTTTACGGCATTTCAGAACGACGCAGAAATTTAACATAATTTTAAAACCCCAGCAGGAAGTAGATGGAGGAAGAAATACAAAGCTCATTGAAATCCTATTACATATTTTTCATTCGAAGTACACATGATGAAAGGATTTATATGGAAAACTCAATCTGCTCAATCAGCTCGGCCGCATATGCTGTAAGAAAGATAAGACAGTGTAGAATGACGAACAGATGTAGAAACCGCGCGTTTGGTTTATTTTAGCTACTTCCACAGCATTTTACTGTGAGGTCGGACTGCTGGCATTATATCCATTTTTATTTTGCAAAAGAGAGCTGTCAGAGCCATTTACAATCTATGTCGCCGCGAATCTCTTAGAGAACAATTTTAAGCAGATTAATATATGACGATACCTTGAAAGTTAATTTATGAAAATATGGTGTGTAAGAAAAAATCTACATCTTTTTAATAAAATAAGTGATAGACATGATTTTAACAAAAGAAATAAAGATAAAATAGATCAACCATTTTTCAGATACTTAATCTTTTATGGGGTACTGTGTTAAATGTTAAAACAAAATACCTTGTGATATATTGCAATTGAATGAAAGAAAATTTTAAACTCATGTTAAAAGTACACTTGGTAAACAAGCATATTACAAATAAGAGGATTATATCCTAGTTAAGAAAGCTTGGAAACATGCTGGTCCTGTCCCATAGGACAATCTAGAGGCTAGACAAAATCAAATTAGTAAGTAGATATAAATTCAGGGATAAATACCTTTTCCTATTTACTCTAATTATTGGAGCCTATTATTTACATTGCTACCTTATCAAACATAATGAACTAAATGTAATAAAGCTATTAATTTTAATTATTAACAATTTTTTTAAAATAAATTACAATATACTAGCTAACACTAAAATATATATATAATGTACAAATGTATAAAAAACGGGGGAAAGAGCTCACAGGGCATCAAAAAATTCATCCGCATCGCTGTCAACGGGACAAGTGCCCAAAAGGCTGGCAGCATTGCCACGTTGGATGGCAATGCTGATTCTTTGGGCGAAAAATTGGCCAGCCGCTTAACGATGTCCCGAAATAGTCGATGAGCACTCTGACCCCAAGGTCATAGTGTTTCAACCCCAAACGGTTCAAACAAATAGCTCCCAACAAGGTTGTTGTACTTGCGCCGTTTGAGGTATTCTGCTCCTGCAGCAACCGCCCCGGCACAGCCAGCCGTGCTAAGATGATGGGATGGCGCGAGGGTGTCGACACAGGTTGCATCCCATACCAAAGGCCTACCTAACTTCCAAGGCATTATGATCATTCCATCTGGCCTCTTCGCATCGTCAAGTGCCAAGCCATTGGGTTCTAAAACAGCTGGCACCCCGGCGGTGACAAGAGCCCCACGGATGATGACATTCATGCTGGCATGCCGTGCCATCCGACCAGCGCTCTTGCTGCAGGATACGCCATGGTGTCCGAAGCAGTTGACTGCTTCACCGCATTGACAGCGATGTGGAGCCCCGCAAGGAGCGCCCAGACGCAAACAAGTACCGAGCCGGAATGTGGAGTAACCCAGCATAGTGCCTATGTTGAATGACGGTAGCGCATGAAGCCAGAGGCTCGACTCCCATTCACCCACAGCCAGCAGGCGGGCACGCTCGGCAGTTTTGGTGGACTTATTAATGAGATTATTCCATACCAACCTGCAGAGCGGCTCATCCCACTGTCTCTGGGAAGACGGGTTTTCGGGCTGAACCGTGTCCGGGCAAGCGACTATCCAGGCGTACACCGCATCGGTCAAAAACGGCACTTTAGAGTCAACCTGAGAACAGGCTAAGATTCTTGTGGTTAACTTTTCGGTGCTATGGACCGAGGACAGGAACGCCGGTATGCTTACACTGTAAATTTTGCGGACGCCGAGCCCACCAAAACGAATGGGTAGTGTAGTGTGGCTTGCAGCCACGCACGGTCGCCCAATGACACATTTAAAATGGATGTTAGAGTATTTCGTATAACGTGATTTTTTCGAAAAGGTGTGACTGCTTCCGTAAAGAGGAAGAACGGAGAAAAATGTATTTTCTTTTGGACCGAAACAGCAATATCTGATAAGGGTGAATGCCGACTGTTAATTAATTTTAGAAAGTCTTTCCGAAATATCGTTAAATTGTTTAATTTTTTCATTGACGAATGTTGAAAAGCTGTCTTCCAAAATTGAGGAACCTCCTAGGTTCCTCAATTTTGGAAGACAGCTTTTCAGAGGAAGAATTGAATTTCTGTATGGTCGATTGTCTGTCGGTATTGTCACAAAGGTAAATTTCGCATTTTGAGTTGTTGAGTTCGAGGTCGATGGATTGGAACAGCTGTTTTAGGAATTGAAGATCTTTTAGAACTTTTTTTCCAAAGTTTTGATATCTGGGGCTATTGAATTGAATTTCTGTATGGTCGATTGTCTGCCGGTATTGTCACAAAGATAAATTTCGCATTTTGAGTTGTTGAGTTCGAGGCCGATGGATTGGAACAGCTGTTTTAGGAATTGAAGATCTTTTAGAACGGTGTCTACGTCACCTGCTAGTGTTCCATCATCTAAATACCACACATTGAATTTTGAATTTGACTGGCTCGAAAGGAACACCTTGTTGGCATCTGACTGCAGATTCTAAAACGTCGTCTTTGTATAATAATTTTGATGGGTGCCTGTTGCACTGCCACATAAAACCATAAATTTCTGGTAACTCCTTTTTTACTTCAGCCAACTAAGTGTCCCTGTTAACGGAGTTGAAGGCGTTCTTAACGTCAACCTTGAGGAAAACCTCACCTTTATTTGCAAACAGCTGTTCCAATCCATCGGCCTCGAACTCAACAAGAGTTCGAGGCCGATGGATTGGAACAGCTGTTTTAGGAATTGAAGATCTTTTAGAACGGTGTCTACGTCACCTGCTAGTGTTCCATCATCTAAATACCACACATTGAATTTTGAATTTGACTGGCTCGAAAGGAACACCTTGTTGGCATCTGACTGCAGATTCTAAAACGTCGTCTTTGTATAATAATTTTGATGGGTGCCTGTAGCACTGCCACATAAAACCATAAATTTCTGGTAACTCCTTTTTTACTTCAGCCAACTAAGTGTCCCTGTTAACGGAGTTGAAGGCGTTCTTAACGTCAACCTTGAGGAAAACCTCACCTTTATTTGCATTTAAAAAACTAGATAGGGCATGTACGGCAGCCTCGCAGCCCCCTTTGGATCCAAAGCCAAGCTGTAAGGGCTGGAACTTATTACTTATAAGTTCGCTGTACAATTTGCAGCATATTTTGGCTGCCGAACGCCTGTAGGCACAACCAACGGCAATGGAACGAATGCCGCCGTCCCTCTTGCGCAGGGCACATAAGTTGGCCCCGTACAAGACATCGACGACGGCATCGTTCACACCGCCATTGAGCATCAGGTTAATAAGAGCTGCAAGCTCCTTCAAAAGCGACTCACCAGCTTCCCCAGCGCCTGAGCTAAATAAATCTTTAAATGCTGAGGAGTAAGGCCGTCGAGGCCACCGGCGGAACCACTTCGGAAGGAGCTCACGGCTGCAATCAGCTGGGGGGCAGTAACATTTAAAGGAGTTGAATCCGGCCCTACGGGAAAGGTGAGACCATCCGCAGGCGCTGGATGTTTAATATCCAGGGCTGAAAGAGTTTCTGGAGAGTAGGGCGCCACCACATCGCTACTGAATAGAAGCCTGGCCATTCCCCTGATGTCACCTTCACTTAATTTGGATTCTACACGTGAACATAACCCTCTTTGTGAAGGGTTATTGTAAAAGGTAATTTTGGATATAAAATGATAGTCGAATTGTTACAGTTGTCTTTAATTTGGTTTGTCAATTTGGTTGCAAGGGAGCCTAGCCCCGCGAGGCGGCGGCCTTCTTGACACGAGCACTTTTTCCAGCATTTTTTTTTTTTTTAATTTTGCGTAATAGGCATGGAACTAATAAATACTATTTAAAGAGTACAGCAGGAATGTTTTCAAGAAAAGTTGGGCTTGAAAGCAAAACGGACTGAACCCAAACGGATAGAGTTGCTGTATATTATATTGGTTTAAGAAGTAGGAATATTAATTATTTAAAAGAAATATAATATGCCTTTAGTTTGATGGCATAAAAAGCGTAGTTAATTATATTCAAATAAAATAAATAGATTTTCTTTGACGTGTCAAACCGACAACCCCCAAATCATCAATATATATATGATATCTATATTCACCTTTACGCAATAAATAATTTTATACAAATTAAAATTTTCCGATAATATTTTTTGATACGAGTCTGTTTAAGGTCGCGACAAATACAAAAATCGTGATTTAGACAACTTTATTCTTAAAATTCCGTTTTGTACTCGTCTATTTCGATTATTATCTGTGCTGAACGCATAATTTCACCTCTTTTTCGTTTCGCTACTAATCGCCTTATAACTAGCGTTTATAAATGAAGAAAAGTTAATTATTGGTTAAGAGCTAACTCATAGCTAAGCAGTGGCTAATCAGAAATTAGCGAGATATTTATAAACAAGTTCAAAATCAAGGTTACCGTACAGCTGGAAGGAACAGACCAAAATTTGCGTACAACGTAAACTGCGTACTGCTAGCAGGACTCGCGGCATTCTTCTGGCAGGACGCAAACTCGTTATTCCTTAAGAGCTTCAAACAGAACTCGTCATCGGGCGATCTATCATTAATTTCTGAAGATTTTAAAGTTATATAATTGTCTAATAAATAATTTATGTGCGATATCATTTTGTTTCCTTATGAAAATATTATAGAAATCCAGTTAAATGATATCCGTTTCAAGCAAGATGTGTCATTTAAATCCGTGACTCTGGAGGACATCTGGCAATTCCCACGTGTGTGTCCTTTCACTGGCAAAGTAAATAACAAGTTTAACTTGTCGCACCACATATCTATTTGTACCTTTTTGAACTATATGACGTGTAGCTTTGTTCAATTCCATGTGAAACAATCCTAAATGCTGTGTAACATTACTTAGTGATACGTATAAAACAACGAGGAAGTGATGAATTCAAAATACATCTATTTCTATTACTACTAATAATAAAGAGTTTGTAGGGTTTTTGTCTGCTACTTTGAACGCGCCAATATCTGGAAGTTTTCAAGCCGACTGGTAGCAGGATTTGAAAAAATTTTTTTATATTTGATAGCCCAATTCTTGAGGAAGGTATTTAACATCACGCTACGACCCTAAGGAGCCGAGAAAAAGAAAATAAGTCTGAAAGATCGCTAAACAAAAACGAGGTAATAGCGCGGCCGGGCGATTCGATGGGACGTGACGTAGTGGTTCGGAGGAGGAAATTTCACGCAAACGAAGTCGCGGTCAGAAGCTAGTTAATTAATCATCATTGCTCTTACTTTTTTTCTTAAAGTAACTTGATTATTATGTCAGGTTTAACTGAAGGCCTATTGCTCTTCTATTATACGCATAAACTAACTTCATTAAGTTAGATAACATAACATAATATCACTCCTGTAATCCCAGAAAGGTTAGGCAGAGGACACCCACATTTTGCCAGTTATGTTTAAGTCCCTTTTAATAGGGGGCGAGCCTATTGCCATCAACCGGGCACAAATCCAGACTCCGGGCTGCTACTGAGAAATTCAAGATAGAAAAACCCATTAACACTTTGTCCGTCTTGGGAATCGAACCCAGGACCTCATGCTCAGCAGTAGCTCTTGCGACCACTAGACCATCGCGGCAGTCGAGGAAGTTAGATCTTGTCGGAATTGTATGAAGAACCAACGGTTTACTTACAAAATACGAAAAGCTGTAACGCAACAATCTGAAAAGTTTGAAAAACCATGATGAGTCTGGTCATCACAATTCTTACTTACGTATAGTGCCTACATAAGGGTAGGTACCGCAAATGACCTAAGTATCATCCCTGATCTTTTCAGTTAAGCGAAATTAATAAAAAAATACAATACAACCGAATGTATAATTTAAGTCATACAAATTACGTTTATTAACTATTATATTATGAGAGTTACTGATGTGCAATAAAATTCACCGTGGAATAAAATTATTGACAAATAACCCAGGAAAATAATCTTCCAACATGCAGGACGGAAACAGTGATCAGAAAAGTCAACGTAAAACTGGCCTAAAAGAGTTCAGACAGAAATACAAGCTGCGTGTGACGTTTTTATTGACGTGTTAAAGTGTTTGTACAGTGGCGCTCATAAGTCCATAAGCAATCTCACAAAGCAATAGATTGATGCTTCGGATTCACTTACGACCTTCTGCTATAAGTTGTTTCTGTACTATAGACACGCACACACACTCACTTTGACTGTAGTTCATAATTTCAACTTACTTAAAATATGGCACGCTAGCTTAGTCGTTACCGTGCTTGGGTAGGAGCGATTACGGCAAGGCCTGAATTGGAATCTCACCTGCGCCTGTGGATAAGCTTCATGTAATATTCAAATAATACATTTTTGTAGTTTTTGATATGTTATTAATATTACTTAAAATTAATATTTTTTGTATGTTTTAATAACATATATTGAAGTGGTTCGATAATCATTCGATACGTGTATCGTTCATCTTGTTCACTTGAATAATAAAAGTTTGTAGGTAGACCACAGAAAACTGGAGTAAATTATTTCGATTTCTGTGAGGTAGATGCAATTCGTTACGACTATTCACCTAATTGATCGTTGTTGGTTAGTGAAGAATGTTTAAATCTGTTAATTTGCGGTATTGTGGTTATAATTTTCAAAATGCAGTGAAATATAAATATTGAAGCGTTTGCAATATTATTGCGCTGCGTAAAAGTGGACGTAAATGATGTGATAACACCAATGGACTAAGTGTGAGTGTTATCATTTAAATATTTCATATTTTACTGAATACAAATTTTTATTTGTTCAAATTAGTGAATTATCAGTACAGTGATATCAAAAAAATATTATTTATAATACTTTTTCTTAATTAATATAGTTTATAGTAATTTTCTTAGAGATGTCTAATAGTATTTACATTATTTGTTCTAGAGAAATACTGTGAGTCTATGGGTTAAGAGATGTGAGGAAGAGAGAATCCTTGCTAGTCGGCGCGCTTGTTTATGAAGTAGAAAGCTTATTTAAATAAGACTTCACATGGTGAATGAATTTGAAACAAATCGTTTCATACCAACCGGACATTTTGCTGAATTATTCAACACGTCATTAAAAACTGTTCGCCGTGTTCTCCACATTTTAAAGGTTGCATCACCGAAGCCCAGCAAACAATAACGTTTAAGTTTCGGAATAGTTTATCCTGTATATTGCGCTATATCCGTGAATGTAAAATCATAAAAAATTGAGGTTTAGTTTCAATCCTCTTTTCTTAGAGGAAATGAATACTTAAGCTATCCTCAATATGTAATCTATATTCAATAAAACCAAATAAAATGTGAAATACTTAAAGTAAACAAACTGCCCTACATAACCACTTACTAAAATCACTTATTTTGGAAATTAAAGATTGAAGCTAAACCTACTTATAATTTTTTGTGTGTATATTTCACATGTCAAAATAAAACAAATTGCTTCATTGATATAGTATTGCATATCCAATTTGGCTGAAGAAGTTATTATAAATAATCGTATCGGTTTGTTATCCATATGTAAAATATTATAACAAATAAATATGTTTTTATTTTTGTTATCACTTTGTAATGCTTTTGTTTTAATTCTAAACCCTTGATTGCAATAATAAAAAAGCAGCATTTTTTAATATTGTTATTTTTGTAAACCGACAAAAAACTGCCAAAAAACAGCGACAGCCGACTGCCGACCAGCTCATATTAGATTAACTCGAATTTTAGCAATGCCATAAACCGGCCAGGTCACGAGCATGATGCGTGTCTAACAAAAGCGACGGAAATATATTTTTGTTTCGTGCAGTGCGATGCGAGTACGCGACTTAACGTCAGTGTGTGCCGTGCATAACTGCGATCTTTATGGTGTGTGTCGTAACATGCCTAGGCACTTTTGAACGCTTACTGTACAAACCTACTTACAGAAATAAAATCATTTATCATTTATTTTTACATTTACCAGTGTTTCCGCTTGTACAATTGTAAATTACAATTGTAAGCACAATTTTAGCAAAGAATTATGGCTAAAGTAAGTGCATGTTAGATGGTGTGTGGCGGCCATGGCATGGCGTGTCACATCGCTAATGTGGCCCCGCGTGAATGCAGCAAATGATGTGACGGATACAGAGTACGTGCTCGTAATTTACCCTTCTGTACAGACTAACCAGGCATTAGTGCCAACTAGCTGGCCTCGGAATATTTATACGCTTTGTGCTCCTAACAATATAACTTTATAACTTCTTTATAGCTAGTGATGTGATTTTCAAGGAAGAACATAATATCCCAACACCAACTACTTATTATGTATTGCCGTAGTTTAGCTGTGGTAGACTTGAAAATATAATGAAGTAGGTAAAGTTTAAGATTCAACCTGAGACCTGACACCTGCTTGGGCACACTGCCAACTTCAGACAAGAATTATTTAGGACCTTACACTCATAAACGTATAAAATGAGCTACATTTATTCAATTACAAGCTGTAGAGGTTTATTAGGTTTTCAATAATAATGCAAAGAGCCATA
Organism: Dasypolia templi; assembly: GCA_963555695.1. Lineage (NCBI taxonomy): Eukaryota > Metazoa > Arthropoda > Insecta > Lepidoptera > Noctuidae > Dasypolia > Dasypolia templi. The sequence continues at coordinate 16,198,999 of OY743155.1, forward strand.
GAAACGTGGTCCTTAGGTACTAAGGTAGGTTTATCCTTACTTGTACGACTGTTTTGAATCAAAGGCATAAAGAAAGGATAAATCTAAGTGTTTCCATTATTCATGTAAATTTTTTCCTTCTGTAGTACGAGTACCTACCGTCAGATATTGATCAGTGGGCAAAAAAAAAAGAACTGACTGGATGGATATTTATTTGATGGATACATAAGTACGATAACTTGGTACCATCAATACAATATCCTTGTTTTTCGGGATTCCGTGAATAACTGGACCCTTTTGTTGCTCCAGCAACTTTGGTCGTACCTTTGCAAGTGTGATGATTTTAAAATGATGAAATCATACCAGGTTTCGTGCCAACTGCCGATATTTTTCCAGCTGTCACCATATTCGAATCAAAACTTTAACACTACCGCGGCTGAATGTTTCAAACAAACCGTGGTTTAAAATGATCGCCATAAGAAACCATAAATTCGAAGAGTTTTGAGGGAATCATTTGGCTTTTCGTGGGAATTTTTGTCGTTGTATGAACAAGTGATGAGCAGGATTGAAGGATTTGGCACAGGAAATATTTTGAGCACGAATGTACGAGAATGCAAGAAACCATAGAAAACGATGGATCTAGTGTGTGATGATATGGCTCACTTCCTTAATACTGAGATGAAGACTGAAGACATGGACAAACAAATAGGGATAAGGGCAAGTGGATGCCATCAATCCCTAGGGAAAAAAATATATTACCTCAAGTCTAACACTAGAATGTCACAATGCACTAGAACGAGTAACGGTATCTAACCGCAATACAGTGACACTGCAATGTATAAAAGGACATAGCGGATCACTAGGTAATGACGCAGCTTACAAACTGGCTGCTAGAAGAGCATCTAGCACAGCAGTCTGCGGACCTGTACTTATCATAGCCATCCCCTTCAACAAGATACACAGGTGGCTGCAGGAGTCCATTCACATACAAGCGGAGAGCTGGTGGACCTCGACACCGGGCTGCAGGCAATGCAGGGAAGCTATGCCACCTCTAGATGGCAAGCTAATCAGACGTTTATTACGCGCGTTTATTAGAACCAGCGCTGGGGCTCTGTCTCGCATAGGGTCGTAGCATTAAACTGAGCGATGGCCGATGTGACGCATATTTTTCCCCAACTTGTTCTTTTTGGTGTTTGTCTCGATCACCCCGTCACACACTGCTCACTAAACAAATACTTCCACACAATAGGTATAACGGACAGTTCTCTATGCAGGGCTTGCATGGAGGCGGAGGAAACCATCGCGCATGTGCTCTTTGAGTGCACAGGCGTTACCCAAATTAAGACAGAAACCCTAGGGGCACCCAGATCTTACACAGATGTTCTCAACAGACCAGGAGATTTGATCAACTTCTGGAGGGTGGTCTGCTGGTTGGAATAACCACTGTTGGCCGCCATGGCTCACGCACAATGGTCCACTTGAAGAACTAAATGCAGAAACCAAACCCTATAACATAGAACATAGGGCAGGTGGATGTTGGTGTGCCACCAAATGGTGTGTTGGACAAACGAAACTAAGGACGACTGCAACACGCATAACCGACGCATTTCGTCTGGTTGCTTGACAGCGGGAATCCTAGCGTTGCATCCGTATTTGGGCGAACCGTTTTATGTTTAAGTTTGAATTATGCTTTTTCGTCCAATTCTTGCCTCTCTTACTCTGATTAAAGAATTTTAATCCCCATAACGGGCCACACTCATATGGAGAATTTCATTACTGTCATTGTCACATAAAAATTGGAAAGCTTAAATGGAAATAATTATTTATTTACGAATTCCCAATGACTATTTACGTGGGAATGGTGATAAGCTTTAAGTATCCGAAGATTTCCTATGTAGGTATTAAAAATTCACGGATTCAAGATTTTAATTTTCGGTTTAAGAGTAAGTAAGGCTCGTAGCAGGTGGCGTACTGTAGTTTCTGAGAAAGTAGAAGAAGGCGTGAGTCTATGTATGTATTTATGTAAAGATTTCACGATGTTATTAACGATTTTAATTGAGTTGTATGTTGAAGATGCTTAATCAAACACACGAAGGTATTACGTACTCGTCATATGTATACTGGTAAATCAACATAATAATGTCAAAAAATTACCGCTTGCACATGACCGTGATGAAATGAAATTACCTGAATCGATCTTTCGGAATGCACTACAATTAGACAGCAATTTTGATTGAACAGTCAAAGTTATTTGTTGTGTACTTTAAAATCCATTATCTTTATTAATCCTTTATAGATGAGCGTTACTAAGATATTTGTTGCGTAATTTAATAATTACCTAACATTTTTTTTTCAGAAGACGTCATCTGATGATCAAGCATTTTTATATAAATAAAAGTGAGTCATAAGCGATGAGATTTAACGTTTCTGCACGGATACAAAAAATTTACACATGAAAGCTCAAAGTTGACTAGTAATAAAAAATATTACGTGTGTTCATAAAACAAACCGCGAATGGTTCAGGAAAAATTAATATACAACGCCAGGCCAGTAGGTCGAGCATAAAATATGACACTAAAAAACATGTGCAAACATTATTATAAGTCGGTAATTGAATAGAATATTTCTAATACTACAACGAAAACTATTGACATTATTTTTGATAGATCACTCATTCGACAAATAATGTAAATAAACAAAGTGCATCGTCACAATAAGTTAGGAAGTACTAAATAAACATTGTTAGGGCCTAAACAAATTGAAGAGGGACTAATGTTTGACTTGAACTTCACCATTAGCACTTGTGAAACACGAAAAAAGATACTGGTTCGGACCAAAGTATAGTGTTAAAGGGATCTTGAATGACACTCGTGGAGTTTCTTGCCCGTTCTTCTCCATAGGTACCTACTACGCTTTGGAATGGGCAACTAGCTTCATTTTTCTGACCGACCGACCTTGACAATTCAAAAGTGCCTGTAATTGGTTTATTTGAAATAAATGCTTTGAGTTTGAGTTTGACATTGACAGGAGGGCGCTGTTAGTAAACATTTCTGAACTTGTATTGAGAATCCAAGATTGCGGCGTTAGTTGTAATTTCGGCCACGTGCAAAAAGATCCTTGGTGGTGAAAGCAGTGGTGGTCCAGAGGTAACGGCCGCGACTTGTAGGTCGTAGGTCTGAATCCAGACAGGCGGTTTACTTCATGTAAATTATTTTATCACCGCTGCTCTCAAAAAGGAAAACATGGTGAGGAAACCGGCATGTCCTAGTCCCAAAAATTCAAAGACACGTGACATCCACCAACACGCACTGGGCCCGCGTGGTGGATTGTGGCCCACTGCACAGTGGTTCTGCCATAGGTCGTAAATCCATAAAACTCATATTCGAATTTCAAGAAACAAGTTACAAATTTCGATAGACCATTAAACGAGCTATCCGGTGATATAAATGTGTCACCTATTTGTTTTAATTATCAATATCGATAACAATACCGCTCACACACTCATAACGACGGTCCGTTAGCCCGGACAGTGAACGGCTAGCTCTGTGATCTGGACGGGCGGGGACCACTCACCTACTCTGTAGGCGCGTCGAGTCGGCATCTCCGTCGCTGGTCGTTGTCGCCGGGCCTCCCCTAGGTAACTAGGGGTCACACCTGGCGGCGACAGACCGCCGGGATGTCGTGAAGAAAGCGACGCTTCACTATAAGCGTCGCGACGCTCCTACAGAAACAAAATAGCAATCACTCACATGGGCGCGCCCAATCATCTTACCGGCCACTGTAGCCCACCAAATGAGGGGCCCGTTTTTACGGGCCAACGTAAAGCCTCCGCGGCCGGGGGGCATAGCCCCGGATCCGCTCGCCGCGCCCCCTTACGGGGACGTAACGACTTCCCACGAAGTTAATTATCACTTACTTTTTAACCTCGGAAGTGAACGCACCGTTACGTTGCACTCGCTGTTATCGGTGACTCATCATTAAAGTATTTGGTTACAAGTGAATTCTCGGAATTCTTATGTTTGTGTTGTTGTTTTTGCAATGGAAATTCAAGAGCAAGGTATGTTTGACACATTTGATTGTATTTTGAATAAATTATCAGTATAATATAATAACTTTGCTTAGAACTACAAAATTTTACAAGATTTTGCAAACATTCGCAACTATCTTAAATTGTAGTTGAGACTGTATATTTTAAAAATATTATACTTTGATTTGCGCCATTCTGCGCCGACGGCTGCTATAAAGGGCCTACGCGTGGGACACAATCGTAGCAAGGTCTACGAAATTCGCAACTAATTTCAAACTTTTCTTTCAGGTACTGTGATCAAGTGTCCTTGTCAAGGATGTATATCTTTAAGATTTGGAGTACTGTGAGTGGAAAAGCAACCAAAAAACACCAAGGTATATTAGAAGTTTTGCTGTCATCATTCAGTGATCTCGAAAATATAGACTTTAAGGATTTAGATGATCGTATACTGTGTTTATGTAAAAGTCTTGATTAGTATTGGAATCAAATAGGTAGGAGTAAATCAAAGTTATTACTTAAGTATTCTGATTGGCTGAAAGACATTGAATGTATTGAGTTAAGAAGGAGCGTTGAGCAACGTGTTCATGAAGAAATTCAACCAGAAGCGGGGCCATCTCGCGGGCATCCAAAAAAGATTTTTCCCAGCTTAGTCAGAGATCAAAACGTAGACGATTGAGACAACTATCTCAAGTGGATGACTCTGCTGTGAAAACATTGCTCGACACTTCTGATACTAGTTTATTGTCAAAAACGCTTCAGAACGGGGGACAAGCACACTTAATATTTTGATATATATTTTATTATTCTTTTCGTGTTAACAAATTATCAAATATATATCATTATGTACAAATTTACAAATACACTAATATATTATGAGTTTTTATTGCTACCTGAACCACTTCCCACGAAACAAAAGCATTAAATAAGATTTTCAGTATTTATGACCGCCTTTGTTCGGCGGCGGTACCACTGTGCACTGCCTCTCACAGAGAGGAGGCCTGTGTCCCAGCAGTGGGAACATTATAGGCTGATTAAGCTTATGCATGTATGATTCTTTTTGTTTTTTTACGATCACAAGTAATATAATATTGTAATATTTTTATTACTAGTCAACTTTAGGCTTTGATGTGTGTTTTTTGTTTCCGGGCAAGAAAAAACGAAAATCCAAGAACTTCACAAGAATCATTAACTCCTACCTAATGTAGAAACTAAACTATTTGTTGAAAGTATGAGTAGAGTAACGACGGAGTTTCTTGCCCGTTCTTCTCTATACGAAACTACCTTTTAGAAGGGGCAACTAGACGCATTTCTATTTTCTTCTAATTTTTGACAATTTGAAATAAATTATTTGACTTTCAATTTATGTGCTTGGTAACAATTACATTACCTTATTACTTACTCCGTTTTGCAAAAATTAAATATAACAGGTAACTATACCATACAATTAACATATCTATACTCAAATTCCAAGCAGATATCAATGTTGTAATTATTTATTAAAAAAAAACTTTTTTTTTTTTGAAAATTAAAATAGTAACACAGCATTTATTTTAAACCTCGCGGAACACATTAAAAATACATTTACCAACCAACCTATAATACCTAATAATGTTAAACGCTGCAAAGTAAATTACTATAAACAATAAAAAATAGTTCAGTTCCGTTAAAAAAAAAAATGTTACAGCACACAATTTTTTCATGTCAATGACAATATTTTACATAATAAACAATGATGCTTGCATTCAAAATAAACTGTTAAATAATTTTAAGTCGGCTTCATACTTTGCGAACAAAAGAAATCAATACTTAATTTTCTCCATAGCAAACGAAAACAATAGATTTGCGACTATTTATAACTACGAAGTACTTATTGTTCTTCTGAAGGACTATTTTGTATATCGTATATAACATACCTACTAGTAACAGGTCGCAGGTCGTCTGACAATCCAGACACAATATAACCTCGAGATTTCTGTGCTATGTTTACGCATACGCATATTACACATAAACCTTCAGAAATTAATTCTCTAGGTGATGGTGTATACCGCATCGGAATCCATTGTGTAGTTTAGAATGACTAAGCGGTCAGAGAGACAGACAAGAAAAGCGACTTTGTTTTACACTATTTAATTAATAATTAAAGATGCGCTCTTAATTATTGGATCTCCAACATATGCTACACAACTACATGCAAGGATACATACATCAGGGATATATACAAGTGTGCGCTTCCAATTATAGGAGACCACATCATTTGCTTATAATCTAGGTACTTTTAAAACTACTATTTTAAAAACATAAGGAAACATAATACAAATGAAATATGAGAAATAAAGACTAACCATATAAAAAAACAACAGACCAAAATAACAAAACATTACGAGTTCGAAGAACGAAAGCTCGTAATGTACGCAGATTCGCTAAGAGTGCCAGGCAGTACTATAATGTACTTACTGTCTTATTTATTGATCATTCTACTGGAACACCACACAACACTGACACAAACGGAGAAAAAAAAACTTTATGTGCTGCTTTTCACCCATCGTCAAATTAGTGCCTAAGTCATCATCATCTACAGCCCCACTTCACCCAATGCTGAGCATAGGCATCTCTTTTCATGTGCCAATCTCCACGCTCCCGTGCCAGCCACATCGAGGTTCTACCCGCGATGGCAACAACCTCGTCCGCCCATCTCGCAGCCTACGCCTCGATGTACCTATGTAAGTACATCCACCTATTATGATATTGAGGTAACACTACACAACGGAGTGTTATCCTTTGAACATGCAAATTAGGAGGAGCTCTGAAATCTGAAACCCAGCTTCGTCAAACTGAAACTTGTATGCTTGATAAAACAGGAGTTCGATACGATATAGGTTTCAAATTATTATGGACCATACTGTTTTGATACTAATAATTAAGCGCCTGTGACATCAATTTCCAGTAAGAATCTAAACCTAAAGCTCAGGGGAAAATAAAATAGAAGCTCATCTAGTGGCTTTCCTAATAGTTTTTTTGTAATCATTCGTCTATTATAAATATAATCAATTTCATCATGAACCTAAGAACATAATTACATTTATGTTTTATTTTATTAATTTATGTTTATGTATAATTGTAATAATTGTGACATTTTAATTTATAATATTATTTCTAGATAGCTTCTGAACATGTTTTTATAATTTTTGCGTGCCTATTTCACTCCTACCATTTCCACCTGTATTTTAATGTACCCTACATTCGTTGCAAATAAATGATTGATTGAGAGGAACATCTTAATATAATTGCCTACTTTTGAAATATATTCACTTTCTCTCCCTCAAAAAAATAAAAATTATTTAAGTACCTACTCAGCGAGTCAGCGCATCTTCAAAATTCTGGTGCGGTATGCGTTCAACAGGTGTACTTGAACGCGAGTGAAAAGGTCACGGGCAAGTGTGGCGTGTAACGTAGTGTGTACGTCAGTTTTTCCGTAAGCTGAATAAAACATCGATAGCACTTCCCTCGAGAAGCAGTCAGTGGTGCGCAAGGAGTGTCGATCCTGTGCCGCTTGCGCATACGTCTCCCAAGCAACGACCGAGTGGTGCGCTAAATAGAACGCGCCCAGTGTGTGACTGAATCTGTGTCGTGTTGTGCTTCTCATTTTGAAATCGGAATTTATTTAGTTTTCGAAGTAAGTAAGTAATTGCGGCCTTAATAAATTGTTGGATGTATCCTTAGCTCTTTACAAAAATAGAAATTAATGTTATCAAAGACTTAAACTACCGAGTAATTTATCTCAAAATGATGAGTTTCTGAAAAAATCAAGGTTCTTCTATTATTAACCAATCAAGTAAGAAACTAATGGGATTAAAGTCAAGAATAACAAATATAATAAGGCCAATCAAGGGTCCTGAACTGATAAAAACTAATAAAAAGGTGCCTTTTTAACTGTAAGTGCATGTCTTTATTTCCCCAAAACTAATAACGACTTTACATTCTTAACTAACGCAACCAAAACGACAAGGAGACGAAGGAAGTTATTAATCTCCTGTCAAGTTCTAATAAATTATAAAAGAATTTATTTTATACCAAAATCGAATTTATCACAGAACACTTCTAAACAAACAGTGCAAGGAAAACTGTCTTTCATTTAATCAATTAACTGGTAATTAATGATAATGACCCATGCGATTCTAACAATACCTACTGCATTGCTTACTATCTCTTCAACTTCACACATCCATTATTTTTAACTATTTAGGCACTATCCCCAATGATTTTCTTATAATACCTATACAACATGGCCATGTGCGTTTGTTAAAACTACGGTAAAAGCTATCAACTTTGCTATACACTAAAATAAAAACCGCAAAAAAACACACTGTTTTGTATTTTAATATTAATTCCCAGCAAACAAAAAAATGCGCTTTTCAACCGTTCAGTGCTAAATGAACTATTCAAGTTATGTTTATCCAAATGTTTTTCCGCCCGAAATTCGCCTAAAAGGGTCAATACAGTCAGGAAGTCTTGAAGCAGTACCAAATTCTGAAACAACTATTAAAAAGCTGACGTGTACACTAAACAGTATTAGATTTTTCTTTTTTTTACTCCTGATTTGTACCTTGTCACTTTGAATGATTCCGGAATACTTTAACAGACTAGACTAGTTTTAAAATTCGAAATAAGTACCTATTTTTAAGCTTAAAAAAAAGTAGATGACTTTGTACCTAGTTAACTAATGTTTTCTAGTTTTTCTTTTTAAATATAAAATTATAAAATTTTAACTAGACTACAAAACAGCCTTCCGGCAAATAATCAAAACTCAACAATGACTGTAACTTTTGAACAATGTACCTAAGTAATTCACAATTTCCTTTGATTTTCGGATCCAGAATTCTTGAAACTTTTTCATTTTTTTTTTTAAATTAAATATACATTGTTACACTATTAGTAGTATATTTGAAGGTACCGGCGGTTTGTGGGTAGTTTTAACATTTTCGTGTCTCGATAATTTCAGATGGTTCGAAACTCCGGTTCCAAGTTTTAAAAATCTTAATTAGGTCTACACTACGTAAGGAAGCTCGCATTGGAATGATAGTCAGCGAATATAATCCGATTATTTAAAATCAAGTTTGATTAAAATGTGGCTATTTTGTATTTGTTATGACATGAAGAAACTTAGAGCTGCCGATTTATTCTGTGAAAATTTCAACGTGAAAACTTAGGTGAATTGTCAAAGTCAAATTTATTTCAAACTAGCGCTTCGCCCGCGACTTCGACCGCGTGGATTTCGAAAAAAAAGGTGCCTATGTTCATCAGACATAATTTCGGCTTCTAAAGGTGAAACAATTTTTAAAATCGGTCCTGTACTTTGGGAGCCTATTCAATACAAACAAACAATCAAATCTTTCCTATAATACTAGTATAGATATGCACCAGAAATAGCACTTTTGAATGTCTTTTTACGTATTTTGTTTCGAATTTACGAAAAAAAAAAAAAAGTTACCCTCCCTTCAAGGTAGTTTTGTATGGAGAAGAATGGGCAAGAAACTCGACCGTTACTCTGTTAAAATGTTGTATAATATTTTGTACATAAACATGAATTATTTAATTATATGTGAAGACGATGCAGCACGTAGAATAAAATTACTATTCCACAATAGGTAAAAAGATTTACATATAAAGCAATAGAAAGTAAATTAATGATGTGACAGATAGATACATGGTGCTAACATATTTACAAATATTGTAAAAGTAGATGATTTCCCTTAAATTTTTAATTACAGAATGTATAATCAACGTCTTAACATTTTGTAATTAACCAGTTTGATTTGTTTAGCCTCTAGATTGCCCTATAGAGCAGGACCTGCATGTTTCTAAGCATTCTTATCATAATCTTCTTATTTGTAAATTGCTTGTTTACAAAGTGTAGTATTAATATGAGTTTTATTTTTTTCTGAAAAGTGAGGTGATTCAGTAGTGTCAATCCAACCAGCATCTTTAATTTTAAATTATTTATGGCATAAATTAAAAATAGCCTTTGGATACCACAAAAATGGATGTACCTACGCTGGTATGACGACTTATTAAAATGAATGAAAGAAAAACAGAACGACGGTGTTAACCAACTTTTTATGATTTTTACTAGTAAATAAATTGAGTGTTGAGTTCATTAGAATACCTACATCATTTAAAAAGATAAGACAGGTAACTTTAAGTAATGACCCCATAAAATATTTAAGATACGTCTAAACGGAAGTTTATTGTTATTCAAACGAATCACAAGTAAGACAAATGACAAAGATCAGATAACGTAAAAAAAACAAACGACGGGTTGCATTCCGGGATTCCAGAAGTGAAAACATGAATATTAACGTTGTGCATTTTTGATAGTTTGGAATGGTTAGGGATTAATTTTGCACGAATTGCTTTAATTATCAGTATAAAAGTACTATCATTTATGTGGTAGAATACAATATTTATTAATTGAGCTATCCTGACGCGAGTTTTTTTTTTACCCATTATAAAAAAGTGTACAACGCCGCTAAAGAAGTTTTCACTTCAAAAATCGACAAGTCTCATTACAATAATGTCTATCAGTTACACAGAACACCACGAAATTCCGCATTCAAACCACAAAAAGGGGCGTAGATAGCGTGACATCATTATATTCGCATTAAATGTGACGATAATTCCTAACTAACCATGGCCGTGACCGTTCACAAGGCGCAGGCAAGACGCACGTCCGTTTCGAGCCACAAGCAAAACGTTTTACATTTAAATTAAACCAGTTCTCGAAACATGTGTTCAGGAAATTCCGTACCAGTGGTGCTATTCTGTATAAATCTCACTGGTGAAAACTTAGACTAAAGGAATTTGAAGTGACCTGTAAACTAGATTCCCTAGTATCAGGTAGGATGACTGTTCACTTGAAAGTAAACTTCACCAAAATTTTCACGGTAAGATTTTACAGAATCGACCGGCCGCACCAATGTGTTTTCCAGCGTCAATATACCAATCCCGTCCAATTCGGTCCAATGTCCACGCTGTTGTTGTAATTTTTATAACAGAACATATAATATTAAAACCAACATTTTGAGGCTTAACCCTAAGTAACTAGAATTAATTAAACATGTGTACAACACCTTGAAACGTATAGCTACTCGTAATGAAAGCTATCAGTAGTGCTGTTCTGTAACCATCTCACCGTGAAAACTTATGTGAGGTGACCGTCAAGTGAGCTGTCAGTGCCAGTGATGGCTAGGGATTGACCAAGACGGGATGACTCTGACAGCTCACTCCACGCATGACTTCACGATGAGATTTATATAGAATCGGCATGCAGGCAGCATCCTAGGTGAAGGGTTCTAATAAAATTATTTACGAAAAATACTAATAAAGTCAATTAAAATATTGTATCGCATTAAACTTAGGTACCTACCTTCTACCTACGTACTTCATACTACAACCGTAACGCAAGAAAAAAGAAAAATTGGTAACCTAACCTACAACAACAAAGAGACTTAAGTCTTAAGTTCAAATATAACGGTCATTTTATTAATTAATCCGAAAAGTTGTACAATTTATTAGGAATCATCCAATAAGTTGTAGCGAGCGGACCAAATAGCTGATTACGAAACTTCGGAGTCTATACAAAGGTACTCGTAAAATAAAGCAGGAATACAATGTGTAGGTATTTATAGTACAGTAAAACCAGTCAATCAACAATTAAATAACCACATTTTTTCTTGAATAAGGAAAAGGTCTCGATTCGTGTTTATTATTTCTGACTTTGTTCATGCGCTGTAACTAGAGACCGCAGTGAAAGAATTTACTATCAGCAATATATGCTCAGACGATCATGCTTTCTCCAAAGACAATCCTTATCAGAATTTTCTTAAGATAAATGTTCAGTCACACCAGGTAATTACTATTATTCTGCGAATAAACATTTGGCTTCTGTGATATTACAAAATGAGGAAAATCAAGCTGACCTGGGTCCTTTTCTATGATCGGAAGAGAATAAGATTAAACTTGAAAGTGATAAGAATATCAATACAAACATTACGTCCGTTCAGAAGAACCTGGGCGTGAAATGTGGACGGCAAATATATTTAATAAAAAAAAGGATAAGGTAATAATTAGATAATTATATACACATATATTATTTATTATTACATTATTTTGGAAAAGGGCAAGTAGGACGCGAATATGGTGAAATTTAAACTAAACAGACCAATAAGTGTCGGGAAAACAAACCATATCTTGACCACAGTACCATTAGTGGCGAATAATGAGGTGCAAACTGCAATCTGATGCGACGACCAGAGCCGTAGGCCTCACTTGTAGGTAGGTGTATGTTGAAAAACACATGTGGTACGCAGTAATAGCAATTGAACTGAATTGTAGCTCTAGAATGGATTGTCTTCATAGCCACTAACGCTTTTTTTTCTGTGGTAGTTTATTGAGGTACGGTTGCTGTCAGCCTACATGGCCGATGGGCGACACATGAAAAATCATAATGGCCGTCAAATAGAAACTAATCAAAATTACAACCTTGACTTCTAATTTAGTAATAATTATCCAATCTACGCAATAATGTATTATTAGTAACTTATTGGATAATAGTTCTATGTAAAATCGGATAGATAACGGGTTGCATAGAAAAAATTGCGTAATCTTAACAATATAACAAGGTCTTCGCGCTACAAACAGAAATGTCACCATTTCTGATTCCGGTCCACACACGTAAGTTTATTTTACTTATCAAAATATTAAGTTATAACAATTAACAATATGCACCAGATAATGAACTTCCGCAAATATGATCTTTATCTAAACGCGATTGCGCGGTTTTTGTCTCCGAATTTCTTTGCTCGCTTGCCCAACAAAGGACACTGCAAATAGTTTCAAACTCCAGGAAATTCTGATTATTCCTGAATACATTTTCCTATTCCTAAACTTCTTGGGATCTAATTTAGTTAGATTCCAAAGTCAACTGCTGCAGCTAATCGGCTTACCTACTGCAGACACATCCAATAGACTAGTTAGATAATCTGCCCGTAATCTTCCTACACCGAAACGTGGTCGTAATCAATATATATTATTTTTATTTTATTTTATTATTTTGTATCAATATATTATTTGTTGTTAATTCAATCAATCACGTCAATCATTGGTAGGTTAAACCTGTGGTTATAGAAAAACTATGTAGTAGTCATTGTAATATTATTTATCATACCTACATAGCAAAAACTTACATTTGACGTAGAACTTTACATCCTAATAATTATTAGTTTGACAGATATATTGTACTATAATGCCATTTAACTAACAGTAAATTATTCACATGTGACATTTTTATGTGTAGCATCCTTATGCTACACATAAAAATGTACTGTGTAAGTCCAGTAGGTACTTTTAATTGAATAATAATAACGATCTATTTGAAATTCGTTTTTTTTACCTACACTAGCAGATTTCAAGTTTCAGAAATGTGTAAAATGTCTACCAATGATACGTTAATAATCCAAAGAGTTAGACAACTTGGTCTCTAATAAAGTGCTGTCAATGGACCCGCTAGCAGGAAAACAGCTCCTCACTACTTAGTCGATTTAATCAGAGAGACATGCGAAGGCCTAATACTGGCCACTTTAAACGCCAAGTCACGCAAACATTTTATGTATTCTTTTGTTGTGGACAGGTATCACCAACCTCGTCGACACTCGACATCGACTTTGAATCCATAACAACCATGAAATCACTAGCATGATACTCTATTAGGAAAGTCCGATTTCTTTCCGCTTCAGCATTATCCTTAGCATTTAAATTCAATATTGTACCGTGGGAGGAGCCCCTCAGAAGTCGAGTTCCGCTCGAACCCTAATTTAGAATCGATTTTGTTAAAAATATAAAATTATAACAATATTGACATCACTATCATGCAAAGTATACCTAATCCGACATAATATTGTACAGTGTCTAATCAATTACTTCGAACTTTCCAGATGTGGCATCAGCATCGCGCGCCGGACCTGGCGACGGCAACATGGGTGCTTTTCGCCCTCCTGCTTCCAACAGAAACACAGTTTGTCAACCCACTTTCATCATTCATGAACTTTCTGAACGAGGGCTCCAATCAGCTGGATAACGAACCACCAGATCAAAATAACATGTTGACTGAATATGACTTCATCATCGTTGGAGCTGGCACCGCAGGATGTGTGCTCGCTAATCGACTAACTGAAATCCCAGACTGGAAGGTCTTACTAATTGAAGCTGGAGGCAACGAAAATTTTGTTATGGATATTCCTATAGTTGCCAACTATCTGCAATTTACATCAGCTAACTGGGCTTATAAAACAATGCCATCCAATAAATATTGTGCGGGATTTGAAAACCAGCAGTGTAACTGGCCACGAGGAAAAGTCGTTGGAGGCTCTAGTGTATTAAATTACATGATATACACGCGAGGATCTAAGCCAGACTATGATGGCTGGGAAGCAATGGGCAATGATGGTTGGGGGTGGGACGATGTTCTCCCATATTTCAAGAAAATTGAAAACTACAACATACCGTCATTAGATGATCCAAAGCATCATGGACATAGTGGCCATCTCAATATTGAATACGCCCCATTCCGCACTACTAAGGGTAAAGCTTGGGTTAAAGCAGCACAACAAATGGGTTTTAAATATGGAGACCACAATGGAGCAGACCCATCAGCAGTTTCTTTTCTTCAGCTGTCAATGAAAAATGGAACTCGTCATAGTTCTAGTAGAGCTTATTTGCACCCAATAAAAAGAAGAAACAACCTTCACGTATCCAAAGGCAGCATGGTCACTAAGCTTGTTTTTGATAATACCAATACTAAAGTGATTGGCGTGGAATTTGAAAAACAAAACAAAAAACATAAAATTTTGGTAAAGAAAGAAGTGATTTTATCTGCCGGTGCTATCAATACTCCGCAATTATTAATGTTATCAGGTATCGGACCAAAGAATCATTTAGAATCGATGAGAATCAATGTTGTGAAAGATTTACCTGTCGGATATAATCTAATGGATCACATAGCAGCTGGTGGAGTTCAATTTATAGTTCAACAACAAAATCTAACAGTATCGACTGAATACATATTAAACCATTTAGATTTAGTTTTTAAATGGATGAGGACACATAAAGGCCCGCTTTCAATCCCTGGTGGATGTGAAGCTCTAGTATTTATGGATCTAAAGGATAAGTTCAATTCTACGGGCTGGCCAGATATGGAACTGCTCTTTATTTCTGGTGGATTGAATTCAGATCCCCTGATACGTCGAAATTTCGGCTTTGACGAGCAAATCTTTACTGATACATACGGACCTTTAGGCAAATCTGATGCTTTTATGGTCTTTCCAATGTTAATGCGCCCTAAATCAAAGGGAAGGGTCATGCTACGGAGTAGAAATCCGAAGACACATCCGGCTTTAATTCCGAATTATTTTGAATATCCCGAAGACTTGCAGAAAATTGTAGAAGGTATAAAAGTAGCCGTGCAAATAGCAAGACAACCGGCTTTGAAAAAAATTGGTGCAAAATTATACGATGTACCGATCGAAGATTGTTTGAAAGATGGACCTTTTGGTAGCGATGCTTACTTTGCTTGTCAAGCACAGATGTTCACCTTTACTATTTATCATCAAAGCGGAACTTGCAAAATGGGAATAGAGAGTGATTCCTCGGCAGTGGTCAGCCCGAGACTGAAAATCCACGGTATTGAAGGCATAAGAGTGATCGACGCCAGTGTAATGCCAGAAATAGTGTCGAGTCATACAAACGCCCCCGTTTTCATGATAGCTGAAAAAGGAGCAGACATGATCAAAACAGACTATGGTAAATTATGATAGTACACATCCGATGCAAGCAGTACGTATTTGATAAAGCACACCTGTGATGTTATTTAAACCATAATTTTAATAGTAATTATATTGTCTGTTGATGTGCAATTTTCACAAATTAATTTTGTGTCAATATTAATTTATTTTGTGATTAGTAACATTACTTTACCTCACTTAAGTTCAAATTTCAAGTACATGAAAATAAACCAGTGTTCCATAGAACTATTAATAGGTACTTGTAAACGGTGTCATCCAGTTTACAAGAAAAATATGTAATTATAATTTAAGTTGAGTCATGGGGTGTGTTAAAAAATAATTGTAGATTTTAAATATCAAATGCTGATATTGAACTTAATTTCACCCAATGAATAAATACATTATTTAACGTTCACATTGTACCTACATTTTTAAATATTTGTATCAGTTATTATTATGTATCTGTGTTCAATCAAGATATTATAAAACGTTAAATTAGTAATTGAATTACACCACCACACATGCGGGTATGTTATAAGCTATAAAAAACCGGCTAATTGCGAGTGAAACTCGCACACGAAGTGTTCCACCAGGCAAAAACACGTTTCTTGTATGGAAATGGAGACCCTCTTTAATTGTTAACCATATTTTTATTGTTTGTTGTTATATCGGCAATAGAAATACACCCTCACTGAAAAAACCTATCATGAGATACAGCCCGTTGACAAACGGACGGACGAAGTACGGATGAACGAACAGCGCAGGCTTAAATAGTAACAAGGTGTCGTTGGCACACTCTGGGTACAGAACCCTAAAATACAACAGTAAGATATACAGGGCAATGGGTGATAATGGGGACCACGAAAACAATCGATTCACAATCTAGCTACATACAATGTGGAGACAACAATATGACAATAAATGAAAACATTGGCAACAAGAATTCATAGGAGTATTTTGAAACTATCAAATAAATCCTAACATCGAAATTATAAAAGTTATTTTTTCAAAGTAGTTATGGGTTTTGCGGATCCCCCGACTATCTATATTGGATTTAACATTGAATTTTTGTATGCAGACGGAGAAAGTCATAAGAAATACTAAGTCTTATTTATTTTCGTATTGTCATCTAAACCTTGTATAATAGGCGCAGTTATTGTTAAGTAGCTACAACGACAACTAGGGGTCTGACAAATGAATTCTGTTTAGTTAAGTTATTCAATAACAAAACAAGTGACAATACATATTAAAATTATTTAACAAAAATGCAATGACTCCCTTGTTTTATTCAGCATAATCAGCCTATAACGTTCCCACTGCTGGGACACAGGCCTCCTCTCTATGAGAGGTAGTGAGCCGTAATCCACCACGCGGGCTCAGTGCGGTTTGGTAGATGTCACATGTCTTCGAATTTTTGGTTCTAGGACATGCCAGTTTCCTCACGATGTTTTCGTTCCTTGTTATCTTTAGTGCTATCCTATTCCTACCTGCCAAATTTAAACATCGGATTTCCTAGTACCAACCGACAGAATCACAAAAATACGTAAGTGCCGTTCGGCGACTGAAAATAATATTAATGAACTTATCGACCGAAGCGCACGAACTTCCATTTTTTTTATCAGTGTGGTTAGTGGAAGTGCTCAGGTGCGGTTCGGTCAAATGTTGTTAAAATCAGTGCTCTATGTGGAATACCTCGAATTTTATGCCTGACAAGCTTCTTCCCGCGACTCCTTCGCAATATCCTATGACACTTAAGGATAATGTAGCTTCCTATAGATGAAATAATTTTCGGAAGATTACCCCATACAATATCTGTTTATAATATTGCTGTTAATATAAAAAGCTTTGCAGACATAAGCGCGCCAAGCTTCCGCCACGTAATTTCGGCATCAGTCACAGATCTTAGCGTTTGTACGCCAACCATCCCCCCCCGGTGGGTTCCCGCGGCAGGGGGGCTCAGTAGCCGCAACTGAGGTGAGGCCGCAGCGGGAGAGAAGTGCCGGTATTGCGGTGCACCGCTCTCCCTACCTTCTGCGGCCTTAACGGGGTCGCCCCGTTTGATGGCGGACGCGGTGGGGCCGCAGGGGAAGAGTAGTGTCGGTATGCCGTTCGCCGCTCTCCCTATCCTCTGCGGCCGAAAAATGGTAGCGACGGAGCCATTCATCAGACCCGTCGCAAGGGGCAAGGGGTTGGTCGTAGACGGAGGGCGGATAACGCCCTCTTCCAGCCCCAGTCAGTGTGTGCCGTGCAAAACTGCGATCTTTGTGGTGTGTGTCGTTTTAACATATACAGTCGTACCGCGAGGTCACAGCAATACGGCTCTTAACGTGCCTATGCACTTTTGAACGCTTACTATACATCCTAATAACCTAGTATAATAATATTCTACTAATATTATAAACTCTTTGTTACTCTTTCACGCAAAAACTACTGACCGGATTTGGATGAAATTTGGCACACAGATAGTTTATAACCTGGCTTACACATACTTTTTATCCCGATACTGACACGGATCAAGATTTATGCGGGTGAAACCGCGGGGAGCAGCTAGTAAATTATATAGTAATCATATAATCTATCAAAATGCATAAAATCTATCTAAGTAAGTGTGCTTCTGTCACAAATTAAATAATATTAAAGTAGTGAAATAGCAAACAGTAGTCAATTATATAGTAATTTACAAAAATCCATAAAGTCTATTAAAATAAGTGCTTCTGTCAGAAATTCAATAACATTAAAGTTAGCTTTGTTAATTAGTTATGACTTTAATTGTATACCTCCCACTTTTATTGTAACTTATTACAAATAATGGGAGCCATGCAAACAATTTTTTTGCGCATCAGTGCAGTCGTCCTCCTCTGCAGACAAAGCTGACTTTGATCACGCCTGTTTCTTGAATTTCTCGGCCATTCGCGAAAACAAAGATAAAGGTATGCCAACGTCCAAATTTTATAGCGAATAAAATAGGGATTACAACTATCTGTGGTTTCCAACTTAAACATGGCTCTGAGGCACCTCTTTTGTGCTTTAAATGCAACTTCTTTATTCGTTGAATTACCTCAAAAGAGGGATGTTACAGGCTAACAGTAACCAGTGCCATAAAACAATGGACCCTTATTCTACCAACTGGGGAGCAGCGCCCTAGGTTATTCGTACAAAAAAATTAAAAACCATTGTGAAATATTACAATAAAAACCATTAATATACCAATGGAACTATCCAACCATAAAGTTCAGGTACCTGTCATATTCTACTTCTCTATTAAACGGGTTTTAAATGACTTTATTAATAAATCATTTACTACCCATTACCTACGTCAATGACTTCTTAATTATTATAAACAACTAAACGATGTCAATTTATCAATATTCTATTCAGTATTCATTTGGTAACAGTGCAAGTGCCGTTTTTGTAGTGACTATTAGCTCAAAAGAGTTAAGTGTTTGTGAGGATCACGGTATCGGCTTCAGGCGAATAGGCCCAACCTTCAAATTAAACCTTGGATATTAAAGTCATTAAGGCTTTGAGGACCATAAGTGCGTATACCAAAAGGTAGGGCTTTTTCTATTTCATCATTGTCAACGTCAAAAATGTCTTATGCTGAATTTACTCCATAATAACAGTCAGAAAAATGACATAACGTCCGACACCTAAAAATCTGTGTTCAGACGAACCTTTATTTCGCTTTAATTGTTTAAAGTGTTTCCATAATTTTGATAGTAAGGCTATTGCGCAAAATGCTGGTAGTGCATAGTTAATTATAAAATGGGGAAAAAAATCCTTAAAAGTAACAGATCACATATTCTTTTAACTCGGCCTTTACAAGATACCAAGAACTAAACTGTATGAATAATTTATGTTGTATCGTTCCAGATGAGCCTTAAGCACAGAGCACCAGTTTTCGCAGTCTTAACGTGGATGTTATTCACCTTATTGCATCCAATCAAAACACAGCCCGCAAGCCCTTTATCGTCCCTTATGAACTTCATGCGAGACGAAACAAATCAGTTCGATAACGAACCACCCGACGAAACTAACTTACTGTCTGAATATGACTTCATCATCGTTGGAGCCGGCACAGCGGGATGCGTACTTGCAAATCGACTAACTGAAATCACAGACTGGAACGTTTTACTTATTGAAGCTGGCAGTAACGAAAACTATGTAATGGACATACCAATCTTAGCGGGCTATCTTCAATTTACGTCCGTTAACTGGGCTTATAAAACGATACCATCTAATAAGTATTGTGCAGGATTTGAGAACAATCAGTGTAACTGGCCACGTGGAAAAGTAGTCGGAGGTTCTAGCGTATTAAATTATATGATATATACGAGGGGAGCTAAACCAGACTACGATAATTGGAAAGCAATGGGCAACGACGGCTGGGGATGGGATGATGTATTTCCATATTTCAAGAAAGTTGAAAATTACAATATACCAGCCTTCGATGATTCGGTGTATCACGGACATGGTGGCTATGTCAATATCGAACACGCCCCCTTTCGCACAAGCAAAGGAAAATCATGGGTCAAAGCAGCACAAGAAATGGGTTTTAAATATGGAGATCATAATGGAGCAGAACCATCAGGGGTTTCATTTCTCCAGCTGTCAATGAAAAATGGAACTCGTCATAGTTCTAGTAGAGCATATTTGCACCCAATCAACGGAAGAAAAAATCTTCACGTGTCCAAAGGCAGCATGGTCACTAAACTTATTTTTGACGACACCAATACTAAAGTGATCGGCGTGGAATTTGAAAAGCACAACAGAAAATATAAAATATTAGCAAATAAAGAAGTGATTGTATCTGCTGGTGCTATTAATTCTCCGCAATTATTAATGTTATCAGGTATCGGACCAAGGGATCATTTAGAATCGATGAGAATTAATATTGTGAAGGATTTACCTGTCGGATTTAATTTAATGGATCACGTTGCTGCTGGTGGTGTACAATTCGTAGTGCAACAACAAAATTCAAGTTTTTCATCGGAATCCATATTGAACCATTTAGGTTTAGTATTCAAATGGATGAAGACGCACAAAGGTCCTCTGTCCGTACCTGGAGGATGTGAGAGTCTAGTTTTTATGAATTTAAATGATAAGTTCAATTCTTCAGGCTGGCCAGACATGGAATTGCTCTTCATTGCTGGTGGCTTAAACGCAGATCCACTGTTACGTCGGAATTTCGGTTTTGATGAACAAATATACACCGACACATACGGACCTTTAGGGAGATCTGACACTTTCATGATCTTCCCTATGTTATTACGTCCTAAATCAAAGGGACGAGTCATGCTACAAAGTAAAAATCCGAATGACTATCCGGCATTAGTTCCAAATTATTTCGAGTATCCCGAAGACTTACAGAAAGTTGTAGAAGGAATAAAAGTAGCCGTGGAAATTTCAAAGCAACCGGCTATGAGGAAAATAGGTGCCAAAATATACGATGTACCGATCAAAGATTGCTTGAAATATGGACCATTCGGAAGCGATGCATACTTCGCTTGTCAAGCAAAGATGTTTACATTTACGATATATCATCTAAGCGGGACCTGCAAAATGGGAGTTGAAAGTGACAAGACGGCTGTGGTCAGCCCTAGATTAAAAGTGCACGGTATTGAAGGAGTGAGAGTGATCGACGCTAGTATAATGCCCGATATAGTGTCAGGTCACACAAACGCTCCAGTCTATATGATAGCTGAAAAAGCAGCGGACATGATCAAAAGTGATTGGGGTTATTCATAATTATTTCAATAATCACGTGTTCGCGATAAGTAGTATTGATTTTTGAAGGAGGTTCACCTGTGATATATTAGAAACTGAGCACATATTTTCGTATGTATTGTATCGCCGTAATATTATTATAACAACATCAATGTATGATTAGAAATGACATAAAACTTAAATACGAAATAATATTGTTTTTTTTTTAACTACAGCCATTTGATGATATTACACAATTTGACTGAAACCTCCCATAATCATAAACAGGACTAAGCAGAGGATACAGTACATATGGTGCGATTAGAGAGAGGGACGTTTGTCCAGCAGTAGTCTGCCAAAGCAGTCCCACTTCTGGTCTTAGCGCCCGATGATGATTCATTAACATCTTGAGAAAACTAGAATGTTCTTATAATATAGTCCTTTGTCCTCTCACTTCATTGACATGACCATTACAAGGATAACTTATTTTTAATATCCAGTTCTTATGAATAAGAGGGTTATATAACTTACTTAAGTATTGCATTATGATAAAAGCATTAAGGAAATTCGCTAAGCTGAGTTAAATATCACAAGTTAGGTTTGATGAAATAATAAATTTTTCATTAATATAAATCTGATTTATACCTAGCTACGTAAGTACCTAAGAAAATTTTGTTTTATTTGGACTTAATATTAAGACAAAAACATTAAAAAATTAAAACAAATAAAATTAAGAACAAATGCTTGAACGCCTTGCAGGATATGAAAGCAACATGTCAGGTTAGCTTTCTATGGTGCAAATTTTTACTGCTAGTGAATAATACCATTATCGATGTGTTTACTTCTAAATATTCAAGAGTTACTAAAAAAAAAACAAATTGCAACTGAAATATATCAGGAATCTATTATTAAAACTCTATATTTTACTGCAGTAAAGAAAACTGCGCATACGCCGGTTTCGGTGCCTAGTCATTATATTATAGCAAAATTACGAACTGAAACTTGCTAGAGTGAACGACTAGTAAAAGAAAAGTTAGCTTGTTTAAATTACATAAAATATCGTATATAATCATCATCTGATAGGAAATAATTCAACAGACAATAATCGACAAATTGTCCAGGATCCGAAAATTATTTCTACCAAACTCGATCAAATACAGTTTAGTTGTAAGATTCCTTGCATTATAGCCATAGCAATAGGTGTGTGTAAAATTTGCTTTTATATATGAAAAGTAGCAATTAACTTTAAAATTATGAATTTAACTTTCGTCATCTTGAAAATAATGAATTATGTCATTCCATCTCTCTTCTTTCCCACATACTAAAATTTAACAAATTTTCACCGGCTTTCATTATCTAAAACATTGAACTATATTTTTAAACTGCTGATATTCCGTAACGTTCATCACTGCATATTCATTAAATATCATTACAATATACTCTCTTCATTAACAGTATTCTAATTAGTTATTAATTTCTAGGTAAACGTTTGTATGCCTACTTTCTGGCATAACCTGTCCCTTCGTTTACAAACAAACACCTTATTTGAATACGCCCTTGCCTGCTCAACCTTACAACCTCTTGTACTCATAGGTGCATTTATAGAACAAGCATTAACCCTGTTTGATGCCATGTTTAGAAATAAGCATAAAAATAATATTCAAGTATAATATTTTACACTAAGTTGCAGTGTTAATAGTTAAACTTTAATTGTTAAATCAAATAAAATGAATCCCTTTATAAAAGAACTGCTCCAAGACATGATATGCGAAGGAATGAGGAGCCTATGCTGCATTTGACAAGAACATCAGAACGGCAACCAGTCGGTTATCTTTTAAAGTGAAGGCACGTGAACATATGCGTCAGAAGTAGGCTGAAACATCCCAACGCTGATCTGCTGGATTCTTTTTTCTCCTCTACCGATCGTTATTTCTCTTGACAAAGTTTACATACCACCACGCCCGTAATCCCAGAAGGGTTAGGCAGAGGTGTACCTATAGTACACCCACATTTCGCCAGTTTTTCTTAAGTCCCATATATTAGGGGGCGAGCCTATTACCATCAACCGGGCAAAAATCCAGACTCCGGGCTGCTACAGAGAAATTCTAGATAGAAAAACCCAATAACACTTTGCCCGACCTGGGAAACGAACCCAGGACCTCATGCTCAGCAGTAGCTCTTGCGACCACTAGACCAACGAGGCAGTCCAGATGCAGACAAAGTTTATTTTGTTTATTAGTATGTATGTATGTATTAGTATTATTCTTGTAATTTATAGTAATTTCGTAAAGCTGGTTACGATATTTTTTTTGCAGTCGTGTTTTTTTAAATAATTTTTGCGTAGTATATTTTTGCAATCGTCTCCTCAAGCCCTTTATTTTGCCGCCATGGGATCTGGAGGCAAAAGCCCTCGCGCACGTATGGGAGTGGCGCGAGGAGGCAAAACGCCGGGGTGTAACTCCGCTGCCGCGACAAATCACGGTACAGCGGACAGAGCTCCGGCGGGATCTCATGGCGACATGGAGGGTGCGATTGTCGCAGCCCAGTGCTGGGCACGCCACAATAGCGGCGGTAAGTCCCCTCTTTGAGGAGTGGATGGAGAGGCGCCACGGCGTCCTCACCTTCCGCCTGACACAGGTCCTCACCGGACACGGTTGTTTCGGGAGGTTCCTGTTTCGCATAAGGCGGGTGTCACCATTGTGTGGATCACCCGGAGGACACGGTGGAGCATACGGTAGAGGTATGCCCAGCTTGGGCGGAGCACCGCAGTGTCCTCGCGGAGGCGATTGGCGGCGGCGATCTCTCGCGTCCGGCCCTGGTCCAGGCCATGGTACGGAGCGAGAGGGAATGGAAAGCCGTCACCTCCTTCTGCGAAGCAGTAATGCTCGCAAAGGAGGAGGCGGAGCGCGTGAGGGAGAGAGCCTTGCGCCCTCACGCCCCTAGTCGCCGCAGGAGACGCCCTGGGCGTCGGGAATCGCAACCAGATTCCCGGCCACCGTAGGCGCGGGCTTGCGGACGGCGAGCCATGGGTAGCTCGCCGTCCGGTAAGGACCAGGCCCGGGTCGATGGCGCGTTGTGTTCCACGCGCGCCTCAAAGAGATGTCAGCACAAAATGACGGGGTCCGATAGGGCCGACGCCTCAGGGTCGCGGGTTATTCCACAGAGAAAACCGTGGCCCTGGCACCGGCAACTGAAGGAACACGGGTAGGTTTTAGTCAGTAAAATTCTGACACGCCCTCCCGCTCCACCCAGAGCGACCCAAAAAAAATAAAAATAAAAAAAATAAAAAAAAATATATATAAGCCCTTTATTTTGATAAACCAACATACATCATCTTAGATATAGGAGTGCTTGAAACTCTAGATTCTGGGCATAACAGTAGATGCCAAACTTCAGTGGGGATCACATATATTAAGCCTAGCGGGGGAGGCTCAGTTCGTCAGCCTACGCCGTCAGGACAGTAAGACAATATTCAGCAGTGGGGCAAAGCCGCTGATATTCATAATAAGTTTGTGTTGTTCTTGTTCATGTTTATTTTAAGACCCACTCTTTCGGAGGTTCTAGTGAGGTCATCGAGCATTGTACTGATGTCCTCCATAGTCTCAGCCATGACTACTATATCGTCACTAAACCGAAGGTGAGTGATGTACTCGCCATTGATGTTGATGCCAACCCCTTTGATCAGTTTCGGAGTGATAACGTCTCTCTGTCTCACACCTCGCTGCAGAAGGATAGGTTTGGCGCTCTGGTCCTGGAGTCGGACTGACATAGTGGCGTTTTCGTATAGACACTTCAGCACCTAAATGCATCGATAGTCGATCTGGCGGAGAGAGAGACTGCAGTTCAAGCAGAAAGCTCTTGGGGTTTGGGACTTAGATCGGTGCTGGGCGGTGCGTAGACTTCATCAGTCGAGATCTTTCCAGCTTGATATTTAAGTTCAAACGCGGTGATCACTTACAGTTTTCACCGCGTTGATCACAGAGACATCATTGATTGATACTTGCTTCTTCGTCGACATAATGAAGTCAAAATCATTATTCGTTGCACCATCAAAGCCGTGGTGGCCTAGTGATAACGAACCTACGACTTACGAGTTGTAGGTCGTAGGTTCAAACCCATACAGGCGCTTTACTTTGTGTAAATTATTTCATCACCACTGCTCTCAAAACGGTGAAGGTAAACATCGTGAGGAAACCGGCATGTCTTAGAGCCAAAAATTCGAAGACGTGTGACATCTATCAACCCGCACTGGGCCCGCGTGGTGGATTACGGCCTACTCCCTCTCACAGAAAGGAGGCCTGTGTCCCAGCAGTGGGAATATAATAGGCTGATTATGCTTATGCATCAAAGCTCTGCCAGATCCACTTTCTGACCTCACGTTTTCTGAAGAAGGAGTTGATCATAAAGCGGCCTTACTTCTTCATAAAACTGGCCAGTAAATTCCCCGGTGATTCCGACTTCCAACTAAAATTTGCCCCCCTGGCAGCTCATCATCGTCTCGTCTGCCCAATTTTGCGTTGTAGTACCTCCTGACAGCGGTGAAGTGAGATTAAGAGACATGTATGGGTCTGAAAATATCCTCATACATGGTCTCCACCTCATCGTCGGGATGTGACGTGGTCGGGGCGTTATCCTGTACGACCTTCAACGAATACCTTGCAGATATTCTGAGTATAAGGTACGTCACCCTTGTCACACTCTCGGAAATAGAGCAAGTTTTCGGATTTGAGGATTATCGAGTCCTCCCCTCTCTTCGGCCTTCAGATAACCCTACTATACCCCATCGTAACCTACTCAATTCTTCCTCGAGTTCGGTAATCTTCTCGACGCTCCGGAGTGCACGCATGTTGCCAAGTCTAGTTTTCGATGATTGTGGTAGTCGGATCGCTTACGAGGATTCTTAACACCCATTTTTTTTTAAGTTAGAAATCATTAAATGACTTCTCCCGCTCTGGGCAGAGCGGGAGGGTGTGTCAGACTTTTACTGACTTAAACCCACCCTCGTTTCTTCAGTTGCCTGTGCCAGGGGCCACGGTAAGTCTTTCGAACAACCCGCGACCCTGGCAGGCATCGGCCCTAATGGACTCCGTAAATTAGTGCTGACATCTCTTTGAGGCGCGTGTGCACATTCTCTTTAGAACAACCCGCGACCCTGGCAGAACACCCCTTGCCTCACCGTGGCTTTGACCGCTACCGTAGCAAAGGGGTAGGCGGGCCGCCGGGTACTAGGGGCCATTTGTTCTTGGTGCTTCTCATTTTGGGTTGCCAAGCGTGGCGTAGTATGGTCTTAAAATTCATAGAGAACGCAGGTGCCCATTCTCTAGTAAGTCCCTTAGTCACCTTTTACGACACCCACGGGAAGAAATAAGGAGGGGGGGTGCTATTCTTTGAGTTCGGCACCACAGGGGTCTGATAGATTATATGAGTTCATAATTAAATTGTCACTGTCTTGAACACTATAGTCAATTTAGTTTGATTTATTATTGACAATGGCATAATCGACTTTAAAATTGTATTGCAATATGCGGTTAGTTAGCGACCTCGACAATTGATTGAATTATTATTACCAGAGCAACCGGCAGCAAGTTTGTCATGCGCCCTTAGATGTCACAGCTTGCGGTTGTAGCGTCGGGGGTCTGGTTGCCTCCTTCCCTCAAATATGGCGCATAAGTGAAAAAATATATAAGAAAAGAGAAAACAATGTATATTTATTAGTAACCAGCTGTGAGTCCACGACTTCATATGCGATTCAGGATGAAATGTAGCCTATGTTCTTACCCAGGTCATGGACTATCTATATGCTAAATTTCATATAAATTTGTTCAGCCGTTTTACCGTGAGAGCGTAACAAAGTAACTAAATTAACTTACTTTCGTATTTGTAATATTACTTAGAATTAACTGTTTATTTATTTCATTTCGAAGGTTTATCATTTGTGACTATCAATAATTATTATTATCTTACTAAAACAATCGATCCGACATTCGTTTACATAAGTGAAATTCTGTTAATTATACCTACTCTAAAAATGTAAAATATATTTCGCTAGCAAATTGAAAGCCAAACAAAAAACCAAGGACAAAAGAAATAAAGTTTTACCTCGATGATATTCTAGGTATATCATTATTCACTTAAGTTTTGTGTAAATGGGCGATGACTGTTAAAGATTTCGGAAAACATCATGCCGACTGTGGGTTTTACTACATGACGTTCACCATGTACGTTTGGCACACAGATAGTCTATAACCTGAAATAACACATAGGGTACTCTATATACCGGTAGTTCGTTCCTGTGGTATATTTTCCGACACCCACGAGGTTGAAGCCGCGGGGCAAAAGCTAGTTAGCAATAAATGTCGAGAATAGGCTTTCGGCAAAGGAATATGCGTGTTGTATATGTCTATTTTTCTGTGCATTTGCTTAGTTAGGAGATGTTCCTAACTAAGCAAATGATGAAAATAAAAACAGAAACTACTTATTTGTATCATGCTCGTTAGACAACATTCTAGCAACTCAACTGAAATGTTCCCCAAATTGTTTAGGACTTTTTAATTTGGTGTGTATATAAAGCAGGCTTTCTGAAGAATTGTAAAAAGTTACAAACACACAAATTGCCAACTATTCCGGTGGAAACGCACCTTTAGAGTGTACAAGGAAATTATAACTTGTCTATGAGGCGGACCGTAAGACAATAGGGTTGGATTATGCGCCAGATATCACCTTTTTCCATCTCATCATGCCACACAAAATGATGAGATGGAAAAACATGTAATTTATGCTGTGGTGGCAGTAGATAGCAAAATATGGAGAAAAACGTAGTGCGGTGTTCCTAAAGATAATGCTATAATTATATGATGTATACGAGTATGGGCTGAAGGATTATGCTGAAATTCCGTACATTTTGGAGAATAACGGTCCATTCCGTAAAACTATTTGAATTGTAGAATGTAATCTGTAGCCAGTACGCATTACTAAGTCATTGTTATTATTACTTTATAGATTGTCAGTACTCTGATCAGAATTAAAGAATATATATTTTTATTACTGGGTTTGAATTACAAAATACTTGATACAAAAGTTGTGTAGCAACAGCCACTTCAAATTCACAAATAATCGTCTACCTACTTAGTCAAAATGGTTATTTTGGGCGTTTTTCCTGTTCACCACATCTAAATTGGCTAGTTGACAGACAGTTAGAATAATACCTCATGAATTTTGAATTAATGAATTGTTGGGAAATATAAATATTTTTAAAAAATCATGTTAATTTTTTCAATGATTTTAAATTCATTAAAAAAAAGAGAAATATTTGCGTATAAATAAACCTATATTGACATTGAACACGAATCAGAGCGCTAAACGTCACAACTTCCAGACGACAGTTTCAAATTGTATAGAAACACACTACCTAAGTATACACCACAAATAAAGTTTATTTTGCAGAAACTCAAACTCAAAGCATTTATTTCAATTAAACCATTTGAATTGTCAAGGAGTCGGTCAGTCAGAAATATGAAGCTAGTTGCCCATTCCAAAGCGTAGTAGGTACCTATGGAGAAGAAAGGACAATATAAGGTGTATCTATTCATACACGAAATATTTTAAGAGGGACCTCTATAGGTCGTTTAGAAGCTATAGAAACGAAAAAGAATTTTTTATCTAAATGTTTTTTTTATTTTACGTAATTATCATAATTTAAAACTGCTTGAGATGTTTTACATAAAACCTTTTCTGCCAGCTCTATGAATCAAAGACGCGGCGGGGAGAGGCGCGGTCGCGATGCCCGCCCAACTGTAGCAGCGGGGCGCGTGCCGTCTCTCTCTTCGTAACTCGATCTCGTCTTATTTTGATAACAGAGTTATCGCTTACAATAAAAATAAATGTGAATTTAAAATACAAAACGACCTAAATCTAAGTAGGTACAATATTGAATTCCCTCCTCGAAGTTTTACAAAAACAGCACCTTCTGTAAACTAGGTACTTACATCTGAATAAGCAGCTGACCTCTGTGGCCACGGTCACGACTTTTACGAGCGAGCATCGAAACGTTTCAATCATTTTCTTATTAATTTTACGAAAAGGATCCTAGATTCGATTAAAACATTCATATTCTACAGTGTTACACATCTTTTAGATAATAATAATAGAAAAATAAACAGCTGACGCAACGCGAATTCGCATAAGGTAATGACTTCTGTTGGTTACGAACTGTGCGTCGAGTCGTATCTGTCAGCTGATTGATAGGTTGTGTACCTACCTATTTGTACAGATGTAAACTGTAAGAAGTGCATAGCGCGAACAATTTAAAATGTACATACCTCATAACGACGTAGTTTTTATTTACATTATTTACACCAAAATTGCTGTACATATTCACCCTGCAGTTGCACGTTAAATAATGTGTCGTTGCACTTTTAACAATGTCTCTATCTCTAGCCATCACTGCGTAACCGCCACAATTCACGTTTTTTTATTCCGCACTAGAAATGGTCTGGCCGTCATTATCATAGATCAGGTCTATCCCCACCCCACAAATGGAAGTTCAACGGCGTAAGATCAGACCTGCCTCCGTCTGCAGCTGGGGGCATGTAGACCCCGTAGTCCCGTTGCCGCTGTCGAGCTTCTAGGATCTCTAGGAAGGGGGCTTGTGCTGTGAGCAAAATAAGTCCACCCTCATTGTAGCAGTCCACCATGTTCTGGTACTCCTAGTTGGAATATTTCGGCATTGTTGCGTTTGTTGCGCGAAGCGCTATGCGTTCCACGTTGGTTAAGCCGCGTGCAGTGCAACATGCAGTTCGCGCGAGACTGAGCACGGCGGCGGAGCGGACGGCGCGGCGGGCGCGTGGCGAGGCATCGTGCGCGGCGCCGCCGCCGCCGGCGCCTCTTTTGATAATTCATAAAAGCCACGCGACATCTAAGGGCGCCGCCATGACCTTGCCCGCTTCAATGAAAGTAGTATTTTCGTAGAAACTAGCGTAATGGATGTTACAAAATATGAAAGAGCCAGTATTTTTATGTGTGTTAAGTAATATTAAATTTTTAAAATTAGATGTTTAGATAAAAATAAAAAAAACATTTCTATAGCTTATGTTCGACCTATAGACGCACCTGTTCAAATATTTCGTGTATGAATAGATACACCTTATATATGAGTTACATCATTAATGTTGATCTTAAATGTGAGAATGATGTTCAAAAACCGTACACGTTGAAAGCGTCCAGAGTGCAGAAAAAATAATTAAAACAATCCAAAACTTAAATGTTTAAAATAAGCCGTGGCAGCTAAGAGATGACCAGTCCCAACTGACGGCGCCTGTTCACGAACATGACGCATGGATCAGCACCATTCAGCTCAACCATTTTAGGTTTAAATAATCTTTATTTCTCATAAGAACATTATACAGTTCACTTAAATGAGATCTAACTTTTAACAGATACATATTCGTCGTCTAATGACAAAGCATGCAGATGTAAGATAAGTAAAACTATAACAACAACATACGAGAACAATAGCTAACAAAGCGAAAGTGTAGGTAAGTTACATATAAAAGAGTTAATACAGCTGGCCAATTTGACACCAAGGTACCCTCATAAGTACAAATTTTTCACTTTGTGTGGAACACAAACAAACGATTATTAAGAAGCGAACTACTGTGTGAACGTGTTGGTGTGTGCTAGTATAGTGCGTGCACGTATTTGTTTGCTTGTGTGCGACAAGTTTAGTCTCGGAGACCGCTGATTATTTGTAATTATGAGATCGTAATTTTGATTATCACGTACGTATTGTGGTAATGTGTTTTTTATTTTGGTTTAGTGTAGATTTTATGTGTGCTAGTATAGTGCGTGCAAGTGTTTGTTTGCTTGTGTGCGACAAGTATAGTCTCGGAGACCGCTGATTATTTGTAATTATGAGATCGTAATTTTGATTATCACGTACGTATTGTGGTAATGTGTTTTTTTTTTTGTATTAGTGTAGTTTTTATGTAAGTATTTTGTATTGTGTTTTTAGGGTATTTATGTAGAAATTGGTTTTTGCATAATATAATCCTTTAGTTTTCTTTTATAAAGGTTAATACTTTTGCACTTTTTGATTTTACTGTTCTAGGAAATCGCAGAACTACTTCGTTTCTATTTCTTAGGTTATGTGTGTATGTCTTTTTTGTTAGTTTAATGTTGGTTTGTGTAGCGTTTTCTAAAAACTTTTTTACTAATATGCAAGTATTGTGGTTGTATAGTTGACGGAGATTGAAAAGTTAAGTTTTTTCAAATAGTTGTTTAGTAGGTGTTAGGAAGTCATAACAATATAACCGTTTTATAATTTTCTTTTGGGTCCTCTGTATGTAATTGAGGCTAGTCTTGGATGCTGATCCCCAAATCTCAATCAGGTATTCTAGATTAGGTTTTACTAATGAGTTGTAGATGGTGCGTTTTATCTTAGGTGGTACACAGTTCCCATTCTGCGAAGCGCTCCAGAAAGTGACACAAGTTTGGCTCCAACGTGCTCAATATGGGGTTCCAGGACAGCTTGTCATCTAATAGTAGACCAAGATACTTTTCTGTACTGGAATGCTTGATAGTTAGGTTGTTAATAATCAAAGGAGCGTGGGTTAGAACACTTTTTGTTATTAGCTGCAAACATCATGTAAGATGTTTTCGAAGTATTAATGGTAAGTAAGTTATGCAGAAACCAGTCACTTATTATATTTAAGTCGTTTTGCGCCTCACTAATGATATCGTGTATGGATTGACCGAAGTAGAATAAACTAGTATCATCTGCGTAAAGTGTTAGATATCCTGTTCTCCCTGATATATGTTGTTTACATAAATTAGGAATAATGGTGGTCCCAGAATAGATCCTTGTGGGACTCCACATGTCATTTCTTGGGGAATACTCTTATAGTTATCAATTTCAACAATTTGACATCTGTTTGATAAATAAGATTCGAATAATTTGTAAGCTGTTCCAGTGTTACCTAAGTTAATTAGTTTTTGTAATAGTTTTGCATGTGAAACAGTATCAAAACTTTTTTCAAATCAATGAAAATGCCTAAGCCTATATTTGTTTTCTCTAGATTTGTTTTTATATTCGTTACTAGGTCAATGGTTGCTGACAAGGTGTTGGGTTGAGGTGTGACAATTTTGAAGGGACTTAAATGATCCAACACACGCGCTACCGTCTGCGAGACATTTGAGTGAACATGACATACTATCAGCCGCCAGGCCACATTCAAGTCAATATAATAGACGTAAGAAAGGGATGGTGATGAAAGGAACAACACTGATTGGTAGCGTGTCCCTCTTGCACAATGTGGCAGTGTTCATTATTCATCTACTACATAAGTAATAGTTAGTGATATTTTTTGTAGGCACATTTAAAAATTAGGAAATGGTAATCGTCTACCTACGACTGTCAAAATAAACAATAATGCAAATAATTGTGTATCTGGTTTGAAAGTTTTTGTTTTTTCTCCGACAAAAGTAAATTTATTTGTGCGAGCAACACAATAAAAAAACTCGCAGACTTGGCAGAATGAAAGATTTGAGGTCTCCAGCCGCCATGGTAGAATTCCCCGTTTTGACACTCAACTTTTATAATACGATATAAAAGGAAAACTATTTCTTTTATTGATAACATTTCGCTTAAATACATACTCATGTTTTGAGGTAAATAAACCACAAATAACATTACTAATTGGTTTCTCAAAACCTGTTAACCAAATATGTATTATCATTTTTCTCCGACAAAAGTTATAAAGAATTTATTTGTGCGAGCAACACAATAAAAAAACTCGCAGACTTGACAGAATGAAAGGTTTGAGGTCTCCAGCCGCCATGGTAGAATTCCCCGTTTTGACACTCAACTTTTATAATACGATTTATGAAAGGAAAACTATTTCTTTTAATGATAACATTTCGCTTAAATACATACTCATGTTTTGAGGTAAAGAAACCACAAATAACATTACTAATTGGTTTATCATACCTGTTAACTAGCCTATTGGGTACTTTAGGCTGACTGGTAATTAGACAATTAATTATATTATTTAGGGAATCCCGAAGTGCATTGACTTTAAATGTGTTCAAATATTTGAAGTAGATGCTTGTTGGGACGGAACGGAGCTTGAGTTAGGTGATTTTTTTTGAAAATTCTAGATATCGTCGAACACAGTTTTTTATCATCATTCCACCTTTTTTTTACAACCATCCAGTAAAAAACCAAAATTTTTGACTCTTGAAACTTGAGACCATATTAGATGGCTCTGTTCTATTACTTATTATGCAGCGAAAGGAACTTCGTACCAATCTGGTGTCCCATGATACCACCCGACATATTTTTTGCCTGGTTCGTTAGTTCACCTGCTTAGCAACATTGCTGTAGGTACCTGTAACAAAAAAAAAATGGATAACAAAAACCATTTGGATGGTTGTCATCATCATCTGCCTAGCCTTATTCCAAATAAGTTGGGGCCGACTTTCAGGCTAGTCGGTTGCAGTTCAGCTGAATTCCAGCATTTTACATAGAGCGACTGCCTATATATCTGACCTCCACCATTAAGATGTTCGTATTGCTTCAATATTTCAACAAAATACAATGGCAATAACGTAGTTTACTAACACGCATTTAGTAACACGCATTCTGACATGCATCGTCTTCACATAAAGAAATATAATGAATGTATAAAAAATATTTAAAATATTTTAAAAGAGTAACGGTGGAGTTTCTTGCCCCTACTTCTCCATACGTAACTAGATTTTGGAAGGGGCGCCTTGAATCAATCCTATTTTTAATGTAAAGTTTGACGTTCAAAAGTGCCTTTTTATGTGTCTATTTGCAATAAATGCTTTGACTTTGACTTAGACATATAATTTTTACGGAATCACCTTTTTTTACCTACCTACTTATGAATGCTACTATACTTTCGATTCAACAAGAAAAAAGTTACGTATGTGTCACAGTGAAAAGCTAAGGTTTAATTAACCAAAAGCCTGGTTGTTTTTATGTACTGTTACCAAACCATGTTATTTGACAACAATCACCCCCCAAGTGAGAACGTTGAACTTTCGTTACGAAATCTCAACTCAGTTTTAAAACAAGATCAATTAAGTAATAAGCAGGCTCAAACCAACCAGACTACACTACATTTAAGTAATTGTAACGTGACACAGTGATTGCTCGTGGTAACTTTGCAGGTATGTACCTTAGTTGAGAATCTGTAATCTTTTTGTTTCATGATCCATTATCCATTATTTCTCGGAAATAAAAACAAGTATTTTTGTCAGTCGATTAGTAGTAATCAGTAGAGTAGTACCTATTTTAATATGTGTAACAGATTAAAATAGGTACTGCTCATTCGATTGTTTAGTAGCTAAGAGTATGACAAACTAAGGTGGTGCAATTTCAAAGACAAAATTTGTAACAGATGATTAGTGTAGTTTGTATGGCATTTGTAGTTTCGGTAAACCATTAAAAAACAAACCATCTCATTCACGGATCTATGATCTCATTCTTTCTCATCTCATAACAAAACAATAATGTTCGTATCGAAGAGGTTCTTCCTAAGTGTTTTGAAAATGAAGATAAGAGTTGGCTATTATCATTATGTTTAAGTATATAAATGTTACATGGTAATAAATATCTCATGTTAACATTTTTAATCGACATTCAATATATATATTTTTTTTTATTCAGTTAGATACACATACATTCAATTACATTAAGTTGGTGCCAACATAAACTCATTAGAGTTTTACCGTGCACCAAAATCATCGACGACATCATTTAAAGAATAACAACTACTCAAGAAGGTAACAGTCAAAAAAAAATGAAATAAAAACGGGTTATCTTTTACTAACGAGCGAACATCGGTGACCATTCTGACCGTCCGTCCTTGCAACAAAAGTGGTGGAGGAATGTTTGATTTGATACAGGTTGTTCCTTTTTAGCAACAGCTTATTTTCTTGTTACTTTTGCTTTATGTTGTTATTGTTAGGTAGACATTATGGCTTCATTGTGTATGTTTTTAACGATTTTTAATAATAATTTTAAAAGTTAAAATAATTAAAAAACCTTTGACTAATATGCTATCCTAAGTATTTATCTTTTGCAAGAAATGTAAAAATTAAATCAATTAAATAATGCGTACGGCAATACAGTAATAAATCGATAATTTGGAGGCCATCTATGTGGCTTTTGATTTAAAAAAAAACATGTACAACTAAGCGGTGTGGTAATGAGCATTCATTTATATAAATGGCACTTATGACAATTACGTACAGATGCTTGAAATATGTATGTAGCTTCGTAGGTTTTCTAATCACAATTATAATAATGGTGTTAGTTCTACTAACAACAATGAACAACATTATTAAAGAAAATTGGCCAATTCCTCAGTTGGCTGTTATTTTTTATCGTAAAAATCTGTCGGCTCGCCCTAACTTTGACCCCTAGTCACGCCACTGGCTGGACATAGGCCTCTCCCATGCTGCGCCACAACACCCTGTACTCCGTCTTCAAATCCAGTCTGTCTCAGTCACCTTTTTGTGACCGTCGGTCCATCTAGCGGGGGAGCGTCCTACACTACGCTTGCCGATACTAGGTCTCCACTCCAGGATTTGTCTGCTCCACCGGTCCTTCCACAATCACTCCATACAAATCAATACCACTTCAGCTTGCTTACTGTGCAAGCTATGTTGATAACTCTCGTTCTTTTCCGGATACCGTCGTTTCCGATTTTATCCTTCAAAGAAACTCCAAGCATAGCACGCTCCATAGTGCGCTGAGCGACCTTAAAGAATGGTGGCGAGGTTGGACCCGCGTAGTTTAAAAAATATTTATATTATACTAACAAGTTTAAAAGGAGCTCTATATAAATATCTTGAGTTACTGGGTGATGGTAATTAAAAGTTATTAATGATTTTTATTTATTTATAAATAAGTTATCGTGCAGTTTCCGAACGGAACGTTTTTCGCGAATTACATTCATACTTTCCAATCTACACTAATGGTTTACCTTCTTACACCAAAGTATGTTTTTGCTTGGCGGTTTTCCTTCTTTTATACTTATTTCTTGATAAATAAACTAAAAATATATAAAACGAAACATGGAAAGTACCTACAATGTAAACATATCGTCCATAAAAATATATAAATTATTTTGTGTTATAACGGTATTGTAGTTTTTATTATTTATTTATTATTATTCACTACGGCAAAAGTAGTGTAGGACGCCCTCCGGCCAGGTGGGATGACGAGCTGCGAAAGATTGCAGGTAGATGCTGGATGCGTCAAGTTGAAGACAGGGCGCTATGGCGCTCATTAGGGGAGGCCTACGTCCAGTAGTGGACTAAAATAGGCTGATGATGATGATGATAATGATAACGGTATTGAAAACATGAAACGGAAAATGGAACGTCAGTAGCAAATTGTCATTTCAAATATCATATTTGTCATTTGTGGGATTTATAGGCTATTTTTGTGACTTGTCTTACCTTTGTACGGATATTCTGCACACCAACTTAGGCTACGTCATTTACTTCTGGATAACGATCTAGATACATATGCAGGGGAGCACTTAAGAGCCTACGGATTGTATGCAATAGAAGTTTGCTGGGATGAGACACTCTAGGAGCGATATTTGTTGGCAACCCATCTATTCTATGTGC
This sequence comes from Dasypolia templi, assembly GCA_963555695.1. NCBI lineage: Eukaryota > Metazoa > Arthropoda > Insecta > Lepidoptera > Noctuidae > Dasypolia > Dasypolia templi. The sequence goes on from OY743155.1 coordinate 16,236,208, forward strand.
CTGAATTCAATCTACGCAAATAGGCAGCAAGTCTTATTACACGTACATCGGAGTAGATAAGAGACTGGAGGGTCGAAATGCCATATTAGAATATTATTTTAACTGTCCCGTGGGAACACGGACAGTGGGCTATTGCTCTCATGTTAAGAGCATATTGTGGTACATGGCCTATGCAAGAAACCAGTGCTTTGTCTCTGCACCAGCTTGTTTCTTTTAATTAGATAAATAAATAATATTTTAATAAGAAATTATCAAGAATAAGAAAATAAAAGCAAAATAATTTTGTACAATGATTGTATGTCATGAACATATTGGTAATAAATAAAGTGAATAAAAGAGATTTATTTATTTATTTAACAAACCCCTAGTTTATATGAAAGGACGGACAGGAGGATGATGCTGTTAAAACTATCTGATACCTGCTTTTTTCAACTTGGTTTAATCCGACCACTGTTTGTTATATCTATGTTAGAGGGGTTTGGTTTCCGCACTTAGACCTTCATGTGGATCATGTGCGTGGGCCATGGCGGCCGTCGGACCACTGTAATTAGAGTACATAGAGTTCCTTAATCTCTCCAGACGTATGTTAGCAGTTCTATGAATCATCAATTAGATGGCAACGCATGTGTGTTTAGGTATTCAAGTTTGGATAAAGACGATAATCAGCATTAAAAGTATACCTAGTTATCGCCGAAAATACCAGCGATGCAACTCTTCCACTAAATTATGCGAAAGAACCTTAGTACTTCATATACACCAGGTATGACATTCTCCTCACCCCGGAACAAATTTTCACTCCGGAAAAGAAAAATGGTAGAAATACTGCTTTACAACTACGAGAAACGTCGCTTCGATGTGGATTGAACTCGGCCAGACGTGCAAATTACAGGTGACTTTCATCTTGTACAAATTTATGCAGGGGCAAACCAGCCGAATGGCTTCATTTAGGCTATGCAGCATCTGGTCTAACTGATCCAGCGTCTCTGCTTTTATGACGATGTCATCGGCAAACCGAAGGTGTGAGATATGCTCGCCGTTCACGTTGATACCCTGTCCAGTCCAGTCCAGCGTCTTTAAAACGTCCTTCAACGCATTGGTAAACAGTTTCAGGAATATCACATCCCCATGTCTCACTCCCCTAAACAGTTGGATGAGGCTAGTTTTCTTACCCTGGATCTAGACAGTCATCATGGCAGCGTCACACAAATATCTAAACACTTCGACATTGTTGCAGAGAGGCCGGAACTGCCCATATTTCGATGAAGTTAAAATGCTTTCTCGTGGTCCACAAATGCATTACACAGCAAATTTTTTCAATCGATTGATTAGTCAAACAAAAATTTTGTGATTAAATTAGTCTTAACTAAATCAATTACGACAGTAACTTTAGTTTTAGTTTAAAAAAAAAAATCATAATTTTAGTTTTTAGTTAAAACTAAAACTAATCTTCCTTTTAAAGAGAAATATTTAACGTGCGTCAAACAAATTTTTGAAATTCACCACGATGAGGTACTTTTCAAACTATTGAGCTTATTTTTTATTTTTTTCTATTTTAAAAAGTATCTGAACTCTTTAAAGTTGGTTAGCGAAAAATTGCAATGTTGATCTTTGTATTACGCGGTGCTAATAATCTTATTGATCTTTCTAACCGTCAATTGTTGTTCTATTAAACAGTGTACGCTTCTTTTAAACTTTCTTTTTTACCTTTCTTTTTTAATCTGCCTTCTTAAATAAATCTGCTAATACGAGGGCTGCACTAAAAGTATCGGGAATGGAATATTTCCACTGTTCCTGTCATATTAAAATCTTTTTAATTGAAAACTCCTTTGGTTTTAAAAATCGAATATCATTTATTTATTTTAAAAAAGATTCTCGGTCTTGTCACAAGGTTTTGTCAAACTTGTTTAGTCGTTGAGAAAATGGAATTGACTCGAGAAAATTCAAGAGCGATGATTTATTATGACTTTCGAAGTGGTTTAACACAAAAGCAGTGTGTTGACCGGATGATTTCTGCATTTGGTGATGAAGCCCCATCCAAAACCACAATTTATCGCTGGTTTGCTGAATGTCAACGTGGACGTGTCAAGCTCAGTGATGATCCCCGTCAAGGTCGTCCAAAAACTGCAGTCACCCAAGAAAACGTTGATGCTGTGCGTAAGCTGATTGAGGAAGATCGACATGTGACATACCGCGAAATTCAGGCAACTTTAGACATTGGCATGAGTCAAATACAAATAATCTTGCATGAACAATTAGGTGTAAAAAAGTTGTTTTCCCGATGGATACCGCATTCGCTCTGTGAAGAGCAAAAAGCGGCTCGCGTTACTTGGTGCATCAGAACTCTCGAAAGATTCCACGCGGGATCCTCAAATGCTGTATACAACATCGTATCAGGTGACGAATCCTGGATATACGCGTACGAACCCGAAACAAAAAACCAGTCACGAGTTTGGGTGTTCGAAAATGAGTTAAAGCCAACAAAAATTGTTCGTTTACGAAGTGTTGCAAAAAAAAATGGTGGCCACGTTTGTCTCCAAAACCGGCCATGTTACGACTATTCCTCTTGAGGGACAAAGAACGGTTAATGCAGAATGGTATGCTAGCATTTGTTTGCCACAGGTCGCTTCTGAACTCCGTAAAGAGAACTGCAACCGCCGCATCATCCTCCGTCACGACAATGCGAGTTCTCACACCGCACACAGAACAAAAATCCGCCGTACAGCCCCGACCTAAGCCCTAATGATTCCCTATACTTTACCTAAAATAAAGAATAAATTGCATGGACAGAGATTTTCATCACCTGAAGAAGCTGTGGACGCCTACAAAACGGCCATTTTGGAGACCCCAACTTCCGAATGGAATGGTTGCTTCAATGATTGGTTCAATCGTATGGAAAAATGTGTCAAATTTCGCGGAGAATACTTCGAAAAGCAATAAATACATTTTTAAATAGTAGTGTTGTGTCACTTCCTTGATTCCCGAAATTTTCAGTACCGCCCTCGTATTTGCCAAATTGTCCACAGTCGTGTGTATTTTATAAATTATTTCGTAACTAAAATGTCTTGTTAACACCACCTTTCAATATAAATCCGAGATGGCGGCCACGCATATTTCCCGATTTTTTTTTCATGGGTGTCGTTTTCATGGTTTTCGAAAGTGCTGAAGTCGATAGTGAGGTCTGTTTTCTTCGTTATTTGTGACCACGATAACCATACAATGACACCCATGATGAAATTGTTTGAGACTTTGACAGCCGCCGTCTTGGATTTTAATTTAGACCCCACTTTAGGCTTCAGCATTCTCGAAAACCATGAATACGACGACACCCATGACGAAAATTTAGGAAATTCTCGCAGCCGTCATCTTGGATTTTCATTGAAAGGTGGTAAAAATATACTATTCAAAGAGGTAAACTATTATTAAAGGAGCATACACAGTTAATTAAAATATCAATTGAAAATCAGATAAATTTCAATTAGATTAAAATAACACTGCATAATTCAAAGATTACAATGGGAATTTTAAAAGACAAGATATTTTGAAAAAAGAATAAAGGAATAATAAAAAAAGTAAAAGCATATAAAAAATGTACCTGTTTGATTGTATTCTATTATTAAAGGAATAGCAGAAAAAAAATAAGTTTCACCACGGAGAGACAATAAAAGATTGAATAAATACCTATTTACTTGCATGTTTGCACACTATGTATGGCTAATAAAAGAACAACCAATTTGTTTGATTAATAATCAATTTTTTGGCATTTTCCTTAACATTACTATTTCAACCAAAAGTTTTAATCAATACTGAAAACTAAAACTAATTCAATCGAATAATTTAGTTTTTTAAACGACAAAAACTAATTCAAACGTCAATCGTTACTAAAAACGAATTGCGTTTAGTAAAAGTTTTAGTTTTTTATCTCAATCACAGATAATATAATACTACGTATAGATCCCAATCCCATACAAAGAAATGAAACCTCCTTAAGTCTGGTAATTGAGCGGGCAATTTTTACTCGTCCAATTTTTAAAAGATGGCAGCATAAGCGACTCACTAATTGCCAGAGACTGTAGTTTTACGACGCCATCTAGGAGTCGACCTACTTTTAAAACGTTTCATGCAATCCTTTTTATATAAAGTTTTATGGTTCCGGGTTCAGGAAAACATGTTATTAGATTGCTGTTATATTTATATGTAAAAAATAATAATAAAAAGTTGTTTGATTTAGATAAGTAGGTAACAATATTGGAAACTGTGATGAGGCAGGACCAATTGAGTAAAACGCCATCCATTGCAAAAGCTCTAAACTAAATGATAAACAGATTGCTACTTTTATCATTAAAAGGATTTGAATTGAAGAAAAAGGCTTCCTTTTTATTTTATTCTCAAAATACGTGAAATTATGAGTGGAAATAGATAAATGAGCACTAAACAGGGATATTTAGACTTTTACCAATCATAATTAAGCCGAAATTCTGCCGTATATCGCTTTTTAATGATTGTTAATTTCATAATGGTTATCCATGCTGCCATCTATGATTTTTTTTTTCAAGACAAATTATAATTTGTTCGAGTTGAGACCCCATGTCTCAATCAAACTAAATTTTTGTCAACACTGGCTTTTAGGTACTTTTGCAGCCACTCGCGTGCAACTTCCGAGAGCACATAAAGTTTTGCGCGAACTGTATTTGCTGAGCGAACACTTTCGACCCCCGGCACTGTTCAATCGCGACCTTGATGTTACGGGTGTTGGAGCACTGAACTACTTGCTGTCGGGGGCAAGAGGGCAAATTAGTAATTGAAAACGTGCCATTTTCGATTCGACAGCCTATCGTAAGGTTGTTAATAGCTATGGTGGCTATGCTGGTAGTAATATAAAGGTTGTTGATAGAAGAAGACAATCTGTGTCCGTGGTCGCAGTGATTCCACCTGATGACACTATTGACAGCTCACTTCACCTAGGTACGTTTCCATGGTGAGATTTTTACACAATACACCGGCTGGAACTGGTCGCTAAACTTGCCAGTGAGAAAGCGGGCGTCGGTACACTACAGTCTTACTTCATGCGTGCCATCGGCCGTAGTCCCAATAGCAGGACCAGAATATATCCACTAGTGTTTGATGATCAGTGTTTTCTTGGATTTTCATGACCACGTAAGTTGTTATTATTTTGCTTCAGACTGTTCCATAAATTAATTTAAATAATATCTTATAAATGAATTAATTAAGCTACACTTTACCAATAGAAATACATTATGAAAAAAAAACTTTAAAAGAAACCGAGTTTATTGATAAAAAAAAAAAAAGAATATTTATCAATCTACAAGTGATAAAGTGACTAAATTAACTTTTAAAGAGGTAAATAATTAACTTAAAATTAAGAAGCCCTGTAAAGCATTTCTTGTAATTAATTATGAAAGTTTGATTCTATTTTTTGTGCACCTCAACTGAAATCTTCGCCATTTCTTAGCAGTTTTGGAGAATAATATCATAAACTAGATGCCCGACCAGGCTTCGTACGGCCTTTTTTAAAAATGATTTATAAAATATTTTCTTTCATACTAACCCTTAGCCAAAAGGTGCAGCCGCTATAAAGTTATGCGTTGACAAACATTTTTAGCAATTGATTTTTATAAATAGAAAGATTGTGAGATGATCAAGTTCATAATCTTCAAAATCTTAATACAAAATTGTGGATGCTGATATTAAATTTAGGATTTAATACACAAAAAGGGAAAGCAAACTTTAACCTTCTCAAAGTTTGATTAGCATTACTTATTGAAGTATAAAGCCAACCTGCTACCAATTTCAGGTTAGGCTCTAACGTAACCAACATTCCAAAACATTAATGAATAAATTGTTTTCAATTCTAAGATCTAACCTATAAAACCGCTAACTTAGGTAACCGAGTTTTAGAAAAGAAACCATCACAAATTACCGAGCGTTGGTATTATGGCTGGTACTTACAAATTTCCGTTAGGACCCAAAGACCACTTGAAGTCAGGAGTCAAAAGGTTAAACATAATTATTGTTTATGGAAAAACTGATAAAGCGTTGGTAGACGGATAATTCTTAGTACATGCACATTTAATTGACATTTAATAACTTAGGTTTCCATAAACATGAAGATGGAGCCGCACCGGCGCGGCGTCGGACCGGAACCGCGTGTACACCGCATTGATGCCAAGTTTTAAATAGTAAAGAATGTAAGGATCGATCACAGTTCAGTAAAAAACTTTGCCAACAAAACTGTAAAGACTTAAGAAAAGTTTTACACTCATTCTGAGACATAAAAAAATGCTTAGTTTATTCTTATATTTTCAAAAAAGCACGTGCTATTCACCTTTGTCTTCTTTGCAGGCTAAAACAGGATGTAAGTACCCAAAATTGTCTCTTATGTCTATGAACTGTTAATGTTAACTTCATAAGGTACCTTCATCACTATAAAAATTAAAAGCCTTGACAGTTTCGTGAGCGATTTCATTCGTATACACAAAACTTGCGGTCCCAGCGCCACGCCCTCGTCGCCGCGTCGGTACGGCTCCGGCGTCATGTACAGGAACCCTTACTCTGTATATCTTCTTATGTCAGCTTCCAAAGCACATTTTTGAAGTGAACACTTCTTTAGCGGCATTATACAATTATTTTTGTAATTGGTAACAAATGTTAAACTCGCGTCAGGACACGTGACCTGATCGAAAATTCGTAAGACGGATGATTGTTGATTTTTGACTTTTATTGATTGATTTTTCTGAGATAAACTTTTTAATGTGATATAAATTGTCGTGTTTGTGTACATACGATAGCGCAATAAATAAATATTGTATTCTACCACATAAATGATAGTACTTTTATACTGATAATTAAAGAAATTCGTGCAAAATTATTCCCTAACCATTCCAAAATATCAAAAATGCACAACGTTAATATTCAAGTTTTCACTTCTGCCGGCACTCCCGGAGTGCAATCCGTCGTTATTTTTTTTGGACTTATAGTTTCCACTATGGAACTTAAGTCAATGGGTCACAATCACGGACCCAGAACGTGAACCTGTAGGATTTCTTCCCATGGCTAGCTTTATTGACAAAACCTAAATTCACACCGAAGGCGAAGCTAAGTATATTAATCAGCATAACCAACTCCTTACACAAATGCGTGAACTGACTGGACAGGCCACTCAATCTGTATGGATCATTCGTCAAAAGACCATTTCAGACACCGATCTACATCGTCTTCACATGAAAGAGACTGTGACCTCTGAGTTTGTTTCGACTTTTCTTCTCAGAGTAGTCAAATAGGAAACACAGACCTCATCTAGTATTTAAAAAATTATGAACGTGTAAAAGTGTTCGTACAAACCCGCCTACAGAAATAAAATCATTTATCATTTACCAATCGCATGGTTTTCTTTTTCTTTTATCAAGTAGTCCCGTTTTCACCATAAAAAGGTCACTTTATAAAGCATACTACACAATCATTTTTAAATTTAGAGAAAAAAAACTCAAATCGAATTTGACAACCGCGACTACACGTGGTTTTAATTAAATTTTCTTTTTTCTTTTGGCTTCGCAACGTGGTACTTGTTTGCACTAATACCCCGTGATGTTTTTTAGAGCCGGAGGCGCGCAGATGGGGCAGCCTCGACGTGTTTTATATGGAATTTTTCACTTTTTGTATGGAAAATATGAAAAATTATTAATCTACATGTTGAGTTTTAGGCGTTTACGGGTTTCATAAAGAGACTGGACACACCATTTTCGAGATAAAAGCAAAAAAAACAAAATTGTACTGTTTATGCACCTGAAGTCAAGTTATTGGTGTGAAATTTAAGTTCATGACAACTAATTTTATTCCACACCTTTTTAACATTGTAGTCACTAAAAATATTGCATGGATAAAAATAGATTTAAGAGATAGTGTTTTTTTTTTTCAGAATAGCTTTATCATTCAAAAGTAAGGAATTTTTGTGATGGTTTAGTTAGTTTAGTTCGGTGTACTAGAGAAGCGGTACCATTGGTGCCGATTCTCTTGTCACAAACGCCTCTAAACTAGACTAAAAATCACTAAAATTTGGTTTAATTCTGTCAAATGACGATTTTCCATTCTGAAATTGACTATAGTGACACAAATGAACTATATTTTAGTTTGACAGCACTAAGATTGCACTGAGTTATTAGTTTAGTGAAAATGGCTATTTTGCTATTCTGAATTTTACGATTTTCACATAAAAATTTGATTGTCTAACTAAATCTGAACATGAATCTGACTATTTTTAATCGCGATTAAAAAGGTGTGGAATAAAATTAGGTGGCGTGAACTAAAATTCACACCAACACCTCGACTTCAGACGTGCAAAAACGGTACTTTAACTTTCTTTTTTTGCTCATATCTCGAAAACGGTGTGTCCTATCACAAAAATAATGAAAATTTTGACCCCCTTTGTAACCCTGAAACCACCAAATCTCTACATGTAGATATTTTAATTTTATATTTTTCACAAAAAAAGTCAAAACTTCCATAGAAAACACGTCGAGGCTGCCCCAGGCTGCCTCCGGCTCTAACAAAGACGTTGCGAAATCAAAAGAAAAAAAAAAACACGTGGACTCGCGATTGTCAAATTCGATTATAGTTGTGTCAAAATTATTTTTAAATTTAGAGATTTTTTTTCGCAGAATAGCTTCAAGATTTTCATAGTAAAAAGTAAGGAATTTTAGTGATAGTTTAGTTAGTTTAGTTCGGTGTACAAGAGAATCGGCACCATTGTCCATCTATCAATACAAATATCGGCCTAAGATCCATTATTACATTCTGGAGTGATAAAGATGACATACAATTCAAGCACCTTTCGGTGCCGCTTCGCGCGTAGGAAATTTTTAAAATTTCGTATTTAGGTTATGTGATTTATTAAATCTTTTACGTAATAGAATGAAATTGCCGATCGCTTTTCAAATCTTTAGTTAGTTAATAGACTGCTAAGGACCTTTTTAATGACAATAATAGAAAACTATATTGATTACATACGTTTTTTTTTTTACAAATTGCATTCAAAGAACTCATTTGGTAATCACCGTCATTTTCGTTGAGTTTTAATTAGATACTAATAACATGGCATACTCAGCGTTAATGAGGGTAGTTACACTATTGATTTTTCTAATCTTTAACGTAATTAAATGATGTTACCGAACGCATTGAATGGGAAAATACTAGTGAAACAATAGATATTCATAAAACAATTAAGATATACCTACATAGAAAAGTAATATTCCTGAATTATTTTTATTAAACATGATTAAAAATAAGGTCCAATAAAATCAAGTTTTTTATACAAATAGTTTTAATCTTGAATGCTAATACCAAGACATTACAACAAAAATACGTCAATAACTATGATACACTATTATTATTTATCACAATGAAAAACAGTGAAGACAGTTTTATTGTGGAGCTGCGCATACCCTCCATACTTTAATATTATAAAACGTGTAACAGAATAAGCGCAAGACCTGAAAGTAGTTTGCTCAGAATCAGCTTCTGAATCCATTTCCGTCATTATTTATATGTGTTAATTTTTCCCTGAAAAATCTTTAATTTACCTGAAATTAGTACCACCGCGTCGTAACAAGGTAATACAGTATTTGATTTAAGAAAATGTATGCCTTATCACAAAGGAATAAAGCCTTTTCAAATGCACGACCGAATTTGCAACTCACTCATAGTTATCCTATGTTTAAAGCGCGTAAAAAAAAAAGTCAATTTAAGGAAACTTAAACCTTGTTCCAAAGCAGTACGTCTTATTTAAATGCAAAACCGAATTTTTAGTCCGATCATAGCTTTCTTACACACATAAGCATTGCTTTTTACTTTTTATTACATTTAATCTTGTCCTGTTAAAAAAAGAAGTTAATTTAAGGCAATTTAGATCTTATCTCAAAGAAATAATACTTTTTTAATTGCGCGACCAAATTTGTAGATCGTTTTACACATTCGTTTGTTTAGAAAAGCCAAAATATTAGAACAAATGAACGAGTAGTAAGTACTTCTTTTGCACATGCAGACGCACGCGCCGCCACTGCCCGCCTCACATCAAAGGTTTAGTTATTCTCCGGCAGCGACAAGTGTTCCCGAATTTAATTTTTGTTGCTGTCACATTTATTTGTTTACGCGCGCGATGGCATTCCAGTACACAAATATTCAGTACACGGAGATGGTGAGGACACTGGCCCGTTGCAACGATAATGTCGAGTTAGCGTGTCGAGAGTTCAACGAACGATATGATACTAGAGTGAGCGCCAGGACAATGTTAAGTGCAACTCAGCGTCTGAGGGACTCCGGTACCTTTCGTCCTAACACGGCAATAGATAGAGGGGCAAATGTGCGCACTACTCGCTTACAAGCAACAATATTAAACTATTTTGACGAAAACCCAGAGAAGAGCACAAGAGAAGCAGCGCCATTATCTGACTGCAGCCACATGTACGTGTGGCGAACGTTACGCGCTGATGGTGAACTCCCGTATCACCTGCGACGTTGTCAGGAGCTGACGCCGAACGACTACTTGCCACGTCCGGAATTTAGTAGATGGTTGTTAGAGAACTGGCAAGGAAACATCATCTGGACGGACGAGAGCACCTTCACGCGAGTTGGCATTTACAACCAGCATAACCAGCATTTGTGGAGACATGAGAATCCACATGCATGCCGTGTTGATTCGTTTCAGCGCAGGTTCTCCGTGAACGTGTGGGCGGGCGTCATAGGTACACGCGTACTCGGGCCTGTTTTTCTGCCGAGGTTAACTGGAGATACCTACCTACAGTTCTTGCGGGAAACATTGCCCGAGTTATTGGAGGACGTCCCGCTCTTCTTTTTAAGAGACGTGTTTTACCAACACGACGGTGCTCCTGCGCATTTCTCATGGAACGTTCGGCAGCATCTTGATGCGGAATATGGGCACCGTTCGATTGGTCGTGGAGGGCCAGTGCAGTGGCCTCCCAGATCGGCTGATCTAACGCCTTTAGACTTTTATTTGTGGGGTCGAATAAAATCGCTCGTTTACGTAAACGAGGCAACGAGTGTAGAAAACCTCAGACAAAAAATTAAACTCGCCTTTGGTATTGTGAAAAGTGTCACTGAAGTACTAAATAAACTAAAATTTAACATAAGAAAGCGTGCAATAAAGTGCATCGAGCAAGGCGGTGGACATTTTGAAAGTTTACTTAAAAGGAGACGAAGAAATAGTGTAGTGTAAATAGCTCAAACCTGTAAGTAATTACTTTTATCTTTACCGAATTTAATTAGTGTAAATATTTATGATTCAAATCATTCATACACGCCGACTCAGATTATGATATCGCAACAGTTAAGTACGCATCAGAGATAAATGTTCGCACAAACAGGCACGACGGGACCGTGGGAACGAACCTTAAATGAGACAGTCTCCGGGACGACCGTGCGGCGAAAGGGCGCGGGCGCACGCCGGAGGTAACACCCTATCGCAGTCGGGCGAAAAGTTGCTCGATTTGAAAATGCTTCCCCTTTACTAATAACTTAGAACAAAATAATCCAAAGCTTATTTATTAAGGCTCCCACAAACAGGCGCGAAGCCACAGCATGACACAGAGGCACCACTCGTCGCGCGACGCGCGGTGCCTGTGTCGCGCTGCGGCATCGCGCCAGTATGTACGAGACTTTACGTGTGATCTGTACGTAATGTTCGGTCATTGAACTAACGTACACACATACCTAGTGCGTACTCCTACTCTTGCAGTGCTTACCTACCTAGCCAGCTGGCAGGCAAATGAGTGTGCGGTGCGTGCGCTATTAGTGTGGGTACAGATCGAGTATCGCGCTCAAACGTTTTATGTTTAGTCAGGACAACTATTTTATAAAAAATTGCTAGGTGCGGTTTATCTAAATTAAATTACAGATGTTATTTTAGTCTTATAATTTAATATTCTAATTGGGGTGTATGAGCTCTTGCGTTAATTCCGTTACACGTTGTATAAAGAGAGTTATTCCAGAGACATTCCCATATTTTTTTTTTATCCCTGACATTAAGTTTCTATGTGTATGGAGCTCGATTTTCAGACCACTGTGCACCGCCGCGCGTTACGTCTGCGCGAGAATAGTGCGAGAGTAGTCCACCCACATGCGCAAGGTCATCGAGGCAACTATTCGCCATAACGCTACCGCAAATTTCTGGTTTTTTTTATCACCCCCGGGCTTTCTACGGCCAAGGTAGCAATTATCAGAGTAGCCTTAATTCTCAATTCTCAATTATTTATTGCATGATGTTGGTAAAACAGTTTGGAGGTTTAAAATTAATGTATATAACATAACAATCATTGTAATGTAGCAATGTAACTCGTCCTTGTTGATTAATTGTACTCATGTGGGTTGATAATAACTGCATTGGCAAATGCACACTCGACAACCATTTGCTCGCCAGACTGGTTTGTTCGTTAAAAGAAATAACCTAAATAATCTAGAGTAGATACTCTGGTTTGACGGTCGAATGGTTGCACGTAGTAACGCCACTCACTGGTTCAATGCGAACATAATGTTGTAATAATATGTTTTGAACAACTGCTCCTCAAGCATGCGAGCCAAGCCGAGTAAGGGAGCCACTCAAGCAAGAAGAGGATTGTTCTAATTTTGACGCGTAGGAGAACCATTACTTATAACCAGCAAATTCTTACAAAATGCACATTGTTTAATGTACCTACCTAACAAAACTCGTCAGCACGGGTAGCATGTCCACCATAGAAACGAGTTTTGTCAACGGAAGTATAGACAAAATCCCAGATGAATAAAATAATCTGTATTTTTGTCTATTCTCTCTGTCATTTTGTCTATTCTTCCGTCGACAAAAGTTGGTCACGACGGCTGGAGTCTTGTCCTCTCTTCTTCCGAATGTAAATTAATGAACCAGTAGAGCTATGTCGAAAGAAAATATTTCCAACAGGCAGCGCAAGCTTGAGAAAAAGTTGACGGTGATGATGGAATGCTGTCAGTTAGGAGGACACCTAATAAGGAACGAATGTAAATTCCGGTCACATATTCATTCGACATCATGATTAGAAGTCGCTAGCCTGTACATTAGTCCGGATATTTAAAACTTAAGAGGATCGTAGATAGTAATGTCAATAGGAGGGCGCACAGTTCTGTTGTAATTACACACCAAAGAGCTTGCTATGCAGTTATGGAATTTAATTCTATGTCCTACGCAGGCAATTTATTTTCTGGCCTGTTACGTCACTTCTGGACTCTAGAGTAGTTAAGTCATCTGGCATATATGCCAGATAATTTACATTCAAATTCGGTGCAATTTATTTATGAATGTGGTCCTTGTGGTGTTTACGTACGTAATCATTTAAACAAGACCAATGCCGACGATCAAAGTCAAAACTTGCAGACAACTTGCAGTAGGGTTTAAAGTAATTATTATAGATAGCTGTAAATAGCTAATTACACCAGCTGGGTAACCAGCCTACCTTCGCCTTCAGGATATACGTTTAGTTAGATACAAATAACTAATCCCCCACAGAAAGTTCATATAGTCTTGGCATCCGAGAAAACGGGTTAAATTATGACGCGTTAATGGATTATTCTGCACGACCGACGCCGTCTTAAACAAAGTTTTAATCAGTTTTTAAACTTTAGGTTACAAAATAATCTGTTGCCATTTATTAGTTCAAAACATAAACGTTATTATGACAGCAAAACATAAAAATTATTATACTACACACCGAACATACATACCGAAGACATTTAAGATTATAAAATATACAGTAAGATAGTTGGCAATATTGATAACGATTTTTATAAAATATACAGTAAGATAGTTGGCAACATTGATAACGGTTTTTATAAAATATACAGTAAGATAGTTGGCAATGTTGATAACGATTTTTGGGTACTTGACCTTTATTGTTAAGCGTTATATATTTAATTGATTAGTGGGGAAATACAAATATTTCTACTAACACTTCTAGTAGTAATGTGTTGGTCTATATACCTTTTATAATATGTATTAAAATAAGCTACAATATTTGGCATGGCGCCTTAGTAAATCCCATAAACAATGTTCAGTAAGCGACAAAGTCCACGACTATTACGAAATTTTACTTTTACGATTTTACTTGGACATGCAATATGAATGGAATATGATGATGATGTGACATGATGTTTGAAAGAGAAGAAGACGTATCAACGTGTGATATGAAAATAAATGATAAGAGTGTGGAGTAAGTAAGTGTGTTCGTATATTTGGGGAGTCTGTTTACATTGAATGTGAAGATTGATGGAGATGTGGAAAGGAGAGTAAATGCGGGAAATAAAGTGAACGGTGCGATTGTGAACAACCAGTTGATGTCCAAAAAGTCACGACTGGCTGTTCACATTGGTGTGCTGGTAAGCTTAAGAAGAGAATGTTGGGTTTGGCAAAAGAAGCATGGAAATAGAAAAAAAAATGTGGAAATGCGTTCCTTGCGAAGCATGTGTGGTGTACTATGAATGATAGTCTGATGAATTATGTGATAAGGCCACGGTGCGGTTTAAAAGATGATTTAGTGACAAAAATTCAAAAGCATATTCTTAGATGGTTTGGTCATGTAGAGACGATGAATGAAAGGAGACTAACAAAAGGTACATATTTACAAATCTGCCTTGTAAATACCTTTTGTTAGCCGTAGTGAGTAGAAACGCCGGGAGGGGACGCCCTAGCTAGGGAGGACTCGGTTCTTCAGAAAGTTCAGGTGCATAGTACTCGCAACCGGCGTGCGTGTATGACCAGATGTATGAACGTAAACGAGGCAAAAGAAGTATGTTTATTTGTTTATTATTTATTTATTTATCCTCCTACTGGTACTCCATACAGCACTTACATCAACGGAGAAAAAAATACTTTATGTGCTGCTTTTTGTCGAGCGGGCGGCGATGGAACACGCACGCTCACACAGCGTCAAGACACTTCTCCATAGTTCCATTACTCCATCCATGTTGCGCACATTCTTTGTAATTTTTGACACTCAATGAATTTTTCAAAATAAATACATTAAAATTGATAAAACGGCTAATGTTGATGTGTCGTCCTGCCTGACAGATGACAAAGTAATAATCATAGCAGATGGCATTCTGTAGATTCTACTTACCCCCATGGGAAGAAGGCGTGAGTTTATGTATGTATGTCTGCAACATGGATGTCTCGCTTCATTACAAAAACAGCCCGTATCAGGGACGAAACCCTGCGATTTTTAAGACGGCTTCCAGTAGAATGACGCACTCAGGATATTATTATCGTATCTTACCTGTGTGAGGTCGGTTAAGATAAAATATATTAATATATATTATCTTGGCTGTGTGACCCGATTTAAGCTTTTTTACATACCTACAACAAACTCTCGAGTCATTAGATTTAACATTCGCATGTTTTCGTTCTTACAATTAAGTGACTTGAATTAAACGAGCACATTGAACTTTGATTACACATTTCCAAGAAAAAAAGGCACGTACGCTGGTTACACAGATGGTTAGCAAAAAAAAGTGGGAGCTTCTTTTTATTTACTTAAGGTTTTTTTTTTATTGTACAACTTCTTTCATTTCATGTAGGTAAGTAACTAGCTGTGCCCTTAGTTCAGGTCGAGTAGAGGGTACATCGGTATATCCATTTAGTAATATAACAAATGAGAAAGTAACTCTGTCGGTCTGTTACCTTTTTACGCCTTAACGGCTGAACTGATTTCGATGAAAGGCAGACAGGTAGACCATGACCTTGGTGTCTATATGAGTGGAGGCGCGAGCAAAAGCTGGTGCATACATCATAAATAAAATTATTCAAATAACATAATGCATGGTTAACCGAAAGTTGCAATCAGAATCTATTTCTGCCTACCGTACTCGATGCAGTTAATTCAGGCGCAGGCGCCGTTAGGTCGCCCTGCAGGACAATTATTGCGCAGTTGGCATGTTGTAACGATTGTATGCGAATTTTCCTCGTGCCAACGCTCATTTAAGTTATCAGCATCTTCATATTTAAGTGATGTAGCTTACGTATATATATAAATAAAAACTAAATGCTGTTCGTTGGTAAGCGCATCACTTGAAAACGGCTGGACCGATTTAGTTTATTTTAATTTTTTGTTTTGAATTGTTTGTAATAAATAGTCCGACATAAGTATAAGAAAAAAAATTAAATTTTACCGAAAAATTGCATAGTTCGGGACGTCCTTTTTTCTATAGGATGTTTGTATGAATTATTGAAATCTGGACATGAATAATAAAATTACCGGATAAATTTTAACATAATATGTAGTAAGTGCTTAGTTGTTTTTATTGCTTTTAGCAATTTTAGTAATGCTTTTTTTTTCAGGAATGTTTAAAAATGTTTCAAAGGGTGATATGGTCCATCCTGATATTTTCGACGATCATCGATCTGAACTGTATCATTTGTCAGAATGACGTGTCGTACATACAGCACCCTATAATTAATTTACTGATGCAATCGGCGGCACCTAACTATACGCCAAGGAACCCTGGAGACCTGTTCGATATACTAAGGGACAGGTATCCACTGCCCAATGGTGAGTAACTGTATTTTAAGATATTGAATGTATTCGGTTTATATAATATAAAAATATCGTTGAATACTTTGGCCGCGACTTACGAGTTGTAAGTCGTAGGTTCGAACCTAGACAGGCGCTTTACAGTGTGTAAATTATTTCATCACCACTGCTCTCAAACCGGTGAAAGAAAACATCATGAGGAAACCGGCATGTCCTAGAACCAAAAATACAAAGACATGTTACATCCACCAACCCGCACTAGGCCCGCCTGGCGCCCACTCCTTCCCATCAAGAGGAGGCCTGTGTCCCAGCAGTGGGAACATAATAGGCTGATTGCGTTATGTTATGTATGTACCTTTTTTTTAAACCTTTAGTTTTAATGCCATTTAAAGTTTTGCATTTTGGATTGAAATTGTTTACAATATTCTATTCTTATCACGGCACCATTCCACCCGGGCCTGCTACTGAGCATCGGTGAGGTTGTGCGGCACACAGCGTGAAACTATCCTCCTCACGCGAAAATGCACGTGTAGAATTTCGTGAAGGCTTCCCGATCCAACCTGCAGTATGTGCTGATCTCTTGATACGTAACTCGCTTATTGTATTGGATTGCATTTTCACTGCTAGCACGTTTTCTTCCGTAACAGCCATCACGGGGCGACCACTTATTTCTTCATAAAACTTTCTTTCGCAATACTTTCTGAGTGGTATACTGAAAAAGATTCTCATGATTTTACATTTCCAAGTCTTTGTTTTAACAATTATTGCCCACAATTCCAGGTTTAAAATCTCCACTACCAGAGTATGACTACATCATCGTGGGGGCCGGTTCAGCCGGCTGCGTCCTGGCTGCTCGTCTAACTGAGGATCCCAATGTCAGTGTCCTGGTGCTGGAGGCCGGTAAACCTGAGAACTTCTTGACTGACGTCCCTGGGATTTCACCGTTCTTTCAACGCACGGAATATGCGTGGCCCTACTATATGGAACCCCAGCCTGGAGTCTGTTTGGGTAATGTTCGATACCTATAAGCTTATTCTTTACTAGCTTCTGCCCGCGACTTCGTTCGCGTGAAATGTCTTGTTTTCCGACCCACGTCGCATAGCATCGCATCGCCTGCCCGCGCCGTTACTTTGATTTAGCTAAGCGTTCTTTCTGTTTCTTTTTTTTTCGTTTTCTGTGAGTCCTAGCGTCATGTTAAATAGCCTGAAGCCTTCCTCAAGAATCAGGTGGATTTTTTTTTAATTCGACTGGTAGGGTTCCAGATATAAGCGCGTTCAAACAAACAAACAAAAAAAAAACAACAAACTCTTCAGCTTTGTTATTAGTTATTATATTATATACATATACAGGGTGGAATAAAAAAAAAATTGCTCTCCCATATATTTTGACCGCGTAGGTAAGTATTGCACTTTTCTATGAAAAGGCAGTCCTGCGTTGATTTTTTTTTGTCGGTAAAAAAACTGCCTTTTCATAGAAAAGTGCAATACTTACCTACGCGGTCAAAATAAATGGGAGAGCTATTTTTTTTTAATAACCTACAAAAAATTTCAGCGCCCGTGGGGTTCAGAATCATGTACTGAGAGTCCATCCGGTTGTGCGTCGATGTCCCTTCCACCCTGTATAATATATTTGTCTCAATACTAAAAGTAGGTATTCTGGAAATAATATGTCATGACTAATGTAAGAAACTAATACGCGAGACTATCATTACTTGGAAATCTGTTGCAATCAGAAATGTAATTGGCCAATGGAATTACCTTGCATGAAGCATTAAGAAATGTTTTCTTGTGGAATATGCGTTTTCATTGATTTGGAAATAGAAAACAATTCTCTGCAATTTCAACTTCGCCCTCTATTATGACAGCACACGTAGCAGGTTCACAATAAATTATTGTTTTCTTTCTTCTGTTACAGGCATGTTAAACCAAAGATGCTATTGGCCAAGAGGGCGGGCTGTAGGAGGCACCAGCACGATAAACTATATGATCTATACTAGAGGACGACCCGAGGAATGGGACAGAATCGCAGCAGCAGGGAACTATGGCTGGTAAAATACCCAGGCTATATATTACATTTTAAAACAGAAATACTGATACTTACACCACAATTAAATCTCACCCAAATAAAAGAACTATATAATACTTATGCACTTACAATTTTAAAAAAATACTCCCAGTGTTTCATAATTATGTGCTCCACTTGTTTTACCGTTACAAAATTGCGTGCCAGATATCTTCAGTCACATTGCTTAATTTACAAATAATAATGCAGTTTACTTTCTTTACTTGCTTCCAGGTCTTACGGAGACGTTCTTAAATACTACATAAAATCGGAACACGCTAGTTTAAATGGTTTTGAAAAATCTACTTATCGAGGAACGAATGGCGAAATGAATATCGAATTCGTAAACTTCAAGTAAGTTATAAATGATAATTTAATAAAATGAAATCATAAATTATGTAAATCGTGTTTTACTGGCATCGCTGTAAACAATTAATGTGCATTAAACCCACATAAAACCGGGTGTCTACCGAATACCAATGATTTGAATTGCGAGGCCCTGATTTAGTACACAATCTGTCTGTCTTTACATAAAAAATATATAAATATGATGAATAGACTATTAATTAGATAGAATAGGCAGTTAACTTTAATTGAGACCTTGGCTGAAATTATAAGCTTACGTAGATATTCAAAGGATTATATGGTAGACTCGAGATGGATCTTCAATGTCAGAAAAAATATCCATTAGAACCGTATTCAATTTCCTCCTAACTGTTTTCAGGACACCACTAGTGGAAGCCTTCTTAGAAGCAGGAAGAATATTGGGTAGCCCTACAGTAGACTACAATTCTCCAGAGCAACTCGGATTTGGATACGTTCAAACGCATATGAGAAACGGCAGAAGACTGAGCGCCGCCAAAGCATTTCTACACCCCAACAAGAGACGGCCCAATTTGCATATACTACCATCAACAACAGTGACAAGAGTACTAATAGACAAACTTACACAAACCGCTTATGGAGTAGAATACATCAGAAATCGTTTGAGTAACAAAGTGAGAGCGATCAGGGAAGTAATATTGTCAGCTGGACCAATAGCCTCGCCTCAGTTACTCTTGTTATCAGGAGTAGGTCCCATAGACCATCTCAGGAGTCACGGTATTCCCGTTATTCAAAACTTACCCGTCGGTCGAACGCTTTATGATCACATAACGTATCCTGGATTAATATTCACTATCAATGCCACAAATGTAGGATTTAACGAAAATAGAGACGGATCTATTCAAAACTTTCTGGATTGGATGCAGTTCGGTGACAATGTAGTCGCAAGTCCTGGCGGCGTAGAAGGAATCGGATACATCAAAACTCCTTTATCAAATCAACGTGACCGAATACCCGATATTGAATTAATAAGTCTTGGTGGTTCGCTTACGGCTGATGGCGGAGCCTCAGGGAGCAAAGCAGTGCGACGAGGAATGATGATTTCTCCAGAGTTATTCGATAAAGCTTTTGGAACAATAGACAATACGGAGACATGGAGTGTATTTCCTATGTTGCTGCATCCTAAATCAGTAGGATATCTTGAGTTAAAAGATAAAAATCCATTTAGCTATCCTCTACTATATGGCAATTATTTCACACATCGTATTGACGTAGCAACAATGATTGCTTCAATTCGTTATGTGCAGGCTTTGGCTGAAACGCCACCGTTCCAACGTTTCGGGTCAAGGTTGCACAAAGCTAGTTTCCCGACATGTCGTGGATTGGCTTACGACACTGATCAGTACTGGGAGTGTGCGTTGCGAACACTCACTCTTACTCTGCATCATCAGATAGCGACGTGTCGCATGGGTCCAGTAGGCGACCCGCTGGCAGTAGTAGATCCAGAATTAAGAGTTCACGGTATAAATAATCTTCGGGTCGTCGACTCTAGTATATTGCCGCGAACTGTTTCAGTGCACACGCATGCCCCAGCAGTTATGATTGGAGAAAAAGCTGCAGATATGCTTAAGACTACTTGGAATTAACCAAGACAGTGTTACAAGTAATAAATGGAACACAGTGTATTATTTATTAATTCTAAGTGCCGATTTCACCAATGAAACTAAACGCGTTCAGTACATCTAAAACGCGCTCAAGGGCTGTCTGTCAAAATTGTTAAGGAATATTGACACTGCCAGCTCTTGAACAAAGTTTAAAAGTACTGATCGCCTTCAGTTTCACTGGTGTAATCGGCACTTAGTCATTTAAACCGCAGCCAAAAATATGTTACAATTAAAATTATAAATGTTTTCTTAGCCAGTTAATTTTTATTTTGTGAAACTGCTTGATTACGTCGCTCGTTTTAATAATGTACATTTAAAGACCTGCATGTCGATTCTGTAAAAATCACACCGTGAAGACTTGCGTGGAGTGTGCTGTCAGAGTCATCCCATCTTGGTCAATCCAGATCTAGCATCAGTGGCACTGACAGTTCACTCAACGCTCACTTCACCTATGTTTTCACGGTTAGATAGTTCCCGAATAGCACTACAGATGGTGTTTTGCAATTTATATAGGACCTAAAAAAACATTTATAGTTACATCTGATAGAAGAAAACGACATCTGAATCCAAAGTAGACCACACGTGTCCAAGTGTATCATAAAATGCCTCGTTAAGGTGTTTAGAAGGAAACCGGTAGATACAGTTTTATCGGTATAGCATGTTAGATCGTATGTGTACCTTGACAGATTGCCTAAACAGGATTACCGTTCGAGTTATATGTGCCGATTTCACCAACGAAACTGAACGCGTTCATCTTAAACGCTTTCAAGAGCTGTCAGTGTTCCGTTTCATTTGTAATTTCGGCACTGTGTAATCGCCATGATTCTATGAATGCCACGTAGTTTGGATGCCACAGCAAAACACAGCAAGCTGTAATAGTTCCGACGTTTAACAATGAACGTATAGTGTTTGAGGACTAGAGGACCTCAAGATATCTACCATAAGTTGTATAATGCTAAAATATAATAAGTCTAGATATTTGTTGTACCAATGAGGTCGTAACCAGGAAAGGTGATCTAGAAAATTAATACGCGAATCACCGCCGCATATTCTGAGCGAGTAGTCCTTGCTTAGATAACAATTTACATAGATAATCACCTAGAGTTCTAGATAGAGGCTATCCTCGAAATCCTAAGTTTACAAGGTGATGTTATTGACTTATAGTAGACTAAGTAAACAATTTAAGACTATGCTTTTGGACAAAAACTTTTCATTTTCATAGGCTAGCCTCGATACACCAGTATCGGTGCCAAATCTATGGAGTTTTAGCAACCATGTTCATGAGCTATTCGAACTCCGGCCAAACATCAGTTGTAAAATACTCAACAGCATACAAATAAATTACAACAAAGCAAAATGCTCAATTATGCTTGTAATTATTTTCGAAGGTTACTAAATTACTTTAAGGTAGGTAAATCGCAAACAATTTTATAAGTAAATTAATTAATTAAAAGATATTAACCTTCGTAAGATTCATTAAAAACTGTGACATAATAACGACATGCTTTATTGTGCTATTCAACTGAATTTAACTTGTTTTTACATCAAAACACCACGGTGGAACAGTACGAGTAAGTATATCTTGATACGTCTAAGTACGTTAAATCAGGTTTTTTATGATGAGAATCAGATTTTAAGCACGATAACGAGGGTGAGATAATTTTGCTGAGACAACTCTCGTGAAGAGGCAACCAAAATTCCAACCTGTTGTGACCGAATCGAAAATTAAATTGACTTTAGGTATCCGACGGCTTTTCGCTGGTCAAAGTAAGTTTGGTTCGTGTTATTAATTGTAAAGAGATGATGTTAGTAAAATTAATGAGCGAACTCGTTATCGGATCGACAGCAGGAGTCTTAAAAGGCAGGCTTTTCACTGTAAGTAATTACAACACGGTATTGCAACGGAATTACAAATACGATAAGCATCATCATCACCATGTGTTTTATAAGCGCAAGAACAAACTACAATGGACAATGAGCGGCTTTAGAGTCATTTCAATAGTCGAAGTGCAGTAACGAGAGAACTACGTCTGAGTATAGGTACCTACAGGTAGTATAGGACATCTCCAAGGCTTTGCTTTACCCATTTATGGAGTTTTTGAGATCAGACCAGGCGCCGGCGAGTGGAAAAACGCACAATGGCTGATTTTTTATAAAATTGCAGTGTATTTTGGTCCCCATGATTTTATTCGGACGGATGCAAAGCAGAACGGTTCACCTAGCAAGTTATTTTACATTTTTATAACAACAATCAGATAGTACCTAGATCCCTAAACTAGGACAATATCTGAGCCCATGTTCAAAATTTGAGGTCTACTTTTAGCTTTCCGTATTCATAAACTAAATAATTATCAGAGGTGTGCCTAGTGGTCAAAATTGTGGCAAACCTACATTTTTTTTATTTTTTTTTAAATACACTAACCTACCGTATCGCCCGGCAAGTTGCAATCAATGCTGCGACTACGGACTATGCCCTTCATTTAAGCACTTACTAATATTCGTATTTAGTCATTGTAAGTAATTACTATTACCATTTTTTCTTTCTTATTAGGTATAAATATTTAAATTTGAATTATCAACAAAACAAAACACAACTGAGTGGCTTTTCTTGTATTATATAAAACGTTCGCATTCAAATCTAAGTCTCAATCTGACAAAAATACCTCTAATTTTTTTACATTTTTGACAAGTTTTTGATTACGGAAAATGTGGGTGTAGCTAGGTACGTAGGTATACCTCTGCCCAACCCTCCGGAGAATACAGGCGTAATGATATGCTTAAATATAAAAACTTTGATTATATAATGTCTAGACTCTAGATGGAGCGTCGCCCTACAATCAAAACCAAGAAAACGAGCCAACAATTCCAAGCATGTGTGCGTACGGGCGGTTTTTACACTGTGCGTCTATGTCCCTGTGTGCGTGAATAATGATACCAGCTACTACAATTCTCCCATAAATCACATATAAAATAGTAATAATTTAGTCATATTTATTGATAATAGGATTTTTGGATATTCAGAAAAAAATAAGATGTAATGTTGATCACCATATTTTACTTGCTAAGGGCTGAATGTTCAATAGTCAGATAACTTTTATCCGAGGAATAAAAAGAGGCAAAGTGCGAGTCGGACTCGCCCGTAGCAGCAAGTAACATAATATAAAAGTTCTTGTTTTTTTATACATTTGAGTTCATTGAATGAAAGACGACGACGACGATTTATGACGTATTAAAAAAAGTCTACTTACTAGATCTTTTTCAAACCAATTTTCGGTGGAAGTTTGCATGCATGGTTATGTACATCAAATATTTTTTTTTAGTTTTATCATTCTCTTATTTTAGAAGTTACCTACACATTTTACCACTTTGGAAGTGTCTCTCGCGCAAACTATTCAGTTTAGAAAATAAAAAAATATTGAAACCTCAATATCATCTTTGAAGACCTATCCATAGAACCACACAAATGGATTTGATGAAAAAAAAAATGAGTTCAGTTCTAAGTATTTTTTTATTATATACCCCCAATATTTTTTTTGTGTGTAAATCTTAATGCTGTTCACAAAATACATCTACTTCCCAAGTTTCAACAGTATAGTTCTTATAGTTTCGAAATAAAGTGGCTGTGACATACGGACGGACGGACAGGCAGACCGACATGACGAATCCATAAGGGTTCCGTTTTTTGCCATTTGGCTACGGAACCCTAAAAATGAAGATTAATAGTAATATGATGCCATGCAATCTACACTATGAAAAAAAAAATATAAATTGGGATCAGGTTATTTAACCAGATCCCAATTTATATATTTTTTGCATAAAGCAAACTTATGCATGTATCACCAAATATCAGATCTAAATAGTTTCTTGTCCATGTAGTAAGTTACAAGAGCAATATCCTTAGGTAAACCACTGCCAAGAAATTCACCCATATGGGATAGAAAAGTACCCCTTGATTGGCACAGATTTACATAGCCTAATATTGTAAACTATCTCACAACTTTTAAATGTTGAATAACAGTGCAACCAAAGTTTGGCTCAAAGACACTGACACTCAAGGTGTTTACATAAAACCTACCATAACCATTGTTGATTTTGGTTTCAGCTTGATTGAAAGATTTTTAAACAAACTTAGATAGAGGAGCCTCCAGGAGGAATTAGGTCTGTGGTAACATTCGGGAGGCTGACTGGTGATTAGTTAATCAGATGAAGTTAAGCTGGAAGAGTCTCCTCTGTGTGAGAGAGTTTTTAATTCCCCATGAAAATATTAAAATATGTTTGTGTACATGATTCACATTCTAAGTCAATTTTATTGACAATGATGATAAATGCTTTTATTTCTGTAAGTAGGTTTGAACAAACACTTTTACACGTCAATCATATTTTTTTAAAGTAGATGAGGTCGGCGTTTCCTATCTGACTACTCTGAGAAGAAAGACCGAAACAAACTCAGAGGTCACAATCTCATTTAAAGTCTACACATAATCTTGGTCAGATCATGTGAAGACCATGTGGATTGATGTTTGATATGGTCTTTTGAGGAAAGAACCACACAGATTGAGTAGACCAATCCAGTCAGTGCACGCATTTGTCAGTAATCGTGCAGCTCAATTCAAAACTTAAGGATTTCAGCGATTCGACAAACAATACCAAAGAAAGGACATTGGGTAGGCCGCATAATTACTCAAACCGTCAGACCAAGATTAAGATTAAAAGTAACTGAAAAAAATAAATAAAAAAAAACTAAAGTATAAAACAATGACCAACGTAGCCTTAACATTCACTATAATAACAATAAAATAATACATTTGTAAGTAAATATTCATGTCTTTGTTTATATTAGAAACATATTTTTAAAAATAACCGGCCAAGTGCGAGTCGGACTCGCGCACCGAGGGTTCCGTACAAACCTGTAGGTAAATAAGTAAAAGTTCACACGCGTTCATGAGGAAAGGGGTAGTAAGTTTAAAATTATTAAAAATATTTGTATTATATGATGTTACTAAAAATTTACGGTTTTCCCAATTTTTAGACGCTTCATACCAAACAAGATTCTGAATTCACGGGACGTACCCTGGGGATTCTGATTCCCTTGCGAGTGTCGAAAATTTGCGGCATAAACGGCTGTTTCTTTTTATTGCGTTGGCTTAAAAGTTTGATTTTTTAATAGCTCCAAGGGACAGTGGACCTGAGTATTTGATATAAATTCCAGCCTGATACCTCCACGCGTTCCTGAGAAAAAGGGTCTTGACAAACAGACAGACGGACGGACGGACAACAAAGTGATCCTATAAGGGTTCCGTACGGAAGCCTAACAACGGAATAAATTTTAATCTGATCATTTGAGGACCAGGTAGGTGTCTGAAATGGTATTTTGAGGAACCATACAAATTTGAGTGGATTTGTCCAGTCAGTGCACGCATTTGTCATCAATCGTGTAGCTCAGAACTTAAGGAGCCCAACGACTCGACGAACAATACCGTTTTAGTTAACATTAAAATCACCGCGAATGATAATGGACTTGTTCGACAAATAAAGAGACATTCTGAAATGGAGCATTTACATGTGTGGATTAATCTATCCATTATAATAATAAATTATAGTTTAAAAAAACTAAAAAAAACACGCTTTAATAGCAAACGAACTAAAAAGTAGAAAATATTTTTTTAGTATACGAGAGTTTGTGTTACTGCAATATAAAATTGTACAATCGATTATCATAATTAATTTAAAATAAGATTATGATGAAATATAAGAAATTGATGAAAAAAAAACAAATGTAGTGAAAACAAAACAGTAATCAATAAACAAATGACTAAATATGAAAAAATAATTCCATAGTTTTAAATAAAATTAATTTGAATTGATTGCCAGCCATACATAAATTACGTTTCAAATGACCAGAATTGTAAAACGGCAACTTCATAGGTCAAAAACCTTTATGGTAATTTATTTAGATTGCTTTTTCAACCAATGCTGTATTTTTCATTACATAATAACTGTTTTGTTTAAATGCAAAAAGCTCTATTTGTGCGCCATCTAGTGGCCGGATTGTAATATTTTGCCCATAGCGACTGTTGCGAGCGAGTGAAAGATCTGTTGTGCTAATAATGGTAACAGATGCCTCAGTCATTCCGCCGTATCATATTTTACACGAAACTGATAGCTAGAAAATGAAATAGTTTTGTGATATTGTAAAGGATTACCAGTACTCTTCGTATTTTTATAACTTTGGTTGCACTGTTATTCAACATTTAAAAGTTGTGAGATAGTTTACAATATTAGGTTATGTAAATCTGTGCCATTCAAGGGGTAATTTTCTATCCCATACGGGTGAATTTCTTGGCAGTGGTTTACCTAAGGATATTGCTCTTGTAACTTACTACATGGACAAGAAACTATTTAGATCTGATATTTGGTGATACATGCATAAGTTTGCTTTATGCAAAAAATATATAAATTGGGATCTGGTTAAATAACCTGATCCCAATTTTTTTTTTTTCATAGTGTAGATTATGGCTGATGCCATGCAATCTAGCTGAATAGGAGCTACATGTGTAATTAGTATGGATTCTCTCCAACTACATTTTAGCAAGTCCCTTGCTCTTCTACCAACCACTGTCTCTTGCAACCTGAGTGCCCTCCGCCCCAACTTTTCAAGCTAGGAGTGGGAGGAGGAGACTGGCTCTCCGAGACGTCTCGTTTCCAAGTACGGGAGCCAGGCACACTGGGTACCTACAGTATGAGGTGACTCATACATAGTACATCCCCGTTCCATTTTCGAGTTTAGATGAGTGAGCAAAAAGTTAAATTAGGGCGAAATTCTGACTGAAAGCATCGCAAAACCATGCCAAGTCATCCATGTGACGTACTGTCGCACAACGGCAGACTTATCTGACGCGAAAAAGTCGATGTCGGGGACGCCCCACTTTGAACATGGCCTCCGGGGTCTTGAGCAACAGAGCCAATCCGGCTAGTCCCGTTTCTAGATAAGCGGTCGGCTAAGCCGTTATAACACTTAACTTCCCCAGGAGGTAAACCGCTGACAGAGTGATGTTCAGCTAATCTGCTGACTTCCTCATTTTGTAAGTTAGGTTGAGGGGCACTAGAGAACGTATTCCTCGCTTATCCCATAAGTGCGACAAATGGTCTGTTGTCGGATTTAACTAAAATATGTCCACTCTGAAGACTGCCTTTTTGGCTGCTTATTAAACTTGAACAAACTTGTTGAGAAATGTTATCCATATAGGATCTCTCAACTTCGAGTGCCATTTCTTCTGGTTTGTTCAAGTATCTGACCATGGTAAGATAGAATAGAATATTCTTTATTATGTACATTATACGAATAACAATTATAAGAGTAGAATATTATAAATAGGGTGACACAATGGGCGGACATCCTTTGGATGCATTGAGTAGCCCGTTCATGTGGGCTCTTTACCCTTCTTCCACAGCATGTTAGGAACAAGAACTGAGTTTCCTTACTCATGTATAGAGGAACTGATATATGGTGTTGAAAACTTAGAAAGGATGTCATGCCTGTCAAAAATAGAAATAATAAATATTCCGAAACCACTTGGAGAGTCAAAGGAAGACCTACACAAAATCGTCACAGAAACGGGCAAGGTTCTCGGTATATCCATCCAACAGAACGAAATTAAAGACTTATTCCGGTTAAATAGGCAGGAAGGCGTTTCACCAATAATAGTAGATTTCACCAACATGAATATTAAAAGCAATTTCATTAAAAGTGCAAGGAACTTTAATGAGTCCAATAAAAAAAATTAGTTGAACACGTAACATATAAAATTAGAGAGCCCCCCTAAGCCGGTATACCTGTCCGAGTGCCTAACACCAAAAGCTCAGCAACTATTCTACCTTGCTAGAAAATTCGCAAAAGAGAATACCTATATGTTCCACTGGACTTCTCACGGCAAAGTATTTTTAAGAAAACGGGAGGGTGAGAAGCAGTCTTGTTATTAACGAAGCTGACATTGATCTCTTACATAAAGCTAAATGACTAGCTGAGTATGTATGCACCTATTATCCCACAAACCTTTATTACTGTCATGAGATTTTATTCTTGTATTTTGCATGCTTTGTACTAAATCAAAATTATCCTTTAAGTTTATATTGTTAGTAATTAAGTTTTTCCATTATTGTTCACTTTACTGTTCTACTACTCACATTCACCAGACAACGAAATTAAAACACTACCTGGAAACCCATAATCTTCTCTCTAGTAATCAGTTTGGGTTCAGAAAAAAGATATCAACCGCCGATGCTCTTCACAAACTAACTTCGTATGTAGTCGAAAACATGGATAAGGGACCGAAGACTCTAGGTATATTCCTAGACCTAGCAAAGGCCTTCGACACCGTCTCTGTGCCCATCCTCCTGAACAAACTCGAGACCTTGGGAATACGAGGGATACCTGTCCAACTTTTCAAAGATTACTTGACAAACCGAAAACAGATTCTAAAAATTGATAACTGTGTAAGTCGTGAGGAAAACGTTACCTTTGGAGTACCTCAAGGCAGTGTAATGGGTCCTACGTTGTTTTTAATATATACGAGGGCTGCACTAAAAGTATCGGGAATGGAATATTTCCACTGTTCCTGTCATATTAAAATCTTTTTAATTGAAAACTCCTTGGTTTTAAAAATCGAATATCATTTATTTATTTAAAAAAGATTCTCGGTATTGTCACAAGGTTTTGTCAAACTTGTTTAGTCGTTGAGAAAATAGAACTGAACTGACTTTCGAAGTGGTTTAACAGAAAAGCAGTGTGTTGACCGGATGATTTCTGCATTTGGTGATGAAGCCCCATCCAAAACCACAATTTATCGCTGGTTTGCTGAATTTCAACGTGGACGTGTCAAGCTCAGTGATGATCCCGTCAAGGTCGTCCAAAACCTGCAGTCAACCAAGAAAACGTTGTGCGTAAGCTGATTGAGGAAGATCGACATGTGACATACCGCGAAATTCAGGCAACTTTAGACATTGGCATAAGTCAAATACAAATAATCTTGCATGAACAATTAGGTGTAAAAAGTTGTTTTCCCGATGGATACCGCATTCGCTCTGTGAAGAGCAAAAAGCGGCTCGCGTTACTCGGTGCATCAGAACTCTCGAAAGATTCCACGCAGGATCCTCAAATGCTGTATACAACATCGTATCAGATGACGAATCCTGGATATACGCGTACGAACCCGAAACAAAAAACCAGTCACGAGTTTGGGTGTT
Source organism: Dasypolia templi (assembly GCA_963555695.1). NCBI lineage: Eukaryota > Metazoa > Arthropoda > Insecta > Lepidoptera > Noctuidae > Dasypolia > Dasypolia templi. Next base: position 16,266,059 of record OY743155.1, read on the forward strand.
CGAAAATGAGTTAAATCCAACAAAAATTGTTCGTTCACGGAGTGTTGCAAAAAAAATGGTGGCCACGTTTGTCTCCAAAACCGGCCATGTTACGACTATTCCTCTTGAGGGACATAGAACGGTTAATGCAGAATGGTATGCTAGCATTTGTTTCTGAACTCCGTAAAGAGAACTGCAACCGCCGCATCATCCTCCATCACGACAATGCGAGTTCTCACACCGCACACAGAACAAAAGAGTTTTTAGAGCAAGAAAACATAGAATTATTAGACCATCCGCCGTACAGCCCCGACCCAAGCCCTAATGATTTTTATACTTTCCCTAAAATAAAGAATAAATTGCGTGGACAGAGATTTTCATCACCTGAAGAAGCTGTGGACGCCTACAAAACGGCCATTTTGGAGACCCCAACTTCCGAATGGAATGGTTGCTTCAATGATTGGTTCCATCGTATGGAAAAATGAGAATACTTCGAAAAGCAATAAATACATTTTTAAATAGTAATGTTGTGTCACTTCCTTGATTCCCGAAATTTTCAGTGCCGCCCTCGTATTAATGACCTCTGCAATTTACTTTTACAAAATGGTCAAATCATAACATTTGCAGATGACACAGTACTATTGTTCAGCTCCAGCACGTGGAAAGATGTAACCGAATCAGCAAATAAAGGCTTTGCTTTAGTAACCTCATGACTGGACAATCATTTGTTGACTCTTAATCTTGATAAAACAAAATTTATTACATTCACAATAAACGGTAGAACTCAACCTATTCCTAACTCTATAATTATACAAACTCACTAGTGCAACAATGCAAGTACCTGTGGATGTAACACCAATCACCAGAACTAATTCCATTAGATATCTCGGTGTATCACACCAAGATATAGTAGACCAAAACTAAAACTGGAAAGAACACGTCATGAAAGTAAGTAATCGCGCAAGACAGTTAATTCACATTTTTAAAACTATTAGAAATGCATGTGACAGCCCAACGCAGGGTACTTAAAGTTATTTCTCGCAAAAAGTACACGTATCCGACACACCTACTGTACTCAGAATTGGGAGTCCTCTCGGTACGAAAACTATTTATAAAACTCGAGATCATGGCACAACATAAAGTAAAACCGCACTTTGCAAAACGGCGACGATTAGATATAGTTTATAACATGCCTAGATATAGCACATCTTTTGCACACAAATTTCACAATTATCTCGGTCCTAGCCTTTACAACAAAGTAAGTAAAAATCTAAAATTGAAGCATCTTGATAGCCAAACATGCAAAAAGACTATAGATAATTACTTCATAACACTAGACTACAACAGCACTGAAAATCTACTAACAAAGTTGGCATAAACAAGGCACATAAATAATAAAGTACACATGACTGCAAACATACAGAAACACATATACATTCACCTATACCCAAACACAAAACAACACAGATAATAATTCCTATTATGTAACTTAATTACATAATATAACTGCACTATGATTTGTTACCTATACATCAATATTTAATCAAATCACTTAACTGGGCTTGTAACTGGAACCTTGTGGAATTCTGATGTTCTAAAGTTGAGGAAGACTATCCGCTCGTGATACAGTTTTATACTAGTACGAGGGGATAGGGCGAATCAATCCAAAGACAACCAAACCGTTTTTACAATCTACCATTTCACACTCTCCATCTGTTGACCAGCCCAAATTTTATTGTAAAAATATCTTTAAACGATTTTGTCTATCCTGGGCATATTATTAAGTTAATCTGTATGGTTGTCTCATAATCATGAATAAATAAATTATAATATCTACAATGTTAAGTTTGTTTGTCCTTGGTATGAATTCACCCTAACTAAGGAACCCTTCATTGTGCGTAGCCCGACTCGCACTTGGCCGGTTTATTTTTGTTATTGATAGGCTCGCGTTTGATTGAAGCCGGGTTTTTCGGCTTTAGTAAAAGAAGGAAAACATCGTGAGGAAACCGGCATGTCTTAGAACCAAAAATTCGAATCTTCCAACCCGCACTGGGCCCGCGTGGTGGATTACGGCCCACTACATCACTCCTTCTCACAGAGAGGGGGCCTGTGTCCCAGCAGTGGGATCATTATAGGCTGATTATGCTATGCTAAAAGAAACGCCTCTGAATCACAACACGCTTAATAGCCTTTTGGATTAGTTAACATCTCGGTGAAACAATTGTTTCACCGCCTCTGCCTTTGCCATTCACATCAAGTGCAAAGTGCTTATTTACAACATAAAAAGAAACAACATTGAACAATTAAAGAAGTGTTAACCCAGACATTCTAGCTGTGAACAAATTTCAATATTAGGCGATAAAACAGAGGAGGTAGAAATAATTCGGAAGGAATTTCATAAGTACCGGTGCTCTTTATATAGGGTTGCCAACCCTACTACTGTAATATAGTATCCTACTATAGTAAAGGCCTAACACTATATTATTTCAACAAGTTAAATTTAGTAAAATACCTACATTTTCGATGAAACTATAAATAACATTATTTTATTAAAATAAATGTAAAACGAAAATCAGCCGCAATCTGGGGGTCTTCTCTCTTACTCCGTCAACAAACGATACGGGTCCGTCCGAAGGTAGTTCGAAACCAGTATTAAAATGATGTTCTGTGTTCGAAACTAAGCACTAAACCCTACTCCCCATCGAATCCGATCAAAACGGCTGTGGGAAAGCCTGTGCAACTCCTTTAATTCAATGGGGAGTTACACAAAGTCCGTGGAGCAGTGGCAAAAGTTTGCTCGTATACATTACTCGTATTAATATGATTTTAAGGTCTTGCCATTATTAAACTGCATACAATGATTACAAAAACATTTGGCCGAAAAAGCTGCTTGATCTGCCACACGTTCAACATGTGCTACAAGTGGAGGCCCATCGGTAGCACCAACCCTCTCGCAAGTTGAATTGATGATACTGTCAATTATGGGAAAGGTTTTTAGAGAGCCGCAAACTGGGGCAAGAGTGCCAGCTTTTCCACCGGTGATAATTAAATTTATAATTGAACATAGGTTGTAAATTTGATCTGATGGTAAAAAAAAAGAAACAACAGCATTAATGTATTTATAATTAGTTTGCATGGAGTCTTTCCCGTAACTTTTAAATTAAATAATTATACTTAACAGATACATAATTATACATTTCTTGTATCCGTCAATGATATTCAGTTTTTGTTGTACAGGGTCCACCTGTAAGACAAGACCCAGCAGTCATCACACCCACACAAATATCTGCTGCTACACCTGCCAACCCACTTTCCCAGGAGCGACCCGCAGTGATCACTGAGGCACTGGTAAAAGGAACTGCCAATTCATAATCAGCGAAGTAAGTATAATTGATCACTAGTAAATAGATCACATAAATCATGTTTATAAAATACTAAGCTAATACAGAGTTTTTTTTTTCATTTGTTCACAGTATTACGTTCTCGTCGTGCACGTCCACGAGTTTAGCGACACCTACCTGCCGATTCAGCAAGAAGCCGAGTTGTGTTGATTGATTCTAAATAAAAATTTGTTACCAAAAACAATACTTTTATTGTGTAAAATTTGTTTTTTAACAGTATCTTTCGCCTGTCCTAACACCCATTATGTCCAAGTTTGAAAGTTATATAACCTAATCAATAATATAAATACAAATACCCTATTTATTGACATGTTTTAACAAGAGGCAATCGGCGACGCCTCCGTTCTACCTGTAAAGCTTCTTCAAGCATTAAAAAAGCCATATTTTCAATTTATTAACTTTCGTCAGGAGCACGATAACTATTTTGATATCGTATCAAATGACATAACGTTCCGTCAAAACAAGTGTCAAAACCAACTTTTCGGACGGGCAAAAACGCATCGGGAGTAGGGACAACTGTCAAATCGTGTTGTCATTCATTCTTAGTTCGAGTTCGGGACTAATCATAAGTCCGTAGGTGATACGGAGTAGGAAACGTCCGCAACGAAGGCCGAAACTAAAAGCCGAAACTAGTTTTTAAAATTTGTATACAGGATTAAAATTCTGATTATTGCTATTTCTGACCAAAAATGTGTTGCTAAATCTACTGCTTAAAATGGCAACAAGCGTTGCTCAGTGATTCTGACTTGTCTTATATTTTCAAAATAGTTCTCATTTGTTTCTTTCTATCCACCGCACTGAGCCCGCGTGGTGGATTACGGCTCACTACCTCTCATAGAGAGGAGGCCTGTGTCCCAGCAGTGGGAACTTTATAGGCTGATTATGCTATACCAGCAACTTCAGCTTTTACTGAACGCATAATTTCAGTGATGAATACAAAAGTAGCAAACAATATGCATTTTTAAACACCTACTCGTATATGTTACATTATTTTTTTGCAATCTACTATATTTTCTACAGGGAGTGGTTTTGAAAATAAATAATTTGATACAAAAAAAGTTGGCAACCCTAGCTATATGAGCCCGCTTCCTATAACGGTAAGCTAAAGATTGTACCTACTTATCTTCAAGCACCACACAATACTCGGAGCCCGCACTGTCAATACTATCAACGTCTCACAAGACTTTGACGTGTTTAGTTGCATTCGCTGTATTTTTTTTTAGTTTTGTTTAAGTGCAATGTGGTAATAATCCTGTCACCGAAAGAATTATACAAAAAAATGTTTTACAAGCTTTTTTTAATACTGATAATTTTTTCGACTGGAAGCACAACAAACAGTTATGAAGAAGCTAGTGTAGAAACAGTGGGTGATAATACTGAAGAACCAAGTTTTATATACGATGAAGGCCATAAAGAGCAAAAAGGCAGAAATGGGAGGCTGTTGTATTCATATCGGCAGAATCCTATGATCAACATAATGCTGCAAACTGCAGCGCCTAACTATGTGCCTAAGCATCCTGATGATATATTTGATTTTTTAAGGGATTCGTTTCCGTTACCTGGAGGTGAGTTTATTGAAACTAGTACTAGTGCGTAATTCAAAAAAATCATTAAAATTGTCCAAATAACAACTTCTATCAATTAAGTTGTCAATTGTGAGTACAATATGTAACAAAAATAAAAATAAAATAAAAATAAAACACACACTTCATGTAATAAGCGTTAATTTGAATTCGACCTTCCTTCTTTAAAATAAAACTCTTGAATAATAAGAAACACAGGATTATTAAGAAAGAACCACAATTACAAGTGAAAATTTACAGAGCATCTTGTAAACGATAACGTAGTTGATGTGAACACATTGCAAGAAGCTAGGTATGCAAAAATTTAAGCGAGAATAGAATAATTTAACATTGATAATAATCGTTTTTCAATGGTACAAAGGTAGTAACCGAATAACAAAGGTTTTCATTATGAATTCAATCGTTCTTAAATACGTTACACGAAATCTATATATTATACAGATTCTTTTGTACTGCTTTAGCTTAATTAATCAATCTACTCAACCGATGATTTTTCTTTGATTGATCATATCAATTAGTTATTGTTATCTTATGATTTAACATTAAAAATAGGCTAATTGATGTTCAATCGCTTATCATTTTTGCTATCAATAGTAAATAAAAAAGTTCCACAAAAAAAAAATATCTCTCAAGGTGTCCATGACATGTTTGTAACAAACCATTACGTTGGCGAAAATGCCTATTTGTAAAATGTTAGTTTTTATTGTTTTTTATTCGACTGTATATTTATTAGGTATAGTTTATTTACTATGAGTAATTGAGTTGTTTACGCAAGAACATTAACTTTAATATTCAAATTTTGTAATCTATTGTTAGACGAGAACAACTGCCGACAAACTGTTTTGCAGTTTGGCAGACTGTATGCAACGTAATGTTCATATAGATTTTGAATAAATAAATTAAAATAATAATAATGAAAAACCATATGACTATTTAATATTAGCAACAAATATTTTGAAGAGCGTTTAACGAAAACATTCTTAAGCTGGACATTGTTAGGATTATGATACATCGTGAAAGTTTGCACGATAAGATTTTACTACGCTATTAATGACAAAAACATGTTTGAAAAAAACCCGTTAATAAGTGAGTTATTTAAAACTTTCTCTGATATCAGAACACACACGAAGTTAGGTATTTTATGCCAGGGACATGGAATTTGCAAGCATCTATAAAGCTGATATATTATGTTATTTACCATTCATAAATATGCAAATTTTAACCGCAATTCGACACATAACATAACATAATCAGCCTTTTATGTTCCCACTTCTGGGACACAGGCCACTTCTCTGTGAGAGGGAGTGGGCCGTAATCCACCACGCGGGCCCAGTGCGGGTTGGTAGATGTCACATGTCTTCGATTTTTTGGTTCTAAGACATGCCGGTTTCCTCACGATGTTTTCCTTCACCGTTTTGAGAGCAGTGGTAATGAAATAATTTACACAAAGTAATGCGCCTGTCTGGGTTCGAACCAACGGCCTACGACTCGTAAGTCGCGGTTGTTACCACTGGGTCACCACTGCTCTCTCTCTCAATTCGACACGATTTCTCAAAAATATGCCTATATCAAAATACTTTATGCTTTTTATGAATAACGACAACGGTTCAATGGGGGGGGGGGTTCAATGGTTAACGACATTCTAATCGACATTTAATTTATCAAAATATCTTATGCTTATCAATGTCGTTATTCATTCTAGCAGCGAAATTCTGTTTTTGCTTACATATTAATCAATAAGAAACAATAAAACGGTGTCGACTTAACGCATTACCTGAGTCGTAACCCGTGTATTATTGATTATTAGATTATCTGTTCTATATAAGACATAATTGTAAAATAGTAGTGCATAGAATGGCACTGTTGGAAACAATAATGACATGGTTGCAACACGTAAAGACCCACTTCACTCACGCCGTGCAATAGAAACATCATCCCTGTCGACGCAGTAAACAAAACATGCGCTATTTTCTGGACTACGTAATTTAACTGATGTCTTAGTTCAGAAAAAGGATCCTTACAGCTATCACCTCATTTTCGTCTTGTACTATAACTAGCCTTGATTGCAAAAACTACGTTGAATCTCCATTTAGTAGTACGAATACTGATAAGTGGAGGAATACGACGATTATGCTCTCAAAAGTTAAATTCTATAGTTGATGGTTTTAAGGTCTCCAAGCTCCTTATGAAGAATATGACTACATCATAGTAGGCGCTGGATCGGCAGGATCTGCCCTCGCTTCGAGACTGTCAGAAGATAAGAACGTGACAGTGTTACTTCTTGAAGCTGGCAAACCAGAGATGCTGCTCACCGACATACCCGCCATGGCACCTTACTTCCAGTCAACGGACTACTCGTGGCAGTATTACATGGAATATCAACCAGGAGTATGCACTGGTAAGTTAAATTATTACATCTGGCCACTTCGGTTATTGAAATGTTATTTGTTGAACAAAACAAAGGTTTTATTATATTAATAAACTATAATAAGTCATGCCTCACATTAAACTCAACAATGTATGTTTTTCCGAGCAACAAAGTCTCGGTTATTAATAATTCCAACAAACAAAAAAACAAAGATTCCATTAAATGTAAGGTCGAAACAATGCCAAATATTATTTATCAATCTGGTATTCCAGGCATGCTCAACGGGCGCTGTTTTTGGCCACGCGGCAAGGCTGTCGGCGGGACGAGTGTTATCAACTACATGATATATACCCGAGGAAGGCCTCAAGACTGGGATCGAATCGCCGCAGATGGCAACTACGGATGGTAATTAACATTGATGTAATCCCAATACAGATAGGCACGTCGTGTTGCTTTATCTTCTAATGCTATCTGCATTAGAAGATAAAACAACACCGGGAAGTCCGTATTAGAATTGTAATTCATGTCACTAAAAACATATACATATTGAGAATCTATTATACAACACAAATCGTAATTCTTGCATCATATACCCATATGCGAATATAAGTGTAGTCTATTTCTCACAGCTTCTGGCCCACTGGCCATTAATATTAATCAGTATTATAACATGATAGACGGTGGTACATTTAATCCTCAGCCATGAGGAGGCTAAAGGAATTTATAATATGAAATCGTATAGACAGTAGCGTCATTTGGCCATTAAAATCCCGGAGGTAGATTTTCTATCTGGGTCAATCAGAAAATCAAACAAAGTATGAACCACTTACACACTGATTCAATTAAAGCACCAATTAAAATTGAAGGACTGGTTAAAAAATGGATGAATTGCATTTTAGATTGCTTAATCGACTAATGGCTGATTTCACAGAGGAAATTAAACGCGATCAGCACATGAACTTTTGTATTTATGTGAGGCTTTTTAACAAGTGGCACTCTATTCTCTCTCTCTATATCTACAGCTATTTTTCGTTGCGATGGCAAAACAACTGCTTACAATTTTGATTAAATTGATAATGTCAGATCTTTCGATAACATTTTGGTATTGAGTGTGTGATCCAAATTGGCGCTTTTATTGCGCATTTGTCTATTTAATTAAAAATGGTTTCCCACATGGGATAAAAATAATTAATTATTCTTGTTAAACATAATGGAAATTATTTACTTAATTATCTCGTGTATATTTGAAACCAATATCTGATTAATATTTTCAGGTCATACAACGACGTTCTATATTACTATATGAAGTCTGAGAGAGCATCATTAGGTGGTTTAGAGAAAAGCCCCTTTAGAAGTCGAGACGGAGTGGTTCCTGTAGAACTCGTGGCCAAAAAGTAATTAAACTGAGTTATAAAAAAAAATCTACGATCAGCAGCAGCAGCAAGCAAGTTCCCATGATTACTGATTATAACTGATTTTCCTTGCATTTCAGAACCAAATTAATAAAAGCTTTTCTGGAAGCTGGGAAAATTCTTGGACATCCTACTGTGGATTACAACTCGCCGCACGATTTAGGTTTTGGTTATGTGCAGGCCACCCTAACTTTGGGCCACAGAAGCAGCGCTGCTAAAGCATTTTTACACAAACACAAGAAGAGACGCAATTTACACATATTGCCCGAGAGCACAGTAACTAAAGTGTTGATTGACCCGCAGACCAATACAGCTTATGGTGTAAACTACGTTAGAAAAAGGCTTAAATCTACAGTCACAGCACGCAAAGAAGTAATACTCTCTGCAGGACCCATTGCTTCTCCTCAACTTCTTATGTTATCTGGCGTCGGCCCTAAAAATCACTTAAAATCGGTTGGCATTCCTATAATAAAGGACTTGCCAGTCGGACAAACGCTATACGATCACATCTGTTTCCCAGGATTAATATTTGAACTGAATACGACAGGAGTGAGTCTCAGTGAAGCTAGGTCCCTTAGTATTCGGGAAGCAATCGCATGGCTACGAAACGATGAAACTGTTATATCTTCGCCTGGGGGAGTGGAAGGTATTGGATACATTAAGACACCGTTATCAGATGACCCTGAACCTGTGCCTGATATAGAACTAATAAGTATCGGCGGATCAATTATTTCTGATGGTGGACCGGATGGAAGTAGGGCTGTAAGACGAGGCATGAGAATAAGAGAAGACGTTTTTGACGAAGCCTTTGGAGAGATAGATAGAATAAATAAAGACAGTTGGAGTGCCTTCCCCATGTTGCTTCATCCGAAATCTGTAGGTCGAATAGAATTGAAGGATAGTAATCCGTTCAGCTATCCTCTAATGTACGGAAACTACTTGACGGACCCTAAAGACGTAGCAACTTTTATTGCAGCATTCCGTCACGTACAAGCGCTCGTGGCAACTCCACCTTTCCAACGTTTCGGAGCTAAGTTACACAGAGCTAAGTTCCCATTGTGTCGTTCGACGATTTTCGACTCCGACGAGTACTGGGAGTGTGCGTTGCGTACCCTTACAGCGACTCTACACCATCAGATAGCCACGTGCCGCATGGGTCCTATCGGCGACCCGCTCGCTGTCGTGGACCCTGAGCTACGCGTGCATGGCGTGCACAGGCTGCGAGTCGTGGACTCCAGCGTGATACCACGTACTGTGTCCGCACATACACACGCTCCAGCCATGATGATCGGAGAAAAAGCGGCGGATTTAATAAAATGGACATGGAACGTACTCAATGAAGCTTAGACTTAGTAAATTATTATAGCAATAAGTTGTAGTCAATAATATTACGTATGGAAAGAATAACGAAGGGGTGGAAATGTCTGTTTTAAGATTAATAAATGACTGAGAAACATGTATTTTATTTTACTTATATACGGCGAATTGGCAATACGATCGATCGACATTTTTCGCGAAATTCACTTTTTATTGTTTCAGATTTGTATCACATTTTTTTTCATGTTGTAGTAAAATTGCAAGTAATGCAGTAAATGCTTACTAACTAGACCACCGACTCTGGCATTACCTCCTAACTTCCATAGGAGTTGGGATCCGTGTTGACTTCGACAATTAGAAGTTATTGGGACTTCGATTACATTCGATTAAATGATGTGCTTGTGGCTAAGTAATAACAGGGGTCAATCGATCAGGTTAAGCTACGCTTGCCGCGGCTGGTCCGTGGATGGGTGACCATCTTTACTTAAGACCGCTCCGTGCCTCCGAAAGCACCACAGACTAGGAAAGCACGCTAAGCCTTAGTCCCGGCTGTCATTCGTGGACCTTTGCCAGTCGTTACGGGTCGTCAGAAGCCTGCAAGTCTACCAAGCAGCCACACTGCCATCGTATTACCTATCAAAACATCTTCTCAAAAATTTAAACATTTATTTTCACTTTGTGGAAATTGTTAACTTCGGCAATTAGAATTTCTTGTCACTTCGCCGTCGTTATATGAATTCCTTAGCGCGTCAAGCCAAACTAACTTAGAACTTATTAGAGAGACATCTTTGGCAAAAGTCTGTGTCCAATTAGCCATCAACGGAATTTCAGTATAACGTCAGCATGTATTGGTGTCAACCTGTATGCTGAAATTCTAAAGACTATAAAGTAAACAAAAAAATAAAACCAGACTTATTTTCATTGGTTTCATTTGCTTAAAACATATGTAGCTATATTTCACTAAGCCTCGAGTCGAAATCATTGCTAGTGTTCTGACGCTAGGAGTTTCAAAATGTTAGTGTTCATTTAGTAATGCTGGCCATCAGCAGAAAATTTAAAAACTCGAGGCTAAACTTGTTGTTTAGTTGGACGATATAGGAGGTAGGACAGGATTATGATTCTCATAGGAGATGATTCATGAATCTGTGTTGCACCTAAATACACGCTCAAAGAAGAATGCCATTTTTCACTTGACTATGCTAATTGAATTGTATCAAATCAAAAGTCATTTATTCAAAATATATATGTATATTAATTACGCTAATCACAATGTTAAAAGAAACGCAGGGAAAAACTATTTTTTTTTATTATTTCTTTATGATTATTCTAAGTCAAGGGTAAACATATTAGCAAGTTTTGAACGCATCTCAACTACTCTTTTTTACGACGTTCCATTTCACATACTGCTACTTGACTTTATTCAACTCTGTTTCTGAGTTTCATACATTATTTTATGTTTTTTATAATCAGTAAGCATTTCTTTATTAATCTTTGTTTAATACAGATTAACTAAAAATAGCATAGTACTAAACAAAATAATTATGCAATATGTAATTGAGTTCACACGATTGAAACGGAATTTGTTTGACGTTTGACAGTTAATGCTCGACACTCAAATAATAGTGACAATCATATAAATTCTAAGCACTGACATAAGAACAGTTGAATTCAAGGAATTCACAAAGTAAAAAAGACGTTTCAGACCATAGGTTTGAATTATTAGGTAAGTGTTCCTATTTTAGACTAAACTTCGAGCGTTCAATAATAAGTTCTAGCACATTTATTTATTTATATTTGGTAACGGTAAATCCTAACCTAAAAAGTAACATTAATATTTTCTGGACTTCGTAGCGTTTAAATCGTAAAAATGACTATATGACATTATTTTCCAAACATACAGGTATACCTTATAACTATACAGAAACTTTCAGTATCAGGTTTTTAAATGTATGGGAAGTGGGCATTGTTCTTTTTGTGGTTGTTTTCCCGCAGCGAAATGATTTGGTCTTGGTAGTACAATCGATTTAAGAGACACACTTTCATGTTGTTGCAAATTTTTGTATAATTGAAAATCTTTTTTTTAAGTTTTGACTTGACATGATTCGATAGTACTACTGAGGGCAAATCGTTCCGCCGCGAGAAATCAACCATTAAAATTCATTATGTCTCTGCCTGTTCTCCGTTATTGTAGACTTGTTTTTTTTAAGATAAAGAGGATCTGACATACATTTGCAAAAGATAAACCGGAATTAGTTGGAAAGGAAACAGTTAACTATTGATGCAAAGCTTCAAAAGTGAATATTTGGCGAAGATTATATGTTACACGCAGTAAATAACATTTAGAAATGAGAGATGATGAAAAACTCGCGTTTATGTACCTGTTTTACAACTTAGTAACGAATTTAAAAGAATGTACAGAAATAACCTGGACGGCGACGTGAATAACTCGATTCTTCAAGTCCAAGATTGGTTTACGGTAGATTATTTGGTACTAAATGAAAAAAAAAAACCAATGCATTAGAATTAAATTACCTAGTAGAATGTGACATCATATTGAATGGAGAAAAACTGGAATTAATTAATCAGACGGTTTTTCTTGACATTAAAATACTCGATTCCGGTGGACGAGAAATTACAATGGGGGCGACCACATGAAACATCCCTTGCGGGGCGGCTAAGTTCGGCCGCTTATGCTGAGACAGATAAGATAGTTAACAGATGTAGAAACCGCGCGTTGGTTATACTGGTTGTCAGACATTCAGGCTTCTGGTGACCCGTAACGACTGTCAAAGATCCAAGAATGACAGCCGGGTCCAACGGCTCAACGTGCTTGCCGAGGCACGAAGGGGTATTGGTATTTAAAGATGGCCACCCAACCACGGACCAATCGCGGCAAGCGTAGCTTAACTTAATCGGTCGACCCGTGCGGCTGCTATTCCATAGCCACAAGCCCGTTTCTTTGCACTATGAAAGTAAAAAGAATAATTATTGCGTCTAAAAAAGTTTTAGTACATCAAGAACACCCAGGCGAACATGCCAAAGATTTTCAACAAGCAGTGCAGGAGATTGCAATTTTAAATTAGACGATCTCAACCTACGCGCATGCGTTACATAATTATATTGTACGGATTGCAACCTTTGAATACCCGAACCACAGCCCGAACGTACTAGTACATCTACGCGACATAATTATGTTAGTTCGGCTTTCAAGCTCTCTCTAGTTACTTTTCTGGCTTGCTGTCTGTACATGCTCGTATGCTATAGACGGCAACAGTCCGGAGAGTCCGTCGACCCTTACATGTTTTTTGGCAGATCCTTACTAACTAAATGTGAGCCCACGCTAAAACTAGGCTCTTTCAAATAAAAATGACCGAATCATCAAGAGAATTTAGGTAGTAGCATTAGGTGTAGAAATTACTATTAATAGGGAATAAGTCAGGGTTTAATAAAAAAGTGTAAATCAATGTCATAAAAAAAAAACTATTCAATTAGCAACCAGTTTGATTTTGTCAAGACTAGATTGTCCTATGGAGTTGGACGAGCATGTGTCCAAGCATTCCTATCTTGAATGTAATCCTCTAATTTGTAATATGCATGTTTACAAAATGTACTTTTTATATAAGTTTAAAATATTCTTTTATTTCTTTGCAATATATGACAAGGTATTTTGTTGTAACATCTTTTATGGGATACTGTGTTAAATGATACAACAAAATACCTTGTACCTAAGAGCCTACTTTTAGCGTGGGCTCACATTTAGTTAGTAAGGATCTGATCAAGAACTTGGGAGTGTGCGATTTCCAAAAATTAATAAAGACTTGAATTTTGTGTTTCAGTCAGTGAGTGGTATTTCGCTTCAATATCATTATAATTATTATATCAACTTTACCTGCCGTACCTACCTTCAATAAAAGGACTACCTGAAACTTGACACCAATAACAACAAAACCATTCTTTAATTACCAAATTGTAGGTGTGTTAGCCCTAGCACACGTATTAATAATACACATAAAAGCTTTTTATTTTATTTTGCATCGGTCAAGTCCAGTTTTCATCCAGAGCCCGCATCATTAAGTGCCAAAAAACATGTAAGGGTCGACGGACTCTCCGGACTGTTGCCGTCTATAGCATACGAGCATGTGCATGGGTCGCCAGAAGCCTGAAAGTCTGACAACCAGTATTACCAAGGGGTATCGTATTACCCAGTTGGTAACTGGGTTTATTAAACCCTGACTTATTCCCTATTAATAGTAATTTCTACACCTAATGCTACTACCTAAATTCTCTTGATGATTCGGTCATTTTTATTTGAAAGAGCCTAGTTTTAGCGTGGGCTCACATTTAGTTAGTAAGGATCTGCCAAAAAACATGTAAGGGTCGACGGACTCTCCGGACTGTTGACGTCTATAGCATACGAGCATGTACAGACAGCAAGCCAGAAAAGTAACTAGAGAGAGCTTGAAAGCCGAACTAACATAATTATGTCGCGTAGATCTACTACGAGTACTAGTAGTACGTTCGGGCTGTGGTTCGGGTATTCAAAGGGTGCAATCCGTGCAATATAATTATGTAATGCATGCGCGTAGGTTGAGATCGTCTCATTTAAAATTGCAATCTCCTGCACTGCTTGTTGTACACACATTTCAAAAGTTTGTATAGACATTATTTTTAGTGGAGGGACGTGCATTTTTCAGACGAACATATCGTCAAACATTTTAGTTGAGACATAGATACTAAAATCTTTGGCATGTTCGCCTGGGTGTTCTTAACGTACTAAAACTTTTTTAGACGCAATAATTATTCTTTTTACTTTCATTGTGCAAAGAAACGGGCTTGTGGCTATGGAATAATAGCCGCACGGGTCGACCGATTAGGTTAAGCTACGCTTGCCGCGATTGGTCCGTGGTTAAGTGGCCATCTTTAAATACCAATACCCCTTCGTGCCTCGGCAAGCACGTTAAGCCGTTGGACCCGGCTGTCATTCTTGGATCTTTGACAGTCGTTACGGGTCGCCAGAAGCCTGAAAGTCTGACAACCAGTATTACCAAGGGGTATCGTATTACCCAGTTGGTAACTGGGTTGAGGAGGTCAGATAGGCAGTCGCCCCAAGTAAACTTTTTGTGCAAATAAACATTTTTTTATTGCAAAGACTTTTTTGTTGACTGTACCTTACTTACAATCTTTAGTGCAACAAATCAAATTCTGAAAACCAGTCGAAGCCCGTTTCAAAAACAAAAATAAACTAAAGCGAGATTGGGGAAATAGAGTTAAAGGTTTTGGAGCCACCCAAAGACACTATATTACAAAAGGAAATATGTTATGTATTGTAAGCCCTTTTAAGGTTACTAGATCTTACCAGACCGACGTGTTATACGTTTAACTTGATTGTACTCATGTACTGAATATAAATTCATGGTGGCCGAGTTGTCGGTCGTGGGTTCAAACTCAGCCAGGCGCTTTACTTTGTGTGAATTATTGCATCACCACTGCTCTCAAAACGGCATGTCCTAGAACCCGCCCTGGGCCCGCGTAGTGGATTACGGCCCACACCCTCTCACAGAGAGGAGGCCCGTGTCCCAGCAGTGGGAACATTATAGGCTGATTCTGATGATGTACACTGTATGTACTGTATAAGAGGGTATACAGTCACCGCAGATCCAGCGTTTATGAATAATAGCCGAATCTGTCAGCAAAAATTTTTTTGGTGCTCGAAGCATGGCTCCAACATAGCGGTACAATGCTAAGACAGATTTCCATTAGTGCACACTATCATGCAAATGAAAACGCACAAGCACGCAAGAAATTGCATTGCGTATAAAATATTGGAATAATCCTCGCGTCTTTTGTAGCAACATAAATACTCGATAACCTTGTTGAAAATTAAGAACTGGATCAAAAAAATGCCTATTGAAAGCAAAACGATCAGTTTAAAAAAAGTACCGGTAAGAACAGTCCGTTATGAAACTTTTTCTTTCTGACATGTTGACTTCGCGAGTCTAATTCAAGTTCATAGTACTCAATTCCTTTAAACAAAAATAAACATCATAAACAGTTAAACCGGTTAATGCAAACATCTATACCGCAAGCAGAGCTCAGAATTAACTTGATCACGGTGAAGAACAGTGTTTATAAAAGATTTTGTTGTAAAAGACTTCGAGTTGTTATTGTTTGCATATAAAAGACATAATGAAGAATAAAATTATTTTATTAACATTTTTATATTTATTTCAAAAAAGTACAAGTTCTAATTATGATGACGAAGCTTACGTGTCGATTGATGAAGAGGAATATGCTAGACCAAGGGCATGTGAAGGTTACTGTGGTGACATTGGTAACAGAGAGAAAAGATCTAATTCTCCGGTGAAGAGTCGGATTGTAGACGCAATGATGAGCACTAAGATATTACCTTTGGGGCCAAATGAACCTGACTTGTTTGCGTTTTTGAGGGATCAATATGAACTACCCAAGGGTGAGTACGCATCTATACATATTATTAGTTAAAGTCCCTTTTGGTGTCTGTCTGAAGAACACACTGCGTCGCTCGTCTAAACTACATAACGGATTTAGTTGCGAGTTTCACCAGCATTTACAGATAATACTTTAATATTACACTTACACACCTTCAATAAAGAGTTCTCGATTTTTATCCATTCGCAAAACCCGTGCGAAACTGGAAAATATGTGGCGGGTCACTAGTTTTCTTGAATATTTAGGTCCGTCAGTCAGTAATCTGTACAAGAATTAATGGCATCTCAGAGCATTCCATTTTTCCATGGCATTCCGTTAGTGTGAAAGTTTTTTATCCTCTTCGATCTTGTGTTAAGATTTAATTAATTACTAAAAATAGAAGACTCGATTTATATTTGAAACATTTGACCGGTCCTATTGTTTTAAAACAGTATTTTATGTGGTGGTGTACCAACATTTCTTTCTCTCAGAGTTTCTAAAAAAATAAAAACAATTTTACACATATTTGCAAACAATTTTAAACATAGTATGACAATCAGCTTGTTCACTGTTCCCAAGTCCCCAAGTCTCCAACCACCCTACGCGATACAACTGGAAGACGGATTGGTGATATCAGTGTGTTGTTTTAGATTCGGCAGACATAAGGACTCTGCTGTACATGCTTGTGACATAAATCCTTATACTACATATTCTCACATGTAAACAAGATTTTTCAAGTACCTACTCCTTTTAATAAATGTCTTCCTCCAACGGTAAAGAAGTCATTGCAAAGGAAAACGACTGCGATGTCAATGAACTTGAACTTAACGTTAAGGCATAATACATTTAAAATGCATGGTGATGGAGGATTTCATTGTTTTATACGGTTCCCTGAGATATCCCGGTTAACTAACTTGCGCCAGCGAAGAACCTACCTACTATTGTAAGGAAAAGTAGTTGCATTTTGACTTTTTGGGTAGCAAGTATCAACTAATTAAAACGGCCAAGTTCACAGGATTTCAGGATTCAGAATAAAATAAGTACCTGTGGTTTATTGGTGTAAGTCTATTATTATTCTGGATGCCTCTAAATAAGCTTTTTTTATATAATGTAGTAACCTATATTTTCGTTTCTGTCGTAATTCGTAAATCGTGAAATGTTGTGTGTTCGTTGATAAGCGCATCACTTGAAAACGGCTGCTTGGGCCGATTTGTCTTTTTTTTATGTTCGTTATACTGGTTGTATTTTGAGACGGGGCAGTAAGGGTCTTATAAGACTGGTCATAACTTTTCAGACATTTTCATCTGCATTCGGTTATGGTACGTGCCCCAACGCAAAAATCCACCCTATTTTGTTTCCGAATAAAGTTTTAAGTAGGGATAGAACAATTGGAAAAGTTTCCCAGGTAATGTTTTAGTTTGTACTGAAAAGTGGTGCAAATACAAAATACCTAAACAGTTTACTATTTATAACTAAATTTATTTAAGAATTAATAAAAAACAATATATGGAAACCTGAAATGCTAACAATTTTATAATTTCAAATGCACACGTGGGTCAATCAAGGAAGTAAATTCCTTGGTCACATGTTTCAAAGTCATTTCGAGCATTTAATGGTGAGTTAATGTATTAGTTATCATCACCCACACAAAACTGGTTAATGCGAAGGTAAAGCGCACACTGCAGGTTTTTTATGGGGCAATATTTTTATTTGGTCTTTTAATCTTATAATATGACGCCAATCATTTTGAGATTAAAAATAAATTATTTTTAGTTATCGCAGCAACCGTTACACCCATTGCGTAACTTTACTAAGTGCGGGGATTACGTTTTATCTGTTATGTTACCATTTCGAAATTTTAAAAGCCGGTAATTTGCATATAAGTCCGGACATTTACTATTATTTTCCTTTTTAATACGCTTATACATTAGCTACAAAAATCTTAGAAGTTAATTTTAACCGACTTGTAGATAAAACTATAATTTGGTGTCTTGGTTGAAGCTAATCTGATGATGGAGCCAGGAGATGGATAGTGAAACTCTTCAGTGGCTTCTAGTAAAACCCTCGAGTTTGGGCTCATATGATTTGTTTTGTCGAATCCAATAGATTGGGCTTGGTAACGAGCATCTGATGATGGAGCCAGGAAGTGGATAGTGGAATTCATCAGTGGCTACTAGTAAAACCCTCGAGTTTGGGGTCATAGGTATTTGATTCGTTTTAATGAAACTTTGTATGTTTAATGCAGTTCGGATGACAATACGTTTGGTATCTTGCAGCTGGTCTGATGATGTAGCCAGGAGGTGGATAGTGGAACTCTTCAGTGGCTCCTAGTAAACCGCTCAAGGCATTACTTCGTTGACTTTAGACTTATTTACTAAATTAGGAATATACTAGACTGAAAAGAAAAAAAAAGTTACTTAAAAAAATACAAAAATAACACGATTTTATCACGAACTTAAAATGGTAAACACAGCGCGACACAAACGCGCCGCGTATCGCTCGACGAGCGGTGCCTTTGAATGTCGCTGTGGCGTCGCGCCAATTTGTGAGAGCCTTAAAATAATTAAATTGTATTAAAATTACGAACTTACGACGTAAGTATCTATGCAGCTTGTCATTTCTTTTATATCCAATGATTAATTTAAAAAGCGTGGAGCGCTTTTCAGTTGTGTGTACTTTTAATATAACTCTAAACAAAACCCTCCACAGTTTTACCGCTCGTAACAAATACTTAGTCAATTTAATGATTTCATCATTTTTTGTGTGTGATAAAAACGTGTTTTTTTTTGTTTTAACTAGGTACTTATATATCTAATAATATGTAATCATTGGATATTTTTTATTTTTACTTAAAAAATCCTCTCATTTCGAAAAGGATTTAAAATGGATTATTGAAAAAATCCTCTAATTTCTGGACAGCCATGCTGGCCAAAAAGCGGACATATCTGGACGGACGGCAACCTATTGACTGTAAACTACTAATCCAATGTTTACTAAGAAATGGTCAGGGACATCGGGCATAGTCTTCTCAAGTTTACGCATTGACGGACGACCGATATAGCTGATTTGATTATCAGGCGACATTATCAAGAAACTGATAAAGCAAATGTACCTGTTCTGTTCTGTGATGTGTGCTTTGTGTGTGTGTGTTTGATAAGAAAATATTTTGGTCCAAGTTTAGCCTTTCTTTTTATATTTTTTTCAAATATTTGAGCCATGGCCTGCCTGTCATTAATTGTATGGTGTGTGTGTACTGTGTGCAGACGCTTAAATGTGAATAACAACAAGAATTTTGCTTTAATTTTAGAAGTTGAACCGGTTTTCTTAACAGCTTTTTTTTGTATCTTTTTCAACGTTTAATGAGTAAATGTAAAACATACGGAAGGGGAAGAGACCTTGTGAAGAAGTAAGTGAAAAAATAGGAAGTCAAATACTCTGCGTCGGAGTGCATTTAATCGTCGTCGTAATAATAATAAAAAAACAGCTGTTTTTATTAGTTTCTGAAACTTTGAATAAATGTGTCAAAATTAGCATTGCTGAATAACGAGACAAAATTATTTTACATAGTTATTTCAGGAAATTCTAATTAAGAGTAATTAAAAATAACTAAGTCTTCAGTAAAAAATATTCTAGACCATAAAATGCATAGGTAATGATTAATAATAGTTTCAAAACTGAAAAGTGTTCTAGTGACTATTTCGAAATGTATGTATGCACCTTGTACAAACCTTGTTATAAATCGAGGCAACAAAGTTACACCAGTGGATAGTAGGATCCGTGCATATCCTTGGAAACGATGTTTACGAGCTGAATGATATCATGGACAGAGTTTTAATTGTTCATATTAGATTAATAATAGTTTGAAAACTGAAAAGTGTTCTAGTGACTATTTCGAAATGTATGTATGCACCTTGTACAAACCTTGTTATAAATCGAGGCAACAAAGTTACACCAGTGGATAGTAGGATCCGTGCATATCCTTAGAAACGCTGTTTACGAGCTGAATGATATCATGGACAGAGTTTTAATTGTTCATATTAGATTAATAATAGTTTGAAATATACAATCTTCCTCGAGCCATATACAATCTTCCTCGTCGCGAATCTCTCAGGGAACTATTTAAAGGGATTAATATTATGACAGTACCTTGCCAATTCATTTATGAAAATATTATGTATGTAAGAAAAAATCTACATCTTTTTAATAAAATAAGTGATAGACATAATTTGAATACCAGAAATAAAGATAAAATAGATCAACCATTTTTCAGATTAGCTAAAGTACATACATCATTTATGGGGTACTGTGTTAAATGTTATAACAAAATACCTTGTGATATATTGCAATTAAATGAAAGAAAATTTAAAATTCGTTTAAAAAGTACACTTTGCAGACAAGCTTATTACAAATTAGAGGACTATATACAAGATAAGAATGCTTGGAAACATGATGGTCCAGCTCCATAGGACAATCCCGTCTAGACAAAATCACACTGGTTGCTAATTGAATTTTTTATTTTTATTTTTTTTACTTACTCACACACTGACCTATTCCTAGTTAATATTTTAGGAAAGTCATATATTTTTACAGTGTTTGTAAATATGTGAGCACAATGTACCTATCGCGTCATTCATTTATCTGCCTTTGCTATATTTTTAGTTCTTCTTACCACTTGTGGTATAGTATTTTTATTCTTGGTGCATCGTTTTCACATATAAAAATATAATTAATGTATACAAATATTGTAAAATATTTTAAAAGAGTAACGGTGGAGTTTCTTGCCACTTCTTCTCCATACGAAACTACTTTTTGGAAGTGGCGCCTAGAATCAGTTATATTTTTATTGTAATTTTTGACGTTCAAAAGTGCCATTTTATGGGCCTATTTGAAATAAATGCTTTGACTTTGACTTTGAAAACTGAAAAGTGTTCTACTGACTATTTCGAAATGTATGTATGCACCTTGTACAAACCTTGTTATAAATCGAGGCAACAAAGTTACACCAGTGGATAGTAGGATCCGTGCATATCCTTAGAAACGATGTTTACGAGCTGAATGATATCATGGACAGAGTTTTAATTGTTCATATTAGATTAATAATAGTTTGAAAACTGAAAAGTGTTCTAGTGACTATTTCGAAATGTATGTATGCACCTTGTACAAACCTTGTTATAAATCGAGGCAACAAAGTTACACCAGTGGATAGTAGGATCCGTGCATATCCTTAGAAACGATGTTTACGAGCTGAATGATATCATGGACAGAGTTTTAATTGTTCATATTAAATTAATAGCATCATAAAATTATGATTATGTGCGTGCCGTCGTCGTATGGAAGACACGGGTATCAGAAGGGGAATTCCCGTATTTTAAGAACGTTCGAATTCTAAGCTCAATCTCAATCTGTCAAAAATACCTCTAGCTTCCCTGCATTTTTGAAAGTTTTTGACCTTGCCACGAGATTTTAACCGTTTTTAATTACGGGAATTTGACTTCTGATCTCTTGTCTAATCTAAATCATCATGCCTGGATGCAAAACAGTGATAATATTCTTGGCATCAACCATAACATACCATCACGCCTGAATTTCCCGAAAGACTCGGCAGAAGTGTGCCTATTGGACACACCCACATTTCGCCCTCTATGTTTAAGTCCCATCTTGTTTAAGTCCATCTGGGCACAAATCCAAACTCCGGTCTGCTACTGAGAAATTCTAGATAGAAAAACATAATAACGTTTTGTCTGACCTAGGAATCAAACCCTGGACATCATGATCAGCAGTAGCGCGTGCGTCCACTAGACCAACGAGACAGTCATAACAGCAAACATTTATGTAAATTCCAGGTTTCAAAGGACCCCTATCAGAGTACGACTTCATCATCGTGGGGGCAGGATCCGCAGGAAGCGTGCTGGCTTCTCGCCTAAGCGAGGGTCGGAAGACTTCTGTACTGCTTATCGAAGCAGGCCGTGGAGAGTCACTACTGACCGACGTACCAATCTTGGCACCGTTGCTCCAACAGACCGATTACGTGTGGCCTTACGTCATGGAGTATCAGCCAGGAGTTTGCACGGGTAAATGTTGGGCCTATTTAATTCATACTATAGTTTAAGGTAGTGATAAACTTACTAAGCATTCCTGGATTTGCGAACTTTATACGATCACGCCCACAATAAACCTGACAGGCATTCTTGGAAAGGTATGCAAGATGCCTTTGCGACTGTATATTATTTTATAAGCTACTTCCTTTGTTATCTGATTTGTAACTTATGCACACAGTGCCTATGCGTTCCTGGCATTATGTGACCTGCGGCATTGGCTAGGAATGCTAATTGTAAGTCGCGGTTTTCGTAAAGCAAAAAACTGTGCCCGTAATTTACAAGTCAGACAAAGTCCCACCAAACTACTCAATGGAAATTATTTTGAGTGCCGTACCTCAATCTTCAAGTACTTTCATAAACGCTTGGATTCTGGATGTTTGCAGGGATGG
Source organism: Dasypolia templi (assembly GCA_963555695.1). NCBI lineage: Eukaryota > Metazoa > Arthropoda > Insecta > Lepidoptera > Noctuidae > Dasypolia > Dasypolia templi. Next base: position 16,289,053 of record OY743155.1, read on the forward strand.
TGGATGGGAAGTGCTTCTGGCCGAGAGGCAAAGCAGTGGGTGGTTCAAGCGTGGTCAACTACATGATCTACACCAGAGGCATGCAGCAGGATTGGGACAGGATCGCCGCCGCCGGCAACTATGGATGGTGAGCATACACATGAAATAATTTGCCCAACTAATTATAGGTACTTATAATAATACTTACTTTATTAAAATACAGATGTGAATGTCTGTGAGACTGTGACGTACCTGAAAAAAGCGAATTATGCTGTCAATCATATAACTTGTTTTAACAAAAACGGACGGAACCAGAGAGAGAGGATTGTCTCTTTCTGGTTTTGTTATATTTCGTCAGGTTCTAACTTCCTAACTAATATTATAAATGCAAACGTAACTATGTTTGTTTGTTACGCTTTCACGCCAAAACGGCTGAACGGATTTAGATAAAATTTGGCACAAAGATAGAAGTCGCGGGCAATAGCTAGTGCACTATCGGAACATGGCTTTAGAACTTAAAATAATAGAACGAAGTCTTTGATGCTGCAGGTATAGAGGAGTACCTGTAGGTTGTTTTTGTAATCAACTCTCGCCCATTGCCTTACTTTACTAGTTCTCCGCCTCTTGTGACTTGGATAAGGCTCATTTCTAATACAAACATCAAATTATAATATCTACTCATCTTGATAAGAGCAATGTACTTTTGCCTCAAGTATTTTATCCATTGCAGGTCTTACAATGAAGTTATGCCGTATTACATCAAGTCTGAACGAGTGAATCTGAAAGGGCTCAATAACTCGCCGTGGCATGGACGCGACGGTGAACTATCCGTAGAAGACGTACCATTCAGGTCATTATCACTCTGTCACTTTATTATATTGTACGCAATAGATTATTATCATTATCAAGACTCAAACAATTTTTCGTCATAGATACGAGCATGATAAGCGCTAAACATGACTCGGTATGACTGTACTCAAACTATCAATACTATCTCAAACATTTGGATACAGCAAATATATATACAGCAATAAGTATTTGTCCACGACGCGATCAATCCGAAAATGTAGACGGGACTTTTTTGATAACAAGATTAATAAATTGTTGTAGGTCGAGCTCATCTTTTATTACGGTTTTTATGTTTTAGTGTTATGATGGCCTAGATCCTAAATAGACATGATGACATCTGCCGAACGGTACCAAGATATTATCGTAGAAGCTCTTTCAAATGACAGGAGTTTTATTGTATATTTTTTTGTTTATTACAGATCTAAGCTCTCCAAAGCATTTTTAGATGCAGCGAAATTGTATGGCCATCGCAGAGTAGATTACAACAGCCCAGATGCATTTGGATTCAGTTACATTCAAGCAACCCTCAGTAAAGGACAACGTGCCAGCAGCGCCAAAGCGTTCCTTCATAAAAACAAAAAGAGGAAGAATCTGCACATATTAATTACGAGCAGAGCTACTAAAGTTATTATTGATCCTGTCAGTAAAACCGCAATTGGCGTCGAATTCCATAAAAATGGACGAGTGTACCAAATTAGAGCCAACAAAGAAGTGATACTGTCAGCTGGGCCCATTGAATCACCTCATTTGTTAATGCTTTCTGGTATAGGACCTAAAAAACATTTAAAATCTTTCGGAATACCTGTGATACATAATTTGAAAGTAGGAGAATCGTTGTATGACCACATTTGTTTCCCTGCTTTGGCTTTTACTTTGAACCAGACGAGACTAACGTTAGTCGAAAAGAAAATAGCTACAGTACAGACCGCAGTCCAGTTTGACCATTACGGTGACGGTCCTATGTCTTCCTTGGCCGGAGTTGAAACTATTGGATACATCAAAACAAATGTATCCAATGAAATTGGCGACTACCCTGACATAGAATTGCTAGGATCGTGCGCTTCTTTAGCTTCGGACGAAGGCAACATCGTAGCCAAAGGAATGCGTATGGCTGACTGGCTTTACAAGGGTGTTTTTAAACCGATAGAAGAGGTCGAAAGCTTCTCTGTACTGTTCATGCTGCTGCACCCGAAATCTAAGGGTTATTTACAGCTACGATCTAAAGATCCCTACGAACAACCTAGTCTGAACGGCAATTATTTAACAAATAGACAGGATGTCGATACAATGATAGCCGCAATAAGGTATATCATCAAACTTGTGGACACGCCACCATTCAGAAAATACGGAGCGACATTACACAAGAAGAAGTTCCCTAACTGTGAACAATTCGAATTTGGCAGTGATGATTATTGGGAGTGTGCTATACGAGCAGTGACTGCGACGCTCCATCATCAGATAGCGACGTGCAAGATGGGTCCATCCACAGATCCTGATGCAGTGGTAGACCCAGAACTGAGAGTGTACGGTGTTAACAATTTACGTGTGGTTGACAGTAGTGTTATACCGAGGACAATAGTAGCTCATACCAACGCTCCAGCCATCATGATTGGGGAAAAGGCAGCCGATATGATCATAAGGACCTGGAACTTGTACTGAAATAAATGAGTTACTGCCAGGTGAAATTGGTCGGAGTTACATAATTGAGAGTTTTATCTCGATTAAACGGCGCCAATACGACAGATATGAAAATTGAGTTATTCATGAAGACAATGTCGTCTTTTATCAAGACAAAACTTGTTAAGTTGAGATAATAATGTCTATAACGAGTTCATAAATTCGTGTAGATAAAGTAGCGAGGTTATTAGTGTTTAATGTTATTTTAAAAGATGTTAGTCTGTAAGATACGTAATATTTTTTTAATGAATAAATAAGTTTAATAATTTAAGAATATCTAGTTTTTGTGAGATCGTTTTCGGGAGTCGTTTGGCAGTTGTATGAGGGTAAAAGGGGTTAGCACCACATGTCGGGCGGTGTTCCACAGAGCTCGGTCGTGGGGTCGCTCCTGTGGAACATTGGGTACGACTGGGTGCTGAAGGGATAATTCCAACCGGGCGTAGAACTGACGTGCTACGCGGACGACGAGCTGGCCACAGCCCGGGGGAAGTTCGTACAGGGAGGCAGCGCTCCTGGCGATGGCTGGGGTCTCACAGGCGGTGATCCCCATACGGCGCCCAGGCCTGGAGGTGGCGCTCAACGAGTCGGAGGCCATGGTATTTCATGGTCCCCGGCGGGCGCCTCCGCCCGGATCACACATAGTGGTCGAGGGGCTTCGAATTGTTGGGATTTCGGCCCCCGCTTCCGGCGGCGGGCGCCGAAATAGTTGGGCGCGGCTGTGTCGATGTCAACGCTGGTTCCGAATCTGGGGGGCCCGAGAGCCGCTTGTAGGCGGCTCTACGTGGGGATCGTGCGATCGATGGCCCTTCACGGGGCCCCGACCTGGGCGGCTGACCTGACGGCCGGTAGCATCTCTGTCCCGCGAAAGCCGCAGAGAGCAATAGCCGACAGTCATAAGAGGGTACCGCACGATCACTTACGAGGCGGCTTGTACACTGGCCGGATCCCCGCACTGGGACCTAGAGGCGAAGGTGCTCGCGTCACTGTATCGGTGGCGCGAGGAAGCAAGGGCGCGGGCCGATGCAGCGCAATATGGACCCTGGTGGCGGAATAGCGGGGCAAGCTCTCACGCCCTACCGCCTCGTCACCATCGAGGCGGTCCGGCCGGTGCCTGACCTCTCGAGAGGAGGCACGGCTCCCTGTCATTTCAGGTGAAGCAGGTAGGTACTCTCGGGGCATGGATGTTTCGGGAAGTATCTGTGTCGCACAAACAGGGAGCCGGACGCCCGGTGTCACCACTGCGTCGACTGCAGGGAGGACAAGGCATTTTTCGTAACGGGTCGTCAGAAGCCCGAAAGTCTGGCAAAAAGTCTTAACAAGGGGTATAGTGCTACCCAGTAACTGGGTTGTGGAGGTCAGATAGGCAGTAGCTCCATAAAAAGACTGGTATTCAGCTGCATCTAGTTAGACTGGACGCCAACCCAACCCTAGTAGAGAAAAGGCTAGGCAGATGATGAAGTAGGTACTTACGTGAGTCCGTATTACAGAAGGAAACTCAAGCATTGATCTCTGTTTAAAACTAGTTTTAAGTCTTGTTTGAATTTTAGAACGTTCCTCAAGCATAGATTCATCGTTCATAGTTCAGCTGAGTTATGCTTTATTCTAGATCATCGCTCAGTTTGTAAATCAAACCCAAGCAGTGATTTGATCTGTAATCACCCAAGTGTGGCCGCGACCGCGCTTGAGCATCATTTTGTCGTGTCTATGTCAATTTTTGTTCTGTTCAAGTGTATGCGTTGTCGAGTTTTAAATATTGTTGTTTTTCTTTATTACTATCTTAATGGATATATTTGTAGAAGTAGATAATTACAATAATTTATTCAACGACGATACAAATAGAAGGTTGAATTTTAGCGTTCCTCTCAGATATTTAAGGGATACACAGGATCCTTAAAATTGTGAATATTTCAAAAAGAGATACAGGTTTTCACAGGATGTGGTGAAAAATGTAATTCTACCGATGATATAATACGATTTAAGAAAACCACACAAACAGGGGCATCCCATAGCCCGAGAATTGCAAATTCTTGTGTGGTTACATTTTTATGCGACGTCTTCATTTTATTATGAGTGTTTTATTTTCACATTTGATTACCTTCACGTCATTCACTTCATGCTATTCAATGGATTGTAAAAACAACATGAATCAATAACTTGACTTTTTTGTTTGGTGATCTTTCAAACGTTTCCCAACCAACTGCTTCAAACATAGTGGCGAATGTCTCTCGCCTAATGGCTCTTCAACATAGACCAAAATATTAAGTATCCACAAGATATAGTCTCGAGCGCAGTTTCAGCAGCTGGGCCAGTATGAAGGATATCCTGGCTTCAGAAACGTAGATGGTGCAATTGACAGCACACACACAAAAATCGTTAAAACTCCAGGTGTGGAACAAAATGAAGAAACAGAAAATCTTATTTTTCTATAAATGGTTAGGTTCAGGGTAGATAAATATTGATTAAGTACATAACTATCAATATTTTTATTAATAGTTATGTACTTGTTGTTCAGTTGTTGGTCCATTTGGCCATTTTATTGTGGCACGATGGGCAGCACACATGATAGCAGAATTTTTCAAATGTGCTCCTTACGAAATCAGTATATTCAGCAACAACACAATGGTTACCTTGTTAGTGACAGTGGCTACCCATGCCTTAGGTTTCTTTTAACCCCAATGAGTACACCAACAAGGAATGCCGAAGTAATCTTCAATAGAGTTCATATCAAAACACGAAATGTGGTTGAAAGAACATTTGGTAGATGGAAACGGAGATTTCATGCCTAAGTCGAGGGCTGGGCAATAAACTGGTTTCAGTTTGTAACGTAATCTTTTTTTGCGCTGTACTTTTTAATATATCATTATCATGCAACAATTCAATGCCAATAAACGATGAACAGAGTGATAGCAATGTAAATGAAATTGACGTGGATCATCCTGAAATTCAAGGGACTGTTGATGGGTTTGCGTTTAGAACTACCATAATAAATAATTATATTTAACAAGCTGTTCGTGCCCGGCGTCGCCTGGGGTGAATTTACAACAAAAAAAAAACATATTCCTGACCTTCCCGGTGGATTTTCCAATTGTTATTTTTTTTCATACAAACCTTATCCTGACAAATACACACACAACAAAAAAAGAATCAGCCAAATAGGTGCAGCCGCTTTGAAGTGATGCGCGGACAAACATTTTTGGCAATTGACTTTTATGTATATAGATTTACAGCTACTATACCCTAGTTTAATAATATTTTTTATAATTAAAACAATAAGTAAAATGATCAACTTTTTTATTAAAAGCCACCTACAGTATATTTAACTGTTTCTAATCCAGAGAAGATCAGAACAAAGTTGGTAAATAAAATAAATCGTAAACGAAAACAAGCTGATCCATAGACAACACACATCTCTGCTTAAGGCTCGATTTGAGCCTCGATTCAGCTGAGTATAGATTGATTACCGTTCTGGAATAAGAACGATGCTCAAGTATTGATTCTATACTTAAACGGTGATCGACTGATTGACGATCAAACTGGATTTGAGGAACGTTCTGTAATACGGATACATACAATAATTTGTAAGTTAGTCTATACAAGGCACTGGGTATGTAAGTCACAGTAATAATCCCAGCAGTAATACGTAAGCTGTATGCCTTTATTAGTTTTTGACTATATTTTCCTCACCGTCACATTAAAAATACTCACTGTGCTGGTATTTGATAAGACTGCAGCAAAACTAGAACTTGTGACCTTCCAAACTAAAAATAAATTACGATATCTGTCTGATGAACTCGTATATCTTATAGGTAACTTAATTGGTCTAGTCCTGTAGGCTGGAGTCCGTGTAGAAAAGACTGCTAAATGCTAATGCGCAAGGACAAAACTCATCGGTGTTATAATTTAGCATAGCGCAAGCGCAAGCCGACTCATTTGTTCAAACAATGGATTGTAATCAAACTGGGTACTGACGTCTCGTATACGAGTAGGCTATTGTGTTATCTATTTAGAATTAACGAAGTTCGTTTGGCCTTTCAGAGACTTTGATAGTGAGGCCCAAGCTGCAACTTTCGACTTTACGACGTAGTCTCTTTACCGTGAGCCTGTTTTCAGTGTTTCTGGGCCTCGTCACGTTATGTGTTGAGAATAGTTTTTACAAAATATAAGTACTAGTGTTTGTTCTGATCGATTACAATCTTATGCCCAGCTGCCGCCGAATGACTGTTTCGGGGATGTAGGCGTACTCATAGCACGTAATGAAATACCTCAGGTATGTTCTCGAAGTAAATGCTTTGAGTTTGTATCAGATGAAAGTGTTAACAAATTCTGCGGGGTAATTGCGTAACACACTATCAGTAGTAATCGCTTTCATGTTGACAGTTCAACAATATTCATTGCTTTATTTACGTTGCTGAGCACACAAATTTTTCGATAATGAAGCAATGGATTAGCAATTTTATTAAAAATTATTCAGATTGTGATGGTTGGTGACACAATGTGTGTTACGCCATTAGGGTGCAGTTCTGTATATCGCTACTTTTTCCAACAGTTATTGTTTGAATAACAACAAGTAAAATTCAATTGTAAGCCCACGTTCGCATAGACAAACATTTCGCGGCGGGATTTTATCGCACACTGGATTTTCAACGCTCTGTGCTAGCCCCGGGAGTTGAAAATCCAACAGCGTGTTTTTCCGACGCTCTGGAATGCACTGTATTAGATTCTCAACGCTCGGGTCAACACTGAGAATTGAAAATCCAGTGCACGATTAAATTCCGCCGGGATATTTTTACGTCTGTGCGAACGTAGCCCACGTTCCACCACGTTCACGTTACATCGTGAAATCCAACTATGAGTAGGTAATTGGTATGACCTTAAATTCTTTGACACACGTAACGTCATCAATTTAGCATCAAATTATAGTCTGAACTGATGACCCTGACTGGCTGAAATAAAATAGTTATTTATGCTACAAATAAAAAATAGATCCGTCCATCCATATTAAAATAATACCCATGGTAAGTAGCCTACCTATGTGCGATGTTACTTATTAAGTATTACCGGTTCGTTCTAGTAACATCGTGATGATAATGAACAAAAAAAAATATCAATGCGTGGCGCCAAAAATGTTCATATCCTTATTGAAATTTTATTTTATTTCAGTTCTCTTTATCAAGAAAAAAAGCAACTTGCTAAAAATATGCGCGAGCGCCGCGCCGCGCCGCCGCCGTCAGATTGAGATTTTGTTTAGGTAGATGTGAGTAAGTAGGTATGTATACGCAAAACGTAATTTTGGGCGTGGACTTTTCAGATTTCTTACACGTAATTTGTTTCGAATTAACTAACGTCATTTGAACTTTTATGAGCTTTGGTAAGTCCTTCCCCTTGGCTATATGAATACTCGCACAATGCTATATGAATTTGCAAATCTATAGATAGGCAAAAACAGCCCATAGCAGATCTGAGATATGAGGTTATTTTGTTATCAGTAAGTTCAAACATTAAATTAAAGACACTCAAAATTAATGGTACTGTTCCTTGGTTACATAGTAGCATCTTTTGCAAATAAGATATAAAGAACAACCGAAAAATCAGCAAAACATAATATTATCTCGTACTAGATTGTATAAGACAGGCTTAACTGTATTTACCTGAAACTATTAGCGCCTCATTCGGACCCACGGTGTGTATATTGCCCATTTTTCCCCCCGAGTTCAATGAAAACGCACAAAACAACACTATATTTTTACTATTACGAAAAAAAAACAACTTTCGTGAAATCAATAAATATAACAAACAACAATGAATGAAAGGAACGAACGATGATCCAAGAATACCATAGACAACACGCACAGATTAAACCTATGTAAAGCAGTGTTCATACGATCACGTATACCTTTTACTGAAACGCAAAATTTTCAGGATCATCAAATTAAATTATGTAACTGGTCGAACGTAGCATTGATTCATGATCATGCCATAGCCAATGGTAACTCTTCAGTCTTCACTGACAACATTTGAAATTTTGAACGATTGCTTGCGAATGGGGAAGGCAACTGTCAAAGTGGCGCAGTATACGATTGTTCCAAATTATCTGTCAAATTGTATAGCTTCTTATAAAATATGTTCACAAATAACATAGAAATTACAAAGTGTTGTGTAATTGGGTGTTAAAACGTAGGCCAACACAAATTTCCAATAAATCGTATTAAAAGAAGAAAGTGGATAGCTGCACTAAGGATTAAAAACTAACCCTGCTATGACTACGAGGTTATGTCGAGAACATTTTCATGAAAATTATTACCAAACATTAAGTGTGAGTACAGGTGGGTGTTTTAAACGATAGTTCTTCTATTTAAGCTAGTATATATATACCTAAATTGTTAACATTACATAATATCTTTAAATACTTATCATTGTTCATCTTGTTTTAAGGTTTGCCCTGTGTATACAAACTTTTAAAGAAAGAAGCAGTACCAAGTCTCTTTTCATGGAACCAGAAAAGGATATCAGCCAGTGGTAGTGTGAGAGACGAAAGACATGCTAAGAGAAACATTCAAAAGAATCTTTTCCAACATCTTTCAAGCAATCAAAACCCACATCCTTCTATTTGTCGAGAGTGTATCACAAATAAAACTCATAAATAACTTTTAGGTGTCTTTATTATTTTATAATAATCTTTTTACAGATATTTATTCATAATTTCAGCCTTTATATTGTTATTGAAAAATAATCTAACTTTATAACATGTTTTCTATGAACAACTCATCTTTTTCAATATAAATAAATTACAGAATTTTCTGCCACTGCAGTACATTTTTCCTTGTACTTGAAAATCATATAGGCAGGTTTTTTTAAATAGTAATTCCCCATTTTGACTCTGTATATAAGGTACAGATTCAGGGCTAATAAGTCCGTTTCTGCTTACATGCCATGCCATGCCATGCTACGCCATGCCATGCCATGCCACCCTGGTCATCTATCTTGATGTCAACTTGATAGTTGAGTTTTTTCATTGTCTTCTTGACAAATCCTTTTACATAAAAGTGATCATTGATAAACGCGGATCTTATCAATATGAGGAATCTGTCTTCATATAATTTTTCTGATGCATCTGTTTTTTGTTGAATCTTCAAAATGACAGAAATATTTCGTATTAGTAAAATAGGAACTACCTACCATCACATAAAATAAAACCGATAAGAAATATTCACCTTTCAAAATAATCTAATACATTGTCTTTCAAGCGGAGGTAAAATAGAGTTAATATTTTTGTCATGGTACATCTCCAATGGTAGAAGTATGATAGAGGGTTCTGTTGGATTTGGAGAGAGTTGTGGTGTACTAAAGTTAAAGTTTTTGTCATACAGCTCTTACCTGGAAAAATATAACCAATTATTCATCTCTCTTTAACTCCAAAAGTAAAAAGAACTATTACTTAAGTAAAGTTATGCATTAGTTAAGCTGTTGTAAATATAATCCTGAATTTTGATTCAATAATTTTAACTTAAATACACACAATACATGACATTATTCATCAACAAGTTATTTAATTATAAAATTATTCGTTCAAACATTGTAAGCGTATTGATTTCAAAGGTCTACGTTGAACTAGGTCTAGGCAAACAGCTCCTAAAAAGTTTTTTTCAAGAGTCCTACCTTTCCACTTACTCAACTTTTCTACGTTTATCAGACGCCCCTCTTCTCTTTAACTCGGCTTTAAGTTCAAGCAAGCTCCAAGTAGAATACATTTTCGCGTCCATTTTATCAAATATCTACAATAACCGCCCAGAATGTTCGTTTTTTCCGTTTGTTTACACGATTCAAGAAATGTCATACTGACGCCATTGAGAACAACTGTACGCAGCGCCATCTGAGATTAGCTTTAACTTGCCATCCCCATTATGAAAAATTGCTTACTTCGAGCGTTACGGGGTGGTTACGGGCAACACTGAAAAGATAGCAGTTTTTGGCAGAATCTTATAAAAAATACCAGGAAATAACTGTGCTTCACTTGGTTAGTTGCGGTAGAAATATTTAAAATATTCTACCATTAAATAATGTCTGATCTTCTAGGTACGCTCTAAAGAAATTAATGTACAAGGTGAACATCTGTACAATATTATAGTGTTATATCACCGGTCGTCGTCAGACAGTTGTGTCATGCGAATAGACATGGTGAAAACGAAAACATTATGAAATATCGTTCCCAGTGGGAGAAGGATCCAATGTTTGCATCTTGGTTAACAAGATGACAGCAATGCCGCTCTTTGTGAAGCATGTAAACTGAAATTAATTGTTAATAATTATTAAATGCGTTATTATTCTTATTATTCGTAAATAATAAGAAATTCCAATCATTCCTAATCAGAATTTTGGCATTTTTTACAAAAAATTAAAGCAATCTTTTACAAAAATAAACCGAGCAGCTGGCTTGTTCAATACAAATCTGGTCACACTGACGTGCAAAACCATAGACTAGAAAACAAATCACTATTGGCTATGGTAGATAGAATCAAGAGTTAACGTTGTAAATGGCGGAGGCATTGTGATTGTTTGTTGAAGAATTCGAGCTACTGATGCGAAATATCCAAAAGCAAACAACAATAAGTGATTAAAACTAGTAAGTCTACTAACAGTGTCTGTTTCTTTCCTGTAAGACAGCTTAGACCTTTAATGGGTCAGATGTTATCTTCTCTGTCATGTAATCATATTACTCACAATTTTTTTTACTTTACAGATAAAGCGTGGTAATTTTATTTAGAGAGATGTCTGATACAAGTGATCTCGATCGTCAAATCGAGCAATTAAAGAGATGTGAGATTATAATGGAGGCCGAGGTTAAGGCACTTTGTGCCAAGGCCCGCGAAATTCTAGTAGAAGAGAGCAACGTTCAGCGGGTAGACTCTCCTGTCACGGTAATTAACCCTTCACGTATCTTTACGATTGTTTAGTGATCATTTTACCTTTATTTGTCATTTACAGAATTTACATCCCAAATTTCTTTTATCTGTTATCTGATAGGTGATTAGTTTCGCTTTTGAATGTTTTCAGCGTACAATACACAACATTCTGTTTTGCTTTATGAAAGTCAGTCTGTAACTAAGTTTTGATCTTAATTAGATATTCTTTGGTAGACAAGTTGTGATGCACTGTTTGTTTGTAAATAGTTAAAGTTAACTAAAGTATGTCCAAACAAGACCTACTACTATTTGCTACCAACTACATGTTTCTATTATTCCTCGTTTCAGGTCTGTGGTGACATTCATGGCCAATTCTATGATCTGAAAGAACTGTTTAAAGTGGGTGGTGATGTTCCTGAGACGAATTATTTATTTATGGGTGATTTTGTAGACCGAGGATTCTATTCTGTAGAGACTTTCTTATTACTACTTGCTTTAAAGGTAAGCCTATGAGATTTCTTAACAAACATAATTATTTTGGCAGATGTCTACTGACCACTATGCTGGTGGCAGTAACACATCCGTCATACAACTTATGCTTAGCCATTGTAGTGTTAGCAATTTATTTAATGAATAAGCATGTAATCATTGAAAAATTTGATAACCTGTGATATAGGTCTCTAATCAGCACCCGGGAGTCTGGATATGTGCCCGGTTGATAGCAATAGGCTTGCCCCCTATTACATGGGACTTAAAAATAACTGGCGAAATGTGGGTGTGCTATAGGTACACCTCTGCCCAACCCTTCGGGGAAACAAGGCGTGATGTTATGTTATGTTGTTTTATAGTTCTCTAATTTAGATAATTGTTATAATTTAGGAAAATTGCTGATTCAAGTAATAATGTTCAAAGTTTTGAAAATAAACGCCCAACCAATCAACAATAGTTTTTTTTTTGCTATCGGTTTTGTCATTGATAAAGTTGCTGCACTAAGTATACAAAGTAAATATCCTGCTATTACTAAAAAACAAGGTGTGTATATAATCTGTATATCTGCTTTACATAGGTACGTTACCCTGACCGCATCACACTAATCAGAGGCAATCACGAGTCCAGACAGATCACCCAAGTGTATGGCTTTTATGATGAATGTCTTAGGAAATATGGATCTATTACTGTATGGAGGTAAACCTATTATTACCAATTTTGTATCCAAAATTTCAACATTTCAGAGATTTGTTCCTGTTTCATCTAAACCTATTGCTTATCATGTCCAGTGTATCTATAAAATAACAAAACCAATTAATGTGAATGTACACAGGTATTGCACAGAAATATTTGACTACTTATCCCTATCAGCAATTATTGATGGCAGAATATTCTGTGTGCATGGTGGACTGAGTCCTTCGATACAGACGCTTGACCAGATCCGCACAATCGACCGCAAGCAGGAGGTGCCTCATGATGGACCTATGTGTGACCTGCTCTGGAGTGACCCTGAAGGTTTGACACCACCATGTTGTTTAAAAACTTAAGTTTATTTATTTAAGATCCCTCAACTGATATTGAAATGGAAGAATTGGAGTGGAGTTGTATGTAAATGTTAATACAAAATTCAAGTATAATATTACGAGTATTACTGCATATTTATCAAGTAAGTTTTAAATATTAAGTCAGCAAGTATTTGGTCAGACATCTTCACCACATCAAAATGTACACAGTAATAGTATTGGTATAACAAGCTTATGATATTGCAGCAGCTCCACATCTTAGTGTGTATTTTGTTTTTGGAGAATTACTTGATCCACCCTAACTCCTCGAGAAAGGCCAACAATGCCTTAATATTACTGGTAGTCCCTCTGTGATATTATAAATTACTGTTCTAATGAATTTTAGACACACAAGGCTGGGGCGTGTCACCCCGCGGCGCAGGCTACCTGTTCGGCTCCGACGTGGTGGCGCAGTTCAACGTATCCAATGACATCGACATGATCTGCCGCGCGCACCAGCTCGTCATGGAGGGCTACAAGTGGCACTTCAACGAAACCGTACTCACAGTGTGGTCGGCGCCTAACTACTGCTACAGGTGTGATCAAATCCATATTATGGCAACTGCCATTTTAACTAAAGCTCTTGTCCAATTCTTCATGCATAGGGCCAGACAACACCAGCTATGTCCCAAGTCAGTTTTAGATTCTGCTAGGACAAATCTCAAATCATTTAGGAACACATTATCTTTGGAAATAAAAAAAAACTATTTGTATGTTGAACATAACTGTCGGTTTTCTGCACACAGATGCGGCAACGTGGCTGCAATATTAGAACTGAATGATAATCTACAGCGCGAGTTCACAATATTCGAAGCGGCGCCGCAGGAGTCGCGGGGCGTGCCCTCTAAGAAACCGCAGGCCGACTACTTCTTATAATGTTGCTTACAATAGACAATTGACACATGAGCGAGCGACCCATCTAGTATTATGTACGGTTTTATTGTAGTGACAAAACATTTCATGTGGAGATAATTTAATTGTGATCTTAAGACTGGTGTTGAATGTGTTTATTTTAAGTCATTGAATACGTGTTTAATTCGCCACGCGAGTTGGTAGGATCTTCCAACAGCCGAAAGAATTCGTATACGAAAGAGACAAGTATCACACGACAATACTTATACCTAAAACCGCCGCGTGTGAACGTGACGTGGCGATCTGAAGACATTTGGACTTAAAATCAATGGTTTAGTACAAACTTTCGAGACCCACAACTGAATGTTAGATATGGTAAATCTTCTCAAACAAATCATTTATGTAATCTTGACTCAGTGTAATTAGTCCATTTTGTTACTAAATGTTGAACACAATATTTTGAATAACAGGCATTTCTAAAGATTGTTAGTCCCTTACAAAGCTAGATGACATTTTACCATTTTTTAACTATGCCATTGATTAAGTTAATATTTTAATTCATTGTATTAGTAGGTGACCAGTTGATAAATCAATGTTATTATAAAGGTATAATATGTATTAAGTTCCCGATAATATAAAACGAACAATGAGTAGGATAAGCCAAGTGTTAACTTTTAAGAGAGAGAGAGGCGCAGATTCCGCGCCACGGCGCGCTAGAATTGTCAGCATAGTAGAATGATAGGTCTACTGACCCGTCGCTATATTGCCAAACGTTATAGCATACATGTATGCCTATCTTAAATACATTTATGAAAGTAAGAAGCATTAAGAGTAACTTGTCGGCCTCCAGCGCTTACTGCCGCTGTCTTTAAATAGATCAGATTCATAATAATGTGATTTGTGATGACATCAAACACTGCCGTTAACTATTATTATGTAATATTAAGGAGATTATATAATATACATAGTATGCAAGAAATAACACATTTTCGTATTGTAGAATTATTGTTAATGATCTTTACAAATTGGTATAGAAACTAGTGCAAAATGTACTGTTTTACAATGATTAGTCTCAAACACATAACATTATAATGATTCTAGATTTTGGGTACTAGTAGAGAATTTTAAAATTCTAGAATACTATATAAAGCTGTTATCAAACAAATATTTTGAGAAACTTCTCAAAACTAAATTCTTATATTTTAAATCCTATTGGGCAATAACACCCAAACGCATTGTTAGAATTCCACATATTAGTATTCCTAGAAGACTAAACAAATTACATTTGTATTGCTTGATGTTCTCTTTCGGGAATATAATTATTGTCTATTTTCATCTATTACTACATTGATCAATTTGATAAATGAAGACGGATAATATAATAAACTTTAACCACGTTTTGTCAACTTAGCACCCTGCCTTGTGAATTAGACCTAGCATTGTGATTGTTAGAAATATTCACAATAATTTTGATAAAGAATAAAAAGTAACTTAATGTGATCTCATTGTTCTTGTTATGTTTAAAGTCGACAATTGTAACCAATGACTGATTAGCGCAAGGTACGGATTGTTAACTTCGAAACATTAAAGATAGAGTCTAAAATTGAATTCTGAACATCGAAAGTCCACGTTTTTTGTGGTGATCTAGGAATAACCTTGCGTAGAGTAGAGGTTACCAAACACAAAAATGTATATTTCACTTACCTTGCGTTTAGTCAGTCCTGACAAGGTGACCAAATAAAACAAACATTAATTTTTAGTTCTCCTAGCGATTTGATAAGGGCAATTTAACATTCATATTTTTACACACAAAGAAACTGTTTAAAAGTTATGAATTTGCTGGAAATGCTGTCCATTCTTAAAATTTTGTATTCCTACTTCCTTTTATACTATTAATTATTAAAATGAAATGTCATCATTTTTCCGTATTTTATTTATTTAAAATATATTCCATGTAACTACTTAGACAAAACATAAAACTTATTTTGAGGTAGGAAGATCTAAACTAGGTACAAAATCAGGTATTATCAACTGAGGTTCTTTGATATAGAATTACACAATTCAGGTAATATATCACCACATTTTGTAGAAACTTTGATGTCTACAATATCATCAGCTCTAGTGGGGCCTATATTCAACAAAGCAATTTTCTTATGCTCATCTCTGGCTTGTAAAATTATTCTGTAGCTTGAGTAAACTGTCAAACTTGAACCTAAAACAAAAACAGCATCACTTGAAGATACTTTACTCTTGACTGCCTCCACCCTAGACTTAGGAACATTATCACCAAAGAACACAATATCTGGTTTTAATGGGCCTTCACATTTGGGGCAGAGTGGTGACCTGAACTTCTCCACTTGTTCCTGTAATATTTTAAGGATAATCATGAAGTCATGCTTATAAATCAATATGATTTATCAATATCCATAACAATTGGTACACATACTTTAGGTAAGTCTACATCCCCATCAGGCCTTATCATGATGAAACTATCCTCCATGTGAGGGTTATTCCTCATTAGTTCTAACTGTAGCTCCTCCCTGCTTATCTCATAGGTACACTTCAAACATTTCACAATATAACCAGTGCCATGAAGCTCTATTACATTCTCTGAACCAGCCTTGTGATGTAGTCTGTCCACATTTTGTGTCACTATTGATGTCACCTTACCCATCTGTGAGACCAACAAACAATCAGTAAACATATGGAAATGCAGATAAAGCTGTCCTGCAATTATTTCCATACACTTTTTTTTTATTGGCTCTAGCATCAAATCATCTAATGTTTATTTCCAGAAAACAGTGCTATACAACTTCCTTACAGTCTACATTACTATGTAGCTAGGTTACATTCATAATAAAAACAGTAATACATAAGACGCAAAGGAAACATTTTGCTTATTAACTCCACACTAGGTCAAGCCTGTCTCGTGGAGAAGAAATATTTGTTACTAGTACTAGTACTGCTTCTTTACATTCTGTCTTAATTAAAGTTGTAAACATATGTTCTATGGTTCTATATAAACAATTTATTTTATTTTTTATAAAGTTTAGGGATTTTAGGAGAGATATTTCATTTGTCCCTGCACTTTGCAACAACCAGAGAAAACTCTCTGTATATACGCTTGAAGTAACATAGCAGTGATGCCACCATTTTGAAAATATTAACAAAACAATTAAATAAATACAAAAAAAATGCCTCTTGTGATGTGGATAATTATTGTTGTTCTTACATTTTGATGTCAGGTTGAAATAGCAATTAAATGTATCACTGTCTACAACAGTTGAAATATAGTGATTGATGATAAAGTAAATTTCAATACGTCTACCTTTTCTAGCTCTCTGACAGCAAGATGTGCCTCATTTGGCTGTACAGCACTGAACCTTGGCCACCCAATAAAATTTCTGGCCCAGTACCGTTGTCTGACTTTAGGATACTTCACAAATTCTTGGTATTGTATAGGCTTGTGGTTGGTGCGAGCATACAAACCAACTGCTTCTGATCTATAGTCTGGAATTCCTATGATAATACAGAAAAACATTAAAATATGTAGGTATTTGGAATTAGGATTAACCAAGTATTTTGTACAAACATTGCAGTTACCAGATTCGGTGGAAATACCAGCACCAGTCAGGATAAAAATATTTTTGTATTCAGATAAGAAATCCTTTAGAACCTCAAAATCTTTATGGTTGGGCGCCTTATGTTCTGGAACATATACTATCTGACGAGTGAACTGTTTGATACTAGTTACCGTATGTCTATACATTTTGTTAATCTTTTAACCCTTCGGAGGATGCAGGTGAGACGTGACGTGACGCTATTTTAACGACAGAACAATAATACCACAGAACAACTCCTAACGGAGAATAATACTCCTCTCGGTTCTTTATTCTTATTTAATTCTCCTCTCGGTCGGGGTCTCGGAGTAAATACCCTTATATATAATGTACTCTGTGGAGCATAGTAGTCTATGCTGTGGAGTAAATATTAGAAATATTCTCAACAATCATTGTTAAGACATCACAAATGTCATTTTCATCTAATTATACTACTCTTTAGCGGTGGGTAACTCCGGAGGTACTGATCCAAAGGAGCCGGTACCGAACGCGGATACGTAAACCTTATTTATTCCTCACAATCCTTACCGGCACCGCGGTACCAAATGATTCCGGAGCGCGCGTTCACTGTTCACTCTCGTTCACTCGCTCAAGTCACTCGGAAGTACTCGGAACACGTCGTATCGCTCTAACTAACATCCTGTGAACCAAATGAATAAAATGTTCTGCGAAACCGGGGAACCAAAATGAGCGAGTGAGTGCCGGTGCCAAAGGAATAAATAAGGTGAACCGGTACCGGACCCGGAGTCGGAATTTGTGAATCAATTCACTTGCCGGAATAAAGATCACCCACCGCTACTACTCTTTGCATTTTCAGTTTCACTTGCAGCCATAGATAATACACTATATAATATAAGACTTGCAGCCTTGCAGCTTCCAGCTAGGCTTGTTGACAAAATATCGAAATTTTAGATTCGATTAATCGATATTTTGAACCGATACATCGATACAAAATATTCAATTTCGAAAATCGTACCGATAACGAAAACTTCTGCAAGTTTGAAAGATTAATCGATATTTTTTTCTCGATTTATCGAAGTCGATACTGATATTTAAAAAAAAAATATATATTTTATCCGTAGACAGAGAATGACTTGCAGCTGTCCTGTCATCTGTTGCGGACCTAAAATCTAGATATCCAAAAGAAAAAAACTAGTTAGAAAAAGCGCGGGAAACTTCGAATTTGGCGGTCGCGTCCTTTTTGAGAAAAATTGTTTAAATTGAAAAAACTTGTAATATAGGATCAGTAGTCGTAGTTTTAGTGTTCTTTTCTATTTTATATATAGTTTTAATATTAGTTTTGTGTATTTTCTTCGGTAGTGGTAAGTTTTTTTATTTTGTTTTAGCGGGAAATGAACGAACCGCCTGACCTATGTACCCCCGGCAGGCAATTTTGTTACCATATCGAATGAGTCGGGCATGGATACCGATGGGTCATCTTTCATTCTGCATTACACAATCTTCTCTCTCAGTTCAACATTTCACCGTCCAACGTTGCCACTTCTTTCAATGTATCTCAATACATTCAAAATGGACAACACATCCAAAATAATCCAATGGAACTGCCGCAGTCTGGTGAAAAAAAAGAGTGACGTTATTTATATTTTAAACAAATATGAGCCCTTTGCCTTTGCCTTAGCAAAGACTTACAAAAGAGAGGATAGATCTGATGGGTATGGTGGGGTTGCTATACTTATCAAGAATTCTATCCCTTTCTCTATAATTTCCTTACCTCCTCATAGTGAGGAAATTACAATGGGGAAGGCAACTGTCAAAATGGCACTGTCGTAGCTAGTTCCTAACACAAGCTAATAGTACAAGGCGTGATGTGATTTTATTTTATTTTAGCGAAAATTTAAGCGTTGTTGTGTTCCTAGATACTCCGAAATTGGAGTCAACAATTTCCCGAATGCCCCTAAACTTAGAAGATTGTGGTTTAAAGCTATACCTAGAGATTTTTTTGAGTTCGAATTTGATTCGAAAACATTCTGAAGAAAGTGATTACTAGGAAATATTCAAGGTTTAACATTCTGACACTTTCCATGTCAAGTACTTGATATAAAATACTGAAGTCACCGAAAATAACGAAATTGTGAAATAAAATGAAACTCATGAATGAACATAAAATGGATTGAATGAACGAAATGTCAAATTTATTGAAGGCCGTAGGGACCTAGCTATGGTCACGCCATCTACAATTAGCTTTGCCCGACCTTCCCCATTCCCTCACCTCCGTGGTGGGACTCTGAGTGCACAGAATCAAGCAAAAAACGTAAAGAGGCTGAATACAACTATAACCTTGATATGTCTGACATTAATTTTGAAATCGTTACTAATTCAATAAATGAAACCAACAAACTTTTTAAGACGAAAAAATTTGATTCTTGGCGTAGTTTTTGGTCATTAATTTCGCCGAAAACTCACACTACGATTGTCTGGCGCAATATTCGCAGATTTAGGTCCATTTTTATAACAACCCTTCTCCTATTCCCGTTTCTATAACTAGTGAATTTTTAGATAAATTAGCCCCTCCGTTTGTACCTGAGAGTTTTAACCATAACCTGTCTGTCGTAGCCATTGAGTACGACACGACACTAGACCTACCATTCACTCTCACTGAATTAAAGGGTGTTATTCATAAAACCAAGGATTCTGCACCAGGTATCGATGGCATCCCGTACTCCTTTTTTGCTTACTTAAATGAGGACGTCCTCTGTTATTATTTAGATCTTATTATTCTATTATGAAAACAGAGAACATCCCTGTTCAATGGTATTGCCATTCCTTAAACCAAATAAAATTCCAACTGACGCTACTTCATACCGTCCCATAGTTTTGTCTACAATTCTGATGAAATTAGTGGAACACTTAATTAAAAAGGTAAAAGTACAACTGACTGTTTAAGTATTTTCACAACTGATATTCGGTTATCCTTCTCTAATAACCAATCTACCGTTGCAGTTTTCCTTGATATTAATGCAGCATACGTTAATGTTGTTTTATCAGATTTACAAAATAAACTACAAGCCTCAAAAGTCCCATTGAATTTGTCGAATTTCATTATTAATATCCTGACTGAACGCTCTGTTAACATGTTATTAGGAGATCAAGAATTATCTCGTCTGGTATGGAGAGGTCTCCCACAGGGTTCTGTGCTTAGTCCCATTCTTTACAATATTTACACATTTGATTTAGACACGTCCTTAGCTAATCATGTTAAGGTTCTTCAATATGCCGATGATTTGTTATTATATTCTTCAAGCAAATCTATTGAACAAGCAAGCTGTGCTATCAATTCTGCTTTATATACTTTGGAGTCATGGTTACATCTTAACGGTTTGGATTTATCCACGTCTAAAAGCGCAGCTTTTTATTCACTCGGAAGAGAAATATTCCCTTAATAAATCTCTTTTATAGGGAAATACCTATTCCAGTTAAAGACAAATTCAGATATCTAGATATAATAATTGACCGTAAATTAAGTAGTGTTCCTCATTGTGCATATATTGTTAACAAATGTGAAAATCACCATATATGCTCAGGTGCCTCTCTGGTGTATGGTGGGGTGCACATCCCTTTTCTTTGAAACACGTTTACAACGCAATCATCAGAAGCACTCTAGACTATGGATTGTTCGTTCTCGAACCTGGAAGTGCTATGGCATTTAAAAAATTGGATCGCATCCAGTCCAAGGCACTACGCATTATTTCGGGTGCCATGAAGTCTAGCCCCATTAATGCACTCCAAGTTGAATGCGGGGAAGCTCCTTTACATCTTAGAAGGCAATTTCTATCTGACAAATATTTGTTCCGGATTCTTCTAAGCTCAACTCATCCTCTTATTCCTAAACTGGACTCTTTAGTGTTGCAGATTGAATCTTCAAATTACTGGTCCCATAAACGTGCTCCTTGTTTAGTTGTAAGCTATAAAAAAATCCTATCACTTGCTTCTCCTATTCATCGTTCCAATAAAGTTCCGCTATTTAGCAGTAGCTATGAGAGTTTACAATTCAGTCCCATCATAAAATATAAGTGTGTAAGTAAATCAGATCCCAATTGCCATTTAAGTTTTAACCGTTTTCTGGCTGAACACCTAGAGAACCACCATATATTTACGGATGCTGCGAAGCGTTCTCCGACGGGTTGTGTTATCTGTCGGGTATTCTCAATACAACATCGTACAAAAAATAAAACTGCCACCTGAGACTTCTGTTTTTACGGGGGAATGTTTTGGCATTTTAAAAGCCATAGAATATACTCGTGTTTTAAAGCTTAAAAAAACTTAAATTTTTACTGATTCTCAAAGTGCTCTTCTATCCATCAATAAATCTCCTTTCGTACTCAAACCGCAGTTGCCAATCATTTATTTAATAAGAGAATTTGCGTTCCGAACCATCTCTGAGGGAAATACACTGCAGTTTGTGTGGATTCCGGCCCATGCTGGAATCCATGGCAATGAAGCCGTTGATGCGGTGCAACGCGGGGACTTAGTTCCTTATACAAACTTTTACTTTGACCTCGAGTCTTTACCAAAGACTTTTCTTCGGAAAACCTGTAAGGAAGCTTGGGATATCGGAAGCAAATCGAAAGTTCATTATTTTTCATTTATTCAACCAGACGTTCCGGAAAAACCGTGGTTTGGCAGGGCAAAGTTTGGCAAGATGGGTCTCCATTCTGATACGGATGAGATTGGGTCATGTCTGCTCTCCAGCCCATCTTGCCAAACTTCATATCATCGACGACCCCATTTGCCTGTATGGCACAGACGTAGATGACTTAGATCACATTTTTTTCTCCTGTCCCTTATAAGATCGTTCATCCTTTCTCAGTAACCTCTTGTCCCTTCGTACTCCTTTTCCTACCTCAATACTTTCTTTACTTTGCACAAATAGCTTTCCTTTATATAAATGTATAGTATCTTTCATTACTTTAAATAATATTAAGTTGTAATTTTAGTTCATTATTCATTATAGTATCACTGTTGTAAATACTGATCCTATAGATTTTATCCCTAAATCCCGTGATAACTTATTATAGTTATATTTTCGTTTCCCTAGCTTTGTTTCCTTCGCAATAAAATAAACGTGACATTGGCTGAATGCACAAACCGTGCGAAGCCAAAAGAAAAAACAAAAACTAGTAACATAACAGAAATCTATTTTAGAAAGTCAGACGAGACCACAGAGTACAGAGTACTTTTATTATACGAGACTGACTCGTCTAGCGATCTTGTCGATATCGGCGATATTTTTTAACCTGTGCCGGTCCTATGTCAAACAACATTGACTGGCGGATTATGACAAATTGAAAATTTCCATTGCAATTTTCAGCAATTTTTCTTTTCTTTCACTTAATTTTTCATTTTTTATTTGATTTATAACTCTAGTAGTAGTAGTAGTAATAGTTGATAAAATGACCTTATTTAGATTAAAATCTGCTCCGTTTGTGTTAATAGAAGATGATGGTAACAAAAATATATTACCTTTACTGCTAGAGCTTGTGCGGGAAGAAAAATCTGTCAACTTATTTAGTTATGAACAACCTAGCAGCCTTTGGAGAAATGTCTTCAAAAACCATTCCAACGTTAACTACTACGATGAGTTTAATTCTGACATGTACAGTAAATATGTAAGTGGCAAGAGTTCATTGATAATAGATTCAATAAACCAAATGGCGCTTTGTATGGGTTGGAACAAGTGTTTGAAGTACTTAAAACAATTACAAAGTGATCCTAATGTAACTAGACTATTACTAATATTGCACAGAGACTGTCTACCACACAGTTCCAAACTACAAACACATCTAAATCATTTGGTATATGTTGTGATAACATATGATAAAACAAACCCACTCAAAGTATTGGTTAAACTGAAGAAAGGCAGCAAGGTTATAAGAAGTGAAGAAATTATGTCATTTGACAGTATAGCATCAACATTAACCTTAAGTTCTGTTATAAGACAGGAGAAAAAGGAAGAGGAACCTGAAAAGCCATTGCCTATAAATCTGTCCACATTTAAAATAGAAGTAGACCAAAATGAAAAGATACAGAAGTATAACTTGAAACTGCCATATATGAGTAAGATCCATGAAGGCGAGAGTAAGGTCTACTACGAGCCTGATGCAGTAGATGACTGGGATGAAGAAGACCCTGATGAGGATCTTGATATTTAAATAAAGTATTTAAATCAACATAAAACCTTTGTGCATTATATTGTTCAATATCATCACACTTCATCCCTGCTTCCTTATCCATGCTACTTTACCCTTTCACATACTTAAATGTTCCTAGTTCTAGATACCTACTTATTTGCTCATTTAGATGTTTGTTTGTATTTCATAAAATTTTCATGAAACAATTGTTTTGCACTTTGCTTTTGTGAATTTCATAGGAGAAAGTACTCCTTGAAAGGTAGTTTTGGAAAATTAATCATTACAATCTTTGTTATTTACCCAATTTTGTATTTGTGCCCAAAAAATTTAGTTTATAAACCCAAGGAATAAGATTTTTGATATAAACGATGTAATAAGTAAATTTTTGCAAAATCGTTTGCTATAAAATTCAAGTTTCCCTATTTAGTGGTTTTGGCTGTACGAGTCTTACGAACGTACCCTGTTCTATATACCCTCGGCGGTTTCACTTTCACCCACGTAAGTCTCGATCCCGTGGGAATATTGGGACAAAAGTATCCTATGTCGTATTCCAGCAGGCAATACATGTTTGTCATAGTTGGCCGAGCTAAGGCGAGTACCAACATGTAGGCTGGCTCCACACGTTGGTCCCAACGCCACTCGTCCATATGTGTATCTAGAAAATAGCATTGGCCCCAACGTTGGAGCGACCGTTGGTAGTTGCCGGCGCGTGTCGGTTTTATCAAAGGAATGTGTGCCAACGTTCGCGACCCGTTCATATACTGGCGATTTGCTCAGTCCTGTTGCAACCACAGAGTACATTGGTTGCAACACGCTTCGAGTGCGTACGTCGAGATGTCGTCAGCAACAAATTCGCCACCCGCATGGACAAATTAAAAAGTTCTAGAATTTATAAATAGACCAGGCGCATCCAATAATATGGAACGCATCTCGGAAGGATCATACAAAATAAAAATTTAATAGCCGATGCATGGCGCACTATTCAACAGAATATGGGAATGATTTACTCGATTAAAGAATTTAAAAAAAGCGAGAATCATCGATGAGCACATATCGCCTTTATAGAAAAAAAAATGTGATTCTTCTCGTTCTGGTTCATCGACCGATATTTTAAACCGAATTGGTTCGCTTATATGATCTAATGGACAGCTTTCTTGCTCCGGTCTATGATAAAGATAATTTTATTTGTCAAAACATGCCTAAACATGCAAATAAGGCATGCAGGATGTCACAATATAAATCTTTCGCACGTACATGTTTCACCCGTAAGGCGTACAAATTAACAAAAATACAAAATTAAATTGAAAAAAATTCAGATAATGTCATTCAAAAAGTCATCTATATTATAATAACACTTGTCTGTTAATAAATCTCGAACCTTTTTTTTTTAAACAAATTTACCGGCAAATCTTTACATGACTGTGGTATTTTATTATAAAATTTTAGGAGCCATAAAGCAAACGCTTTTTCCCATTAATACAGTCTTGGACGTGTGCGAACACAGTTGATTATTGTCACGTCTGTTCCGTCCGGGGGAAGGTGTCAGCTAGTCGTGGAAACAGATGTTGATTTACTCTAACAAATGCCGCGATTTCAAAAATATACAGAGATGGTAGAGTTAATAATTTGAGTTTTTTTTAATTATGGCATACAGCTGTCAGTTGACTTCAAATTGCACATCGCACGAATGCATCTTTTTTGCGCCTTAAACGCTATTGCTTTGTCTGTGGAATTTCCCCAAAATATAATACCGTAGCGCAATAACGATGCTACTAGACCATGATACGCTGTTACTAAGGCATCTGTGTTTAGCTCTGGGGCTTTAGTACAGAGGTAAGTTAAACATGAATAAATTACCTATTACTTTTTTATTTATTTACATATTCATAAACAAAATCATTAAAATAAGACAAATTGCTTTGGTTATTTGCATCCACCTGTACCCTAATTGCGTAATCGGAATCTGAATCGTTTTGAAACAGATTGCTAATCCATTGCTTCCTAGGTTAGATAAAAAAATCTGCTCAACAATGTAAATAACGCAATGAATGTTGTTGAACTGTCAAAATCAAACCGATTAGTCGTAATCGTTTACGAAAATGTGTTACGCAATTAGGCTGCTGTTCTATCCACCATAAGTACATAAGTTGATAAGTATTCAACATAAGTACTAATTTTGTAGGTATAGGTAGGTTATTTATTAATGTGAGTAAAGGGATGATGCAAATTCATTTCGGATTTCTCTTGCATTTTCTGTTGCTCTTCTATGTATTTGATCTAGTGACGTTAATTGTAGCTCTTGTAAAACATTATATATGTTACCCTCTGGCATATACATGCGTCGAGAGTACTCGCTGTTTAAAAAAAAATATGAAGTACAACGCAAGTGAGTGTTATAATAGATGCTTTTTCGGGTTGGAGCAGCATTTTGGTTTTTAACACTCGAAAGTCATTATTCCAAATGCACATTCAATCACAACACGAGCGCGTGAGAGTCGGCTATTGAATTTTCTGTTTCGTCAGCCAGCTGCCGGTGTGCCAGAAAACGGTTTCATGATTATATTAGTGCGGGGTCGTGGGACCACTGAATAAGTGGTTTCGTGCCTACCTCACAGACCGGACACTGCGGACGGTCATTGACGGAGTCGTTGGGGAGCCCAAACACGTCACATGTGGTGTGCCAACCGGTTCCGTGTTTGGTCCCGTCGGATACATAATCCATGTCAACAGTATGTATAATGTAGTTCGTAAGTGTCGCATATATATGTATGCTGATGATACCTGTCTAGTTTATGCTGATAAGGATTTGAATTTAATATGCGATCTCCTTATCTTAAAAAAAACGAACGGCCGCCGCGCATAGTGGGGCATAGCTATGAGTGTTTGCACAGTGATGAACTGACGTTGTGTAAGTGTGCAAATATTGATGTGGTGGAGGAATACAAGTACTTGGGTTTAGTTATAGACAACAGCTTCTCATGGAAAACACACATTATACACTTATGTGACAAACTCAGGTTCGTGCTTGTAAAATTCCACCACCTTAGTTTTGTGCTGGATAGGGCAACTTTGTACATGATCTACTATGCACTGGTGGACTCACTGCTTTCACTGGTATGCTATGGTAACACGTTTAAAACATATTTGGATAAAATAAAAAAATACAAATAAGATTCATGAAGCTATTAGTAGATAAAAACACAAAAAACCGTTATAAAAGTAATGATTACGAAGACTTGATTTTGGAATGTAAAATGCTGCCGGTTCA
Organism: Dasypolia templi; assembly: GCA_963555695.1. NCBI lineage: Eukaryota > Metazoa > Arthropoda > Insecta > Lepidoptera > Noctuidae > Dasypolia > Dasypolia templi. The sequence continues at coordinate 16,315,897 of OY743155.1, forward strand.
TGAGAGGGTAGTGTTGTCAGTAGCATTGGAACAGTATTGTTGTGATGAATTTAAAAGCAATATTATTCGCACAAGATCGCAAAGGAGCAAAATATGAGAAGATTTGTAGTGCCCACTTGCAATAACTACTATGGCCGAAGGTGTAGAAATTTTCTAGTTCCAACTATTTTTAATAACCTTCCAGCCGATATAAACAGCTGTTTCATAAAAACAGCTTTTAAAAATAAAATACAGAATTATCTCTTTCATTTTTTTTGTCAAAATCTCACTATAGAGAACTTTTAAAATAAAATAAAAATCTGGCATTTCTGTTGCATAAAAAAAAAGATGTGCAAAAGAGTCACATAATCTTAAGGTACGATAGACAGTTTGGCATAAATACTTACAGGTGAAAAAGTGTAAAATAAGTGTGTATGTAAAAAAAAGGAGCTACGTCTGCCAACAAACTGCTTTGTAGTTTGGCAGAGGTAATATGTTTTGTAAAAAGATTATTTTTTGTGAATAAACACTTTTTCATTTTCATTTCATTTGCATTAGATAATCCAAAAGCTCCATCTGCCACAAAAACAGGGCAGAGGAAGATGTCGGTCAGGTAAAGGAGTGTCTTGCGGAAAATTGGAATTAGAACCGTATAATTTGTTATAGAGAAACTCCACTGTCACTCATCCGTCCATGTGTTCCTACGACGGCAAATAAAAAGTTGCAGTCACTATCAGCTACTGCTAGTAATTCTATACTGAAATTGTGTTTAAAGTCATAGAACTCTGATCCACTATTAACAGGTTACTCTATTTTGATATGTTTGCCATCTATAGCACCCAAGCAATGTGGAAATTGCCATTTTGTTTCAGTCTCTAGCAACTTCAAGCCATCCTTGTTCACTTTGAGGCATCTGAAATAGAGAAAACATTTGGAAATTAACGTGTGGTGTTTTAATTTATGAAGTTTCCTGACGAATACAGCATTCAAGGTACCTACCTAATAGTAATTTGTCAACTGGCAATACTTCCAAACAGTTAAAAAAACTGCGAGGATCAGAAATTTCGGAAGTACAAGTTCAAATGAAGACAGCTGTAAATGCCCTTAAAATATCGCAGATCGACCCTGCTGATCGCGCACTGAAGTGGATGTGGTAGATTTATATTGTCAACTACTGGCCAATAAATATATATATAAAAAATGAACAACAAAAAAGGGAGATTTATAATGCACGACATAGACGAACTTCTTTATCAGAAGCGAAAGGACTCTTACTTAAATAATAGTACCTAGCCCTCGTACGCAAGATCTACCCCGGATTCCTTGGCACCTACACAATCTCCGTCATCACAGGGGTTGACATACGGTACCCTACCCCCTACCCCAGATCCCGTGCGTTACGCACCTACACCATCCCCTTCATCTCAGGTGTTACCAAGCACTGTATATCAGGTTGCTGATGATTATACAATTGTACCAACCAAATTATATCCAAGCAGAATATGCGACAGATCCTTCTACCTCGTCCACCTATAATCAAAGTGTGACAATTATATCAAATGACATTGCTTCACAGGCACTTGCTCTCTATAAGATACAAAACAAGAACTAAATGCTTATGAAAGACTTGATTACTTTATCAATTTTTCTCAATAAACGTGGTTTTGATTTTTAATTTATATACAAATATATATATTATTTACAAAAGAACGTAATGCCTCACATAGCGCTTTACAGACTTCGGGCACGACTACTGATGTAACTTGTGGGGAAATCTTAATAAGTAATGAAGACTTGAATGAATCTCCAGTTGCTAAAAATCTAAGTGTCACAGCAAGGCGTACTTTAGCTGGTATTGATTCTCTGAAAACCGTTTCTTGTTTTTTTATCTATGGTCCAATCAACTGAAGAAGGTACCTACCTATTCGAAGTCTATTGAAGACATACGACAAAAGTTATCAAACTGTTCTGAGGGCTCTTGATTCAAAAATAAACATAATTTAATATTAAAATGTCTTCTAAAGAAGTGCTAGAATTGAGTGTATAGTCTTTACTTACTGGTACCGTGTTTTATGATGCGTTGTCATCCACCATCTTTTTTCAATAACAAATATGAAATAAACGCACTCAGTACTGCAAAAGCGCTTAGAGCAATTGTGATTTCAGTATCGGACATCTTCACATTGGCTCTGACGGAAAGGAACTAGTTTATTAGCCAACGTGTGTACGCTTCTCCAAATTAACCGACCAACGTTTGTACTAGCGTTGGGGCCCAACGTGTGGAGCCGGGGATAGACAGCCCATTTGTCGAACCGCGCCATTGTTCGTCAACGCTCGCCTAGCTGACAGAGTGCAGGCGAGCGCCAACGTTATACGGTTATTGCCTCACCACCCCTCGGGGTCGCTCGCTGCTTCGTTACTCGTCTCATTTCGGAGCACTTCGGTCGGTTTTTCTGCACAAATTAAAGGCACTCGCTTTGTATCAAATTGCCTACGCTCGCGTTGCCTGAGGATTGGCTAACACGTAGACAGTAGCACTCGCCTTGTATCAATTTGCCTACGCTCGCGTTGGCTGAGGCAAGGCTAACATGTACTGCCGGCTTTACAATTGCTGGATTTGTGCCAGCTGGAGAAGTGACAATTGACCCTTTAACACTTTCATTTTGATCTATGTTGTCAAGCAGACGAATTTTTCAAACCTACGAAGTACCTAAATGTAAAAAAGAAATGTACTAGGAATATTCTTCAAAACCCACGAGTTGTGATACCATGCAACTAGGGCGAAGCGGGGAAATTGCGTTACACACTCGGTAGTAATGGCTTTCATTTTGAAAGTTCAACAACATTCATTACGCTATGTAGGTGTTGAGCAAGCAAATTTTTTGAACCTATGAAGCAATGGATTAGTAATATATCCTTCAAAATTACTCAGATCTAGTACAAGAAGGAAAAGCCGTTTTAGCCTGAAAGCGTAACAAAGTAACATACAAACAATCACATCACTCACACTATGTCACAAAATTAGCACCTCACCGAAAATAAGTTTCAGTCATTTCCCGCCATCAACGAATACATTAAACCCAATTAATAGTATTAGTCACTTAAAAGTTTAAATTGCTCAGTTTGCAATCAAGACGTCTACTACTTTAAACCATGATGTTTCGCGGATTGGTTCATAATAACTTTAACTGTATCGAACTAAGTAATAATATTTCTTAAGTTGTGCCCAGAACTGTAATAAGACAGGAGGTGCGTGCCAGTGTTGGCCCAAAGTTAATCTGATTAACGATTAAAAATTAATGATTAAAATCATAATCATTTTAAATTTGATTATGATTAATTAATCTTAATCAAATTTTTTGATTATGATTTTAATCATAATCTTTAATCGTTAATTTGATTAACTAATAACTACTTATTTATTTATTGGAAGAGCAACACCAACTGCTTAAGCAATACATAAATATGCTACTTCATAAGCAGTAATAAATAAACTAAAATGGAATTCTGTATAAAAAACAATTAATTCAAAATGTAAACATTCCTTATTCCAATTTCACAGACTTTTACTGCGTAAACACCGGGGAGGGGGTGGGACAGAGGTACATCGCGTTAGCTTCTCACTTTCTCGTCTTATATAGCACTAAACTACTATTAAGTATATGTTTAACACTATCTGGCTGAAAGACGCTCGCTCGCACTCGGTTGGCGATATTTTTTCAGATTTTGCAACTTTTTGTGATATTGTTTCACAGTGATTAACTTAAAAACAAACATGAATTGTGATGATGACTCTAATAGTAGTGGTGTTTTGATGGATGTACTAGTTTATAATCAAGTTAATCAATTAATGATTAGTGATTAATGATTAACGTCAATAATCATGATTAAGATTACTTTTTGAATCTGATTAAAATTAATCAAATTAATTAATTGATTAAAAAAATAATTGATTAATGCCAACACTGGTGCGTGCTTACCCGCTTTTCGAATCCTCATTCTTTCTACTACACAGAGGATTTGTTTAAGACGCTGAACTGGGAAGGATGCGGCATTAACGTTAGCGTTGAGATTTGCAGATGACATCGTCCTACTTGCTGAATCACTACTGCATGACCTGCAGCATATTATGCTGAGACGTAGTTGATTCTTCTGTACGCATTGGTCTCCGGATAAACTTGAACAAAACCCAAATTATGTTCAACGATCACGTTACTCCGGGACCGATTGCTGTCAATGGCGGTGCTCTCGAAGTTCTTTCCAAACTTTGCAGTTTGGTAAGAACAACTTTGAGAAGGAGGCTAACAGAAGAATTCAGCTGGGTTTGGGCAGGCTCGCGCATTCCGCAGATCCAAAAGAAAGTCTTCAATCAGTGCGTCCTGCCTATTAAGACCTACGGAGCCGAAACGTGGACACTCACGGTACGTCTGGACTATAAATTCAAGGTCGCTCAGCGAGCTATGGAACGAGCTAAGCTTGGAGTCTCTGAGGGATAGAATCCGGAATGAGGTGATCCCGCAAAACCAAAGCTGTCGACTTAGCTCACATAATAAGCAAGCTGAAGTGGCAATGCCACCGTTAGCCGTAGAACCGATGACCGTTGCGGTAGACGTGTTCTTGAGTGGAGACCGCGAATCGGCAAACGTAAGGAAGGACGCCCTCAGGCTAGGTTCAGCGACGATCTTCGAGTTGCCGAGAGTTGAGCTGAATGGCGTGCGATTGGAGAGGCCAATTTCGACTGCTGTAGGCTGATGATAAAGCATTTTAATGTGAAATATTCTGAATAATTCGATTGATATGAACTTTTAGTTGCGTCAAAAGAGGCATCGACAACGCGCGAAAAATGAATGTGCTTAGTATTGAGATAAGTTTATAAGATGAAAAAGGATTACATACGTATCTTACAAGCTGAAACCTTCCCTTTTCCATCTAGACCTCATCGATTACTTCCTTGTGTTTGGTAATGCGGACATGGACTTGGATTGATGTTTTTGATCAGGTGTTTTAGACAAACCCTTGGTTACAAAGAATTCACTTTTTATTCGTTTTTCTATGTTCTGTTACAATTTTGCGATTTTTTTTTATTTCTTAGCCACGTTACTTGCCATTACACAATTATGTAATAAAGTAGAAATTCAAGTACGTGCAAGTTAATTTTATTAATGACACCGTAATTACATCACCATATTATCTCAACTCTTAAATTATGTATCATAATTACTCGTTCAGTGATTAATTTTCATGACCTAACAAACTAAACAGTTAATAAATGAAGAAAAAAAAACAAATACAAAGACCCGGTTACGAACCTCCATCGACACAATGCTATAGTAAAAATAAAATAATTATTACAATATTTCAATACACAAATTATAACCCAAAATTGAGGAACAAAACAATTTTTTCTTCCAACTCTAATTCCGAAAAATTATTTAATATTATGCGAGCCGATATCGTATGTACACACAAGCCCGGATAAATCTTACAATGAGACAAAAAATACATACTAGCAATTTAAATACTGCGGATTAATCAAGCGACGCCTACGCGCGGTCCACGGGCTCGAAAACGAGGCGGAGACGGCGCAAAAACAATAAGAAGCTATCTTTCGATATACATAATAAAGCTAACAAAATATACGATAAAAATGATTTACAACCTCATATAACCTAACAAAATGTCTGCAGTTTCATTTACAATTTCATCACACTGCTTTAAAAGGAGACAAGAGACTGCTTGTAAATATCGGGGCACACATAGGGAACGGGCTTCGGGACGATACATATACACACGGGACCGGGAGATGAGAGTACGCGGTAGTATAGGGTTGCTAGAGCGCTTAATCGTTCTTCAACTCCTTGAGTCGTTCTTCCCTCGGCCGCGCGCCGCCGAATATCGACTGCGTCTGACTGGTCGACGCTAGAGAGTTCACTGGCTCTTTTACCGTCCGAGGCGCAAGTTTCAACTTCGGCCTGCCTGACGTGTCTGGAAAAGAAATAGTTAGGGAGCTGAGGACGGGACCAGCAGATCTGTTCATCGAAACTAAACTACTCACAGCTCAACTACATTCAAGTGGAACAAATGACTAAAGGCAATCTACAATCTTGCAAAACTACGAACAGACATTAGCTATGTCGCATGCGTTATATGTTCAGGTATCTGTATTTTGAACAAGGCGGTCATAGCCTTGAATATTCTATTTTTATCATATCAGAAATTCTACTCTACATTGAAAGAACTGTTAAACGACCTATTGTATGTTCTAAAAATACAACAACTACAAACAATCGTGTCTGACATGCAATTTGCTACTTAACAAAAACTTGACTATATAATTATCTACTTATAAAATAAAGTTCCTCAAGAGTGTATCGTTACTAATAATGGCGTCTGCACAGCGTACAGATCACTTTTAAAAATCGTACCCGAGCTCCCTAACCAAAATACACTAATTAGAAACACAAACAAAACAGCAATAATAAATTTCTAGTCAAATTCCATGCGAGTTACATGCGAGCACGCGCCATGTGACTTATACCATTGTTAAGACAATGGTATAAGTCACATGGCGCGTGCTCGTGCCTTATGAGGCATACATTGCAATGATTGACACGCGTTAGTGAAATGTAACATTTATGCAAGGAAAAGTATCATAATTTGCTTGATGGGCTAATAATAATGCCATATTATTCTGAACTAGTCAGGGTTTTATCAGTTCAGGATTCTCGAAAACGCATCGTTTATGGTCTAGTCGTTCAAATAGGTAACGGTAAACTCAAAAAGCGTGCAGAAATGTGATGACAATATCTGTTGCGGGTGTCCGAAAACGTTCGGAGCCGCGCGTTGCGGTCTCGAAACGCGGACAGACTCGACAAGACCAGGGTAAAATAAACATGAAGCAGTAGTACCTGGACGCGACGGCGGCATGTCTTCGAATTGCCTGCGCGGGGCGGGCGCGGGCGCGGCGGCGCGTCCCATGCGGCCCCAGTCGCCCGCGCGCGGCTCCTCGCTGGCGCCGCGCGAGGCGCGCCCCCCCTCGCGCGCGCCCTCCCGCTCCCCGCGCTCGGCCCAGCGCTCGCCGCCCCCGCCGCCTCCTCCTCGCTCACGCTCTGCAACACCATCTGTTATTTGGAAAAACAAATTTTTGAGGTAAGGACATAGGTCTGCCCAACATCGAACTGTCGTCAGTAGGGCTTACGTTTTTTTCTGAACAAGTGCGCTATCGGAACGCAATGGTTACGAGATGTTGATAGTTTACCACGAAATCAAATCTCAAGCGGGCACGTATTACTATACGCGTCCGCTTGTGATACAGACAAGTATTTACCCAATAACGACAGTTTGAACAACCTACCACCCTATTTTCATACCCGACGCTAAACAGAGCTTTAGTGAATATTCATGCCACCACAATAAATGCTACTTACCATTTTTTCACGTTTCTCTTTCTGTGTCTAACTAAACAAAATAGTCTTCACGCTTTTGTACAAGTAAACTATGTAAAATGCCACTGATGGTTTTAATTTAAACTGGATTTAAATGAAAGACAAGCCTCAACATGCAGATTTCCTAAGATTGTTGGCTTCAATGAACCATCTATCATTTTATTTCCATTGGAATAATGTGGATTGTTGGAAATTATTGTGACAGCATGAACACTCACTGTAGGCCAGCAAGTGTCGCCCAAAAGGGATTTTTCCTGTAAGTAAAAACATATGACTCACACCACTCTTACACCACACAAAACGAGAAGTAAAGAGAAAACTCAAGACAAAGGAATTTCACAAAATGTCCATAATTCATTTTAGTAAAAAAATATGTTAGAGTTAGATAGGTAGATAGAAATCACTCACAGAACACCCAATTACTCAGTCAATTGGTTGGTGAGTAAAAAGTAAAACATACATTTATCCAGCACCCGAATGAAACCAGGACCCAAAGCAAATGATATTAATGTCACCCACAAACCAGATAGGCAGGCAGCTAATTATTCAATGTGTTTGTACCCACGTCATGGCAATTTCAATCTGTATGAACTATGAATAAAACCGTAAACGAATGTAGTCCCCAATTTATTCGCGTAAATGTTGTTATTAAATTTTATGAAGTTCAAAGCATGGATATTATCCAAGAAACCAAACACTAATAAAGATTGGTTTCCTTACAAATTAAATAAATCTAACTAACCCGTTGTTCCTGAAGCTGTTACACTACCTTTAATTTTCAGTACAAGTATGAGGTGTGTCCGAATGTTAGTAATGAGGCGATGTTACCATGAGCGAGCCCTCCACCCTGCTGGCGCGGCGCGCGGCGGTCGAGCCCATCGAAGTGGTCGTACGTACCGCGGCCACCGCCGTCCCGCCGGAAGCCGCCGCCGCCGCCGCCGCCGCCGGGCCGGCTGCCGTCGCGCCCGCCGTCCCGGCCGCCGCCACCGCCGCCGCCGTCTCGCCGGCCGCGGTCGAAGCCTCCCCTGTGACATCACTGTGTTACAACACCGTACAACGACCACAACCCGGAGAAGTGAAAAAATTCAATGCATTATCTGCGCAGGAACATTGCTCATAACATGGTGACGGATTCACCGCGTCTTTCACCAGCAGGGTTTTCTTTCTTAAGTCCCGTACTCGCAAAATGAGTAATTAAGTCGGCAGGAAGTCTTTTTGCACTTCATTTGTTAAGCAATTCGTGCTCCACTTTCAGCTGGATTCAAAGATGATTCCTGCTGCCGACAGAGCCAAAGCAAGCAAAATGGCTAAATTGTGTTGTCCGGCTCTTGCTGCAACGGCAAGAATATCCGCGGAAGCCCGGTAAGTACTGATTTAGGGCGATGTGGTAGCTAAGCGACAAAGCCTTTTAATCACATTAAAAAAAAAAAAAAAAACCTGATTAATTTTAAAAATAAATTCAAATAAATACATACCATTACGCTTTGCTCATAACTTAACGTCTTTTGAACTGTAACCAATTCAGTAAATAATGTTTAAACTAAAAGAAAATGTTGAGGCACTCACCGATCATTTCTTTTTTCTTCAGCCACATCAATTTTAATAAATTGCCCATCTACATTTAGAATGCCATTCATTTCAATTGCTTTTATCAAATCCTCAAGGTATTCAAACTCCACATAGCAGAATCCTTTGAATTTATCTGTTTCTCTATCCATCACCAGCCTCACATTTTTAATTGTTAAGTCCTGAAACAATAATGTTTATTGGTTATTAATAGCAACAAGCATGGCCTTGAACCAAAAATTCAAAGACATGATATTCATGCATGGTGAACTATGGCGCATCTCAGAGAGAGTCTTCTCTGTGTTACGCAACTGGGGTACTGTGGCCCAGCAGTGGAAATATTATAGGCTGATAATGCTAATAGAAAATTAGTGCAGGTTATATTGTGCTTTTGTATTGTTTTGGCGTTCAGCAAAGAGTTTCTAATTTTAACTACTTCACAATTTTTTTGTTTAGATTAATTCATCAGTTTTGTTGACCTCAGTATGTATGAATCAATCACAGTTTGTGCTGCAAGATAATGTTTATGTTTAGCCTCATGATAAATGTGCGAAAATGTAGATTCCTAGGTAGATAGCAGCTTCAATTTCTAGCATATACCCAGGAGCGGGTTTTTAAAAGACTGAATTGTGAATATTGTTAAAGAATTATGACTATGGGAGGAAATTTAAAATTAAATCTAATTTCAATGTCTTGATTGGCTAAATTTTAAGACCATCTGATGATAATGAACTAGAATTTGATACAGAATAAAATGGTGTACAAACAAAATTATGTAGAGTAGATAATACACCTCAGGAAGTATTATATCACTAGTGACCTGAAGACTATCTTCTATTATAAGAAAGGAGATGTGTTTACAATAGCTCTGTAAACATATTATGTCATGCCCTCACTTGCCCAGTCACAAGGGTTAGCATCTATGTTAATAGTTATTTTAATGAGTATTATTTAGTCACACTAGCTGCCTGCCTGGTTTACAGCCTATAGTAACATAAGTAAAGTAGGCATATTAGCTAAGCATACATTCTATATTATTAGCTGATTCTTTAATCAACATTTAAGTTTGGTTTAGATTTATGTATGTATTGCAAATACCTATTGTAAGTGATAGGTACATCAAATTCAACTGGATACATTATAAATAAATGTAAAGAATGATAATAGCCTAAAATTAATTGCAATTTTGGTAAATTCATCAAAGAACTTCAGCAAAGGTACTAAAAGCTGAAATCATTTGTAGAGCAGTATGAATAAAGTTTGTTGTTGCTTTAACTATTGCATAGCATAATGAGATGAATGTTATAAATTCTAATTTGTTTCGGTCTAATACATTTGTTATATAGTAAAACTGATGTAAGTCTCTTCATCTTAATGTTTATCACATTAAAATCGGAAACTGGAATAGTATTTAATATATTTTTTTTTATGATGAAAGGCATTGCACATTATTTCATGGTCATGCAATACTATTATAGGATATTTTATCATAGTGGTTTGATTATATATTAAATTCAGTGGAGCAGCAGACCACATGTAGTGTAACAACACAGATATCCTTTATACTGTGATACACCACAAACAGTGAAGCCAAGACAATACGAGGGTAGGTAATACTTACAGGGAAAATCCTATTAATGTCGCCTTGAATAATTCCAAAAGGCAAATTCCCGACGTAAGCCTTGTATGGAGGCTCGGTAGGAAGAGGGCGGCCACCGAGCGTTCTTCTGCCGCCACCGCCACCATAATCCCTGAAACGAGCACCACAATCGTAGGTCATTCATAACCTATAAAATCTGAAACACACACTCCCGACTCAAAACAAATGGTCACAGACACTTCGTAGCACCCGATAACATTGGAGAAATAGATATAACTTTCCAAGCTTATGTAAAAATCTTATTTTCATTCAATGTTATCGGAAAGCAAAAACATGTTTTATTTTTCGATAAGAAACGTCGGATCCCGCGGCATTTATGAAAATAGCAAATTAAAATCTTTAGCACGCACTGTACTATGAAATCAAGCATGATTTCTGTAGTATTTCACAATAAATACCTGGGATTAACATCATCGTATCCACTTCGACCTGCCATGTTTAGAAACATGGAACACTAAAGGCGCGCGCATCAAACTCTGGAAGCGACGAAGCGATGATTTTTTTCGCTTATCAACATTGAACCAAAATGGAACAATTACCAAAACAACTTTCGTGTTTTGTTCCGATAAATGATTAACGTAAAATGATCTTATTTTTATGATTTCCCGTTCTATACCACAATACAGACAAGATACATTTTTTTAAATCGATTCATAAAATATCGAAATCACTTCTAGATGTGTTTGATAGCCAATCACAGATATGAGATTTTTAATTTAGTCTATGGATACCCGGAAACTATCGTAAAATCGTAGTTATCATTCTTATTTCCAACCTTTGCTGAATCATATGACACCAAAACAATTCAGATAATCAACAACCAAGAAAAACTTTGGTATTAACCCTATAATTCAACATAATTTCCCAGCTTACACCGGCACAATAGCGCCCCCGAACATCTCCCAATCACCGGGTTTGTTTATTTATGGTATGGTATGGATAAGATGAGATCGATAGCAGGCTAGAAATGAGACTCGCAAAGGCGCGTTATTATTTTGATCATGCAACGAGCGCTGCGCGATGGTATTTGTGGTGAAATGATCGTAATTCGTAAAAGCAAGAAAAATTGCTTTGCTCGCTTGCATTACGATTTATGATTCTTGAGCTTCGTTCTTGAGTTTTACTGCTTAACTCGACTAAGCAAGTCCTATTTCTGTTTGAATAATATCAAAGAAAAATCTAACCTTTGTAACTCGCTTGCTCGCTCTTGTAATGTCTGATTTCCTAGTTAAAGATTTTTTCTGCATAACTCGACAAAGTACATAACTATTATTTCAGTTTGAATGATTTCTAACTATTATTCCATAACTATTATTTCAGTTTGAGCCTATTAAGTATGTGGTTTGAGCTATTCGAGAGGTTTGAAAAATAGGTATTTCAACGCAACTAATGGCCTTCGTTACAATTATAATCCAGCCGGGGCCGACGCAGTATCGCCTATGCTGACCCTCCCCCCCCGCAAATATTAAGCTGCTACCGCGCCAGGTAACTGTTAACAGTACTACTTAGTTTGTGCAGCATGCGCAACATGACCACCACAGAGCATCATTATAATACTGATGACCACTATAGAAAAACGAGTTTTGTCGACGGAAGAATAGACAAAATGACAGATGAATAAACTAACTGCTAACGCATTCACTACGGTACAACTACAACAATCAGTGGCGACATGTTTTTCGCAGTATTTCGCACCATTATTTAGTCGTATAAATGGTGATGAGTAAAAAAAATTAAAAATTTGCTCGTCTGTCGTCTCTCTATTAAGCTGTCTTAAAATTGTCAAATTCGTGATTGTGACATTGACATTTGACAAAGCAAATCGTACCTCACGAATGGCGTAAAATGTGCGTTCCATGTGGATATTTAAATTGTTGTGATATTGATACTGAATAATTGTACCAAAATGAAAGAAGAATCCGACTCTAATAAAACTCAAAAGGAGAGTAAAGTGTCTGCTTCCGTTTTAGATGCATTTGATCTTCTTAAAGCCCCGAAAGATGATGCCAAACTTCTTGGAGGGAGTAAAATCATATCACAGTTACACGGCAGTGAGGTTAGTTTTATACTACACACCGTATACAATACAATCAGATAGTTGTTTTTCATGTACATATAACTATCACAACATGTTTTGCATGAGACATCGAAAACATACGTTACTAATACATTTTTTTCTGTTTAGAATGAAAAAGATCTACAGTACGTCCTCAAAAGGCTCGTAAGGAGTTTAGGCGCCAATCTGCCTGATATGAGGACTGGATATTTTGCGACTCTGGTGGCATTGCTATCCAACTTTGAAAAAGTCACTATTCCTCAAGTGTTGGAACTCATCAAGAAAGAGCTTCATAGCAATGGCTCTTCTAAAAGTGTAAGTAAAATTATGATGTGTCAGACATTTAAAAATGATTGACCAAGATCTGTAGTGGCAGTGTCAGCAGAATGCAATAAATTGTTATATATTTTCAGGAAGTTGGTGATGTGGCTCTTGGTCAGATTTTAGTCTGTGGTGCAGTCTTCCGTTCAAGACTTTTCCTCAAATGTAGTAGTGAGGAGCAGGCGCAAGTCATTCAATTGCTGATGACAGCTGGCAAGAAGAAGTCTTATCTGAGCACTGTAGCATACCTCATATTACTTGATTTTATCAATGGTGTAAGTGGAGTGCAACACATTTTTTTTTTAATCCTGTTATTAATCCATTTTCACAGCCTAGCCTATGTCCAAATAATCAGTTATGATAAGACACAACAACAAAGCTTTGAAAATACTAAGTTACTTTAATTTTAGGTGGATGCAGAGCAGTTTGCCACACTTATATGGCCGCTCATAAAACAAGACTTCAAGAAAGATATTAAAGAACACACTCTGGATTCCCTCTACTTCTTGATGATGGTCAATTCAAAGTTTCCAGCCAAAGTGAAGCTCAGGAAATTGATAGGAGTTACTGAAATACTCTGTGAAGACAACATTCATACAGTTTCCGAGAAAATTATGGTATGAGATGAAAATGTTTTTTATTAGAGACTTTTAAAGATCTAAACCACATTATGAGTACATGCTCCTTAAATCATGTGATCAAATTCTGATGAAAGAAAACATTTTATTTTCATTTATTTATACTTTCAGACTGGAATTGATTTCAACTCAATAGGTCATCCCATCTATAAGGAAATATCTACAAACATTGCCAACTCACCTCATTTAAAACTGTTTTGGACATCGGGCATTGATAGCCAACTCGTAAAACATAACAGAAACAGAGAATTAGTAGCACTCAACATTCTTACCACTATTCTTAACAACATCAACGAAAATGTTGAAGTTATACCAGAGTTGATCAGCAGAAATTTCTTTAAACTGTTCATGGACTGGTTCAAAGGACTCCAAACAGCAAGCAAGATCAGAAGCAAGAGAGATGATGAAGATGATAACAAAATAATGATTAAAAAACAGAGAGAACTGCTCAATGCTTTAGCTAAAGCATTAAAATCGGACAAAGTTGATGATACTGTAAGAGTAGAGATATTAAAAAAACTTGTGTTAAATCCAGGTGAAATGAATTTCACTGAAATTACTGGCAATACTATTGTGAGATCAATAATTTCTGATTTAACTAAAGATGGAGTGAAAAAAATGGCAAAATTATTTAAGGGAGTACTTTTGAATACTTCAAAGAAATTAATAAAAGAAGATGTTGAGAGGAATTGGTACAATAACGAGAGATTGAAGGCAGCTGAACTCATTTCATATTTGGTAAGCCATGAATCTGTGAAAGATGATACAGAATTAAAGCTGACCTACATGAAACTACTCATGTGCTTTGGCTTCTTTAAAGTTGGAGGTGATGAGACAGTGGCCGTCAGCAGTGAGTTATCAGGTAAATGTCCATTTGCTTCATTATCAATGTCGGCACACAAATTAATTGTGTTACTAATTTAGCCTTATTTTTCTTGCTTCCAGGAGCTATCAAGTCGTGCTTCTACCGTTGTTTCACATCTCGTTTCTCGAATGTAGACAATCTAGTCACAGTTCTGTCATCTCTGAGCAGTTTTATTTGTAGTATTTTACAAAAAGAACAAGTAAAAACAAAAATAGAGAAACAATTCCCAAAAGAGAATATGGATTGCTGGGATATGCTTATGGAAGTCTGTCAGAATATAGAAAAGAATGACACTAAATCAAAAGTTGATAAAGTGTTCCTTGTTCTGCTCTACCAACTTGGACTATTTCTTTTCTCTGAACCTGTTCACGTAAAAATTGCGAGAAGTTCAATAAAGGAACTAAAAAGTTGTTACGAACATTACAGAAAAGGAAAGAAAAAGAAATCCAAAGCAGTAAAAGAAGGAGATGTTTCAATTGAACCGGAATGGATTGAGGTGTTAGTTGAAGTTCTGTTGTCCATACTATCAGCTGAGTCCAGTGTCCTCAGATCTGTAGTACAATGCGTTTTTAGATTACTGTGGGAATACTTGACCCCATCATCAGTGGGGCAAATAATATCAGTGTTAGATCCTGAAAATGTATCAAATCCACTAACAAATGAGGACTCTGACTCGGAAAACGAAGGTGACGAAAATGAGGCTAAAGAAAATGGCAAGGAAAGTGACGACGATAGTGAAGAAGAGGAAGAGAGTGACAGTGAAGGTGAAGAAGACGACGAGGACGGCGACGATGAAGAAATGAGAACGCCTGAGCAGTTGAGGTTAGCAGTCCAGAAAGCGTTAGGCGCTGCAGCTCTTGAGTCCGACACTGAGAGCGTTGATGCTGATATGATAGATGAGGAGGAAGGCAAAAAACTCGATGATGCTCTAGCAGAGGCCTTTAAGCAGTTCCATCAAGGCAAAGGAAAAAAAAGTAAGAAAGACCGCAAAGATAAAAAGGCTTTGTCAGACTTCAGAATCAAAGTTCTTGATCTGATTGATATTTACTTGGAAAAAGATCCATCGATGGATATATGCCTCGGCATGATTGCGCCTCTGACAAGGTGTCTGGAATTCTGTATCCAAGATGGGCAGTTTATTGAATTGGAAAACAGAGTCAGAAAATCAATTAAAACTCTTGCTAAAGTTAGAAAGTTTTCTTCTGTTGATGACATTGATATGGATATCCTATGCGATCACCTAAAAGCAACAATAGATAAAGGCGCCAGGAGCCACTTCTTGTTCCAAGCTCTTGGTGACGTCATAACATTTTTTGCAACTTTCATAATCAATTGTTCACTAAAGATTGAAACAAAAACACCCAAATCGCCGAAAAAGAGCAAGGCTGTCTCACCCTTAACTGAAATTTTCAAGGAATCATTGCAAAGTTACTTTCGGAACCGTAACTGTATGCTCCCGATCATTTTCTTCCACAATGTCTTGCAGACAGAATGGATTGGTAGTTACAAACTTGTACTGGTAATAATAGAAAATGTTTTTAACAATAATGTCCGGCAATTTCGCCGTAACGAAGGATTGGAGTTAATTGCAGGATTTTATCGTTCTTTGAAAAGAAACAAACCTACTTCTGAGATAGCTCTCAAAGCTTTAGCCAGCTTAGAGGCCACCTTAGAAAGCACTTTAACAGAATCACTCACAAGTGATATAGAATCCACAGTAAAAAATAACTTCTTTGTTACACTTAAAAAGTTGATCAATACAATGCAACAGTTTCATGAAAGTTGCCACGTTGAAACTAAGCTTGATTTTAAGAGCTTACTAGATATTGTAGGCTCGTGTAAACCTGCAGTGAAAACAAATACGAGTAAACAAGTTCAGGAAAATCGGAACCAACAGAACAGTAATAAAAAAAAAACTAAGAAGAATAAAAAGAAAAGGAAAATGGAACAGGTGAATGGGAATGTGGAACCACAGCAAAAAAAAAAAAAAAAGATCAGTGAAAGTGAATAGTTCTACGACAAATAGATAAGTTTGATTTTTTTAATAAATTACAGAGAAAATTTTCTCATTTAATTTTGTTTCAATTCTTATATTTACTGATGAAATACATATTCACATGGCATGGTACACGGAATTATTCTTCTTCGAGTCAATGGCACGACACTTGTTTAAATAGTGTTGGCCCAAAATTTTGCCACTATCACGGCGTTATCGGTGGCAGCACACAGGGGAGATGCTCGTTTGGAAGTAGATAATGAGTGGGTAGAGGAAAGGTATCCTGCCACAGCTTACAACGGGCGTCGAACGGGTTACCCGGTAGGGACGCTGTCGATTTCAGTACTTATTAGGCCCGCGCGATGGTACCTCTGTGTGGCCACTTTCATCCTAGCTGACTTGATAATCTTTATCAGTTAGTGATCTAGATTAAAACTGGATTTCTATGCGGGGCGCGCTCGACGGACACACTTGCATCTATTTACTCGTAGAGAGAATATTAATTAAAAAAAAAAAAGGAACAAACAACATCAAACTTGTATGCCTTATAGAAAAAAACGGGGTTAAGCCATTGTAGGTACAGTCAGCGACATAAGTCGATAATCATTTCGGAATGTTATTAATAAATTGAAAAATATTAGAACCACCACAATGCTAGTCATATAGCGTGACTACAAGTCCGCAACGGTATTCTTTACTCTTCAATAAATTGTAACAAACACGTAATAATTTGCCTGTCTATTCAAAATACTTTCTGTCCGACTTATTTCACTGACCGTCCCTCTATGAATTAGGAGAAATGCTGATATTATGTAATATAATATTGTAATATATATTCTTAACTAATGAGAAGATAGCTGACTGGCCAAAAGTGACATTCGATGGTCCACATCAGAACGGGACCAAAATAGCTGAAATCCATGGGGCGGAGGAGGACTGCTCAGCATCAGCAGTAAGATCTATCTTAAAGGGCATTCGGAAGACATGGGCAAACTGTCTTCTCCAACATCTCGTACTTGAGTAGTGGAGGACATGGTGGTGATCCTAACTGTGACTCCAATTGAACCCTACAGTGCACATATTTTTTTTTTTTTTTTTGTGTATGGTATCGTAATTGACCTTGAGAGGTCGTGACTACTTAACCGGACTATCCTGTGGCTGCCTTAAGCGGACTCAAAGCCTCCAGCCAGGGGCGTAAAACTACTTACATTACTAAGCGAACGCTCGCTAAGGGCACCCCCTGTGGAGTACGGACCTCGGCTTAGGGCGTCGCTGACGGGATGACAGCAAGATGGGACAGGCTGGATCAGATTTTGTTGATTATTATTATTCGGGGAATTTAAAGCTACAGGCTCAGCTACGGCGCGGGCTGGCACTTCGTCGAGCAAGGGTCGAGGGGGACAATTACGTCGGGATCTTCGCGAGGAACCTCGGCGGCGAGGTCGGAATGTCGGTCTGTGTTTGTGCACTGTACTGGTGGCCCTACTGCTCTCCTGAATGAGAGTTATGTGGTCATCGGGATCGGTGAGGACATGCTTGGGACGGCGGACTTGACTAATGGAGGAGGGAATATAGCTAGCGGCTTTCAAAACCAGAGGGTTGCGGTGATTCGCGGCGGTCTCGAAGAAACGCTTTGAAATGCGTTTCATGAACTGACAGATAGTGGGAATCCTGAGGTCTACGTGGAGGATTTCGTTGCGAACGTACCAGGGGGAGCCTGTTATCCTACGGAGGAACTTGTTCTGGAGGGTCTGCATTCTATTGAAGCGAACGGGCTTGGCGTGTGCGAAGACTGCACTGGCATAGGTCATGATCGGGCGAATGCACGCTGTGTAGATACGCAATTTGCACTTTAGTGACAATTTGCTACGTGCATTGAGGACGAAGTGGAGTCTACCTAGAGCGAAGGCGGCGCGCGAACGAGCCGCCTTAATGTGCTCTGAAAACGAGAGGTTTTCGTCGAGAACTACACCAAGATATTTGGCTCGCTTCTCCCAAAGGATCGGCTTGCCGAACATGGTGATCGGTCGAGGGTGCACATAACAACATCAGTGATATTTAAATATCTCTGAATGACTAGACTCTTAGAATAGTGTATTATCTATGGACTAGACCGAAGGCGAAAGATATTAAAAAAAAAATGTAATAGATGGCGTGCAGGTGCAACGTTTCCGGTAAATGTACCTATTTTTTGCAAAGTACGAATCGACTTTACCTTCAAAGATCTGTATTAATGAACCATCCATGAATAAATGACTATTTAAGTAGTGAACAAATATTGACACATTTATTTTGAACTAAAATAAGTTATGCTCCTGTCTAAAATTACCTATGTAGTGAAAGTTTTAGCAGAAAAATGATTCTAAATCTTAACATTTTATTTTATACGACTCTTTTACTAGTAATAAATTTAAAACATTGTTTTGAAAGGGACGGCATCGTTTTAGATTAAATATTGTAAGTAAAATAATTGTAAATACTATTTTTTCCGTGTTTATTGTTTATTCCTTCTTTTATTTCTATGTAGTGGCAACACTCACCGGAAACAAGCAGTAACTCATATGTTTCACAACCTGCTCAAAACTCAGCCAGCCATCTTTTGTGGAAAAATCATTTGTTTCGTGTCGTCAGGGTAAATTTCACAATTGTAATTAATGTCAGAGCCACAGTCTTCGCTTTTATTAAAAAAGCAGCTAGCTGGTAAGTGTATTATTCATATCTAATAATATATTTGTGCTGATGTCTCATGCTTGGGCCGTCAGACTAGTTATTCGAGCAATCATTGACCTCAGCGGGTCGAATTTGGAGTATCTTTGTGATTCGGATGATTCCGTAAGTTTCGAACTTCCTTTGTGCTGCAAGTGTGGTAATTTTTATGGTTCTGGTGAAAAATGGACTCGTTCTAATAAAATCAATATTCGCAGCGATGACAGGTGTTCGTGCCAAAGTCAAAGGATTTTATTAACTATTTACAAGTATATTTACGGTTCACAGTTGGCAGGGCTACGCTTTTCCTACAGTTGTAATGTGTAAAGAATAATAGTGTCTCTATGAAAATTTAGGATGTTCTACTCCTTGTTTTCAGAACTGAACAAAAATCCAGTGGAAGGTTTTTCTGCTGGGTTGATAGATGACAATGACATATACAGATGGGAAGTCCTCATCATCGGTCCTCCAGACACATTATAGTAAGTAGCAAACATTAATAAGTTTTCTGGATCACAGACAATAATAGATAATCTCTTAAGCATGGTGTTTAGAGAGTCACAGGTGTTCAGTCTATGACTAGGCAAATTTAGATACAAATGTTCCGTATGCAGTTAACTTCCATTGTTATGATACCAGACACAAAGTAGATGCTTTAATAATATAAGTTTGTTTGTAAAAGACATACTTATTTACTATTAGATAATAAAATTGCAATTGTAGTGTGACTCAGTAAATAAAAATCTTGCTGCAATGACATGTGTAACTCGATTTTCAGTGAGGGTGGGTTCTTCAAGGCACATTTACATTTTCCTAAGGAATATCCTCTGAGGCCGCCACGGATGAAATTTGTTACTGAAATATGGCATCCAAATAGTAAGTAATGTTTGTTAAAATTATTTAAATACCTCTTGCCGGAGGGTAATAAGAGGATACCGTACGGTCTCCTCGACGGCGAGCCTCTTGGCCGGATCACCATACTGGGATCTTGTAGCCAAAATCCTAGCGTCACTGTATCGGTGGCGCTGGGATGCGCTGGAGCGGGGCGAGCACCTGATGCCTCGTCATGGCGAGGTGTACAGGGCTGTGGTCCGCCAGACCCTAGTGGTGGAGTGGGAGCAGCGACCTGCGCAGGGCACGCTACTATAGCAGCGGTAAGACCATGGCGCCCTTACTTTTCGGCTGACACAGGTATTGTCCGGACATGGGTGCTTCAGAATGTACCTGTATAGGCTGTATAGGCCGGGAACCGACACCCGGTTGCCACCCTTGCAACTGTCTCGACGTCACGACGCAGCACACCCTTGAGGAATGCCCTGCTTGGTTAGTGCAGCGCCGTGACCTCGTTGTGGCGGTTGGTGCTACTGATACTCTCTTGCTTCCGAACATGTTCCAGTTCATGGTCGGAAGTGAGAGCACGTGGAATGCCGTCGACTCCTTCTGCGAGGAAGTGATGAACGCGGAAAGGGAGAGGGAAGTTACAACCTCCCTTCCAATCCGTAGCAGACGCACCGGGCGCCGGAGGGCGCGGAAAGACTTCGGGAGGTTGTTGCCTGAACAGTGAAAGGCCCAAGACGGCGGTGCGCCGTGTTATGCGCGCGCCTATCTGTAGAGGAATCGCGGCCGCGGTGGGTGATGGGGTCCGTATGAATTCATGCGGGCCAACACCTAGCCGGGGGAGTGTGACGTAATGCGAAAGCACTCCAGCACCCCGGCTAAAGGTAGCAGCAGAACACTGTGTGGTTTTAGTCAGTAAGAGTCTGACAGACCCCTCCACCTACCCCAGGGTGGAAGACATTCATAAGAATTTCCACACGATAAAAATAAAATGGTCATACGACGCACCGTGTCCGGCTTTCATTTTTTCAAGTCACTGAGGAAAAAAAAAAACCTAAGTTTCTCGATTCTATCGAAAGGAACACCTAAATAAATGAATAAAAGCGTCTTGGTATTTTTTGTCTACGACCAGGTAAGAATGATTTCGAAGTGATCCTTTTAGAAATTGGGATGCAAGAAGAACGAAGGGAGCTCGTGACTTGGAGCACACCAATTCGGACAGGTTAACTTCGAAGGGGATGATGGGATCTAGTGAGCGAGCAAACAAAGACCCCGCCGGCAATGCTTCTCAGAAGCTAAATGGTGTCTATAGACAAGGTTCTTTGCTGCTCACAGTGCCCCTAAGCGTATACAGCAACTCCTACTTCTCTGCCCCTAAGACGACCCAAATACAAAAAAGCGCCGTGGCAGCTTTAATGTAGTGCCAGCATTCTGCATTGTGTTGATTCTATTCATTCTACATTCAACCTAATTATTTAGTTAGCAGTAACATAAATAATGAATGCTAACCATTGTCAACTGAGCAGTCTATCACTAACAACTGGTGTACAATATTTCCTATATTTAAAATAAATAATAACTTAAATGCTTGCTGATAGCATGATATATATATTATTTTTTTCAGTTGAAAAGAATGGTGATGTTTGCATATCAATATTGCATGAACCTGGAGATGACAAGTGGGGCTATGAGAAGGCATCTGAAAGGTGGTTGCCAGTGCACACGGTGGAGACCATTCTCATAAGTGTTATTTCCATGCTGGCAGACCCAAATGATGAGAGCCCTGCTAATGTTGATGCTGCGGTGAGTGAAGTGATGTCACTTTATTTATTTTAATTTGTGTAGCAACACTTAAATAAATGTGTGTTTTTTTTAAACTAAACATGGCTGTTTACATTCATGTAAACCATGTGCAATAGATGCAATTAGAGGATTTGTAACCAAGAATGTTCATACTTCAGCTGCAAACAACGCAACAGAACTACTGTACAATGTTATAGTTGTCTGGGTGCAGTGACCTAAGAATGAAGCATGTGACATGGTTCTGGCGACGAGTGGGCATTGTTTCTCACTGGTTGCTCCATGGCACATCTTGTTGTCAGCTGCACACTAGTTCATGTTTCATGTGTAGTAAACATTGAAATATTATGTAATTTTTTTGGATAGAAACTGAATTGTTAATATTTATCAACCACTTTGGTTTAGGAGATGTTTTTAGTATTGTAGTATTGAAAATATTAGATATGGTGGAGTGGTAGTGTTATTTTTTTTAATGCAAGTCATCTAGGTTTCAATGTCTAGAAATATCTTTCAAATTGGTAATGTAAAGCTGTCACCTGCAGCACAGCTGCCCCTTAGTAGAAATAAACCATTAGCAGCAGTAAGCATTCTGATGATTGTGTACAGAGTGGCCCAATGGTAGGAAAGTTTAAAACAAGGTGATGTTCCTTTTAAACCAGCACAAGTATTCAGCACATCCGTTTTGGAAGAAATCAAGTAGATGTTTACATACCTGCTATATTTCATACTTATTTTTTATTTTCCACATGTCCTGCAGTAATATTACACATCCTAAAAAAAAAACCTATGGGCTACTGCGTATATGATTAGGCAGCCATCTAACCAAATTGCACATTCAATTGAAACACCGGGCATGTTATTTAATTCTGCCATTTAATTGACTGCTGAAAAAAGATTATCATGCCAAGGCCAGTCAGAGCAGAGTATAATATGGCAAATTAAGTAAGATGACTGACTGCAAGTTGTTTTCCACTAGATTTTGTAGTTGTCTAAGTCTTTCTCATTTTACCCCTATAGTTCATTTTGTGTTTGATATTAATAATAATTTATTTTTTATTCCACAGGAGACTTACAATGTGCTTGTGTTTGATCTCCATTTGTAATTATTACCATGCTCATTTAATTATTGTTTGCATTCACAGAAAGAATGGAGAGAGCGATATTCGGACTTCAAAAAGAAAGTCGCGAGATGTGTTAGGAAAAGTCAAGAAGATTGTTTTTAGGAGAGTGAGGGGATTTAGATCACAAAATATTATCATTGGAAAAGGGCCATGTGACACAACTATACCAAAACCACACTATATTGAATAGTTTTTCACGCTAGGTCGCAGCACGCACCAACCCGCATTTACTCGGACACGACCCGCGTACACCAATAATAGACAAGTGCTCATTCTGTTTCTTTTTACAGAAAGAATGGAGAGAATCATATTCGGAGTTTAAAAGGAAAGTAGCACAGTGTGTGAGAAAGAGCCAAGAGGATTGTTCATAGGTAACAGTGCCCTTTTTCATTAATTTAGTTGGATAGTGAGTGTTTGGTGATGCAGTTAGGACGTTGTTGAGAGCAAGCCCCGGCGTGACTCATAGTGCGGGCCCCCCCCATCCGGGCCAGAGACAATATTGAAATTGATTTAAAATAAATACTTATTGTAATTAAATGGTATCGCTGCCGTATTTTATAAATATAAATTAAAATAGAATCCAAGGTCTTTTTTCATCTTTTTTAAGACATATTAGCTAGCTATTGTTATATTAATGAAATATGTATGGTAATTTTTATAGAAAAACAAATCTGCATTTTGTTGTTTTTACTTCCTATATGATTACAAGTTTGATCTCTGTATAGTAGAAACCAAAACTGAAGTAATTTAAACAATAATTATTTATTACGTATCGCAATTCTCTATTGTATAATTAAATATAAACATGCAATACTGAACCTGGCAAAATTATATAAAAAATGTAAAATGAGCTACCAAACTGTACTTTGCATGATAATAATTATTAGTTACCGACTCAATGTGATGCATACACATTGGTAGCTTTTATAGTGTAGCTTCAGAATTACAATTTTATTCTAGTGCTAATTATAATAGTAAATTTAATACTTAATTATAATTTTTAATGAATAAATTTAACTTTTGTAAACCTATCATTGTATCGATTGTACCTTGCCCTCTATGCACACATGAATAAATCACAGGTTGATAAATTGCAGATGTTAAATTTTCGCAAAGCTAACTAGTTGTGGTGTCCCACACCCAACACTTCAGAATATTTCTGCTCAAAGTTTACATGGAGGGAAGACATTATTTATGAATTGTTTTAATTTAGTTTGGGTTCCCAATATTGTCATTGTGTTTTTGTACAATTAGAAGAAAAGCTTTGTTACCATTTTGGATTTGGAAATTATAATACTAGTTATATTATAAAAGATGATAAATGAAAACCCCTCATATTCACTATATCATCAAACATTGATTTGTGACGTGTGTATAATACTTTTCCTTGTGTATGTATATTTTTTGCTATAAAATCATAATGCAGTGATAATGTGATTTTATTTGTAATTACCAATACCTAGCTCAAGCCCTTACACATAGCATGAGTTATTAGATGAGGACAAAGACAGACAAGTATTGAAAAAAGTAGAAGTAACATTGGTAACTTTTTAATTAATCATTGTTATTCTTAAAAAAATACACTACATAACTGCAATACTGTGCTGTATGTCTGCCCACCCTTTCGGGAATACTTCTAAATGTACAATATTTTGTAGCACATATTCATTTCAGTCACTATCTGAGTTTTCTGCTAGAACTGCACCTTGTATGCTTCTTGGGTCGAAAGTACTTTCAAAGCACCTTTTAAACACAGACTTAATCATTGTTCTGGCTGCAGGTGAAGCTGGTATATTATCACAGTCCATTAAATCTATCCTGTCTTTGCTATTTGCACTATCTTTGCATAAACAACCATTTAATTTGTTACCTAAATTAATTTCATTGTCTCCAGGTATATCTACAAAGTTAAATAGATGAGAGTCTTCATCTAAGCATTTTGAAATGTCCATATCTAAATGAGGCTTCTTCTTGGCAGATCCTTGAGTGCTGCTGTCTTTTCGCTTGTTTCTTTCAACAATTGTGTTCTGTGTTGAAGTTGTTTGTGATGCATTATCAGGTTTAGTTGTTGCTAACACAAAGTGTGCTTCAAAGGTGGTGCCATTATGTACAATAAAAACAGCAGGTCTGCCAGTAGTCTCAAAATGTAGTTGTAGAGGCAAATTAAGTGCTTCAGAAAATGTCAGCAGTGCTCTGAATTCTTTTAGTGAGAATGTAATAGTTGTTTCTGACCCTATGAGGTAACTATCAAACTCTGCTGGCTTCAAACTGATTTGTGTTCTGATAATTTTAGTCAGATCTATACTACAATCAATATAGTTCCGCAGTATGAGAGAGAGTGAGGTAGCTTCTAGTGTTACTTGATCATCTGAACTTTGGAAGTTGTTGAGGGCATCTGTTAATATTCTCTGTGGGGATGTTATCCTGAAAGTTTATTAAATTTATGTCACAATGAGGTTTCTGATTAATAAAATTGAGTGTAGCTTCATTGACATTATACAGTGTTTCAAAGATTATAAACACAGCTGTGTAGATCACCTTACCTGTTTGGTACAGAATCCTTTGTGTACACTGCCTGCATTGCTTTACAATCTAATATTGAGACAAAATGTGTTTTGACAATGCCATGTCTGCATTTCAACTGGAATATCAACTTACACGATTCTGGATCTAGTTTGATTTCTAGGTTTTCAACTTGTTTGTCCATATGTGTGGGCGACTTAAACGTGTTAATTGCAGATTTCATGGATATTTTACACTTCAATCCCTCATTATCCTCGGTGGAGTAAAAGTTGTAGTTGAAGTATGAGAAGAAATTTTTATTAAACTTGACCATGGCATACGCAGATTCAGCTGCATTTAAAGTTCTTAGTAGAATACAATCTGGAAGGGATTCTAAGTAAAGTTCATCCCCAAATCTTGCAAGAGCATGAACCGTTCTAGCTAAAACTAAAAAGGTTATTCAGATTATTTTTTCGTTCCAAGGATTCTTATAACGACAAATAAACAAGTCAGTTTTTCTTTCAATTAGATTTAATACTTGCCTTTAACATTGGCTCCCGGTACATGGCATTTCATTTTGTATTGTTATCTTATTATTAGTTTATTTATTCAGGAAATGCAACTGTTGTAAATCATTGCGATTGCGATGCTCTCTGATAAACTTAAAACTTTTGACATTGATAGTTGATAGAGACTTTCAGTCTGTCAATAGCAGTTTTTAGGATCGTGTCAGACCGTACACAGCGGAACCAAGTCAGACAGACCATTATTTATGGTGACAAAGGTGGAATCTTTCCGTGGGTGGAATGGTAGTAGGTACAATAAATTTAAATAGTAGTCACTGACAAAAATATAGGTATGAAGAACCAACTCTCGGTTGCGACTTCCTAACGGATACTGCATCTGCAACACGTGCTAATTAACAGCAATATATCGCAGATGTGCACTCGGACGTTGCCGCTGAAAGATAAAGATGGTTTATTTGTAAAAACATGAGTAAAGAAAATACGGAACCCTAACAAGAATTACTACTGTATCTGTACTATTTCTCCTGTGGGTCAGTCCCAGGGCTGCCAGGTGAAAAAAATCTGCAATCGTACCACAGCATTAAAAAAGTCGTATACCCAAGGAAAATTCGAAACAAAAAATCGTACATTATTATTCATCCGTTTATTGACTTTTATTACAAAATTAACAATAAAAATACTACGAAATAAGTAATGATATGTAATGAAAATAGTATGAAAATTTAAATTATAGTAATGAAATCACTTTTTTCTGTATAAATTTTCCGTATTCATTAGTTTAATCTCGGTAATAGGTTATAGTTTTAAATAGGTAATAGGTTTAAAATCGGTGCAGTTTCCGGTGACTCTTATCATTTGCTTTGCCAGCAAGGTGCCATTGACAGTTTCGTTGGCCAAACTATTTCTAAGTTTGGTTTTTAATTTAAGGAAATTAGAATAAAAGGGAATTCCCTCAACACTCTGGGCAGGCTG
Source organism: Dasypolia templi (assembly GCA_963555695.1). NCBI lineage: Eukaryota > Metazoa > Arthropoda > Insecta > Lepidoptera > Noctuidae > Dasypolia > Dasypolia templi. The sequence goes on from OY743155.1 coordinate 16,342,888, forward strand.
AGCACGTTTCATTATTTATATTATTCTGTCACTGCTCTAGATAACCGATAGACCTAATTGAATAAAATAAATGGATCGAATGTAAAAAATCGTATGTTTTCCGTACGATTTCGATGCTTCGATCGTACTCGTATGAAATCTGCAAAAAGTCGTACAAATACGATTTAAATCGTACAAATGGCAGCCCTGGCAGTCCACAGAATAAATTTACTCATAAGGAGGGAGGAGGGGGTAAGACGGTAAGTCAGTCCACAGTGTGACCGTTTGCAGTAGATTGACTACTGCAACAGTAGATTTTCGTTGTAAAATTGGTAGTGCAGTAGATTTGCAGTATTTTTTGAAAAAGTAGTGGATTTCAGTAGAATATCCTGGTAATATTATAAACTTTGGCAAATATTTTTCTCATAGCACGGCAGCATCGGAAATGCAAATTTACCTCTGACAGCTGTCAGTGATTCGTTTAAACTCGGTTGGCACCTACTGCGAATCACGTCGAACGGAGGCATAGAGTGTTTATTATCGGGTCGGAATCCCCAGCTCTCCTACGTTACTACGTCCGACCAAAATGCTCACAGTTCAAGAAGTTGACAGACATTACCAATAAATTTAAATATGATAAACTTTGTACTTTTGCAAAAGCGATGATGTGTTTGCCGGTATCAAACGCCTCTTGAGAGCGTATATTTTCACAAGTCAATAAGGTGAAAGTGAAAACAGAGCAGCGCCATAGGTTTTAAAACAATCACGTATCATCGCTTCTACATGTAAAGCAAGGTTTAATTGATAACGGCGGTAATTGCACAAATTTCCAGCCAGAAAATAATATGGTTAAATTAATAAAAAAATCGAAACATGACAATGATGAATAATTCAAATTTATTAATAAAACCTGATAATATTAAACTTGTTTAATTTCTCTCTCATAAAAAATTGACAATTTAATTGAATTTTAAGCCACAAACTATGTCAGTACAATTTCAGTAGGTTTTTCCAATACTTTAGTAGATTTCAGTAGAAAAGTAAGTTACATTTAGTAGTTTAGCAGTTTTTGAAAACGGTCACACTGTCAGTCCAGTCCATGTTCTGTGGTCCAGTCTTTCATTTTAGTTACTATACTTTATGGTCCAGTCCACAGAGTACACTATAGTATACTGGTCCAGTCCACAGAGTACTTTTACTATACAGATAGTCCAGTCTGTCATTGGAATCGGCGATGTGTGTACGTGTCGCACATTGGATACAATACAAATAACACGAGAGGAAGTTCGACTTCTTGTAACTAAGAAGCGTTGAAATAAATATATTCAAGCGACTAAGATAAAGAAAATGGGTGCAAGCGGTGAGTTGCTATGATTCATTTATTAAAAAATAAACCCGACCGTGTTAACAGGACCGTTATGTATGTGTTATTGCTATGTAGGTAGCGTCTCCGTTATTTAATTGAAATAAGATTTCTTCACATTTCTCCATATAAACTTCCATTGCCAAGTTTTGTGTATCTAACGGCATAAATAACGTTTTCTGTTGAACTGCTGATTGTAAATACCAAGGGAGTGCGATGCCAGTCCTATTATAATAACCAGATCAACCCACTTAAATGTTACGTAGTGAATACTGAGAGATTCGAACGCCGAACACGAACAATGATACTCTAAAAAACTTAAGAGGCACCTACCTACTTAAATTTGTTTTTCGAAAAACAAAACATAGCACAAATGGATTACAAATGAAGTAGGTATTCTCAGTATATTATACATTTGCGTTTCATGTCTGATCTCATAATCCCTTCTGTGATCGAATGTCACAACTGCCATCGCCGTAGAGAACGCGAGAGAGTTTGCAGGGTATTTTTGGTTGGTTCTGTTTGGTTTGATTTCTTAATTTCAACTAAATAACTTTTAAAATGCCGATTGTTTGCCTGTAGCAGATTTTTATATATTTACATATTTGATTTATATATCTATAAGAATTTGCCTTAAAACAATAAGAAATGCAGTTGTTGGTAAGTACCTACAGTTTTTCGAAATAATTTAGTACTTATTTAAATAATTTATCTGAATATTACACCTGCAATTAATGCCTAACAAAAACCCAAGAAATTGAAATGACAAGGATAACATTTTTTTTTATGTAAAAACTTTATAGGTACATAGTCGATAACCTTATTTTAGGGAATGGCTGAAAAAAACTTTGTAAACAAAAACACTGCTTTGTAAATTGCTGTCTCACTTTTGACTTTTTGTTTCTGTATTTGTTTGATGAATTTTGATTCAAAAGCCAAGGTGTAGTGGCCAAAGGGTGCTAATTGCACCCTAATTGGGGAAGGATATGCTCAAGAGATGCAGGGCTATATTTAGCAAATATGGGTGATTGATCGATACTGATGCAGGATATAACTCCGCTCTGTACCCTAATTGCGTAATACTCAATCAATCGGAATCTGAATCGTTTTGAAACAGATTGCTAATCCATTGCTTCATAAGTTCGATAAAAAATCTGCTCAACAATGTAAATAACGCAATGCATGTTGTTGAACTGTCAAAATACAACAGATTAGTCGTAATCGTTTACGAAAATGTGTTACGCAATTAGGTTGCGGGTCGTACAAGAGTACATTCAGGCGTTTTTTCAACGATCGAACTAATGAATCGAACTATCGAGAATTATTTTCTCAATTGTTCGACCGTCGAACTATTGAGTTTATTTTTTCGTTTGTTTGACCATTCTCAAAATAAATTATTTTAATCGAGACACAATTACATTAAAATAAAATTTAACATTGCTACTGCAGGGCATGGACAGCGTAATACAACCATTTTGTGAAACAACTACCTACTAAGTAAAACAAAAAGCATGTACCCTCAAAATAAGACAAAAAATACTATTTATTACCCCACTCCTTGTGCTGGGGCGTTCAGTTAAATGTTTATAATGTTTAATGTACCTTTGATGTAGATGCCTAGGTGCTATGGGTAGTTATGCATAAAAAGAAATGTACAGTGGATGCCTTCCGAGTGATATGACGATGATTTGTTAAATCTTTTTGTCTTGTTTATTTGCTATTAATTTATATTGATAAGAAGCCAGCTAATTTTTTTTTTAAATAAATAATAAATCCATACAATTTTATAATAATAATGTTTTTTTATAAAAACATTCAGAAAATAAAACAACACGCCGATATTGATGCTCAAATAAAATAACATGCGGAAAATCGGTGTTGGGTTTTTTGAAAAATTGCGGTAAATTATATATTTGATCACGTGACGGTCGAACAATTGAGAAAAAAAAAGTCACTAGTCTCGCGTATCCCTGGTCCAGGACATGATACGGAGTGAGAGCGAATGGGAAGCCGTCACCTCTTTCTGTGAAGTAGTAATGCTTGCGAAAGAGGAGGCGGAGCGCGTGAGGCAGAGAGCCTTGCGCCCTCACGCGCCTAGTCGCTGCAGGAGACGCCATGGGCACCGGAAAACGCCCGTGGATTCCCGGCCACCGTAGGCGCGGGCTGTGGTAGCTCGCCGTCCGGTAAGGACCAGGCCCGGGTCGACGGCGTGCCGTGTTCCCCGCGCGCTTTTAAGAGATGTCAGCACATAGTGACAGGGTCCGATAGGGCCGATGCCTGCCAGGGTCGAGGGTTGTTCGAAAGAGATACCGTAGCCCTGGCACAGGCAACTGAAGGAACACGGGTGGGTTTTAGCCTGTAAAAGTCTGACACGCCCTCCCGCTCCACCCAGAGCGATTTGATGATTTCCCACCCAAAAAAAAGCCTATCTTGGTATCTCTTACCACCGAATCACCAATCAAATCAAAATCACAATTCCCCGAAAGCCCCTAACATTAGAAGATTGTGGTTTAAAGCTATTCGTAGAGATTTTTTTTGAGTTCGTTTAATGTCGGAAACATTTTGAAGAAATTGATTACGAGGAAATATTCAAGGTTTAAAATTCTGACACTTTCCATGTCAAGTACTTGATTTAAAATACTGTAATCACCGAAAATAATGAATGAACATAAAATGAAATGAATGAACGAAATGTCAAATTGATTGTAGGCCGTAGGGACCTAGCTATGGTCACGCCATCTACAATTAGCTTTGCCCGACCTTCCCCCCCATTACCCTGCAGGTCGATTTGCAACTCTGAAAGCTATAAGTGTCGACGGATCTCCGCATTTGACTTTCGGGTGACTGACGGCGACCTGACGAGCGTACACGACATTGTTCATTAACGGCCTTACACGACGTTTCATTTTATACACGCGTCGTCTGCGCGTCGACGGCACGTTTTCTGCCTTGCAAAAGCAGCACTAATTGATTTTGCAGCGGTAACGCGTGACAGCGGCTCGTAAAGAAACGCCGTGTGTAGAGGCTCTTAAACTCGAATCCGAAAGCCTGTGAATGACCAACTGTTAACCTACAAAACATAAAAGATGGTAGATTTGTGGTAGAGTTCAGATAATTATGTAGAAATTATTGTTCTACAGATAATCGTGACTTTTATGAAAGGAACGTCTCGTCGTTATTTTGAACAGCAGTGTTGAAGAGCTCCAAAGTTGTACTCATCAAGTAGTACTTGATGAGTACAACTTTGAAATGTTTTTTTTTTAAGTATCTTGCATCTTGTATTTCAGATACTTTGTATATGGTATCTTATACATCACTGTCAAGTACCTACCTGCCAAAAGAAGACATTACAAAGTCACGTCGTTCAATGAACGAATGGTCAAAAAATCCCCAGAATCAAAAAGTATGTTTTATTAAGAGTTTTACATTTATTTATCAGGTATAGTTACCATCATATTCATAATACTTTAAAATATAAAACCGTTACATTACATGTTCGATGTACGGCCCACTTTTTATAAAATATTTCTTGAAATTGTGTTCGTTCTTTAAAAACTCGAAGTTCTCTATGGTTGCGTTAGATACGTGCCAAGCTACTATAAGTTTACACGAGCCATCTTTCTCAATGCAGTATTCAAGCGGCAAGGTGGCCGCCGCAGAACTTTTATGAGGATAGAAACTGTATTCAGACAATATTCTCAAACCGCATTCTAGGTTATTATCAGCGAGGCTCCTGACGACACCTGAAAAAGAATGAAGATTTATAAACATACTGATAGTGACGTCGAGTGTCCCGATAGGGCCGGCAATGAGCCTGGAAAGACCTAACTCGGAACTGTGTGTTTAGCTTAGCATAAGCAGCATAATCAGCCTATAATGTTTCCACTACTTTAAACTGACGGCTTTAAAAATAACAACTCATCAACAACAAAAACCAATGTACGCACAAAAAAACTGACACATTCAGAAAAAACTTTGTTCTGAACTTTTGAGAGTAGAAATCTCTGCTGAAAAGGTTCTATCAAATGTTTGTTTGTTTATTTCAACAACAAGAACCTGCAAGTACAATTATGTACCTACTTGTCTCGAGCTTGAGTGATATCAATTCAAATTGACCGCGCTCACAGCGACACTACTGGTTTCTATGTATTTCTATGAAAACGCTTCCGTAGACCGCGACAGTGCCGCCTACTGCAGCGGTCGAGCGGCGGCTGCAGACAACATCAACAGACAACCAATAGTTCTGTCAGTGGCTGTCACTAACAGAGCAGCAAAGATATTTTTTCGCGTCGTAGATGTGACGTCGAGTTTGAGAGTCAAAATTGCAGCGGCACTGTCGTCTGCGTTTAGTGTCAACCGCAGCGCCGCTTCCTTCTGCGGTCTGCTGATGCCGTCGCGTTATGAATTGTACCTTATCTACTACTTATCATCGCAATATATAATTACCATTCAATCAAATGAAATTGGTTTAACGTTGTTAGTCCACCTACGTCCTAAGTTGCACCTCGTAAAAACGATGAGATGTTTTTTTTTTCTATTTAATCTAAATTTAAGTCAATCCTGGAATCTAACGGATAAGTGTAGACGGCTTAAAGTTCGTAAAATATTCTTTTGCTTCTATACAATCATCCCCAACTATGGGCCAGCAATTTCACTTCTACAGGTTTATGACAAAAGCGTAGTGCTGTCCCATTCTTAAAATTTTATTTTAAATAGATATATCAACTTGACTCACCATCCTTGCAAGTATCGTTGATGATTTGCTTTGTGACGCTCATGTAGCGCTCCAGAGTGGTGTTGAAGGTCGGCTTCAGACAGAGGTACTCGTCTTCAGTATATTCTGGCGCCCGAGCTGACGGAACCACGTCGTACTTGATGACAGAGTTGAACACACACGGGTCTTGGACAGTCACTACCTAGTATTTGTAAATAATCTTAGCACAGCGTTGCCAGTTTAAATAAAATTCTTTTATTGGCCTATCGTATCTTACTAAAGAAAATGCATAGAGTGAAAATACATCTGCTATTGTAATTCAGGTTGTGTTTAAATTTACGCAACTGAAAATAGACCTTACTATAACCGATAATAGATCAATCACGTTAATCATTGCAAAAATCCTTATCCTGAACTATATCTTAGCACGCAATGTTTCAGAAATGGTATAAGAATCTTTGCGAAAAAAATCCACAGTTAGAAAACTACTACTTATTCTTAACGGGTCTATAATTCTATCGAATAATCACTTGTCAATAGACAAAGAAAACAAACACATTGCAATCAATGTATAATACAAGGATTGCTTTGCGGTGTTCAATCTTGTAGAGTTGTTTTGTTTGTTTTTTAAACTAGGACTGGTAACGGAAAACCCTAAACCATACGAGTAGTATAGTAGGTATTAGGACAGTAGGAATTATTGCTGGCTCAGTTCCAGTTGCATTTCATTTAAAAACATTTCGTAATGTATTGGATGTTACCGAAGTGACCCATAACCAGAGGGCCTGTAATACCCCAGAGACACTCCATTACTTTATATGGGAATATTTTACAAAGATGTCATCATGAAGTTTAAAACCTGCGGTGCTATTCTCTAAGTATACAGCCTTGCGCGCAGCGCTGCCGCAGCGGCGGGACAACAGTGTGGTATTCTTCACTAAGCTGCGAGTAACACTAGCGCTCAAAGCTCAGCGCGGCTGCGACGGCCGTGATTTAGAACTATTTAACGGATTGTCTCTGAACTCAGTCTAGATTGATCGGATAAGATTTAAAGAAATTTGTTGCTAGGCCTAATTTGTCTACGAAACAGCGATGGAGGTTACAGCCTAAGTTCCTCGACGACCACATGACTGCGTTAGGGAATACCATTTGAATCAGCGCTGCACGCTCTGTCGAACTCAAGGCTGTCTCGACGACGAGCTCGTCGTAGAGTACAGCCAAGACATTGTCTCTTAGGGAATAGCTGGTTAGATACGATGACACGAACTCGAGCAACGAAAAATAATTTTAAATAATCTTAGCAATACCAAAACAACATTAGTTAACCTCCCCAATATAATTTATCATTAAGTATTTACCTAAACTCGGACTTTATCGAAGAAAACTGTAGTAAAAAAATGGCTAGAGATGTTGACTCGAGCGAGCCCTATCCTATTGTTGTAGAGCTGAATGCTAATATGCTTAGATTATGCATTTCATAAAGTTATATGAAAGATCTAGTTTTTACTTTGAAATTATTTCTGTCTGGTGCACAGAGCATTTTAAAAAAAACATAACAGTCACATAGTAGGTAACTTAACTTCTCAACCTACATAATTTCAGAAAGAAGAAGCATAAGTTACTGAATGCAATCGAACGACAGCACGCAATATGCAAGTTAAATATATTAAAGCACAGTGAATGTTTAGGTACATTTATATAATGAGTAAATTGTTTATCTCTGTACAAAAATAAACCCATTATGTGAGTGAGATACGTGGCCACAACAAATACTTACCACTATTGCTTGTCGTGCCAATTCCCAGATAGAAATTATTTGACAAGACTACTTCAATTTTCTTTGTATTCCCCCATTCTGAGATGCGAACTTTTTTCCGAGTGTTTTTCCACGTTGATTTGTCGCATGAAACTCTTGAATTTGCTATCTCCGACCGAATATATGTTAACTTATGTTTCTAGACCTGAATCTTGCATCTTTTCATTAATCGTGCATTCAAAAGTATTCGACGTACCGGTATTTTATATTATTTTGCCTAGGTAACTTATTGAAAATGCCTCAGATCAGATACTTAAATTACGGAGATTTACATCAAGAGTTCAAGTTCAAGACTGCATTTTTCAATACGTGCTCATTGTCACTTTTGCTTGATTTGTCTCGAATTGCAAGGTTACAGAAACCGGCTTGTACTTGCAGTTCCTTTGCTTATGGCTCGGATGACGTAGGTACAGTTTATTATAATGAAACATAGTTCGTCTAACCACGTAGTGATTGGTCAAATAACGTAATAAGGCTCTGTGTCCGTGGCAACTGTCAGTTATTTAGATAATAATACACGAGCTAATTATAGTGCTAACTTCGATTTTGCACAGTTTCATATCTTGTTAAACAATGTTAGTTCATGGTACTGTGACGTGTTAGTTCAAACAGCGAGTTCAAACCATTTTAAATAATAATAGCATCTTTATTTGAAACGAAATGCATGAAAATATTTAGCTTTTTTATCCCCCCTGAAATCCACGCGATTCACAGTGCATCTGCACCACATGGACGATAAGGTTTTCATTAATGACGGATCTGAGTATGAACCTGGTCATCTGGTTCTTTAACGAAAATTCGGCATGACGGCCAGCAGCTGCATCGCCAGTACAAACGAACTGTCTCTACTGAAATTAGCTTGCTTCCTGATGTAGCGGCAGCATGACCTTAAATTTTTAGGAGAACTTATGATTTAGATAATGTAGCGGACTATTATTTACCTCTCTTCCTATGCATCTTGGTTCCGAGAACAGTCCATTGAAGAGATTAGTCGAAGATGTCTGGCCGGTGATAGGGAACTGTATTATGCCATTGCAGAGGGTCCAGCGACCGTCGCGGATGATGTACGACCGAGGCACCTGGCTCATCGTAGATACTGTCAATGTCGATACTCCTAGCCTGTGAACGTATTGTAAAGATACATTTAAATTGTCGGATGTACAAATTCAAAGCTATAGCTTCAATTTGCCATAGCATGACTTGTTTACCCAAACGATCAAATTTCCTTTTTTTGTATTTTTACTAAAACGCACCACATTTTTAGGGTTCCGTACCTTTGAAAATAATATCAAATACGTAGGTCTACGGTATCTTGAAGCTCTAAAAAAAGGAAGCTTCTAAGTCAACGCAATAAAAAAATACGACAATTTGTGCGAAATATTTTACGAAAGTACCTTAGGTTTTGATTTAAACTCGCAAATAAATCAAAACCTAAGGTACTTCCCGTTGACCTAGAATCATGAAATTAGGCAAGAAACAAGATCTAATAGCACAAGTAAAGGAAAAAGTCCGAAAACCGTTAATTTATGGTTTCATCACATTAAAAAAAACTTTTTTTCGATGTACAAAGTTACATTTGCAGTTGGACAATTGACCGTGACGTATATCGATATATGGGAGAACATGTTTTTAACTACAATGTTAAGTTTTTTCTTGGGATAAATTCTTCCTAACTACGGAAACCTTCACTGCGTGTGGTCCGACACGCACTTGGCCGGTTTTTCAACAGAAGTTCCAAGTGTAGAACTAGTGCAACGATTCAAGTTCGACTTCTCATTATTATCGATAGGTTGCCATTTGTCATAAATTTGACTTGGCATTGGACTCGTTCATTTTATAACTTCTGACAAAACGCATAAAAAACTACTTACATGAATTCAAACTGAAAGTAATTCTCTTAACTCTGCAGCTGGTTATCATCAAATAGAAATTTACAATTGTGTTAACTATATTGAGAATGTCAGCAACACATGATGACATTCTCAATATATTTGAGATAGTAATGGAATTGGTATACATTAAAGGTTGGTATAATGAAGAAATTAATTTAGGAAGATGTTTGAAACCACTATGTACACAACATAGTGATTTCAACCATCCTTCTGACTGTCATGCGAATCGTCATATGATTCGCATGACAGTCAGAAGGATGGTTGAAATCACTAGCATGCAGCATGCAAGCGAGTATGCAACATGTAGCATGCAAGCAAACATGTAGCATGCAAGCAAACATGCAGCATGCAAGCAAACATGCAGCATGCAAGCGAGCATGCAACATTCAGCCGTGACAGAAACCATGCCAACCATGGTTTAACGCTCACCACCGCAGCATCGTCTTGCTGGCCGGCTGCCGCTGCGGCGAGCGTTACAAATGTTACAACCACCTTCTCCTCAACCCGCGGGCTGCCTCGCCCCTCCGCGCCTATGCGATTCTAAATTACACTCTAAGGGTAGGGCAGACAAGACTGAATGCGGATTTACAGCGAATCGTTCCTGTCACTAAAACCTACGTTTTTGCAAATGTTTTAGGACTAACAATTCTATTATAAATGAACATTCTGAATAATACAAATGATATAATACAGTACATAGGACAAATGACTGTATTTCATGCAAAATTAGGAGATTCAATTATATATATTAATAATATATATATATTACAGAATAGTTATAACAGAATAGTTTTAGAAGTAAATATAAGTAGGTAAAACAAAATTGCGAACTTTTGAGCATTATGGTCACTAAAGTTTATAGCAAACGTGTTATGGATTATAATTTTCCGACTACAATTTTAGGACAAGAAAGGGAGTACGAAGTATCAATGTAGGTACCTACAGCTATAACGTGAATTAAATTATTTGAAGCAAAGTTCAAAACACCATCTATACACATTATACGAGTACATAAACACCATCCTGAAAAATATAAAGTCACTGTATTATACCTTCTACATTTGCTATTGCGACTTACGACTCATAATTTTTTGGGCAATAGACTTGAGAGGCTCCAAGAATACTAACGCACTGAAAGTCCGATTTATGATGATGATAATATACTCGTATATCCATGAGTTGATATGACATTTTTAATATTAAGGTAAATGGATAGTAATTAGATAGTCATGTCATAATTATGATAAATAAACAACTTTTATTAAAACGGTTTTAAGTATTTTGTATATTATTGATTGTAAAATTTATAATAAACGGATTTAGAGCATATTGTATTTAGCTATTTCAATTTTATGGCTTATGTAATAATATGTGAAAGTTCGGGCATTATCATTCGGAGAAAGAAAAATGGCACTTTAGATTAAGGTTAAAAAAGTTTGGGATCACAATAGAGAACCTCTTCAATCCCAAAATGAGCTGGCCATGATTAGATTTGTATCTTCCTATTATTTTAGAATTCTCACTTTGGTACAATTCGGTATTTACACGAAATTATAAGGTTCAGGTTTAGTCCCTCTGCTATTTGCTTAGTCATGCAAATTGGTCAGAAAAATAAACTACGAATCAAAATATGCAGCGGTATAAGAGTAGTGTCACGTTACCTGCCGTTCGTGATGGCTTCCTTCAACAAGGTCTCACGCGCGACCAATTCGCGAATTTGCACTTTCAGTGTTTCAGCTAACACCGTGGCAGTACGCATTGTCTGGTCCAACTTGATCTTCAGATTAACAGCTGATAACTGTTTGGAGATTTTAGGCTCTGGTGTAGTCTTTTTATTGTCCTCTTCATCTTGACTCATTTGCACTATCATTGAATCTCCACCGAATCTTCTCTGTGCTACTCCTCTGATAAAACAGTACACATGTCACACATGGTAATACATGCCATTGATTACAACTAAAAATGGTGATGTTGCTGGGTATTAGTTTACTTTATATGCGTAACTTAAGAATATATTTAATGTCTTAATACATTGTGTTTAATTTTAGTTTAAAACTATTTAACACTGTCATCATTTACATAGAACATTGATAATATTACTTACAACTGATCTTCAATTGGGCTCATCCACTCTGAAACCTATGAGATTTGTAAAAGATATAATCAGATTTTTTTTAAAGAAACATGATAATATTTCAAATTATCTAAGAGAGCTATTGATACATGTGCCTAGTTGGCATCGGATAATGTAGATAATTACTGATTTGAAATATCGATGGAATGCAATGAAATTTTAGATTAAACTGTTTGATAATTTTATTGTCATTACAACGAGCAAATTTCCCTTTGAAATATCTGCTTGTGGCCCAAGTCCACAAACGGACAAAAATAAAATAAGCCTACCCTAATAAATAAATTATAATAATCATATAATAAGTAGGTATAACTTTTTTATTCTTACCCAGTCAGAGCTGCTAATATGCGACGTTAGTAAAAATATAAATGACTGTACAAAAATAACTTCCATGTTTAATCGTTGCCTTGTGTGGCTTTGCTCTGAGAGTAGACATCAAAATGCATATTGTTCCTGCCAATGTTTACAAATTCACTGATAAGTGCCCACCAATCATGATTGTTCAAAACCATTGTTAACATTCAGAATTGCGTTTTTGAAAAAAAGTTGTACAGGTGCGATATACATATTTCATTGATAACTAAATCGTATACATTATGCTGTAATATAGATACCACCCGATAACTACAGTTATGGATTGAATGCGGAGCAGCTAAAAAGGCATAGTTAAATACTACTTCAAATTTAACCTAGTTGTCCACCAAGGAGCCCCCTGAGGGAGCCTCCCCTTTCATTGATTTTACATTAGCTTTCGACACGTTGCTGGTGTCAGTTTTAAGCAATCAAACAGGTTTCAAGAGATTTTCCATTCCTTTCTACTTTTTTTCGCTCTCTTGCGTTTCCTGATGTTTTGCATTTTGCATAGGCACACTTCACGGCAGTACTGTCCTATTTTTAGACGTAGGAAATCGATTGTGCGCCATCAGCTATTATGCCTGGTACTGTATTTATAATTATGTATGAGATACTTTATGAGGATATTTTTTGTTTTTTATCTAGGTAACCAATTGTATTGAAGCATTGCAAATGTAACAGACTTTTTCCAATGTGAATATCCTACTTAAGGCTAGGTTTTCCGGGCCTGTAGGCCTTTGAAACGCTACCTCTGCGTCACCGCTAACAGTTTCGCGGAAAATCCATGCCACAATATATTTGCAGTTGATCAATCGAATTCGTTTTTCTGAGATTGGATTTTTTACGGCGTAGTGAACTAAAATGATTACTTGCACCTAATGGGCGTTTTCACATTGTCAGATAACGACACCAACCCAATACCGGTATGTCGGCAGCCCGATTAAATTATTATCGGCACGATGATATCGACCACAGTACTAAGCAGCGTTGCCAGACGTCCTGATTTTTAGCCCAAATTTAAATGCAGGCTCAAACCCGCTTTTCGGTGATTACTCGATGATGCGGTGCGGTTTAGCTAGGAATATTAGCTGTCTTGGAATCGGCGTACATATGGGGCAACAACTTTTGAAAACAATTCATACTATTGTAGCTTAACGAATGTTTAACAGCTGATGATGATATTTCGAAGTAATTTTGGCGGTTGACGTTTTATAAGTATATAATATCGCCGATATCACGATCACAAGTGGAAATACCTTGTGCCAGGAATAATCTGGTTATATTTCTTGCAACGCGAGAGCTCGCGATCTTCGAGTGAGTACTTGTTTTTGAGTGCTTCACTACATAATTTATTAGTCCATCATGAGAAATACTAAACAACTTTATTTTACACAGTCTAGGTACATTGCTTCATACTCATTCCACTTCTCAATGCACAGCCAATTATAATCATTCTCACAATTTGAACCTACTGTATTTCGTTAGCGGAGTTTAGCTTGCTTCTTCGGTGTGATAAATGTGATGATTGATTGATTTTCATTCGAATACATTTTCTATGGCTGTTAATCGTCAATATTAATTGAATTTGTCTAACAAACTTAAATACAAGGATAAGTAGTAGGATAAGTTTCGCTTATACTGTAACCATATTCTTTCGTTTTTCATGTTTGCCACCGCTCATGAAGATTCTTAAATATTGACTGCTACATATGAAGGAACAATTGCCGTACTTTATTGTCAAATGACGTACCTACTGCTACACCTATAATTAATCGATTCTATTATTTTTGGACATGAAAATTAATTTAGTATATTTTTAACCATCCTCCGATCATGTCAGATTGCCGTCCCATCGGACTATTGACCACAAAAGTGGCAAAGATGCAAGTAGACATTATCAATATGTTAAAAGTACCAAACCAACAAAGATACGATACGTCATCGACGAACTTGCGTTGGAACATGGGCACCGAGTTAAATACGGTTACCGCTTAAACAGGCTACGTTTACACGGCGCTATTTTTCAAGTATATCTAGAGGATATGAAATTCAGTCAGTAGTGACAGTTACTTTTTGTAATATATGATACGATAAAATCACGGATTGGAGCTCCGCTATTTGAGAAATATCATTACAATTTTAATCGTGTTCTATACATTTGATCGTGTTAGTATAGCACATTTGTTTGGAACAGCTATTTTTGTCTTATTTTTATTGTTGTTTCCAATAAGACTTGTATTATTTATACATAGTTCGATGGATAGTGATTATAGTAATATGGATGAATCTGATTAAAAAATCTTAGAAAAATATACTCTATTGAATCTTTTTCGTATACGACGACAAAAAACTATTTACTACTCGCACTTGATTATAATTTTATCGACAGTAAATTTGGAATGTATTAAGCACTTATTGATAATAACACTTAAACGTCATCATACCGTGTAGAAATTGTCAAATTTTCAAAATCATTATGCATATCATTTATGAACTACACTTGGGAGCAAATAAATCGAGCTACTTCCTTTTTCACGCATTATGGTTATTATTTTTGGTATTATGGAACGCATCGATTCGAAACATATATCGCCTAAAAGGGTATTTAATAACCTTTACAATGAGGGTAGTTAGTTGTCAATTTTTTTTATTTTAATTAAAGTTTAAAGGGTAGAATAAAATTATCGCATTTAATTTGCTTATGACATTTTTATTGTACTCTGTTAAGAAAAGATTAAATTTGAGGTTTTTGTTAATCATACCCATATTACTTGTTATTGTTGTCTTTATCTGTGTCTGTGTAATCAAAATAACCTGATAAAATGGATACTACACCGACGGAAGCTGCCCAAGTTGTAGCTTTACTTGAGGTTGGACACGGACAACGTGAAGTGGCACGCAGACTTCATTTGAGTCGTTCAAAGGTACAGCGGGTATACCGCAGGTATCTGGAGACTCGTGCTTTTGTTCGGCGACCTGGAACTGGCCGACCACGGGCAACAACAGAACGTGACGACCGCTTTATTGCAACCAATTCGTTGCGCGACCGTGGACTTAATGCTGTTCAGCTACAGCAAGCGTTACGTGACGTTCGAGGTGTCGCAATCAGTAGGTGGACAGTGAGACGAAGACTAAAGGAACGAAATTTAACATCACACAAACCAGCAACTGGCCCAAAATTGACTGTAGCTCATCGCCGATCTCGCTTGGAGTTTGCTCGAGAACACATTAATTGGACGTTAGAAGACTGGAGGTCAGTTTTGTTTTCTGACGAGTCAAGAATCTGTCTTTTTAGCAATGACGGGAGAAACCGAGTGTATAGACGTCCTGGTGAAAGATTTGCCCAATGTTGCATTCGAGAAACTGTGAGTTTTGGTGGTGGTTCTTGTATGGTGTGGGGAGGAATTTCTCTAGACGGAAAAACGGAACTTGTCTTCGTCGACCCCGCCAACGATGGCAGTGGTAGACGTGGATTAACAGCTGACCGATACATAACTGACATTCTTGAAGACCACGTAATGCCGTATGCTGGTTTTGTCGGAGAAAATTTCTTGTTTATGCATGACAATGCGAGATCTCATACCGCGCAGATCGTTACGGAATACTTGTCTGCGATCGGGATTCAAAAAATGGTATGGCCAGCACGAAGTCCCGATTTGAACCCGATCGAACACCTATGGGACGAGCTAAAACGGAGAGTCCGAGCCAGGGTTCCCGCTGTTTCATCCATTCCCGAGCTTAAAGTCGATGTGCTTGAAGAGTGGGAGAACATACCACAATATGTCATCGTAACTCTGATCAGATCGATGACTAATAGGCTACAAGAATGCATCAGGGCACGGGGGGGTAATACCAGTTATTAAGAATATTTTTTTTGCAATAATTTAGTTTTTTATTGTTTTTATGGACTGTTTTAGCCCTACTAAATTTTCTATCAAAATTACCATTTTTCTTGCAGAGCCAATAATTTATCATTCAATAAGGTTATTATTCAATAATTTACCCTCATTGTTAAGGTTATTAACTTAACTTTTAGGCGATATATAGTTCGAATTGATACGTTCCATATTCCCAAAAATATTTACCATTTTACGTGAAAAAAGGTAGTGGCTCGATTTATTTGCTCCCAAGTGTTATACATAATTACGCGATATTTTTTTCTGAGCTGCCGCAATTTCATATAATGTGTTGTCTTTTAATTAAATTTTGTTGAACAACGGCAGGGAGTGTTATTATTTTTATTTTGTCACAGGTCCACCCTTGTTGACGTCCCGCAGGACTCTGAGAGTTTTAGCTCAAGCCGATAGAGCCCGATTTAGTACTTTTGTGTTTATTTTTAAAAAAAAACTACGAAACTTAAAATTCCAATGGATAAATTCCCTCCTAAATACGATTACCTCATGGTACATGCAATATTCATTTACTTTTGTGCTGTAATTAGGAAATAAGACGTAAAATGGTTTTGAAATCGACCGTTTCGTTTTTTTTTTCATCGGGCAAATTACAATTTTATCGTGTTTTGAATCGTTACCTTACAAGGATGAAACTATGATTTTTTTTCAGAACCTAGACACTAATTTAAACAAATAAAGTTGATTCTATAACAGGCAAATTCAGATAATCCCCCGTTAAAATGAAATTCATTCTAAAGTCCTAAATTGGTTTTGATAGTGTAGTGGGCAGGTATTGGTATTTGTCCACCTAGTGCAAAGACATGAGTATTCTAATTGGGTGTTTAATGACGAGTTTTGTTACAGCGGAAGCGTTCGTGGACGCGCTCCTGACAAAGGAGGCGGCTGAGCAGCCTTCCGACAAAGTAAATCCGGATTCACTCGTTATGGAACTGCCAGAATGGTTCGACGAGAAGAAATATAACAGGTAAGGAAATAATGCTATGTTGGCCACGGATAAACATAGAATGAGCTTGGCTTTTCCGAAAAGGAACTAATCCCCAGTTGGTACATTCCGTATCGAAGACTCTTTCCAGTTACGTGGCAAGAGTAGAGTCAGCGATAGAAAAGGATCTATTAATATTTAAGTGGCTAATTAATTTGTGGGTAATTTGGGACAAATATAGCACAGACGGTATTTTTCTTAATCTTTTGTAAAGTTTGTCGTCGGACAATGCTCTATGCTCATATTATTACAAGCTTTTTATGATTATTGAATCGGATGTTACATGCGACACTTACGACGGGAAATGCAGTTCTAGTTCTAGACAAATAAATGAGATGAGGAAAACTGTAAATTTTATAGAATAGAATAGTAAACTTTTATTTCAGACAGGAGTCCATAAGGTTAGTAACAATATTAACTTAACTTCTAGTTTTAGTAGGTTACAGACACAACATAACAAAATACAATAAAAATTCAGCGTGTAGCTGCATCCATCTCTTATAAATGTAGGTACTAATGATTGCTCTTTCATATACTTACCTACCTACCGATAAAAACATGTTTTTGTTGAGTGCTTCGTTGGGATTATGATTGTGGCTAAAATCTAATTCATAACAAATATACATAATACTATCGTTGGATATTTATGTCTAATGTGCGTGCGTTGCTAGTGTATAATCAAATTGTCTTTCCACAAACTGCCAGTCCGGACTCTGCCCTGTATCTTTCTCTAACGAAATTATTGACGAACTAGAACTCTAGAGTCGACCTCTAAGTTTGTTTCCTGGCAGGTTTTTCAACTCATTGCTATTAGCACCTTTTTTGTATTATTCTTGCATCTCATCGACAGCCGCCCTTTCGAGACCGTCCCGTAGTCCAGTCTGTTGAACTTTGGCTGGATAAGCTGGATTGCTACTTCAAAAAGTTCGGTTAGAAGATTTGCATTTCGATTACGATTCCAACGCTATGGTTAACTATTATATAGACTATTATATAGACATACTATATCTACTAGAT
Source organism: Dasypolia templi (assembly GCA_963555695.1). Lineage (NCBI taxonomy): Eukaryota > Metazoa > Arthropoda > Insecta > Lepidoptera > Noctuidae > Dasypolia > Dasypolia templi. The sequence continues at coordinate 16,361,053 of OY743155.1, forward strand.
AGGAACACTGTTCACCATCCTTCAAATACTTGTGGAAAGATGCCAATATAACATCAAGAGTCATCTTTGACGTAATTTACTGATAGGTTATTAGGGACTCTTCAAGACTGTAAGTAATTCATAATTTTATTTTTCTTTTTGGGAGCTTTTGGGCCGGTAAACTAGGTACTTAACTATATCTTTATTCACGCAATTCTTATACTCGTATATTGTGTGCCGGACTATTCGACTTGCGTCGTTTCCAGGTTTTCAAACATCAAATCATGATCTGGAACCAGCCGCCAAATTCCCATCTAAGGAACCATTGTCAACAATTTTCCTAATCTCCAGAGGTCGAAGCTTCTACATGGACAATTGCTTCGCGTTTTCGTCGTCGATGCTGATGGGACTGGTGGCCGTGTTCGCGGTGCCGTCCATCCTTCGTGTACTGGTCGGGTCCCGCCGCTCCACTTCCGTGTTCACTGCCTACAAGCGGTACCTGTCCACGCTACTGCACACTATCTCCTGGTTCGAAAACGAACTCAAGCCTGGGAGCATGTAAGTATGCTTTTCAATGTAATAACGCAAAGAAGCTAACATAGGCATAGGTAGATATAGGTAATACCTAGTCTCACATACATTTCCGTCTTCATAATCTTCGTCTTCTTTATTATTGATAGAGATTGACTGGCCTTCCGCCCATTATCCTATAATTACCTCAAATAACGTAAAAAGATTAATTAGGTACCTATGTTAATGAAAACCAATAACTGGAATTAATACATCTTATCAATAAATATTCATATAATCCTATTATTTACGCTGGAGTATTATTTTGATTAAATATGTACTGTAATGCCTCGTGGCACATCTCATATGTGCAGATTAATGTAATCAATCAGTTTACCGCATTCACAGCATTAGGTAACTAATTCCTTATACGCTTATCGAAGGTTTACTGACCGAGTTTCGCCTGGCGAGCTGAATGGTACCTACTAGTTCTACTGCGAAAGGTCGGTGGTATACAATGAAATAAACCATACCCATACCACAGATAATATAATACTACGTACAGATACCCAATCCCACACAAAGAAATGAAACCTCCCTAAGTCTGGCAATTGAGCTGGCAATTTTTTATCCTCAGATTCTTCAACAGATCGCAGCATATGCGACTCACTAATTGCCAGAGACTAGTATTACAACGCCATCTAGGAGTCGACCTACGACTCACTAATTGCCAGAGACTGTAGTATTACAACGCCATCTAGGAGTCGACCTACTTTTAAAAAGTTTCATGCTATCCTTTTTATATAAAGTTTTATAGTTCCGGGTTCAGAAAATCATGTTATTCGATTACATTTATATTTCTATCTAAATAATAATAATAGTAAAATCTGGTTTGATTTAAATAAGTAACAAAAACGGAAAGTGTGACGAGGCTGGACCAATTGAGTAAAGCGCCATCTATTGCAAAAAGGTCTAAACAAAATGAATAACAGATGGCTACTTTAATCATTTATAGAGTTAAATTCGAATGAAAGATAAAGGCTTCCTTTTTAATTTATTTTTAAAATACGTGTATAATGAGTGGAAATAGATAAATCTGCACTAAACTGGGAAGTTTAGACTTTTACCCATCATAATTCAGCCAAAATTCTGCCGTTTATCGCTTTTTAATGTTTGTTAATTTCATAATGGTTACTTAAGCTGCCATCTATGATATTTTTAAAACAAATTATAATTTGTTTGAGTTGAGACCCCATGCCCATACCATACCTGTACCCTAATTGCGTAATACACAATCAATCGGAATCTGAATCGTCTTGAAACAGATTACTAATACATTGCTTCATAAGTGCGATAAAAAAATCTGCTCATCAATGTAAATAACGCAATGAATGTTGTTGAATTGTCAAAACAAAACAGATTAGACGTAATCGTTTACGAAAATGTGTTACGCAATTAGGCTGCTGGTTGATCATGTCTTCAAAGTTTAATACCACCTTGACTTATGGTTTTCGTAATTTGCATCTGTAATGAGTTTCGCTAGCATCTCGGCTTTTGTATGTCAGCATAAAGAATGAATGCGTGTTTTGTGGCGTGCCTTCCGCCAGTTTCGCTTACCCATCCGCTCTTTAGATCGCTTAGTTAGATAACTACAATAAATAACCGCTCATTTAAGTTTTATGTGTTTATCAGATCATGGAGGTCATTATACGCGGTGCGCAGTCGTCACTTGAGGGCAGGCCTTGCGTCAAAACTGAGAGGCAACGGGCCCGTTTCACAGCGGGACCTGGCCCTCACTCAGTTCGGCTTCGTCGGTTTCTCGGTGATCAAGCCTGACAAGTTCAGCATCAGGCAGCTGCAGCCGGGCGACTGGGACGCCTACAATTATGTCTGGAGAGTCATCGGACACATGATCGGGCTTGAAGACAGGTTCGTTGGAGTTCTGTTTGCGCCTACATGGCGGAAATCAGCCTCGTAAATTAAACTTTAAACTTGACACTCCATCAAGTTTAAAATTGAATTTCTATTCTAACAAATACGGGGTTTATTTATTAACTTTACTAAAATTTTTATGAAGTTTATCCGTCTACTAAATTAAAGTAACGTATTTTTTTTTATAAAGTCGTAACAGTCCTCCTGACGCGGGAGATAATATAGTGCACAAGTGTGTGCGCGCATACAAGTGTACTCTCTCTTCGCTCACTCTCCGATGTCCGATGGGATGGCAATCTGACGAGACCGAACAGCGCAGGACCAACGGCGACACGAGCGCACGAGGCTTAGGGCTATCACACCGCCAACTTCCAAACTTAACGCTACTATGCTCACGCTTGCTACCACGAAACCAACTATATTTAAATAACGGTAACATCACATCACCTCTACTAATAAATAGTAGGTTACTGACCAAGCCGAACGAGTTTTAAGTGAAAACAAGTTTACTAGTTTTACTTTCAACGTCAAGTAACTACGAATGATAAAATAAAATAATGAAAACAACACGGCTAATTAACTTTAAACTTCCAGTTTCTGGAATTCAATTACATTTTCTGTTATTTACCGCTTTCCTTCTGAGGTTTTACCAAATTGAAAGAAAATTATATGAAAAAAAATATGATTAATTGGAAAAAAGCATACGAGAAGTGTCTACAATAATTATGTAAGGCCTACCGCGCGCGGCCGTGCGTTTTTCTACCACATAAGCTGTGAAGTATGGAAACTGCGAGTACTGCACTGCAGTGTGGGGTTCACAAAAAACAAAACGAAAGAAAAAACGCACTGCAGTGCGTGCGGGGCCTTATGTATGTAAGCAACCCCTGACCTTGCCACCTGTAATCGCTGAAGACGTGAGCTGAGACTGTAGAAGTCTGTCATTGGTTCGATAAAAGTCGCGATAAGTTGCTGTCAAGTAATAGCTATATATATAATAAAATAGCTATCATGGAGGAATAAGGAAAACAGCCAGTTATCTCTGTCTATCAGAATAAGGAACAAGGCCGCCCATTGTATATTTTGTAGTTACATAGTTATTGAATAAACTAAAATTGTCGATTTATAAAAAAAAAACAGGGATTTACTGTTCAAAAAATATAAAATGTCATCATACTCGAAAATTGTTGACATAACCAAGGGGTCATAAGCAAGCGCTGTCGCAGCCCAATGTTTTGGGGGGATCACCATGGGTGCCGACGAATATTTTTAGGGAGGTTACTTCCCTGCGTTGGTTTTCTGGTCGCCAGCGCTACTGCTGATCATGAGGTCCTGGGTTCGATTCCCAGGTCGAGTAAAGTGTTATTGGGTTTTCCATCAGGAATTTCTCAGAAAGGGCCTGGAGTCTGGATTTGTGCCCGGTTGATGTCAGCAGGCTTGCCCGTACTGCAATAATGGTACATAACTGGCGAAATGTTGCTGTAGGTACTATTGGTACATCTCTGACCAACCCTTCGCTTTGAGCTCCACATTACTTCTGCTATTCAGGAACGCAGCTTAATAACGCTGTTTAATTGGTCGCAGGACTTTTTGATAAATACCAGGTATTAGAACAGAAAATAATGTAGGGTGAGAAGAGCGAGCGAAGCGAGCTCGAAAACTTTAACAATCCGCCTCGGTTAGATTAGGTTTTGTTTTATAATTTCAAACAGAAGTAGGAGTTACATTGTCGACTTATGCAGGAAAGCCCAAGCAACTATGAGAATGTAGAATGTAAGAGCGAGCGAAGCGAGCTCGAACATTTTGCACACTCTTATTTAGGTTCCATTGTTTTTGATCATTTCAAAAGAACTAAGAATTATATGCTATGCCGACTTTTGAAAAATAGCTCAAGAATGTAGAGAATGTAAGAGCAAGCGAAGCAAGCCTAAAAATTTTAGCACCCTACCTTGAATAGGTTCTGTTTTCTTTTGACCATTAAACAGAAAGAGAACTTACTTTGTCGAGATAAGACGAAAAACTAAAACTTGTTTTACAGCAGTTTAGGTTTTGGAATCTGGCCTTGACCTTACCCTTTCGAACCTTACGTACGAGCGGGGTGCTGTGCTGTGATAATAATAATAAATCTTTATTTTCAGTTTTACAATTTTCATTTAGCACTTGGTACAACAGGATGAATTTGTCATATAAATTGTAGGTTCAAACAGAGTTATAAACCTCTGACACCCAAGCTAAGATTAAAGTTGTGTTAAATTTAACACCAGTCAGACAAATAAACAGACGTTCGGAAGTTCACAGTGTAGATTCTATAGACAGAAAATAAAGATTTCATACACAAACAATTATTGACAAACTAACTTTAAAAAAAAATATTGTGTGTGTTTGTGTGTTATTGAACGTGTAGATGTTACATTGTTTGGTCACAACGTTGTATAAACGACTACCAAGGATTCTGAATGTCGTTGGGCTAGTTTTTTTCTGTGCCTCACTATGGGACATACGTCCGTGGTCCTACGTTTTGTCAAGCGATTGAGATCCAACTGTAAAGAAGCATGTCTACACAACGTACAGTTAAGCACAAAGAGCTGCCTCACGCTCAGGACCTGACATTCTTTGTACAATTCAAACCCTCATACTTGTTTTTGAAGCACCAACCCAGACTGTTATGCCATATGTTAATATTGACTGGCAAAGTGAGAAATAAACCATACGTAAGGTATCTGCGTCAGCTCTGTACCGCAGGCTTTTAAACACGGTAATAAGTTTTCTAACTTTGCCAAACATAGCCCGAATCTGAGCAGTCCAGGATATGAGGTTGTTTATTAGTACGCCAAGGTATTTCACACTGGTTTTTCTTGTCAGGAAAAGGCAGGAGCATTGGTGTGGGTAAACATTACAATTTATATGAGCTTTAACTGATACTGTTATGTCAGGTTGCGAAGTAGATTTGAGGGAGAAAGTGATAAAGTTGTTTTTTTCCACATTTAAAGTTAGACTGTTCGCTGATAGCCAAGACATAACAATGCCAAGAACGGATTCTGCACTCTCTCGGAATTCGTTCCAATTTTCAGCATGTACCAGAAGGGCCGTAACATCCGCATATGAGTATATGGAACTATTTGGGAGTACTAAATCACATAGATTGTTTACATATACTAAGAAAAGTGTAGGGCCCAAGATGGAGGCTTGTGGCACTCCGAAGGACAATCTACACTCATCACTGACCTATGTGGTGACTTTAACACACTGCGTGCGCTCAGACAAATAGCTTGCCAAGGTAGCAAGTGCGGGGCCTCTAACTCCAATTTTCTCTAATTTTTTTGTAAGGTCGGAGACGGTCTCAAATGCCTTAGATAAGTCTAAGAATATTCCTAGGCACTTAAGACTTTTTAAAAAGAGTCTCAACTACTTCTTCAATAAGGGCAGAGAAAGCATCTTCACATGACTTCCCTCTACGAAAGCCAAATTGATTGCTCGAGAGAACATTCTGATTTTCCAGGAAAGACTAAAGACGATTGTTCAGGACCCTCTGAAGAACCTTCAACAATGCCGGAAAGACTGAAATTGGTCTGTAGCTGTTGACACTGCCTCTGTCTACTCCCTTGTGAATAGGGTGAACGACCGCTCTCTTTAATATTTTCGGTAATACACCCTCAGAGATACAAAACCAACATATGTGAGCAACGAGGGGCACAAGAGTCTGTCTGTTTATTTTTAAAAGCACAGTTTTTAAAAAATGAGCCGATTCCATCCCATCCTGGGGCAGAATCGGAACTAAGACTCATTATAATATTATCAAGTTCCGCGTGATCCGGAGGAAGAAGAACAATTGAGTTCACCTGAACGTCGTCCCTGACAAAATTTGTATGCTTAGCTGCAAGTTCTTTCCAATATTAGCAAAATAATTAATGACCATGTTTAATGAAGATTTGCAGTCTAAGTTATTCAAAGAAAATAACTCCATAGTAGAAGATATAGATATGTTTATTATTAATTATGGTGTTTAAAATGTTCCAGGTCTTTTTAGGATTATTTTTAGCCTTCACCAATTCACTTTTTTCGTGATTAGATTTTAGCCTATGTAAAAGCTTATTGCAAAAGTTGCGATATCGTTTGTAGGTTACTTTTAAAGGATAATTGTCCAGTGTATTTTTAAGTTCTCTATGCTTGTTGTCCCTATTCCTAAAGCATCTTAGTAGTCCTGGAGTGATCCAGGGCTTGATTATTCTCATCCTAGCAGGAATGCAACTGGTGACGGTATTTTTATGTATAATAGAAACGATTGTATTACTTAATAAGAAATTCAGTAGCCCAATTTGGATTGCTAGAAGTCAAGATGGAACTGAAATCGATTTTTACAATCTCAGCAACCACTCCAAGTAGAGCTAATTTCGAGATAACTTTGGTCGTTTGTTCTTTTGCTACGTCTTTAATACAAACGAGTACTGAGACATGGTCGGTAAAGTGATAGTCCAGAATAAATGATACTACCGATTTCAACACTTTAATCATGAAATGATCAAGGCAATTTTTTTCTCTGGTAGGGAGAGTATAGGCAGGTAAGAATCCGTGTGTTGCAGTCAAATTCATGTATTCGTTATAGTTTGGGTCATTATTAGTTGAGCTAATGTTAATATTCATGTCTCCCACCAAAAATATGTTTTTATGAGAGGATACCGATGCTAGTACAGTATTGAGACTGTTCAGAAAGTTGTCTATTCTGCGAAAGGAAGGCGGCCGGTATACAGCAATACACAAACGATGTGCACAAACGATGTGAGTGAGTTTGCAGATTAGGCAGTTTGCATCAGCAACTCCGGCTCCACAGTGTTTTGCTGTAAATCTGAAAGAACGTAGATAACTAGGCCATCGTTTTTATTTAGGCTGTATTTTGACGAATAGGCCGAATATCCCTGCAGAAATGGAATATTGTTTTTTTTTTCAGCCAACATTCCGAGAAAAATAAAACATGACACTTGATTTTTAAGGCAGATAATAACACAAGGACGCAATTAAATTCTTACCAATACTACGAGTATTTAGATGCAGCACATTCGTTGTATTATTGGGATTTCCTAAAATCTGATCTGGCATTGATCAGGGAGACAACTAAAGGATTCGAGGGATCCACATGTTTCCAAGCTATTTATTACATCATTTAAGTTGTTCTTTTTTATTTTTTACGTGCATTTAAGATTTTACGTCTCATTTTTTGCTTTAGGGCGTTACAGAACTGCTCATTATAATCCCCTAAAATAACCCGGGATAAGAAATATGTTCGATATTGCCTTCTCACACCATATTGTATCGTATGATAAAACATTTTCCTAAAATTATTAAACTTTGTGACATGTGAATGTTTTGAATGTACGTGAGTGTGTTGTATAGTTGATTGGTGCATTTTATATTAGCGTTATGTATTTGGTTTTTGTAAGTGTATGAATGTGACTGTGCAGAGAAGATACAAAATATAAAAAAATAACAAATAGGATAATGCTTGCATAATATTATAGAGGCAAATGAAACGCGCACAGTTGACATATTACTTAATATCATTCAGTATGTTTTGAAAGCTGGATTCAGAGAGGTTTTTCGCCTTCCCTCTTGCGAAGAAAAATTCTTCCATTTGCCGTCCAGCAGTATTACATTACCTACTTTTCGCAAGTTTACGTGCCTCAAAGAAAAGTTTTCTGGCAGTTGCTGGAAGACGATCAGCGACGTATATAGGGGTGAGTTCACCATTCAAGCCGGAATGATTACTATTTAATTTTTCGGAGTGTAGCCAGCCCTTCCCTGGTTAAAATCACGCACAGCGCGTAGTACTGTATTTTCAGAGTAACCGAATGAAATTCTGCAATAATTTGTTTAGAAGGGCCTTGGCTACTCTGCACTCGGTAAATGTCCCGGATCTCTTCCGGTTTTTCCTGCACTTCCAGTGTTCTACACACACTCACGACTATTTCCGTTAAGTCAATTTCGTTTTCATTTGGTTTTGGGGAGATATTACGCAGCTCGATTACGGCAGACCTATGATATTCTTGAAAATCTTTTATTTTGTTTTTCTAGCTGGTCTATTTATTTACGTTGCTCTGAGCTTTCACTTTCCAGCCTTCCCACACTAGTTCTTATCTTCTATTTGGAATTCATTAACTGAGCAGAATCCTCAATCTCCATTTGATGTTCTGTAGCTCATCATTACAAATAAAAAATTTAATTTTGTGCTTTTAATTCTACCAACTCCAGCGATATTTTAGACATAAAATTTTGCAAAATAGTTTCCTGATTTGTGTTCCATTTAGCAAGAATTGCTCGAATTTCCTCTTTAAAATCCTCAAGTTCGCTTGTGGGACTAAAATCTAGACACGGGCGCTTTGTAGATCTTTGTTAAGAGTTAATAAACTCACACTCACTCAATGGAGCCGCAATATTTGGGTTTGATGCCGCACGTTGTACTTCTATAGTAGGAGTAGATGGAGGCGTTCTGATGATCTGATGTGATGGGTTCACGTCACCGTAATGCTAAGGTTAACAGTATACATGTAGTTATCAAGTACGACGTATTGAGCTTGTTGATGCTCGGAATGCCGATAGATGTGTAAAATCCAGACAGAATTAAAATAAATTTAATTTATAAAAGATGAAGTTGCAGTTCTTGAAAAAAAAAACACGGTTATTTCATAGTTTTAAGTAAGAAAGACAAGTTAATCATTCAGACTCCCGACAGCTTGAATGATTTTGGTCATGACATCCCCCCTGGTCAGAAGGGGTCATTTGGTTGCAAATGACCTCCCCTACATCCCCTGAATGGATTGCCGACATATTACCAACAACCCTGAACATAAATAAATCATAAAGAAATATTAACAATGACTAGAACCCAACACCAGGCTTCGCCATTGTTCTGTTTTTCATCGTTTCAATGGTTCAAGTTACTAATTGTTTTTGTTTTAGAATCTGCGTGTGTGCTTTTAATTGTTTTTTTAAAACTTATTCTTTCGCACGACAACCCTGCACTTTGAAATTTAAGTTGGTACTTATTTAGTTAATACGAGTGTGTTTCTGATCCATCATGCATGTGCATGACAATAACACTCCTAATGACCTTAACCACATTAGGGTTAAGAGGGCCCCTTAACAAATTTTGATACAGGGCCTTTTAGGACTCGCTACGCTACTGGGTTCAAGTAATATTTTATTAGCTCAGTTCAACATACCACACAATTTCAGGTACAACATCTGCCGCGAGACATTCGAAGAAACCCGCGAGGTGTGCCAGCTGATCCTAGAACGTGTATACACGCCCTGTCTCGAGAACGTTCCAGAGCACTTCGAGCACATGGCGCGCGTCATGCTGGACGGCATGTGGTCCGTCAACCCCACGGTAGACACGGACGGCTTCCTGTACTGGTGCCGCGTGCTGGCCGACGTGCCTGGCTATATCTACAGCGAGAACGACAGGCTACAGCTGCAGATTAAGTTGAAACAGCATTTGAAAGGAAAATCTCTTGAAACAGGTAAGATTTTTAAATAGTTTTGAAAGCAATTGAAAAGGTTTTGGCTGGTCAAAAATACCTAAAAAGAACTAAAGTAACAGGTATTCACATGTTTCATTTTGTTTGACAGGCGTGGAATCGACAGAGCTCATGTCCAAACCGGCCGTCGACGGCCTCCCCAAGGCCGCCCCTCGCCTCCTCTATTACAAAGACTACGACACCTTGGACAGCGCGCCCTTCTACAAACAACTCAACTTCAAAGCCAAGTACAAAATTTTCTTCTACAACCTCTACATAACCCTGTACTCCTCCTACTTGGGTCGGCTTTATTTCAACCTCAACTTCAGGTTCAGTGTACTACTCATGAGGTACTTCCCGTACTTGGCTTTCATCAGATTCGGCATCAAAGAGTCTTTTGTTAACATCTTCGAGGAGGACCCGACGGACGACACTAAACCTAAGCTTAACGCAGAGTATAACCAGCCGCAGCCGCCCGAGCCCTTTTACAAGGCTGCTCTTAGTTTAGTTTGGTAGTACGCGACTTTATCTTTACTTTGACTTTATCTACCTTATGACTCAGTAAACAGTGATTATCGATGTGATATGTTCTGCGCAATCAGCAGTTGGTCGTTTTCGACGCGATATGTGGATAAACACCTGATTGTTTCAACATTACGATTTTTGACTTGTGGCACGAAAATGTGTAATGAACATTTTGTAGTCGTGTATATTAGTATTTAATTATAATTATCATTTGGTCATTCCCTAGATTGTTATATAGAAATATTGCGTTAAAACGACGGTGTGGGGTCATAGCTGACTAAGTTTTTATTATTCTTAGATGATTACTATGTAATAATTAGTATATATTGATTAACTACCTCTAAACTGCAGTAATAGACTTTAGTGTTTCATGAGAACATTTGACATTATGACTTGCTAGTGCTAGCAAAACGATTATAATTTTGACAACTTATCCAGTTTAAAGGATAGCTTTGACAAGACATCTTGTATGTTAAATGAATTCATTATTAATTTATTGACCACAGTTGACTGCATTTTTGTAATCAATGTGCACATGATTAGCGCGGTTCCAACTTTAGTTCGTTGTATTTAATTGTGCAGGGTTATATTATAGACAAACTTTATTGAGATTGACATAGATGTAGATCTTTGTGTAATGTAAATAATAATAAGGTTATAATAATTCCATATAAGAAACTATATTCGATACTTTCCTGTATGAACTTTTTTAACCAGTGCACATGACCTGATTAAGTCGACATGTGTATCCTGCTTATATTAACCTATGGCGCTCAATTTGTCTTTGACGGAGGCTCAGAAGGCCAAACTCAAGGTTTGCCAAAGAGCGATGTATCTTAACAATCAAACTCACCGACCAAATTCGCAACATTACAATACGCTCCAAGTCAGATATCGCCGATGTTGGCGATAAGTCTGCGAGGCTGAAGTGGGACAGGGCGGGTCACACCTATAGGATGCATCCAGGCAGATGGGCCAGGACCATCACACAGTGGCCAGTGGGTGCCTGAAGACGGGCGTCGTCACCGAGGCAGGCCTAAGAAGCGCAGGCGTACTGATTTAGACTCGTTCCTAACCGATTGGACGGAGAAGGCACAAAATAAAAATAAAACTTATATATATGGGCCTGAGTCCTTTGCTCAGCAGTGGGACAAAGTAGGTTAACTTAAAAAAAATGTATTTTGTAAATACAATGTAGTTTTTGTAACAGATATGCGAAGAAAGCAGTTCAATTTAAAATAACTGTTGTAAGCACAGACATTGGTTTAAAATACGAGTATATGTATGTAATCAGGTGTAGGTACGTAAAATATTATTTACCCGAGCGATTTGTAATGCATTTTATTTTTGAAACGTTGATCATATTATATAATGTTTTTATTTTTAAATTGACGTCAGAAGTCAATGCTGTAACGCTGTTTATATCAAAACAATGTAACATGCAAAGCAATAGTTTTATAATAATATGAGACAAAATCAATGCACAAAAACTTTTATCTTAGATGCAAAGATAAAACTTATTATGACAATATATTAAATAAATTTATACCTTAATTTAGATTTTGTAATGGTTGTAATTGTTTACATTTTATTGAGATAGCTTTGCCACAAAATGCATAATAATTGAGAATCACACTTTGTTTTATTTGTGTACTATTTGAAGTCGTAATGTAATAGCTTTATTCAAGAGCCGCAGACCTGGCGAAGCGCAGTTGTCACTTCCAAACAAATATCAATATTGAGTTCCTTCAAAAACAAGTCGAAAATGGATGGGCTAATTGGTGTTCATTTACTTAAAACTTCATTTCAAGTCCCGCAAGGTCGATAATTGTTTGGTGACGCCCGACCAGCGCTGAGCTTCGTCTGTTTCAGCCCAACGTAGGTATTTACCGTTTCCGTGTCGCCACTTGTTGCATAATATAAAATAAGGAACCGCATGATCTAACCCAGAGTTTCTCAAACCCCTGCCCCCCCCGAACCCCTGTCAAAGTTTCAAACGACTGCTGACCTTTATTTTAATAAAAGGCAAAGGTAGCGTGTTTCTTGTCCCAAACTGAGTCGATTTTAGGAGCAATTTTAATCTTAACCCGCGAGCACTCACACTATGAGCATTTCCCTCACGGTGAATTTCAAATTCCCGCCATTTATTGATTTATTTATCTATGGTCGTCGTTTGCCCGATAGCTGAGTTTTATACTTCCCCCGTCCCGCGCATTATGGTTTTTTCGTCTTAGTGTGCATCAATCGCTAAGTGGAGGTGGTTTGTTTAGCCGGGTCATGTCTCGCGGCATTTTGCTCATCGCGCGAGTTACGACGTAAGTATTATTTTTTAGTTGATCTTTTATTTTCAAATAGTAGTATACCTAATTTAAAGTCTTTATTGTTATTTAATTGTTAAATACTGGTCCACAATGAGTTTATTGTGCAGTGTGCATATAGACGAAAACAACAAACTTTGGGGTGGCTACAAGAAGATGATTCCGAAGACATCGAAGAAGAGGTTTTTAGAGCTGATATTGTTGAAAATCATGGAGAGAGTGAGCACAGCGATCATCACACTGATACTGAGCAGTCATCAACGGAAGATCATGAAGGTGAGAGCTCCCCTATTCAACCTGGAAATTGACTTTATTATATGGCTAGAGATCAACAAACTAAATGGTTCTACAAGCCGTATCGTACCAATGTGAGGACTAGATCACATAGTATTGTTACTGAGATACCAGGAGTAAAGTCAGTTGCCAAAGAAGCCAAAGAGATTTTAGACTGATTTCTATCCTCAATATTGCCTGGATTAACAGACAAATAATTTATAAACAAAATACAATTATTTCTCGGAGACAGTACCTAAAACAATTAGCCTTGGATTTAACGCAACCACAATTGCAACGAAGATCTACCATACAGAACCTATCCTATCCTCTTCAGTAAATTATCAAACGATTTACAAATGAACCCGCCATTTCAGAGGCTGTGAAACCTGATGGAATCTGCGCAATCTGTCCAAGGCGTAAAAATCGCAAGACAAAAAAGACATGTTTTACGTGTAAAAACAAATTATGCACAGAACATGCTTTTACTTTGTGTGACATATGTAAATCTCATTTATTTAATGAAGATTAATGTTTTAATGTTCACTCCTTAATTTTTTTGACTAAAGTTATTTATTTTTTTAGTTTATACCAAAAGTGCACTTAAGAAATGCCAATATAGTTCCTGAATTTGTTATTAAAATGTTATAGTTTAGCAAAAGTTATATATTATAAATCAATATTTGATTTGATTTTACACGATTGTTTTTTATATACTAGCAGTTATATCAAAAAAATACCATAATTTATGTACTTTTTGGTTATTTGTAAAATGTGAGCAAAATGCTCCTTACGCGAGTGCTCGTGTAAGTTTTAAAGGCGCGAGTGCTCCCGGGTTAATTCTGGCTGAAGTCGATTTCTGTATTTGGTTTTTGTCATGACAAACCACGTCGTAAAAACCCACTCTCACATAAATATGTTGTTGCGAACGGTAAAAGAAAATTTACTGCGTGAGTTCGGTACATTCTTCCTGTCTAGCTGCCCAAAAATCTGTTAAAGACATCCTTTTAAAATCGCCTTGAAGAGTTTCATCTGCGGACATTTCTAGTAATGACTCCTGTTGCTTAATACTCGAACCAGCATTTATGCTCTGGGTTGTGACCATAAATGGGTTTCGCTTGCCAGCTGCATTACGTTAATCCACCTGCAATTACGTAAATCTTGTCGCTCAAATGGCGACCCCTAAGGGTTCGCGTACCTCACTTTGAGAAACCCTGATCTAACCGGTACAGCACGCTTTGGGTTCTGGGTTAAAGTCTCAGTTCTGGTCGACTGCTAGTACAAACCAACAAACCTAAAATTTGTGAAGATTATGAATGTAACAAAAAACTACTGCAGGGTTTTCCAATAAGTCGTCCTTTTGATATTCAAAGAAGTTCATTTTTTAATATAAATGATCGGATGTTTATTTCATTATAAAGAGGTAGGTATGCAGTTAATAGTGGAAAATAACATCAGGCAAATGACCACCACGACCACGCTTACAGGACCATATCCTTTTCATGAAATTTTCCATAACCAAATCGCAAATTGGCTGCCCTATGTCCTCGATAGCCTCACGAATTGCACCTTTGAGGTCTTTAAACGACGCCGGGCTGTTGGCGTAGACCTTCTCTTTCACGTGGCCCCAAATGAAGAAGTCGCAAGGTGTTAAATCACAAGATCTCGGTGGCCAATTGTGATCACCTCTTCGAGAGATAGTACGGTCCGGAAACTTATCCCGTAAAAGATCAATGGTTTTGTGCGTAGCGCCGTTTTGCTTGTTGACGAAGCCACCGAGGTGGAAATGGGCCTCATCACTGAAGATTATTTTTCGATGGAATTCCGGATCATTTTCATGCATTTCAACGACCTAATCAACAAAGACACGACGTTGTTGATGATCGGCCGGATTGAGTTCTTGTGTGAACCTTATAAGCCTTAAGACCCAAATCTATATGCAAAATACGGTGTAATGACGTTTGTGGAATGCCTAATTCCAAAGAACGACGAGGAATGGACAAACCTGGGTTTTCTTCAACAATTTCGGCTACAGCAGCAATACGGCTATTCTTGCGACGTGCACGGGTTTTATTCTTCACATCACCAAGTTGTCCCAACAGCTCGAATTTTTCCACCGATTTCTGTATTTTGGAGATTGCGGTCCGACAAGGTGCTTCACAACGACCAAGAAATGTTCGAGTTTTACGAACCGTCTCTGCCAAATGTTCACCATTTTTATAGTGAATTTTAATCATTTCAATGCGTTGTTGAAGCGTTCCATTTTTTTTTGGAGTAGTTTCTACTTGTCATATGTCAAAAACTGACAGTTTTAAAAGTGACATCTACCGAAATAGCGGGCTATTCAAAATAACACCTCTCATTGGAAAATACTTTATAACTAGAAAGAAAAATTGGTTTATTGAATTATTGCAATGGCTTGGTTACGATTGTTTTCCTAACGCATTTTTGCCGTCAGCCCGACTACTTTCTCGAACGAAGCTATTTTATTTCGAAGTTCAGCAACAAAACACATATTTAAACCTCAATACTATTTTATTGGAAAAAATCCTTTGCTTTAAGCCTCGTGCGCTTAGCGACATTGATCTGCAGTAGATTGTCCGTGAGGTCTTCAGTAACGCTGACGTCACGGTTGCCACGCGGGGTGCGGGGCGCGCGCGGGCTGCCCCTTGGCGCCACAAGGGGGCGCGGGCCGCGCGGGGAGGGGGTGCGACGCGGCGTCGCGTGTGACAGGATCCCCATGTCGTTGGGCGTGAGCTTCAGGCGCGGAGACAGTAAGTGTTTGGCTGCCAACTTACGTGCTGCGGGCGACATGCTGGCTAGGCGCTCGGTGTTCGATCTGAAACTTTGAAAAAAAAAAAAAAAACGTTTAAAATATATTTTGGAAATCAATCACGAGAACGCGTTATTTAGGTAACTTATGTCATTGATATCAGGTTCAAATTGCAATGATTGACGCGCGCTCGTAAGATGCAACTTTGCCCAGCTAACGAACCTTACGCGGATTAATTAAGAGCATGGCGACGCATGATTTTTCCATATAAACGTAATACCTACATCATTTCTATTTTGAGCATATTTCTATCGTATTATACTTATATTCTGATTAAAACGGTTTATTATGAAGTTTAAGCGAATTGAATTTGGCACATTTTTACAGCATATATGACTTGTTTTCTTATCGTTTTTCTGTATTGTAAACAACAATATCTGTAATGTTTTTGTATTTGAAATATAGCTAGCTCATATGACCGAGTTACGAATAATCGAAAAAAAAAAGAGTAAGTTTCATTCATAATTTTTGGTATAAAGGAACGCTTCAATAGCTACTAGTGCTATGAGCCGATAGCTCATAGTCAAGGAAATGTCAATGTGTGCGTGGTCGTACTGCTGACGGTAGATGTGTATCGCTCGGACAGGCACACACTAGCACAGACTATACCCCCACGCCGACGCGGCGCCGAGTGGGGTTCGTTCGGGGTGTTGGATTTCAGTGTTAGACGATTATTTTACTATGCCGTTCGAGCGTATTTGTTTACAATTTTCAATTTCTAAATTGTATTGTAATATTTCACACACTTAGGCTATGAACTTGGATTTAGATTTGCCTTATGATTTTTTTTGGAGTTACCTATATTCTTGCGAACTTTGTTTTTGTTCACCGAACACATGACATGGGCTATTTAAAAATTCCTGTTTTAGTTCTATTAATTTTTTGGTCAGTGGTCATTTTTGGTAGTTTACTTGTATAATCGACGGACCCTTCCTTTGCCTAGAAATCTACCGCGGACAGAATATAAACTTGTTTATTTATTTCACGAAACAGTGCATAACTAAAACTAAAAAAATTACAGTATATATAAACTAAAATGTATTGTGTTTTATTACTTTATCCAAGTCTAAGTAGATATTTTGTTAAGAGCAGGGCGACGCATGAATTATCCATACAAACATAATACCTAAACCATTTGCAATCAAAGCAAATTTCCACCATATTATGCTTATGTGAGCGTGGTGGAGCGTGGGTGATGTAGGTGTGTATCGCTCAGACAAGCACACACATTACAAACTACATTACTGTAAAGTTTCATCAAAATCCGTCCATCCTCACAAACTTTCGCGTATGTTATATTTTTATAGTAGGAAGTAGGATAGTAGGATTTCAAAGACGATAATTTGTTATTATTATATTTTGTGGGTATTTTAGATTGATACAGTATCACTATCGTTACAAAACCTTGTCGTCGAAAACGAGAACGGGGGGGCTCATAATTATATATTTACTTTAAGCTTGTAAGTTCCCATAACGGTTTGAGCTTACTCTAATTCGACAATAACCATGTTCTAACATTTACTAAGAACTGCAATTCATTTACGCCAATATGTCGGTAACAGCACTTTTATATTGATACGTAAAGATACTTTTTTTGTCATAATTTCGGTTTTGAATTTCCCTACATCAAAAGTGTTATTCATGATATCTTTGTAGATCACACCACAAAAAAAATTAAATTAATTTCTACCCGCATGACGAATTGTTGTTGAATGAATTATTGCTTGGAGCATCGACTCAGCCCCAGAAAATTAAGATATTTTGTTCTGGGTATGAATTTCACACTAGTAGGTATATTTTGTATAAATAAGTATTTACCTACCTATCTACCTACCTATGGAGCTTTGTTTGTTCCGTTTCTTTAGACCATGTTCGCACGGACGTAAATTTCTCGCGGCGGGATTTTATCGTGCATTGCATTTTCAACTCTCCAGAGTGCTGCACACTGTTGGATTTTCAACTCTCGGCGCTAAGCTGTGCGTTGAAGATCAAGTGCGCGAAAAAATCCCGCTGCGAGATTTTTACCTCCGTGCGAACGTGGACAGTCCATAAATCAAAATCAAAATATTTTATTTCACATAAACCTACATGGGCACTTATGAAACGTCAGATTCTAGGTGCACGGTTCCAATTGGTCGTTTCCTATGGAGAAGAGCCGGCAAGAAACTCCATGGTTACTCTTTTAAAAATATTTGTCTTTTACAATATTTTTTAGTTACAGTGTTAATAAGTATGGGAGGACAGTGTAGGCCTGTCAAAAAGTACCATATGTTAAACAAATAGACAATGGTATATAAATTTAGAATCCACAAGGCCTACGACGTTCTCACATTTACAAAATATAGAAATAATCTAATAGAATAAAATCAAAACTAATTAAAATTGTAGGTATATAATGTCAAATAATAAAAATATTATGTCAGAGTTATTTATAAGTCAATATCTAATAATAAAAAATTAAAATTAAACACCATTATTTGGGAGCAGTTATTAGAAATTTACATAGTGATGCCGTTTATGAGGTACCAGGGAAGCCACATGTGCAGAGGGAAATTATTGCCAAACTTTCTTGTCTTCGACGTAGTCTTTAATCTTATAGTACGCTTTTTTGATAAGGACACGTTTGATGTGGGTTTTGAACTTTCCATCGCTAAGTTCTGTAACCGACTTTGGCAACTTGTTATAAAAGCGGATACTGTTTATCAAAAATGATTTGCTTGTTTTAGTTAATCTAAATTTGGGTATAACGATTTCATTTTTACTACGTGTATTTATATTATGGAAATCGCTTCTTATTTTAAAAAGTCCTAAGTTTTTGCGAACATACGAAATACTTTCTAAGATATAGAGAGAAGGCAGAGTTAGTATATCAATTTCTTTGAATTTGTTTCTAAGAGATTCGCGAGGACCCATTTCATAGATCGCGCGGATTGCCCTCTTTTGTAAAATAAAAATTGAATCTACGTCAGCTGCTGATCCCCACAGCAGAACGCCATAACACATAATACTGTGGAAATAAGCAAAGTATACTAACCTAGCTGTGGCTATATCGGTCAACTGCCTTATTTTTCTTACTGCATATGCAGCTGAACTTAATTTACCTGAAAGAGCTCTAATGTGAGCGCCCCATTGCAATTTTGAATCTAAAGTAATTCCTAGAAATACAGTTTCATTAATAGCATCTACTTTCTTGCCATCAAGTTTTAAATTTAAACCCACTTGGGGTACATTTGGTAATGAGAACTTAAAAACATTTAGTTTTGTTCGCATTGAGTAAAAGATTATTAGCTGCAAACCATTTCGAAAGAACAGCCAGACTATCATTCACATGTAAGATATCCGTATCTTTTCTATCTATTTTAAAAATAAGAGAAGTGTCATCAGCGAATAAAATTATATCTGATAAGTTAGCCATCATGTAAGGAAGGTCATTAATATAAACTAGAAATAAGAAAGGGCCTAGAATTGAACCTTGAGGCACGCCCATCTTAACTAAGGATTCCGAGGACGTCGCCCCGTTAACGTTCACTTTCTGTTGCCTGTTTGATAAATAGGAAAGAACAAGATTAGCGGCTTGTCCACGAATTCCGTAGTGGTGTAATTTACAGATCAGTGTATTGTGGTCAACGCAGTCAAACGCTTTTGAGAGGTCACAGAAAATGCCAATTGCATCCTGGGACTTCTCCCAGGATTCCAAAATGTGACTGACCAGTTTTACTCCCGCATCAGTCGTCGACCTGCCTTTCGTGAAACCAAACTGGCGACTATGTAAAATTCCATTTGAATTAAAATGTGACAACATCTGGTCTAGCATGGTTTTTTCATAGATTTTACTCAATGCTGGTAGCACAGATATATGTCTATAATTAGAGGGATCACTCTTACTACCCGATTTTAAAATTGGTACTACTTTACTATGTTTCATTAAATCAGGAAACGTACCGCTGTCTAAAAATTGATTAAATATGCCTGTTAGGACAGGGGCAATTGTGTCAATAATATCTTCAAGAACCTTAACGGAAATCTCCCATAAGTCTTCAGTGTTTTTAATGTTAAGACTTTTGAACGGTTTTTTTATTGTGACAATAGAAATAGGCTTGAATTTAAAACTAGGAATGTCCTTACTGAAGTTTTCTTTGAGTAAAGATTCAGCTAATACAGATGATGAGGGAAGAGATTTCGTAACCTCAATTGGGATGTTGGTGAAGAAATTTTCTAGTGACTCAGCAACCTTCAACTTATCTGAAATGGTTTCATTATCAATTTTTAACGACAAGTCATTCTGATCTCGCTGTTTTGTGTTTCCAGTTTCTTTGTTAATTACCTGCCACACAGCTTTTATTTTATTATGGGAAATACCAATTTTGTTACTTATTAATTTAGACTTAGCGTGAGCGCAGACTCTTTTGAATATTTTAGAATAATTTCTTACATAATCATGAAGAGTCTGATCAGACGTCAATGATTTCTCGTGATACAACCTATACAAAATTTCTCTGCTTTTTCTAATGCCAGCAGTGGCCCATTCACTAAATTTTGGTTTAGTATTGATAGTTACTTTTTTTACAGGATATGCTTAATTGTATTCTTGGCATACTGTAGAAAAAAGTGTACCATAGTTTAAATTGGGGTCTTGTGAATCAAAACTAGCTGTTGAAAGATTGCTATTAAGATTATTATTAAACATTTTCAACTTATCTTTAGTAAGAGGTCTTATTTCAATGGTTTTATTTGAGTTTAACTTTTTATCTAAGTCAAATGATTCAAGTTGACCAGTATGGTCTGACCTGACGCCACTAATTAAGGTGGAGTCTTTTATTTTACAGTTAGTAAATACATTGTCTATGCATGAAGCCGAGATTGCTGTTATTCTAGTCGCTTCATTAAATATACATTTTAAATTGAATGATTTAAACAATGAGATTCACTTACATTTTTCGGGTGAATTAACTAGCAGATCAACATTTAGATCACCACAAACAAAAACTAATTTATTATCTTTAAAAAGTTTACTTAGTATTCCTTCCATAATTATCAAAAATGATGACAAGTTTGAGGCTGGTGGTCTATAAACACATAGTATGACCGAACGTAGGTTCTCAAGGACACTGCCCCTTTTTATTAGTATTGTAACGTTTGTCCGACTTTATTATAATAACAATGGTAATAGCAATATTTATGAAGTAAGAACATAAAAAAATAAATGTTTATTCAAAATCGTTTATTTAAATTATCCTTAGCTCAGAACGCTGTTATTTATGAACGCATATCGCGTAAATAGGTATAAATTATTGGAATGTTTTTCTTTTATTTTGCATAACACTTTTATTATTTGACTTGTATTGATTATTTATACATTTAGTAACAATTTTTAAGTTTAGTAAAAGTAATAACTACATAATAAGACAATGAAACCTTAGTTTTTTTAAAGAGGATACCATGTGAATAAATCAACTTATACAGGCTTAAAATTAATCATGACAATATCCCTATAATTTGTATATACTCGACATACGAAGTCGGCCGGTTCCCCCTAAGTACCTTATATAGCATGTAGGTACATTCAACATTGGTTTACAAAAGTATTTAGGAAAGGTATGGATGACTTATCTGCTAGATTTTCTCTACAAGGCATAGATCTCGAAATATTTTTTATGTTGTGATACCGGCATTGTAAAGAAATTTCCAAAAAAACGCATTACTAGTCAACAAAAACAAAGCTAATCATGAACATACCTAATTACTAATAGATAGAAATATATTTCGAGTCGTTACGAATTAATGGTAGGTACAGTACAGTACAGCTAATAATAGCTATCTATCTACTTAGACAGACACTCACACACGGCTGCGCACTGCGTCCCTCGCTCGCCTACTTTTGTCAATCAGAGATTCCAATATTCCGAACGAATTTTGTAGTAGCCTCGAATTGCTATTACGTGCTTTGTACGTCGGACCCTTAAGTAGCTAGACTATTTGATTAATTCTAACCCAATTACCAGTTTGTCAAAATTGAGTAAATAGTATAAATAATGGCTGATAATATTATTCATTTTATTAAACAATCCCACGATACATTATCTTAGTGTAAGTCTAACGGTTTCGACAGCGCACGCCAAGATAGCTCTCAGAGGGCAGGATTTTTTTCGACTTACTTGTTTTTTTTTTTGAAAAATAGATGTTGACCGATTCTCAGACCTACCATGCACACAAAATGTTATACAAATAGGTCCAGCCGTTCCAGAGGAGTTTGGTAACAAACATTGTGAAACGAGAATTTTATACAGTATGTGTCACACATATATGCAATAAATGAAACCACATATTTGTTATCGACTTTGCTGACGATACACAAAAAATTAACGAAGTCGTTCCAGTAATTAGGTCAAAAGTGGATTTTTAACTTTGCGCAGCTTTGAACACTCTATAAATTGGATCAGTAGGTCAAAGATAGAGGAGTTTCTTGCCCATTTTACTCCATACAAAACCTTCTTACCACTACCTACTTGAAATAATTGATTTGATGTTGCTAGTTACCTTGGTGTGGGCGGCGCGACTCTCGGCGTGGTGGGTCTGCGTCGCTTGGCCACCTGTTCGGCGAGTTGCAGCGCGATACGTTCACGTACACCGCCCTCTAGCATGCGGTACGCCGCACCCGCACCCACCCTTTATGCAAAACGAATTAAATGCGTTTAGTTGTATAATGATATATCTCGTTTAAAAGCGTCCCTCGATCACCATTTTTAACCGACTTCATAAAAGGACCGAGGTTATGCATTCGGCTAGATTTTTTTCCATGCATGTACTCGGATTTCTCGGCGATTTATGTGATTATTTTTCCATTTCAAAGAGAAAGCGAGCGCGGTGGTCCCATATACGTCCCACGACTTTGCCACATGGAGGGAAAGTACCTTAAATACTGTAGATAGAAAAACTTACGGGTTGGGTCTAGTATCGTTTGGCAGGAGTTTGGGGGTAAAAAGGGTTACGGGTTCCACCTCGCGGAACAAAGCGCTCACCACGTCCTCCACGAGCTGGTGCCGGAGACTCTGCGTCAGTGGGGGAACCCATGGTCGGAGTTTATCCTACCATCTTTAACCCTTTTTTATAACGCTACCACTCTTATTACAATTTAATGCATATTTTTTGAAAAATTAATAAAAATGTTTCTAACCTCAAATTAGATAAAAAGTGTAACGAAACGTTAAAATCGGCGATTGACAACCAAATCTGGTTAAAATCGGTCGACACTGTTCCAAAACCGAATCGGGTCCCCGACTCCACGTAGTCGTTTGGCCCCTACCCCTAGAGTGTTTATAAAAATCCGGAGGCGCGAAGGGAGGGCAGCCCCCGCCCACTGTAACGAGATATCTACCCTATCCTTTGTTACGTAAGGGCGAATGGGTTGCACTTCCCGCAGCGCCGGAGACGTCGCAGAAGCGACATTAAAGTGTTTTGAGGTTAGGTTACAATAATAAATTTTTCTCAAGAACGGTGCGTTACCTTTTCATGGGAGTGGTACTAGGGGTAAGGAGCACCAACCGCCACACCCCCACCCCCTGCCAAACGATACTAAATTTTACCCAAATTTACTGAATGAAGACTTAATTTTTATTTTAAAAACAATACGAAGAAAGAAAGAAAGGATTCCAAGAATTTTAAATAATCGCCAGTGTGAACCGGGAATCGAACCCGCTAAATGAGAAAAAAAACCCTGTAATTTTACTGCTCCGATCGAAAGGCTCAATCATATATATTAATTTTGTATTATACTAACGCAGGCAAGGGCGTATCTCCCCCATCGAGACGGAAGGGCGTGCCCTCGATCTCTCCCCAGGTCATAAGCGGCGACTGGTCGGGCCCTTCGCCCGGGCGCGGCGACGGCGTTGCTACCAGCGGGTACGCGTCGCCCGGCTTCTCGCTGGATATGCTCACGCCGTCCACGCCTATCTTACCAGTTACGCTTGCATCCTGAGAAATGGAGGCTATTAGTATTTATAGAAAACGGGGTGTAAAAGGACGCTTAACGAAGCCAAGAGTCACTTGTTCTTCCCGTCATTGTGTGTTTTTTTTTGTACGGGATCATAGCTGGGAACCTTCTGGTTACGGAGATGACTGAAGGTTGCAGTTCCAACTTTTTTGATGTTCTTTTAGGAAAACAATTTTTTAAATACTCCATCGATCCCTGTACCGTTGTATGTACCCATAAGTACAATGTTTTGCGTGCGTTACATTGCGCGCTACCGTAACCAGCGAAATTCACACCAAAAAAAAAAATGCTCGAAATTACTTATTTCGATGTATGTACAGAATGCGTAGATTACGAAGAATACATGAAGGATCTTTTTATCCTATTTAAGATACATCAAATATGAAAGAAAACATGAGATGTAGATATGGTATTCTTGCACATGATATAATTCAATCCTTGCCAGAGTGCGTACCAGCTCACATTTTGTAATAGGTGGGTTCTTCATTGTATAGGGCTAAATATTATTGTGATAAAATCGAATGGCAATTATAAAACCAATTAAATGATGTTAGCTAACTGACCTCTAAGGACATGCTGAAACAAACTCAGAGATCCATGATCTCTTTTAAAGTCCAAACAT
Source organism: Dasypolia templi (assembly GCA_963555695.1). Taxonomy (NCBI): domain Eukaryota; kingdom Metazoa; phylum Arthropoda; class Insecta; order Lepidoptera; family Noctuidae; genus Dasypolia; species Dasypolia templi. The sequence continues at coordinate 16,385,543 of OY743155.1, forward strand.
AATATTATTATTAAGATATTATGTAAGTCTACCAATGGAGGGCATTGTCTAAATGGAGTTTATGAAAACGAGCAATTGGTTAACAATGTAAATCGAACAGAAAAAAAGAGACCATTAAAAAGTACTTGCATATTACCTGACTCCTAGCGATGGCGCTGATGGCTTCCTTGTTCTTGACGTGGTCGAAGGGCTCGGTCTTTAGGCGCGTGTTGTGGTGCAATAGCTCGGGCTTTGGCGGCGCGTTCTGGGACGCCGCCCCGTCCGGTACGTACATTATGTAGTTCTTCGCCGTGTAGCGCCATGTGTCCAACTTTAATTTGTATTTAATTCGTGTAAGTAACATAGACTGTTCTTATAAAACACATGTCATATGCAATAAAGATTTGAACTTTCAGTAAATATTACATTAACTCAAAAATAAACTTTACGACTATAGACATTTTTCCGAAACTACATAAATTGGAAACTCAAGTATTATGAACGCGGGTGAATCAGTGGTGGACCGTTCCCTTCCCGTGCTCGTCCTCGGGGACTTCAATGCCAAGAACGTGGCTTGGGGTTCCTGGTACACGGACACGTGGGGCAGGATGGTGGAGGACTGGGCTCTAGAGACAGGCCTGGTCATCCTAAATCGGGGTTCTGTTCAAACGTGTGTGCGGATACGGGGTGAATCAGTGGTGGACATTTCGTTCGCCAGCCCCGCTCTGTTACCGCACGTCTTTGACTGGCGCGCCATGGAGGGGGTGGATACTTATTCCGACCACCGGTACATCCGGTTCGACGTCACCGCCCAGACTTCGAGCGCGCCGGTCTGATAGACCCCGAGTGGGCCGCGGTGGGCGCTGAAGCAGCTGGACCGGGAGCTCGTCCTGGAAGCCTCGATCATGCAGGCCTGGGTGTCACCACCGGACAGGCCTACTGACATCAACGACGAGGCGGAGTGGTTCCGGGAGGCCATGTCCGAAATATGTGACGTGGCAATGCCCCGGGTCCAGCCTGGACGTGCTTGGCGCCAGGTGTGATGGTGGTCGCCGGAGCTGACGGTTTTGCGCGAGGCGTGCGTGGCTGCGCGACACCTGTACACTAGGCATCGCATGCTACGTATCCGCCCTCTGGATACGGAAGCCATTCAGGCGGAGCTGTACGTGGGGTACAGAGCGGCGAAGACCGCCCTCCAAGCGGAGATCCTGCGGGCCAGGGCACTGGCCCGCGAGGAGTCGCTGGAGACTCTGAACAGGGACCCGTGGGGACGCCCCTACAAAATGGTGCGGGATAAACTCCGACCATGGGTTCCCCCACTGACGCAGAGTCTCCGGCACCAGCTCGTGGAGGACGTGGTGAGCGCTTTGTTCCGCGAGGTGGAACCCATAAGACTCCGCCTACTGCGGTGCCCGATGCGGACCACACCGGCAACGACGATGCTTCGGAGGTGACCGAGGTAGAGCTGAGAGTGGCGGTACATAGGCTAAGTGCCAAATGTACCACTCCAGGACCCGACGGCTTACCTGGAAAAGCCTGGGTTCTGGCCTTAGAGGCTCTAGCGCCTCGACTTATGGGTTGGAAGACGGGGAAACTGGTCCTCATTAAGAAGCCGGGGCGCCTGCGGACTCTCCGTCCGCTTACCGACCCATTGTGCTGCTTGACGAGGTGGGCAAGCTCTTTGAAAGAGTCATTGCAAACCGCCTCGTCGGGCGGCTAGTGCGGGTGGGGCCGGATTTGGCGGAGAGCCAGTTTGGTTTCCGCAGGGGGCGCTCTACGGTGGACGCCATCATGCGCGTGCGAGCCCTCACGACGGGGGATGCTGTGGCCTGGGGTGGAGTCGTCTTGGCAGTGTCTCTCGACATCGCCAATGCCTTCAATACCCTGCCCTAGAGTTGCATCAGGGATGCATTGCGGTATCAACGGATGCCGACCTACCTCTGTCGTGTGGTCGAGGCCTACTTGACGGACAGAGCCGTCAGCTACCCCGGTCACCGAGGAGAGTGGAACCGGCGAGAGATGTCGTGCGGTGTCCCACAGGGATCGGTCCTGGGGCCGCTTCTGTGGGATATCGGTTCCGACTGGGTGCTGCGCCCCGACCTCCCTAGTGGCGTCAGCGTTGTTGGCTACGCTGACCCCCCCGCCCATAAAGGGCCCATGGTCCTTTACGGGGCACCGGTATAGGCGCGTTCTTTGAGGCGCCGACCAGCCCGCCTGTTAAACGCGTCCCGAAGGGTCATGGCCGTCCGGCTGGTCCGGGGATACCGCACGGTCTCCTGCGAGGCTGCGAGCTTCCTTGCCGGATTGCCGCCATGGGATCTGGAGGCAAAAGCCCTCGCGCACGTATGGGACTGGCGCGTGGAGGCAAAACGCTGTTTTGTTACTGCCGCGAGAAATCACGGTACAGCGGACAGAGCTACGGCGGGATCTCATGGCGACATGGAGGGTGCGATTGTCGCAACCCAGTGCTGGGCACGCCACAATAGCGGCGGTAAGTCCCCTCTTTAAGAAGTGGTTGGAGAGGCGCCACGTCGTCCTCACCTTCCGCCTGACACAGGTCCTCACCGGACACGGTTGTTTCGGGAGGTTCCTGTTTCGAATAAGTCGGGAGAAAACGCCCGGGTGTCACCATTGTGTGGATCGCCCGGAGGACACGGTGGAGCATACGGTGGAGGTCTGCCCAGCTTGGGCGGAGCACCGCAGTGTCTTCGCGGAGGCGATCGGCGACCTCTCGCGTCCGGCCCTGGTCCAGGCCATGATACGGAGCGAGAGGGAATGAAAAGCCATCACCTCCTTCTGCGAAGCAGTAATGCTTGCGAAGGAGGAGGCGGAGCGCGTGAGGGAATCTTGCGCCCTCACGCCCCTAGTCGCCGCAGGAGACGCACTGGGCGTCGAGAATCGCAAGCAGATTCCCGGCCACCGTAAGAGCGGGCTTGCGGACGGTGAGCCATGGGTAGCTCGCCGTCCGGTAGGGACCAGGCCTGGGTCGACGGCGCGTCGTGTTCCACGTGCGCCTCAAAGAGATGTCAGCACAAAATGACGGGGTCCGATAGGGCCGACGCCTCAGGGTCGCGGGTAATTCGAAAGAGTAACCGTGGCCCTGCACAGGCAATTGAAGGAACACGAGTGGATATTAGTCAGTAAAAGTCTGACACGCCCTCCCGCTCCACCCAGAGCGGGAGAAGTCATTTGATGATTTCCCACCCAAAAAAAAACAGAAAAAGTATTATGAACGTAGCTTCGGGCTCGCCAGGGGAGTGGTGTAGCGAGTGAGCAAGTTGCAAGCAAGTACTCGCACACGACTCAACGCAGCACCAGGATCGTATGATCGCCTACGTCACGTGAGGTGATTAGGCGGCGCTAACGAAATAAACCACGCCTCCGTGACGTCATCCTTTGTCCGTGCGGCGCGCGCGCAACATGGCCGCCGGTGGTCTATTGTAGGGATGGGTAGCTCGTGAGCTAGTGATAGAAAAGAGCTAGCTCTTTTCGATTGACGTCGCTCTCGATCACTCACTCGCTCGCTAACTAGCTCACTAGCTCAGTACTTCAGTAGGTTCGTTCCGAGCGAGACACCGATGACCGAAATCACCGACTGAACGGCTCATCGGCTCGCTTCGGAATGCTTCGGATGAATTCGGATCTCATTTGTTCGCTCTTTCTACAATGCTCTCCGCTTGTCCGGCGCAATACGTCATTGCAATCTACTCATACGACATACGTCACTGTAAATCTATCTTTATTTTCATTGTGTTAAAGTAGAAAATACTTTGGCACATTATTATTTCAACAAATGTGAACTTTTTAAATATTTCTGTTAACTAAGTTGAAACTAAATGTAAAATTATTTCACAAAAATCAATCATGATAAGATACAGACACATACGTCGACCGTTACTATAACAGCCACAAAAAAAACAAGATATTCTCAATATCCGTAGTAATTGGCGTAGCATGTTTATGAGCTAAAGAACCGTAACAAAGAGTCCAAACTTCCAAAGAGCTATTGATATTGAGCGAGCCGAGCCGTCTCATTCGGCGAATCTACGTACGTGCGGCGTGAGTCAAATGAGCTAACAGTCGGTGTCTGAGAGACTGAGTTACTGAGCTATAGAAGAGCTAGTGAGCTAGAGCTAGAAGAGTGTTATAGCTCTTTAGAGTGAAAGAGCTAATCGCTCTTTTTCTTTTCAGTGAGCTGTTTCGCCCATGTCTAGTCTATTGTATTATGTTGACGCCCCCTCATTAGGACACGGTCAAGCCCGAACCGTTTATGCAAAGTGGCGTGATCCATAATTATTATTAAATGTTGTTGTGTATATAAACCGAAGTAATTAAAGTTAAAACACAGTCTTCTATTTACCTCAGCTTGCGTTTCGATGCTCATATGTACCCTATATTGAGAAGTGTAACACTAAACCACTTCACTTAGACGGTTACCTCATGAGGCCTCTCAGTCTGGTCCGCTTGTTGTTCGATAGAGGGCAGCGCGAGCGCCGCGTCCGCGATGGCCGCTGATGTCACTTCCGATTGTAGCTGTGTTGCCAGCTTCGCGGCGCGCTTCTTGTTCTCTAGGGCGATGACGCGGTCGTAGCTCGCGTTGTCTTCACTTGTGTGAGTAGATAGGTATGCATCTGTAAATGGCGAAAAAAAAAAGATTTGGTTTGACTGGTTTCCACAATTCCACTTTTAAGATACTTTATTTTATGAAGACCTCATGTCTTGTAAAAAAAGAACTAAAATCCTGAGTGCACAAGATTGACTTAAATATTAACATTTCGGATTGGAATTATTGATCCTGCAAGCCTTACTGTTTAATGGTTTCATTTGATTCTCCGCTGCATACACATATTATTATAACACTGGCAACTGGGCACAGTAACGAAATTTAAGAACAAAATTAAATTAAAATAATGCTTTCTAAAACTTCATGTAAAAATGAAGCAGTATTAATGGGTGTTTGACTCCCCCTGCAACACTGCGCGCCGCCACCTATGTATGGGGGGCGGCGAACGTCCCCGAGTCCGCCGTCCCTGGACCCATTTAGGGGGGCTGGCAGATGGCGTTGTCCGCCCTCCGCCTACGCCCGGTGCGCATGCTGCAGATCGTAAGAGTGGACGAGATCCCTCTCTCCGTTTAGGCAGACTCCTTCTGCGAGATTACTGTTTCGCAGATGGAAACCACCGCGTCTCAGGTCTCCTCGCTGCCGACCATCGAATTCACTGCGGTCGGCAGCGACAGGTCACTGCCTACTTCTGAGATGAGAGCACGGCGCGGCTTCTCCCAAGCGGCACACTGCCAGCGTATGCCACGCCGCACTATGTGGAGATTGAGTCGGTTTCGGGTCATAAATCCATGTTTTCATAGATTTGCTGCAGATTTTTTTTTTGTGTATTCTTGAATAAATGTACTTTTAAATAATATACAATTAATGGATATTTAATCATATGTTTATTGTCTAAAAAAAATTGTAAACTTGAAATGTTGAAAAATGTTCAAAAATTTATGACTATATTTAAATAATATGACCTTAAATGCTATAATAAACACAAATTAAACTCTTAAAATGATTTCTGCTATTATTATGTACCATTACTTTTAACTAAAAAAAAAACACTGTATTATTCAACTAACTCTAAAGCTTCATCTATAAGTTCCATAGACTTTTTACTAGATGGTTTTCTTAAACTTGTTATGTAAGGGTCCGAAGTATACAAAAGTGTATGTAGAACATCTTCATTTGTAGCTATTCTAGAGCATTTCCTAGCATGATGAAGTCTGAATCGTTTATAGTCTTTGTTCCTTGATTCCTGCGCATCTTCGGAAAGTTGTCCTAGGGGTAACACTGAATAATATGCCGAATGACGCTTTCACCGTGAATTAGGACTTTATGGACAGATGATGGCATATAATACCACATATATTTATTAACATATCTTTGTGCTGTATCCAAAGCATACTGACCGAATTTTGTAGCGTTAATAACTTTTCCACTTGGCATAACTTGAAGTAAAACATAAAATCGTTTAATCAATTCCTCGTCCACACCAGTAATTTCTGCACTGCACTGATAATTTTGAAAAAATCTTCTAGCTGTATTACCGTTATTGCTGTTACCAGTACCTTGTTTAGGTTTATCTATATTTAAACCAAGTTCTTCTTTGAACCTTCTTTGTACATATGCCTTCTTTTGATTTTTCAAATCTTTGTTTTCGTTTGTTGTAGCAGACACCATTTTTCGAAGCCTAGATTATAGGATACATGTAAAATTAACTCCATAAATCGAATCCAGCAATGCAATGTCGATAACCCAAATTGATAAGCATTTTCATCAACGGGTTTATTTTGCACTTTTTCTAAATTATTCATCTCTGTTGGTCTTGCATCACAAATAGTGCACACAGCACCTGATGAAGTTTCTGACAAAACTTGAGCCACTTTCCCGTCAACCATGGTTAAAAATAATGTATGTTTAATTTCGATACCTTCTCCATTTATATTGACTAAAGTTGGTGTAAGAGCGTCCTTTTGAGCTTCAATTTCATTAACTACACTTCTTGTCTTTTCAGGTGTCTCCTTTGAAAACTCTATTAAAATGGGCCTAAAAAATCTTACTGATGATGGAACAGGGTTTTCCCACACAGTTTCATTTGTATTAATATTTATAAGTTTCAGAGGCACTAATGAAGCTATAAATAAATTAGTGTCAGAAATTAACTCACTTTCTTCAACTAAGACTTGCTTGTATTCACTTTGTCCGCTTGAACCATCACAGCCACATTTAGAATAAAGCATTAAATGTGTTTTGCCAACTTTGTATACACCATCAATTTGTAAAATTCTTGCAATAGTGTGATCCAGCAGATCTTGAAGTTTCACCTTTGCTTTAATATTATTAATTTCTACGCTTGATCTTGGTGGGTAGCACTTTTCTTTAGCTTCCTGAATTGATTTGTATGATGGAAATAATAAGCAATTCTTCGCGATTAAGTAACTCCTCATGTTTTCATACTGTGCCATATTAAGGTCCAACTCGATGAAAATACTGAGAGCTTCGTCTTTAGAGTACGCTGTTAAATGTGCCAGTTCGTTTAGGAGATTTTGACGTATATCACTTTTTTTTTCCATGGGCAATACTCGTAAAATTTCGACAATGAATGCTTCTTCGGTTTCCCCTTGAGATCTCAATCCCTGAAGATATTGAATTCAGTATAAAATCAAGGCCACATGTTTCAAGCAACTCCTTGTTTTTTCGTCTTTGTGTTCTATCGGAACTGTCTTCGTAGGTTTTCGAAGGGCGTCCTCGCTTTCCTGTCGATGTCGAAGGTTCGGATTCACAAGTAGGTTCTTCCAGATTCACAGTAAAACGCTATTCTTGTTTAAAAATATTTGCTTATTTCTGCCAGATTTTGTGTAACGTTGACGAAAGTTTGTAATAAGATTTTTTTGCACACTTGCTACAATCTTAGCGATATTTGCCTCGGAAAAGTTGGTAAAATTATTCCGTATATAACTTGTTAAAGCAACAACATAATTCCCGTCACTTTCAATTAAAACAAGACATAAGTCACGTCTGGTACAGTTGAATTCACTCATTGTTGCGAGAAGGTAGATGGTTAGGTTACTACACTTTAAGTAACGACAATGACGAACGAAAAACAGTATGTAATTATTGAGTATTCAGAATCCCTATTTTATATAAAAATATTGATTTGAAACGTGTGCAAAATTGTGGTAGAAAGAACGAATTATCATTGTGTGGTTATGCGGTTTACGATATGTATAATTGATAATTTATTATGTATGTGAACTAAAAAATGGTGGGAAACACTCGATACATTATCTTAACGTAAACCGCAATTAATAAAATGTCACAAATAAGACCTATAATAAGCAAGTAGTCAAATAGCATCACCTACGTATTTGTAGGATTTTTTACTGTTTTATGCTATAATAGATTAACATATGTTGTGCAACGAAATTGCAACTTTTCTTTTCTTATTTTATTATAATATTAAATTTCCTATCAAATAACATAATTTCCAGACCTTCGGCAAATTTCGGCAACTGTCAAAACTCTAATTGAAAGTTTCAGGTACGCAAAAATGATATGTCACGAGATAAATATTTCTAGTAAATATATTTACACATATATAGCATTTTTATGCATATCAGTCAAAAGTACATAGTATAAGCTTTCTGTAATGGTATAATACTTGTATAGTTTTCATTGCTAGGTGGCTAGAAAATAATCTTGAAAAAAATACAAATTCAGATCGTTTTGAGATAGTTTAGGAATGATCGTGTTTAGATGATCTTTTTTATAAACCAGTACCGACCACATACATAATTTATGTATAATATAGTAGATTAACTTCTTAGCTACAGTTTGAGGTCTAATACGAGTACCTGCGCCGATTTTTACACAATGTATTTATGGCCAGGCCCTCTTAGGCACCTCCACATAGTGCGCCGTGTCCTACCGGCAGTAGACGCAGTGGTGACCCGGGCGTCTGGCTCCCTGTTTATGCGACACAGATATTTTCCGAAACACCCATGCCCCGATAGTACCTGCGTCACCCGAAACGCTTCGAAAGACCTATCCTAAATGCGCCTACGCCTGTGTCCCAGCAGACCTGAGATTCAATACTACAAACATTGGGCATTTTTCCAAAAAGATAATGAAAATGTATAGGGTGACTTTTCCGTAGGATGCACCATTAGAAGTCAAAAACTGAACCAAGTCCTAAAACTTTGAGGTATTTCCAGCACCATGCAGTTCGCACAGGTTTTTCGTAGCTGCAAAATAGGTTTTATACTACTGGTGTCTATCCTGATGACAACCTAAAAAGTACAGTGCAACTTTTTGCACCCTACAATGTTGTAAATGACTAGCCTATGTGTAGTAGTTTCTGAATAAGGTATTAAACCCTACCTAAAGAGAGATTGTCTGTGGCATCTTTAGACCTGTCTAATATGATAGATTCTGTATCTGAGCCAGGCCGGTCACTTCTTATTGTGGGTGCTGCTGGAGAAAATGGCCTGTCCAGGTGGGGCGTGTCAAAGGTTGCTGGGGAGTTATCTGGAAAGAGGAAATTAACAAGGTTTAAAAAAAAACAAAAATACACTAGCATTCTCTGAAATGTGCATGCAATGTTTTAAATCCTTTTTTTTTAGTAACTAAGCCTTAATTAAACTTTTTACTAATAGGCCATGTTTTTTTTTTGTATTTTTTTTTAAATCTACATTTCCATTACTCACATCTACAAGTAGATGGAGTAATGGAGTTTGTATGACTCACAAGGTTCTGTTGGTGGTCTCTGTCCACTGTACTTTCTGGTCAGTTCTCTGAGTCGGGCATAATCTTTGTTCTCTGTTGCCTCCAAAAATTCGTTCTGTGCTTTTAGTTTTTCCAAATCAGGAAAAAAATCTCTCTGTATAATTTTTGCAATGCCCTGAAAAAAAATTGATATGTTTTAGTTTTATGATTAAATAAATCAAGTGAAAAAGTATTATTAGATCTGAATTGCAGAGTGGAACAATTTTATGTTTTAAGGGATTTTTTCAAATCTTTGCTTAAGACTAAACAAAAATGGAAGCATTCTACAAATAGTTATGACAACATTGAGCAATCTGCCCATTCATCTCTCTTAGCTTTGGTAGGCACACAATAATAAGTATTTTCAGTATTTATTTACGTACATGCTCTAAAGAGGAGTAATATAGAACATGATTAACAATGGACATGCAATCAATTAATATTGTTTGTTTAAATTGGGAGTATTTAATAAATTATCTGTTACTTGGACCAATCATTTATTGACAAGTTTCTTGGGCACTTGGTTAAGCAGGTCTTTTTAACAATCGTGACCACCATCTGCTAACTAATTACACATTACCTCGACATAAACATCTTCGTCCAAAACTTGAGCTTTCTTTTTCTCTCTCCGTTTAGGGATTTTTGGAACCTTGAAAATTGCACTTTCCTGTCTTAACAGTTTCATGTTTTCCAACGCTGCAGCCCCAGGTTTGGCTACGTTATTTTCTCCCGACATGATGTAAACTGATGAATCCAATAATAATTTAAAATAAATAAGCTTTACATTCAGTAGAAAGTTAAATTGACAACTTTTTTGCACTAAAATATAAGAACAAATAAATTACATTGTCAAAAATAAAAGAAAATGATAAAAGACTTGAAAAGACAACAAAACTTTTCTAATATGCAATCTGTCATTGTCACTGTCACTGTCCACTAGGGCTGCTTTCCGAATTGGGATGTAATCGCTTACACCCATTCCGAGTTAGCGTGAGCGCGATAACGATGTCCCGTGAATCGTCATAGATGACGTCATGACATGCGCCATCTTGCGATAACGCCGACCATGCCCTAAAATATCACTGTGAGCGAATTGTCAGCTGTCATAATCGTGATATCTTAATCGGAACGCTAATTATCGATGTGATCGCTTTCAGCGATTTTGGTCTAACTCGGAATGCGGCCTAGTTTATCTATGGGTACATTCCGAACAAAGAGTAATTTAAGTTGTATATAAGAGAACCCTCTCTCGAATCTTTTATGCATGACAGTTTTATACGCCATCTGTATTTCTGAAGAGGAACTAATTCCCAATCTATAGGTAGATTGGAAGGATATTATAATTTTTATAGCTCTTTATGTTTTAAATGGATGGATAAATATGTAGTATGAAGAAAATAGCTTACCATTGACGTAGGTGATTTTCAAGGTAAAATAATGTTCTGGAAATTGGAATAAAACAAACTAGTTATAGTAGTATATTTTATTTTCTATTAAAAAAAATCACACAGCAGAAAAAAATTTAGTACTCTCAATGGTTTTCTGAATAGTCTTAGTATCAGGACGGAGGAGTACTCTCAACTCAACTTCTATAAGGAGAAAACACTCGGAAAACCACAAAATTTCCACAAAATATGAAGAACCAAAACAAACGCAGACGCACGTTCCGGCAGTCATATTACGTATGTTTCAGTGTGCGTGTCCGTCCGTGTGTTCAATAGACGAAGCACCAACTACAAGTATTTTATTTGATGAGTAATACATAAAATTTGATTGTTTATAAACATTTTATTTTATGTTTTATTGTGACAGTAGCGACACCTATCGGCACTTTTTTGATAATTCTGAAGACGTTTCCCAGCTCAGCAATGTAGATGGCCCTACATTCTTTGCAATGTGCTTAATGTTCTATGTGTCCGCCCCCTGATTCCGAATTAGACTATAATAGCTCGCAGCGCTCAGATAATTCATTTGCATTCCGATTTGTAAATCACGATTATGATATCTTAGGCTTAGCTTTATTGTTGCAGGTTGGGGTCATGTTTTAAGTTTTGACGTTGAGCGAGCACTGTGGGCGCGTTCACGAGCGTTCCGAATTGTTGACAGCTCTCAGCTGTCATAATCGTGATAATTATCTGAATCGGAACACAAATTATGTGAGCGCTGTGAGCGATTGTGGTATAATAGGGATGATGAATAACCTGCTGACTCTCCGTCCGCTTACCGGCCCATCGTACTGCTCGACGAGGTGGGCAAGCTCTTTGAAAGAGTAATTGCAAACCGCCTCGTCGGACGGCTGGTGAGGATGGGGCCGGATTTGGCGGAGAGCCAGTTTGGTTGGTTTCCGCGTGCGAGCCCTATCGACGGGATATGCTGTGGCCAGGGGTGGGCTCGTCTTGGTGGTGTCTCTAGACATCGCCTATGCTTTCAATACCCTGTCCTGGAGTTGCATCAGGGAGGCATTGCGGTATCACCGGATGCCGACCTACCTCTGTCGTGTGGTCGAGGCCTATTCGACGGACAGGGCCGTCATCTACCCCGGCCACCGAGGAGAGTGGAACCGGCGTGAGACACAGCGTGAACACGGGGTTGCGACAATCGTCGAGAGGTTCCAGCATTTGGACTCCAAGTGGCCCTGCACAAGTCCGAGGCTATGTGTTCTCATGGTCCTCGGAACGCGCCACAGTCGGGTTCCCAGATAACGGCAGGAGGGGTTCACATCGGCGTCGAGTCGACGATGAAATACCTGTGACTCGACCTCGATAGCCGGTGGACTTTCGTGGAGCATTTCCAACGTTTGGCTCCGAGACTGGAGCGGGCTGGGGCGGCCTTGAAGCGGCTTCTGCCCAATCTAGCAGGACCAAACGCCTCCTGCCGGAGGCTCTATGCGAGGGTCGTGCGCTCCATGGCCCTTTACGGGGAACCGGTGTGGGCGCGTTCTTTTAAGCGCCGACCAGCCCGCCGGTTGAACGCGTCCCAAAGGGTCATGGCCGTCCGGCTGGTCCGGGATCCGATTATAACGCACGGTCTCCTGCGAGGTGGCGAGCCTCCTTTCCGGATTGCCGCCACGGAATCTGGAGGCAAAAGCCCTCGCGCACGTATGTGAGTGGCACGAGGAGGCAAAACGCCGGGGTTTAACTCCGCTGCCGCGAGAAATCACGGTACAGCGGACAGAGCTCCGGCGGGATCTCATGGCGACATGGAGGGTGCGTTTGTCGCAACCCAGTGCTGGGCACGCCACAATACCGGCGGTAAGTCCCCTCTTTGAGGAGTGGTTGGAGAGGCTTCACGGCGTCCTCACCTTCCGCCTGACACAGGTCCTCACCGGACACGGTTGTTGCGAGAGGTTCCTGTTTCGAATAAGTCGGGAGAAAACGCCCGGGTGTCACCATTGTGTGGATCGCCCGGAGGACACGGTGGAGCATACGGTGGAGGTATGCCCAGCTTGCCACGGTCTGCACGCCACAATAGCGGCGGTAAGTCCCCTCTTTGTTGAGTGGTTGGAGAGGCGCCACGGCGTCCTCACCTTCCGCCTTCCGCCTGACACAGGTCCTTACCGGACACGGTTGTTTCGGGAGGTTCCTGTTTCCTATAAGGCGAGAGGAATCGCCCAGGTGTCACCATTGTGTGAATCGCCCGGAGGACACGGTGGATCATACGGTGGGCGGAGCACCGCAGTGTCCTCGCGGAGGCAATCGGCGCGGCGGCGGCGGCGATTGCCTCCGCGATCAATCTCTCGCGTCCGGCCCTGGTCCAGGCCATGGTACGGAGCGAGTGGAAATGGAAAGCCGCCACCTCCTTCTGCGAAGCAGTAATGCTCTCGAAGGAGGAGGCGGAGCGTGTGAGGGAGGGAGCCTTGCCCTCACGCCCCTAGTCGCCGCAGGAGACGCCCTGGGCGTCGGGAGTCGCCTGTTGATTCCCGGCCACCGTAGGCGCGGGCTTGCGGACGGCGAGGGTCTACGGCGCGTCGTGTTTCACGGCGCCTCAAAGAGATGTCAGCACAAAATGACGGGATCCGATAGGGCCGACGCCTCAGGGTCGCGGGTAATACGAAAGAGTAACTGTGGCCCTGGTACAGGCAACTGTAGGAACACGGTTTGGTTTTAGTCAGTAAAAGTCTGACACGCCCTCCCGCTCCACCCAGAGTGGGAGAAGTCATTTAATGATTTCCCAATAAAGACAAAGACAAGGGATGATGACTAAAATTTAAAAAATAATGTCATTTCAAAGAAGGCATAGTAAAATGAGATATTCGAATAAATCTGAAAATTCAATGTAAATATGAAAAAGCTACAAGCTTTAAAGTTTTCTGGAGGGAATTATTCCCGTCCTTGTCGCGCGGTATGGACAATGTATGGCGCTAGTATGTACTTACGTAGCCGTGACGTATTTGTACGATAGTGCTGTTTTTGATTTTTATTTTCGGGAATAAAAAGAAGTGACACGGTGCTAGGTCAGGGCTGTAACCCAGGAGTTTGACTGGCGTGCTATGCAGGAAGTCCCTCGTTTTTGAGCGCGGTGTGCGAAAGCGCGTTGTCGAGGTGGAGCAGTAGCCCGCGGAGCCCTGTGTTTGGTCGGTTGATGTTCACTACAGAGAAAACTTCTGCCAAGCATTTGATAGTATACCTACTATTCAGCGTTGGTGCTTATTTGGTTTCGTAAAGGAATCGACACCAAGTAGCCAGTTAAATTGAAAAAGCTCGCGACCAAAATCTTTCCCCGCTGCTAGATCGTTTCACTTTGGCAGGCGTTGATTCGTTTTGAAACACCCAAACCGTCAACTGGCGCTTTGTTTCTGGATCGTATTGATAAATCCAAGACTCATCACCTGTAATTATGTCGTAATTACGCAGAGACGAGCCTGCTTCGAATTAGTTTATCAAATCACAGCACCATTCCACCCGGGCACGTTTTAGCACGTCTAGTACCGTATCAACCGTCAAAGAGACCACTTCTCTCTTCATCCCGTAAATTAAGTCGACCGCGCTTGAATACGTTGAAACTTTTTAGGAAAATCATATATTTTTACTGTTTGTAAATATGTGAGCACCATGTACCTATCACGTGATTAATTTATTTGTCTTTGCTTTATTATAACTTTTTACCAATTGTGGTATAGTATTTTTATTCTTGGTGCGTCGTCTTCACATACCTACAGAAATATAATTAATGTATTTAAAAAAATAGTAAAACATTTTAAAAGAGTAACGGTGGAGTTTCTTGCCCCTTCTTCTCCATACGAAACTATCTTTTGGAAGGCGCGCCTAGAATCAATCCTAATTTTAATATAAAATTTGATGTTCAAAAGTACCTTTTTATGTGCCTATTTGAAATAAATGCTTTGACTTTGACTTTGAAACACGGTTGCCTTAGAAGGGCCTTCATCCATGAATGCCATTTGAAGTCTTTCTTTCGATTCGCCCGGTTTAAGGCGACACTTGAAATCGTAAAAAATCATAGCGCGTAAATGTTCCCAGCGCAGATTTTTTAATGAGACAAATTTAGATTAGAGCACGCAAACAATGTGGAAGGAAATTTTGAAATTGTAACGTACCTATTTTTACTTACATGAAATAATATTTTCAAAATAGACTCTAACGTTTTGGGAAGTACCTAAATGGTTACAAAAATAAAAACAAGTTCGTGGTCGTTATCACTACGTTATAATTATAATTAATAATAATAATATATTTACTACCTATAAGTCCTGTCTATCTACTTAGCCTTATTTTTATTTTTCTTTAGGATATATTCTTTGATGTAGAAGTCTGAGAACAAAAATAAAATAAATATGTTGTGCGGCAGAAACAGGAAGGAGATCCACTTAGGGTATTCGCACGAGGGCTCGAACAGGACGTGACCGAAGTGTAGGATCAGGATGACGAACTGCAACTGATAAAATATATAGAAATAATCAGCACATTCCAGACTCGGCTCTGGCCGAAGTCCGCGTACTAAACAAGAGTCAAGAGTTTCGTCGCGGTTTTTCATACGAATATGATATACCTACTCGCGCGATCAATCAAGTCGCGCTCTCGCGCTCGTTTATCTAAGAATGACATACTCGCGCGATCAATCAAGTCGCGTCTGTAAGTCATTATTCAGGTAAACGACAGTCGCTTGCGGTTAGGACGTAGGCTAAACCTATTCAATTTTACTTTACCCTAAGCTGGCCGCTTACAAAAAAACAAGGTAGGTGGTCATGTCTGTAATAATTTGTCGCCAATTTATTGAAAACTTAACGCAAAAAGTTTTGAACAAAACTCCAATACGAAGCAATCACTTACAATCTGCAGTTGTGTGATGTACTTCTTCCACCACTGGCGCACCCACTGCGGCCTCACGATGGAGACCAGGTAGTAGGAGTACATGACAGCATGCACCATGGAGTTGATGAAGCCCAGCATTATGCCGTGACCTCCTGCAGAACAAAGAAGTGGTTTAATTAAAGCTGTTTTATAGATTTGACCTTGCGTGTTCTTGAAAAACACTGCGGACGTATAAAGTCTCGTGCACACTGGCGCGACGCCACAGCGCGTCGCAAAGGCACAGCTCGTCGCGCGACGAGCGGTGGCTTTGTGCCTTAACATGTGTTGGATCCATACCTATGTTTATATAAGTCCCCGTTGTCGTCTTTATTATTTGCGGTAAGGTTCAGACCTGTAGGAAGCACTTTCGCGTACTGCTCGGCAGTATGTTACCTATTAGTTTTTGCCCTGTGACGGTATTAATTTCCATTTCAAAGTGAGCGATTTTTGTATGCCGTACGCCCATTTATCCGCGTTGCCGCCGCGCCGCCGCCGTTGGCAATTTTACCCAATTTCATGAGAGTCACTCTTCTACTGTTTAATAATTCCACCCTGTGAAAGGATGCTTCAAAAAACATATTTTGCATAGTTACCGGATTATGAATTTAAATCAAATCCATACATGGATTAATAATACATATTTAGTAAGGATGTTTGTAAGAAGTCCTTCGGCGTTGGCGCGGTTTCCTTCGTCGCGGCCCACGACTCGCGGGCGCGTTAGGCCACTCGACCCATTTCGTGCACGCGATGCTAGCATTGCTGTCAGTCTTGCGCAAGTAGGTACACAATCAACATTATAATGATTATGAATATCATAAAGTTTTATTCGCTGTAAATACCACGACCACGACCTTTTTTTAATCGTAAATTCTCGTTACTTTCCCTAGGTATTATTTGTTTCTACTTTATTTGGATTGTTCTTTTAAATCCTATATATACCTATACTCCATAACCCCTTCCCCCGGGTTTGGAGTTGAGAAACTGTGCAATGCCTGATAATCTCTGAGAAGACTGATAAGGGGCATGTCTCCCCAGAGCCTCGCTGTGTAGGGCAGGATGTGACCACTGTGCTCGTGCAACAATATACTTCTTGTCGTTCGAGCCGTTTGAACAAAACCAAAGCGGCCTCAAATGATTCAGGCGGGGTGCTTAACGGACCTAGTGTTAGGTGGTACGCGCATGCCAGTAGGATATGACGATGAACACAACTGTTTCAAATTTAACATACCTGGTACATATTTGGTGCCTACGTATCCAAGTAGACACATTCCTAAGTGATGGTATACATGTAGGAACGATACTTGTTTGAATTTCTTCCGTAACACGAAGAATACCTGTTGGCATAAATTATAGCACGTTAATCATGCGTCATAGAACAAGTAACTCGCGAGTAAACCGGAGTTACGAGTGCTGCTGAGCTGTTCCACCTAGCCGAGGACAAGGAGAAATTCGTAATATATTTATATTATAATACGGAGTTGATGGCCAACCCGTTCAGTATACTAAAATTGAGGAGACACCTGAAGAAAAAGTTCATGGGTTTTAAATTCAAACACATTTTCGTGATAAACGCAAGGACATCTAGAGTTCGCTCGAAGGGCATGTACACATACACAATAAAAACATCATCATCATTCATCATTTCAGCCCGGAATCACCCACTGTTTTCCTTCGGCTTTCGCAGAACAGAGATGCTACCGGCCGTCAGGTCAGCCGCCCAGAACGGGGCTCCCCGTAAAGGGCCATCGATCGCTCGGGCGCCTCAGATTGAGAAACAGCGTTGACAGCCGCCGGAACTGGGGGCCGAAATCCCAACGGCTATCCCGGCGGCGAGCACCAACCCCAGGTACTTCAATGATGGGCTCGACAGAGATTCGAACCCCCAAGTGTAAATAATTCGTGATTTTCCCGTGTTAAGAAACGGCGGGACGTGCGTCGCGATGGCAGGCGAGTATTTCATTACATATTGAGTATGTTATTGTTTTTGTTGTCATTGGCAAGTGTGCGTTTTTTTATTCAGGTAGTTTGTATTAATTATATTGTAGTAATTTTTAGTGAAATTAAATTTTTTTATGTGTTTAAGTTGGAGATGCTGCGATAAAATATAACAAAGCATTGGATAGACTAAACTGCGTAGATTGTTGCGATCAATCGCGTTGTTGGATAAATTGCGGACAAGTATGCAATTCTTTATGCAACAAATTAATAAATAACTTTATACTTACTGAACGTACTAACGAAAAAGTTTAAAGTGAGCGAGACGAGACAAACCAAAGAACAAAGTTAAATCGGTATTTTCAGCAGCTACAGATGTCCTAAAAATTGCATGTGTGACACATTAGGTTCTATAATGTGTCATTAGCTTATTTTTTATTTTTTTGAGATACTGTGGGGATAAAACAGTTGCCTTTCGTCCAACCGATGAAGATGTTTTGATGTTTTAGTTCATAGAAGGCACATAATGGATTAGAAAATAATTTAAACAATAAAATAGATACTTTTGTAATGTTTCTGATTAGTGACCGCGTCTTTCTGCCTAGACTAGACCAGGCGGCCTAGCGCCTGCCTACCTATTCTGAAAAGAAAATGCACGCCACTGTCCGCAAACCGATGGTCAGACTGTAGATACAATTGATGTTTACAACACGTTGGTCCCATTCCAGTGTTTTCATTATGTCTTCCATAGCAGCGGTGAACTTCGGCGAAATGGTGTCTCCTTGGCTTACTCCCCTTTTATTCGGTATTGGGGCCGTAAGTTGCAATCAATTAAGGTCAATTTGATCTGCATTGTTGCCGACACACACACACAAAAAACAAAGAGACAATAAAGAGTGTTTTATTGTATTCTATTCTAGGGTACTTTCTGTTTATTATCCTCTGTAACTAGAATAGAGATGATTGAGAGTGACTAGAGTTTAGTGACTAATGCTCCATGAGTTTCAATTATTATAGTATGCACATGCAGCCCCAAAGAGCTTCATTATTTCATGGCCTCTAGCCAAGGCTCCCCAACAGCGTCACCGTGTAGGACACGCTAGTTGCATTATGTTTGATCATGTTGCATCATGATCGAGGTCAAGAACAGATCCATTCAGCAATAAAAAAATAAAACCCACGTAATTAATTAACAAATACGCACTGTGTCCATGAGGTCGATGACTTTGATCATGTAGTACAACCAGACGCGGCTGACGACAATGCGCTCCAGCGGCGTGTCCTCGTAGATGATCTTCTGACACCACAGGCTGTAGTAGCCTGACAGGTACAGCCTGGTCAGACACTGCAAACAATATGAAAACTTTCTTAGAAGATAGATTGACCCATATGGATGGCAATCCTGTTTATCAGATGAACTAAGAACTTGTTATCAGCTCTAAACTAGGTTGTAGTAAAGGGCTGATTTTCAGACTAATTTGAATGGATGGTTTTAGATTTATGACCTCATTTTTTTTAGAACAGTTCTTCTTTTCTTACACTCGACCTTCTCAAATCTTAACTACTACTTAATAAGATTTCCTCTAGTTTTTAACAGATTGTTAATTATTGCAATACTTTTATTTAGAGAAGGTTGGCTTAGATTGTAAGTCTATGGTGTTCAAAGTAACAAAGCCAAAAATACATATCATGACACTCCGATTATTGTATTTTCTCCGGTCGTTAAGGCATTAAAAGATAGTTGTTTTATGACGCGACATTTTCTATAAGGACGTAAAGAGCTTCATTTAATGCCCGCTAGACATTTGACACTTTCTAGATTAGTAGCAATGACGATATTAAATATTATTGATTAAATTCGAAACGTGTTCATTAGAAGCACCTGATTTTATATTCACGTCTACTTATTAATTTTATGGCTTCTACAGGAGATAAATATACAACAAAATTAAAACTTATATACCAGACCCCCAAGAGTGGGATTAAAACAAACTTCATATTAACATCAGACAGTTTGTAACTGACAACGAAACCTTCATCTTCCGTCATTAGAACATTCCATGATACCTCCTGTTCCTTGGGACTACCAAAGCATCAAGTCGTTTGAATAATGTGAATCGTGTTAGTTGGAACTAAGATAAGTCCGTTAGTTTCGAAAATGTCTGTCAATTCTCACGCATCATGTATTACCGATCAATACCATAGCACTTATTATTGATTATTTTCGGTCAAAAATTTTGATGATGGTGAAAATGACATTATCACTGTTAAGTAGTAAGTAGAGATTTTCTACGAAACCCGACCCTAAGTTGCTGCTGGTAATAAATTAACTATGCTTTATTCGAATTCTCAAGCAAATTTAGATTATATGTCGAATTAGGTTTTGGTTTGAAAGAACAACAATGGTTTAGGTAGGTGAATTATTGTAAACACGTATGATTATTAAAAATCAGTAATTCATAACGTGTTTTCGACGTGAATACGTCTTTAAATTTGCTGTCTTAGTAGGTGGCCAGGGTCGCGGGTTGTTCGCCCTGGTACAGGCAATTGAAGCAACACGGGTGGGTTTTAATCAGTAAAAGTCCGACACGAACTTTCCCTCTACCCAGAGTGGGAGAAGTCATTAGATGATTTCCCACCCAATTTTGTGCGAGTTTTTTTGTGAATAGTAATATACTTTGCCGATAACTTTCTTTTTCGTGTCGTAAACCCGCCCTATATACAGGGTGTCCAGTAAATAGCACGACATACTGTAGGGGGTGATAGCTTGGGTCAATACCTACTAAAACAACACAGTAAATGTTCAGCAAAATCTTACGGATTTACAGTTTTACAAAAATTTCCGATAAATCGAAAAATCTCTACCTTGAAACAGATTTTTAAGCATCTCGTAACGAAAAATTCCTTTTATTTTTTTTTTGTAACATCAAATTATTCGTGAATAGTTACTTTCCTCATTGATAAGTCGTTTTTCTAAAAAAATACAAGAATGTTTTAGTATTTTTTGTTTAAATTTTCACAGAACGAAACACGAACTGGATTTTTTGTAAAACTGTAAATATGTAAGATTTTGCTGAACATATGTATATTGTGTTGTGTATTGCATTTTAGGATGTTCCAGCTTTTATCTTTCTTTTTTTTCCTCTGCAGGAACATTACCATATTATTATGTAAGTTATTCAATCTTCTGCAATGCGTTAGTGTCGGGGAGTTTACAAAATAAACATTTACATTAAAAAAATGGTTTTTATTTAACTCCGTAACCACTCCAGTCGAGCAGAAAGTAAATCAACGATGGAACATTATTCCACGGCCTTGGGTGCAAGTAAAATTTTAATGAAATGGTTTTCCTGGATTATCATGAATAGGCAGTACATTATTGAATGAATTTAAATGTTTGCTTTTCATAGAAAACATGGATGCCCGAATAAGAAAAGTATTATTATGTAAGATTTGTAAAACACTATAAATATTATTTATAACACCTGTTTAACCATTTAGCTGTTTTTTTTTTTCATCTTCACAATTGACATTTTCGTCAATGTCATGATTTCGATTGTTAATAACTTTCTAGGATTCTTTTTGGCTTTCAATGTTGAGTTACAAACATGAATAAGGAAGAGAATATTGCATGAAAAAAATATAAGAACTAAAAATTACGGATTTTTTGAGAAAATCTAATCTGATCAGTCCACTCTTATGCGGCTGGATGAAATAAAAAATGTTAAATACATACATGTTCTGAAAATGGAAATAAACGAAAAGAGGTCACAAATGGCCTCGTTGGTCTAGTGGTCGCAATCGCTACTGCTGGGCATGAGGTCCCGGGTTCGATTCCCGGGTCGGGCAACGTGTTATTGGGTTTTTCTATCTAGAATTTTTCAATAGCGGCCCGGAGTCTGGATTTGTGCCCGGTTGATGGCAATAGGCTCGCCACCTATTACATGGGACTTAGACATGACTGGCGAAATGTGGGTGTGCTATGGGTGCACCTCTGCCCAACCCTTCGGGGAAACAAGGCGTGATGTTATGTTAGGTCACAATTTAGCATACGTTCACATATTTTTTTGCAGATCTCGTTTATGTCTTTTACATAAACCACTCTCCCGTGAAAATCTTGACAGGAGCTTTTGGAAGTGTGTTTGTACATCATTCTTTTTTTCTGGTTTTGGGCTAAGATAAAACGTAACATTTAAATGACATGATAAATTATGCAAATAAAATGAATGCATGATTATAGATTGATTCGTTCAAAAACATATAGGAAATACCTACTATGGCCAGGGCCGATTTCACTGAATTAACGCATGCACGGCGGGCGAGGCAGCCCTGCGTATCCTTTGCCTTGGCTCAATAACTCAATTGTCATTTCCTACGCTTTTCACTACGAGTATTGCAATTTTGCTTTCGTAATGTAACGAAATTTCAACGCAACTGCTTCGGCACGCTATTGACTGTATAACTAAAGATTTAATTGTCTTTGAATACGATAAACTCTAACTATATTTTGAGGAATGTTATTTTGCTCCGTATTTCAAACAATAAATAAGGTTACTACTGCTGGGTCACAAGTTTCCTCTGTGTGAGATGAGGGTTGTTGAATGTTACACTCAACACGTTTCACACACTCGACCAACTACATCTCGTAAGCTGGGACCGTTACCACTGGGCACTGCTAAACCTTCTGTGTCTGAGTTACGTCCGGGGAAGTAGAAACTGCAATAATATTTTTTTCCACTGATAATATCCTTTATTCAGACAAATGGGAAATGGGAAGCTAGATGCATATAAGTTATGTACACATACACAATTAATATGGTTTATGAACATAATTTCGTCACCGACGTTCAAAAATTGCATTTCAATGTATTAACAAAAATAATAATACATAGTTAAACAAGTAGGAATTGAAGACATAAAATAATAATAACTAAAAGGTTACAGTTCATATGCCGTTAAAATAATTAATAATCAAAAACTATTCGAGGATTTCATTACGTAGGTAACTATAGTAAGTAAATGTAGAGGTCTGTAAAAAGAATCACCGCTTTGATGACGCTCGTTACGATTTTTTTGGGAATGTCCAACTAAGGACTTTAAAACTTTTTCATAAATGTTACAGAACTATAAGTGATACATTTTGAAGTTATAACATAATCAAATATGTAACACTTATAAATGTGTTAAACACCAGTAATATATCTGTAACCGATATAAAAGTTCTAACATTGGAAATAAGTTACACAGGGGGTGTACCTACTATAGGTCCACCTCTGCCTAACCCTTTTGGGATTCCAGGCGTGTTGTTATGATGTTTAAGTTTTAAGTGTAACAGGTAAAAGCGGTGTTGGCTAAATAGCCGCAATACCGACTGGATTGAGGCTATTTTGTCATCGCCTGACTGTCCATAGCGCGTTGTTGCGGTACCGTGCAATTATACCTAAAACTGCAATTTTTTATTACACATAATAACACTAATTAACACATATAAACAGGTTACATTTTGATACTGTTACAATTTTGTTATTGTTTTGGGTTAACACATTGAAAAACACATTCATAAATGTGTTTCTTTTAAAACGGTTTTATTGAAGAGTCCCTGTGTCCAACAATGGACACTAATTGACTGAAGGTGTTCACGTTGCTTGCAAGTATAGGATACTTGCAAGCAACGTGAACATATATCTAAGCTTTGATATCGCGACTAAGCAGGTTGATATCGCGGTACAGACAATAATGGCGGCCATTTATAAAGAACTTCAATGTTCTACCCCTACATCTAAACTTAAGAAGAATGACATAACAACATTCACAAATGAACGGTCACCGTTATGAACTTCGGTACGACGGTAAAAACCATAAGCCTTCTAATAGCCAGGCGCCACGGCTTGCACCTATAGAAACGAAGCGCTCAGAGTAGACCGCGAAATTCAATTTATATTTTCAGAATACTTTCATTTGAATGTTTTTAATTCTTTAAATACATATTTGTTATGGTCGCGAATAATGTTTGCGAAACCTGAAAATGGCTAAATAACGTGAGAAAACTCGAATTTCACAGGCTATCCTGGCACTGTAGCAGCTCTTTGTCACTTACTTGTCCTGTGAGGTACGCTGACAATCCGATTTGTATTACATTGTACATGATGATTACGTTCTTAAGATTATACGGCTCACGCTTGGCCATGAACGCAGGGCCCCAAGACCGGACGAATCTGTGGTACAGGTACACTATCAGTACGATGGGCACCGGGTTTGACACCAGCAGGAAACTGTTCGTCCGAGGATCTGGAAATAAACAATCATTACTACAGGGATCTTCAGGTTCATGACCAGACAGCGCATAGCACCAGTTAGGACAGTATGTGCACTCTGTGGGAATAGCATGTGTCAGAATGTATTTGAGTCTCAGTAGTGTGTGGTTGAGAGTCGCTGTGGTAGCAATAGTACGTTAATTTACTCAAATCGGGTAGCCTAAAGTCAGTCCGTTTCGATTTTGGCATTTTCATACGGGATTGACAATGTGTTGCCTATTTTAGTATTTAAAGATTATTCAATATGCACAGTACAAGACCACGTCTGACCTGACGCAGAAATGTTTTACTTTCACGCGTTGTATACGCATTCTTATGAATAAATAATATTATGAAGGAATCACTGAACTTCAAGGTTTTCGATTACTTTGTGAAAAGTCAGCATGCACTCATATATTAACAATAAATATGCTTATCGACTGCTTATTTACACGAAACTTTCTTAGTAAAGTAAATCTAAAATAAAGTAATCTAAAAACCAAAGAGGTAAATTAACAACTTGCTTCAAATCTGAGTAAAAGGCAAACAATATTTGAGCGTCGAATTTTCTTTGAGATGTTAAGAAAAACAAAATAAAACATTAAATTACAAATAGCAGCACAATAAATTCACACTCTTCTTGGGGTAGATTTTCAGCTTATAATTTGGTTAAAGCCATTACAGAAACTGACAAGTTATTATTTTAAAATCCCCACCAAAAATGTATGAGTAGTAGTAGCATGAATATATTTAAAAATAATGATTAAAAGTGGCGCTTACCCGCTAGGTCCTCATTTACGTAGCGGTAATAAGTTGTTATATTCCGTATTAGGGTACCCATGTTGCAGTCTGTTGCTGAAAAAAAAATGGTTGTGCTAGTGTGTCTCTTTAAAAATAAACACTAAATTAGTTTTCAAACACTTTGATTAAGCGTAATAAAAATGTTATTTGTATAACTTCGTAATATCATCACATATCTGCTTCCATATGTCTTAAAAGTAGGGGAAATAGAAAAACATTCCCAATGAACTGGTACACAATAGATACGTTATAACTAAGTACTGATAAGTATTAGTGTACCGAGATAGTAAATATGAAAGGTGTGGTCAGGCATTAACATAACAAAATGGCTCCACTACTTCCCAACAATTAGAGCAGTAAACATACTACAGTACAAAAATATACAGAACGAAATGATGAACTATGATCGATGACCTTTTATTGTACACGTACTTTTATACTATTTTCATGACCCTCTTACAGCAGCAGCGCCCGCGCATCGTGTATGACGAAGCGACTTTAAATTACAAATAATTTATACAGGGTCTATGGAAATGTCACAATTTGAATATTCATGTAAACAATCAATTGAAGGGTTATTGATCCCTGAAGGTGCACTAAAGTGAACTACTTATTATGTATACATAGACAAGTCAACGTCTATTGCACTGAAAGTTACGTTATACTTTACAGATTCATTATGAAACCTCTGCCCGACCCTTCCGGGAAACAAGGCGAGATTTTGTGTAGTGTGTCATTACGAAACTTGTCTCATGATATAGTATTTAAACACACGCATAATATCACGCCTGTAATCCACAAAGGGTTTGGCAGAGGTGCACCTAGTGCATCCACATTTCGCCAGTAATGTTTAAGTCCCAATTAATCTGAGGCGAGCTTATTACCATCAACCGGGCCCAAATCCAGACTCATCCAGACAGATCTAGGCTAGTATTTAAAGTGCATTATTCTTGCCAATACGGACGGGCATACGGTGGAGGTCTGCGCGGAGCACCGCCGTGTCCGCCATGTTACGGAGCAAGAGTATATGGGAAGACGTCACCTCCTTCTGCGAAGCAGTAATGCTCGCGAAGGAGGAGGCGGAGCGCCTGAGGGAGGTGCAAGCCTTGCGCCCTCGCGCCCCTATTCGCCATAGGAGACGCCCTGGGCGTCGAGAACCCAACCACCGTAAGCGCGGGTTTGCAGGTGGCGAGCAATGGGTAGCTCGACGTCCGGTAAGGACCAGGCCCGGGTCGACGGCTCGTCGTGTTCGACGCGCTCTTAAAAATATGTCAGCACTGGTTGACGGGGTACATTAGGGCCTTTGCCTGCCTGGGTAGCGAGTTGTTCGAAAGAGATACCGTGACCCTGGCAGGCAACTGAAGTAACACGGGTGGGTTTTAGTTAGTAAATGTCTGACACGCCCTCCCGCCCAGAGCGGGAGAAGTCATTTGATGGTTTCCCACCCAAAAAAAAAGCCCACACTAAGCTTACTTGTTTTAGCTTTGCTCACGTAGCTGCCGCGTGTTTACGAAAATAGTAAAGCCAAACGGACTTAGATTCGATTCCAGAGTGGCCTGCGCTTCGTAGATAATTATGTTGTCTAACGAGGGTGATGCAGTTTATTTACATGTAGCATAACTAAGCCACTGACCTTACTTTATCGGGAGAGTACCAAAAACATAATTGAGGTGAAGGGTGATTGTTGCTCTCTCTACTTTTAACGATTGTTTAGTTTAACACAGGGATCGTAAAGGTCTAGTTTTGCAATGAGAGGTCACCTTTTCAGTAGTCGACCGAGAGTACCTACGCATGGGACCTGAGCGGCAATTCCCGTATTATAGTAACGTTCGCATTCTAATCTCAGTCTCAATGTGTAAAAAATACAATCAATTTAGATTAATTTTTGACCAGTTTTTGAAATTGATTGTCGCTGAGATAAATTTACTAGAATTTGAACGTTTTCTAAGTTCGAGAATTGGCCTTCTGATGTTTTGATTCCAGATCTGCGTCTATTTGCTAAGCTTGAGGACATCATCCTAACTAATATTATAAATTCAAAAGTAAGTTTGTTTGTTGGTTACGCTTTCACGCCAAAACGGCTGAACGAATTTTAAAGAAATTTGACATACATATAGACCAGACCATGACCTGGGTGAGGACATAGTCTACTTTTTATCCTGGATCGCAGACGAAGTCGCGGGCAACAGCTTGTGAACACATAGACATACAAGCCAGATCAGGCGCGTTGTATCACAAGTACAAAGGTATTCCGATGGTAACATAAAACAGAATGTGATCCAGTATCATATTTCTTCGTTCTCAGTTCATTTGACTAGGTATTTCCTAGTTTTATTTTATATAAGCAAGCGGACGGCCTAGACAAAGTAACATTCATAATATTTGACATATGCTTTCGAAATGCCACGTGACATAGGTCATAGCGTAGCTGACTATTAGGCACTGGGTGCAGAGGCACATGACAACTTCTGTTGAGCCACGTAGATATTAGTTGTTGTTAGGTTTGTTTGTAAGTTTTACTAACATCGTTTTTAAGTCGTTGTTATTAATATACTATATGGATTGTGTGTTAATTAATATATGATCCGAAATAAACTTATTATACATAATGAAGTGCAAGTAAATGAAGCGAATGTCATTTGTCTATACCCTCTGGTATCTAATGCATGTGTTGGAAAGGGTAGAATGCATCTACGAGTTGACATAGTTGCGTTGTAATTGTGTATTTTTAAGGAAGCTTAGATACATAACAAATAATAGTTTTGACATGCTCGTCTGACCATCTGTTGGTCCGTGTGTAGGTACGTCAAAGCCTCGTTTACCGTCTCTGGCGGAAGGGACTGGGAGCCTCTTACGCCCCGGAACCTTTAAGGTCCTACATGTGGAGATAGACCCCAGACCACTATTATTCTGAGCATCTATAAAGTACGAGTATTAGTTGCGTTTTAATGATAAAAAAACAAAATGATCATCACCAAGTAGACTTTTTATAATGCACATACAATTTAGACAAACAATTGAAAAATGTAAACGCTTGACTAAATTGAAAATAAACGACCATCGGAACCCTATGTTGGGCGTTGCGTGGTCATCATTCAATATTCTTGGAAAATCTATTAACATTGTTCCTATTTGACAAACAATATTAAATAATGTATTTCAAATAGGAAACTTATTCGTTGGGATAAAGGATAATATAAAATATATAAAAAACGATTTGATAATTTTTGGGATGGCTCACACATATACAAGGGGGCAGGGGCATAGAAACCATAACCGTAAACGCAGCACATTATTCTAGAAACAATCAACTGGCATATGAATTATTTTCCAATATTTTAATTGCCGTTTTCATTTTGCATGCAAAATACACACGATTATTTATGTAAAACACACTTACGTGAAATATGGCAACTACGTATTTTCTTAGTTTCAAATATGATTGATAAGTTTGAATGAAAATGATTTAATCGTACTTATCAATACAATTTAGACACACACATCGAGAGTTTAGTGTTAGTAGGTATTTTGTGATTGCTAAAACAAATGTAAAAAAAATGCCATCAGTCAAATTTCATAATTTCTGGTTTAGAAAATATGGGACAAATGATCAAAAACTTGCAAGTAGGCAAAACAAAGATAACTTTATACATCTTCATTTTTAAAATAGGCTGTAATGACTGTAAAAACTGTAACTGTAAACTAAGCAAGCACACACGAAGTAAAATCGCAAAAGCACCCACAAAATACAAAAAAGCCGAATGATTCGGCTGTTGAAAAAATCTTTTCAACTGATAACTCACTGGTCGCTCACAGAAGTTATATTAATTTCGTTGTACACCACTTTTTGTTTTGTAAACCTATGGTTCACATAATAAGCAACTATGATAGTAAATAAACAGGTACCTGGCCAGGGAACGTGTGACTGAAGTCAAGAGTTCGCCTAGAATGACTCTGAGTGGTACTCCAGTGTCGGCACCCGACATCAATGAAATAAACTGAATTAATTGAAGTAACTCACTTTCCTTACCTCCACTTTTGTGTAGTGTGCCTCCACGCATACCGCGTATTAAATCGAACGCGATGTGTGAAATTCTTAATTGTTCGTATTAAAGACTTTTGGTACTCGTATGTAAATGCAACATTATCAATCAATCAATATCAATCAAGCATTTATTTTGTTAAACATAGGTGTGGTTGCAGATAATAAAACGTTTAAAAATGTGCACTATGTTTTGCCAATGTATGGGATACAAAAATAACATGAACAATCAATTACAATTAAGGTGGCATGTCAATAGATTACATTAGAAAAATTATTCAATTTAAAATATGTCAGTTAGGCGAACAGGTCATTACAAATATATGTAAATAAACACATTCAAACTTAATTAATAAAATGAAATCATAAGTGCCTAATTAGATAGAATCGAATCGGAATCTTCATACCTCCTTGTATCAGTGGTAAACTCAGTGATGGAGTGGTAACATCTATCTATAAGGAATTTAAACAAAGACCTCCTAAAGGACCCCAGACCCTCTTTACTTCTAATAGCTGCTGGTATACTATTATATATTTTTGGGGCCATACCTAGCACACTTTTGCTGAAAAATGCGGTATTCTGAAAGTGTATACAATGTGACTTTAAATCTCATTTGTATTTTTAGGGCCATAATTTTTTACCATACTACGGCAAAGCTAAAAGGTATTGTTTTTGCAGTCTATCTAAGTATGCATGTAAGTATGTTTACATTTACGTGTGTTCCACCGTAGTGGCTAAACTACTGAACCAATTTTGATTGATGAGGTATCAATATGTTCGTAATAATGGTCGGGCATGCATTAAAAAGCATGCAAAGCATGATTAAAATGAAACAAACACGCAGTTATCAGCCACTCTTAAAAGAAAGAAAAAAACGGAAATGTAAAAATGTAAAAATTAAGTTTAAAAACTGTAACTCGACTACGGAAAAATAAAAGTGATCCCAAAAATACGAAACTAGAAAATATTTGAGACAAAGCAAGACATTAGGTACAAATAAACCCCCGACACAAATAAAAACCGCTGAAAAATTAAAAAAAAAGTAAGTTGTAGTGTAGGTAATATTTTGATCAAAGCATCGTCGCGAAGGGTTACGGCTAATGTAAAGGCTCCCGCAAAACGGCGCGACGCCACAGCGCGCCAGTGTGTACGAGAGTTAAAAGGAAGTTGACAGATATCCTTTCTACAATAAGTAGCATACATTTATTATTCTTGGACCTAGTCTGTTTGGCGTTTTCATTAGCCGTCCCCCGACGCGACAATGTTTTGATCAAAATGTTACCTACAACATAAATTAAACTTATAGGGCCAATACATTTATTAAACTTTTAAGAGGTTTTTATTTGTGTAAGGGGTTTATAAAATTATTAATTTAACTTTTATTTCTTGTTTTTTAAACTTAATATACTAATAGCAGACACGCTACGATCGACTTGTGGTTTGCTTAAATATGCGCAGCTGTACGTATGTTTACCACAGTGAAGCTAGTTACTAATCTATCCTCATTTCTCTTTTCTATTGCATCATCAGACCCTGATCACCATCTATCTATAATCTATTCATTGTGACCATTCCAATGAGCCCAAACACGATAGTTCTGCTGTATGTTGATGAGGGAGTTGGGTATCCTGCAAATTCCAGGTGATGCTGCGGCACCAGTTCAAGGTTACTATGTGCTTCGAATATCATTGAAGTAACAGAATACCAAAATTTCGACTCGATCCGACCTGAGGAAGATGCTTAACCAGAAAAGTGCTGATAACCTTCGAACGGCTAAACAGATTTTCTTAATTAGAACACTCTCAATTAAGTCACCTTTCGAACAAACAAAGAAATAAACAAAATCTAGTCTAGATTTCTGTCTGAAATACTTTATTGTTTCGTCCTTATATCTCACTTGAATTTTTCCGCAGTCGGTTTACAGTTTTTTAAACTGAATATTTAGTTCTTTTCAGTAGATCAGAAGGGACTTTGTGGTTACATAGGTTGATTAGAAATTCAGAAGTGAGACAGTCAAGTTAGCCAATGCTTTGATTAATTGGAATAAAATCATTTTATTCACAAGAAATTAATTGTGGGATCCACTGCCGAATGATGTTTATTGAGAATTTAATGTAGGTGATTGAAAAGTCATGAGTTTGTCGGAATTCTATTTATGGTGAAATATTTACGGTCAGATAAATACAATAGGTGAATAACATGGAAATAGTATGTACTAAGTGTATATAGTACAGTGAATAACTAGAATTACAATCTAGACTTTGTAATTGGGGAATATATACTCAAAGTCTAACAGTAATTTTACAAAATGCATAAGGTTTGCTTTGCCGAATGTTAAAAATACTGATTGTGACATAGTATTGAATCAAGAGACGGCTAAGTTCAGCAGCATATGCTGTAAGAAAAATCCGTCAGTTTACTAATGTAGATACCGCGAGGCTGGTCTATTTCAGTTACTTTCATAGTATCATGTCTTACGGTATCTTATTATGGGGACGCGCTGCAGACATCGAGTATATTTTTATTCTACAAAAAAGAGCCATTAGAGCAATATATGGCCTCCGCAGGCGCGATTCTTTAAGGGAACTGTTTAAAGATATTAACATCATGACCGTACCTTGTCAATATATATATGAAAACATCATGTACGTAAGGAAAAACTTAAATCTTTTCAGTAAAAGAGGTGAGAGACACAACTATGGGACTAGAAATAGGGACCAATTGGTTCAACCGGGTTTCAGGCTGGCTAAAGTAGATTCATCCTTCATGGGGTACTGTTTAAAATGTTATAATAAAATACCTCCCCACATACTCCAACTGAATGAAACGAAGTTCAAAACCTGTATCAAACGCACACTATGCAGCCAAGCATATTATAAGTTGGAGGATTACATCTCTGACAAAAATGCTTGGCTCAACGCTGGTTCTGCTCCACAAGGGCGCCTAAACAATTGATTAGCATTCGGAAATATTGTTGGAGCTGCTGAAGATTGTAAAAACTATCTTTGCACTGTATAAATTCAATCTTTTAGTATTGTATAATTGCAAAGCACACGTGTGAGCACTATGTAGTACCTACTATAAAGCTACCCTATACTGGGCACGTCTGTCATTGACTTGAATGTGCCCTGGTGGCTGAGAGTATGTCACGCTCACTCTAATGTCTCGCTGGTGGTGGCGTGTGTGTTGGATCATTAAGTTCCCTTCAAAATGGTTGAGCTGAATGGTGCTGATCCATACGTCATGTTCGTGAACGGGCGCCGTCAGTGGGGACTGGTCATCTCTTGGCTGCCACGCCTTTTTGTTTTTTTTATTATATTTTTCTTTTCCGATTTTTATGTTTTTTATTACGGGTCTTTCTACATCGTTCTCACATGTTTAATTTCAACAAGACTGATGTAACAAATTTTCTGTAACCGTATTATTTAAAAGAGTGTCCATGGAGTTTCTTGCCCGTTCTTCTCCATAGGTACCTACTTCGCTTTGGAATGGGCAACTAGCTTCATATTTCTGACTGACCGACCCCTTGACAATTCAAAAGTGCCTGTAATGGGTTTATTTGAAATAAATGCTTTGAGTTTGAGTTTGAGTTTGATTTACTGAACGACGAAGTAAATATTATATAAACATTAAGTAATATTTTGTCCTACCACAACTTTTCTTATTCCTTTGGTTAACAAGAATAGGTATTTCTCCATGCTTTTCATCGTAACGAAAAAAAGGAAAATGTACAAAGAAGAACGCCATTACTCCTTCTCATCGGGTCGTCAGCATTTCGATTCTGTAAAAATCTCACCGTGAAGACTTGCGTGGAGTGAGCTGTCAATGTCAACCCGTCTTGGTCAATCTTTATCACCAGTGGCACTGACAGCTCACTCCACGCTCACTTCACCAAACTTTTCACGGTGAAATGGTTACGAATAGCTTTACAGGTGCGTTTGTTACCACCCCTGACTCATTGAAGTGGTAGGAGTCCGAAATAAGCATAACCCTCCGTTCTTCCCAGACAACGGGTTTGTATTGTTCACTATTTTATATTTTATGGTAAGTAGTTAGGAGATGATGCTCGTGGAATCCCCGAATGTAAATTGAAGAACTCGTTGACAGTAGTTCATCGTAGGACAGCACTGACAGCGCTACGCTCTGTCGACAGTAGAATAGACAAAATGACAGATGAATGAAAGAAATCTGTCATTTTGCCTATTTTATCTGTCATTTTAATTATTAAGGCCACAATCTTTAGGTAGGAGATACAACTGAAGCTGAAGATAAACAGTCATATTTAATCATTCCTCTATGTATAGATTTTTTAAACATATCTGTTATTTCCTCTTTGTTGTAGACCAAATTAAAACGTTTAACTACGTTTGTGGAAATGTAAAAATAGACCGCATTTAAACGTAATTTGAATATTCAGCGTATCATTCACCTCCTTTTTAAAACAACACAACTGGATGGTTCAGTTTAAATGAATCTTCATTAATTGAAATACAGGATTATTTGTGATTATTTTATATAATACTGTCAAAGACTATATTGAGGACAAGAAGGCTTGGGATTGAGCTGCTCCAATAAATTTACACAGACAATCTTGATGTTTAATATTTGCTTTTTTTAATATTTTTATAATTATGATTTTTAAAATATTTGTACCTTTTTACATACACAATGACATGTATTTACTGTATAAAGTATAATATGATTTTAATTTTGTGAATGTGAGGACCATGTGGGTCATTGTATTTTTCTTTTTTTTCTTCAGTTGTTTTAATCATGGTCTGGCTATTTGAGTACTTTATGCGGCCTACCCAAATGTCCTTTCTTTTGTATTGTTCGTCGAATCTTTGAGCTCCTTAGTTCTGAGTTGAGCTGCACCACGATTGACAAACTGGACAGGTCCACTCAAATCAGTGAGGTTCTTTCCTCAAAAGACCATTTCAGACACCAGTCTACAGGGTGCTCATATGATCTGACCAAGTTTATTCTCGGATTTTTATACACTTTGACATTAATGGACTTTACTATACAATGTTATATATATATGCCTCGTTGGTCTAGTGGTCGCAATCGCTACTGCTAAGCTTGAGGTCCTGGGTTCGATCCCCAGGTCGGGCAACTTGTTATTGGGTTTTTCTATCTGGAATTTCTCAGTAGCAGCCCGGAGTCTGGATTTGTGCCCGGTTGATGGCAATAGGCTCGCCCCCTATTACATGGGACTTAAAAAACATAACTGGCGAAATGTGGGTGTACTTATAGGTACACCTCTGCCCAACCCTTCGGGGATACAAGGCGTGATGTTATGTTATGTTATATATTAATTAATATATAACATTACATAATATTTTAATTATTGTGAATGTGAAGGCAGTGTGGGTTTGTTGTTTTTTTTTATATCTCAGTTTATTTTTATTTTTTAAAGTTAGTTTTAACCATGGTCTGGCAGTTTGAGTAATTTATGCGGCCTACCCAAATGTCCTTTTTTTGGTAATGTTCGTCGAATCGTTGAGCTCCTTAAGTTCTGTGTTGAGCTGCATGATTACTGACAAATACGTGCACTGACTGGACAGGTCCTCTCATTCTGTGTGGTTCTTTCCTCAAAAGACCATTTCAGACATCAATCTACATGGTCTTCACATGACCTGACCAAGATTATGTCTGGACTTTAAAAGAGACTGTGACCTCTGAGTTTGTTTCGGCCTTTCTTCTCAGAGTAGTCAGATAGGAAAAGCCGATCTCATCTACTTTTAAAATATGATTGACGTGTAAAAGTGTTTGTAAAATCTTACTTACAGAAATAATAGTAGATTATTGCATCGAGCACAATAGTACATTATGGTACTAGTGTGTAACACTAGTACGATAGCACGGTAATTATCAATACACACGTGTATCATACGACGTTTTTCAACACTCTTGTGATTAAAATATCAATAAAAACTCATTTTATTTAGTAGGTAAAAAGTTTATTTAGAGAAACAATTAGTAAATGTGCAGTTAGTAAAATTATAATTAACTGTTTTTGATGGCATAGCGGTCATCAGATAGATTATTTATTGAAATATTTTCATGTTGTATTGTAATTTGAGATGGCTCATTATTCGTGTAGGTAGGTGAAATCCAATTATTGGATGTACTTGGTGACCATTTCAGATATCAATTCACATGGTCTTCACATGACCTGACCAAGATTATGTCTGGACTTTAAAAGAGACTGTGACCTCTGAGTTTGTTTCGGCGTTTCTTCTCAGAGTAGTCAGATAGGAAACGCCGATCTCATCTACTTTTAAAAATATGATTGACCTGTAAAAGTGTTTGTAAAAACCTACTAACAGAAATTAAATCATTTATCATTTATCTTTCATTTATCATTTAATAACATGAGTAGGAAAAAATAAAAGTGCCGAATCTATTGTCGGTTATTACTTTTATTATAAGTACACGTGTATTTTAATCCCACCAATAACCGCAATATAGCGCCGTGCGTATCATTTACGTTTTTTTTCATTTCCTTGAAAACTATAAAAAGTTTCACCTTACAACAATAAACTTAGTAAGCTGAATGTTCGAACCTCCTTGGAAGCTATTTTGCTAGATACGTATGTCTCACATTATTACTAGAGAGAAAATGAGACGAAAGATGTAGTTCTAATTTTCACAATGAATTTTCACCACTCTTCGGACGTGGCGTCATTTTCATATTAGAAACGTCAAAGGTTGTGGTGACTTTCCGACATTTTTTGTTTCCGACTGTCTTCTAAAAACAAAATAATAATATGGGTGCAACCGAGGAATACGATATTAATATGGAATCTACCTGCTATCTTGAATATGGCGCAAATTGCAGAAAACGGTATCTTGCCGCCAAAATCGTGAGAGCGCTATTTAATGATTTCCAATAATTTTATATCATGGAAAGTAGTTGGAAAGACTCGAAGAAATACTCAATCATTCTCTGAAAATGTTTTTTATGGCTTATTTCAATGAATGGCGTGTGAAGTATAAGCCGTCCTCAATGTGGTCAATATATTCAAAGTTAAAGAGCACGCTAAAAATCAATAATGGCTATCCGTATAATTTCTATTCTACTCTTTCTATTCATATTTGACAGTGGAGATGTTGCCGTCATTTTGAGGTGATTTCGTTGTGTCACATAATTTGCGTTTAGTACCTTTAAATTTTGACTTGCTTACGACGCTTGCTTGACTTTCAATCGTCAGATAGCGTTAAGACCTGGAGTGTAAAATAGTTGAAGACAAAAAACTAAAAAAAAAAATATAAAACCAGTACCACACCCGTAGGATGTAAGTAACATTTTCGGAACGCACCCGTTAATCAGGACGTGTAAGTTTGTATCCCGTATTAGTCTGTAGTTTGATTCTATTCCACTTCCACAATATTCTGCTTAAAAACTGCTTAATGTTCGTGGTTGTTTTATTTCAATAGACGAAAAACAAAAGCGTGCAATCAAAGAGCGACCAATTTACTTTAATTTATATTATGTTGATGTTGTGTTCAGTAAAGGTTAGTCTCCTTTATTTAAAAATTGTCATCAAAACTGTGCCGTAACGGTTACAAATGCTTGATAGTACAAACTTTTTGCAGTATCGGTTGCAGTATATTTTGAAGCTGCGTTCAGAAATTATATTTCTCCAGCCTCAAACATCTCCAGCTCTACCTGTCAAAGTCAATAATGTTAAACTTATGTCAAATTTGCCTCCAATAAATCCATTACTAAAGACAAGGAATCGGTTGGTAGTGGCGAAGGCTAAAAACGCGCTTTTATCAGTTCTACGAATTTTTTCGATTTCTAGTGAAACTTATCTTGATCTAAACTTTTCCTAGTGTTTGTGTTAATTCTGTAAGGTTAGTTTTATTTGTAGTTTTCTCGCTTTTAAAAATTATTCGCCGTCAAAATTAACTCCAAAAAGCCTCCTGATTCTGACCCCCTGATGAGCCGTTTGATCTTTCCCCTGTCTTGACCGTCACCGTCCCCCATAACACCCAAATACGCAAGACCCCAAAATGGATACGGAAACTGCAAAACGAAAGAGGGTCGCTGTGTCACCCACTACTACTCCAGTTTATCCACCTAAGATATCAAAAATCACAATTGGCAGACTAACTTAAAAACAGCCAGAGATTATCGGCCGTATATTGTTCATGTTTCCCTTAAAGATGGTCAGACTTCAGGCACTGTGCTACAACCGGTCAAGTTTGGTATGTTTTTGACGACAAGTAACATCCATAACATACACCTCGATGGGGTGTCGGTTGAATTTAAAACACATCAGGACGCAAACAGTTTTTAATTAATAATTTGTTAGTTCAACATAATTATACTGCCTCCATCCCGCAATTCAATATTACAGGAATGGGTATTGTTACGGATATCCCTATTGAATGGTCGGAAGAGGAAATAATAGAAAATATAAAGGTTCCTGAAGGATGTGGTGCTGTTGTGAAGGCCAGGAGGATGAGCCGCAAGGTGACCTCTCCTGGTGTAGCTGTGTGGAAGCTACGCAGACAGTTGTAGTAACTGTTGACGGAAAAGTTTTTCCCAAGCGGGTGTATTGTTTCTACTTAGCACTTCCAGTTGAGAGGTACACATACCCAACAATCCAGTGTTACCTTTGTTGTCGTTTTGGTCATCCCCGTACACTTTGTAGGTCGAAACCACGTTGTTTCAAATGTGGTGAAGATCATCCAGGTGATAGATGTGAAATTACCCCTGAGTTAGGATTCTGTGTATCGTGTTCTGAGAACCATTTCGCAAATGACAGTGCTTGTCTTGAATTGGATCGGCAGAAGAGCATCAAAGCTGTGATGGGGGAAAAATCTATTTCATATGTGAAAGCTAGTCGGGTTTTCCCCCTGTTTCCAGATCATATGCTGATATTTCAAAATCCTCCCCTCGTTACAAGGTTACAATAAACCAATACCAATCCCAGTCCTCAAGCCCAATCCCTACTTCCCAAAGGTCATACCGTAAAACGGTCTTACTTAACCCTAAACCCCGTACCCCCCCTTCTCCTGGCTATAATAAGCAAGCTCATCAAGAACTTACCCAAAACTACTCATTTCCCTCCTCAAAATGGCTGTGCCTTCCCATCGGAAGCCGCCGAACCAATGATCTACAGAAAGGAGGACAGCTCGAAGAACATACTGGAATTAATCACTAACATGTTAATGACTGTTCTTACAAATAGTACTCAATCAATACCTGAACATGTTGCTTTAAAATTTACCTCAATATTAAATTTTATACATAATGTTCCATCCCCTGACATTCCTTCAATGGAACGTAAGGAGTATTACTCCTAGGAAGCATGATGTTTCATTTTTAATTATAAATTATAAACCATCGGTCTACGGCATTGCCGAGACACGGCTTTTACCTGAAAGTAATTTCAGGATGCCGCGTTTTGGCACTGTTCGCAATGACAGATCTGATGGATATGGGGAATGTGCTTTGTTCATCAATAGCAAAGCATCATTTTCCCCAATTCCTCTACCCTCTGTTGGCGATAGCATAAATGTTGTTGCTGTTAAGGCTGAGGATATAAATGGTTTTCTTTTTACACGAATATCTTTGGTGATTGGAAATTTGTTATGCAGTGTTAACGGTCAAATAACTGTTATGGGTGATTTTAATTCACCATTATCGTTGGGGATCAGATACTTGCGATAACCTTAGCATTGGCTTGCTGGATATATTGGATGATCTGGACCTCTGTGTCATCAACGACGTCAGTGCTACCCGCAGGTCTGCATCAGGGCAGAGTAATAGTTGTGTTGACTTGACGTTATGTTTATCCAATGTATCTAGCCTACTCATCTGGCGTCGCTTGGATAAGACTTATGGAAGTGACCACTACCCCATCATGATTGAATTATCTTCTAAAAATGTTACCACTAAATACTCCGCTCCCCAATTTAAAATACCGGCTTAACTGAGAAGATTGCGATAAAAAAATAGATTTAAGAATATCTTCCCTTCCAAAAGTCAACGAGATGAATGACCGGGGATTTTTTTCCTATTCCTCCATTGTTTCTTCTACAGCAGATGACTGATTCCCTTCCAAAAAACGTCAATCTGAAAAAAAAAATCCTTATCCGCCATGGTGGGATAGGGAATGCACTGACATGGTCAGGGCCAGGAATGAGGCTGAAGAGACTTTTAACTGTAATATGAACCTGGATAAGGTCATCGCTTTCAAGCGAATATAGTCTAGGAAATTACTTAAAAAAAGAAACGAGAAGATTGGTCAATGTATTGCAGTTTTCTGAGTCCATCCACTCCGGTTTCGGTGGTATAGCGAAGGTTAAGCGTTTTAGGAGCAGTTTGGCACATACCTCTTCGAACAACCCATCAGATGTACTGAGGTACCAGTTTTTCTCAAAAATCGCTCCAGCTTATATTCCAGGTGTAGAGGACAGTTGTGTTGGCATGGTAGCGACAATGTAGACACTAATGATCCAATGAACATGCCATTCAGCTTGGAAGAGTTAAAAACTGTGGTATCCCGGGTCAAGGACTCCGCACCAGGGGTTGATGGATTCCCTTACTATTTTATTGTCAAAGCTGGTCCAAAAACCCACCAATACTACCTGACTAGGCTAATTATTCTTCACTACCGGATATATTCCTACAGACTGGAAGGTTCAAGTAGTTATTCCGATATTGAAACCTGGCAAAGATCCTGATGATCATTGCTCATATAGACCATATATATTTATTTATTTATCGCTCTATCGTCCGTCCGGTTGGTGGAGGGCAGGAGACCAACGACTCAGTTCGGCTTCAGGAAAGGTCTGGGCACAGCTAATAATGTAGGTATCCTCAAATCAGCGGTCCGGTTGGCGCTCAGCAGGAATGAGTCTGTGGTGGCCGTTTTCCTGGACATATCAGCTGCTTATGATTCGGTCCTCCTCCCGGAAAATCCCGGCTAGGATTTGTCGTATCATTGGTAGCATTTTAATAAATCACTCCATTCAATTGAGAATCCCTGGGGTTGATTCTGAACAAAGAACAATATGGAGAGGGTTACCTCAAGGATCTATTCTTAGACCCCCATTTTACAATATATATACGGCGAATTTGTCCTCATCGTTAAATATTGACTGCAAAATCCTTCGTATGCGGAAGATATTGCATTACTGATAACCGACAATTCCATTGAGTATGCCGCTCTTTCGATGAATGTCTCTTTGTCTTCACTAAACCAATGGCTCGTTGATCACAGGTTATCTCTAACTGCACCAAAGAGTACAGCGGTAATTTTTACCCGCAAGCGTTCTGTTCCCCAAGAAGATATAAATAATGATGGACAAATAATTCCAGTCCAGGATAAAGCTAGGTTTCTGAGAGTAACGTTGGACTCGAGACCGTCTGGGGTTGATCATATTAACAACACGGTTAAAAAATGTGAACGCTCCGTGTCGGTCCTTAAGGCTTTGGCCGGGGGGTAGTGGAGAGCTCACCCCTATGCCCCTATACTGGTCTATAATGCGTTGACCAGGAGTGCTCTGGACTATTGTTGCTTCCTGTTGCCCTTCAAGTTGAATGTGCAGAACCGCCCCTTCATCTTAGAAGACAGTATTTGGCAGATCGTTTCCTATCTAAAGTATTCTCTCTTTCATCCCATCCTTTACTTTTAAGTGTTGTGTTTTTTTTTTGTAATATTTGTATTTTATTAATACTATTGATTATGACCCAATTGTTGGTTGAAAAAAACGAATTGAATTGAATTTTCTCTCAACTTTAGAGCAAATCGAAGGTCGATTCTGAAGATCCTTTAATGATTCTCCTTATTGGAACAATAAAATAGTTCCTCCATTGACAAATAGGCACAGAGAGTTTGAACACCTCTCCTCGCCTGTTTGTCAATATCCAATTCTCCCTGTCTTTTCCGCTGCATATGAAACGATTCACTTCGAACCAAAACCCGTTTTGGGACTAGGTGTATCAAAGAATTCCCAAACCCAAGACGCGACTTCGAGTTAGCCGTCAAACGTTACGGGGAAGGATGTATTTTTTTATGTAGTTATGCATCAAAATTATCACAAACAGAAAGTACTGGGGTAGCAGTATATTATCAGAATTCAAAAATTGCCTTACTTTAACAATGCTCACCAGAACCATAAGTTTTTACAGGAGAGTGTATTGGCATTTTAGAAGCTACATACTATATCAAATCACATCAAATAACAAAAGCAGTAACTTTTTCAGATTCCGTTCAGAATAGTATTCGGGCCTTAAAACAAAATCAACTTCAGCGTAAAATTCATAATCAAATCGTAGTAGTAATTAATATCTTTTTATTTGAGTGTTCCTAAAACGACTTGCACAGCGAGACAGCCTGGATCCCCGGTCACTCGGGAATTGTTGGCAATGAGTGCGATGATTCGTTAGCAAAGTATGCCACATTGAATCCGGCTGATCGAAAGCACTACGTAGCTCACAAAGAACTACGATTTGCGAAATGGTACCGAGCCCAAATTGTTCGACACATGGACATTAACCGTGGAATGAGACCTCAAAAATAACTGTATCAACGATTTGCAGGCTAAGCCTCGGACATTGTTGTAGCCCCGTATTTCTGAATAAGATCCATGTTAGGGACAGTTCACGGTGTGAATGCGGTCTTGCGGAGGGTACTTTGGACCATATATTTTTCTCCTGCTCCTTGAACACCAACTCCTTCGATCTCTATCGAAAAAAAACCAAATGTGTATAATATGAAAGTTTTTATAAATTTATGTAAACAAGATGGAGTCCAATTCACAATTCCTGTGTGACTGGTCATAATTATTATGTGATCGAGTGGTTGTCAGTAAGTTATGCCAATAAACGTAAAAGACGTGTGCCAGGCCACGGTCGTCACACAGTGGGTGTCTGAGATGAGAATGGACGGGGCGTCGTCACGACGACTAACCGATTGGCTGTTATAGGCACGACCTAAGGAACGCAGGGCGTTGTCTGTTAGGGCGAATATGATGCTCGTTGTACCGCTGAAGTGAAAACAGCATTGTTCAGAGCATGGTGTGATCTATATGAGTAGCCTGTGGGTCTCAGGCCGCGTAGACAGTACAACGCCTTGTGTGT
This sequence comes from Dasypolia templi, assembly GCA_963555695.1. Taxonomy (NCBI): domain Eukaryota; kingdom Metazoa; phylum Arthropoda; class Insecta; order Lepidoptera; family Noctuidae; genus Dasypolia; species Dasypolia templi. The sequence goes on from OY743155.1 coordinate 16,427,323, forward strand.
TTTTTATAATAATGCATTCAGGATGCTGATCGGGCTGCCCCGATTCTGCAGCGCTACAGAGATGACCCCCGGGTCACGAGGGTTCGGGCTATCTCCAACGGCATTTGTGCGGAGGTTCCACTGCCAGCCACTGGTCAGCAGCTGGTTACTGACAATGTAAATAGCGCCCTCGCTAAGGAAGTTAACTGGTTTAATGTTAATAACCTACTTTTTAACGAGAAAAAAACTAAATGCATTAAGTTTACGATACCTCATGTTAGACAAGTAGAAACTAGTGTTCTTATAAAGGGTAAAGAGTTGAAACCCGAAAACACCACAGTATTCTTAGGCATAACTTTGGATGCCAAGCTTCAATGGGGCCCCCATATTGTCAAAAAAACTAAGCTCCGCAGCATACGCCGTTACAAAAATTCGTAATTCAACTAATTTAGAGACAGCCCGTTTAGTATACTTTAGTTATTTTCATAGTGTGATGTCGTACGGTATTCTTTTGTGGGGAAATGCCGCCGATATTCAGATAATTTTTGTTTTACAAAAAAGGGCAATTCGTTCAATTTATAAATGTCCCAGACACTCCATCAGAGACAAATTTAAAGAGATTAATAAAATGACTGTGCCTTCTAAGTATATTTAAGAAAATCTTTTGTATGCACATAAAATATTAATCTGTTTAAAAAATACAGTGATATCCTTATTATAAATACTAGGAACAAACACAAATTTGTTGTTCCTACTACCAGGCTCAAGAAAATAGATGGCTCGTTTAAATGTCAATGTATACGTTTTTATAATAAACTTCCTAGCCACATTCAAGGACCAAGCCTTAATAAATTCAAATCTTTTATGAAGCGGAAATTATGCTAGAAAGGCTATTATACAGTCAAAGACTATATTGAGGACAAGAAGGCTTGGGATTGAGCTGCTCCAATAAATTTACACAGACAATCTTGATGTTTAATATTCGCATTTTTTAAAATACTTTTTTTATTATTATGTTCTTTTCAATATTTGTACCTTTTTACATACACAATGCCATGTATATATTATCTTGATAAAGTATAATATAATTTTAATTTTGTGAATGTGAGGACTATGTGGGTCATTGTATTTTTCTTTTCTTTCTTTCAGTTGTTTTAATCATGGTCTGACTATTTGAGTACTTTATGCGGCCTACCCAAATGTCCTTTCTTTTGTATTGTTCGTCGAATCGTTGAGCTCCTTAGTTCTGAGTTGAGCTGCACCATGATTGACAAATGCTTGCACTGACTGGACAGGCCCACTCATATCAGTGTGGTTCTTTCCTCAAAAGACCATTTCAGACACCAGTCTACAGGGTCCTCATATGACCTGACCAAGATTATGTCTGGACTTTAAAAGACTGTGACCTCTGAGTTTGTTTCGGCCTTTCTTCTCAGAGTAGTCAGATAGGAAACGCCGATCTCATCTACTTTTAAAATATGATAGACGTGTAAAAGTGTTTGTAAAAACTTACTTACAGAAATAAAATCATTTATCATTTATCACTGACAAACCATTTATGTTTTGTGTAGTCTTTACAGTTGTGTTTTTATTTTTATTTTAATTTTGAATTTCTGTGCCTATGATCCTTTGTAGGTCGTAATAAAGGTTTTTTATTGATTTATTTATAAGAAAAAGTATTACGGGGTCCCTTGTCCAGCTTATAGCAGCAAGTTATTAATTTGATATATTCTACCGTCAGCAGATGAACCTCTTCGACCCTGCAGTTGCCAAGGCATTAAAGGAAATGAAGAACATATAATAATAAACTCTACTAAAAGCCTCTACTTGATTTGATCACATCAAACCTGTCTGTCTGTCTAAGCCGTCTGAGGCATTGTATTCATTATTTCACACACTATTTTTTTAAACACAATATGGAGCAAATTAGTTGAGACAATAGCCAGGCATGAAGCAGGGAATTAAGAAATATTGCAACTCATTGTACTCAAAATATAGGAATAATGTTGCCTCATGTGATTGATGTTATTGGATCAGAATCTGATCTATTATTGTCTCTCTTCTTCTTCTTTGCCACTTTCAACCCTAAGGGTGGAGGCCTCCTTCATTTCATGCCAATTTTGCCGGTCTTGTGCAGTCTCAATCCATTTTAACTCAGCCGTTCTCTTGACGTCGTCGTACCAAAGCATTTGTGCCCTTCCTAGTGGTCGCTTCTCACCCCACTGTCTCCACTCGGCCAACGCTTTACACCATGAGCCTTGTTTTCTGGTGACGTGACCAGCCCACCGCCATTTAAGCTTCGCAATACGTTTGATGACGTCAGTAACTTTGGTTTGTTCCCTTAGCCACTCATTTCTTTCTCTCCCTCAGCGTGATACCTATCATTCTCCTCTCAATTGCTCTTTGCGCGACTCTGAGCTTAGTAATTATGTCTTTGGTAAAGACCCAGGTATCAGCTCCGTATGTAAGTACTGGTAGAATACACTGGTCATGTACGCGAACTCTTTGTTCAGGTCTTATATTCATTTTGACGGCAAATTCGATTTTAAACTAGGCTGTCTACGCAAATTTTATGCGCCTGTCTATTTCTTTCGTCTGGTTGTCCTTACCCATCACAACTTCTTGGCCAAGATACACGTATTATTGTACGCGCTCGATGTTAATTTGGTTTACTTGAATGGTCGAGCTGTCATTCGAGCAGTTAGTCAACACCTTTGTTTTATCTAGATTCATTTCTAGACCAAACTTTTCAGTGTCTTCACTTAATTTCTGTTTCATGACTTCTAGTTCGTGAGGGTTATCTGAAAATAAGACGATGTCATACGCGAATCTCAAATTACTCAATATGTCCAGTTATATCAAGGCCCCGCTTTTCTCAGTGCAAGGTTTTAAAAATGACCTCTAATACCAGTGTGAACAATTTAGGGGACAATGTATCACCTTGTCTAACTCCTCTTTCTATTTTAACTGGGTTGGTTTCTGGTGGTATATTAAACGTTAGTCGTGCTTTTCAGTAGATATTTTCTATAAGGTATGTATAGCAGTGGTCTTTTCTGGCATTCTGCAGAGACTGAATAACTGCCCAGGGCTCATTGTTATCAAAGGCTTTTTTGTAGTCAATAAATGCGAGCCAGAGTGGTATTTAGTATTCTGTTACCTTTTCGCTAACAATTTTCATAGCTAGTAAAGTCAAAGCATTTATTTCAAATAGGCATATTATAAGGCACTTTTGAACGTCAAATTTTACATTAAAAATAGCATTGATTCTAGGCCGCTTCTGAACCCGGCCTGTTCAACTGGTTGTTAAAAGTCTAGTTTTTTGGTAAGACGAATCGTGATGATTTTTGTCAATAGCTTGAAGAGCTGCGACAGCAGACTGATGGGGCGATAGTTACCCAGATCACTTTTGTTACCCTTCTTGAAAAGTAGTATTACAGTTGCATTTTAACATTTTGTTGGTATTCGGCTTTCTTCCAGACATTTGTTAAATATGACTTTCAAAAAAGATATAACGATTCACCACCCTCCTTCACCATCTCTATAATAACGCTATAGTCACCACGAGCTAAGCCATTTGCTATTTTGCTCAGGGCTTGTAATATCTCGGTGTCTGATATTTCATGTATATCTTCCGAGCCAATATTTAAAATTTTCCTTGTAGTGGCCGTAATTGGTTTTGAGTTCCTTCACCTGTACAGATCTTGCTAGTAGTCTTCTACCAGTTCAGAACTGGTACTGGTATTATTGTATTATAAATAAATCATACCACTATACTTATTGAAAGTACTAAATTAGCTGCAGGTGCTATTCTGATGATACTGACAATTTTATTCAAAATGGTTCAATTGATTTAAAAAAATATACTCGAATGAGTGTAGAATGAAATAAATCAAATTCTTGGTAATACTGACCATTTTTTTCAGCTGGTGCAGTCCACACACATCCGACGACCCTCCGTTCCCGTAAATATGGTAAATTTTGACAACACTCCACCGGCCGGCGAAATCTTTTCATTTTTACCTATTTTTATTTCAAAGGATACAGCCCTGCACTAGCCGCGCTGTAGGCACTTTTTTAACGAGTCCTCGACCCTTTGATGTAGTCGACTGGTTGCCTACTGGCACGCTACTTGTTTGTCGCCAGTCTCACGTGGAGATAGCCTGCGATCGGATGTCCGTACGTATCACGTGCCGCTATCGTATCGCGAACCATGTCGTATTCCAAACAGGAATATTTTAATAAGTTGATTTTTATTTGTGACTGAGTGTGATTCGGAAATCGAAGTAAGAACTCGGATTGTGGAAGCTTTCGACTCACTCAAATCGAACAGTGAGAGTAGTTCGTTCAAATTTAATAAAAAAGGTGTCGAATGTGTACTAATGTTGGAGGTAGACATGTGGAACACTATCTCCGAAGTTTGCAATAAGTAAATGTTTTAATAAACTGATACCTACAGTCGATACATTGCCAAAAGCACATCACATTATCTCAATAATAATTGTTTCTTGATAAACAGAAGGTCAGAAATCAGGGTCACTATGCGTCTATGCCTACAATAAAATACGCGTAGGCATAACGTAGGTTTCTTTAGTCCTAAGTTTGTTTGACGGCATGCACAAAACAAAGCACCGCCTCGCTCAGGCGGCTTCTTTGACTCGAAACTGTAGGTGAACTTTGTCGAGCGATCAGTGTTGCCTTTGATATGATTATTTTTAATTTTTTTAATTAATTATTTTCGTTGGGGAAAATAATAATCTCGCATCCATTAAATGATTACGTATTTGTGTACACAGTACGATACCAAATAATACCCTTCAGGATCGGACAGGGTTTTCTTTACATGCTTTATGTTTGACCAAGATTATGTCTGGAATTTAAAAGAGACTGTGACCTCTGAGTTTGTTTCGGCCTTTCTTCTCTGAGTAGTCAGATAGGAAAAGCCGATCTCATCTACTTATTGAAATATGATTGATGTGTAAAAGTGTTTGTACAAACCTACTTACAGAATTAAAATCATTTACCATTTATACTAACCCACACAGAAATGATTAATTTAATAGATTCAGATCATTCCAGACAATTGATCACAATTTATAATCAATCACAAAAAAAAATTACAACTTTTGTCAACTAATGATTACTCTAATCAACAATATAATCCTTTTTTTTCATATGTATTGAACACAATTTGATAACACTTTCATTCTGAAGACATTCTCGGTTAATAGTAACGCTTCCTTCAGTGACTGGGCCACCATTGGTATACATAAAAGTAGAAAACGACATTATGAGTTGTGTGATGAAGGGATTTGCGTAAAGACTGAATTTAATTTATATGGCCAAGACAGACATGTTACTTAAGTTCAAAAATTTAATCTAGTAGTAATGTTATTAAAATTGCATATTAACAGCGAAACACATGCAACCGAAGTAGTGACTACAGCCTTGCTATTGCTTGTAATATAGTCAAATCAGAATTTCAAGTCGCCGCGATCTTTGAATTTTTTTCTTGCAAAGATTCCCGTATCTTCTACTAAATCTCTAAACTCATCGCCTACCGCTGCAGAGTATTTACTTAAAGAAAACGTTCCAGTTTGTGATTCTGAATTTCATTTCCAATATGTCACATGTAAAGATGTAATCAAAACCTTTCACATATTAAATGTTAAGAAGACCGCAGATCTACGAAGTAATTCTCTGGACGATGCTAAGTCGATTATAAACATTGTAGCTCCTACTCTAGTTGTTAATTTTAATAATTGTATTGACCGTGGTGGGTTTCCTGATCTTGTGAAAAACAGTAAAATAAACCATAGTTTAAATCGGGTAGTACGTCAGACGGATCTACCTTTTATAGCAGAACTTTTTGTGTCATAATATTATTTTGCATAGCAACGGATTTAATGAAATTCATTTGCTTAGAAAATCGTTTAGCAGACACGCATTTATCATACATTCAAAACTCATAATTTTGTAAGTCAGAATCATCTTTAGACATAAAATTTATATCCTTAATAATTAAAAAGTAAAACCATCATATCGCAGAAAGTTCCCAGTCAGAATCTTAGTGGTTAATGTGATTGATGTTATTGGATCAAACGTTGATCTTTTATTGTATTCTAAATAAATCATACCACTTTACATATTGAAAGTACCAAACTAGCTTCATATTTTTGACTGACCGACCCTTTGACAATTCAAAAGTGCCTGTAATGGGTTTATTTGAAATAAATGCTTTGAGTTGAGTTGAGTTGAGTTGATGCTGTTCTGATAATACTGACAATTTTATTCTAGGTGGTTTCAATTGATTAAAAAACCATACTCGAACAAGTGTAGGAATGAAATAAATCAAAATTGTTTCTAGCTGGTGCAGTCCACACACAACCGACAACCCGGTGTCAAGAAGTTGGGCAGCAACCTCGGACAGCAGCATAGTTCAGTAGATTAAAAAATGTATTGGCAAACTTTTTTGATGTGATACAAATGAATAAATTGTATTGATTTATTTATTTATATACCAACGAAACACTAAATATAGTAAAATAATAATATAAAGACAGAAGCGGACAAAATAACAGCTGCCTATTATCATTAGGAATTTCTTCCAGCAGACATGCGACAGGAGAGTCTGATGAAAAGCGTTGGCACGGTGTGGAAAACTCACATAATAGCCACCTAAACACACCCCAGCTCAACCCACACCTAGAAATAAATACATGAATAATTTTAATTTTTGGTTAGCACGAGAGACCAGCAGTTTGAGTCTTAACAGCACCCTGTTAAGCCTAAGTATTTGTGATAAAAGGTTTGTATCTCGTATAAGCACTAAACTATAAATTAGCTTTAGGTAATGCAAAGTAGTGAAATGAAAGTTTGAATAATCTCAAAAGAATTTAATGGAAACACTTTATTCCGAAGGACATCATTAACATCAGAAATGACAATGCCCCATAACGGTTACATGGCTGGTTATTTTAAGTAATTTAAGAATATTAATAACCCAATCGGGTATTTAAATACTTAAAATAAAATCAACGAAACCTGACCTTGCTTTAACGAATAGCAATATTTCTACGCGGACTGATATACTATGACTATGGTATTAGGTAAGACCTCTTCGGCGTCGCAGGAACAACTGAGCTGCACCTCGTATCTATATCGCGGCGCCCCCGTAAGGGGGCGTTGCGTGCAGTGCCAGGGCTATGCCCCCCGGCCGCGGATGCCATACGGCAACTCGTAAGCACGGGCCTCTCATTAAGGCTGCTTCATGGCAATGGTATTCCTCAAATTGGTAATTCATTGGGCACACGCGAGCTACGCGCGCCCATGTTAGTAGTTGCTATGTGTGTTTTTGTAGGCACGCCGCACTGTGGGCTGGATTCTGGCTTTCAAAGACTTATTTATAATCTTAATGTTTCAATTGTCGACTTTTATGCTTGAATATAATTTGAAAGACCAACTACATGCCTAAATATATCATGATTATCGAATAATATAAGAAACAGCACTAACAGTTTTTTTTTTAAAATTTGTATGGAGTTGGTAAGAAAAATCATGATATCTCCGCTCTCGCACAATTGGCCGTTATTTTTTTTCAGGGGATTAGTCCATATATTATTTGGATTTTTTTTACATACGCCATGACACGGCCAAAGGTGCGAGTTTTTTTTTAAATTGACAAAGATTATTTTGATTTTCTAAATTAATTTTGTATTAATAATATAAACTTTACGTCTATAGGCATTGCATAAATGATTTATCAGACCACAACTTTCAATTACCGCGTCAAGAAATGGTAATTAACTTACAAATAATACTTATAAATAAAACAATGATCGCTAACTTTTCTAATAACTCCGTAACTACTCGTATTACTACAATTACTGATAATCACGACGAAAGAGGTAAGAAATAAAATAATCGTTAAGTATGTAATTAATAATTAGTGTGAAATTTCCGATACACTATTTAATTAGACTTATTAGGTAAAGGTCCTTTTTCTCATAATATTGTCCTCGTTATGTTATTGATTTCAATGGGTACGTATTCCGTCTATTAGTTATTGACATAATGAAGATAATTAGAAAAAATATTATCTTCAAGCAATAAATAGGAGTGTTTTAAAGAATGACAATTCAGTTATCTTTGATTAGTTACATTACAAACAGTGATCATAGTAAACATGGAAAGCATCGTATCAAATCTTGATTTGTTCGTTATTCTGAAAATCTCAGACAAAAGTAATGATTAAAAAAATTGTTTGAGGCTGTGTTATCTCGATGTAACTATTGTTTATATGAATATGGAGATGTTTCGAAAGGAGTACTTCCGTACTCCTGGCTTGAAGGAAACGTTGACTGGCCTAGCTGTCTCAAAGAAAATTTTCATGAAGCTTCGACAACGTCTGTTGATGTTGCAGAACTGCCATCTACATCAACATCATCTGTTAGCACTATGACCAAACGATGGCTTACTCGAAAATCTTTTGAAGAATTACAAGTAAAGCAAAAAAAAACGAAGAAGTGCTGATCATTTGGATTGTGAATCCAGTGAGCTTGTTTACACAGCCATTTCCAAATTGAAGGAAGAAGGTCGTGAGGATGTTGCTTCTGTCATTGAATTTATGATGAAAAACCCAGATGCTGTTAAAAAAATCCAGGATTTCATAAAACATCCAGCAAAAAAAACTTTTACACTCATAAATGCCCTTGGCTTGCTACTATCTCTTAAACTTTCGAAATGGCAATATAAAACTTTAAGAGAGTCAGCTGTTCGAGAAGGTTTGTGTGACTAATACCCTGCTTACTACCGAGTGCAAAATGAAAAGAAGGAGTGTTACCATTTCTTGACGCGGTCATTGAAAGTTGTGGTCTGATAAATCATTTAGGCATTGCCAATAGTCGTAAAGTTTATATTATTAATATAAAATTAGTTTTGAAAATCAAAATAATCTTTGTCAATTTAAAAAAAAACCTCGCACCTTTGGCCGTGTCATGGCGTATGTAAAAAAAATCCAAATAATATATGGATTAATCCCCTGAAAAAGAATAACGGCCAATTGTGCGAGAGCGGAGATATCATGATTTTTCTTACCAACTCCATACAAATTTTTCAAAAATTAATTCTATTAGTGCTATTTCCTATATTATTCCATAATCATGATATATTTAGGCATGTAGTTGGTCTTTCAAATCATATTCAAGCATAAAAGTAGACACTTGAAACATTAAGATTATAAGTCTATGAAAGCCGGAATCCAGCCCACAGTGCGCCGCGACGTTATTAATACAAAGCGTCGCTTGCTTCATGGCATCTCGGCGGTCTGTCACCGCCAGGTGAGACCGCGACGACCTGCGACGAACCTACACAGTAGGTGGTTGGTCCCCGCCCGTCCAGATCACAGAGCTAGCCGTTCACTGTCCGGGCTAAGAGGCCGTCATGAGGGTGTGAACGGTATTGTAATTGTGTAACACCGTTCCATGTTTGCGTGACCCGCAGCCCGCGCCGCGCGTTCACACGCGAATTAGGGTGCCCGTATAGACATGTATGTCCGTATACATTTACGTAACGCCTATATTAACCTAAAACACATTACGTAATGGATGTGTGTTTTGTGAGTGTGGAGTCTTATGAGCTGCGCACGGCCGTTTCAGCGCTTAAATAACCCAACGCACAGTCACGCGTCGCCCGACGACCGTTACATGATTTTAACAAATGCGTTTATCTTAAATGTGAAACGTATTTAATACATTCAACAGGTATAATTGTGTATCGAGTTTACTAAAATCCTAAAGCTCGGCCATCCTGCTTGAGCAAGACCCTTCGCTCTTTTATTTTCAGAATATTATGATTTATTTTCCATTAAATTATCAATTTCGTAATAATACACTGATCAAATTAAAGAATGTTAACAATTTTTATGAATCTTTATTGATTGATCATTACTTTTGAGAGGCATACTTTGAGAGGCATTAAATTAGTATTACAACAAATGTTTATAATATCTGTTTAACTTAGACAACCGTTTAGAAATAATCAAGTAACGTTACAAAATGACTATATTCGAAAAATACTTAAAAATTAATCTCTCAATAATAATAATAATAAGCCTTAATAAGCCCTGACCGCCGGTAGCTTGGACCCTGTTCCCGATACCGGTGGGATACTATTTTTTATATTTTTAAATGTTTTTTTAAAAAAGATTTCAGATTTTTTAAAAAATATTTAAAAATGTAATTTATAAGTTTGTTAAATGTACTAAAGGAGATAATAATAAAATACAAAACTCACACGTAACTTACAACATACAAAATAATTACAATTAACAAAAAATTCAAAGCCAAGATGCAACAAAAATAAATAATTATAAGTACCATGTTTTTTTTACATAATAAAAGAAATGTAATATTTGAACACCGGATAACCGATATCAAAACTAAGCAGAAACAAAACATTTATTATTATATAAATATTATATACCTACTTTTTATAAATTAGCTGTAAACAGCGACGTTCATTTGTTGCCAAAATCTTGATATCTTATTAACACAATAATAAATTGCAGCACGAATTAAAGCTATATTTTCTAAGATGTATTTATGTTCGATTGGTCTGATCCCGATGCAACGTTGTCACATTCGGAATCCAAACTACCACCAAGCCATGGTTTCTTTGTATCTACTGCAATAATCCTACTTAATATTATAAACGCGATAGTTTGTGGGTATGGATGGATGTTTGTTACTCTTTCACGCAAAAACTACTGAACGGATTTGGATAAATTTGGCACACAGATAGTTTATAACCTGGAGTACTTTTTATCCCGTTATTACCACGGTATCAACATTTATGCGGAGCGGGGAGCAGCTAGTGTTTTCATAATTACGACAGCCCTTTTTTCGCGTGAGAGGGGTATAGGCGAAACTTTCATAATTAATTTCTTAGACTAGCCAGTATTCGAGGTTTCCCTTACACTTACCAAACCGTATACGATTTGTTCTAAACATGCTTTGAATCAAACCTTACCCTATCTTTTATCTGCCGTATTTCAATTTGAAAGCGTCCGCATGCATCATACCTGTACCCGGCCTATACTCTATTTTGCAAGGTGTAGGTAGTACGTAGTATTTGCAATGGATTTTCAAAAATTATTTCACTAGGCGTTTTGGTAATGATTGTGTCAGGTAATTCGTAAAAGTGTGTCCCAGTAACGAAGGATATTTCAGAGCGTGATTTTAGACGATTAGAATTTCAATATTTTCTTCTATACCTTGAACGTTAACATTAACCCTGGACCTGCCCAACGGACTAACATAATTTCCACTTATTGCCCTCATTTCAGGTAAATCCTTGGTATCAATAGAAAGTTTTAAACTTTTAGCTTCACATTCCATAATAAGTGTAACTGCATTGGCTACCTACACTCGGTTCCAAAAAATAACGGGTCAGTCACATAAGTTCGAATATCTACAAAACTGTACGAGTTAGATCAATGAAATAAAAAAACTGAATAAAAACTATTTAGTTGCGCTTCTTATTACATATTTTTTATACTGGCTGATGAATGAAACTTATTTACAAAAAAACAAAAATTAAAAAAAGAAATTTTTTGAAAACAATTTTTTTGCTTTATGTCATTATGGTTTCTTTCCATTTCTATTCTGTCTCAAAAAAAAAATTGTGAACGACTTCCACGTGCATAATCAGTATTCTGTGAGGTGGAGCTTGGCAGTCACGTTAGATGAATGTACCAGACTCCTGACTTTCTTGGAAATTGGGCGGAGCCAGCGTGAAACAGCAAGAAACATTGGTGTATCTTTGCCGGAATTGTAATTGAATACCTTCGTTAGGTCGGTATCGAACTGATGCAGTGGCCAGCGCGAAGTCCTGATTTAAACCCCATAGAGAATGCATGGGACGAGCTTGAGCGTTGCGTAAAACGTCGTAACTCCCCACCAATCACGCTAGACAAGCATTGGTGGAGGAATGGAAAGCCATTCCTCAAAACCGGTTCTGAAATTTGGTTTTCAGCATGCTGAATCGCCTGGAAGCTGCAAGAAGAACTCGGGGAGGCAATACGAAGTATTAAAATTATGCATGTAATTAATAACAGCAAAAAAAAAAACTTACTACATTTTTAAGTTTCAGAAAAAAATGTCTCACTTTTTTTTTTTTTTGTGAATAGTAGTGAAGGTGCACATAAGTTTCAATTTATTAATTTTTTGTATCATTAAATGCCCAATCGAACAGTATCCGTTTCATTATGATGGATATTACGGGAGATATTTGGACTATTGTGACTGACCCGTTATTTTTGGAACCAAGTGTCAATCAACGTGACATACTAATTCCTAATTGTTGATCAGAATGTTTCTGATACCAAATATTCTTGAACAGTGTCCTTTTGATTGCTGTCTTGTGGATTTTGTTCCCTGGACCTACAATAAGTACTTAAATGACCCTACTTACTGCAATTAGTAATTGTCGTTGATGTCTTCCGGCATTGGATACTCTTGTGACCTTCTTCATTACAATTGTGACATACTAACCTTTTTGGTTCAAAACCGTTTCGTCTGGTGGGAGCAGTTATTCCAGTAGCCCTACTCATGTTTTTGATGTCTTTCCTCAGCATCTCTAGTAGAACCTATTTTAAAGGGTTTTATATATTTCAGTACCTCTTCAGGCTCGCGGAATTGAGCAGCTTGAGCACAGACTGACAGCGCGTTCTTCAATCAAAGTCAAAGCATTTATTTCAAATAGGCCCATAAAATGGCACTTTTGAACGTCAAAAATTCCAATAAAAATATAACTGATTCTAGGCGCCACTTCCAAAAAGTAGTTTCGTATGGAGAAGAAGTGGCAAGAAACTCCAATCCCGTTTAGAATACCGTCAACGGCTTTACAACCTTTAATTCCGCACCTATTAAGTAGTTTTTTTTTCGTAAAATTACCATTCACTTTTCTACCAATTTTCTTTTCCATTCGGTCCATGAGTAAAGGACTGAGACCCTGGTACCAAATCTTTGCAACATCGGTTAATTTTGGTAAGGCAAAATTCTGGAAGGACGTTATTAAAGGAAAGTTTGGAGCCAGACCGACCTTTTACATCTTTAAGAATATCTAAAAACTTATCTTAAATACTGTTAGTATAATATATTTCATCTAAATTCATGTTTACATGTTTACGCGACTGAACTTTCGGGGAATAATGACGTCGTTTACTTTGTTTACCATTAGTTGAATGATCAGAATTGCTACTAGTTCGCTGTCTTTTACTACCCTCACGTCTGTCACCTAAACTATAATTAGTTTGACGCCATCGTTGATAAAGTCGGTTATGCGATGAAGACCGATCCTCTGAACTGCTGCTAGAATATCTACACACCTTGAATCTCGTGATCTACGTCGCCGGCGTACTCTTAACTCACGGGACTTACTACTTTGTCTAGATGCATGTTCCGACCGGCGTGACTGTTGACAACGTCTGGACGAAGTTCTTGGTCTTTGAGGTTGGCCGTTACGAGGACAGAGAATAATAGAGTTGCTTGAAGCATACAGCGAATTCTCCTGTTGCTGATCTGCGCATACACCCGCTCCTTCGGTAGTAACTTCGTGACCGGTTGATAGCAGCACCGTGCCCAAGTTATTTATACTAGATCAGCACTTGTGCCCAAGCCGTATGCTTGATAGCAGCACTATGATGTTTAACGTGTCCAAGCCTTACACTTGACTTGATAGCAGCACTGATGATTAATGTGCCCAAGCCTTACACTTGACTTGATAGCAGCACTGATGATTAATGTGCCCAAGCCTTACACTTGACTTGATAGAAGCACTGATCATTAATGTGCTCAAGCCTTACACTTGATAGCAGCACGGACGCTTCATTAATGCGTGGTAAAAATCTGAAACTTAACAACATCATTATTGTAATGCTTTGGAAGATCCACAGTATCAAAACGATCAACATTGGTGACATTACGCATTCGAATATTACATAAACAGTAAATAGAAAACCATTGCATGCTGTATGTTAACATTAGTAGGGTGAAATGATGTAACGCTTTCAGAGAGTAGCCCTGACAAAGCTGTGTAATGATGTAACGCTTCCAGAGGGTAGCCCTGGCAAAGCTGTGTAGTGTGTAATATCATGGTAACACTCAAATGTATTACAATATATGAAACAAAATAATATTTTAACAGCTAAAAACAATACATTGAAAAACTGTATGAGGTCACTAAGGTTTATTGTCGTTGCTTATTTAATTTAAAATTATTCATTAGTCGCAGACTTATTTATAATAATATGCAACAAACATCATTCAACACCCATTTCAATGACAATAAGATATATTTGAACAGTAAGGACAGAAAAAGAAAAAAAATAAGAAAGGAAACTTTTATATTGATAAACAACCTGTGGGCAGGATAAACGAGTATGTCGGCGTCACCATTGTAAACAGCACGTGAAACGGGCCGAATTACGCTGCGCAAAGCGGGACGTTCGCTTCCCCACTCTCCCCACTTCTCAAGCAACTTAATGAAAGCTAGTGCACAGTGAGAGGGGGATCACGCAGAAGGAAGGGCGTGTCATAATGCTGCCCAAGGCGAACAAAGATGTGCTGAAGCCTGGGAGCTATCGGCCAATCACTTTGCTGCCAACCATGTCCAAGGTGTTTGAACAACTCCTGCTGCGACACCTAGCACCTCATCTCACGCCGCGACCGGAACAGTTCGGGTTACGCTCGGAACACAGCACGACGCTCCAGCTGTCGAGGGTACTGCACTTACTCACGGCGTCACTGAACAAGAAAGAACACGCAGTTGCAGTATTCCTCGACATGGAAAAAGCTTTTGATCGTGTTTGGCACCCCGTCGCGTCGTAATGGTGGTCTCCTCCTTCCTTTCTCACAGGACTTTTAGGGTGGTGGTCGACGGTGCGCTGTCAGGCGCGCCCCAGATAGCGGCAGGGGTACCGCAGGGGAGCTGTGTCTCACGGCTGTGCTACTCATGTTATACCGACGACATCCCCACGACGCAGGACACGCTGGCTCTGTATGCTGATGACGCCGAGTACATCTCGATCTCTATCAGGCCAAGACCCGCGGCTTTTCGCTTCCCGACTGGCTGTCGAAGTGGCGGTTGCCCATAGTGCTGCTCGACGAGGTGGGCAAGCTGTTCGAGCGCATACTCGCAGCCCGCCTCTTCGGCCACATGTGCAGAGAGGGGCCGGACCTGGACGAGAGCCAGTTCGGCTTTCGGTATGGGCGCTCTACCATCCACGCTGTGTCGAGGGTGAGAGTCCTGGCGGAGGAAACAGTGTCCCGGGCCGGGGTGGTGGTGGCGGTGTCCTTGGACATCTTCAACGCCTTCAACACCCTGCCCTGGAGCTGCATACGGGAGGCACTGCGGTACCAACAAGTGCCTCTCTACCTCCGCCGCATCGTGGGGGCTTACTTAGCCGGGAGGTGTGTCACCTACATGGGACGCGATGGCGGAAACCAGCGCCAGGTGTCGTGCGGTGTTCCACAGGGATCGGTCGTGGGACCGCTTCTGTTGAACATCGGGTATGACTGGGTCCCGCCGGGCGCAGAACTGACGTGTTACGCGGACGACACGCTGGTCACGGCCTGGGGGAGTTCGCACAGGGAGGCAGCGTTGCTCGCGACGGCGGCGGTCTCACTGACGGTGAGCCGCATACGGCGCCTCGGCCTGGAGGTGGCCCTCAACAAGTCGGAGGCCATGGTGTTTCATGGCCCCCACAATGCCACACAGGCAATGACCACAATGTGTGATCCCACATTGTGGTCGGGGGGATCCAGATCACTGTCGAGGCCACCATGAAATATCTAGGATTGTTGTTGCTCGACAACCGGTGGAACTTCGGACCCCACTTTCGGCGGCTGGCGCCCAAGTTGTTGGGCGCGGCCGGGGCGCTGGCAACGCTGTTTCCCAATCTGGGGGGCCCTATATGGGGATCGTGCGATCCATGGCGCTCTACGGATCGCCGATCTGGGCGTCTGTCCTGACGTCCGGCAGCATAGCTGTGCTGCGCAAACCGCTCCGGGCGATGGCCGTCAGAGTCATTCGGGGGTATCGCACGATCTCCTTCGAGGCGGGTTGTGCGCTGGCCGGATCCCCGCCCTGGGACCTGGAGGCGAAGGTGCTCGCGTCACTGTACCGGTGGCGCGAGGCAGAGCGGGAGCGGGGCGAGCGACCGATGCAGCAACATATTGAGCAGCGTCGGTTGCAGCTCCGCGAGGTCCTGGTGGCGGAATGGCGGGTGCGGCTGTCACGCCCAACCGCCGGCCTCGGCACCATCGAGGCGATCCGGCCAGTGCTCGACCGCTGGCACGGGAGAAGGCACGGCTCCCTGACGTTTCGGGCGACGCAGGTGCTCTCGGAGCATGGTTGCTTCGGGAAGTACCTGTGTCGCATAAACAGGGAGTCGGACGCCCGGTGTCACCACTGCGTCGACTGCCGGGAGGACACGGCCCTCTTCCGGCCCCCCTAAATGGGTCCAGGGGATTCGGGGACATCCGTCGCCCCCCAACATCAGGACCCGAGAAGGTGGCGCGCGTAGTGTTCCGCGCGCGCCGCTCACAGACGTTGTGGGGGGAGTACACCTCACTCCCCCCGCCCGGGACGGGGCCCGCGCAAGCGGGCCGGCACCAATTATGTGTTCCCGCGACCCCGGCGTAGGTTGGCCCGGGGTAGGTTTTTAGTCGTTAAGAGTCCGACAGACCCTCCGAAACTCTCGCCCTCCCCGGGGCGGGGGACATCCATGAGGATTTTCCAACCCGGAACCAAAAAATATAAAAAAGTCAAGTACCTAGGGGTTACCATCGATCGTCGGCTCACCATGGGAAGTCACGTCCGCAAGGTCGGCGCGAAGGGCAGAACAGCCCGCGCTTGGCTCCACCCGGTTCTCTCATCCCGCCTCCCGCTGCGTACCATGCTGGGTGTGTACAAAACGTATATCCGCCCACTTCTTACGTACGCCGCTCCAGTTTGGCTCGCACTCACTAGCGAGACCAACAAGAAGATCTTCCGCGCACAGCAGAACCTGACGCTGCGGAAAATCACCGCTGCCCTTCGCTACTTGAGGAATAGCGTAATCCAGCGGGATCTTAGGATCGAGAGCCTTCATTAACGTTATCTTCTTTCCCCAAATATAATGTAATTTTGTCAATATCTGTACGTACATGAATACCACTATCTAATAGATCCCTACCTATAATAACTGGTTCTGTAATTGAGTTAACAGGCACAACATGAAACAAAAAGGACACCCGACGTGTTGAATTTCACCACGGCTCAGTATTCTGCGATTCATATTTAACGTTTTCTTTACGTATACCTATAAGGTAAACTAAATCATAGCGCATAGTGCCCGGGAACTTTTTGATAAAGCTAACAGCTACAAACGAACTAGCAGATTATCTATTAATAAGGAAAGGAACGAGCTCACCGGATGATGTGGTTGTCCATACACGTAACAGGTGAGACGTTTCGTATCACGACTCTTCGGTGCTGGTGCTCGATTCGATGTCTTCACTTCGGTCAAAGGTTCGTACTGCCACTTGCTTCAATTAATTGATTTTTGTCAGTTGTGCTTCAACGATGACATGTGCCACTGAAGCGATTGTCATTATCAGGATCAAACCGTATCGGTCGCGCAGTTGCGGTGAAATTCGACGTTTGCGGTTAAGCGGTTGCCGGAAGTCGTGATAGATAGAACTTCATATTTTGAATAGATTAGACGTTGGCCCACACTTCACTGTCGTCATTATTTTCTTCAGGTTTTTGCCCTTCGAATCCCAATTCTGATATCGGGATAGACCCTCATCAGCGTTATTACACTTGCACTTTGTAAGTAGGCGTGGATTGTCGTGCGAAGAAAATAGAGACACTAGTTAGAGCACAATCACTTTATTTCAGTCACAATTTCTTATAAAATAATCACCATGAAATGACCTGAAGGCAAAGGTCCGACAGATGAAATGAAAGTATGAAATATAGCAGTAACCAACTTTTTTTTCCAACAGCTTGTTAATTAATTAAATGGATCGCTATGATAGAACTAGGCGCTACAGCAGGTGCACCGGGCCGAGCCTGCCACAAGAATGATCCTCCTGGTGGATAATCGCTACGTCCCCGTCAAAGGGCGCGGCAGGCGGGTTTCGGGCATGGCCCCGCGGTTTCATACGGTGCCCGTCAAAACGGGACGTTCGTTGGGGAGCCATGTAGGCCTGGCGCGGGGCAAGTGCGGCTGTAGCGCAACTTGCCAATGTGTGTGGATGCAATTGGTATTCAGCAGGAGCGCCACGGCACTGTTCCTAAGTACCGTTTTCTTCACGCCACCCCGGCGGTCTGTCTCTGCCAGGTGAGACCTCCGGTTCCCCGGAGGAGGCCCGGCGGGAGACGACCAGCAACAGAGGTGCCGGCTTAAGGCGCTCCCTGCTAAGGGTGTAGACCCCCGTCTGCAGACGCTTCCAGGTCGAGCCGGTCACGCTCCAGACTAAAGGGCCGTTATGTGTGTGTGAGCGGCATTGTGTTGTGTTACACTGCTCATGTCAGCGATTGAGTTGCGAGCCCGCGCCGCACATTCAACGCCTGAGTTTATGCGCTTGTGGAGTTGTTTGTGTGTAGGGTTCGGCGTGCGTCATGCCTATATTAACTTAGCACACGACGCACTCCGGGTGCATGTGACGTGTTATCACGGTGAGCCGGTTACAGAATAGCACTACTGTTTAACGTTGTATGACACACGTGCGGAAATTGGTATATAAAACTCGTGACTATGGCAAGCCCTCGACTCCGAGTCGAATACTCGTGTGTAAAAAGCAACTTACCGCACTAGTATCATATATAACTATTCTTGCACGCCAGCAGTCACTTTCTTCATAGCAAACCAAAAACAGTTTCTTCTTCAATTTGTACATACTAATCTAACTTTCATAACAAACGGAAGTAGGTAAATCATAATCAAATACAGCCTTGCACCTTCCTTTGTTTGTATGCAAATCCTAGCCTGCATACAAAAATTTCAGCATTTTATGACTTCGGAAAGGGCTTTTGATGAGTGAGAGAGTCAGTCAGTCAGTGACAAAATCGTCGTATTTTAGGTATTAAAAAATTCTAAGTATAAAAGCTAGACAAATTAAACTAAGTGAGTTTTATAAGTCTGCTAACTTAATCTTATCCTGAGAACTTAAGGTCTCTAGCAATATCCAGGGCGAAGTTATGAGGGTTTGAAAATACAAAGAAAAGCTTCGAGAACGTAGCACCCTCCCTGCTTTTTGTTTTTCGCTCGTCTTTGCTTTACTATAAAAGTAATAACCATCTATGATAAAGTTGGATTAGCGGACTAAGGTTTCGGCCAATATGGCTACATACATTATAGTCATAATTATTATTGTGACACACAATGACGGACATATCAGAAATTAAAGGTTCCTTCTATAATGTAAGCAAGCTCTAACGGGTTTTGGGAATTCGACCTTTTAAGGGGTGAAAAACTTGAGTTAATAACTTAAAACTTAGCCCGAATACATTCTGAATAATAAAGTTTGTCATTATTAGGGGTTTAAAACTAAGGAGTAGTTGTTACCACCTAATAATTACAAACAAAGGGAATTTTAGAGTGAGCTAAAATTTGTACAGCTGTTCGGTTACCTGGAATCCTTTTGACAGAAAATAAAGAGTTACAAGTTTTCGGGTTTTTCAACAATGGACCAGCAAAAGGGAGTAGTTA
The DNA here is from genome assembly GCA_963555695.1 of Dasypolia templi. NCBI lineage: Eukaryota > Metazoa > Arthropoda > Insecta > Lepidoptera > Noctuidae > Dasypolia > Dasypolia templi. The sequence continues at coordinate 16,447,058 of OY743155.1, forward strand.
AGTATTTGAGGGAGGTTTATTACTGCGTGTCTGGATTAAGCCAGAGGAAGTAAAAATATTGCAATAGTTTTCCGAAACTACAGGTAAATAGGGTGGAGGGGGCACTACATTTTGTCGAAGTCGCGGGCGTAGTGCTAGTTATTTAATATAAACCTTTAATGTAAGCTTTTAATTCAACATTATGTATTGTGACATAATCTATGGAAGGTATAAGTCAATTTGAAGTTAGAAGAAATGTCAAATGTGAGAACACGCAATTAATAATGTAGAAATAAAGTATCGAAGTGTACAGTGTGACTATATAAGGAATATATAAGGCCGCACTCCTCAGAACATGGAAGGAAGATTGCAATCAATTGTATTTCAATTTAATGCACTGTTTAAACAAGTAACACCTTCTTACCGGATCTGTAAAAGATCTGTTGTTCTTTCATATAAAGTACTCGGCGAAGGAAGCACAGAATCAGACGAACCTCCCATCTTCCTTTTTCACGGGCTTCTAGGCAGTAAAAAGCAGTGGGAAAGCATAGGGAAGATAATATTGAATATGACACGAAGATCTGTGGTAGCCGTAGATTTGCGAAATCATGGCGATAGTCCACATGTAAACTCTCATAAGTATGAAGACCTCACAGGAGATATTTTAGATTTATTTCAGAAACTTGGAGTTAAACAAGCGAGCCTCATCGGACACAGCATGGGAGGAAAAGCAGCCATGTGTTTAGCCTTAATGGAGGTGAGGTCCCGATAACAAATTATATTCAAAGAGAAATTCATTTTGAACTGTTTCTACATAATTAACATAACATCAAATTAAGTAGGTACATGAAAAGGTTATGTTTAAATCTGTTGCTCTGAGAAGGTCAGAATGGTGGCTGATGAGTTGGATAAGAGTTGCTGAAGATCCAGCTTTAACTATACGCGCGGTTGGAGAGCGCAGGTTTGCGCGGTTGTCGCAGCTCTTCTAGTTTATGAGAAAAAATGTTCTTATCTGAAGGAACAATTAGGGCAAGTATGAAACAGCCTGCGCCGATGCTCTAGTTACAGAAAACGTTTTTCGTCTATTTTCGGAACAGCCATGCGTGTGCATGGCTTTTCGGGCCATAGCCAATTAAGAATCACGCCTGTTTTCCGTGTGGCGGCATCTACAGCGCTTCATGCTGGTGACCCTGAGTATGAACGTCAGCCCAGTGAAGAGATATGAGGAACAGGGTGTAAAGTTCATTCATACTCTATCTTGCGATGCTTGCCCATGCCAGTTGGGTTCCAATGGGTTGGAACCGGATGTCGCATAGTTCGCGGTGAGTCGAAACTGTCTGCGAAGATGCCCCAGTGAGTCGGGGTGGCTGACTGCTGGTGTCGACGAGGAATTAAGCGCTCTGCTTGTGGACCGGCGGATGTGCAGTGTGCTGTGCCAAGGTTGCTCATGAGGCTGTGATGAGGGTGATGACCAGGTATGCGCTTGCGCTGCATGCTGATGGTCAGGACAACAGTTCAAGCCGTGGTTGCTGGCTGACTGTGTGACTTGCGGGACTGATGATGATGACGTCACGCTGAAGTAGTTGCACGAAGGCTGCGCTGACGTTCATCACGTCGGGGTCACCACTTTTGGAAGCTTAAGTGTAGGAGCGTGTTCAATGAAAGAGGCGCGAACAGGATTACAAAAGGTATCATTATTAAATGAAAACAAATGCGTTACAGCGAACAATTAAAAACGAAGTTACTAGTTACAGAGAAATGATTTTACTACCAGAAGGGCCACAATGTGATTCTATGAAGTTAACGATATAAAACAATCGAAATTAATAAATTACGCGGACAAAATATATTAGCCCGGTGCGGATCAAAGTAGCGTGAACGCGCAGTGGAGGCTTCTTGGTAACTGGCTTGATCGCACTCTCGACTGCCCTGCAGCCAAAGACCGCGGGGCAGCGGCGGTGCGGGGCGAGGTAACGGCCTGACAGGTGTGGCGGCAAGCTCGTACGCACACTAGCGCAGAACGCACACTGGCGCGCTAAACACAAGGGGTAGGCAGAAACTCTGTGGACACAAAAATACAATGTTACTGTGGTCTTATTAACATGACGCCACATCCCCAATTTCGTCTCAGAAACGTAAACATTTCAAATAGAAGTAATGGATCGGTAATAACTGCGTATTTTTACGGGTCATTGGTCGAGTGGTCGCAAGAGCTACTGCTGAGCATAAGGTCCTGGGTTCAATTCCCAAGTCGGGCAGTGTTATTCGGTTTTTCTATCTAAAATTTCTCAGTAGCAGCCCGGAGTCTGGATTTGTGCCCGGTTGATGGCAATGGGCTCGCCCCATATTACATGGGACCTAAACATAACTGGCGAAATGTGGGTGTAATATAGGTACACCTCTGCATAACCCTTCTGGGATTACAGGCGTGATATTAGGTTGTTTTATGTTTATGTTATGTTTTCGTCGATAAGTACGTTTACCTTAAAGTTAATAATGACACTGGCATTTCAAATGGATGTAGAGTGGTTCATTCACTAATTTATATTTTACTCTGTCTCTTTTATTTTAGCCTCTTAAAATATCTGGCTTATTAGTAGTTGACATTTCTCCTGTTTCGACGTCGAAACACTACAGAGACGACTTCCCAAAAATACTAGCAGCTATGAAGGCGGTGGACTTTAAGAACCCCAAAAAAATTGGTCTCGCAAAAGATGAAGCCAAAAAACAGTTGAAAGAGATAACCACAGATCTTCACCTCTTTAAAGCTATTCTTGCCAATATAAAATTAAAATCTGACAACACTATTGGTTGGAAGGTCAATATTGATGTCTTATTGGATAATATTAAAAATATTGCTGATTTCCCAAAATTATCTCTGAAACATAAGAAGTACTTCGGGCCGACACTTTTAATCGGTGGTCAATTATCTGAATTAATTCCGTAAGTTGAACTTCTGTCATTTTATTTGCTTAGCAAAGTACCTAGACCGTTAATTTATTCACCTTAGTTTTAGTTAAAGTAAACTTGCGTCTTTAAAAAGCTATGCTTTCCAGTCACAGAGCAAGGAATCACGCCGCTCGCGCCGGCCATAGGCAGCGTCTAGAGACCGCAGCACTACTAATAAAATTCGTGGCGCGAGCGCTCAATTTCTGTCACGGACCGCCTTCAAATCAGATCTGTCGTAGTGCGAGTAAACGGTGACAATGGTTTTTATGGAAGTTGTTCACAATGCCGCCAATGGCATCCGTGCTCTATGTTTCCAGTAATGAATATAATAAGTCCCCTGGAGTGTCTTAACAATGTTGCCCAGAAGGTTTTTGACCAACATATCCTGGGCAAAAAGTTGATAGCTGAGTAGTTGCGGCATGTCTAGAGAACACTGAAAATATATTTGAAAAGTTACCAGGTACTATCCCCGTGGTCAGTTATCGACTTTCAGATTTCTTAAATGGACAATAAATAACTTTTCGTATCATATTCAGCTAAAAGGGTGGCACGCTGGACGGTTTCGAAGCGATCAATGACAACGACCTTGGTCTTACTTTTATTCATCGTGAGACCCATTCTTAGGCTGGTAACTTCCTGCCAGGGTCGCGGGTTGTTCCAAAGAGATACCGTGGCCCTGGCACAGGGAACTGAAAGAACACGGGTTTTAGTCAGTAAAATTCTGACACGGCCTTCCGCTCCGCCTAGAGCAGGGGAAGTATTAAATGATTTTATGTTACATCACCTTCAGTTACAGTGCCATCCCGACTCATAAAGGTTGCGAATCAGCATAAGAAGGGCCGGAACTCCTGTGTCAGCAAGCACTTCCCATAGCTTTTCCCATTTAACGCAATCGAAAGCCTTCTGATAATCTACAAAGTATACAATCGTTGGAGTATTGCACTCGTAGCATTTTTCTACGATGAGGCGGTTATTTAGGATCTGCTCTCTAGTTCGACTTACTTTTTTTTTTTTTTCAGTTAGTTCATCTTAATCTTGGTCTGGCGGTTTGAGTAATTATGCGGCCTACCCAATGTCCTTTCTTTGGTACTGTTTCTTCGAATAGCTGAGCTGCGAAATCAAAATGCGTGCACTGACTGGACAAAAGACCATTTCAAACATCAATCCACATGGTCTTCACATGATCTGACTGTGACCTCTGTGTTTTTTTCGGCCTGTCTTCTCAGAAGTCAGATAGGAAACGCCGACCTCATCTGGTTAAAATTATTATTATTATTGACGAAAAAATATACGCAAAAAAATATTATTGACGTGTGAAAGTGTTTGTACAAACCTACTTACAGAAATAAAATCATTTATCATTTATAATAACGCACCGAACCCTTTTGATGAAGAGGAAATATGGAAGAGTGTACCCATTGTGTCGGATGGCCCGTGCCCGGTTTTCCATATAGTGTTACAGATATTATGTTAACTGGTCACACCAATCGGACCCTTATACTCGTATTGCTTCCGCAGTTATCGTCTGGTCCTGTTTGTTTTAAATTTTCTGATCGAGTCTTCTACTTCCGAGCGGAGTATATTTGCTTTAAAATCCATAAAGAGTTCAACTGGTTAGAATTACTTGATCAAATGATCTTGATATAGCTTCTCGCAATTCTCTTTCCATCTCTCGGCGACCTTTTCGAGTCCATGTATTGGGTTGACATCTTAATCGTCTTTTACACAAGGGAATAGTTTAACCTTTTGCGTCTTTTTGTCTGATCTTTTTGAAAAGCCCAGCCGTTTGATACTTCTCTGCATGTTCAATTTAACATAACAATTAACATTATGTTGGACATAACCTAAATGTTAAATAAATAAAATTATTACAAGCAGAAACAATATATTTAGAAGCCTAATTAAAATCGATGTGAAATGTTAAGTAAAGAGTTAATTAATTTTAAAATATGTCAACAAATAACTAAAATGTCAAATTAATAGCAGGGAAGTATACATTTATGGTAATTAACATTTTGCATAATTGCTGGTAATTAATATTTTGACATTGACTTTGAGATTATAATGTCAAATTCAATGTCAAAATATTAAAAGTACAACTTCATCAAGGTCCTAGTGAAGGCCACAGTGTTTAATTCAAAAGATAATATAATCTATAGCTTATTCACTGCTATTATTCTAATATACATATGACTAATTTTATCATTTTACATAAATTCTGATACCGAGTATAAATATTTTCCCAACAAGATGGCTTTTAATTTAGTTTTAAATGAGTAAGAGCCTTATATTAATAATTTAATATCAGTCTGTTACCTATTAAAATAACTCCACTGCTTGGTATCTGGATCAATGCTTAGCTATGTTAAAATTTGGTGCCATTTTGTGTGTTTCTGAATTATCTTGGTTTTAGAATACTCTTCCTAAAATTTTCAACGCTCCTGCTTTTTTTAGTTCTTTGTGTTAGACCATGCCTTGTCCTATATCCATTCTATTTTGGTATAACATGAGATTTGAGATGTTGACATTGTTCATTTGGATTCATGCCGGTTTCATTCGAGGCCAATACGGGTTCTGTTTTTCTTTGGAAGTCTTCATACTCAAGCTGACCGTGTTTAGCTTCTACAGTGGACGGACGCGAATTCGCGCGCGGGTGCGCTACTTTAGACTTTTTTGAATTTAAAAACCTCTCTAAAAAACTAACACCGTCCTCGCCGCGGTGCGGTTTATTATGGTTTGCCGCGATGACCCAGTAACAGATTGCCTCCAGCGACTACTTAAAAACCGCAAAAAAAAACAGCTGCAAGGGACAAGGAAGTAATGACCGTAAGGAGTTGGAAGCTAAGAGCGGAACAAGTGCCCAAAACAACAACAACAAGTGTGAGAAAGAACAGACAATAATCAAAAACAGTGCCTTCACCACCGCAAATCATATAAACCGAAATCAAGAACTACCAAATGTTCTACGTCTCACTAACTGAAACCCAACCAACTGAATCATTGACTGCAAAAATGATGAATGGAGATTGTGTGAAGATCCACGCCAAAACCGAGGACTCGTATAGAGCGATTGCTAGGCTTTTGTCAGAAAAGGAATATTTGGCTTTCATACGAGAACAAACAAGCTCGACCATTAGAGTTGTAGTGACAAAAATGCCTTATTCGTGCCAGCTAGATCAAATCACAGACGATTTAATATCGCAAGGACTGAAAATAGAAAACCTTGATAACATTATGAGCTGGAAGGCTAAAGAACTACATGTTCGTCTTATCATTTCATAATAACTAAAAAATAACAGAATCTATGGCATTGAGCACATTTTAGGATGTGAAATTATTTGTATTGTTCTATTTGCTACGAACGTTTTCCATCGACTTGGGTTTCCTTAAAGCCATCCCAATACGGCAGTGGAGTCCCTGCTAGACACTGCTTGACTTTAGGCATAAATTTGGCCAGCAACAGTGCTCCACATAGTTCTAATCGAGGAATTAATTTTGATTTAGCTTCTTTGTTTTTATTTAATTTTTGAGATGGGTTTGCTCTTGACTCCAGTCTAGGTCACAAGTGACAGAGACAAAGTCACAAAGTCTACGATGGAGTGAGCTTACCCAGAAGAAGCCTGTTCGCTCTAACTTTGAAGCTGCTGCTACTAATATTGCTGATTGATTGCTATATATAACTCTACTATAAATGACGCATGCATATGCTTTTGTTGATACGTCACAAAAGCAGTGTAACTCCATACTGCTTTCTGTTTCCGTACCGTACCATCTTGGTATTTTAAATTGATTGATTCTTTCTAATTCTTCCTTGATTTTGATCCATTCTTTGCTGATTTTATCTGGTACTTATTCATGCCAGTGAAGATTAGATAACCATGTTTCTTGAAATAGAATCTTTATTTAACAAAATTGAAGATTCTATTTCAGGTTCTGTTACAGGCACGGTCCATCGAATAATTTAGACATGTCTGATAGTAGTAGTATTATTCTTTTAGTGATATTAAAATAAACCTTACATTTTGCACAAGAGAGACTCGAGAGTACTAAAATAATCCCTGACCATGTCAGCACCAATCTCAAGGACAATAAATTCCATCTAGCCGTTGTAAATTCCGCGATGTCTGATCGCAAACATTTACATCTGGAAATACACAAACACAAAACAGAAAAGAAGAAAAAAAATATAGACTCTACTATGATAAACTATATATGACAGTTGATCAGGTTCTTTTCCAGAACGATGATCTGAGATACAAAATATTTGAGGAAAAACTTACAGAAGCCATAAAGCAAAGGACGATTATCAAAACAAAAATACAAAACCCACCAAAGTCGGACTGGATCAACAAGAATATTATCGATTCAATAAGCAGAAGAAACCAAATATTATGTGCCCGCAATACGACAGCATTCGAAGAAAAGGAAGACGAGGAAGAAAACATAGAAATAGAATTATAAATAGCAAGAAAGGAAGTACGAGAAAAAATACAAGACGCTAAAAGTAGATACTACTACGAGTATAAAGCTTTTAAAACTGTACCAAAACACACTTAAAATGTGGCAATTAATTACCTCTTTGGGCATCAACAAAAAACTAAAAAAAGGCGTCGCTCCATCCAAACTTGAGACACACTTGGGCTGTTATACCGAAGTACCTGATTTACGTAACTGCTTTAACTCCTTCTTTGCCAATATAGGCGCTGTCCTAGCTAATAAAATACCACATAAATATCACGATAATGGAGCGCACAAACAGTTGTGCAGCAATGTAATTGAATCTATATATACTGGCCTATCAGAATTTGCCCCTGCTTCCTTAACTGAAGTTAGCAAGATAACCGACAACCGAAATATGAAAACGACAACTGGTCTCGATAGAATCTCATGCAAGTCTCTTGACTGTGTAAACAATTTAGTGCTCAATAACCACTGCCTTAAATCTGGATATATTCCTGATTCTCTCAAGATAGCTACAGGGAGCCCCATTTTAAAATCTGGCAATAAAACTGACCCGGGTTATTATCGCCCTATCTCGGTACTACCAGTCATATCTAAAATTTTGGAAAAAATAATATATAATCGTTTGGACAAATATTTGAGCTCTAACAACTTCCTTTACCATAAACAGCATGGCTTCCGCTCCAAATCAAATACACTATCAAACTGCATATACCTTGTTACTAACCTGAAATGGACAATAGACAAAAAACAAATAGCTGTAGGGATACTCATAGATTTAAAAAAGGCGTTCGACATGAGCCACAAACTTCTCCTTCAAAAATTACATGATACAGGTATCTCTAATCTTTTTATGCGCATACAGGAGTCTGCGCATAAAAAGATTGAGTTATGACTAGAGAGGTATGCCTCTCTAGTAGATATCAGATAGTTAAAATTGGTGAGACCTAAAGCCCTCCTGAACGAATAACTTACGGGGTTCCACAAGGTTCCCTTCTTGGACCCTTTCATTTCTTAATATACATTAATAATTGAAAAGACCTAAACTTAGCTGCAGATGTAACACTAAATGCGGATGACACCTGTATCTTCTACTTTGGCAGTGAAATTATAGGAGATCACTTGGACAATTTCTATCGCAGTGGGTTCTTATTACCTGTTAAGTCGGTTTTGTCTGTGGAAATTTAGGCCCCCGCTGCCCGAAGTAGTAAGGTTAGTTTACCGCCGCCTGCTGCTCGGCGTTGGCGTATGTTACTGTCTGAAACCTGGTGATATTGAGTGTACGCTGGTCAGCCAACCATCTTCTTTCTCTTAGAACCGCCTACATTAGAGTTAAAAGTTTTCAGTTTAATGTTTTCGTTAATTTTAGTAGTTGTGGTTTTCCATCTTTGCCAGCTTCATTAAACAATGGACACCTCTGAATACTATTTTAGATGTTGATAGTTGGTTGGATAACCTATTAGGATGAGGATGCTTATCAAACAATTTGTTTGCTTAGTAACATAGTAAAATTTTGATATAATTAACCCTGTTTATGGTGTACTCCGACGATGTTCAAATTTTGCCACTGAACTTTTAATCATTATTCTGAAGTATTTGTTATGCTTTAACAAATATTAACTTATGAATACTGACATATATTAGCTTCAAATTCAAAATAGCAATCAAAACTATTCAATTATTTGATTTAGAGATAAATGCAAAATTCTGACCACTTTTGGGTACTCTAAAACTGCACTATACAAAAACAGTGTTTTCGTAATGGTTCCAAGGATATATAACAAATTACCGAAATGTATACGGAATGAAGAAAATGTTTACAAATTTAAAAGTAATTTGTTTTTGTTTTTATTAGACAAGACGTATTTCTATAAATTAACTTCCCTTGACATGCATGTAAAATTAAATTAAATTGACAGTTCTTTATATAATGGACATTTATTTAATTATTATTCTTGTTTTGAAACTAGTACTCATTTGGACTTTTGCTTTTTAACAACTGTTTAATTTAAGATATTATAACTACTATTTGTACACCAATTTCATTGGTAGAACATAGTGCTCGACTACAATAATATGTATATTTAAGACCTTTATGTATACCTATGTTTACAAATAAAAATTGATTGATTGAGAATAACAATTATTAATCCTGAATATCCTTTTAATAACTGTCTAAATCTGAGTTTTCCGAGTCGTCAGATTTAAGGAAAGCCCACAATTTCATTATGCGTCAGGCCATACCCGATCATACGAGTTCAAAGGCTCTGAATAACGTTATTTTTTGTCAATTTTGGAAATCTTAAAGTGGTCTCCTGACCAGGGGGCTCGTATCTGAAACTTTTCAAATATGTTTTCGGTGTTCCCTCCTCATGCCGCACCTACTCAGCTATCAACTTTTCGCCCTGCATGTGCTTGCTCAAAAATCCTCTCGTCTCTCCCTACTAGTATATTTAGACTAGACTGAGGGTTGAAGACAATGAACACATAAAAACCTCTCTACAATCTGTTTTTCTTACGGGTAGGAGCTAAACGTTTAATTCAATCCTTACATATTTGATTGCAGACCCGACGATTTAACTGAAATTCGAGAAATGTTCCCGAAAGCTGTAATAACTTACATTGCCAAAACACGCCACAACGTTCATATGGACAGCCCCAGATCGTTTTTGGAGCTTGCGATCGCTTTCATCAGAACCCATCACTACAAGCGTCAATTAAAACCGAAACCGAAAGTGTCAAAATAAATACCTTTAGGTTAGGTGCTACATTGTTATTAAGTTTTGTGTATTAAAAATACTACTACAGTAATGATTTCCATTATTTCATTTAGGTATTTCTTCTTCTTATTTTCGTTGCTTATACCTACTCATTGGACCCAGTAAGCGGCCACATTTATTGCGGCGACAGAAGCATGGTTCAGGTTAATGGTGCAAGTGAACGGACAATTGGGACACTAGCAGATGGGCCTTCTCTGTTCTGAGTCTGTCTGATCAGGAGCACCGTACTCGCACTTGATGTTGGGTGAATCGATAATGCCAATTTAGCCAGATTATGTTTTTAGCGGCCGACTTCAGACTTGGGTACGCAATCGATTCAATGTTTTCCAAATGCAATGCTTGCCGCTGCTGTTCGCGACAGGGAGGCAAGTGTTTTTGGGGTTTGACGAAGTCTTGAGGTGGTGGATACCTCTCTTCGCACAATTTAGTTCGAGTGGCCTGTTTTGGATCGCCTGTGTGGACCGTAAGAAGCTCCTGTGGCTCTTCAATCTACCCGAAGTAGTCGTGTAGTCGTAGAGGGGATGTCGGGAATCGGATTCTTGCTTCTTTTTTTTCTCCCAGCGCGTATTGGAAAGGTGTAAATGAAAACTACAAATATAGGCAAGGGATGAACCAGAGAGGGTGCGAAGCTCCCCCTTGCTTGTTTTAACTGAACCGTCGGGGGAGGCCCGACGGTTCAATTAAAACAGGGAACATGGAACTGAATATCAACAGAACTTCTTTTAATTTCACGAAATTAACTTCGACGTCTTAGCTATTCAATTCATATGAGCTAGAGTTTTTTTTTAAATTGGTTAACAATCTACGGCTGCATAACAATCAAAGTCAAAGTCAAGTCAAAGTCAAAGCATTTATTTCAAATAGGCCTTTAAAAAGGCACTTTTGAACTTCAAAATTTACATTAAAAATAGAACTGATTCTAGGTGCCACTTCCAAAAAGTAGTTTCGTATGGAGAAGAAGTGGCAAGAAACTCCACCGTTACTCTTTTAAAATGTTTTACAATATTTTGTATACATTAATTATATTTCTATATGTGAAGACGATGCACCAAGAATAAAAATACTATACCACAATTGGTAAAAAGAATTAAAAATAAAGCAAAGGCATATATGCCTTTGCTTTATTTTTAATTCTATCTACAATGTACCTATCACGTGATTAATTTATAAATTAATCACGTGATAGGTACATTGTGCTCACATTTTTACAAACAGTTGTAAAAATATATGATTTTCCTAAAATATTAACTAGGAATAAGTCAGTGTGTGAGTAAAGTAAAAATAACAAATTATACAATACAATAAGCAAATAGTATGATTTTGTCTAGCCTCTAGATTGTCCTATGGAGCAGGACCAGCATGTTTCCAAGCATTCTTATCTAGGATATAATCTTCTAATTTGTAATATGCTTGTTTACAAAGTGTTTTTTTAACATGAGTTTTAAACTTTCTTTCATTTAATTGCAATATTTCACAAGATATTTTGTTGTAACATTTAACACAGTACCCCATAAAAGATGTTTGTACTTTAGATAGTCTGAAAAATGGTTGATCTATTTTATTTTTATTTCTAGTGTTAATATTATGTCTATCACTTATTTTATTAAATAGATGCAGATTTTTTTCTAACATACATAACATTTTCATAAATGAACTGGCAAGGTACAGTCATTATATTAATCTTCTTAAATAGTTCCCTAAGAGATTCGCGGCGACGTAGATTGTAAATGGCTCTGACAGCTCTCTTTTGCAAAATAAAAATGGATTCAATGTCAGCAGCCCGACCCCACAGTAAAATGCCGTATGACATAATGCTGTGGAAGTAGCTAAAATAAACCAAACGCGCGGTTTCTACGTCTGTTAACTGTCTTATCTTTCTAACAGCATACGCTGCCGAGCTTAGTTGCCCCGCGAGAGATGTTATATGGGGTCTCCATTGTAACTTCTCGTCTAGCGTGATTCCTAGGAAAACCGTCTGATTACTAAATTCCAGTTTTTCTCCGTTCAATATGATGTCACATTCGCTACTTCTAACATTAGGTAATTTAAATCGAATGCATTTGGTTTTTCTCTCATTTAGTACCAAATTATTTACCGTAAACCAATCTTGGACCTGAAGAATAGAGTTATTGACGTTGTCAAGATTTTGTGAGCTTCGGTCTATTTTAAAGATCAATGAAGTGTCATCTGCAAATAACACCATCTTCGGTTGATTTTGAAGTAACTGGGGTAAATCATTAATGTAAACTAAAAAGAGGAATGGACCCAATATCGAACCTTGAGGAACGCCCATTGATATTTCAGACCCTAATGAGTTTGTGCCGTTTATTTGTACTTTAACCTTTCTGTCTTTCAAGTATGATCTTAGCAAATCAAGAGCTTCATTCCAGTTTCAGCAGAAGTGTCTCATGGTTTACGCAATCGAACGCCTTAGAGAGATCGCAAAAGATTCCAATGGCATCTTGTGATTCCTCCCAGGCACTAAAAATGTTCTTTATTAGTGTGACACCGGCGTCAGTGGTACAACGTCCTTTAGTGAAACCGTACTGATGTTCATGCAAGATGGAGTTTTTATTAAAGTGACGTAACATTTGATTGAGCATCGACTTTTCAAACACCTTATTTTAAATCACCTTATTTTAATTCACCTTATTTATTTATTTATTTATTTATACATACTTTATTGTACACCACAAAATGACATAACAAAAAAAATAAAAATATCATACCAAAAACATACAATGGGCGGCCTTATCGCTTTCTGCGATCTCTTCCAGGCAACCTTAGAATGGACAGTGATTTGTCTGGACATAAAATGGGGCTGTCAGTGGTGCAAGAAATAAATATACATTAAACTAAAATAGATATATACATATTAACATATCCTAAGGAATAGATACATAAATACATACATATATGCGAAATATAAGAAACGTAAATAAATGATAATTATAGTTTACGAAAGCAAGATCACAACGACAAGTAATGATCCTTCACGAGTCTTTTAAACGCAAATAACCTTAACCTTACTGAGAACTGGCATTGACACGGGCCTATAATTATTGAGCTCTTTACTATCACCGGATTTGAACAATGGGATCACTTTACTATGTTTCATAAGATCCGGAAAGACTCCTTGGTCTACACTGGTGTTAAATATGAAAGCTAAATAGGGCGCAAGGGTTTCGATGAGAGATCTACAGACTTTTACAGACATTCCCCAGAGATCTTCTGTTGATTTAATTTTAAGATCTTTAAAAGCTTTTATAACAGCTTGGGGGTTTGTATGCTGAAACCTAAACTCCAAAGGGCATGGTTTTACATTATTTTTAAGTAAGGCAGCAGAAAGCGCGGGTGAGGAATTAAAAGCTTCATTAGTTTTAAGTGGAACATTAACAAAAAAGTTTTCACATTCCTGATCTATATCTACATTTCAGTTGATGGGGCCACGTGCAGTCTCTTAAATTCAATTCAATTATTTGCCAGGTAGTTTTTATTTTATCATCAGCTGATTTTATTTTATTACTAATATTATAGAGCTTTAGCTATTCGTATTTTGCACACACTTTTAAATAATTTTGAATATCTTGCAACATACTGATGAAAGCTTGTATGAGTCACATGTTGCTTGCCATAAAGTTCAAATAGATTTTCTCTACGAGTACTTTTACGAATGCCAGGAGTGGCCCAATCACTAAATAAAAACTTTGTATTAATACTTTTAGTCTTTAGTGGAAAAGTTTTATTAAATTGCGTGTTTAATAGTGAAAAGAACTCGGCGTAGAACTCATTTGGGTCACCTATATTATTAAAACTTTGTTTACATAATTGACTGGCCAAAGAATCATTTAATTTCTCTAAATCTTAACATGTATTTTGCCTAAACCTTATTTGAGTTAGAATCTACGGCTGCAGCACAAGTACCACGGGAAGGCAGACCCTTAGCTAGTTCGTAGTCGGGCTAATAAGATAGCGTAGTTCGAAGGGCCTGGCGCCTTCAAAGTTTATGCAGTTTCCCTCAACCTACATATAATATTTTGCTTGTAAGTACCTACTATGAATAGAAAAAAGAAAAACCAATCGGAGGTGGGGTGCTAAAGTAATTAAGCTCGCTGCACTCGCTCTTGCAGGCAGGGGCTGTCCGCTCCGAGCCGGTGGTTGGTCAAAATATGTTCAGTAAGAATCAGATTGGAGTTTGAGGCTCTGTACGTATGCAAAATATAAATGTAGGGTGCAAAAAATTACTAGCTCGCTCTTACATTCCCTTATACCCCAAAATTTTCAGCATAATAAGTCGACCACGAAAGTCATATTTTAGTATGAATGGTCGAAAGTACTCGAAAAAACCTAACCTGTACCTTCAAGGCGAGGCTTAAATTTTCGGGTCCGAATCCTAACTAAACTAATAATTATAGGCCAATATCCTTACTCCCCTCAATTTAAAAAATACTAGAGGAAATTACAGTACACCAGTTAATTACCTAGAAAAAAAGCATAACATCCCCTGCGCAATTTGGTTTTAGAGCCAAACTATAGACAGCCGATGCGGTGCATAGCCTGATTGATTATTTTTCAGAAGAATTCGGCAAAGGGAAGCAGACCCCGGGAATCTGTCTCGATTTAGCCAAACCCTTCGACACGGAGTCTGTTTCTGTCCTTCTGAACAAATTAGAGACAATAGATATAAGGGGAACGCCGTTGAAAGTTTTTAATGATTATTTACACGGCCGTTACCAATGTGTTAGGATATATAATGTTACGAGCGACGAGCAGAAAACTCACAAAACCAAATTGCTCTAAAACCAAATTTCGCAGGGGATGTTACGCTTTTTTTGTTAATCGCAAGTCGTTCAACTTTATTTGACCTATGTTTGCAATCAATGTATTTTGATGACATTTATTTTTGTTGTAAAATTTACGTGTTAATTTTAATATGAATTTGGTAATGCTGAGTAATTTTATATTAGTGTTTAGAGCTTTAAGGTTAGTTTTAAACGGAGTATAAAAGGCAATTTTAACTGCGTTATTTTGAATGGTTTGTAACAGGTTATAATTAGATTGACAAGTGCTACTACATACCGGACAAGAATAAGTGATGCAAGGTCTTATTAGAGTGGTGTAAAACCTAAGTTTGGAAAAAAAGCGCGGGAAACTTCGAACTTAGCGGACGCGTCCTTTTTGAGAAAAAATGTTTAAATTGAAAAAACCTTGTAATATAGGATCAGTAGTCGTAGTTTTAGTGTTTTTTTTTCTCTTTTATATATATATTTTAATATTAGTCTTGTGTATTTTCTTCAGTAGTGGTAAGTTTCATTAAATATTGTATTTAGCGAGATATGAATGAACCGCCTGACCCGGGGGCCCATGTGCCCCCGGCAGGCAATTTTGTTACCATACTATCTAATGAGTCGGGCATGGATACCGATGGGTCATCGACAGCTCGTCATTTAAAAAGAAGCCGTGTGCATGTTTGCAAATACTGCAATAAGCGTCGCCGTACCCGTAAAAATCACGGTTCCGAGTCTTCGGGTTGTGGTTGCACGGACTCTTCATTAACTTCTACATTGGAGCCTAACTGCTCCGAAATACTTGTTTCTAACGTTGTTCCCACTAACAAAATGCCAGATATTCCTGCTACGTCCTTAGTTCCCACTCAGATTGGCAGAAAAAATTATGAAAAAACAGAAAACTCGCCATTCGTTATTCATATAAAAAAAATCACACCTGATGACAGAACCACATTGCACCCAATCACATTTGGCAAGTTTTTAAAGCGCAACGCTTTCAAAAATATCATAAACGGTAGCGTCAAAAAAATCTGGCGCAATAAAATATCTTTATCTTTTTCGAATTTCCTGGACGCAAATTCCTTTATTACAAACAATAGTCTCGAAACACTTAATTAAAAAGCTTTTATACCTACTTTTAATGTTACTAGAATGGGTTTAGTGCGTGGTGTTCCTGCGGATTGGTCTCCAGAGGAAGTTATTGATAATATAACTGTACCTATTGGTTGCAGTCCAATTTTAAAAGTCACACGCCTCAATTTTAAAACGAGTGTTGATCAACAACTTGGAAACCTTCCCAATCCCATAGTTGTTACATTTGATGGACAGGTTTTACCAAAAAGAATTTTTATGTGCTACAATGCATTACCTGTAGATCTATATATTTTCCCTACCGTTCAGTGCTTCAATTGCTGTCGTTTTGGTCACACTAAAATTCAGTGCAGGTCCAAACCTCGCTGTTTTAAATGTGGTCAAGATCACACTGGGAGACAGTTGTGAAAGAGAACCAGAAAGTGCATCTTGCTGCCAGTGCTCTGGTTTTCACTATGCTACTAATCAGTCTTGCCCAGAATTTTTAAGGCAAAAATCTATTAAAACATACATGGCACAAAGTTCAGTATCTTATGCTGAAGCTACAAAATTATATCCCCCCGTAACTAAATCATATGCTGATACACTTTTATCTTCTCCCTCCAAAAAATTTGCGGATATTCCATGAATCTCTTTACCAAATAGAATGCCTACTACGAGTAGCTATAAAAAGACTGTCTTTCTCAAACCACGCTCCCCTCCTAAATCTGTACAAGGATATAAAAGAGGCTCACAATGCCATTATTAAAGATTTTGTCGTTCCCCAGCCATCAAATGGTTGTGCATTTTCTAATAAACGATTTTCTTTCTGCATTACACAATCTTCTCTCTCAGTTCAAAATTTCACCGTCCAACGTTGCCTCTTCTTTCAATGTATCTCAATCCATTCAAAATGGACACTCAACTGTCGCAGTTTGGTGAATAATGGCATATTTTAAACAAATATGAGCCTTTTGCCTTTGCTTTAGCAGAGACTTGGCTTAAATCCAACCATATTTTTTAAATTAATGGTTATAAGGCGGCACCTACACCGCCACATGCGAGCAAACGCATCAATCCTGCATCGCGCAAGCAGAGTTTACCGCGCAGATAGCATATATACAACTTCCCGACAACAATCATCGGGCAGTTGCCCACCAGACACGACATCCATCTGGTCGGAGGATCCTCCTTTTTCCGAAGAGTATGAGTGAACTTTACACCCTGTTCCTCATATCTCTTCACTGGTGACCCCGACGTGATGAACATTATCTCTTCACTGGTGACCCCGACGTGATGAACATCATCTCTTCACTGATGACCCCGAGTATGAACGTCAGCGCAGCCTTCGTGCAACTACTACGGCGTGACGTCATCATCATCACTCCCGCAAGTCACA
The DNA here is from genome assembly GCA_963555695.1 of Dasypolia templi. NCBI lineage: Eukaryota > Metazoa > Arthropoda > Insecta > Lepidoptera > Noctuidae > Dasypolia > Dasypolia templi. Next base: position 16,464,484 of record OY743155.1, read on the forward strand.
CAGCCAGCCAGCAACCACGGCTTGAACAGTTGTCCTGACCATCAGCATGCAGCGCAAGCGCATACCTGGTCATCACCTTCAGCCTCATCAGCACCCTTGGCACAGCACACTGCACATTCGGCCGGTCCACAAGCAGAGTGCTAAATCCCTCTCCTGGTCGACACCAGCAGTCAGCCACCCCGACTCACTGGGGCATCTTCGCAGACAGTTCCGACTCACCGCGAACTATGCGACACCCGGTTCCAACCCACTGGAACCCAACTGGCATTGGCAAGCATCGCAAGATACAAGACTTAGTCCACTATCCAGCTCCGGTCTCCGGAAGGGAGTGATGTGGCGGCATCTACACCGCCACATGCGAACAAACGCATCAATCCTGCATCGCGCAAGCAGAGTTTACCGCGCAGATAGCATATATACAACTTCCCGTCAACAATCATCGGGTAGTTGCCCAGCAGATACGACATCCATCTGGTCGGAGGATCCTCCCTTTTCCAAGAGTATGAGTGAACTTTACACCCTGTTCCTCATATCTCTTCAGTTATTTAACCATTCGAGAGGATAGCTCTGATGGGTATGGTGGAGTTGCTATACTTATCAAGAATTCTATCCCTTTCTCTATAATTTCCTTACCTCCTCATAGTGAGGAAATTTCAATTGTAGCTACGAGTATTAAAGTACACCTTATTTGTCTTGTTTCTTTTTACATTCCTCACCCCTGGTCTTCAAGAGATGAATAATCTCTTTTCTTCTCTTCCAAAGCCATTTTTAATATTGGGTTACTTTAATTGCCATCACCAATCTTGGGTTGTTCAACATCTAATTGTTATGGTGGTGAGTTACTAGATATAATAGACTTACATAATTTATGCATCTTGAACTCAGGAGCTGCCACACGCCGTTCAGAACCAAAGCGCAATCGACCTTTCTATCTGTTCTCCAAACTTAGCCTCTTCATTAAATTGGCGTACTCTAACCTCTACTTATGGTAGTGACCATTTTCCAATAGTTATTACTTATCCCCTATCCAAACCAAATGCACCATTAAGGCAAACAAACTTAAAACATAAACTTCCTAATAGAAATAATAATGACTGGGACAAATTTACAAACATTGTTGACAGAAAGTTATGCTCCTTGCCTGTTATTTCTGATGGAAACAGTTGTGCTGAAGCTTTAGCACTCATACTAATCGCAGCGGCAGATGAAGTTTTTCTGTAAAAAATAGTAATAATAATACAATTCCCTCACCTCCGTGGTGGGACTCTGAGTGCACAGAATCATTCAAAAAACGTAAAAAGGCTGAATACAACTATAACCTTGATATGTCTGACATTAATTTTGAAATCGTTACTAATTCAATAAATGAAACCAAAAAACTTTTTATGAAGAAAAATTTGATTCTTGGCGTAGTTTTTGCTCATCAATTTCGCCGAATACTCACCCTACCTTTGTATGGCGCAATATTCGCAGATTTAGGTCCATTTAAAACAACCCTTCTCCTATTCCTGTTTCTTTAGCTAGTGATTTTTTTGAAAAATTAGTTCCTCCTTTTGTACCTGAGAGTATTAACCATAACCTGTCTGTCGTAGCCATTAAGCAAGACACGACACTAGACCTACCATTCACTCTCACTGAATTAAAGGGTGTTATTCATAAAACCATGGATTCTGCACCAGGTATCGCAGGCATCCCGTACTCCTTTTTTGCTAACTTAAATGAGGACGTCCACAGTTATTATTTAGAGATTATTAATTCTATTATGAAAACAGGGAACATCCCTGTTCAATGGAAACGTCAATTGGTATTGCCATTCCTTAGACCAAATAAAATTCCATCTGACGCTTCTTCGTACCGTCCCATAGTTATGTCTACAGTTCTGATGAAATTAGCGGAACACTTAATTAAAAATCGCCTTGAATGGTACGTTGAAAGTAAGGGTCTTTTGGCAGAATCACAATATGGCTTTAGAAAAGGTAAAAGTACAACTGACTGTTTAAAGTATTTTCACAACTGAAATTCGGTTATCCTTCTCTAATAACCAATCTACCGTTGCAGTTTTCCTTGATATTAATGCAGCATACGATAACGTTGTTTTTATCAGTTTTATTAAGTTTTAACACATTTGATTTAGACACGTCCTTAGCTAATCATGTTAAGGTTCCTCAATATGCCGATATTTATATTAATTTTTTATATTCTTCAAGCCAATCTATTGAACAAGCAAGCTGTGCTATCAATTCTGCTTTATATACTTTGGAGTCATGGTTACATCTTAACGGTTTGGATTTATCCACGTCTAAAAGCGCAGCTGTTTTATTCACCCGGAAGAGAAATATTCCCTTAATAAATCTCTATTATAAGGAAATACCTATTACAGTTAAAGACAAATTCAGATATCTAGGTATAATACTTGACCGTAAATCAAGTAGTGTTCCTCATTATGAATATATTGTTAACAAATGTGAAAATCACCTAAACATGCTTAGGTGCCTCTCTGGTGTATGTGGGGGGCACATCCCTTTTCTTTGAAACTCGTTTACAACGCAATCATCAGAAGCACTCTGGATTATGGATTGTTCGTTCTCGAACCAGGAAGTGCTATGGCTTTTAAAAAATTGGATCGCATCCAGTCCAAGGCACTACGCATTATTTCGGGTGCCATGAAGTCTAGCCCCATTAATGCACTCCAAGTTGAATGCGGGGAAGCTCCTTTACATCTTAGAAGGCAATTTCTATCTGACAAATATTTGTTCCAGATTCTTCAGATCTCAACTCATCCTCTTATTCCTAAACTGGACTCTTTAGTGTTGCAGATTGAATCTTCAAATTACTGGTCCCATAAACATGCTTCTCCTATTCATCGTTACAATAAACTTCCGCTATTTAGCAGTAGCTATGAGAGTTTACAATTCAATCCCATCATAAAATATAACTGTGTAAGTAAATCAGATCCCAATTGCCATTTAAGTTTTAACCGTTTTTTGGCTGAACACCTAGAGTACCACCATATATTTACGGATGCTGCGAAGCGTTATCCGACGGGTTGTGTTGGGATTGGTACTTACCATTCTCAATACAACATCGCCCAAAAAATAAAACTGCCACCTGAGACTTCTGGTTTTACGGGGGAATGTTTTGGCATTTTAAAAGCCATAGAATATATTCGTGTTTTAAAGCTTAAACAACTTTAATTTTTACTGATTCTCAAAGTGCTCTTCTAGCCATCAATAAATCTCCTTTCGCACTAAAATCGCAGTTGCCAATCATTTATTTAATAAGAGAATTTGCGTTCTGAACCATCTCTGAGGGTAATACACTGCAGTTTGTGTGGATTCGGGCCCATGCTGGAATCCATGGCAATGAAGTGGCTGATACACTCGCCGTTGATGCGGTGCAATGCGTCCCCGCATTGCACCGCATCAACGGCGAGTGTATCAGCCACTTCATTGCCACCATATATTTACGGATGCTGCGAAGCGTTATCCGACGGGTTGTGTTGGGATTGTTACTTACCATTCTCAATACAACATCGCCCAAAAAATAAAACTGCCACCTGAGACTTCTGTTTTTACGGGGGAATGTTTTGGCATTTTAAAAGCCATAGAATATATTCGTGTTTTAAAGCTTAAACAACTTTAATTTTTACTGATTCTCAAAGTGCTCTTCTAGCCATCAATAAATCTCCTTTCGCACTAAAATCGCAGTTGCCAATCATTTATTTAATAAGAGAATTTGCGTTCTGAACCATCTCTGAGGGTAATACACTGCAGTTTGTGTGGATTCGGGCCCATGCTGGAATCCATGGCAATGAAGTGGCTGATACACTCGCCGTTGATGCGGTGCAATGCGGGGACTTAGTTCCTTATACAAACTTTTACTTTGACCTCGAGTCTTTACCATAGACTTTTCTTCGGGAAACCTGGAAGGAAGCTTGGGATATCGGAAGCAAATCGAAAGGTCGTTATTTTTAATTTATTCAACCAGACGTTCCGGAAAAACCGTGGTTTGGCAGGGCAAAGTTTTGCAAGATGGAGACCTCCATTCCGATACGGATGAGATTGGGTCATGTCTGCTATCCAGCCCATCTTGCCAAACTTCATATCATCGACGACCCCATTTGCCCGTGTAGCACAGACGTAGGTGACTTAGATCACATTTTTTTCACCTGTCCCTTATACGATCGTTCATCCTTTCTCAGTAACCTCTTGTCCCTTCGTACTCCTTTTCCTACCTTAATACTTTCTTTACTTTGCACAAATAGCTTTTCTATATATAAATGTATCTTTCATTACTTTAAATAATATTAAGTTGTAATTTTAGTTCATTATTCATTACAGTATCACTGTTTTAAATACTGATCCTATAGATTTTATCCCTAAATCCCGTGATAACTTATTATAGTTATATTTTCGTTTCCCTAGCTTTGTTTCCTTCGTAATAAAATAATGGCTGAATGTACAAACCGTGCGAAGGCAAAAGAAAAAAAAAGAAGAAAAATCTAAGTTTGGTTTAGCGCTGAGCTTACTGTTTCGGTTAAGTATAGGACTGAGAGAACCGAAAGCTTGAGCTCCTTTAACGGGTAATTTATTAATGTGCTTTGACCACTTGAGGTTTTTATCCAATGTAACGCCAAGATAACGAACTTCACTGTCGGGTTCCCAGATAACGGCGGGAGGGGTTCACATCGGCGTCGAGTCGACGATGAAGTACCTGGGACTCGTCCTCGACAGCCGGTGGAACTTCGTGGAGCATTTCCGACGTTTGGCCCCCAGACTGGAGCGGGCTGGCGCTGCCTTGAGGCGGCTCCTGCCCAATCTAGGGGGTCCAAACGCCTCCTGCCGGAGGCTCTACGCGGGAGTCGTGCGGTCCATGGCCCTTTACGGGGCACCGGTGTGGGCGCGTTCTTTGAGGCGTCGACCAGCCCGCCGGTTGAACGCGTCCCAGAGGGTCATGGCCGTCCGGCTGATCCGGGGATACCGCACGGTTTCCTGCGAGGCGGCGAGCCTCCTTGCCGGATTGCCGCCATGGGATCTGGAGGCAAAAGCCCTCGCGCACGTATGGGAGTGGCGCGAGGAGGCAAAAGGCCGGGGTGTAACTCCGCTGCCGCGAGAAATCACGGTACAGCGGACAGAGCTCCGGCGGGATCTCATGGCGACATGGAGGGTGCGATTGTCGCAACCCAGTGCTGGGCACGCCACAATAGCGGCGGTAAGTCCCCTCTTTGAGAAGTGGTTGGAGAGGCGCCACGGCGTCCTCACCTTCCGCCTGACACAGGTCCTCACCGGACACGGTTGTTTCGGGAGGTTCCTGTTTCGCATAAGGCGGGAGGAAACGCCCGGGTGTCACCATTGTGTGGGTCGCCCGGAGGACACGTTGGAGCATACGGTGGAGGTATGCCCAGCTTGGGCGGAGCACCGCAGTGTCCTCGCGGAGGCGATTGGCGGCGGCGATCTCTCGCGTCCGGCCCTGGTCCAGGCCATGGTACGGAGCGAGAGGGAATGGAAAGCCGTCACCTCCTTCTGCGAAGCAGTAATTCTCGCGAAGGAGGAGGCGGAGCGGGTGAGGGAGAGAGCATTGCGCCCTCACGCCCCCACTAGCCGCCGCAGGAGACGCCCTGGGCGTCGGGAGTCGCCTGCAGATTCCCGGCCGCCGTAGGCGCGGGCTTGCGGATGGCGAGCAATGGGTAGCTCGCCGTCCGGTAAGGACCAGGCCCGGGTCGACGGCGCGTTGTGTTCCACGCGCGCCTCAAAGAGATGTCAGCACAAAGTGACGGGGTCCGATAGGGCCGATGCCTCAGGGTCGTGGTTTATTCCACAGAGAAAACCGTGGCCCTAGCACAGGCAACTGAAGGAACACGGGTGGGTTTTAGTCAGTAAAAGTCTGACACGCCCTCCCGCTCCACCCAGAGCGGGAGAAGTCATTTGATGATTTCCCACCCAAAAAAAAAAAAAAAAAGAAAACGAACTTCTGTGCTCCATGGAATAAATTTCCCAGCGATTTTTTTTTTTTTTGGGTGGGTACGTTGGCGTGTGAAAAGTATCACCTCAGTCTTGGATTCGTTCAACTTCAGCTTCCACTTGTTAAAGTATGATTGAAGTAGTTCAAGTGACAACTGCAGTCTACTTATGATAATGTCGATGTCATCATCGCTTGTGTACGATGCTGTATCATCGGCAAAGCAAGCTAGGTGAGTACGGACCTGCACAGGAATGTCACTCCCGAATAAAATGAAGAGGTAGGGACCGAGCACCGAACCTTGAGGAACTCCTGCCTATACTATCCGGGTCGAAGACCTGTCAGTACCAATTTGCGGTTTTGCGGCAACAAACTTGCGGTTGTTAAGGTAAGATTGGATCAGTTTTACCAGCTCCATTGGAATGCCGCAAGTAAGGAGCTTGTATAGTGTCTGGCCCTCGTGCCAGACGGTATCGAAAACTTTTTCGATATCCAGAAGGAATATACCGGTAGACTGCTTAAGATTAAGATCAGAGACTCGAGCCAATTGTTGTACCGTGGAGTGAGACGAACGAAAGCCAAATTGCTCGTTCATTATAAGCTGGTTAGAGCTACGTAGCAAGCTATTATATATCATGACCTCAAACAGTTTACCTAGAACAGAAAGAAGGATAATAGGCCTGTAACTAACAGGTAAAGATGTTTATTTTCCAGGTTTTATAAGTGCAATAACCTTTGCAGTTTTCCAAGTATTGGGAAAATATCCTAACTTCTTCTTCTTTCTCTTCTTTCTTTTTGTGATAAACACAACAGACTTTTGTGACAGATTTTTGAGCATAATGTTGTGTATACCGTCATCACCTGGAGCCTTTCTGGTCTTGAGTTTACGTATAACTTTCCAGCCTTCAGTTGGCCGCACAGGGTGGTGTAATTCGTCTATAACATAATCGTTTAAGTGAGTAGTGGCTGACTGAACGTCCCTATCGATACTATCGCTTAACCAGTCACGAGTGAGGTTTATGTTCATCTCGAAAGCATCTGCAAAAGCATCGCATTGTTCAGGGACGTTGATTGTAAAAGTGCCCTCAGGTGTTTTCAGTGGTGGTATTGAGTCTGATATGGGTTTCAACAACTTAGCTAATCGCTAAATATCGTTGCTAGGATTGTCAACTTTCGAAAATTTAGTGTTCCATATTTTATCTTGATGTTTCGTTATAGCCAAATTAATCAAATGTTGTAATTTATTGATAGCCGAATGTAGCAGTCTTTTTTCTGCTATGGATACTTTTTGCTCCTTTCGACGAAATTGATTTTTATACTTGATTATTTTTGCAACGTCGTTAGGAAGTTTTGTGCAAATAATTACGTGCACTTTACTAGGAATAAATTTTTCTCTGGCAGCATAAGACACTCATGTAGAGAGTTTACGGCGTAGTCCATTTCCGGCTGGGTTTTTCAGACCTTCGAGTTTAGCGAAATCTTTTGGTCAAGAAAGGACCGGTATTTATCCCAGTCAGCATCACAATATCGGTAGTGGTTGGAATTGGTTTGCGAGAGCATTGACCATTCACTGTAAAAAGTATGGGAAAATGATTACGTGAGGTTCGAGGTTCGAACCTCATGTAATCATTTTCAGTATACTGTTCGCATTTAGCGCCAGAATATGATCAGGATTTGTAGGAGTAAGATCAGGTCTATAATTTATTTTTCGTTTTGCGTGACGTGACGCATATTTTCCCACAATTTGTTCTCTTTGGTGATTGTGTTTTTTTTTTTTACTTTCTTTATTGGCCAACCTACAATTGTTTACACTGTAAATAGTTAAAGTTAATACCAATTCAATTTCTTACAGGTTAGCACCGCATGCCCCATAAATATAAGGTGTGCTACAAGCACTAAACTATAAAATTAATACATATTATCAAAAATTTACAAGTTTAAATGAACATTACGTGATGGAATATAAAACAGATAAAGCAGAGTAAGGTAAAATGAATAGAACAAAACAAACAGAGACACAGCAAAATAGTTTTTAAATTAAATTAACATTATTAGTGATTATTCTACGAAACTTGGCATATGAGTCAAAATGCACATCAACAAGATCGCTTGAGCTATTCAGCAGTTTGCAAAGACGAGGAACGACAGAGTTTGCACCAAGTATTGTTCTGCGGAATGGAGGGTGTAAAGGAGTGATAAGAGCACGAAGGAGTCTAGCAGGGGCCCGAAACTTTACTGCAGTACTGCAGTCAAATTGTACTGCATTATTCTAAGATACTACGAACAAGACAATTGTACAACAAAATCTTTGTCCGACTACGCTTAAAACCAGCAACACTTCTTACAACAAATCCTTACATTCTAGAAGCCTTTTTGATGACGCCCTCAACATGAGGTACAAATGTCAAGACGTTGTCAAAAACAACTCCTAAGTCCCTTATTTGATCCACCTCTTGGATAACGTTAGGGCCCACATGATACACACTAGCCGTCAACTTCTTTTTCCGGGTGTATTTCACGTGGTAACACTTTTTTACGTTAAAGATGAGCTTAAACTTTCATATTAGTTACACCATTGAACTAACGAGTCTACATCACTCTGAAGTAATGTTATATCGTTTTCAGATTCGATTATCCTAGAGAATTTAAGGTCGTCCGCAAACATACAACATTCTGAGAATCTTAGGCAGTTCGGGATATCGTTAACAAAAACATTGAATAGGACTGATCCAACATGTGAGCCCTGGGGAACCCCTGAAGACGTCTGGTATGTTCCAGATTGGAAACCATTAACTGCGACAAAGAAGAAACGATTTTCGAGATAAGACTTTAGCCAGTTGTAGAGTGTGCCTGTGATTCCATATGCAGATAACTTTGACAGAAGTATGTGGTGAGGCACGCGGTCGAAAGCTTTGCTAAAGTCTGTGTAAATGACGTCAATCTGCTTGCGCAGTCAATGGCATCCGATAGCATTTCTGTAAAAGTAGCTAGGTTAGTGCAAGTAGACCTGGAACCCACGAAACCATGGTGAGAATAGCTCAAATAGAGTTTGAAGTGCGCCTGAATGTGTGGACCAACTAAGGATTCGAAAACCATGGCAAAAGTTGACAGGATAGATATGGGTCTATAATTTTTGACGTTGTCTTTTTCATCACTCTTTAAATTGGTTTTTCCATAAGTCAGGGAAAATACCTAAGCTAAGAGATTTGTTAAAGATTTGTGTTAAAGGGGATACCAAAGCGGGGACTCACTTGTAAATAAAAATTGGTGGAATACCATCAGGACCTTTACGAATATCCAATAGTTTAAGCTTGTTCAGTAGGCTCTCGCGATCAATCACAGGTGCCATTGGGTAGACTGTTATTCTTCATATTTCGAAGAAAATCGGACTACGGTTCACTATGGCTCGCTATCGCATCGCTAAACGCGGAGGAAAAATTAGACGCAAACATTTCATATATTTGTGGACCATCAGATGTAGATACGGTTCCGTTAGTCATTGTAGCCGGGTAAGAGCTAGAGCCACCTTTTTTACACTTTATGTATGCCCAGAAGCGGTTCGGATTTTTTGAGATTTCATTTTCTATGTCTTTTATGTAATCATTATAACTGTCAATAGATAGTTTCGAACACCGTTTGCCTAATAATTTGAGTTCAAGTTCGTCCCTAGGGTTTTTTTAGATTTGGCAACGATATCTTACTTTTTCCTTTTCTTATAAAGCTCTTATTATTAAGCTTTTGTTGAACCAAGGAGGATATTTTTTATATTTAAGTTTAGGCTTGGAGGGCTCATGCATATGTATAATATTTAGAAGCCTGTCATAAAACACACGAAGCATTTCATTTACATCAGCCATACCCTCAAATATATTAACCCAGCTTACATCGTGTAGATTCTCGCAAATTTTCATGTAATCAAGCTTAAAATAATTCGTTCTAATAGTCTGAGGGTTGTATGGAAGTCGGGTCTCTTCAATCGCTTTAAACAGGATTTCAATTGGAGGGTGGTGGACATCAATATTGCTAATAGAGTTTAGGGCCGCAGTAACGATACCGGAAGATAAATTAGTTAATACAAGGTCTAAAACTCGTCATGACACATTCATAATGCTTTTAAGTTGTGTCAATTTATGCATGTGGATAAAGTCTACTAGTACATTACAAAAGCCAGGAGGAGTATAATTATTCTCTGAGTCATTAACCAAGCTTCATTTTATGTTACCTAAATTAAAATCGCCGACAATACATGCGTGCAAGTCCGTCTGTTCAAGTATGACATTACAACTGTCCAAAAACGTGTACAAGGTACTACGTAACACTGGAGGTGGCAAGTAGACAGCGCACAGACCTATTTGATGAAAAGATTTCATAAACGGTACTTCAATAGTAACCCAAAGATCCTCGTATTGACTTTCCCAGTGAACCATGCGTTTTGAACTAATTTTCTTTGATGCGGCGATTAATACACCACCTCCATCCATTTTCCTACCATCTCTATCTCTTCTGTTTACAATATATATATCGTCAAAAAACTCCGTGTCTAGAACACTACTGTTCAGCCATGTTTCAGTCAATACAACAATGTCATAGCTCTCTAAAGCTAATTGACGAAAAAAGTTATGAGTCACCGTGCGTAGACCTCTTGTGTTTTGGTAATAAACATTAATACTAAGAGCGGAGAATGTTAACAGTGAATAATGCCAATGCGATTACAATAAATGGTAACGAAAACTAAGTTAACTTATTTAAAGTGTCAATGCTTACAACCATGATGTGCTCCGATTCTTCTACCTTACGCATAAAAATTCTACCACATCGAATCCACACAAATTTATAACCAAGTTCCCTGGCTTTGATCCTCGCGGCAGTGGGAGCTTGTCACTTCGCAATGTGTTCGATCACTGCGTCATGTTTACCGCAAATAAACGTTTTTTTTCTTTCTATCTTTCTATTCTTTCTAATAAACCTGAGTAGGTGAGTCAGGGTAAAGTATAACACAATCATGGTTAAGCATGTGGCGAAACAGTATAAAACCACGGGTACCTATTGACATAACTGCTATTCCAGTACCTGTGATTGGCGTTAAAGTCCCCATTACTACAACATGAGGTCCCAGAGAAAGTAAAATATCCAGGTCATTGAATTCCAGCTGCAAGTCTGGAATAAATACATAGTCTTTCCCGCAAATTTTTTAACCAATAGCAACCGCTTCAATGTACTTCGTTTGGGGGACAGCGATCGGTTTAACCTCAAATCTCTCGTTGACCAGAATGGCTACACCTTGTCCCCGTTCACTGTGGTATTTGTCTTGTCGATAGAATGTAAATCCTGTTGTTGTTGGGCTAGTATTAAAACTAAGTTTAGTTTCACAAACAGCTATTATATCAACTGATAAGATACATACCGCTAACTCAAGTAATTCATGCATTTTTGAGCGAACTCCATCTGAGTTCCAAGATAAAAGTCTTAACTCATTACTATTAAACATAGTGTCCAAAATGGGTCAGTACTAGCATAACCTTATCTAACGTTCACGGGCAGAAAATTGTGGTTTAAGTTTTTTAAAACAGATAAGTATTTCCAACATCTCTTTTGTCACAGGGTCGTCCGGTGGTATGTCCAAATGCTCGTTAGAAGCATAATCATGATTGGTGTGGGTTTTAACGGTAGCAGCATATGAGAGTTTCTTTAAGGGGGGGTGGAAAGTTAGTAGGAGTTGCAGTTGCAATTTGGACCGAGGCATGCATCTGCCTTGACTGGTTCTCACGCCTATATTTCCCGATTTAAAAATAGGGATTAAAGACGGATTCGAAATATATGCGTTAAGGGAGGTACCAAAATCTGCTTAAAGATTTTATGGATCTTATTGTGTAAATCAGCACCTCACGGCAGTTGAAGTAACACATTAATCAACTTCGTAAGGCGGCGGCTCTTGAAGCTAATTTGACCCTGCATAGACCGGAACATCGAGTAGCAAGATTACCGCCCGCAAACACGCACAATGGGAAGACGAAGATTGGGCAACGGTAATGTTTTCTAACGGATCCAGATTTATGATGTATGCACATGATGGTCGGCGAAAATTCTACCGACGGCTTGTTCATGTCCAAATGTAATACTGTTAATGTCTACAAGAAAACTACGTTTCTGATAACAAAACAAGCGATCTTAAATGTTAAAAACATCCGATTAAACTAGACAGATACTAACGTTTAGTACTTAGATGTTCTTCTGCGTCGTTACTTGTCGATACAGTTATTTTAACTCTACGCCTCTAGTAGCAAGTCTTCCCCGACTGCCCCTTTGGAGTCGGTCTTGCCTGACGTGAATGCAGCATCATTCTTCATCTAAAAGAAAAATATGCTGTCGATTATAACGGCATCCCAACCACAGTTATTTAGGCCACAAAAAGAACAATAATTCCTCTCCTTGCCCACATTTGTTATTTTTGCCTATTCTTCTATATATTTTTCCGGGTGTTGTCAAAACTGCTTTATTCCATCCTATTCACATGGGACCTTGTATCCAATTACTGTGCTTCTGTACTCAATCTATGTGGTTTTTTCAGAATACCATTTCAGACACAGGTACTCACATGATCTGAGCAAGATTATGTCTGGACTTTAAAAGCGACTGTGACCTCTGAGTTTGTGAATATATTACAATTAACACATTTTATTTAGATAAAGATTGATAGAACTACTATTAACATAACAAAAGACAACTCTCATAAAGACTAGTGCAAGAAGTTTTCATTAAGTAGCTACAATCTTAACACCCACACTTATTTTAAGAATTTGCTCGAAGACCAATTCTACGAGACAAGTCGTTAAACCTTGGTCCGTATAGAGGTTTTCCTTTTGATACTTTTTCTCTGATGAAGAAGTGTCTCAAACTAAAATGCATTGTTCGACGGTGAAACTCCTAGGGCGAATACTATGATAATTTCACAGCAGACTCATTGTCAATACATAGTGTAACTTTTAAACACTGTGTTAGATTGGTCTGCATAAAGCTTCTTCAACCACACTATTTCTTATTTGGCTTAGCAGGCTTGTATCATCTATTGGATGCTACAAGTTCGGCCTCTGCCGTTGACAGAGCAACTGAAGTTTGTTTCCGACAGTTCCAGGCAAGAGTTTCCCCTACACATGTGGCTTCCCTGGTACCTCATAAACGGCATCACTATTTAAATTTCTAATAACTGCTCCCAAATAATGATGTTTAATTTTTAATTTTTTTATTATAAATTGACTTTTACATAACTCTGACATAATATTTTCATTATTTGACATTATATACCTACAATTTTTAATTAGTTTTTTGATTTTACTTTATTAGATTATTTTATATTTTGTAAATATGAGAACGTCGTAGGCCTTGAGGATTGTAAATTTATAGACCATTGTCTATTTGTTTAACATATGGTACTTGTTGATAGGCCTACACTGTCCTCCCAAACCTATTAACACTGTAATTAAAAAACATTGTAAAAGACAAATATTTTTAAAAGAGTAACCATGGAGTTTCTTGCCGGCTCTTCTCCACAGGAAACGACCAATTGTAACCGTGCACCTAGAATCTGACGTTTCATAAGTGCCCATGTAGGTTTATGTGAAATAAAATATTTTAATTTTGATTTTTTGACACAACATGCCCGTGGTCCATCGTGCCCAGTCTCTGGATCTCCGCCATGATCGGAATCTGAGTAGCTCATTAAGTCATCCGCTTTGAATTTACTCATTGCACAAATTGTTAGACATAAGATAAGATAAATAATTTATTAACCAAATCGTGTTCTAACATTTCCTTATAACTAAAGTACAAAATAACTTATTCCTAAAATTATAGTAACAAAGGAAACATCATTTAAAAAGGTTAACTTGTGGACTCCACACTAGGTCGAGCCTGTCTCGTGGAGTCCTTGAGAGTTTTAAACAATTTGACATTTCAGGGTCGTTTATTTGTTTTGATAGTTTTACGTAAAACAAAATTAAAAATTAAGATATGAAAAAATTATATAAGTATGATCGTTAAAACAATTGTTTGAAATTTGATGTGTCAAAGGAATGTGTTTAACTAATTTAATGTATGCCGGAGGTAGTGTGAGAGTGATATGAGTGAGTGTGTGTGTGAGTGGTATAAAGTATTTGTTATAAAATATGTTATGACATTACTCTAACGAAGGCTTCGGTTTCTGTTCAGCTAACAGCCATTGTTTAATCATTTTTTTAACTTGGTTGGTTCTTAAATTTTTGATATCACAAATTTTCGCAAATTTATTGTAAACGAAACTGAGCATAAATTCTTGCATATGTTGTGCAAAGGCGGTTTTCACTACAGTAAGTAGACATTTGTAAATTCGTTGTTTAAGTAGTTCTTGATATTCTTTGGATTGGATTGTTATTCTGTGTTGTTTTAGTATTAATTTAAGGATGTATAACTGTCGGATATTAAGGACTGATGCTTCTGTATACAGGTGATCTGTAGGATAGCGAAAGTGTTTTCTATACATAACCTTAAGCACTGATCTTTGGGCTCTTTCCAATTGTATCATTGAGGTTATACCGACTCCGCCCCATACTGCTATGCAGTAGCAGAGAACTGACTCACATAATGCCACATACACCAGGTGTAAGATCTTTTTGCTGGCCAAGTTACGTAACCGCTTCTTACGTGAATCAGTTTTCTGATTCGTTTAGCTACCAAGTCGACAGGAGGTCTGAATGAAAGACGTTGATCTAACAGAATCCCTAAGTATTTGAGAGATTCAACTTTTTTAATTTCCTCACAGGTGCAGGGAGTTAAACTGCAAGTTGAAGGGTGGATTTGAAGATGTAAAGGAAGTTTAGGTGCTGATGAGAGAGTTTTATGGAAACAGATGTAGTTCGTTTTTTTATATTAAGTGACATAAGGTTAAGGTCGAGCCAGTTTTTGATACTAGTTAAGCCAGTTTGGGCTTCTTCACGGACTGATACCCAAGATTTGTTATGAAAAATAATAGTCGTGTCATCTGCATAGCAGATGACCTCTGCATTTTGTGTAACGGCTTGATGAATATCATTAATATAAATGATAAATAGTGTCGGGCCCAAAACACTACCTTGAGGCACTCCAAACTCTACGCTGCTATGACTACTGACGGTGTCCCCAATTTTCACACATTGCCTTCTGTTAGAAAGGTACGTCTCAAACCATTTGTGTGGCAGTCCTCTTATACCAATCGTCTCGAGCTTTTTTAGAAGTATAGGAATGGCAACGGTGTCAAAAGCTTTTGCAAGGTCTAGAAATATTCCTATGCATTTTTCTTTCTCATTTAAATAAGAAGTTACACGATTAGCTAAGAGACTTACTGCATCTTCTGTGGATTTTCCCTGTCTAAAGCCAAATTGCTTGTTAGATATTATATCGTTGGAATACAGGTATGAGGTGAGTCGTTTATTTACAATTTTTTCAAGAATTTTGGAGAATATTGATAACAGTGAAATGGGTCTATAATTAGTGGGGTTTTGTTTAGAACCATTCTTATGTACTGGAGTGACCTGTGCCTCTTTCCATTTGTTAGGAAATATGCCTGAGTCTAAGCTAAGGTTTATAATATGTGTGAATGGAATTATGATTTCACTTTTTATTTGTTTAATAAGTGTTGGTGTAAAGTTATCCGGGCCTGGGGCACTGTCGTTTCTCAGATTTGAGATTATTTTGTCAACCTCAAAAACGTCAGTAGGATGCAGAAAGAAGTTTGTATTTTGAAGCTCTCCTAGCTTTAGTTTGGTTATAACTGATTCCTGTGTTTCATTAATATCTGTCAGAATTTTACTGGCTAAGTTTTTGCCAATGGAGGAAAAGTAATCATTGCAGTTGTTTATCGAAATCTGTGACGAAGATTCACCTTTAAGCAATTCATTAGGAGAACCTCTGTTGTTAGTCTGTTCACTAATATTTCAGATAGCTTTCCATAAATCTTTAACATTGTTTTTGTTATCTTCTAATGTTTTAGTGTCGTGTTCGCGTTTAAGCCTGCGTACGATATTTGTGAAGAAATTCCTGTAACGACTATAAATTAGTTTTTTGGTTTGATCTTTAGGGTGTTTATTTGAATCACGATGAAGTTTGTCCCTGTGGTTCATACATCTAATAAGTCCGGGAGAAATCCAAGGTTTTCTGATGTATTTCGAGCGGCTAATTGTCTTTTCTATCATGTGTTTTTGTGCTGCACTTGTCAGAATGTTGTGGAATTCATTGGTTGCAATATTGGCATCTAGTTCGGACACCACTCTAGACCAATAATCAACTTTTAGTTCCTCTATCAGTGCAGGGAAATCGATTTTATTTACTTTGCGATGTTGATGTTTTGAACCGTTAGGCGTGAGCATGTTGTATCCCATCATAAACATACGGTGATCAGTGATATCAATATCACAAACTAATCCTATAACAGCCTGATATCTTGATTTAAGAAATATGTGATCTAAGCAAGACTTTTGTCGAGTTGGTTTCGAAATAACCTGTTTCAGTCCGTGTTCGGACATTAGACATAAATAATCCGACATTGTAATGTCTGTAGACGATAAAATATTGATATTAATATCGCCGGTCACAATAATGGTTTGATATTTGCTAATTGAGGTAAGTACTTGATCTAGAGACGAAATGAAGCCATCTGGTTTATGTGATGGGGATCGGTAGATGGCAACTAGAGAAATGTTATTAGAAAGTTCTACTAAAAGAGATTCAGCGTCTTGAAGCGGGGGTTCTGAAACTGTCGCGGTCCAGCATTCTCTAACATACGTCACAACCCCTCCGCTCTGGTTAAGAGTATTTACTGTGTAGTACGATGTGTAACCTTCAATCTGTCCAATTAAAGAACCATCTGATAACCAGCATTCCGTAAGAACAATAACGTCATACGTGATATTAAGCCGCCTCAACGCAATGCAAAAGGTATTGAAGTTACGCTGTATACTGCGGATATTGAAAGTTAAAATCTTTAGGTTATACTTTGCAGTCAATACGTTCTGACAGTTTTCAGATCTGTCAAGTTCCTGACACTCGTAAGTCAATACTGTTGTCTAGTTCATCAGAAAAATTCGTCATTTTTGTACATGAAAAAAAAGTTGCATAGGATATCTATAAGCTAATTTAGTGTCAGTAACCATAGTTTAAATTGAAAGTATTTGACAGAACTGTAATTTTTTTGAAGCTGTAATGTATTTTTAGCACGCGTTTATAAGTTTTTGGATATATATTTAAAGTTAAGGTTTTGTCATGTTTAAACAACATAAAGCAGATTAAGAAAAATAACACTTAATATATTGTAAATTTATAGCATGTCATAGTGTTAGAATTGAGTATGTGATTGCGGGCATTAACGATTTTTTACCTGACTGTAGTTTGTGCATGTAATAATAAAGTATTTGGTTCTGTGTTCATTGTGTAGGAAATTAACATGATATTATTCTTGCACATTTTAGTAAGGCTTTAATGAAAGTTAAATACTACGAATAAAGTAAAAAGTAATAAATGGAAAGAAAATAAACATTGAAAAGTTATACTAAATGCATCCGTGGTTATAGAATAGGAATGGAAGCATGTTTTTCAGCTTTCCGCACGTAAATAGCTCCATTGCGTACCCAGCAGAATTGAAACTTGTATAACTGCGCACGCATACGGGCTTCACGAAATAACATTCTGTTGTTTTGTGACAGGCGTTCCTTTATATAAACTCTTGATGAGGTTCCTTGGATGATGTCGTCAGAGGTGAGGGGACGTCTCTCTTTAGTAGCTTTTAACATAGCTGATCGTTTAGCTCGGCGAGTGAGGCGCAGGACAATAGACCTTGGTTTACCTACAAGGTTAGTGCGTCGATGGCCTGTACGGTAAACCTCGTCTATGTCATTTTCTGTCAGCTGAACTCCGATTTTCTGTGCAGTTACCATTGAGATGTGAACAAGGTTTTCGTTGTATTCTTCCGGAATTCCTATAATTTCTAGCTCGGATTTCATATTTTCTCGTTCCGAGATATTTAGCTTATGCTGGAGATGAGCAATGGAGTCTTTGAGCAAGAGAATTTCATTGTCTCGAGCACAAATTTTCCTCTCGAAGTCGTCTAGTTTTTGATGGAGCGCTTCAGAAACGTCAGACAGTTTCATCCCAATATCCGTGTTCTGTTGCTTAAGGTCACAAACTTGTTGCCTTAATAGCCGCATTTCGGAAAGAAGGAGTGAGGTGTCAGAATCAGCCGTTGACTGTTGTGGCGGCGTCGGCGGTGCTTTAGCCCGGCTGCCGCGAGTCTTTTTCGTGTTGTCACTAGCAGTATTATACATTACAATATTATATATTACCTGGTTATATGCTTCTAGAATTTACGAAATAGGTATTTAACAGCTGTATTGGCTTGAAATCACCAAATTTATGAAATAAAACTGAAAGTTAGGTTAGCAGAATCAGAAACCTAATATTGTACTCAAATTGTTGTTTTTACTATTCTAAGGAAACTGCCATTGCTTCATCGTATATTAGTTTAATTCTTATGTATTTATAGTCGCTGCAGCAGAGAATTCGTCAAGAAAACATCACAAATTACAAATATTATTTTCATTTTTCACAAGTGACATTGACATTTATCGAGAGTTCCTTTAAGAAAGCGAAGAATTCGCTTTACAGCCACAATATCTTCCTAACTACGAGTAGGGTTTTCTAAATGCCTTGATGCGACTGACACATACATACATACACTCACGCCTTCTTACCATGGGGGTAGGCAGAAACCACAGAACGCCACTTGCTACGATCCCTACATACACCTTTTGCCTCGTTTACGTTCATACACCTGGTCATACACGCACGCTGGTTGCGAGTGCAACGCACCTGACCTTTCTGAAGAACATCACCAATAAGGTTACTATATGGCCTCCCAGGGCGTCCCCTCCCGGCGTTTCCACTCACATCTGCCTTGTACCATGTACCTTTTGTTAGTCTCCTTTCATTAATCCTCTCAACATGACGAAACCATTTTTGTCATTACATCGGAGTGCAGCCTTCCAATTGAACCGAAATCGAAAAAACCACGCCAAAGTCGATCAGACCCCGATAGTCAAAGGAAACAGACTTCAAAGTCATGATGACTGTTTTCTTTGACTATCACGGTGTTGCGCACTCGGAATTCTTACCGGAAGGTCAAATTGTTAAATAAAAAATATTATTTGAGCGTTATGCGGCGTTTAAAAGAGCAAATTCGACGAAAAAGGCCAGATTTGTGAAAAGAAAATTATAGGATTTTGCACAAATGTTTGACCAAAAACTCAACAAATACCATCGAACCAGTACCTTATTCACCAGAAATGTATCCAGCCGACTTCTTTCTTTTTCCTAAAATCAAATTACCACTTCGTGGCACCCATTTTCATTTGGTAGAAGACATGAAGGAGTATTCTCGCCGAAAACTGAACTCAATTCCGGAAAAAGTGATTAATTTAAATGTTTGATGATTGGTTTGTTCGTTGGCGTTACTTTGAAGGCGATAAAATAAATTTGGATGAACAAATAACATTGTATGATCTTTTCGCGGTACTTTCTTGACAGAGTGGTATACATCACCATATTTATAATATCATTAATAAAAAAAAAGTTACGATAAAAGTTTTGGTAAAAATAAAAAACGTGTCATGAAGCTATGTCGGATAAACTTGTGTGCCTTTAGCTCGGGACCACCACAACCAATTGATAATAATAAAACCATAGTATTTTGCCGCAGTTCACGTGGCATCTAAGTTTACTGCACTGCTTTACTTGCTGTTCACCATAGCCCTGCCAACCCAGCAATTAAAAGTGAACAAAATGGAGCCCGACTAGTAATTATCTTATTAAAATCCTACATACATTAAATCGTGTCGTGTGAAGACATCATCATGAAGACAAAAGACGTCGACGAGTGCTCTTGCCCGGACCGCAATGCCTTGGGACTACAAAGAAGGATGGCGAGGTTGGATCCGAGTAATTTAAAAATTAACGGAGCACCGTTCACGGGCAAGTTTATATTTATTATAATTACAAGTTTAAAGAAGTTCTGTATAAAAATATTGAGTTCCTAGGTAATGAGAATTAAAAGTTATTAATGATTTCAATTTATTTATAAATAAGTTATCGTGCTTCTGAATAACGATTTGCAAGTGATAATATACATATGTAGGGTAGCACATAAGAGCCTACGGAATGTATGCAACAGAAGTTTGCCGGGATGAGACTCCTCTAGAAGGGATGTTTGTTGGCAACCACCCATCTACTCTATGTGCCTGAATCTATTACATATTCATCGCAGTAGATACGGGGCTGGAGGGTCGAACTGCAGAATATTAGAATATTATTTTAATTGCCCCGTGGGAACGCGTACGGGCTATTGCTGTCATATTACGAGCCTATTGTGGTACATGGGCGATGCAAGAAACCAGTGCTTTGTCTCTGCACCAGCTTCTTTCTTTTAAATAGATAATCTTTTAGGATTGAATAAGAAAACAAAAGGTAAATAATCACATACAATGATTGTTTGTCTTGAATATTTCAAAGTTAAAATATGTATTTATCGGGATAGGCCCTCATCAGCGATATTACACTTGCACTTTTGTAAGTAGGCGTGGATTGTCGGGCGAAGAAAATTGAGATACTAGTTACAGCACAATCACTTTATTTCACTCACAATTTCTTATAAAATAATCACCATGAAATAACCTGAAGGCAGAGGTCCGACATATTAAATGAAAGTATGAGATATAGCAGTCACGAACTCTTTTATTCCGACAGCTTGTTAATTAATTAAATAGATCGCGATAATAGCTCTAGGCGCTACAGCAGACGCACCGGGCCGAGTCTGCTACAAGAATGATCCCCCTCTTCGCTGCGCACTAGCTTACATTAAGTTGCTTGAGAAGTGGGGAGAGTGGGA
Organism: Dasypolia templi; assembly: GCA_963555695.1. NCBI lineage: Eukaryota > Metazoa > Arthropoda > Insecta > Lepidoptera > Noctuidae > Dasypolia > Dasypolia templi. The sequence goes on from OY743155.1 coordinate 16,485,383, forward strand.
AGGCGAACGTCCAGCTTTGCACAGCGTAACTCGGCCCGCTGTACCTACCGCTAACGGTGACGCCGACACGGCCATACTGACGTGCGGACGTCCTCGTACGCGTAGACTCATCAAGCATTGTCTAAAAAGACATAACGTTATTATTAATGTTCGTTCACCCTGACTAGCAATCTCGATGAGCAAAAAAATCCAGGTCATCCCTACTGACTGTGCAACTCTGGACCGCTCAATATTGAGCCTTCAGGACTTATACTAGTAATCTGGTCCGGTTCAGCCCTGCAGAGTTTACTACTAATTCGGGACCGCTCGTTATTGAGCCTTCAGAACTTTAGCAATCTGGTCCGGTTTACCCCTTCAGAGTTATAATCTTCTGGCCCGGTCCAGCGACCCTTCAGAATTATAACCGCCTGGTCCGGTCAAATGACCCTTCAGAATTATAACCTCCTGGTCCAGTCTTACGACCCTACAGAGTTATAATCTCCTGGTCCGGTTATAACAAACCCTTCAGGATTGTTACTCCGGTCCTGAGTGACCCTACAAGATCACTCCAGTTTATACAGTTTTTTTTTCTCTTTTTTTTGTCTCTTTTTGTCTCTCTTTTGTCTCTCTTTTGTCTCTTTTTTGTCTTCTTTTTAGTCTCTTTTTTTGTCTTTTTATTAGTCTTTTTTTTGTCTCTTGTTAGTCCGGACTAAAATACTCCCAGTAGATAAATTAATCAAATGTATTAAAATACTTGTCTCAACAATCCACACATGCTATGTTCATTGGTAGTTTCACTACCACCAAAGTCATTTACTTTAGAGCCTATAACAGATACAAACTATTTTAATCTTAAGAATAGACTTGACTTAGACAATCCACCGAATGCGTAGCACGCCTGTGCGATGCCGACCGAGTCTCATGTCATACAGCCAGCAAAATGTCACTTCAAGGTGCATAAGCGTTCTGTGTTGTGTCCGAGTGTCATGTAATTGAATGTGTCGTAGCAGACACATAATTCATGTTCACACACACATAACACTCTAAACTAACAAACGACATCTATGAAAACTAAATAACACTAATTTAAGTATTGAAGCGCCGTCACGGCCAGACTGACATTCGCACGTCCTTGTGCGTCTCCATCCCCTTAAAGTCACTGCGGGCCCATTTTTCTGTAAAAAGAATAAAACTGGTAGATACATTACTTTGTACGCTCGTCCATCGGTGACATACATTACAACGTTTTATAACCCACAAAATCAACCTTTAGGAGCTGAGCAGGACAACTTAAATAGGCCTCCCTTGAGCTAGTTGTCTCTCCAGATAACATGGACCAGGCAGCCAATCAGCGTCTCTCCGATCACTCACTAGTACCACACATATCTCCATTGATCTCATAGCCTCTCAGACTAGACGATCACTTTATAATATGACCCAGAACATCGGCCTGCATAAGCCAGTTCTTTAGACTACCCAATAACACACACCATAGGACGTCAACCCGCATGAGTCTGACCCTTACTTTATCTCACAGATTAGTACCAATGTTACGTTTAATTACGTTTCTTCACTCTTCGAGGCCGAGAGGTTTCCAGAGCTGGCGGATAACGTACGTGAACTACAAATAGACAAAGCATCACTAAAACCACCCGATGACGCCCACTCCATTCGTCAATCGCGGACTGCCGCCACCTCGGCCTCCTTCAAGCTACCAGTCAAAGTGGTAGCTAAATGCACCAAGCCCTCACTTCCCCCGGGCATTGCACGAAAATGCTTACGACCATATTTGCATTCTCTATTAGACACACAACAAAGGGAAGTCTGTACTCCCTGCGAAGCCCAATCGAACCCCCCCCCCTGTCACATTCAATGAAGTAGGAATAACAACTGTAGAACGGTCTCATTTTTCCCACTGTGACGCAGCAACTCTCCCAATATTCTCCGATGCTATCTTACGAATTTCACCAAAATCTAACCGAAACCCAGACTCAGAATATGAAGCCACACTTAAAAACCGCGCCCGAGTCCCAAACACAAGTTCTGTTTGTGTTACCCTAGACCTTGCACCATCCGTCGCTAGCTGCACTTCGAGAAGCTCGCCGCGCCAGGTCCCACCAGATTCACTTTCGGTTATAACAAGTAAGCACCTCAATGTCCTCATGACTCTCTCTACCCGAATACATGCCCTGCCAGAACCGTTAGCAACAAGGTGCAACTCTACACCATGTTCACCATAAAATTGCTCTGTCTGCGCCAATACAATACCCACCCCGATCCGAAATGATCCGCGAAATCGCACCGAAAAGACAGAGCCTCCTTTAGTGCTTCATCTGCACCTGCTGCATCCAACTAAGAAGTGCACTCGAGAAGGACTCATTTAGTGAAAGAGTCAACAATGACAAGAATACTCCCTACCATCGATTTCTCCACACAACTTCTCCGCGATGTCTACAGTGTACAGTATAACATTGTGCAGAAACCCTAAGCATAGGATGAAGTGAGCCCCGAACAATCCCTTGAGGCCCAGCACACAAGTGTGAAGTTCAATCAGTGCGTTCCAGTCAAATCATTTTAGTCAGAACCCGTTCTGATGTTAGTATTTCGATCACTTTCTTGTAAATATCTTGTCTGTCCATTTGATAGGCCCTTTTAATTTGATTCAAGATTCTAAACGTAAAACACGTGAAATATGGGGCAAACCACCAAAAACTAATCTAAAGGACCTACAGATCGCTCAAAATAAAATTATTAAACTATTATTTCACTATGATTACCTTACACCTACAGTTAAAATTTACAGGGAAACGAAACTCATGAATATTAAACAACTTCCTGCATATTGCACCAGAATACTTAAAAATTCTAAGTAAGTTCATACACACAAAAATACATTAGGTACACAATCGCAGCAATAGTAGGAAGGATCACATTTTACTACCGCGAGTGTGGACAGTAAATGGCGAGAGAACAATTATTTTTGCGGGAGTGCAACAATGTAATAAGCTACCTGTAGAAGTAAAGAATGCAAACTAAACGTTCGGTTTTTTTTTTTTATCACTTTCTAAGTGATCAAACACTACTCCATTAAACAGACTTGCCCTACTACTGCATTGCTTTATTGTGGCACCAGGATCGCATTCCTTATCTACGGTAATTATTTCTTTAGCGGGTGGATCGAAAAGTTTTAAGTTTTGTGTTAGTTAATAATGTTATTTGCGTACGAAAAGAAATGGTATTACAACTTAGATGATTTAATATAAATTCAAACAATAGCTGCTTAGTTTGTGTGTCCAAGTTATATTTTAAGTTTAAAAACGTTCTCAAGTAAGTGAAATCTTTGTAATTTCTTATCGAGAAATAATTTCTTTAACCATAAACACCATACCACCAATAAAGAATCAATTATCCTTTCGCACTGAACTAATGCGAGTTTATCTTCACCATGTAGGTCAGTTTTGATGTTGTGGTATATGATAATGAAACTCTTTAGTAACGTTAACTTTCTTACCCCAAATAGAATGTAATTTTGCAATATCCGTACGTACATGGATCTAATATCTAATAGATCCTTACCTATAATAACTGGTTCTGTAATTGAGTTAACAGGCACAACATGAAACAAAAAGGACACCGACGCGCGACGTGTTGAATTTCACGACGGCTCAGTATTCTGCGATTCATAAATAACGTTTTCTTTACACAGGTATACCTGTAAGGTAAACTAAATCACAGCGCATAGTGCCCTGGAATTTTTGACAAAGCCAAAAGCTACAAACTAACTACCAGATTATCTATTAAAAAGAAAAGGAACGAGCTCACCGGATGATGTGGTTGTCCATACACGTAGCAGGTGAGACGGTTCGTATCACGACTCTTCGGTGCTGGTGCTCGATTCGAATTCTTCACTTCGGTCAAAGGTTCGTACTGCCACTTGCTTCAATCACTTGATTTTTGGACTGTTGTGCTTTAACGATGACATGTGCTATTGAAGCGATTGTCATTATCAGGATCAAACCGTATCGTATCAGTCGCGCAGTTGCGGTGAAATTTGACGTTTGCGGTTAAGTGGTTGCCGTAAGTCGTGATAGCAAAAACTCGATATTTTGAATAGATTAGACGTTGGCTCACACTTCACTGTCGTCATTATTTTCTTCAGGTTTTTGCCCTTCGAATCCCAATTCTGATATCGGGATAGTCCCTCATCAGCGATATTACACTTGCACTTTTGTAAGTAGGCGTGGATTGTCGGGCGAAGAAAATAGAGATACTAGTTACAGCACAATCACTTTATTTCACTCACAATTTCTTATAAAATAATCACCATGAAATAACCTGAAGGCAGAGGTCCGACATATTAAATGAAAGTATGAGATATAGCAGTCACCAACTCTTTTATTCCGACAGCTTGTTAATTAATTAAATAGATCGCGATAATAGCTCTAGGCGCTACAGCAGGCGCACCGGGCCGAGCCTGCTACAAGAATGATCCCCCTCTTCTCTGAAGGCGAACGTCCAGCTTTGCACAGCGTAACTCGGCCCGCTGTACCTACTGCTAACGGTGACGCCGACATATTTTATAAGTAATAATATAAAGTAAATAAAAGAGATTTTTTTATTTTTATTTTTCAAACCATTATTTTATGTAGCAGGACAGGAGGATGATGCTGTTATAACTATCTGTTTTTTTATAATACCTTTTTTTTCAGCTTGGTTTAATCCGACCACCGTAATTAGTAGAAAATACAGTTCCCTTTTGCCTGCAGACGTATGTTAGCAGTTTTATGAATCATCAATTAGACGGCAACGTATATGTGTTTAGGAATACGAGTTTGAATAAAGACAAAACTCAGCATTAAGTATACCTAGTTTTCGCCGAAAATACCAGCGATGAAACTCTTCCACTACATTATGCCAAAGGAACCTTAGTACTTCATATACACCAGGTTTATCTGGCTAAACAAACAGATGTAGAAGGAACCTATAGACACCTACCTACCTACCATTTTTATTGGCCAGGAGAAGACACCCAGACGTCCATAAAAAGTCAGGTACGTAGTACTGCAACGCGCGTTTGTAACTCGGATGTATAAACGTGGACGAAGCAAAAGGAGTAGGTATGTAAGAATCGTAGCCGGTGATTCCTTCCCCCACGGGATATGTGTGTGATTTTAAGTAAATTTGTATAAATAAGCCATTCTATTACTAAATAATAAACAATAAGTCTATGCCCAAACTACTTTTAGATTATTTTAGGTTACAATCTTCTACCTTCCATATCTTTTCTCTCCCATCTTCTCTAACCTACTCACCATTTGTTGTCGTTCTTTGAGTATTCATAGGTTTCCATAATATACGCAATCCCTATCAATGGGTCCCAAATTACATGCAAGCTCGCCATTCTCCTTTTAAAAATATATTTTAGAATTAGTATGTACGAGTACCATGGTTAGTAAAATGCACTACATAGCTCTTTTGCCCCGTGGCCAAAATTGGAACTAACGCTGCCATCTTGTTTTGAAAAATACAATATAAGTGACAATATCAGGAATGTTTACCAACAACGCCACCCTGGCGACAGAAGATCCTCTTTGTTGTAGGCGTTGTAGTAGCACTTTATTGTAGAGCCACAATGATCGCATGGCGATCTTGACAGATATCTAGGTGTATATATGTTCTGTGCAGAAATCGTGACACCTTCTGGCATCCAACATCCGAAATTGACTCGCCATAATATTCTTTCACAAAAAGTAAACCTATTCTTTTCGTCGCCACCAAAAATATACCTATGCAGTGCATTGGCATAAATCAATCTTATAGAGTCATTCGAACTCTTCGATCAAGATGCTTCATCGAAGTTCGAACTAAATCAATGGCACAGAAGTTAGCGCATAGAATTTATGGTCCCAGTCCCGGACCCGGTAGTGTACCAATTTTTGTGCTCCATGACTGTCTTGGAACTAAAAAGAATTGGGAAATCGTTTGTAAAAAGCTAACTTGTGCTTATAAGTCACCTGTGATAGCAGTGGATGCTCGCAACCATGGGGACAGCCCATATTGTGAACCCCACGACTACACGTCATTAGCTGCCGATGTCTCGCAATTATACTCTTATTTTGCAATTGAAAAAAGCATTATTATTGGCCACAGCATGGGAGGCAGGACGGGAATGATTTTGGCTCTGAATAAGGTTCGCGAATTCATATATCTTTATATATTACGTTTTTTCTTAGTATTTTTTCTTTTATGAGAGGAGGCCTTTGCCCCGTAGTAAAACATTGACTAATTAAGTAATACGAGCGCTAACGTAGAAGTCAGCTTGGTCGCATTCTCCAAGCGTTTCAAACGTAGACAGCGCGCATTTCCCCGCTAAAACCCTCACGCTTATCAATTGTTTGGAGTCATAGCTTTACATAATGTAGACTAGAGAGTGTTGATGCAAGCAAATGCTAAGATTCCGAGAAGATGAATAATGATAGAGACTATTGATGCTCGTCGCCATCATTATTCAACAGAAAGACGTCCTCAGCTGGACATAGGCCTCCGCCAGGCACTTCACCGGTCATCGGCTCACCTTGTGTCACCCTTGTGTTAAGCACACAGCTTCATAATTCTGTGCCTGTTTTTTTCTGCAGCCGTCCAGAGTAGCAGGTTTGGTCGTCGTTGATATATCGCCTGTATCAACATCAAGATATTTAACAGACTCCTTTCCGAAAATAATAGATGTACTGATGGCTGTCAACTTTAAAGGGCTGGATTTAAAAAAAGCAAAGGACGCAGCTAAAGCTAAAATTGTGGAACACCAATTATTCCAAAATGATGAGGAAATACAAGCCTTATTATTGAATATTGGACATTTGCCTGACAATTCATTTGGATGGAAATTCAATCTCGATACCTTGCAGAAACAATTTAACAACATCGTTGCATTCCCAGATATGCCTTGCAGAACGTATTCAGGCCCCACGCTATTCGTCGCCGGCAAGCTGTCATATTGTATCCCGTAAGATTTTTGTAACGATCATTTCATATAGTATGTACTTACAAATACTTTGAGTATAATATGTTTACTGGTTCTAACTGCATACAAAATTGGACTGACAATAGCGGTCCCACACCAAAGATTCATTATTACCTACAGGCGGTTCATTTATTAACCCATTATAAGTTGAACAAATTCTCTGTGCACAAATATCCGATTTGTGAAAACTTTCTCAACTATCAAAAATTATACTTCACGTTTTGTCCCATTTTGCCTTCCTCTACTTGAAAACTCATAAAAAGAAACCTTCATCTTCTTCTTCGTTCAATGCTAAAGATCGCGACCATATAAGACGCGTCTCCAAGTTATGCAATCTTCTGCAATGAGGACCGCTCGTGAAACGCTGCCGTCAACCGCCTTCTTGATCGCATCTGACCATCTTGTGGGTCCTCTGCCTTAGTCGTAATTTGGTAATCCGTCGAATGCCACGGTTCTTCAAAATTTTCCTATTAAGGACGCGTTTGCAAAATTGATAGGTATGGAATCGAACTACTACATTGCCACGGGTCACACACACAAGTGTACGCATGGCTAGCTGCGGGAGTTGTAGTCAAATTAACTTATTTTGATACGTTTAGGATATTAAGGTCTATATCCATTTGTTCGGTGAAATAAAAAACACGTTAAGCGTCTTTACCCAAAGGACATTTATTTTGCACTAAACTTACACTTTCAATATTTGAATGAGTGGACTGTATGAACGTTGTTTGCATGTATGTATGTGTGTGCAAGAAGACTATTTATACTTATTATGAATCTTAATCCTTTTAGACAGATACTTTGAATACTTTTTGATAGAATTGAAAATTAATACTTATTAAACTCATTTTTTTTTAACATTATAATTTTACTAAAGTACCTACCTTCTTCAGTGACTGCTAGGCACTGGAAGCCCTCTACAAGTAGAAAGATGTGGGCTACGATTTTTGGGCTGGTTTTGTTTGTTATGATGAGACCTTACCTCCGGACTTGATGGACTGACCTGATGGTGTAGGTACCTTTGTGACTGCTACTGGAACTCCTCGACAAGTAGAACTAGGTGTGCCGAGTTTTATTTCGTTTTGTTAGTTTTGATGAGACCTTACCTTACCTCCAGACTTGATGGAGTGACCTGAAGGTGTACCTTTGTGACTGCTACTGGAACCCCTCGACATGTAGAACTAGGTGTGCCAAGTTTGAGCTCGTTTTGTAAGTTATGATGAGACCTTACCTCCGGACTTGATGGGCTGACCTGAAGGTGTACCTTTGTTAATGCTACTGGAACTCCTGGACAAGTAGAACTAGGTGTGCCGAATTTAAGCTCGTTTTGTTAGTCATGATGAGACCTTACCTCCGGACTTGATGGAGGACCTGAAGGTACATCTTTTTGACTGCTAGTGGAACTCCTCGACATGTAGAGCAGAGTGTGCCGAGTTTGGGCTGTTTTTGTTAGTTATTATGAGACCTTACCTCCTGACTTGATGGAGTGACCTGAAGGTGTACTTCGGTGACTGCTACTGGAATTTCTCGAAAAGTAAAACTATGTGTACCGAGTTTGAGCTCGTTTTTTTTAGTTATGATGAGACCTTACCTCCAGACTTGATGGAGTGATCTGTTTACCTCGGGACCCAATCTCGGGACACCTAGCTCTGTTCGTCTATTAGTTCCAGGACAGCCTTTGAAGTACACCTTCAGGTCACTCCATGAATTACGAAACATAATATGAATTTATAATCCCTACTTTTAGCATAAATGAGAAACTGAAACTTGTTTCAGTTGCCCGTAGTCCGTACAGAATGCGTGAAGTATCAAGTTTGGTATGTCAAATATATAGTATCCGTACAGCGATCTTTTTCAGCAGCTGCTTATAAGTGACACAGTGTCCAGTTGTCCACTCACGACAGCGGCCGAGCGCAAACAAATATTTCATTAAATTTTTTTGTGAAATAAATCAAGACAAGTGATCAGTAAAATAACCCTTAATTCAATCCATTCAGATTGGTGCGTTAAAGCTAAATATGTGATAAAAAAGAATCGGTTTTTGCTTTTTTCTGAGACTATTTCTAACATTTTGATAGTTTTTTTTTCATTATTTTGATTTGAACATGTCTGCTTACATAAAATATTTTAAAATAAATCAATTTATATTATTAAATAGACGAAAAATGTACCAAAACTCGACACGATATCGTCAATTTTGTGTGAATAGGCAACGAAAATTCTTTTTTACGATTGTAAAAACCATAATTTTCGAATAAAAAGTTAAGATTTTTGAAGATGAAGGAGTAATTTATCCGATGTAATTGTTGGTTACAATTAGTTTGGTTTTATTTAACCGCAAAATGAACCGAAAAACAGCTTATTTTTTGGCAGATTTGCAAACGCGCCCTTAACCGCCAAACATAATGTAAATGTGTTTCATTTACGAAAGGCCTACTGTCCTATCATAACAATATGTGAAGTAATCAAAATAAGATAAAATGGGGGAAAATACTTCCACCCCATAGAGAGTGGTGTACTCATTTGAGTCCAGCGGCCTGTTACGTTGGCAAAGGACACCATTTACCGTCAATACATTTTGCACTAAATGTGACAGTGCCGACCAAGAAAAGGTTATATTCCGAAAGAATAAGTTTTTCTCTTTATTTTTAACTAAACTTGTAGGGTCATTCACCTTTAAGTAATATGAGTTCCTTGAGTACTTGTTTGATACTAGCTTAGCTGTTGCGTAATGAATTTAATTGATTTCTATTCAGGCAAGCTTCTTCTACTGCGTCTTCCGTCTAGCGAGGTAATTCCGTAACACACAAACAGTAGCAATGGCTTTTATTTTGACAGTTTTACAACATTTATTGCGTTATTTACGTTCTTGACATTTTTCGCACCTATGAAGCAATGGATTAGCAATATCGATTGTGATTGAAAGTGTGTAACACAATTAGGGGGCTGGCTTGAAACATATAGGTAACAACAGCTTGGAGATGCAATTTGGCCTATTTCTAGGTACCAGTCTATGACAACTTCTATCAGGGCCGCCGTCGATATAGTATGCTTCCCGTACAAACTTTGTTACCGCTAAGTTAGAATGCTCTTATTGCTATCAATTTAGAATGTAGGCAATTTTATTGTTCCTGTTTTCGTAAATTACTAACGAAAAATACAAATTATAGCTTTTAAAACTTAGTGACTCCACTCGATTGTTTGCCGATTTGCGGTACTCAGTTGAGTACGGTGGCGCCAAATAGTTTAATTTTTGATCAGTTAACTTATCAAGATAGACGAAGTAGAATAATACTTAATATGTTATGTCACATAATTTATAGCAACAGTACCACAAAATAAACATGCAAACATTTGGATTTTCTTCCGTTTAAGTATCTAGTTTGTATTTATAAAGTCTTGTATAGATAAAAAAATACGATGTGGGTCTGGTTTCATTGGAAAAGTTGTTCAGTGTGACGGGTAGAATCAAACTTAACAGTATGTTATTACTAAACGTCGGATTTGTTTCAGAACTGATGACTTAGCGGGGATCCATAAATTCTTCCCTTCAGCAAGGTTGGTCTACATCGATGGTGTTGGACATAACGTACACATTGAGGACCCAAATGGTTTTGTCTCCGCAGTTGTCAATTCTTTTGACTATAACGCCGTGTTAAATTCATTGCATTAATAGTTATAATCTGCATGTTTGTTAAGTGATTGGCGTTTTAATTTTTATTTATTTAGAAAAATGTGTTTTTAAAAACACAGAGCACCGGCGACGGCTAGAGACGGCAATTCTAAAAACATTGTAGCGCCCATGAAGAGCGTTGCGCAGGACTATAAATTATATTCTGTGGTTGAGCGCCTAACTTCTGTCTCGGACCGCCATTCATAGCAGCAGTTTCTTTACGCCATTTGGTTCCACTAACCGAGCGTGTCCTCCACCAAAAGTGTTGCCAATCACTCGCACTAGTGAATAAGCGGTGACACGTTTGTATGAAAAGTGTTCACGATGCCGCCTCTAGCAGCAGCCGCCGCGGCGCCTCCGTGCTCTGTGGTCAACAATATAACAGCAACTGTAATAAAACACTGGAGCGACTGAAGTTGATCTTCTTTACTATATTTTTTACATTTTATTACCCCAATTATTTACATTTCGCAGCTTCGTTGGTCTCGTGGTCGCAAGTTGTGCGACAGCTGAGCGTAGGGTCCTGGGTTCGATTCCTGGGGTCGGGCAAAATGTTGTCTATTGGGGTTTTCCAATACGAATTCGTCAGAAGCAGCCCGGACTGTGGCACCGGTCCCACCGCCGATAAGGACACACTAGCTATCAACGATTTTCTCGCTCAAGAAACGTACAAAAGATACTCGTCCCGTCCCGTAAACGTAAAAGAGATACATATATTATTAGATTATCGCTGACTGTTCACACCGCGGCGAGAACTCGTTTGTCTCAGTCACAAGAGCTAGCTCAAAGAAAGTACTCGCTCAGCGACGCTCGCTTAGCGGGCAGAATTAATTCCCATCTGCTGATAGCCTTTGGAAACCATAGTTTGGAAAGCATGCATGCATGCATAATCAGCCTATTATGTTCCCACTGCTTGGACACAGGCCTCCTCTCTGTGAGAGGGAGTGGGCCGTAATACACCACGCGGGCCCAGGCGGGTTGGTAGATGTCACATGTCCTCGAATTTTTGGTTCTAAGACATGCCGGTTTCCTCACGATGTTTTCCTTCACCGTTTTGAGAGCAGTGGTGATGAAATCATTTACACAAAGTAAAGCGCCTGGCTGGGTTCGAACCTACGACCTGCAACTCGTAAGTCGCGGCCGTTACCACTGGGCCACCACTGCTCGTAACAAATAAAGTGTTCGTAACAAATATAGAATATTTGTTTCGTCAGTTATATTATAGTAGATTATGCACCGAGGGGCTAAAGTTGTGTCTTATGTCACGGGCGTCATATTTAATCTCGAGCGCAATGAAGGATTCGGGATTTAACTCACGAGCGAAGCGAGGGAGTTAATACAAGAATCCTGAATGCAGCGAGGGATTCAAGCTAGCCCAAGGCAAATACACCTTTAGCCCAGAGGAGGATACTCTACTTTTTACACCTACTGTGAGAAAATAATAGCCATAGTACGAAAAACAAAGTATTTATTAAATAAACAAACAGTAAGAATAACATATTTGGAACTAGTTAGTTATATGCACTTACATATTAATTGAAGTTAATCGTAACATTTGAGACATTAGTCCAGTTGTGCAAAGATAAAGTTAAGTTTTCATTTGGTACGTTTATAGATGTTGATGTGGAATTTATTTGAGTATTGCTCGTCAATGCTTCAGAATCTTGTATTTGCAGAGGAGCATTTTGGGTGGTGAAAGTTGGTGAAGGTGGTGCATGAGGCTCAGGGAAAGATGGAATTTGATGGTGTGATGTTGAAGGTTGTGGTGAAAAAGAATCAGATGACGTTTTTAATGTGATGCTGTTACCAATTTGACAGCTTATTTTACTTTTGTTTTGTACAGAATTTTCAATGTAGCCCTCCGCTACTGTATCCGATTTCCAGCCACCATGGCGTTTTATTTGGGTTATATCTGCTACCGCATCCGCCAACAGTGTAGCCGACGTTCGACGAAAACAATGACCTGTATAGAGCTCGATATTTGGTAATCCTAAGTAATTGGCAATTTCCTTTGGCATGGCACTTATTTTGTTCTTCCCAATCACTTGACGGGTGCATTTTCCACTACTGAACGCTACAAAAAATCGGTTAGTGTTTATGTTAGGAGGCCGCAGAGCTTGATACTTTTCCACAACCTTTACATATGCTCCGCGGATGACAAATGACCTTTCCCTTTTGGTTTAGTGTCTGGCAACTTAATCAATAACAACTCTTCTGAGTGTTTTTCTATATCTTGGACCTTCATGTTTACCATTTCTTGACAACGACAAGCCCCATTCACTCCGATAATTAAAGCCACCTGTAACAAAAATAAAAATAAATTTCACTAACAACATACGTAAATTCAGTAAGTATACTTAAGCGTTCTTGTTGCTATTTGCTACCATGTTGTATTTTATTGCGTTATAAATAAAATGATGTACTTACTTTTACGGCAAGATAACTATGATCAGGAGCTTCATTTAAAAAGTTTCAACATTCATAGGTTTGAAAACTTTCGATTTCTTTGATTGGTGACCTTCCGATTTCCTCTTTAGAAATGCTAATAGCTTAGCGTATGTCTTGATATCTATATTGTGTTTCATGCTTATTGTTGACCTAAGCATTGAATAGGTACACCATAGGCTACTTGACTTCTGAGTACAAGATAAATGCTGAAAATACACTAATAGAACAGGTTCCGAAATGGACTTGACGCCTTTCGTACTTTTCCATTTTTGGAAATTGTCGTAGGCTTATAAATAAGTTTCCTTTGACTTTTCCGGCAGTAAATCATGGGAAATATTATTAGCTTCGGTTGTAATGAATTCAGGAGTACAATCACTTTCATCACTCGACATTTTATAATACTTTGTTGATAAACTTAAAGTTTAAATGCCAAAAGTTCGCGCCTTTATTGAGCCTACCAATAAGTAGCCAAGACACGATCAATTCGATTTTCAAACAAAAAAAGTCTCTTCTACCGTTTTGTCGTGTGCGTCTATGGATATCACTCTCATGGAAGTGGCGTTTGTGTAAACTAAGCTTTATACAGGGCTGGTAAAATAGTTTTGGATGATTGGCTGTATGCATTTTGAATTTAGAACTTCATTGGAGACGCTCGTGAAAATAGAGTATTTTTTATAAAATGTGATAAATCGAATGTAGTCTAGATAGGTTTTATTATTTATTTATTTATTCACAAAATCCACAGCAATCTTAGCGCAGTTTACTTTAAAAAAATTAACTAATGTTACAGCCAATTATGTAAGTAATGCAAGTTTTAATGTTATTCCATTCCTTTTAAAAAATGGTTCGTAGTTATCTAGTTATTCTTACAATATTATGTCTTCGAAAACATGGCAACGATATGAAGAAGCAGTCGTTATGATTTTGTAGGAAATCGAGAATAGCTTTCCTCTTTCTGGCACTAAAGAGTGTTTGTTAGTACTATACTGCCAATTTAGCTGAGCATGTGAGATTCTAAATTCAAATCACATTATTGACCAGCGGGTCATAATGAAATCCAACATTACAAAACTAACACTGTAATAGTAGATTATGCACCGAGGGGCTAAAGTTGTGTCTTATGTCACGGGCGTCATATTGAATCTCGAGCGCAATGAAGGATTCGGGATTTAACTCACGAGCGAAGCGAGGGAGTTAATACAACAATCCTGAATGCAGCGAGGGATTCAAGCTAGCCCAAGGCAAATACACCTTTAGCCCAGAGGAGGATACTCTACTTTTTACACCTACTGTGAGAAAATAATAGCCATAGTACGAAAAACAAAGTATTTATTAAATAAACAAACAGTAAGAATAACATATTTGGAACTAGTTAGTTATATGCAAAATGGTTTTGGATGATTGGCTGTATGCATTTTGAATTTAGAACGTCATTGGAGACGCTCGTGAAAATAGAGTATTTTTTTATAAAATGTGATAAATCGAATGTAGTCTAGATAGATTTTATTATTTATTTATTTATTCACAAAATCCACAGCAATCTTAGCGCAGTTTACTTAAAAAAAATTAACTAATGTTACAGCCAATTATGTAAGTAATGCAAGTTTTAATGTTATTCCATTCCTTTTAAAAAATGGTTCGTAGTTATCTAGTTATTCTTACAATATTATGTCTTCGAAAACATGGCAACGATATGAAGAAGCAGTCGTTATGATTTTGTAGGAAATCGAAAATAGCTTTCCTCTTTCTGGCACTAAAGAGTGTTTGTTAGTACTATACTGCCAATTTAGCTGAGCATGTGAGATTCCAAATTCCAATCACATTATTGACCAGCGGGTCATAATGAAATCCAGTACAACATTATTGACCGGCTGTGCATCCGGCCACTAATGACTCACTTTAGGTTAAGGTTGTTTGACATATAATTTGACATTTACGAGCAGGTGGTGTGAAAACAAATTAACACTGTACAACATTATTGACCGGCTGTGCCTCCGGCCACTAATGACTCACTTTAGGTTAAGGTTGCTTGACATATAATTTGACATTTTCGAGCAGGTGGTGTGAAAAACAATGAATATATTTCATTCTGACGACACGGTCATTCTCTTTCATGGAAAATCCTGGGAATCGGTGAAAAATGAAGAAAAATGAAAAATCACAACACAAAATGCTTCCTTTTAGTCTTATTTCTATTTATATTTTGTATTTAAAACTAGTTATTAATGTAGACTTTAAGGAAAAGTAATGCACTGTTTTCTTTTGACAAATAAACACTACCTAATCTAATCTAATTATCATTATATTATCTTATCTATATTATATTTTTAATTTAATTGAAAGGCAGGTTGTTTAGAAAAACTTTGGCTAACATAAAATAACCCATGTATTGTCACGAGACCACTAACGACACCACTGTACTGTATTGGCTGGCATCTTTGTGAGTCACCAAATCGTCACAAAAAAACTGGAGTAGCAGCCAGCTCCCTACCTCGATTGGCCGGACGTTCTGATGTACATAATCTAGTATTATTAAGTAATAAATAACATTCTAATTCACCTCAATCATAATATTTATAGTTGTGCGCCTAATCACAAATATATCATTATTTATCATTTATTTATTTATTTAGACAACAAATGAGGTCCATTGTGTTCAGCAATCTTACTTAGCCTAAGTTAGTACTTAATAACTAAAAAAGATTTTGTCCTATCTGCTAACGCAGACAAGCGGACTATCTGTCCGGGCGGCTATCGAGTGCAGAATGATGTTGGAACTGCCACGCAATCTGCGAAGTAACGAGGCAGATCTCTTGCGCCATACTGCATCAAAGCTGTCAGTGCGCGCGTAAGCAAACATAGCCGACGCACTGCAGAATCGTGGCAGTCGCAACAGTACCCTGAACGCATTGTTATTTTGGATACGCAGAGCATTGCAAGCCCGTTGGGTATATCTAAACCACAGTGCCCCCAAGTATTGTTGTTGTGCAATACGCCTTAAAAAGGGCTATTTTAACTGCGACCGTACATCGAAAGAACCTGCGGGCCAGCATGTTCGCCCGGACCGACAACGCTCTGCGCTCCCTCTCCAAATCTGAATCGTCTTTCAGGGAATCTGTTACCAGATGGCCCAAGTATTTAAATTTATACACCTTGTTTATGGGGTGACCTTTAAGTAACAGAGGCGGGACCGTAGATGGACATCTGGCACCAGACCTGAAGACAACATATTCTGTCTTTTTGGTGTTGTGTATCAACCCATGAGACTCCGCGTACGACTCACACACAGCCAGTAATTTGCGGAGAGCATTGATTGAGGGAGGTCAAAACAACCAGGCGTTTTCTATGAAAATTTTAGTGAAGTTAAAATAAATAAATCGCTGTCTAATAATGTTATTTTTCGACACGCGCGCAATAAACATTCGTACAACAGGTTTTAATATAAAGGTCGCGGGTTATAAGGGTCATTGCGAGTCTGTTTTTGTAGG
This sequence comes from Dasypolia templi, assembly GCA_963555695.1. NCBI lineage: Eukaryota > Metazoa > Arthropoda > Insecta > Lepidoptera > Noctuidae > Dasypolia > Dasypolia templi. Next base: position 16,501,992 of record OY743155.1, read on the forward strand.
CGATTTCGGTTTTTAATACAGTGTAGTATACCCAAAGTGATCCATGGTTTTATGATCCGTTTACTATTTGGAATTTTATTCATGATGTTAGATGTGGTTTGATGAGTCATTTATAATAGAAGTTAAGTTAGAAAGCTAGTAATTAATACATTTGGGTCAACACAAAATAGTAGATCAGATAAATTCTTCTCCTGAAGATCTTTCAGAGCTTGCTCGTAATTTAATGTAGTCGTAGTTTTGTTTGCCGTAAGTATTTTTTTTAATTTTGCGAGAGATAGGAATGTTGTATGATGGTCAGAGATAGTTGAGTGTAAAATAGCAATAGAGGCAGAGAACTTCTTTTTATTTATGTTTAAAATGAAGTGGTCAAGGCAGTTTTGTTCCCTGGTGGCAAGGGTATGTGTCTTGGCAGTATCCCGAAATGAGATAACGTAGAGTAGCTAACTTTATTCTTGCGATCATGGGATGTTTCAGTCTCTCTTGCCTTGATGTTGATGTTTATATCTCCAGCTATAATCGTGTTTTTATGTGACGATATCTTGTTAAGGTATGTGCTAAGAGAGTCAGTGAATCTATCTATGTTAGAATTGGAAGGTGAGCGGTATATACAATACACATCTCAACCCAGAATATCCAGACTATAAACTTTGTGCTTTATAGAACATTTTACATAAACAACCACTCCATCATTCTGGTTAAGTTGTCGATTGTCTTAAAAGAATGGTAATTGTTTGTTTGCGGAATAGGTTTATTTGATATCTAGTTCGAGATTAAGTGTAGACAAATTGATAACAAAATCGTCGAAGTTATGGTATATGCTTCTTATGTTTTGGGATAAGACTGTGAGGTCCTTTTTGTTTATTACAACGTGATCGTGGAGTTTTGAGTAATCGCAAGTTATAGAACGAGCAATTTCAATGTTGTCTAACTCAGATACAGTTTGTAGAATATTATCCATTAAAATAGAGTGCATCCAGAGCAAACAGTTTTTTCTAGAAAGTGTATATTTAAATATAGTTAGATAGTAGAATACTACTTACTGTACAAATTGTTGTAATGTGAGTTATGCATGAGGAGTATGTTTTTGTTGTGTAAGTTCTAGTGTTTGAGTAAACGAATGGGTGTATATTTTGTAGGTATGTGCTTTGAGGGAGTGTTATTGCGTGGATGGAACTTATTAGGTTTTGTACTGCGAGAGTATGTGTATTAATAACATTAACAAAAAAAATTAAAGGGCCGGGCAAACCATTGTAGGAAATTTGGCGAAACAATGCCAAATGCAGGTTAACAGGCACTTCTAGTATAAGCAGTAATATTACTAATTTAAAAGTAACATGAAAGTTAACTATAAAGTTACAATATAAGAGTCATTTTTGTAGAAAAAGTTTGTGTACCTGGTCTTCGCTTCTAATAACTATAGTTGGGGAATTTTCATCCTTCTTGGTGTAGACTTTGCCGTAGGCTGTCCAGCAAAACTTGTAGGTTCCAGACTTGGTTAGTTTACGTGCCAGGAAGTGGAGACGGGAGCCTTTGGCGGTCAGATGTTCTGATATAAATACTGGAGTGTCTTGAGTTTTGAAACCCATATGTTTACAGGACAATTTGTTTTTATGCTTCAAGTTAATTGCCTTTGTATTCATGATTTGTGTATCTTTCCCCTGTTTTTCAGTGAAGGTCGATAACATTTTTTTCATTTCCTCTTTAAATTCGTCCAGTTGTTGCCCAATAGAAACCTCCATGTACTCCCTACTCCTTTTAGCACGCTGAGCTACATAGTTTGGTGGTGTTTTCTCAATCCGCGTACTGCTAATTTCCGTATCCGATAACGATTTGTTCATCAGTGAGTGTTATGATCTTATGTGGAGTAAAACTCACGTACCTAATGCACGTGCAAACATAACGCAGGGGCGTATTTACCCTAGGGCCAAAAGGGCCATGGCCCGTGGCGGTAGGCTGCGAAGGGCGGAGTTAGCCGCACCTTGCGCTCAGCTTTGAGCGCCTTTCTTTTTGACTCTATATGCCTTAAGGGGACGACGAACATCGCACGTTATAGGAATTCGAGGCCGGATTCGGAATATTGCTACCTCTGTTTGAAAAAAAAAAGAAGGGAGTGAGGGACGCGGTGCGCAGCCGTGTGTGTGTAACTGTGTGAGTAGATAGATAGCTATTATGAGCTGTACTGTACTAACTGTACCTTCCATTCATTCGTAACGACTCTGAAGATATTTCTATCTATTAGTAATTAGGTATGTACATTATTTGCGTTATTTTTGTTGTCGACCTTGGGGAATCGTTTGTAAATCTACAGACTAGTAATGCGTTTTTTGGAAATTTCTTTATAATGCCGGTATCTCAACATAATTATAAGAATATTTCGACATGACATGCCTTGTAGAGAAAATCAAGAAAAGTACCTAGGTATATGCTGTTGGTGTTCTTGAATAAATTACATAAGGTACTACTTATGGTACTTTTACATCGTCATCGCGCGTGGTCTTAGGCACCGTCCTAATAGAACGCGATTGCGCGATCATCGCGCGAGTAAGCGATGCGACTATCGCGTGTACGCGCGATGGCAAAAACTGGTGTCCTAATTGATCATCGCGCGAATTAACGACGCGACGAAATGAAATGGCGGCCAGCCGGCCGGGCCGGCAAGGCGGAGGGGCGCGGGCGTGGTGTCCCGCAGCGTCGACGCGATTTTCGCGAATTTCAATTAGGACACCTATTCGAATTCAGTATGTTTGATCGCGCGTTCGTACGAGCTAAGTTCGCACGAATAGATTTACACACATTTTGATCGCGCGACAGCGTCGTGCGATTGTCAGTTAGGACACCTATTCGAGTTCAATATGTTTGATCGCGCGTTCGTACTAGTAAAATTCGCACGAACCTGCGATGATCGCGCATTCGCGTTCTATTAGGACGATGCCTTAGGGGGATACGGCCGTCGTTATACGTCGAGTAAATACAATTTATAGGGATATATATAATTTATTCCCTTGGTCTCCTCTTTAAAAAAATCAAGGCTTCTTCTGTCTTATTTATTACTTTTACTAAACTAAAAATTGTTACTAAATGTATAAATAATGAATACAAGTCAAATAATTAAAGTATCAAAAAAATAAAATTCCACTAATTTATACCTGTTTACGTGATACGAGTACATCAATAACACCGTCCTGAGCTAAGACAATAAAAATAAAGGATTTTGATTAAATATTTATTTTGTTATGTTCTTCATAAATATTGCTATTACCATTGTTATTGTTGATTCATCTATAAAAAAAAGAAACGTAATAAAGTCGGACAAACGTTACAGTACCAATAAATAGGTCCAGTGTCCTTGAGATTTTTTTTTCGCGCACTGGATCTTCAACGCACTGCTTAGCGCCGAGAGTTGAAAATCCAACAGTGTGCAGCACTCTGTTGTAATTCTCAATGCTCGGTTCAACACCGAGAGTTGAAAATGCAGTACGTGATAAAATCCCGCCTCGAGATATTTACGTCCGTGCGAAAATGGTCTAAAGAAACGCAACAAACAAAGCTCCATACGTAGGTTTATAGGTAGGTAAATACGAATTTATACTAAACTAGCTGACCCCGCAAACGTTGTTTTGCAATTTTTTTTTTTTTTTTTTTTTAAGTAGATGTTGGCCGATTCTCAGACCTACCCGATATGCACACAAAATTTCATCAAAATCGGTCAAGCCGTTTCGGAGGAGTATGGCAACGAAAACTGTGACACGAGAATTTTATATATTAGATATACTTAGGTACCTAGTAGTGTGAAACTCAAACCAAGAAATTTTACAGAAATATAACTTATACATCAGAATAACTCAAAGACTATAATTTATAAAGATTGTGTGATCTGTCTATACTAATATTATAAAGAGGAAAGATTTGAATGTTTGTTTGTATTAAATAGGCTACGAAACTACTGGACCAATTTGAAAAATTGTTTTACCGGTAGAAGCCGAAATTATGTCTGATGAACATAGGCTACTTTCGTTTTTCGAAATCCATGCGGACGAAGTCGCGGGCGTAGTGCTCGTACATAACAAAATGATAAGTATAAAGTAAGTCGGAAAAAATCCAGCCCTCTGAGAGCTATCTTGTCGTGCGCTGTCTAAGCCGTATGGTGTTGGTGTAGACGTAATACGAGTACACGATGATAATGTATCGTGGGATTGTTTGTCATAATAATTCTAAATAAAAGTACGCGACAGCATACATCATGTGGAAGCTATTATAGCCAAAATAGTGAGCCATAAATGAATTGTTTTTATGTTTTTACAAATCACATTTTAGAGTATTTAGTTAATTCTCATCAAAATTAATACCTTTATCGCTTTTATTATTATTCAAAAGTTACCACTATCCGAACGGAGGATACCGCGCGCAGAGCGTCTGTGATGTTTCACGGCCAATCCGCTGAACCGTGTTTCAAACCTGGGGAAAGTAGCCTATGTACTTATAGACTACTTTTCATCAACACTCTACATGGGCGAAGCTGCTGGTGGAAGCTAGTAAGAATAACGTTAGAAAAGTCCGTATTGTAATGTTACGTATCAACATTTTTATCAAATTTACTGCATTATTGTGAACTAAAACAATTTACTTCTTTTATTTTTGTAATATTTATTTTCTTAAATTGCAAAGTATTTCTCACATATAAATTAATGTTGACTTCGTAATTGAATTACACAAAGAAAATTTCAGTTGATGTATCAATGGTTAGGTTACTCGATACCAAATATAAGGCCAATCTAAATCCAAGTTCACAGCATTCATAAGTCAATAGTGTCAAAAATATTACAATACAATTATGCAAATAAATACGCACGCCCAGGACCATAAAGTAATCGTCTAACACTGACAACAAACACGGAAAACCCCGGCGCGCGGTGGGCAAAAAGTTGCGGTAAATCGGTAATGTGTGTGCTTGTGCGAGCGATACACATCTACTACCCTGAGCAGTACGACCACCCTTCCGCTATCGCATCGAAGGAGTGCTATCTTCCCCCCACCCCATTCGCGCAGGAGTCCCTCAGGGCTCTGTGATTTCTCCTCTAGCATTCACGCTATTCACCAGCGATAGGCCCAAGTGCAGTAAGGCGCAGTTGGCTCTGTTCGCAGACGACACGGCTATTTACTACACCGGCCGCGAACCAGACTCGATGTCTCGCATTCTCCAAACCCAAGTCAACAAGCTTGGCGCTTGGTTTAGAAAGTGGAGAATCGAAGTAAATCCCGACAAAAGTCAAGCGGTTCTATTCTCGAAGCCGCGTCATACCTCCTGCCCCCCTCGTCCGATCACCATGTTCGGCATATAAGCATAATGTTGAGGAAATATCCTTAAATTGCAAATGTTTTCGATATTACGTTTGTATGGACAATTCAGACGTGGCCCTGCTCTTAAGAAATAAAAAAAACCTAATTAACAAAAACTAAAACTGATTTGGTTGTAAGTTTGATTGGTACAGACGCGAGGCTATCGCTTACTGAGCATCAAATAATATAACTACTCTCTACCGCTGAGCATTCTATCATTGTATTTGAGAATGTTGGTTCACTTGTTATTGGCAACAGTATAAGCCCAAAACCGTTTTCTAGTGTTTTTATTTTTATTTTCTATACAGAAGCTGTTGGTGTACCTTTATAAAGAAATAAAATAAAATAAATCCTTGTCCCTCACGACACTCAGCGTCTCGCTTCTCTCTCTTAATAGGTGTTGTTACAAGGACGTAACCATTTCAGGGTTAATAGCTTCTTCCCAATATGCGACTAATTGGTGGGTGAGATAAGGAAGCGCAAAACTTCATATGACGTGTAACCGCAAATTATGCATGTTTATGCAAATCGGATACGATGTCTGAAGCAGAAGTTAGAGTGAGTGCCTGTAACTGGCGGATGATCTACAAGAATAATGTGTTCTATTAAAACAATTCGTTACGTCTCATGAATAAGTATAAACAAAAGGATGTGAAAGAAGCATTTCCATATACTGAAATAACATGAGTAATGCATATTTCTGTGCACTGCGGTGACAAATTGCAGTGCGGAACGTTCGTTTACCGTACTTAAAAGATTTACCGTACTTTTTCTATCTCCAGAGCGCTTAAATTGGATAGATAAATTATTGAACCGTCACAGCTCGGTAACCATCTAGTTTTGACCCCTAGTTTACAAGACTTAATTAATTTGCTGCCAACGACCTCTAGTACAACCCCTTTCAAGTAATAAGTCGATCTTTCCTGTCACTGTGTTAATATGACAGCATCATTGGAGAATATGTTAGCCAATCTGTCCATCGGAAAAATAAATTAATGGTGTTTGCATTCCATAACATCATTCTCAGCCCACATCAACACACTGCTGGATTTGTTTCTAATGAAAAAACGGTACAAGTACACTGTGATCGTTTGACGTACATCGTTTTAAGATATATTTAGGAACATTTCCTGACCTCACGAAGAGTCACATGAGTAGTCATACCATTATCTAAATCAGGTAATAAAAATAACGTTGACAATTTGAAGCCTTTTTCTATGTTAGGTGCATTTAGTAAAATATTTGAAAAGTTAATACTCAAGCAGTTGATAAGACATTTTAATTGTAAATAGCTTTATGCTTTTTATAATTATAGTTTAGCTTCCCTTATGATGAACAATTTGGCTTTACAAAAGGTCTAAGTCTAGACTACAGACGCGGGTGTCGCTCTGCTGAAACACATATTCAAAGCTTGGAAGAACTCGCAAAATGATACTTAAGTTTTCTATGATCTCTCCAAAGCCTTTGATTGCGTGCACCACGACACGCTTTTGCGTAAACTATGTCATTACGGTGTTCAAAACAAAACTCTTTAACTTAATAAATTCATATTTACATAATAGATATAAATGTATACATCTGTGGTGTAAAATCTTTAGGGCTTCAGTTAGGTGTACCTCATAACTCAATACTGGGCTCATGGCTCTGTTACGGATTGGCTTACCACAAATAACCTTGTTCTGAAGAAATATTCCTGCTCGATACACTTTCCCCGTAGAGACACTGTTGGAAAAATCTCGTTTAGTTCCCTACAGGTTCACTTTCGTTTAGTTGGTACAGCAAAATAGAAAAGAGTTAGTGTAAACTTTGTCATGTAAAATAAAAAATTAATAAAACTTAATTGCTTTTCTATCTAGGTACATACTTATCTAAAAGGAGAAACTTTCTGAGTGACTGACTGACTGACTGATTGACTGACATATCAACGCACAGCCGAGAATACTGCGTCTGGGAACGTGAAAGTTTGCACACCGGTACCTTCTGTAGGGGAAAAATATCTCGTTCAACAGTAAGAATAAAAAAAAATCGACCTTTAAAGAGGTGAAAGGGGAGATAATAAACTTGAAACTTTGCACGAATATTTAATCACGAATAATTAATCAATTTTTGTTTTTCTAAACTACCTAGGGTTGTTTTAGGTGTCAAAGTATGTATGAAAGAACTTTCATCAGTGGCAATTTGTTGGGGGCAAAGATTTTCAAGTCATCCATGAACAGAAGGTGAGAAATGACCTGACCACCTCTCTTCAACCGATAGCCTAGACCTGAATCTTCCAGCAGTGTGCTTAGAGGATTCAGAGCTAAGCAGAACCAAAGTGGACTACTAAACTGTCGGCCTGAAATATTCCCCGTTTAATCCAGACAGGCTCGTTATTCCCCTGGATTTGTTGACACCCCGGATAGCGAAGCACCGTCCTCCATTGTCCCATACAGGACCTAAGGAAGGTGCGTAGAGTTGCATCTATCTTGTACAACTCCAGCACCCTCATAAGCCATGTATGTGGCACCGAGTCGTAGGCCTTCTTATAATCTATCCAGCATGTCGACAGATCCTTGCGGGAGCGACGAACCTGTTGGCTAATGGCCATGTCGATGAGGAGTAGCTCCTTAGTACCTCGGGACCCGTTCCTACATCCATTTTGAGAGGCAGACATAATCGAGTTCTTGTCAATGTGTGTATTAATTTTCGTTCTCAAAATGGATGTAAGAAGTTTATAGATCGTCGACAAACACGTGATCGGTCTATAATTCTTGGGTTCCGTGGGACTACCTGACTTATGGAGCAGGTGGGTCACGCCTGTTGATAGAAACTGCGGTAGCGACCCAGACTCTAAGGCTGACTGGAACTGAGATGCCAGGCTAGTATGCGAACTAATTAGCCCTTTCAACCAAAAGTTGTGCAATCCATCCGGCCCTGGCGATTTCCAATTCGGTAACGGACGGACTGCTCTGGCAACGTCTGGTGGCGTAATTAGGACTGTTTCCATTTCTGGTATAGTTTCACACACTCGCTCGACATCCTGCATCCAGTCAGCCTCAGTGTGACAGACGGGTACTGACCAGATGCTGCGCCAGAATGCACTTGTGGCGGCATCATCCGGCACACGTCTGTCAAATTTTGTTCAGGTCGCTCCCAAGCTCTATATACCCACCTTTCATCGCTCTGGAACATACGATTCTGCGTGTATCGATCAACCCGCCGCTTATACCGCCGAATACTGCTCGCCTATGCACAAACTTTCTGCTTCAGGGAAGTCGATGCGCTCTGTGACACGGGACATGTATTCTCGAGGGCTTATTTCAGTCCCCGAAAATGCCCGCCTCACAAAGCGTATCACTCGTGGTCTTGTATTGCCCTCCCGGAAACAGTATAGTTTGCCTATGAGTACCCTGGCTCCATCGATACGACGCTCGATCCTGCATTGCCAGGCTGGTACGGATGGTTTTGGTAGAGCAGCTCCGTCACAGTTTGGAAACTTGACGTTAGCTAAACGACATGCCGCGCAATACAGGATCGAGTGTGTATCAACGAGATCCTCGCTGCTCTCGAACACATTCTTAAGTTGCGAGTCCAGGGCACACACCAGCGCCCTATTTTTTTTTTGTGGTAATCGCGGTCTAAGTTCGGTCGGAGTGGATCTACTCGTATACTCGCGAAACGCATCCTCCAGTGCGCTCCTCAATCGGTCGTTGCATTGGCTACTTACTGTGGTAACCCTATCATCTTCTTCTTCAACACCATGATTGGACCGCGGCAGATCAATGGTTGACGCTTGTACCGCGGTTTGTGCCGGAGTCGAGACGATAAGGTTGCTCAGAATCTCTGAGCGCAGCCTATCAAGTGCGGCATCGTCCAACCTATGATTGCGTTGGATGACCCGCACCTGATCCGACAGTCGTTGGGCCGAGACGCTGACGGTTGGTTCTAGTTCCTGAAAAAGAGACAGCATCCTACCACGGTACGCAGTGAGGTGAGTTCCCCACTCTGTAGACCCATAATATGCGCGCATGACGTTCTCGTTCATAGACTGAGTCCATCTCATGCGCTGCACACAACCACCGGCAGCGGGGACCTTGCTCGGGGCCGGATGGCCCCTAAGTCCCAAGCTCCTCGGTGGCCGGCCTCTCCCCTGCCGACGAACAGGTGTTGTCGACGTCGGCGGGGAAAAATACTCGTCGCTCGAGCTCGACGCAACTACCGCGGCCGGTATCGTCACAGCACTCACGTTGGGCCTGGATACCGGCGGCGGCGAGCCGGAGCTGAGCGAAGAGTCCGGAGGTGGTGGGCGTGCTTCACGTGCGGCTGATCTCGTCAACATTTGTTAATTTTCATACTTATTAATTATTTACATGTTCCGAGGTGACATGACAGATGTCACCTCCAATTCGGCAGTTTATGGCGTGAAATTCTGTTTTATTCTGGTTCATTATACTTTTTATGTTGTTTTTTGGACTTCAGGCTTGTAGGGGTACTCAGAAAATATAAAAACTGTGTCTAAAATGAATATAAGTAATTGAAAATAATTTTAACAAATTTCGTGACGTGTTGACGTTGGTGTTGCCAATTTTTTTTTTTGACACAGAAACACCAAAGAATATAACTACTCTCTAACACACACACACACACATTTTTTTTCATAACTATATTATTATTATTATTATGTTCATGTGTGTCAGCAGTTGTGTGTAAAGATGTGTCTGGTAAAGAGTGAATTTGTGTATAAGGTAAAGTAGGAAATTGTATTTCCCTATTATTAAGAAAATCAGCACATGACCACCAAAGAGTGGACAAGCTGATGCAAACTGCCTTTACCCCCCCAGATGTGAGATCAGCTGGGTTGCTCTTAAGCACATAGAGCCTCCACGTTAGGCCGGTCGCAGCATCTTGAATTTCACTCACTCTATTGCTGACGAATTGATCAAGCCGACTTGGCAATGAAGACAGCAATGCAAGCACGATCGTCCAGTCACAACAAAAGAAAAACTGATTAAACTCTAGAGTGAGTGATTTACGTACCTTCAGAAAAAGTAAAGCACCACACAACTCCAACCTTGGTATGGTTGTTGGCTTCATAGGGGCGACATTGTTTTTGGAAGCTAAAAGGCGAACGCAAATTGTTCAATCGACTGCTACCGTTCTTACATAAATACACGCGCAATAGGCGCGTTCTGAAGCGTCTGTGAAAGTGTGAAGTTCTATTAAATAAGAATTACTACCCAACGAGGAATGTGAACAAATTTTTCAAATATTTTAGTGAAGGTGAGAAGAACAGAAATTGGTCTAATGTTCGTGGGGTCTGACGTGCTACCCGATTTAAACAAAGGTATTATTTGACTAATCTTCATTAAGTCAGGAATTACACCACAGTCAATACATTTATTAAAATAATTGCCAATTCAGGCGCTACAGTGTTGATTATGCTTTTGCAACCTCTACGGAATTTCCCCATAGATCAGCAGATTTTTTAACACAAAATGTTATATATTATGTTAAACTTTCAAAACACTCAGTATTGAAAGTTTAACATAGTCGAAATTAAATACATAGTTACAAATGTCAAAATTTCCTTTTATAGGGACTGGGGGGTTAGCTAGCGACCTCGACAGTAGGTCACATTATTATTGCCTGAGCAACCGGCAGCAAGTTCGTCAAGCTCCCTTAGATGTCACTGCTTATGCTAGCGTCGGGGGTCAGGTTGCCTCCTTCCCTCAAATATGGCGAAGGCGGTACTGGCTGATCTTTGTGTTATGCTCGTGAATGCTGCTTGTGGAGGCAGGTTGTCTTGCGGACCATGGTTTATGTAATTGTTTTGAATAATGATCTGTTTATTTAATTTACGCGACTACAAAATCGTTTTGTTTTTTGTTTTATTTAACCGTGTTTATAATTGTCTTTTTATTATTTAACTACTACTTGAATCACTTTGAATCCATGAAATAAAATAGCTGATGGTTAAACAATTATTTCTGTAAGTAGGTTTGTACTAACACATTTACACGTCAATCATATTTTAAAAACTACATGAGGTGATGGATGGATGGCTAGATGTGATGGATGACTGTTTCATTTATGTTGTACTCATAAAACTCCGAATAAACATCGATATCGATAGAAAAAATATGGTACGGACTTCTCAACGCGGGCGTAGCTAGCAAGCGCGTCCCCCGCCAAAAGTAACAGACTTTATTGTTCAGAATATTCCCTAAGGTGGAAGGCATATACAAGTAGGGCACAAACATGTGACATCGAAGAAACACCAAAACTATCTGACGATACAAGCGGCGCCGAATTACAAAACCGCATCGGCATCAAAAAGTCGTGTCACCTCTCAGAATGCAGGATTTTTTTATATTATAAAGAACTGCCTACTCAGTTCAGTTCAGAAGAATGTGCATGTACCCAAAAGCACAGTGTTTTGCTTGCGTTACATTGCGCGCTGCCGTAAACAGCGATTTTCACACCAAAAATAAAAGTCATTTTCCAATAATATTTTTATGTACAGAATGCGTAGATAACAGCTATGTGATGTATATTTTGACACCCTGTATTTACGGAAACCCGACCAGATGCAACATCCGCCTGGTCGGAGGATCCCCCTCTCTGTGGAGGATAAGGAACTTTCCACCCTGTTCCTTAACCTCTAGGTGAACACACGTGTTTGCAAGGTTGCGCGCTTGCTTCGTATGCCAGCTGTCGCCGGCTTTAAATACAAACTGTTTGCTGTGTTTCTAACACTGACAAGTATCTGTTTGTCAAAACTGGTGACATCGAGTGACATCAAAAATTGTATGTAGTGTAGTGTGTTTAAAGAAAAAACCGCAAGCAAAGAGTATAAACCGCAAGATTCCCGCCTCAGAAACCAGTGACTAGATTCATAATATAACTAGGTATTTGGTAGCCTAACTTATGAAACAAAATATAGAATTGAGATGGTCATTCTATGTACAATTCGTAGAATCAGACCGCAACCGTGCATTGAGTTAAAAAATATATGCAGGGCAATTCCAGTAGTTCGTTCTCAATCAATGGTATCACATAAAATCCATGGCCCCAGGCCCACAGCCGGCGGCGAAGCAATAGTTGTGCTCCATGGCTTACTAGGGTCTAAAAGAAATTGGCAAAGCATGTGTGGGAAGATCGCAGCTCATACGAACAAACCTGTGATAGCAGTGGACGCTCGTAATCATGGGGACAGCCCTCATAGCGATGTCCACGACTACATTTCATTAGCTGCTGATATCTCTCAACTAATATCTAAACTTTCAATCAAAAAAAGTATTGTTATCGGCCACAGCATGGGAGGCAGGACAGGAATGACTTTAGCTTTGACAGAGGTTATACAATTTAATTTATCTTTAATTAAAATAACTGTTCCCTTTTCCCTTTTTCTTAAACATAAGAAGATACCTTTTCCATGTAATGGGACAGTAAAATTACGAACTGAAAAACTGAATAGTGTTAGTCGTAAGCTTATAAACAGCTTTGTTGTTTAGTGTTGTCTAACGTAGTCTACAAGTTGATCGTCTTCATTATGTGAGTGTCTGAAACACGTCGATATCTATACGTGGTTTCTATGGGCGTAAACTCGGTAGCGCTCATAATTGGCTAAGCTGCCTTCACGTATTACTGTAGTGTTTATCTCAGTTGGATAATGAATCAACTGGTCTGACGATTTAGCAACCTCTTGCTCTTGTGTCTTGTGTTTGCAAAGTGTTCCAGACACTTTATTCGGCTAATCAACTTATCAAACATTCTTGGGAAATTAGTATCTACCTACTACAGAAACTCAGAAACAATGTGAACATGACCTACTAGCGTTCCTCCAACGAGTGCACATCTAGTTTGACATCCGACAAACCAGCATTGTGCAATAAATCCTAGCAATATTATTATCAATATTAACAATCCATCATGCATGGCCTCATTATTCCTTAGTTATTTTTCTTTTTTGCAGCCGTCGAAAGTAGCAAGTTTGATAGTAGTAGATATATCGCCTATCGTCCCGACTACAGGGGGTAGATTAATTGACTTTTATCATAAGGTCATAAATGTAATGGTCAGTGTCGACTTTACTGGGCTGGATACATTAAATAAAGCAAAGGCTGCAGCTAAAAAGAAAATAGCGGAATCTCAATTATTTCCAGACGAAGAGTCCATGTATTTCATTTTAATGAATGTTGGGCAATTGCCTGATAACTCTTTCGGGTGGAAGTGCAATGTTAAATCCTTACAGAAGAATTTTACCCATATCGCCTCATTTCCAAGTATGACTGGAAAAACGTATGACGGGCCTACTCTATTCATCGGCGGCAAGCTATCAAACTTTATACCGTAAGATCAAATTAATTAAGTAAAGAAATATGGCATAGGCTACCAATAAAATATTTACCTAGTCACAAATATTTTTTATGAACACTGGTTTATTTCAGACGTGACGATCTATCAGGGATCCGGAAGCTCTTTCCTAAAGCAAATTTGGTATATGTTGAAGGTGCTGGACACAATGTACACTCTGAGAACGCCAATGACTTCTTCAACGCAGTCGTGCAATTTATATCATGAAACAATTACCACAATGAATCAAGTTTAATTATAATGAATAATGTGCGTGTCTTATGTAACCGTTTTTATTTATTTTGAGACCTATTGTAATTACTATTGAGAAGGATTTTACGAAAACAATTAGTAGTTTATTTTGCTTACATCAGTAAGCATTTTGCTTAGGATAAATAATATTAGAAATGTTCGAACAAATATGTTACTTCAAAGACAGCATAGTTAAATGAGAAAATCGAAGAAATCAGTAAAATCGATGGAAAAATAACTATACGCTTTAAAAGTTTTTGGAGGCGATTATTCATGTACCTACATCAGAACGTTCGGCCAATCGAGGTAGGGAGCTGGCTGCTACTCCAGTTTTTTGTGACAATTAGTTGACGCACAAAGATACCAGCCAAATAAATTGTGACAGTACAGTTCGAAAGTTAGAAGCATTTAAGTATGGCCGAACATCCTGATATCAGAATGTTCGGCCAACCTGAATCTCCTCTGAGGACCTTCGGGAAACTGTTACTGAATAAGGATTTAGTGACGCTTTGTTGACAAAAAACCACTAAGTGCTTTACTTTAACTCCACCGGTTAAAAGTAAAATGAACTTTAGTTCCCGGAATATCAGGACGTTCGGCCAACCTGATCTCCATAACTGAGGACCTGAGAGAAACCGTTAATGAATAAAGATTTCGTGACTGCACTGTAACGAATGAATGGGGTCGTCCCCCCATTCAATAGTCAATTGAAAAGTAGACATTACACCTCAAAACCTAAACATTGGAATTATCGATTGCTTCACAATGAAGAAGCCTCGAGAAACCGTTAATGAATACCTATGGATTTGGTGTGGATTCTGAATCGATTTTTTATTGCTTTAGTTTTTTTGTGTAACTGCTCTGCAGGTTTTTAGTGCAATGGTGTAACTATTTTTACTGATTTAAGATTACTTAATATTAATCTATGATTGAAATATGGTGACCATGAATTCTAACGAAACAAGTATTTATCGTGTACTCAATACGTCGGAATAAGGAGAAGTTGTAGATATTCCAACGAAGTAAGTATTTATCGAGTGGGTCTCAATACAACAAAACACGTCAAACATGTCTTGCAGCGTTGAGCTGATGCCTGCATATCAGTGTCCACTTGCGTAGTTTGTGTTATATTTTGGCTGAGTCTATTAAGGTCAAAAACTAAAAAAAAAAACATCCACAAAAGCGGTAGTTAGGTAGTCAGGTATATCCTAATTCGTACTTTTTAGAATCACAGTTAAATTGCGTCACCACGAGAGAAGATAGATCGATTTCACAGATTCGTTTGCATATTGATATGTGAGATTGACTTGAAACTTGTCAAATCGAATTGCCTTTGGTGGTGGCCCACAATATTATTATAATTCTGATAAACTAGATTACACATTTCACAATTAAATAACAGTTCCATAAAGAAATAACAGTGGGTATTAAACAATACCTACACGAAATTACCTTTTTATCTTGTATTTACAAGTCGACAACATTACGGTTTTCTTTCAGCCTTGGTTCTTCTATTCTATAGTACCCAAGGACGGAGAAGCACCTGACCTTAATGACGTCACACGGGGCAATACAAAAAATCGTTTTAATTTTGGTGTGTGGGTACATCGAAATAAAATACTCAGATACCTCAGAGCGCGCGCGTCTATGTAAGTGCACATCGAGTACGCTATTCTTATCAGTACTGAATTGTATTATTGTATAGCAGTACTACATATTTAATATTTTTCTTTCCGTGTTTTGTTCTAGGTCTGTGTAATAGTACTAGGTCATTTGCACGACGTGATGATCGTGTTTGCACTTCATTATTCTTTTTGTATGTAATTTCTGTGTGTATTTCTTTTGAAAGGATTTTTCTTATTAATAAACAGGTATTATATTGATAAGTTTTGGTGATGTTAAAGAGCTTAGTGTCATTATAGATTTTATTTGTGGATGTTAAGTAGGGATATTGAAAGAGGGCTTTAATAATTTTATTTTGGGCGATTTGAAGTTTGTTTTTGTTGTCGATCCCCATACCTCAATTAGATACTCAATGTGTGGCTTTACTAATGAATTGTACACAGTATATCGAATTTTTGATGGTAGACATCTAGCTATTCCACGTAACGCACCCGTAAGACTTGACAACTTGCCACGTTAAGTGACTGTCAAGTGTAAGACCCAAATATTTATCTGTGTTTACTTTATTAAATACATCTCCATTTATCGATAGAGGCTTGTGATTGTAATTTTTTTTGTTCTTAGCCGAGAAGATTATGTAGTTTGTTTTGGATGTATTAACTGTCAATAGGTTGTCCAAGAAGCCCCTTGTCCAAAATAACTAGGTCATCCTGTGCGTCTTGTGTGATTGCTTCAATGGAGTTACCGAAGTAAAACAGACAAGTGTCATCGGCATAGAATGTTATATGTCCTTTTAATCCTAATTCATGTACATTATTGATAAAGATAAGGAACAGAAGAGGACCCAATATCGATCCTTGAGGCACACCACATTCTATCAACTTGGAGCTACTGATGTTGTCTTCCATTTTAACGACTTGCAGTCGATTTTCTAAGTAAGACTCGAACATTCTGAAAAAGCTTCCTGTTATTTTTATAGACGTTAATTTTTGCAAGAGTACATTATGACTTACGGTATCGAAAGCCTTTTTTAAATCTATAAAGACTCCTAGAGCAATTTGCATTTGATAAATTCAAGTCCTAAGTTTCGTGACCAAATCAGTCGCAGCAGCTAGTGCATTGGACTTAGGTCTAAATCCATATTGCCGATCAAAACGAAAACCGAAAGAATCTAGATATTCCATAAGTCTAGAATGAATTAATTTCTCCAGTATTTTCGACATCACTGGCAATACCGAAATGGGTCTGTAATTACCCGGGTCTGATTTCGAGCCTGATTTAAAAATGGGATTTACTTTCGCGATTTTAAGTGTTTCTGGAAAGTTGCCTTCGAGTAAACATTTATTCATGCATTGCACAAGTTTGGCAGTATCAGTATCTTTATATGTTTAATGGCTTTGACGGTGATACCATCCACGCCAGCGCTGGTGTTTGATTTTAGATTATCAATAATTTTTGCGATTTCTTCTACGTTTGTTGGTGACATTTGTGAGAGACCTGGGGCGTTGGTGTGTAGTGAAGTAGTGTTAATGTTAGTATTGCGGTGTTTTAGAGCTATTTTGTTTGCCAGGAGAATACCTATACTGGCAAAGTAGGTATTGAAGTGTTCACAGATTTCTTTGTCTTCTGTGATGAGGCCTGAGGGGGTTTGTAATTTAGGAGGAATACAGATATCTTTAATTTTATTTTTAGACAGATTATTTATAAGTTTCCACATCTTCAACGGCTTACATTCCTCAAATGATGTATTTATTTTTAACAGTCTGCATATGCGACAATACTCTGTTTCTCTCACTTTTAAACTTCTCTTCAATCCAAGTTGTTCGGGTTAGTTTTGTGTTGTTGCCACAATATGTTCCTTGCGTTTATTTTACCAATAATATCCTTCGTGATCCATTCTGTTTTAGGTGGGTTCAGAATCTTAATTTTCGTAGTTTGATTCTTGCTGATTGCCAATTTTATTGCTTCTTCTAGCTTTCTAAAATCTTCTCCTACCGTGGCATAGTCAATATATTTTATAGTATTATACAGTTTTGAGAATGAAAGTGTTCTTATCCGTAGTTCTTTTGTTGGTTCTGGTTTGTACTGTTTGACCTCTAAGAAAATCTGTTTGTGGTCGGACATGCTTGATTCAATTATTACTAAATGAAAATCATGGCCCCGTAGGTTTGTAGAAACATGGTCCAAGATAGTACGTGTAATAGATGTTTCACGAGTGCAGTGCCTTGTATAAATTATGTTTAATAATGTATAGCCATTTTCCGAGAGTGTATCTTTATATTCGTTGGTGTTTCGATCAGAGCCAAGTAGATTAAAATTAAAATCTCCAAATAGTATTGTCCTTTTCTTATTTTGTAGTTCATTTGTTAAGGTTTCGAGGAATTTACTTGCATTAGTTCTTTCCGGTTTATAAATTCCACATATGTCCAAGGAAAATTTTTGGAGGTGAACCCACAGGAAGTGGTTATCTTCTTGCAATTTCTGGCTTATAAACTCGTGTTTCATGTTGCTTTTAATAAAAATTGATACACCACCTCCCCTGCTGTTAGTTCTAAAATTGTAATAATGTGTGTAATTTGGCAGTTGTAATCTCTGTCTCTGCGTCTGATTTAATCCATGTTTCAACCAGTATCACCACATGAACATCTTGTATTGATGTTAGTATACACCTCAGCTCGTCAATCTTCCCGGGTTTGACTAAAATTCGTATGTTTGAATAAAACACTTCAGGGAATTTGTTGTTGTACAAAGGCTATCGTATTTGTAGGTGATTTCGTATGTTATGTTTCTATTTCTACTTATTGGTTTGTCGATCATTTGCTGGCTTAGTTTTTTGACGATTTTTTATTATTTTTGGAGTGCGATTTATGTACTTTATTGTAAGATCTGTTTCACCATTATCTGTGCGTAGATGCAGCTCTTGCTTAAGATTTTGAATGTATCTACGTTGGTATGGAGTTTGATCTGAGAATATTTTGTATGGCTCAAGACTCAATGTTGCTTTATTTCGTAGAATTGTTGTTGCCATATCTGAAGATGGAAGAAACACCTTGATATGTCGGACTGCTTCGGGTTTATATTTACCAAGGCGCAAGGCAATAATCATAATTAAATAACGTTTTGAGTAATTTATTTTGTGCAGTTTGCAGTAGGTATAAATATGGGATTCTACTAGGTAGTCAATGTGAGGTTTAACTAGTGAGAAATAGATTAAATATCGAATTTGGCGAGGTAAACAGCGAACGACACCTCGAAGGGTACCCGTAAGTGATTGTAGTTTTGACTTTATTTTTTGAATGTGTGGCAGCCACGTCAATTTACTGTCTAAGATTAGTCCTAAGTATTTTTCTTGTTCTGCTTTATTTATCGTTTCATTGTTTATTTTTAATGGGGTATAATTGCCAATTTTTTTATTCTTAGCCGCGAATATCATATACTTTGTTTTTGCTACATTTATGGTAAGAAGATTTTGCTGAAACCACAGGTTAAGTAAATCTAAATCGCTTTGTGCTTCTAGAATAATTGTGTCAATGGAGTGACCAAATTAAAATAAGTCATCAGTGTCATCTGCATAAAGGGTGGTATAAAAGGGAACCTAACCGGTTCCCTTTTATACCAATTTGGTGGACACTATTTATGTAAAGAAGGAATAAGAGCGGAGCCAAAATTGAGCCTTGGGGCACACCATATATTATAGTTTTGAGATTACTCTGAGTGTCCCCAATCTTTACTACTTGGTAACGGTTTAACGGGTAGGACCTAAAGATGTCAAGGGCAGGGCTCTTTAGGCCGATTTCGCTGAGTTTATTTAATAGTAATTCGTGACAAACTTCACTTGCTCCGACTACTGTGTTATTTATGTTGGGGAAGAAGATTTTAAAAGGACGCATAATTATATAGAACTAGTTACTTTCATTCGCGGAAAATTACAAACCTTAACTCACACGAACTTTATAGTATGTCTGCCAACTTTCAAATATATGGTTAACAAAAATGTAATGTTCAACAGTAGATCCTTTAATAATTTAATATACGTGGATGTAGGGACACATAAATATGCGTAAATTCTGGATTCGAACTTAAATCTTCCGTACACCTACGAAACTTATAACCAAAGATATGGAAGTTTAAAGAATATGGGCTTGAATATTATTGTAAACGATTTATAGGACCTAATCCTTGATCTGAACATTGTGAAGGTGGATGACGCTTGTAAATAACTGCCAGAATCTGATAAAACATTGAATTTAACGGTGAATGATAAATGCAAAGAAAACGACTTTTTTCGTAAATGACAGAATACATGTGCTTCATCAAAATATTAATGGCTTACTACGCAAAGCAGATGAATTAATAGTAAATATAAATAATATAAACAATAACCGTAACGTAATTGATGTGGTGTGTATTTCAGAGCATAATATGATTTTATTTATTTTATTTTATTTTATTAATTTTAGGAGAACTTACAGCTAATACATTTTAATAACAAGTACAATGTGTAAACGATGGCCAATTACAAGCTTCCACTAACGACTAAAGTGCATATAATTAACAAATACGCGAAAACAGCGACGTAAGAGATACGCAAATTAATTATCTCACGCTTAAAAATACAATAATAAAGAGAAAAAAATAAGCTTATACATCAAAAAAACAATTGTTTAAACATTTCTTTACTTCCTTAACGCTACTGGCAAATAAATCTAAATCGACATCCTGACACACAATATTAAAAGTCCGACAAGCTCTTATCACATACGAGTTCTGTCTGTAGATAGTTCTGGTCTGCGGCACATGGAGAAGACGTGGTCTCCGAAGAAATGCACCTGGTACACGAAGCCCGATCTTGCCGACCAACTCAGGGACGTCAGCAGAACCGTTCATAGCGCTAAATAAGAAAGCAAGATCTGCAATTTTCCTTCGTTCGTGTAGAGGCAGAATATGATTTTTTTTACACCGACTTATATAATTCGGGAGATAGGTATTTGAGCGATATTGAGTGTACCTCAAAAATCGCCTTTGTATACTTTCAAGTCGATTAATGTATACATTATAATTTGGATTCCAAACCTGGGAAGCATATTCAAGGTGGCTACGGACAAAAGCACAATAAAGAATTTTCATTGTTTTAACATTTTTAAAATCTGAAGAGACCCTAAAAATAAAACCCAAGGCCCTCGAAGCCCGGTTGACTATATTATTAATATGTGCGTCAAACAGAAGCTTCGAATCAAAAGTAACACCAAGATCCCTGATGACACTCACTCTGGCTACCAAGGCATTCGAAAGCATATAATCAAATTTAACAGGGTTGGGCCTACGCGTAAATGTACATACATAGCATTTGGATACATTTAAATCCAACCTATTTCTAGCACAGTATTCGTGGAACCTATCAAGATCGTCCTGTAATAGGCGTGCATCCTCAACAGTTGACACTTGACCCAAAATCTTCATATCATCCGCATACAATAAGACTTTAGAGTTAAGGAAACAAGAGACAACGTCATTTATAAAAATATTAAATAAGAGAGGTCCCAACAAGGATCCTTGGGGAACTCCCGACGGAATGTACATCGCTCTCGACGTATATCCGTTGAGAACCACCGTCTGGCACCTATTCTCCACATATGACGAGAACCATCTAAACAAGTTACCCCTCACACCAACCAACAGGAGTTTACGCATAAGAAGCGCATGATCAATTCGATCAAAACACTTACTGTAGTCAGTGTATATAACGTCGACCTGAGACCGTTTGGACATGTGCTCTGTAAGAAAGTCACTACAGACCACGAGATTTGAGGTGGTCGAGCGACCCTTTAGAAAACCATGTTGATGTTCACAGAAACTTAATTTAAGTGAGGAAGAAAGTTGTCTATGCACAATTTTTTCCATTATTTTAGCGAACACACAAAGTTTGGAAATTGGTCTATAGTTGCCTATATTGGCTTTAGCTCCTTTTTTATGAATTGGCGTTATATACGCTGACTTCCAGATGATAGGTACTACCCCTAATTCAAATGACCTCTTAAATAATATTGTTAACGGAAGGGATAGGCATCTGGCACATTTTGATATAAAAATTGGCGAAATGTTATCAGGGCCCGCGGTTTTGTTAAGGTCCACTTGTGTAAGCAACTTTAACACTTCCTCCTCCCGTACATCAATAGAGCTTATGTCTGATACACAACCAGCAGCCAGACTCCCAGGTTCATCCATTTCCACAGTGTACAGATCGCCGTCACTTCGTTCTAGGAAATTAGAAAAGAAATAGTTTCCGAACATATCACAAATCTCCTCCCCAATGCCAGATGAAATTTGACCATAATTGAAAACAGACGGATAACAGTTGGTTTGTTGTTTAGATTTTACATAACGCCAGAAAGCCCTTGGATTTTTAGAAATGGCTGATTCAATATCTGCAATATATTTATCAAACATTTCCTTCTCCAGATCTTTAGCACGCTGACGTAATGTTACAAAAGAATGATGATCACATAGATTTCCGTACTTTTTAAATTTCGAGTGAAATTTCGACTTTTCCTTTACCATTTTAATCAGAGGGCTTTTAAACCAAGGAGGATACTTGCCCCGAGGTACAATAACTTTAGTAGGTATATACTTATTGTGCAGCAAGTTAATGGTGTCGTAAAAGAAATTGATAGCTTCTTCAAAAGTCCTACGGTTTAGCTCTAGTGGCCAGTCTCTAGCCAACATTTCCTCAATTATGGCGTCATAATTCGCAAGAGCAAACAAGTACTTAACTCTTGGCCGAGACTGCAGCTGATGCAGTTGAACGAAGTCAGCAGTGATACAGAGAGCCTTATGGTGTAAGTCCTCCTCCACTAAAGGATCCAGGCAGCAAGTGACAGTAACTTCGTTATTCGATAATACGAGGTCAAGAATCCTATCATTCATATTACGATGAAAATTGTACTGTAACAAATTGCAAGCGGTAAGAGTATCAAAAAAATGAGGTCTGGACAGGTCCGTGCAAATTACTGGGGCATAGATAATCACCATCATTCGCCGCGTGCCAATCAATATTCGGCTGATTGAAATCCCCAAGAATTTACCCCATTGTTAGCGAAGTTGTGTAGTTGAACCATTAAAGAGTTGCCAGACAGCTGATTACATATATAGACAACACAAAGATGCATTTTATAGGTTACCTTGGGTTTCGATTGGTGTAGGGTTAAGGTAACCCACAGATCCTCTGCGGACGAGCACCATTCATTGCGAACGTCAGCAACAAGTTCGCGACGCATGGCTATTAAGACCCCTCCTCCCATAGTTTGGTTAGTGCGAGAGTAATCTCGATCACGTCTCCATACAAAATATCTGTCGTCAAATAATTCACTATCAGAAATACCATCTATAAGCCACGTCTCTGTAAGACAAACGACATCAAACGAATTCATGCAAACATTTCTATAGAAAACAGAGGTTTTTGTCCGTAGTCCTCGAACGTTTTGGTAAAACAAGCTAATAGGTGCCATTATAAGTCCAATGTATCACTAGAATAATAATCGTAAAAATATAAGGCACAGCTATATTGTGTCCCAAAGAAAAACTGTAGTAAAATAAAGTCAGCGTAAATAACAAGTGTGATTGGTGTAGGCAAAATAAGGCGGTAATTGTATAAAATAAAACAGGTTTGTCCAAACATGCGTAACAACCTATGTTCTTGGTCAAGAAATAGTTGGCTTTGTAAGTGTAGTAAACATAAAAAACATTATTCAAGTGCAAGCAGATCCCGCTCTCATTAGTACATACGTAAAGTTTAAAATAGCAAAAATCAAGGCTTAATGAATCATATGAATAGGCGACACCGAGCGATAAGAGAACAAAAGGCCGGCGAGAATGGAATGCGTGCAAAAAACTATTATAAGCGTTTCTCAATCTTATACATAACGACTCGTCAATCAACAATAGCGTGTCAGCAGATCGACTTACCATATTACCTAAAAAACTTTATCAAGTCTTGCTCAGTCCGGATGCGGTGCTTCGGTGACGGGTGATTTTTACGAATAAAGATTTTGCAGCCGGTTACCCAAACATACTCGTATCCTTTTTCCTTTGCCAAAATCTTGGTTTTGTTTAGTAAGGCTTTGTTATCCAGCGTCAGGTGGTCATTGACGTAAATTTTATGGTCACCCTGAAGTCCCAAATCGATGGCGCTCAAGATCTTATGTTTCCTAGCTGCAGCAACAAAGTCGTTTTTTAAGTAACAATTGTGTACCGAGCAAATAATTGTTTTGTTATGGCTATCATTTCGCATGGGAATCCTTGCTATGTAATTTATCCGTTCCTTGGGCATAGGACAATTGATTATAACCCCAATTTTAGCAATGACGTCAAAGAAGTTCTCAGAGTTCGATTCCGGTACACCCTTGATCTCGATGTTATTCATCCTGGACCTCTGCTCATTGTCACGACACTGAAGTTCAAGACTCTTACAGCGCTCCTGCAGGGTGGTGATGTCGTCTTTGGTCTTCTTTAAACTATCAATTTCCTGTTCCAATCCCGAAACTTTACTTGCTAATTCTTTTACTGAGCTGTGTACATATTCAAGAGACTCCTTCATTCCAGCAATGGAGTTAGTGACTTCAGAGAATTCCCCTCTAATGGATTTCAGTTCAGCTAACTCCTTGTTGATAGGCTTTAAATCCTCCATCAACGCCGGTAGTGACTCCATCTGCACCGTCAATCTCTTCAGCTCCGACAGCACACTCTCCATATCTGTCGCCGTGGTTGTTGCGGAAACGACCCGGGGACTCGTAGCCAGAGCTTTGCAGGAATTACACCTCCATGTTAATTTCCGATCACCGAGCTTTCTCCATCCGGTTTCAGTGATACCAGCGCACGGAAAATCAAACTGACTCTGACAGGCAGTACATTTGACCCCGTCACTGACTTGACTGTCGCACCTCTTACACTTGAACATTGTATTATAATGTAATTCCGAGATTGGTTAGATATAAAATTAAACTTTAAGAAGCTTTGCCGATACGGACGGAGCGTAAGCTTATGCGTGCGCACGGTTCGCTGTCTACCGTCAACTGACATTCTATATATTATATTCTGATAGCAGATGATACTCAATTTCTCCAATTTCCTAATTATACTATGGCGGCAAATTTCTCAAGAGCAAATAGAAATGGTGGTTCATGTATCCTTGTACGGAAAAATCATAAATTCAAGGTTCTACATGTAGCAAAGCTTGTTAGTTCATTCAACCTCATAGAGTGTTCGGGCATTGAATTGTTAGAGCATGGGTTGATTATCATATCTATATATAGGCCTCCAAACAATAAAAGGGATTGTATTGAAATATTCTTTAACCGTTTAACGGCTTTGCTAAATTTGTTATTTGTGGTGATTTTAATATCGATCGCCTAAAAGATACTCCTGTTTTAAGAGAGTTTGAAGACTTATTACGGAGCTTTAATTTAAATCTTGCCATAAATGAACCAACTCGCTTGCAAAGCAAAACGTGCATTGATAACATTGCTCATAATATGAGAGGCTGTAAACAAAGGGTATTGGAATTAGCATTGTCTGATCATACAGCACAAATATTTTCATGTCCTGTTAGGAAAACGTACTCAATAACCCACTGGTACAAATTTAGAAGAGACTATAGCAACGAAAATGTTGAAAAATTTGTTGAATGTTTAAAAGCCCTTACATTTAGGGATTGCTATGAGAAAAGTGACCCAAATGATGCGTTTGAAGAATTCCATAACTTGTTTAAACTTTTTTATGACCTCTGCTTTCCAAACATAAAAATTAAGGTTTCAATTTTACGAAATACTAAATGGCTCAGTAAAGGATTAAAAATATGTTCCCTCCGCAAAAGAATGCTACTTAAAACATATCGGCTAACAGGTAATAATAGAGATAGGAGTGATTTTAAGAAATATGCAAAAAAGTTCAAGAGAATCATAAAACTCACTCAAAGGTCGCAGAACAACTACCATATCCAAACAGCCACAAATAAATCAAAAGCTGTTTGGCAAATAATTAATAAATACAAAAACAATAATCCCCCTAAAAAAATTCATAGTATAAAATATAAAAACCAACTTATAACTGATCCTGAAGCTATAGCTCAAACATTCCACAACTTTTTTATTGATGACATTGCAAAAGTAACGAATAATGCGGTAAACTATGCGAATATTCTAAAATATAATAAACCAAACTCCTGTTTCTTAGCACCGGTTACCCCTTACGATGTTCTCAAAATAATCAAGACACTAAAAAACACAAACAGTACAGGTTATGATGGAATTTCAACAAAAATTATAAATCATGTTGTACATGAAATTGCTCCAATCCTTACCTACATAGTAAATCTGTGTCTTGAAGAAGGAGTTTTCCCGACATATTTGAAAACTACTGTAGTTTACCAGTATTTAAAAAAGAGAACACGGAAGATGTACGATGTATCGCTCTCATACCAATAATGGCCAAAATATTTGAAAGAGTGCTGTATCAGAATTTAAGTGAATATTTTGAAAAAAACAAAATAATAATTGATAATCAATTTGGTTTCAGAAAAGGGAAATCGGTCAATGCAGCAATGCATCAGTTTTTACAAAAAATTATAACGGAACTTGATAAAAAAAATCAGGTCACAGCCCTATACATGGACATGACTAAAGCTTTTGATTATGTTGACCATGGGCTTTTGCTACATTAACTAGAAACATACGGAGTTCGAGGTAAAGCACTAGAAATAATCAAATCCTATCTCAGTAATAGAATACAGTTCACTGAAATAGCACAATTATGCCCATTCACAAAAACGGAAATTACATATGCATCGAGCCCAAGACCTATAAAATATGGTGCTCCTCAAGGGTCGATACTTGGACCACTGCTATTTCTCATTTATATAAATGATTTACCTAACGCCATTCAGCACCCTATTTTATTTGCAGACGACAGTACAGTAGTATTCACAAATAACAAAAATAAAAATAATGAACTGGAAATAAATGTTTCTCTTTCTAAATTAATAAATTGGCTTACAATTAATAATCTTAAAATAAATCTCAAGATCAATTCCACTATCTGTTGAGTACAATAATACAACTATATCTGAGGTTACAAGTACAAAGTTTCTAGGTATCCATATAGATTCTAATATGTCATGGAGAACACATGTAAATAGTGTATGTAGTAAATTAAATCAATTCTCTTATGCCCTCTACATACTCAAAAAAGTTTCTAACCAAGCCACACTACTTAGTGCTTATCATGCCTATGTGGGGTCCACTCTATCTTATGGGATATTATATTGGGGATACTCATTTGACAACGAAAATGCGTTCAAGGCACAAAAAAAATGTAATAGATCAATGTGTGGGATACACCAAACAGATTCATGTAAACCTCATTTCATAAGCCTCAAGATATTAACACTCTCTGCTTTATATATCTTCGCGGCCTCAATAACAGTTAAGTCAAACATCAGTAGCTATGAGACATTAA
Organism: Dasypolia templi; assembly: GCA_963555695.1. Taxonomy (NCBI): domain Eukaryota; kingdom Metazoa; phylum Arthropoda; class Insecta; order Lepidoptera; family Noctuidae; genus Dasypolia; species Dasypolia templi. Next base: position 16,529,046 of record OY743155.1, read on the forward strand.
GAAGCAGTAGACTTAAAAGTACATTGCGCAATAAGACATTCCACACTGCAGTATATAAAAACAGTATTTACTGTATGGGCATACAAATATATAATAAGTTACCCATGGACATCAAGAATCAACATTCAATTGGAATTTTTAAAAGAAATCTTAAAGCCTTTCTGATTTAAAAGGCATATTACTCTGTGGAAGAATTCCTTCAAAAAAAATAATTATCTAATAGATGATTGTGATAAAGTATAATTAATATAAATATATAATAGATGATTTTAGTATGATTGTGATACTTAATATAAATCGATGTAAATTAAAAGAATTGTATGAAATAATATAAATTGTATGATTAACGATAACTAATATAATATAATGAAAACTGTATAACTGTAAATTGGAGTATGTATATTTAGTTTATAGTTTAACATTTAATAACAATAAATTGCAATGCTCTACCAGGCAACTAAGTTCTAAGAACCTACCTATTGTTAACATCTTCAAAAATTACACTTAGTTCGCAATAAAGAATTTGAATTTGATAACTGTGTCAAACGCCTTTTTTAGGTCAATAAAACACCTAAACCAATTTGTTTGTTATCTATATTGAGCTTTATAGTTGTCACCAGGTCTATTGACGCTGAAAGAGTTTTGTGGTGATACCTAGAAGGTATCACCACAAAATCATTAAAAACGTTAACCAGAGCTGGTGTTGTTATTTAAGTTATTAATGATTTTGAAAATTTCATCTGTTGTGGTGGGTTCTAGGTTATACCAAGTGTAGTAGTGTGAGATCTAGATAAAACTGTCAAAAGATTGCCGGATGTGTGATGTTGTATGGGAATTTGATTTGCCAGTATCGAGTCAACATTCGCAAAGAAATCGTTAAAACATTCACTTATCTCCTATGAATCACTAACAATGCCACTTGGTGATTACAGTTTTAGCGGGACGGCTGTTTCAGTTAATTTATCATAAGACAGATTGTTAAAAAGTCTCCACATTTTCAATGGCTGTTTCTTGCAGTTAGCGAAGGCTTTCATATAGTATTTAGATTTCTTTCGTTGAATATATTCTGAAACTTCATTTCTTTTCTTTGTAAATATGTCTTTTTTTTGTTTGTCTTTTGGGTATTTCTTGTGTTGAGTCTACAAAGTGTTTCTACTATTTATTTCACCTATGATTGTTCTATTTATCCAGTCCTGCCGAGGTGGATTTAGCGTTTTTGTCTTAGTAATTTTGCTTATATCTATAAACCTTATTAATTTTTCTTCCAGGGAGTCATATATGCAGTCTCGGTTTTGGTCTTGCGATTCCAAGGTGGTCTTATAATGTACTTCATAGTCAATAACGTGATAGTTTCTCTTTTTCAAAGGTTCTGGTTGGTGGCGTTTAAGTTCTAGATAAATTTGTTTGTGGTTTGACATAGGTGTATCGACAATAGCTACATGAAAATTATTTTGTTTAAGATTTGAACAAATATGGTCAACAATACTCTTCGATGATGTTGATTCTCTTGTGCAATAGTCTTCATCTATTTTGTTCAAGAATTCATAGCCGTTTTCTTGGATCACTTCCATATACATAATAGTTGCACGTTCTGTATTCAATAAGTTGAAGTTAAAGTCCCAAGTGACGACCCAAGTGTGTTCAGCACCACGGTTAACAATGTTAAGATTCGTAGAGAATAAATAGGTAGATAGTACATCTCCTCTGGAGTTCGGTGCGTCGCTGCCCCAGAGTGGGTGGTGGGCGTTTGAGTCGGTGCAGATGATCAGGTCCAGGTTGGCGCGTTCGCAGTGTTGTACCAGGTCGGTTATCTCTTTTGGCGGGCAGTTTGCGTCCTCGCCTGGCATGTATACCGAGACCAGTACAACATCGGGAACGTCGCCTTCAGTCTGGAGCCTGACAGCTGTCAGGTCTCTGGAACAGAACTGAGTGGGTGGTGTGGTAGGGTTTTCTCTGGGTATGTAGGCGCAGGTTCTTGGTTTATCTGAATTGTGTGTGTTGAGAATTAGCTTACCTCCGATGTTGCCGAGGCCGCATATTCTATTGTTCCTGATCCACGGTTCCTGGATCAGTGCGATGGTTCGGGGTTTTAACTCTAGTGCCCTGCGTAAGCTAGCCGTGGGAGTTTGGCTATGCTGGAGGATGGTCTGTATTATGTTTAGGGGCTTTGAAGGCAGTAGGGTGGAGTTAGTCGGAGATGGATCCATCGGACGGTATCTCCGCTTCCTCCACTCTGGCCTGGTTTGGCATTTCGCGCTGGCTATTGCCTTCGCAGTCCTGCTTTCGGTCTTCTTCAGCAGTCGTACTCCATAAACCGGGAGGGTTGTAGAGCTGCCAGGTCCGTCATCCTTCCCTGTCGCCCTCTGTCTTTGTCGGTCTTGGTCAATCAGGGTTGGTGACGCTGTTCCGCACAATGCTCTGCCAGAGGCTCGTGGGAAGCATAGGTTGGGTTGTAGGTACTGGCGCGTTGATCGCGGCCGAGTCTACGTGTTTAGCCGCGTTAGTCGCGGCCGGTGTTTGTTTTGTAGGCGCGTTAGTCGCTGCCTGGATTGTGGGCGCTGAAGAGGGCGGTGACATGGTGTAGTCCGTTGCCCCCCCAGAATACGTTGGGGGCTGACCGCCGTGGCGGTGTGGGATTCCCCGACTTGGCCGGGACCCACCTGGGTAGTTTTATTTCCGTTCTGCATAATGTAATGTGTGGGGGGTGGGATCGAGGTTACCTCTACTCTGGGATAGACGGGAAACAGGGACAGGAAGGAAGGCATCTGGTGAGAGGGTGTGGGTTATTATTATTTTGGAGCCACCCTAGGTCTGGGACTAGGCCTAGGGATTTTGGAAACGACAGGATGTGTGGATAGGTAGGGACGGCTTGGTTATGGCGTGTAGGTTCATGGGAGAGAGGGTGTCTAGGTTACCCTGTGCCTGGGATTTGGCCTTCGGGAACTTCTCTTGTCCGGGATCTCTTACAAAAGATGCTCCGGTCGCGGGATCGACCGCAGCCGGAGTTAGGCTATCCGCAACCTGCCCACCCGCTCGGTTGCAAGAGAAGAAGTGCCTGGCAAAACTAGGTCGCCCCACCGCGAATGGACGCATTCATTCGCGTTGGAGCGATCCAGCTAACCCCGAGAAATGAGTAGTGTTGTGGCTGAAAGAAAGCCGTTATGTTGTCGACTAGTATTTTAAAAAGGTCATTTCGTGTACTTATTGTACAATATCTATTGTAATTTCTTTATGGAACTTTTGTTTAATTGTAAAATGTGTAATCTAGTTTACCAGACTTAAAATAATATTGTCGGGCCACCACCAAAAGAAATCCGATTTGACAAGTTTCAACACAATCTCACTCAACAGTAGACACAAGAATCTGTCAAATCGATCTATCTTCTCTCGTAAGGATGTACCTGCCTACCTAGCCGATTTTTGGATGAGTTTTATTTATTTATTAGACCTTAATTGACTCGACCAAAATATAACAAAAACTACGCAAGTGAACACTGATATGCAGCTAAACGCTGCTTGTGCTTATGCACAAAATGTTTGACGTGTTTTGTTATAATGAGACCCACTTGATAAATACTTATTTCGTTGGAATATCTACATGGTCACCTTATTTCAACTATTTCGACGTACTGAGTACTGCCTCGTGGTGTGAATGCCTCGTTGGTCTAGTGGTCGCAAGAGCTACTGCTGAGCATGAGGTCCTGGGTTCGATTCCCAGGTCGGGTAGAGTGTTATTGGGTTTTTTTATTTACAATTTCTCAGTAGCAGCCCGGAGTCTGGATTTATGCCCGGTTGATGACATTAGGCTCGCCCCCTATTACATGGGACTTAAGCATAAATGGTGAAATAGGTACACCTCTGCCAAACCCTTCTGGGATTACAGCCGTGATGTTATGTTATGTAAGTACCTATTAACACGATAAATACTTGTTTCGTTAAATACACCCTATTTCACTCAGTTTCAAGCCATTGTGCCATTTAATAGATTAATCATAAATCAGTAAAAAAATTGGTATAGACCTAGCCTTGCAGCTGTTAATATCGACATCAGTCAAACGCTCATACTGTCATCAAAAGTGTTACTCTATCATTTCTGTGGTCATGTCAAGCAAATAACCAATTATTAGTGATCAAACTCAAACTCAAATCATTTATTTCAATTAAACCATTTACACGCACTTTTGAATTTTCAAGGAATCGGTCAGTCAGAAATATGAAGCTAGTTGCCCATTCCAAAGCGCAGTAGGTCACTATGGAGAAGAACGGGCAAAAAACTCCATGGACACTCTATTCAATAATATTATTGTTACAAATATATTAGTTACATCGATTAATATTGACACTATAAGTGAGAACGATGTACAAAAACCGTACACGTTAAAAGCGTCCAGAGTGCAGCAAAACATAATTAAAAACAATCCAGCTAATTAATTATTAAAATATGCCGTGGCAGCTAAGAGATGACCAGTCCCAACTGACGGCGCCCGTTCACGAACATGACGCATGGATCAGCACCATTCAGCTCAACCATTTTGAAGGGAGCTAAATGATCCGACACACGCGCCACCGTCAGCGAGACATTTGAGTGAGCATGACATACTATCAGCCGCCAAGGCACATTCAAGTCAATCTATGACATTACCCGGTTAATGGTAGCTCTATAGTACAAAGTACTCACATCTGTGCAATGCATCTATATATTAAAAAGGAGATTGAGTGTATATAATGCAAATATATTCTTACAATCTTCAGCAGCTTCAAGTGTTTCAAATGTCAATTAATTAGTTGTGGTGTGGAGCAGGACCAGCATTAAGCCAGGCATTTTTATCAGTTATGTAATCCCCTAACCTATAATACGCCTGCCTGCATAGTGTGCGTTTGACAAAGGCTTTGAATTTTGTCTCATTCAGTTGAAGTATGTGGGGAGGTATTTTATTGTAACATTTTAGACAGTAGGTACCCCATGAAAGATGAGTCTACTTTAGCCAGTCTGAAACCTGGTTGAACTAATAGGTCCCGATTTCTAGTACTATAATTATGTCTTTCACCTCATTTACTGTAAAGATGTAAATTTTTTCTAACGTACATGATGTTTTCATAGATGTATTGACAAGGTACAGTCATGATGTTAATATCCTTAAACAATTCCCTTAGAGAATCGCGCCTGCGGAGATTATATATGGCTCTGATGGCTCTTTTCTGCAGAATAAAAATAGACTCGATGTCTGCAGCCCGTCCCCAAAGTAAAATACCGTAAGACATGATAATATGAAAGTAACTAAAATAGACCAGCCTTGCAGTATCTACATCAGTAAATTAACGGATTTTTCTGACAGCGTAAGCTGCTGAACTTAGCCGTCCTGCTAGAGATGTTAAATGAGGACACCATTGTAGCCTTGAGTCGAGCGTGATCCCCAAGAAAACCGTTTTATCGACGAATTCTAGTTTCTCTTGATTCAATACTATCTCACAATCACTACTCTTGACGTTTGGTAAAGAAAATCTGATACACTTAGTTTTATTTCCATTTAGTACTAAATTATTAGCCGTGAACCAATTTTGGACCAGCAGTAGGGCGTTATTTACGTCGTCAAAATTTGAAGCACGTCTATCTACCTTAAAAATTAAGGACGTATCGTCAGCAAATAACACCATTTGTGGTTGATTTATTCATAAATGGAGTAGGTCATTAACATATACTAAAAAGAGAAAAGGACCCAATATCGAGCCTTGTGGAATACCCATTTTTAAACCAAGTGAATTGACACTATTTATTTGAACTTGCTGTTGTCTATCATTTAAATAAGATTTTATTAAACCGAGCGCAAGTTTTCCAAGTCCGTAATTCTCAAGTTTCAAAAGCAGGGTTTCGTGATCGACGCAATCAAACGCCTTGGAGAGGTCACAAAAGATTCCTATGGCGTCTTGAGCCTCTTCCCACGCGTTAAAAATATGTTTTAATAAGGTAACACCAGCGTCGGTCGTACAACGCCCTTTGGTGAAACCATACTGTTGCTCGTGAAGCATTTTATTAGTATTAAAATGATTGAGCATCTGATAAGCATTATCTTTTCAAAAACCTTGCTGAAAACCGGTAGCACGGACACAGGTCTATAATTATTAGTGTCTTTACTGTCCCCGGATTTGAAAAGTGGTATTACCTTACTATATTTCATTAGATCCGGGAAGACTCCTTGATCCACACACAAATCGAAGATGGAAGTTGAAGTTTTGAAATTAAACGGATTATTATTTTAAAACTAGCTATTGCCCGCGACTTTGTCTGCGATCCAGGATGAAAACCTATGTTATATGTAGGTAGGTACTTCTTCAGGCCTTGGACAAGATACTTCGGTGCCAAATTTCGTCCAAATCCGTTCAGCCGTTGTATCGTGAAAGCGTAACAAGTAAAAAATCTAATATTTTCTGTTTATACCTAATATTATATGGTTCACAAAACATTTCTGGTGATTTCATATAAAAATTTCGGCTCTAAATATTCCAAGCATTCTATTAATTTGTAAGTGTCACTTCAAATTGGCACAGGTTACAGATTAGGTAGTGATTTCTTTTTCAAGAGCATTTGTGTAGTATAAAAGGGTGAGGATTCGAAAAAGCTTAACGCAGACTCCTGTACACTGCTTCGCGCTGATGATGGTTTAGCGGTCCAGATGTCTAGAACCCTGCTACACTTCACTACACATGTATTCCATAGGCGCTGTGTTCGTATAATTGTTCGCATCTTGAGGGGGTGGTAATCACGAATACGCCGAAGGACCTTTTTATTTTAGAAAAAGTTAGTTTTTAGAATTAAGAACAGTTATTGTCGCGAAAAACCACACACGGTAGCATGGCGCTACTGTGCTCATGCGTAGACCAATCGGATTGCTCAGCGAATGAACGATGAGAATGCCGACCACTTAATCAAATCAAACCCTTATTCATTACACATAAAAGCTTAATTACTCGAAGTGGGATGAAAATGCTATCCTAAAAATCCCATATGATTTAATGCAGTACGTAAAACCCACCATATAGAGAAAGGTACGTAACAGCATTTTTTCCCAACGTCCATTGGTAATGCAAAAAAAACGATGTCCAAAGATTAAAGCTTTTTATACAATTTTAAAGACAAAAAGCAATGATTTTTGGCAGTTCCGTCGCCGTCGTCCGACACCTATGTCATAGAGTATAGTAACTAAAATGACCTATGTTTCGTATTTTATTCCTACTACATATCTGTCAAACCTGTCATTCGTCATTGCTGTCAACATCAACAGTACACTCACAGAGTACACTCGTCCTCGGGTACATTCCGAATTGGACCTCGCTCACAGCGCTCACATCAATAATTTGCGTTCCGATTTTGATATCACGATTATGACAGCTGAGAGATGTCAACAATTGGGAACGCTCGTGAACGCGCTCACAGTGCTCGCGAAACGTTAAGGCTTATAACATGACCCCAAACATGGCGGAAAAAAAAATCAACGCATTGGCAATACCTCTGGTATTGCTCAGATATGAGCATGACAGAAAGGACCATGGGGAAATTTGTATGAACCCCGTCCCCACCCTACAGCAGTCATGGGATACGTGTCAAATTGTTCATTGGGCCCCAAAAAAGCCATAAGTACCTGTATTAGTTGCAAAAACTATTGGGTTTATTTATGAATTACAAAATACTTTTCGGCAAAAATGTATTTATTTTAAATAATAATCCTTTTTTCCACAAAACAAAAAGCATATTCCACGTAAACAAATGACGATTCTAAAAAAAACTTAATTAAATTGAAAATCATTGCATAAAATAACAGTTTTTTTGCGTTAATTAATATACGTATTAACATTTTTACAGCCAAAAGCATGTCAAATGATCCACTACTAGCTTTAGTTAAGCTGATTTATACTGCGTGCAATACACAACAAAGCTAGTCCGCTAGTCCAAAGAGTCAAGCTTGACGTGCTCTTGAATGTACTAACAATTACATTTAGTCGTCTATGAAAATATTATCAAGCATTTGTTCTGGTGCATTAAAGTCAATATGACGCCCTAACCCCTTAAACCGTACAACGGAAATTACGTGTGAATGTCGACTAACTAGGTAATCTATGGTCTCGGGTGGAATAAATATTACTAGCTAGATGTTTATGTAATTATAAATCAGGCGGTAGTTATACAAACTATTTAGGTACCTTTTTTCCCCTAAGCTACGCTTCATCGTTGCGTACCTAATCGATTAATCGATATATTTAATTCTTGTGAAACTAGATTTAAATCGATAAAGGTAGGTACAGCAGCCTGATTGCGTAACACATTTTCGTAAACGATTACGACTAGTCTGTTTGATTTTGACAGTTCAACAAAATTCATTGCGTTATTTAAATAGCCCTAATACTACTTTTAGAATCGATATTAACCAAAATAAAACACGGCCTAACATAATATCACTCCTCAAATAGACATCGGGCAAAACATGCAATAAAATCTCGATTAAACTATTATCAATTTCAACAATACAAGTAATCTGAACAGTGCTGATTGCACTTGACTGGCTAATGCCCTTTAAGGTAACTACATTTTGTTCACGCTTACCACTAAATTTTCATGAAACACTTTCCTTAATATGTGAACACTCAGCTCCAGAATCATAATGAAATGTGAATAACTGACCTTGATGATTTAAAATTCCTGCCGGGGGATCAACGACGCACACGTCGACCGGTCGCTCGCTGCGTGTTGCCTCGGTGCCGCCGCCACCTCCATTAGGGCACCGGGTGGAAATGTGTCCTTGTTTTCCACATTTGTAGCAGACGATGGAGCTGGTAGTAGTAGCTTGCTGCTGAGTCTTGCCGTTGGTTCTTGAGGCTTGAACATTTTGTGTTTTCGTTGGTTTTCCTTTTGCTTCCTGCCTATGAAAACAATCCGCTTGTCTATGTCCCATTTTCCCACAGTGGAAACATTTGAAACACAGGTCTGAAGTAGCACACCATGAACGTGCATCTGCGTCGGTCTTGTCCGGGTCAAATTCGGGTAGGTTCAGAATCTGGGTAGAACGTTGCGGCTTGCTTAGCGCTTCAATCAAGGCCTTCATATTAGAATTTGGCGTTTCGAATAATAACCGCCAGTTGTCAACGCTCCCGCCATTTTCTTCAAGGCGTGGTGTGATCTCGGTGCGATGTTCGTTTGTCTGCTCGTATCCCACTTCTGATGTCGGTGCAAGAGGCCGATCAGGGTGAGGATCTTCCCCAGAAAACATAATGAGTGGGTGATGGGTTGGCGAGCAAACAAAGTATTTGATAATCACTGCTTATTTATTTGAATAACCAAGTAGGTACACTGAACACAACGAGTCGTATGACAGTTTCTAGACTAGTGTTGTCCGCGCGGCTGCCAGCAGAGAAGTGAGTCGGCCCCTCCTGCGATCGGACCTCTCAAGCCTAGCCCGCACGAACTTCAATCTAGACTCCGTCGAAGCGTTGACGTCACAACGCTTCCGCCTCGTTGTTAATTTAGCTTCCGTACCAATGACTTCTCCGACACGGCCATCCTACGGGACACGCGTCCCTGTGTGTTATTCTGAGACAATATTCTTCACACAGTATCACATAGTTCGGTCACTCCTGACCTAAACCGTAAAATCAGTTTATGGCCGTCTGATTTATCAGAATTTAATAAAGTCGAAATTAGACAGAACTCTAAGGTAACTATGGTTTTATTTTATTTACTCAAAATCTGTATTAACATAACGCTACATATCGTCTGCCAAACTGCATAACAGTACCAGTATACAGATACCCTACCTTATTACTAACAATCAATGACAAATAAAAAATAAAATAACATCTTATCAATAAACAGGGAATTCAAAGTACGGTTTCGGAAACCATTTTCTATTTTGTTAATAACCTGGAATTTGTTGACCGGCCTACACGGACCTCCCATAACTATTAACACTAATTTTAAAACATTGAAAAACACCATTACTTTTAAAAGAGTATCCGTGGAGTTTCTTGCCGGCTCTTCTCATAGGAAACGAACAATTGGAACCGTGCACCTAGTTTCTGACGTTGCATAAGTGTCCATGTAAGTTTATGTGAAATAAAATATTTTGATTTTGTTTGAATAGTCTATTATTTAATTAGTTTAAAGCTACGGTTTCCTAGAAGACCGTATTACATTCATGGTGGAAGTCACGAATTCTGACATTTTCATCAGTTTATGACGCTAAGGTGTCCAAAAATGCTCTGTATTTGGCTATTACGGCTGCGTTTGGCGGTCACCGCTTTTCTAGGACACCTTAGGTCGGAACCAAATTTAGTTTCTGTCAGTAACATATACACAATAAGGCCAATTACAGTTTACGATAGTAAAGTCCTAATCGGATTATTTAGTTCATTAAACCATTTTAATTCCCAACCAAGTATTTGAAAAAAAAACGCCATCTAGTGATATTGCAAGTAAAACTATTTACCGTTCATGTGTGTATAGAATAAAGTGAAGACTGCTAAATGTTTCGTGGAACAAATCTTTGTAAGAGACGAGTTAACAAGCAAAGAGAATATCTAAAAAAAAATAGTAAATACGTTAGTTCCCGCTTTTAACAAAGTTGTCTCTCAATGATTTATAAGTTAGGCGTAAAAATTGGAAATGTGCTAATTTGCAACTGTGCTGCCATCTAGTGAAAAAGTGGCTGAGAGATGATCTCCGCATTGCCCTTAAACATTCTTGTTTATCACGTTATTATTTGCTAGGCTTCGGTGATGCAACCTTTATAGCGTGGAGTACACGGCGAACAGTGTTTAATGACGTGTTGAATTATTCAGCAAAATGTCCGTTTGGTATGAAACCATTTGTTTCATATTCATTCATCATGTGAAGACTTCATTAAATAAGCTTTCCACTTCATAAACAAGCGCTCCGAATAGCAAGGATTCCCTCTTCCTCACATCTCTTAACCCACAGACTCACAGTATTTCTCTAGAACAAACAGTGTGATACTATTAGACATCTCTAAGCAAAATACTATAAACTATAAAAAAGAAAAAGTATTATAAATAACATAAGGTATGTTTATAACACTTTACTCATCATTCACAAATTTAAACAAATAATAATTTATATTTAGTAAAACATGAAATATTTAAATGTTAACACTCACACTTAGTCCATTTGAGTTATCATTTACGTCCACTTTTACGCAGCGCAATACCAACGCTTCAATATTTATATTTCATTGCATTTTAAAAACTATAACAACAATTCTGCCAATTAACAAATTTAAACATTAGTCACTAACCAACAACGTTCAATAAGGTGAACAGTCGTAACGAATTGCATCTACCTCACAGAAATCGAAATAATTTACTCAGTTTTCTGTGGTCTACTTACAAGTTTTTATTATATATGTAAACTGCTACGTTGTAATTTGCTACGTGCTAAATGCACGTAGCAAATTACACTACGTGCATTACTACACAGCATGCATCCGCCCGATCATGACTTATGCCAGTGCAGTCTTTGCACACGCCAAGCCCCATCGCTTCAATAGAATGCAGACCCTCCAGAACAAGTTCCTCCAGACAGTCTCCCCCTGGTACGTTCGCAACGAAATCCTCCACGTCGACCTCAAGATTCCCACTATCGGCCAGTTCATAAAACGCATTTCAAAGCGTTTCTTCGAGACCGCCGTGAATCACCGCAACCCTCTGGTTGTCAAGGCTGCTAGCTATATTCCCTCCTCCATTAGTCATCTCCGCCGTCCCAAGCATGTCCTCACCGACCCCGATGACCACATATCTCTCATTCAGGAGAGCAGTAGGGCCACCAGTACAGTGCACAAACACATACCGACATTCCGACCTCACCGTCGAGGTTCCTCGCGAAGATCCCGACGTAACTGACCCCCCCGACCCTTGCTCGACGAAGTGCCAGCCCGCGCCGTAGCTGAGCCTGTAGCTTTAAATTCCCATGATAATAACAATCAACAAAATCTGATCCAGCTTGTCCCATCTTGCTGTCCTCCCGTCAGCGACGCCCTTTTTTTTTTTTTTTTTTTTGTTCCCGGGGTGGAAAATCCTCATGGATGTCCTCCGCCCTGGGGCGGGCGGAGGGGTTGTCAGACTCTTACTGACTAAAAACCACCCCGGTGTTCCATCTCACACCTACGCCGGGGTCGCGGGAACACATTATTCTTCCACAACCCCGGCTGGTGCCGGCCCGCTTGCGCGGGCCCCGTCTTGGGCGGGGGGAGTGAGGTGTACTCCCCCCGCAACGTCTGTGAGCGGCGCGCGCGGAACACTACGCGCGCCGCCTTCTCGGGTCCTGATGTTGCAGGGCGACGGATGTCCCCGAATCCGTCGCCCCTGGACCCATTTAGGGGGGCCGGAAGAGGGCGTTGTCCGCCCTCCTCCGACGCCCGGTGCGTCTGCTGCGGGCCGGGTCGAGAGTCGAGATCTCTCTCTCCCTTTCCGCAGCCTCCTTCTGCGAGATGACCGTTTCGCAAAAGGAGACCACTGCGTCCCAGGACTCTGCGCCGCCAACCATCGCGTTCACGACGGCCGGCAGCGACAGGTCGTTGCCTACTTCGGTGATGAGGGCACAGCGCGGCTCCTACCAAGCGGCACACTCTGCCAGCGTGTGCCACGCCGTGTCCTCCCGGCAGTCGACGCAGTGGTGACACCGGGCGTCCGGCTCCCTGTTTATGCGACACAGGTACTTCCCGAAGCAACCATGCCCCGAGAGCACCTGCGTCGCCCGAAACGTCAGGGAGCCGTGCCTTCTCCCGAGCCAGCGGTCGAGCACTGGCCGGAGTCAGCGACGCCCTAAGCCGAGGTCCGTACCCCACAGGCGGTGCCCTTAGCGAGCGTTCGCTTAGTAATGTAAGTAGTTTTACGCCCCTGGCTGGAGGCTTTGAGTCCGCTTAAGGCAGCCACAGGATAGTCCGGTTAAGTAGTCACGACCTCTCAAGGTCAACTACGAGATGCTGTACATAAATAAATAAAATAAAAATAAAACCGAAGCCACACTCGACGCTCGACTCTCGCCGCGGACGGACGTGTCTGTGCGCTCTCCCGCTCCCGGCTCAGTGTTGTGTTTCCTGTTATTATTCGTCTCATCCACGTGACGTCATCGTAGTCGCCCCGACTACACCGACATAAAATCATAATCAAGAAATTGATTTTGATTTTAAATCAATTAAAAAGTGCCTTTTTCAAGGCAAATCTCATTTCTTCAACAGACGTTTGTGAGTAGCTTCACTAGGCCCCTTCTGGGTAAAACCACAGTTTCGTGGTCTTCGGTTGAAACCTTACGGTGCAACGAAGCCGAGTGGGGTGTTGTCCCAATCACACCCGCCGAACCCCTTCAGGCAGAGGCAGTCAATTGGACGGGTCCCAGATAACCGGTCTTGGTTGGTCTCCTTGTCAGCTCTGGTGACAGTTTTGCTTTTCAGCTACTCACCTAGTGTCTCTAGGGTGTGTCTACACCCTTCGCGCTAGACTGGTCAGGGCCCCGTTCGCACATTAAGACTGGCGACGGGTTTACCAGCTTAGGGCTCACCAATAGGTACACACCTGCCTGTCTACACCCGACAGGGAGGGAACTCATCCCCGGGCCAATCCACCCGGGGAGTTAGGTATAGGGTTAGGCTACGTGGAAACATAATTTCCCTACGCTCTAATAGTGGCGTTCTTCAAGGAGGTCCTGTTTAAGGACCCCGACTTCCTCGCCAGATATGGCGCGAAATTCACTGCTCTGCAGCAGTCCGTCCCCGGTCCCTCTGACCATGTAGGCACCGCCAGCTCAGACATCGCTTCATTTAGCGATGCCCTCGAGCCCTCTTCCTCTCCGTCGCAACTTCCAAGTTGTTCGCCGCCGGCTGTCCACATGGACACCAGCGAGCTATCCCCTCGCCCGACCTCGCCCTATCTAGACGAGAGCGACTCCCAGAGCTCCCCCCCTCTTCCGACGAAGGCGACTTCAAGACGGTCGGCTCAAAAAAGAGGAGCCTCAAAGCGAAAGAGAGTCCTGACACAAGGACCAAGAAACCGCTAATTGATAATTCTACCTCCGCTCCCGTGGCTCCATCCGCCACTGCCCCCTCTCAGGCCGCCTCGGCCTCAATCTCCCCTTCCCTCAGCCCCAGTGCTGCCAAGCGCTCTGCCCAGCCCTCTGCGGCAAAAAACAACCCAGCAGGGTATCAAGGTGACAGTCCCTACGTCGAATGACTACAGGGAGCTCACAAAGTCTCTCAGACTTAGAGGTGTGTCCTTCCACACCTACGCCCTCCCCGAAGACCGTCTAATTAGGGTAGTGATCCGTAGGATCCCTAAAGAAATCCCCGCGGAAGAAGTTAAAGCCGACCTTCAGTCGCAAAATATCCCTGTTGCTGAGGTCCACCGCATGCACCGCGCCCGAGGCAGAGAATCTTTTGACATGGTTCTCGTCGTGTGTCAACCCACCGAGGGGCACAACTCCATTTTCAATGTCCGCTCTATCTGCAACCTCACCGGGTTACAGATACAAAAGCCGTTCAAGACCGGCGTCATAGGGCAATATCACCGCTGCCAGTTGTACGGGCATTCGCAAATGCACTGCCATGCCAAACCCAGGTGCGTCAAGTGCCTGGGCGAACACGGCACTGCAGAATGCTCCCGTCCTAAAGACCGCACCTTGTGCACAGAGCCGCCAAGCTGTGTGCTGTGCGGCGAGTCAGGCCATCCGGCCAACTATGGTGGGTGCCCCAAGGCTCCCAAAACCTCATCTCCCAAGCTGACGAAGCGCGCAGACGCCCGTCAACAAAGGGAAAGCCCACGCTACGCCCACGCGTGGCCAACGACACATTACCAGGAGCGACTCAGTCCTCAGAGGCCCTCGCCCTGGAATTACCTTCACCACCAGCAGGCTTTTCCAGCCTTAGCTCCCAGACCCGTTCCTGCGGCCATCCCTCCACTAATGGACCCCCGCATCCGCGTCAACGCGCCCCCAGGCATTCCTGTGCCCGTCAACAAAGCCGCTCCCGCCGCTTCAGCTCCACCCGCAGCCACCCGTGTGGTCGGCCAGAACCCGATGGACGCCTTCAACGTGATCTCGAGCACGTTCACGGCCTTCTTTACCCCTCGCGACGGAGGACCGTCGCTGGAAGTTGCCGGACGATGTACGCGAACTGTTGAATGAGAAGAACGCGGCTGTCCGTGCCTACAGCAACTTCCCCTGCGACGCGAACAAAGCCCATATGCGTTACTTACAGCGTACTGTAAGAACACGTATAGAGGAGCTGCGTACCGCCGGCTGGGACAAGATGCTGAGCGAACTAGAGCCCACCCACCTAGCCTTCTGGCAACTCCAGAGGAAACTAAGATCCGGAGACAAGACCTCGCCTTCGATGATGTCGACAAGGCTGAGCTTCTAGCCGAAAGTCTAGAAGCCCAATGCTCGCCTAGCTCTCAACCAGTAGACCAAGCTCACCTCTCTGAGGTCGACGCCGAAATCGAACATAGAACCCCCCTCCCTCCCGTCGAAGACCCAGAGTATCTACTGCCCCTCGTCACGCCAGATGAAGTGCACGTTCTCATCAAAGGTCTCAAGGCTCGTAAAGCCCCCGGCTCAGATGGAATCACCAATAGGGTATTCCAACTTTTCCCTGCCCACCTGATAATGCTACTGACCACCATCTTCAATGGTGCTCTGAGCAATAATACCTTCCCACAGGCATTCAAAGAAGCCACCGTCATCGGTATCCCGAAGCTCGGCAAGCCAAAGTCGGAGCCTACGAGTTACCGCCCCATCAGTTTGCTCAATGTCCTCGGCAAAATCTATGAGAGGCTTATTTATAAGCGTCTCAGATACTACGCCGAGACAAAAGGCCTCATCCCCAACGAACAGTTTGGTTTTAGAACCCAACACTCGTGCGTACAACAGGTCCACCGTATCGTCGAACACATCAACTTCGGTTTCCAACGAGGTTTGATGACAGGTGTTTTCTTCGACATAGCAAAAGCGTTCGACAAAGTCTGGCACAACGGCTTATTATATAAGCTGTACCAACTCGGTGTGCCAGATCGTCTCGTGCTCATCTTACGGGACTTTTTGTCGAACCGCACATTTCGTTATCGCATCGAAGGAGCGCTATCCTCACCCTATTCGCGCAGGAGTCCCTCAGGGTTCTGTAATCTCTCCTCTAGCATTCACGCTATTCACCAGCGATATGCCCAAGTGCAGTAAGGCGCAGTTGGCCCTGTTCGCAGACGACACGGCCAGCTACTACACCGGCCGCGAACCAGACTCGATATCTCGCATTCTCCAAACCCAAGTCAACAAGCTTGGCGCTTGGTTTATAAAGTGGAGAATTGAAGTAAATCCCGACAAAAGTCAAGCGGTTCTATTCTCGCCTCCCTCGACCGATCGCCATGTTCGGCAAGCCGATCCCTTGGGAGAAGCGAGCCAAATATCTAGGTGTGATTCTCGACGAACACCTCTCCTTTTCAGAGCACATTAAGGCGGCTCGTTCGCGCGCCGCCTTCGCTCTAGGTAGACTCCACTTCGTCCTAAATGCACGTAGCAAATTGTCACTAAAGTGCAAAATGCGTATCTACACAGCGTGCATCCGTATGCCAGTTTCATGATCGGCATGACGTATGCCAGTGCAGTCTTTGCACACGCCAAGCCCCATCGCTTCAGTAGAATGCAGACCCTCCAGAACAAATTTTCTCCGTAGGTCCGTTTCGCAA
Source organism: Dasypolia templi (assembly GCA_963555695.1). Taxonomy (NCBI): domain Eukaryota; kingdom Metazoa; phylum Arthropoda; class Insecta; order Lepidoptera; family Noctuidae; genus Dasypolia; species Dasypolia templi. The sequence goes on from OY743155.1 coordinate 16,545,777, forward strand.
CGAAATCTTCCACGTTGACCTCAGGATTCCCACTATCCGCCAGTTCATGAAACGCATTTCAAAGCGTTTCTTCGAGACCGCCGCGAATCACCGCAACCCTCTGGTTGTCAAGGCCGATAGCTATATTCCCTCCTCCATCAGTCATGTCTGCCGTCCCAAGCATGTCCTCACCGACCCCGATGACCACATAACTCTCAATCAGGAGAGCAGTAGGGCCACCAGTACAGTGCACAAACACAGACCGACTTTCCGACCTCGCCGCCGAGGTTCCTCGCGAAGATCCCGACGTAACTGTCCCCCCCGACCCTTGCTCGACGAAGTGCCAGCCCGCGCCGTAGCTGAGCCTGTAGCTTTAAATTCCCCAGATAATAATAATATAATCCAGATCCAGCCTGTCCCATCTTGCTGTCCTCCCGTCAGCGACGCCCTAAGCCGAGGTCCGTACCCCACAGGGGGTGCCCATAGCGAGCGTTCGCATATAGTCGTATTTTTAATTAGACGAAGCCAACTGACAGTAGCTAATGTCACTAACTATAAAAGAATATTATTTCTATTTTACAATAAAATTATATAAAAGTGCCCTAATATAAGTTACTAGTAGTATGTAACTACAATCAGGTACCATTTTGCCACTAGTACCATTTTGTTTGTAATTCGGCTTCTAACCTCTGGTCTGATAGCACGAATGTTTTTTCTGCGCTCACGCTGTTTAGTTATTGTTTTTGTTAAGTTATTCGTTACGTTGTGTTTGTGGTAATTGTTGAGTTAATTTATTGCTATATTATTTCGTACAAACGATATGGATCCTCAACCAAGCACGTCCAGCCAAAGCTTGTATCCAAGAAAGAAGAGACCACGGATTGCTTTAAGCGTTACAAACAGCTATTTGAGGAGAAATCTGCTTCACTATTACCTATTGAGTTTCCCGAAAAAAATGAATGTGTTTCGAAAACAGCTGACATTTTAAGAATTGGTGTGACCTTAGTTTACAGTGTATTAAAAGAATACAAAGAAAATGAACAATTTAAGTCTCCCGAGAAACGTGGACCGAAACAGTTTCAAAGATAAATTAGACGGTTTTACTTTTGCCGCTATAAGGCGAAAAGTACGTACACCCACCATTATATAGGCCCCCATACCACTGTGAGCTCAATCCCATTGAGTTGGTATAGGCGCAGGCTAAAGGATATGTTGCAAGAAGTAACAAAACCTTCAAAATGACAGAAGTAAAAAAACTTTTTGAAGAAAGACTTCCACATTTCACACTTGAAAAATGGAATCGCTGCGTGTCTCATATAATTAAAGAAGAAGACAAAATGTATGGTCTCAACTCGACCACATGATCGACAATGTTTCAGACAGATTTATAATATTAATGTGCCCGAAAGCGATAGTGATGATTTTTTATTTGATGATGAATATAAACAAATTATGTAATAAGCGATGTTTTTTTTTATTTTTATTACCCTACCTAAAATTGTTATATTTTATACATCTGTAGTTTCAACTACATGATGTATTGAAAATAGGACAGTCTTACAAGTTTCCTCGAAATGGATTCCTTAATGTTTAAAACACTCGGTATTCAGTATAGGTAGATACTATAGGAACATAGTCGTCGAAAACTCGTTGGTATGTACAAAACAAGGCTAAAATTCGAACCCCGTACCCGATATCGGCAGTTCGGCACACTAACTATTCACTAGACAATCGAGGCAATTTCATTAATTCAGGAGTTTTTTCAATCATTCACTTAGTCACAACACTATTTTTATTTCATCAAAAACTGACAACACAGTAAACGTCAATTGACTTCGTCTAATTAAAAATACGACTATAGTAATGTAAGTAGTTTGATGTTCTGGCTGGAGGCTTTGAGTCACACCTCTCAAGGTCAACTGTGAGATGCCATACACAAAAAAAAAAAATGAAACCGAAGCGCTTTGTGAGATTGCCTATGGACTTATGAGCGCTACTGTACAGTAAGTACAGTACAGATACTAATAGCTATCTATCTACTCACACAGACACACACACACGGCTGCGCACCGCGTCCCTCGCTCGCATTCTTTTGTCAAACAGAGATAGCAATTTTCCGAACTTACTGGCCTCGTATTGCTTTTACGTGCGTTTTACGTCGCATATGGCATGGTCGGCGTTATCGCAAGATGGCGCTTCTCCTGAACTCCTGACGTCATCTATGACGATTTACGGGACATCGTAATTGCGCTCACGCTAATTCGATACGGAATTGCGGATGTAAACCCGCTCAAATCGATTACAGCGCAATTCGGAATGCAACCCTCGTCGAAAATGTCATCAATAATTTAGCTCAACTCAAAAAAAAAGTAATGTCGAGCAAATAACCTTCAAAATTATTAATAAATTTTATAAAAAAACACTAAAGTAAAAATGTTACTTAGCGTAGTAACTCTTAAAAATGTTTTCAATAGCTTGACCGTGTGCCCTAAATTACTCCCCGGTGCTACGCAAATAGCCCACAGACTACTGGCCTCTTCGTCAGACAATGCAGAAGCTGTGGACTTAGCCTACGCTTCTTACGAAAGTACAACAGATTCACAAATTTCAGAACGGCCACCTCTGGTCATATTACACGGGTTATTAGGATCGAAAAACAACTGGAATAGTATGAGCAAAGCCATTCATAGAACCACTGGCAGGAAAGTTATCAGCGTAGATGCACGGAACCATGGGGACAGTAGACATGCCTCGCAGCATACGTACGTGCACATGGCGCACGACGTCATGAAGCTGCTGAAGAAGCTGGAGTTGTCGAAGGTGTCGATCCTGGGCCACAGTATGGGCGGACGCACAGCCATGGTGCTGTCACTGCTCTGTGTAAGTTGTACGTAGTTTGTTCATACTTTTAGATACCATGACCTTTGTATTGTGATAGCTCCATACACAATCATACAATATTTGTATTGAACTTATAGAAAAACTAGTTTTTGAGTTATTAATTACCTAAAAATGTTTTCAGTCTGACATAATATCAAGTCTCATTGTGGTTGATATCTCTCCTGTGAAAACGAGCCCACAAATCTTCTCGATGACCAGTTTATTTGATGCTATGACTTCTGTAGCGATCAGACCAGGAATTGCCATGTCTAAAGCGCGGAAGTTGGCTGATGAGCAACTAAAAGGAATAACTCCTGATATCAACCTGAGAAATTTCTTAATAACTAATTTAGTACAAACAAATACAGGCTCATATACTTGGAGAGTTAACATATCAGCTCTAAAGGATAACTTCCAGTCACACATAGCTAGTTTTCCCACAAACTTGAGAGGACTTCAATATTGTGGACCAACACTGTTCATAGGAGGTACTTTATCTGATTACATAGGGTATGTATCAGATTCTTGGGCTTATTGTAAACTAGCCTATATTATTAGTAGCAGTAACTGCCTGTAGTAACCATTCCTGGCATGGACTCCCATCTTATCTTCTCATGGATTTTGTGATAGAGACAAGCATGTTTATGGACATATTCTGGTACCCAGTAGTATGAAGTATTCTAAGGCCAAGCATGAATGCAGCTAAATACAGGGTGGCAGAGACATAGACTCGCAAACTAACCATGAAGTCTATTTTATATTAGAACCAGAGAATAATTTCTATACAGGGAGTTTCAGAATCATGTACTGAATGCATGGTAACAGGTTAAGCGACAATGTCCTGCCACCCTGTATACATGGTAATAGCAGAGGATCAGGCAACCAAAGTTGTTTAACTACATTTTATAGGTCCCACATAAAGCTACCTACAATGCTACGTCAAGTCTATGCCCAATATCAATAAATAAATAAAAACTTAATTGCCAAAAATATAACAATTGTTTTACATTGGCCCCAAACTATGCAAGCCTGTATCTAGGATACCTATATGCAAAAGTTGTAACTCTGGTTCTTGTTTTATTCCAAAATGTTTATATTATTTTACAGTAAAAATGACCTAAAGGAAATACAGGAATACTTTCCCCTCGCAGAGCTGACATTCATAGATGGTGCTGGTCACTGGGTACATAGTCAGAAGCCAGAAAAGTTCCTAGAAGCAGTTTGTAATTTTCTACAAGAGAAATAAGAATATCAGGCTCAATATAAATTATAGCAGTTTTCATTAAATTAGGTACATAGTCATAAATTTTTGAGTTTGAGTAAAATTATTGTCAATAGTCTATTTATTGTTACATCCTTATTGGATGAATAAAATGTGATATACCATGACTCGTGAGTAATTTTATCATTATTTTTGTGTATTTGGCCACTGAACACGACCACATCCTCATGTGGAAAGATACTACATCAATAAATTGTCAGAATATAGAGATAAAATGAATTGGTGTTGATAAACATACACCGACTGCCAATGATTTTATTTATTTAAAACCTTTTTTTCAGAGTGATATTTGTAGTACAAAACGTTTCATATCAGATTGAGTCCCTATGTGCCTTTTGGCAAAGCCTCCTCTAATCCCTTCCAATTGTCCCTGTACCTTGCCGGTCTTTCCAGCCGTACCTAAACCTTTGAATTGAAAAGATGGCAGGATGACTTGGCTTCTCCTTTCGGCCACAAATCCTGACAAAAGGTAATGTAAAAACCTAATAACAGTGCCTCACCCCGGGGATCGGAACCAGTACCCTAATTGCGTAATACATAATCAATCGTTTTGAAACCGATCGCTTCATAATTCGATAAAAAAATCTGCTCAACAATGTAAATAACGCAATGAATGTTGTTTAACTGTCAAAATCAATCAATCTATGTACTTAAATGAATTCGACACTACTTTTAGATATAATTGAAAGTTTCTCAGAGGATGATTCAGATGCTGAATTTTATATACATGATGCCTTGTCAGGAAAGGAAAATAGAACCATCTGGATAGTCGCTAAAAAAACAAAAGAGAACTCGTTACGAAGTTAATTTGTAATGTTCCTAAAAAAAACGCACGCTCCTTCCACGAACAAATAATGCGGGCTGGGGAAACAGTGTTGCCAACTCCAAAAAGTCCGAGTCCCTAGACTCTAAATCAAAAGTCACTAAAACTAACTCCACGGAGCGGATCCACGATTTTGTCTGGGAGAATACCTATAATTTTGTCGGGGACAGAAAAGGCGGTGTGAAACATTAGGATATCATCTAACTTTAAAATAAATAATTATAATGTAAAAATGACATAAATAATTTGTTGTTTTAATCAAAATTTACCAATATTACTTATATTTTATTTATGTATTAGAAATTGAAATATTATTTATTATTCATAATCGTTACTTAATAATTCAAATAATTCTTCAGTCTCATGCTCATCCGATTCAGCCGCAGTTGAAGTAGACGGTTGAACGTCTACTTCAACTGCGGAGCTCAGAAGCTGATGTTGTTGTTCAACGTTTTTTGTTGCAAAGATATTCACTTAAAATAAACGATGCTCAATCTTTATTTTGTTTTTTCAACTGATCTCTTATCAGGATCAACGCATTAATAGTTTTTAAGGAAAATCTATTGCGGTGTTTTGTTTTTATAATATTCATAGCACTAAATACTCTTTCAACCTCAGTATTCGAGTGAGGTAATGATAGAATAGCAACTTAGCTACATGCGACATTTTAATAGTAGAAATTATCGGAGAACTGGAATAGCAAAACTTAGATTTGACTGAAATTTGGATGTGTTTCTTTGAATATTTTTTGAAATATCTAAAGCTAGGGCTGTTTTAATTTGTACTGCAAAAATCTCCAAATATGTCGCTAAACAATTTTTGTCGTCAAAACTTTATTTTAGTCGCTAAGACTTGAGCAAAAGTCGTCAGTTCTAGCGAGTAAGTCGCTAAATTGGCAACACTGGGGGGGAAATGATCGTGCGCATCGAGCACGGACGTCGCGTCTTCGGAGAGGCGTTCGGTGAACAAATGGAACATTCCGTATCCTCAATATATATATTAATCTACCAAAACTGCCTCGTTGGTCCAGTGGTCGCAATCGCTACTGCTGAGCATGAGGTCCTGGGTTCGATTCCCAGGTCGGGCAACGTGTTATTGGGTTTTTCTATCTGGAATTTCTCAGTAGCAGCCCGAAGTCTGGATTTGTGCCCGGTAGATGGCAATAGGCTCGCCCCCTATTACATGGGACTTAAACATAACTGGCGAAATGTGGGTGTACTATAGGTACACCTCTGCCCAACCCTTCGGGGATACAAGGCGTGATGTTATGTTATGTTATCTACCAAAACATAGAGCAATAGGCCAAAATATACCGAGATATATATTTCGACATATTTTTGTGACGTCATAGCAATATATATTATAGCTGCGTGTGCGGTCACTCGAAAATGTATGTGGAAAATATGTCGTAATATGCCTTGCTATGATTCATATTATTATACTAGCTGACCCCGCAAACGTTGTTTTGCATTTTTTTTTTTTTTTTGTTTTTTTATTTTTTTTAAATAGATGTTGGCCGATTCTCAGACCTACCCGATATGCACACAAAATTTCATCAAAATCGGTCAAGCCGTTTCGGAGGAGTATGGCAACGAAAACTGTGACACGAGAAATTTATATATTAGATATGTCTGTATTTGCGCCAATCCGATACATACACCCAGACAAACGAACAGAAATCTTCGTTAGTGTCTATTTAATATTAACTATAAGTATAGATGGGATCGTAAATCTTCTCTAGGCAGTATCAGTCGAGTTCCTTTTAATATCTGAGCATGTTCATGAATCAAAAATATAAAGGAAATGGTAAGTTTCAAACTCTAAACAGCTTTGCCTTACAAAAAATTGTAAGCAATCTGTGACATCATAAATACGTGACCAAGTACATTTTATCAATAATATTGCTACAGACAGACTCTAAAAATTTTACGCAATCCCTGCACCCTAATTGCGTAATACACAATCAATCGGAATCTGAATCGTTTTGAAACAGATTGCTAATCCATTGCTTCTTAAGTTCGATAAAAATTCTGCTCAACAATATACAGAACGCAATGAATGTTCTTGAACCGTCAAAATGAAACAGATTAGTCGTAATCGTTTACAAAAGTATGTTACGCAATTAGGGTGCTGGTTCATATTATACAGCACAAAGTTAGGTTCACAAATATCTTGACAATTTGAAATGTCTCTAAGTTTTAAACAAATAAGTAGGTACCTATAGTCTACGGGGACCCTTTTTTTTGGATGGGAAATAATCAAATGACGAAGGTCGTGTCAGACTTTTACTGACTTAGACCCACCCGTGTTTCTTCAGTTGCCTGTGCCAGGGCCACGGTATCTCGAGCAACCCGCGACCCAGGGCATCTCCTGCGGCAACTATGGGGCGTATGTGGGCCTGGACCAGGGCCGGACCCGAGAGATCACCTCTGCCGATCCCCTCCGCGAGGACACGGTGGTGCTCCGCCCAACCTGGGCAGACCTCCACCGTATGCTCCGCAGTGTCCTCCGAGCGATCCACACAATGGTGACACCCGTTTCCTGCCACCTTATACGGAACAGGAAACTCCCGAAACAACCATGTCCGGAGAGGACCTGTGTCAGGCAGAAGGTGAGGACGCCGTGGCGCCTATCCAAGCAATCCTCAAAGAGGGGACTTATCGCTGCTATTATGGCATATCCAGCACTGGATTGTGACATTCGCACCCTTTTTGTCGCCATGAGATCCCACCGGAGCTCTGTCTGCTGTGCCGCGATTCCTCGCGGCAGCAGAGTTACGCCTCGGCGTTTTGCCTCCTCGCGCCACTCCTGCAATCGGCAGCAGTTCGGAGGCTCCTCACAGGAGACCGTGCGGTATCCCCGGACCAGCCGAATTGCCATGACCCTTTGGGACGCGTTCAACCGGTGGGCTGGTCGGCGCCTCGTCTGAAGATTTCCCTATGCGTTGACCCTAAGATTTCCTAAAACTTGGTTAATCACACACATCAAATCATACAGCTCACTCTAAGAAATTATAATTAGAATATTTGTTCGCTGTTGACGACAAGACATTTTATTATTATTGGCATCTGTACTTTTTGTTTACCTGTGTTCTACAAATAAAAATATTTGATTTGTCAGATTATTACAGTCCTATTACGAATGGCAACATTGCATTATTACTCGTACTTCTGCACTGGCAAGCAAAAATAAATTTAATGGTAAGACCATACAATTAAATATTCAAAGCTGTATAGATATTTACGAATCCTGAGTTACACCAAATATATTGAAATTTAGAGTATTTAGATATTAATGTTCCGAAGAGTAGTCAGATATTTTTACTGCACTACCGTAACATACCTATGAACAGTTTAAATGGTACATGTCTAAGTTTGTATAGAACTTTATGATCATTATTTTTATGATCATTAACGCGCGCCACCTATTGTGCATGACCTCCATTATACCCTTTTAGGTACTCTGTGATTAGGGCGACTTTTGTGTGCACGGGCCAGTGGCTACCCCCGCCTGCATTGTTTTCGTCCACCAATAGCGTTTCAGCGAACATTATAAAAATTAAAAACAGGAAAAAACTGTAAAAATTAGCAAGAATGGCATTTTTGGCTTCCCTAGTTTTCGACGGAAGTGCGGCCGACGACGCGCCGCAGATTTTTATTTGATTACTCTGAAATACCTACTGGAGTCTTGTTTCGTAGTTTGAAAAACCTGATCCTAAGAATTTTGAGATGACTAGTCATTTTGTATTGTTGTTTAAGGACGTGACTGAAATGTTAAGGAAACCGTAAGCTTGGATATAAAACGTTTTAGACTGTGCTGAAACTATACAAAAGTAGGTACCTAAATTTAGAATTTACGAAAAAGCAATACCTGTTTTGCTTTTATTATTGAATAAATACTTAACTACTAAATCTTGCGAGAAATTATACGTCACTCTTTATCATTATCTGCTCTCTGAATGAATTCACAAAAATAATATTGTATGTTTTATGTTATTTAAGATAGTATAATAAGGACCACGCTACCGCATTAGGAATATTCCTGTAATGATAGCAGTGATTGTAGAAATATAAATAAATAAATAAAAATAAATAAAAATAAAATTATTTCTGTAAAAACGCTACATCTGGTGTTCATAGTGATAATTGTCTTTTAATGGTTTCGAACAGTATACATGCAAAATTGTTTATTTTAATTTGTTATGCTTACTGTATCTATTCGAAGTGTGCCACGGACGCCGTTGGCCGTAGGTACAAATACCTTTAATCAAATACTTTGGCAATAGCCGTAATAGGCCACCCAGTGAGTCTGCCAAAATTGTTATTTTTTTAAAGTTTAAAACAAGTTTTACAGGTTCCAAATTTCATAGTTCATACAAACATCCACAGAAAAAGGACGTTTAGTTTTTCCCGAATTTGTCAATTTTCTATTTCATAAAAACCCCAAGCGGTCTAGAACATTTAAAAAAGGAAATTAAACAAATGGGTACAGCCGTTTTCAAGTGATGCGCTTACCAACGAACAGCATTTCATTTTTAATATAGATACACATAGAGAGATTCCTAACCCACTGGAATTCGCAATCCATTTATTTACCGTCTCGAATCTGCATACTGCAGACACCACCTCGCCCGCTCATAAATCCCTGGCGGAATCAAAACTAATTATTTAGTCTGCATTTTTTTTTATTTACCTCTATAACAGTAGAAGTTAATAGTTCCACTCCAAGAAACTATTACCTACGCCATTCAACTATAATGTCCCCACCACGCGCACACACAAACTGGATTAGAAATCAGGCTAAACTTGATTGCTTCCCAGTTCGTTCTACCACCACTGGACTATTATTTTAATAAGCGGTCATTCTGCCCTAAGGATAATTGCTTACATCATTTTTTGTTCTTGATATGTCATATACCATAATCGAACCTATGGCAGCAGACTCTTCTGGGTGCTTCTGGTATGTAGTACCTATCCTACAGTTGTCATAGATTCTCTATGATAGTAGCTAATATTACTGCTATTATCTAAGGCAGATGTGAGTGGAAACGCCGGGAGGGAACGCCCTAGGAGGACATAAATAGTGACTTATTAGTGATGTTCTTCAGAAAGGTCAGGTGCGTAGTACTTGCACGCTTTTAGAGGCAAAAGGAGTATTAAGGATCGTAGCAGGTGGTACGGTAGGCAGGTGGATCGTTCTGTAGTTTCTGCCTAGCCCCATGGGAAGGCGTGAGTTTATGTATGTAGGTACCTATGTATATTACCTACCTACAGTACGCTACGTTAATTATAGTTTTATAGCTCACCGCACAATTTTGGTAGCTATGTATTTCCCACAGTATTTTATCAATTCCCGTGCGGTTTTGCACTCCGAATATTGCACCCCATACTATGCTGGGCTTATGGTATAAATTGATGTGATGTTTTTAAACAACCATTCCACTTCACAGTTTCTGTGAAGTGTGTATTATTATTTATTAATTTCTTTAATAGTTAATTTTACCAAAATGGCTAATGTCGTAGAAAGCCTCAAGTTGCTATTCGATCGGCCAAACGAACCGTTGATCACTCCGAAGGGCGATAACAAAGCTGTATTTCAGCTCACAGAAAAACTTGTGGTAAGTAAATTATTTACATAACGTCACCTCTTGTCAAGAATAGAACTTGCAAAGGAGTATAGGTGAGTAGAAGAGTTTATTACCCTGGCCACAAATTCAGACTCCGCGCTCCCGGGCTCCAGATTTTAATCATTTATTTATTAGATTTTATTTTATTATTTTTATTGATTAGATTTTAGAAATTATGGATCATGGATATAACTAATAGGTAACCCAGGAGCCAACACCAACACTCAATAGTCACGTCCGCGGCGGCCCCACTACACAATACCGTTACATAATAGATATATTAAGCTTATTTAATTGTTTCTTTACAGCCCCCGGAGTACGCAAACAACGGCGTCGAATTAAACGACCGTTTCGGTGACGATGCCACCGAGAAGATTCCCCTGAAGACCTTAGATACGTACCCCTCGTTCACCGTCGCGTCGCAACTGCCTTCCGATGCGGACTTCTCACTGTTCCTGCCGAAGCACCAGGAAATGGCTACTGAAGTCATTGACGCGCTTTTGGGTGAGTAGCGGGAGAAAGCGTGGGCGCTAGTCTTCATACTTATTTCTTCATGTAGAATGAACATCAAATCCAGGAAAGTGGCTGCATGTAAACTGTTCGATTGATATGTTTGATAATTCGGGTCTGACGTCGCTACCGCGCTAAGCTCGCACTGTGTCCCCAGCCTTAAGATCAGTTTTCTCATAAAGTACAGAATAAAACATAAAATTACGATGAAAACAAACATTTATTAACAATAAATTAAGTTGTTATTAGCAGCTCATTGTAAAATTTTTGCTTCTATCTGTAGATGTACCTGAGAATCAGCTACAAGACTTTCTTTCAACATGTGTGTTTGCAAGAGCTAATCTCAACCCTCAGCTCTTTAACTACTGTTACTCAGTAGCACTAATGCATCGGTGAGTTATAGTCAACTTAATTGTTACTAAAATATAATAAATATGCAGAATACAACACATTGTACACATAAGCTTTCTTTGTATACATTTCAATAATATCAGGTCTATAAAGTTATCTATTTATGTAAGAGTTCTGGTCTGCTCTTATGTTTTGCAAATAATGTACATGATACTTTAGAAAGAAAGAACGAAAAAAAAATTGGTTCATTTGTCACAGTAACATGTGCATACAAAAAGTATAAAAAATTGTTTTCATACATGGTTCTAAATTTCATTATTAGTAATTAATCTGACATTTGACTAAAATTATGCTGGCACGCAAACCATATGCAAGCGTCATTAAGTTAGTATTTTTTTCTAAAACTGGCTCTTATTATATTTATTTTACTTAGTTTGCACATGCAAATAAAGCATGTTGATTACAATTTATATTGATTACTAGCTGACCCCGCAAACGTTGTTTTGCAAATTTTTTTTTTTTTTGTTTTTTTTTTTTTTGAAAAATAGATGTTGGCCGATTCTCAGACCTACCCGATATGCACACAAAATTTCATACAAATCGGTCGAGCCGTTTCGGACGAGTATGACAACGAAAACTGTGACACGAGAGTTTTATATATTAGATAAAACTTATTATTATTACTTTAATTAAACTGTTAGGTTCTACAAAACAACAGATATTTCTATTATTCATTTTCAATGTTAACATAATTGTTATGCTAAAACAAAACTTTTCTTTCAGTGATGACACCAAGAATGTGCCCATTCAGAACTTTGCAGAGACTTTCCCTTCCAAGTTCATGGACTCTCAAGTGTTCCAGAGAGCCCGTGAGGTGGCGGCGGTGGTCCCCATGACTGTGGCAGTATGTAACATTACTTATCTTTGCCACCACAGCAGTTATCACATTTTTTGTCAGTGTCTGAACATAGCACAGGTTTATAATTAGGTGTCCAGGGCCCAAGACTATCATTTGAATAGAAATCCATAGGATATGTCCCATCATCCTTCAACCATTTGCTATTACCTAATGATACAGAAAACTCATATGGAGTAAGCAATGGCTTTGGAAAGGCTGTTCCCCAGTCAATGGACAGTCTTGGACAAGCCACCTGAACAAAGGCATCAAGGCCAAATAATGCTAATTTACTAGGAAAAATCTCAGATAAAAGAATCTTTACAAATGTTTTATCAGAGTTGCTAACTTGCTTTTCTAAATTGCTTAACACTTTAGTACTACCTTGTCTCCCTAACGTTCCAAGGATGAGACCAAAACTGTCTGCTTCCTCAGCTATTTTAATCTGATTCTGTCTATTCAGCTGCATTACTTTATGTTCATACAACTCTGAAGTAAATTTCTTCTCATAAGGGTCATATTTGTATGCTGCAATTTTTGGATTAGCTATCATGACTGATTCCAAGTGAAATCGGCCATCACCTAGATATATGACTACATCAGAATTTAACTTGGGAGATGTACAACCAAGGATCTCTCCAGGTGATAAAGGTTTACACTGTGGTACAGTTACTATATATTCTTCACTTCTTAGAATCTTAGCAACAGAATGCAATGTTGTTACAAATTGAATTGTACTAACTAAAGCTAAATGAGTTTGTTTTGGAAAGTTTAGTCTAACAGTTTCCACAAAATGTGATGGATCAATCTTTATGTCAACAAAAATGTAGAGTACCTTGATGTCACATGTTTGGTCTATAGGTATCAGGCAAGAGTGTCCGTAATGTACCAGCAGGTCGACCCCAAGCGCGATAGCGGTGAAGTCATCGATACAGCACGCACCATAAGTTACGTCGCCCATTATAACAGTATCAGCTTCAGTAAATGTCTCTATTATATCACACAATGTTGTCGCAAACATTGTCAATCCTAAAAGGAAATATTTATAAGAATATTACTATCAAAACAGAACAAAAAAAATATTATTGTTTACACATGAATTACCATACCTTCAGGTAGTTGAAGAGCCACTCGTTTTGAACCCAAAGACCTTATTCTCCATATTGTCTTGTGTATTTCAAAATTGTAATTTTGTGGTAAAGCTTCATACGCTCTATTTAACAGAGGGTCATTTAATAATTCATTTGGAATTTTGTTTACAGCACGTACATTTGGTTTGAAAGTCTTCCTTTGACCTTCTGGTTTTGCGCGCACTACGACTACGCCTGGGTTTAAATTTTCCATGTTGGGAACACTATAAACACATTATCTTTACCTATCATACACCCAGAAATGCAATAAACAATATTTCGCAGGTTATTAATCAAACTATAAACACGCGCGGTGGCCTACGTGCCTTTTCGCATGAATTTGCGATCCGTTTCATTTATCGATAATTCACAAATTCAGATCAGTCGTTCAGTGTCACGTCAGTGCATAAAAAATTCATTGAAAGTTATGATATAAAGGAGCAACACCTCTTATGAAGTTTCAATACAGGATAGCTTGATAATGAAAATTTCATTGGTTTAAGTTCTGCTTAAAAGTGTTAACATTGCCAATCTTGTTGAAATTATAAGCTAAAATCTAGGATAATCTGTGCGTATATCGGAGCGGCCCAGCTACAAAAGCTGTCAAAAGTGACAGAACAAATGCGTTTCGTTACACGGAATAGAATTATAAGTGACACAGATTAGTAACTGAAGAGTCGATGAATGAGAAACGTGAAGCTAACATAATATACCAAATATCTCAGCACACGATGTTTTTTTGCGTTCTGTTAAAAAAAACCCTCATGTTATCGTGCCTTTTTTCATCGTAACTTTTAGCATTTCAGACGGATTTTTAAATAACTGATTTAATTTATACAGCGCACACCGATCATCATTCCTCGGGACTACACTGCGACGGATTTAGAAGAAGAACATCGTTTAGCCTATTGGCGTGAAGATATTGGCGTTAACCTACATCACTGGCATTGGCATCTCGTTTACCCGTTCACAGCATCACAGAGAGCCATCGTTGCTAAAGATCGTCGCGGCGAGCTCTTCTTCTACATGCATCAACAACTTATTGCTCGGTAACTCCATATTCCCCAATTACTTACGAGCACGTATTTACACATACATACATTTTCCTCTGTAACTTCCTTTGTTCTCTTATTTTCACGCGGTAGCTGGGTCACATTAACCATAGATACTAAACTACTTGATTTAACTCAAAGTAAAGTAGTACTTTTTTTTATTAAAGCCTCGCTCATTCAAATACTACTACAACGGCTTTACTCATGAGGGAAGGAGGATAATGTTTCTGATCGTTTTTATTAATTTCTTAGTTACAACTGTGAGCGTCTCAACAATTCTCTGAAGAGAGTAAAGAAGTTCAGCAACTGGAGGGAGCCAATCCCCGAGGCTTATTTCCCCAAACTGGACAGTCTTACGTCATCGCGCGGCTGGCCGCCACGGCAGGCGAACATGCGCTGGCAAGACCTCAACCGTCCCGTTGACGGACTTAATCTCACCATCAGTGACATGGAAAGATGGAGGAGGAATATTGAGGAAGCTATCTCTACCGGCAGGGTGACACACGTAAGTGTCTAATGAAAATGAACAGTGTATAATTCAACTACCTAGTCCTACCCTACTTGCATAACTACTCCTACGTGAACCTTCTTTATGAATAATTTACAGGCTGACGGTACAACCAGCCCTCTGGACATCGACAAGCTCGGCAACATGCTGGAGTCGAGCATCCTGTCCCCGAACAGGGAGCTGTACGGCAGCATACACAACAACGGACACAGCTTCTCTGCCTACATGCACGACCCTACACACCGTTATCTGGTAAGCGACCCGTGCAAAATTAAGTAAGGATTATAGTTGTAGTAACATAAATTGACGTAAGCGAATACTTTGCGAAATATTAGCATCTTTATTCGCACATGGCATTGTGTACTTCTAATACCACTGTAAAGATTTGAAAGAGTATCCCGATGAGAAATCTTCACCAGGTTTTTTTCGCATATATAATCTTATTTTCCTGGGCTTTAGGTAGTGACTGGGCTCCGATTCATCATTTCATTTTCTGCCTGCGCATCTCGCGTTTAGCGGGTTTCCGCCTAACAACAGTACACCGATGTCTTGCTATTTAATGTCGTGTAGGCGCAGATTTTGTATTGTTTTATTTTTATTTTTATATTCTAATTTTACTTGCAGGAAAGCTTTGGAGTCATTGCTGATGAAGCAACTACGATGCGTGATCCGTTCTTCTTCCGTTGGCACGCGTGGATCGACGACATCTGCCAGATGCACAAGGAGTCCCCTTCTGTGCGCGCCTACACTCGCTCGGAGGTAGGTTCTATGTAAAAACATTAATTACCCAGGGTTCCTAGCACTTGATTTTCCCTGGCTAAGGGGCTCGAGCCCCCCCCCCCCCCTCCAAAAGCATCGGAGTTCTTCTGTGAAAAATCTTAAAGTGAACTTGATATTATTGTAATTAAACTTTTTAGCAAGCATTACACTGCACTAAGAACAATTAAAAAAAAAATGTACACATGAATTCAGTACTTCCATGATTTTAGACCCACCAGAGCATACATAACATCACGCCTTGTTTCCCCGAAGGGTTGGTCAGAGGTGTACCTATAGTACACCCACATTTCGCCAGTTATGTTTAAGTCCCATGTAATAGGGGGCGAGCCTATTGCCATCTACCGGGCACAAATCCAGTCTTCGGGCTGCTACTGAGAAATTCCAGATAGAAAAACCCAATAACACGTTGCCCGACCTGGGAATCGAACCCAGGACCTCATGCTCAGCAGTAGCGATTGCGACCACTAGACCAACGAGGCTAGATAAAATGTTGTGCTGTTTTAGTGTTGACTCTGCTCAAACCTATCCTAGGCGGGGCCTGAGGGTAGGTTTGAGCCTGCGGTCGCGGCCTGCGGCCCGCCTACCGTCAGTCAGACACGGTAACTGGCCCGGAGCCGATTGGAATAAGAGTAATGAATTGAAATAACAGACATGCATGGAACCTACCCTAATAAGTACCTACCTACCAAGTTTTAATGGCGCATGTATAGCGTTTACTACATGCTTTATCATTTTCAGCTTGAAAACCCAGGTGTTCAAGTGACATCCGTGGCGGTGGAGAGTGATGGCGGCCAGCCTAACATATTGAACACCTTCTGGATGTCCAGTGATGTTGATCTCTCTCGAGGCTTGGACTTCTCCGACCGAGGTCCCGTATATGCCCGATTCTCTCATCTTAATAACCGACCCTTCCGTTACGTGTAAGTAAGCTATGCATGATAAAAAACTAAATAACATCATGAAATAGGCACAACCCTAAGTTAATTTTGTCTAATATTTTTCAGTATCAAGTGTAACAACACTGGTTCCGCCCGCCGTACAACCTGTCGTATCTTTATGGCGCCTAAGTTTGACGAACGCAACTTGGCCTGGGCTCTCTCAGACCATCGCAAGATGTTCGTGGAAATGGACAGATTCGTAATCCCATGTGAGTGTTTTAAATCGACATAATGGCTACAGACTATCACTCAACTTTAGTATGGTGGGTGTTGCAGATTGGACGCCATCTAGCGAACAAGAAAGAGGCTGGGAGATGTTGCTGATTCTCCATAAATATTAACACTATCATTTTGTATCAATAAAGAATTATTATTATTATTATTGCAACGTTCCAGTGAACGCCGGCCAAAACACCATCACACGTTTATCAACACAGTCTTCAGTGACGATTCCGTTCGAGCAGACGTTCAGAGACCTGTCGGCGCAGAGCAATGACCCCCGCCGGCCCACTCTCGCAGAGTTCAACTTCTGCGGCTGTGGCTGGCCCCAGCACATGCTCGTCCCCAAAGGCACTGAAGCAGGCGCTGCCTACCAGCTCTTCGTTATGCTCTCCAACTACGATCTTGACAGCGTAAGCACTCCTCATGCCTCTTACTTAGGTAAGATATAATACAAGCAGGATTCTTCTTACCAATATCTTTTAATCACCCAGGTGGAGCAACCCGACGGCTCACAGCTGAGCTGTGTTGAAGCATCCAGCTTCTGTGGTCTGAAAGACAAGAAGTACCCTGACCGCCGCGCTATGGGTTTCCCCTTCGACAGACCTTCAAGCACAGCCACTAACATTGAAGACTTCATACTACCCAACATGGGACTGCAGGATGTTACAATTCGCCTGACTAACCAAGTTGAGCCAAACCCAAGGAACCCGACTACTAACTGATCTTGTTTTGATTATCCCCCCGTTTGTTACGCGACCAAAATATGTGACTGTCAATTATGTACATGGGATGTGTAATTGTCATTGACAACTAAGACAAGGATGTACATGTACCTCTAAAAATATTAATGTTAAGTATCTAGGCATCATAAAAAAGAAAGGCTGATTATTATGTTAAAAGAACCAAGTGTAAATGCTGTAAATAAAATTAGGAACTATGTTTAATCTAGTTACAGACCCGTTTACTAGTGAAGATTGAATTATAATAAAATAGATATTAATTAAAACATTTTGCTGTATTCTTTTTTGTATCTCTAAGTTAAACATGTGTATTAGGTCATAGGTGTGGAATAGTGTGACCTACTTGTGGTGTGGCAGGAAAAGAAAGCATACAAAAACATGTTGAAAGAATCACTATTTATTAAACATCAAAATAGATAACAACATTGATTACAACATCAATATTATACATTTGAACAAACTGAAGTATGAATATTTTACCGTTACTTTATTCATATTTTGCTAGATCATATCTAAGGCAATCATTTCCTTTCTGGAGACCTGAGTTTGCAGGTGGATAAAGATATAATTAAAAAGACCTCCAGAAAGAGAATGCTTCCCTCCGAATACACTGTGGCAAAGTGCCAATTGTGAAACATCTATGAAGGAGTGGTGCAAGCTTACCTGTAGAAGAAATACACAAAGTTAGAAGTTCCATCAATAAATACACATATTAAAACTGGTAAAATTCTATATCAGCCCTATCATTTAATATCACATTGTTATCAAAACAACATTTATTGGCTCATGTTGATTCTCATCATTTTATGGTTGTTATTTGGCAATCAATCAATCAATAATCTTCTTAGCTTAGTATTCCGTCCCACATATAAAATAGGATAGGACACTTTGTTTCCTCTAAATTCAACGTAGGAGCAAACCAATTATTGAATGGTCATCGGAAGATGTCTGATTGAAGAATCCTTTGAATATGGTGAAATTGTTAAATGAAATAAGTTTCTCACCTGTCATGTAGAATGCAGAAACATGGTTGGACCTGGAAAATGAAAAATAAGGGGGCGATTAGCTAAAAACCTAGTTAAAAGAAGTAGGTATTAATGTATCACTAGGATCATCAGGCCTATCATTTAATATCACGTGTTAATATCATATAAACACTTTTCGGCTCGTGTTAGTGTCATCATTTTATTTAGTTTATATAAGAAAGAAGTACCAGATAACAGCACCTCATCGATTTATTCGCTTTTCTTTTTATGACATGCCGCCCGCGTGGCCTAACCAAATAATTATCTCATTTAAATTGAAAGAAGTGATTGGAATTTAATTTTAACTAATGTGAAAATCCCTAGAATAAAAAGAATTACATTTCAGACGAGAGGTGCATGGTGCATTTGCACGTGGTGCAAATTTTCACAGTAATGTGGACGGTGCAGTTTTAGGTAATTTGAATCTAATTCATGTACAATTCTATAATCTAATCGTTAGTATTACTATTGTATTTAATATTTTAAATTATATCTTAACCTTTCAAACTAACCTTAGTGTTTCCGTGCCGAACGAATGTGCTTGAAATGAAACTTGAAATGTTCCGCGGTCCGCCCCAGGAGTAATAGTGTTCTGTTCTGCCTTCTGTGGTCCGCCCCGGCCCCCGTAGGCCGTAACTAATAGGCTTGTTGAAAAAATTTCGATACATCGATGTATCGATATTTTTGATTCGATACATCGATGTATCGATATTTTTGATTCGATATATCGATATTTTTAGCCGATATATTTTGAACCGATACATCGATACAAAATATTCAATTTCGAAAATTGTATCAACAACGATATTTTTTTCAAATTAAATAATATTTTAGGAGAAATTCAAAACCACATGACAACGGAGCATGTCAGGAGCAGAGTTTTTCTACTTTCACTACCGGACAAATACTGTACCCTAATTGTACACAATCAATCGGAATCTGAATCGTTTTGAAACAGATTGGTAATCCATTGCTTCATAAGTTCGATAAAAATTCTGCTCAACAATATAAATAACGCAATGAATGTCGTTGAACTGTCAAAATACAACAGATTAGCCGTAATCGTTTACGAAAATGTGTTACGCAATTAGGCTGTTGGGTTGCCTGATAAAATAAATTGGTCTTTTAATATTAGAATATTGCTATTTAGTTTTTGATATTTTCTAGTTTTGCCTAATAATAAAGAATAATGATTCAAATACCTTAATTTTGTTTAGATTCTTATACATATAAATATTGTGCATTTTGTATAAAAATTTATATTACCTCTAATAAGAGGTAATATAAAATTCAATTCTGGTTCAATAGAACCAGATTGAAATAAACACATTATTTTCGAGAACTTCTGAAAATTTTACCGATACATCGATTTTTCGATATTTTATTTCTCGATATTTCGAGGGCGATATTGATATTTTAATAAATATCGTCGATTTATCGTTTTTTTTTCACTTCCGACATCCCTAGTAACTAACAAGCTCTCGATAGAGAGCAGTTATATTCTTTGCTAACAAGATAGCAGGCTCGTAGCGAGTAGCGTCACTAGCGTCTCCGACAGGACAGGGGCTCACAGGGCTGCCAGGTTAAAAATCCGTCTTACTCTTTGATAAAAATGCAGAAATTCATAGATAATACACTAATATAACAGAAATCGTACATCGTACACCAGTCCGAGATTCTCGACGCTCGACTCTCGCCGCGGACGGACGTGTCTGTGCGCTCTCCCGCTCCCGACCACGTGACGTCATCGTAGTCGCCCCGACTACACCGATATAAAATCATTATCAAGAAATTGATTTTGATTTTAATCAATTAAAAAGTGGCTTTTTCAAGGCAAATCTCGTTTCATTAACAGACGTTTGTGAGTAGCTTCACTAGGCCCCTTCTGGGTAAAACCACAGTTTCGTGGTCCTCGGTTGAAACCTTACGGTGCCAACGAAGCCGAGTGGGGTGTTGACCCAATCACACCCGCCGAACCCCTTCAGGGCGAGGCAGTTAGTTGGACGGGTCCCAGATAACCGGCCTTGGGGGATCTCCTAGTCGGCTCTGGTGACAGTTTTGCTTTCCAGCTACTCACCTAGTGTCTTTAGGGTGTGTCTACACCCTTCGCGCTAGACTGGTCAGGGCCCCGTTCGCACAATAAGACTGGCGACGGGTTACAAGCTTCGGGCTCACCAATAGGTACTCACCTCTCTGTCTACACCCGACAGAGAGGGTCACACATCCCCGGGCCCATCCACCCGGGGAGATAGGTATAGGGTTTAGGCTACGTGGGTTTTTTTTTTTTCCACCATTCCCTCCCTAAATTAGCTCCTCCTCCGACCATGGAGGACGCCTTTATTTTGGCGTTCTTCAGAGAGGTCCTTTTTAAGGACCCCGAGTTCTTGGCGAAATATGGCGCCAAAATACGCCAACGCTCCACCCCCACTTCGTCTCAGGGCTCACTTGTGGAATTCAGTGACGCACTGGAGAGCCCGTTATCGCCACCTGCATGCGAACAAGGCATTCCGCCTTTTGTTCCGGCAGACAATGTTCCGGCCGTAAATTCGGCCCCCATTCTTCCACCCGCTTTTGTCCCGGCATATAATACCCCGGCCGCTAATCCGGCCCCTATTGTCTCGCCCGCTACTGCCCCGGCAGTAATTAAGTCGGCCGCTAATCCGGCTCCCTTTGTCGCGCCCGCCATTGTCCCGGCCGCCATTGTCTCGGAGACAATAAACCCGACGCAGCTGCGCACCGAAATTAACTCGACTCGCCCAGAGAGCATGGACACGTCAGTCCCACACTCCGATCACCGTCCATTAGTCATGAAACTGGTCCCCCGCATAGGTCTGCCCGATACCACCCAACCCCTTCCCAACAAAGTGGTAATGGACTGGAGGAAAGTAAGCGATCGCTTAAAATCCACCACGTCCTCCCACTTGGACCCAATCCCCGATCATTTTGACTCTATCGCTGACACGACGGCCGCGATCGACTCATTCACAGCTCACGTACAATCAGTCCTGAACGATTGTTCAAGGGAAATTGCAGCGACGGAGGACCGTCGCTGGAAGTTGCCGGCGATGTACGCGAACTGTTGAATGAGAAGAACGCGGCTGTCCGTGCCTACATCAACTTCCCCTGCGACGCGAACAAAGCCCATATGCTTTACTTACAGCGTACTGTAAGAACACGCATAGAGGAGCTGCGTACCGCCGGCTGGGACAAGATGTTGAGCGAACTAGAGAGGAAGCTTAGATCCGGAGAAATAGTCTCCATGCCCCCCCTGATCCGTCCCGACAAGACCATCGCCTTCGATGATGTCGACAAGGCTGAGCTTCTAGCCGACAGTCTAGAAGTCCAATGCTCGCCTAGCTCTCAACCAGTAGACCAAGCTCACCTCTCTGAGGTCGACGCTGAAATCGAACATAGAGCCTCCCTCCCTCCCGTTGAAGACCCAGAGTATCCACTGCCCCCCGTCACGCCTGACGAAGTGCACGACCTCGTCTTAAGGCTCGTAAAGCCCCCGGCTCAGATGGAATCACCAATAGGGTATTCCAACTTTTCCCTGCCCACCTGATAATGCTACTGACCACCATCTTCAATGGTGCTCTGAGCAACAACATCTTCCCACAGGCATTCAAAGAAGCCACCGTCATCGGTATCCCGAAGCTCGGCAAGCCAAAGTCGGAGCCTACTAGTTACCGCCCCATCAATCTGCTCAATGTCCTCGGCAAAATCTATGAGAGGCTTATTTATAAGCGCCTCAGAGACTACGCCGAGACAAAGGGCCTCATCCACAACGAACAGTTTGGTTTTAGAACTCAACACTCGTGCGTACAACAGGTCCACCGTATAGTCGAACACATCAACTTCGGTTTCCAACGAGGTTTGATGACCGGTGCTGTCTTCTTCGACATAGCGAAAGCGTTCGACAAAGTCTGGCACAACGGCTTATTATATAAGCTGTACCAACTCGGTGTGCCAGATCGTCTCGTGCTCATCTTACGGGACTTTTTGTCGAACCGCACCTTCCGTTATCGCATCGAAGGAGCGCTATCCTCCCCCCACCCTATTCGCGCAGGAGTCCCTCAGGTCTCTGTGATCTCTCCTCTAGCATTCACGCTATTCACCAGCGACATGCCCAAGTGCAGCAAGGGGCAGTTGGCTCTGTTCGCAGACGACACGGCCATTTACTACACCGGCCGCGATCCAGACTCAATATCTCGCATTCTCCAAACCCAAGTCAACAAGCATGGCGCCTGGTTTAGGAAATGGAGAATTGAAGTAAATCCCGACAAAAGTCAAGCGGTTCTATTCTCGAAGCCGCGTCATACCCCCTGCCCCCCTCGACCGATCACCATGTTCGGCAAGCCGATCCCTTGGGAGAAGCGAGCCAAATATCTTGGTGTAGTTCTCGACGAACACCTCTCGTTCTCAGAGCACATTAAGGCGGCTCGTTCGCGAGCCGCCTTCGCTCTAGGTAGACTCCACTTCGTCCTCAATGCACGTAGCAAGTTGTCACTAAAGTGCAAATTGCGTATATATACAGCGTGCATTCGCCCGATCATGACCTATGCCAGTGCAGTCTTCGCACGCGCCAAGCCCGTTTGCTTCAATAGAATGCAGACCCTCCAGAACAAGTTCCTCCGTAGGATAACAGGCTCCCCCTGGTACGTTCGCAACGAAATCCTCCACGTAGACCTCAGGATTCCCACTATCCGTCAGTTCATGAAACGCATTTCAAAGCGTTTCTTCGAGACCGCCGCGAATCACCGCAACCCTCTGGTTGTGAAAGCCGCTAGCTATATTTCCTCCTCCATTAGTCATGTCCGCCGTCCCAAGCATGTCCTCACCGATCCCGATGACCACATAACTCTCATTCAGGAGAGCAGTAGGGCCACCAGTACAGTGCACAAACACAGACCGACTTTCCGACCTCGCCGCCGAGGTTCCTCGCGAAGATCCCGACGTAATTGTCCCGCCCGACCCTTGCTCGATGCAGTGCCAGCCCGCGCCGTAGCGAGCGTTCGCTTAGTAATGTAAGTTGTTTTACGCCCCTGGCTGGAGGCTTGGAGTCCGCTTAAGGCAGCCACAGGATAGTCCGGTTAAGTAGTCACGACTTCTCAAGGTCAACTACGAAATGCCATATAAAAAAAAAAAAACACCAGTCCATAGTCCGGTTAAGTAGTCACGACCTCTCAAGGTCAACTACGAGACCATACAAAAAAAAAATACACCAGTCTCACCACCATCGTTCGCAAGTCCGCTTATGCAGACGACAACCCAATAGGTTGACCTGTGAGATGCCAAACAAACAAATACACCAGTCTAAGAAAAGTCGTACGCACTGGGAAAATTCGAAAAAAAAAGTCGCTTGATTACTTAAACTTCCTTTTATTATTTTAATGTACTCAAAAGCTTGTACTTATTAAACTTTTTTTTGTAATTTTTATTCACGAGTCGAACCATAATCATCTGTCGGCTTAGCAGTTTCCGCCGCTGGTAATGTAATGCTTTGTCGATTTCATTTTAGTTTCGATTCCATTAAAATTAACTTCACTTAATGCCCCTTCGCAATCAGCACTCGAGAGTGGTAAAATTAATAGCGAAAACTGTGTATTGTATTGGTCAAAACGTTGTTTGATTACACGTCTGCATTTATTAGCGTCAAGTAACTTTTCCGATGATGTTGGGGAAACTGCCCCTTTCGTCATCAATAGCTTGCAAATTTATGTAATAGTAAAAAAATCAAAATCGTTTACTTGCATAAAATGTGGTAATTCAAATTTCAGTGCAAAGACACATTCCGCCATTTAACATACATGAAATATTTAGTAGAGTAGGTGTGTAACATACGTTAAACAAATTAATCACAATATAAATTAATTATTAGGTTTTAGGATTAAGAAGCCTATTAACGAAAATAACAATCTTAAATTTAAATACTACATACACATTTAGTACATAAATAGGTAGGTAAGTAGTTAACTAAATTATCAAGTAACATAAATAAAAAATACTACAATGCATTTCGGACTGACAAGATTTTTTTTGAGAAATTCGCCGACTGAATAAAAACTATGGGAAACTAACCATCTTTTTAAAACCAAGCAGAATTTTTTGTAAGGTTTGTTCTGTTATCCAGATAGATAATGGTGCCGATTCTCTTGTACACCGAACTAAACTATCACTAAAATTCCTTACTTTTTACTATGAAAATCTTGAACTATTTTGCGAAAAATAATCTCTAAATTTAAAAATAATTTTGACACAACTATAATCGAATTTGACAATCGCGAGTCCACGTGTTTTTTTTTCTTTTGGTTTCGCAACGTCTTTGTTAGAGCTGGAGGCAGCATAGATAATACACTATATAATATAAGAGGAGGCAGCCTGGGGCAGCCTCGACGTGTTTTATATGGAAGTTTTGACTTTTTGTGTGGAAAATATAAAATAAAAATATCTAAATGTAGAGATTTGGTAGTTTCAGGGCTACAAAGGGGGCCGAAATATTCATTATTTTTGTGATAGGACACACCGTTTTCGAGATATGAGCAAAAAAGAAAAAGAAAGTTAAAGTACCGTTTTTGCACGTCTGAAGTCGAGGTGTTGGTGTGAATTTTAGTCCACGCCACCTAATTTTATTCCACACCTTTTTAATCGCGATTAAAAATAGTCAGATTCATGTTCAGATTTATCTATTTAAAAATATATTAATCGAGACTTGTTAAAGGTTTATCGACTAAACGAATAATACAATTATGGTAGTAGGAGTGTCAAAGATCCACACTAAATTTGGCTTTTATCTGTAGTACCGTGCATAAGATGAAAATCAGGGTATTTATGTTCTGTGATGAAAATCAACCGTATAGCGGTGGGTAATCTTTATTCCGGCAAGTGAATTGATTCACTTATTCCGACTCCGGGTCCGGTACCGGTTCACCTTATTTATTCCTTTGGCACCGTTTGGCACCGGCACTCACTCGCTCATTTTGGTTCCCCGGTTTCGCAGAACATTTTATTCATTTGGTTCACTGGATCATTTGGCACATTTTGAATTGAACAGTTGGTTAGTTAGAGCGATACGACGTGTTCCGAGTACTTCCGAGTGACTTGAGCGAGTGAACGAGAGTGAATAGTGAACGCGCGCTTCGGTATTCTAGCGGCAAGAAGTTTTATTATTTATACAATAAAATAACATTACAATCCTTGCAAGCAAAGTAAATGCGACACAATGCGAAATATTTTAGTACTTAGCTCGATACAGAATGGTTATGTATGTGCTACAGCCAATTTAATGAATATGAATATCATTTATACTATTCAGCCATTATTAAATAGGTACCATCTACTCAATTTAGACAAACTGATTATTGAGGTATCAATACAATTTGCTATCTTAGATTTTACCATCATATATCACGGGTATTGCACAGTGGTACCGCCGCCGAACAAAGACGGTCATAAATACTAAAAATCTTTAATGCTTTTTTTCGTGGGAAGTGGTTCAGGTAGCAATAAAAACTCATAATATATTAGTGTTAAATAAATTAATACATAATGATATTTATTTGATAATTTGTTAACACGAATGGAATAATAAAATAAATATCAAAATATTAAGTGTGCTTGTCCCCCGTTCTGAAGCGTTTTTTTTTGACAATAAATCAAAACTCTTCATGGTGGGGTGTATTCTCTATGTGTCAAAAAGACACAGCTAAATAGATAAAATAGAAATCAATAGATATTTTACATGAAATCGTCTTAAAATTAGAACTTACATAACAGATTTAAAATTAGCTAGACTTGCAATAAATCTAAAATTTGATTTGACATTGCGCTCTTTTTCTTACGGGGAAGTTTCCGAAGGCCAGTAACATAAGGATCTGAGCTAAGTAAAAGTCTGTTAAGTAAATCGTTTCAAATTTCTTCATGAACACGTTGCTCAACGCTACTTCTTAACTCAATACATTCAATGTCTTTCAGCCAATCAGAATACTTAAGTATACGATCATCTAAATCCTTAAAGTCTATATTTTCGAGATCACTGAATGGTGACAACAAAACTTCTAATATACCTTGGTGTTTTTTGGTAGCTTTTCCACTCACAGTACTCTAAATCTCAAAGATATACATCCTTGAGAAGGACCACTTGATCAAAGTACCTGAAAGAAAAGTTTGAAATTAGTTGCCAATTTCGTAGACCTTGCTACTATTGTGTCTACCCAGGCGTAGGCCCTTTATAGCAGCCGTCGGCGCAGAATGCACAGTGGTTCCGCCATAGGTCGTTAATCCATAAAACTCATATTCTCCAGAAACAAGTTACATATTTCGATAGACCATTAAACGAGCTATCCGGTGATATAAATATGTCCTACTCGTATTTTTTTTAATTATCACAATAATGGCTTCGTGGTGCCTAATGCCACAAGCCTATCCTAAGTGTCGTTAGACTTGTGCCGCGCGGACCACTCTTAATTTTTACTGTTTCCTTTGTGTTTGCACAGGTTCCAGCCGGCACCGGTGCAAACACAGAGAGAGCCACCGTGTTGCTCGGTGTTAATACACCGCAGCGGTCGCGGACCCATCCGCCCCCGGGATGCCGAAGCCCGGCAAACGCAGCTCACTGGGCCGCGATGCCGAGTCCGAGGAGACCCACCCGGCGATGGACCGGACGACATCGATGCCGAACATCGACGACGCGACGTCTGATGCTCCGCCCTCTGGGCCACCCCGACCCGAAGAAAGAAGAGGAGGAGGAGAGTGCACGGTTACCGCCGTAGGGACCAGCCCACCGACGACATCAGCGCCTGCGCGCG
Source organism: Dasypolia templi (assembly GCA_963555695.1). Lineage (NCBI taxonomy): Eukaryota > Metazoa > Arthropoda > Insecta > Lepidoptera > Noctuidae > Dasypolia > Dasypolia templi. The sequence goes on from OY743155.1 coordinate 16,573,322, forward strand.
TTGCACCGTCGCCGTCGTCGAGTCGACACCATGCGGTGGTGATCCGCCCCGCTGCATTCCGCCCGGTGCCAATACAGGCTCCGGGGCCGACCGCGAACCAGGGCCGCGCGCCGCCCGCGCTCGCGCCTGCGCTCGAGCCTGCGCCCGTCCGCGCCCCTGTGCCCGCTGCGCTCGCTGTGTCCGCCGCGCGCGTCGCCGCGCGCGCCCACTGCTCGTACCGCCGCGCCGCCGCGCCGCCGCGTCTCGCGTCGCTGCCCGGGCCGAAGGAGGCCAAAGCTGTGCCAGCTCCACGCACCGCCACAACCGGCCCCCGCCTCTAGCTGGCGGGACCGGCGTTGGCTGAGCGTGAGCGGCCAGCTCAAACTACGGCACTACCCAGACGCTGCACAGCACATGCCGGATGTACTGGACATCGTAGTCCACCGAGGGCTACAATGCCAGACCACACAGCAAGTCATAGACGACGAGTTACAGTCGGATCATCAACTCGTCGTCCTATCGGGTATGCCGACCCGACTGAAGCCCATAGCGCCACGTCGCAAAACGGACTGGACAACCTTTGCAGAGAAAGAAGAGACCGCCACGCCGACTCGGCCTATCGTTACCTCCGCGGACGTGGACGATGTCACTGCTTGCATACAAAGCGCCTATGAATCGGCGACAAGCACACAGCCGCAGGGGAGAGGGCTATTGCGGGCAGCTCGCCTAAATGCGATGATCGCCGCGAAGAGGCGCCTCCGCAAGCAGTGGCAACAACATAGATGCCCGACGCTGAAGACGCAGCTCAACCGTCTCGCGGAGAAGGTGAAGGCCGGAACCGGGAACTGGCCGTCATTACACAAACTCTGCAACCAGCTTACGAACACCCCAGTCCCGGTGCTACCGCTGCTTAACAGCGACGGGGCGCTCACATAATGAACGATTCTTCAAGGGAAATGGTCCTCCTTCGCTGGAAGTTGCCGGACGATGTACGCGAACTGTTGAATGAGAAGAAAGCGGCTGTCCGTGCCTACAGCAACTTCCCCTGCGACGCGAACAAAGCCCATATGCGTTACTTACAGCGTACTGTAAGAACACGCATAGAGGAGCTGCGTACCGCCGGCTGGGACAAGATGTTGAGCGAACTAGAGCCCACCCACCTAGCCTTCTGGCAACTCCAGAGGAAGCTCAGATCCGGAGAAATAGTCTCCATGCCCCCCCTGATCCGTCCCGACAAGACCATCGCCTTCGATGATGTCGACAAGCTGAGCTTCTAGCCGACAGTCTAGAAGTCCAATGCTCGCCTAGCTCTCAACCAGTAGACCAAGCTCACCTCTCTGAGGTCGACGCTGAAGTCGAACATAGAGCCTCCCTCCCTCCCGTCGAAGACCCAGAGTATCCACTGCCCCCAGTCACGCCCGACGAAGTGCACGACCTCATCAAAGGTCTTAAGGCTCGTAAAGCCCCCGGCTCAGATGGAATCACCAATAGGGTATTCCAACTTTTCCCTGCCCACCTGATAATGCTACTGACCACCATCTTCAATGGTGCTCTGAGCAACAACATCTTCCCACAGGCATTCAAAGAAGCCACCGTCATCGGTATCCCGAAGCTCGGCGAGCCAAAGTCAGAGCCTAGTAGTTACCGCCCCATCAGTCTGCTCAATGTCCTCGGCAAAATCTATGAGAGGCTTATTTATAAGCGCCTCAGAGACTACGCCGAGACAAAGGGCCTCATCCCCAACGAACAGTTTGGTTTTAGAACCCAACACTCGTGCGTACAACAGGTCCACCGTATAGTCGAACACATCAACTTCGGTTTCCAACGAGGTTTGATGACCGGTGCTGTCTTCTTCGACATAGCGAAAGCGTTCGACAAAGTCTGGCACAACGGCTTATTATATAAGCTGTACCAACTCGGTGTGCCAGATCGTCTCGTGCTCATCTTACGGGACTTTTTGTCGAACCGCACCTTCCGTTATCGCATCGAAGGAGCGCTATCCTCCCCCCACCCTATTCGCGCAGGAGTCCCTCAGGGCTCTGTGATCTCTCCTCTAGCTTTCACGCTATTCACCAGCGATATGCCCAAGTGTAGCAAGGCGCAGTTGGCCCTGTTCGCAGACGACACGGCCATCTACTACACCGGCCGTGATGAAAATTCGATAGCTCGCATTCTCCAAACCCAAGTGAACAAGCTTGGTGCTTGGTTTAGAAAATGGCGAATCGAAGTCAATCCCGCCAAAGTCAAGCGGTTCTTTTCTCAAAACCGCGTCGCAACCCCTGCCCCCCTCGACCGATCACCATGTTCGGCAAGCCGATCCCTTGGGAGAAGCGAGCCAAATACCTGGGTGTCGTACTAGACGAACACCTCTCTTTTTCAGAGCACATTAAGGCGGCTCGTTCGCGCGCCGCCTTCGCTCTAGGTAGACTTCACTTTGTCCTCAATGCACGTAGCAAATTGTCATTAAAGTGCAAAATGCGTATCTACACAGCGTGCATCCGCCCGATCATGACCTATGCCAGTGCAGTCTTCGCACACGCCAAGCCCGTTCGCTTCAATAGAATGCAGACCCTCCAGAACAAGTTCCTCCGTAGGATAACAGGCTCCCCCTGGTACGTTCGCAACGAAATCCTCCACGTAGACCTCAGGATTCCCACTATCCGTCAGTTCATGAAACGCATTTCAAAGCGTTTCTTCGAGACCGCCGCGAATCACCGCAACCCTCTGGTTGTGAAAGCCGCTAGTTATATTCCCTCCTCCATTAGTCATGTCCGCCGTCCCAAGCATGTCCTCACCGATCCCGATGACCACATAACTCTCATTCAGGAGAGCAGTAGGGCCACCAGTACAGTGCACAAACACAGACCGACATTCCGACCTCGCCGCCGAGGTTCCTCGCGAAGATCCCGACGTAATTGTCCCGCCCGACCCTTGCTCGACGAAGTTCCAGCCCGCGCCGTAGCTGAGCCTGTAGCTTTAAATTCCCCGAATAATAATAATCAACAAAACTTGATCCAGCCTGTCCCATCTTGCTGTCCTCCCGTCAGCGACGCCCTAAGCCGAGGTCCGTATCCCACAGGGGGTGCCCTTAGCGAGCGTTCGCTTAATAATATAAGTAGTTTTACGCCCCTGGCTGGAGGCTTTGAGTCCGCTTAAGGCAGCCACAGGATAGTCCGGTTGACCTCTCAAGGTCAACTACGAGATGCCATACCAAAAAAAAAAAAAAAAAAGAACATGCAGAGATAATGTCATTGTGTCTCATTGATTCACCATTTCACCCGGACGCGGACGGTGGCATGCCCGGTAGATGTCAACCGTGCCGTCTTTCATAATAAATCTCCGGTAATTTTTCGTCATCATAACTTCGTCCATAATTACACAGACAAAACCTTCGGTTTCTCCAATGAGGTCACCGAAACGCAGCTAGGCTACGGTCGCTAGTTGATCTACCGGTCCATGTAGGGCCCGAAAATAGCGTCCGTGAAGCTCCATAATCTGCCACACCTCCATGCAATGCGATCATTAGTGTCAAGCACTACTAATGAAATAATTTGAACAATATTTTTTTTACACGTTTATTTTATTTACTTAATTTTGTGTTTTTATTTTGGAATTATTTGTTTGCATGAGTCATATACAACCAATCCTACACAAAAGTTTGTGTAAAAGAAAGAAAGAAAAAGATTCAAAGATTGGACACAGTTCATGATACACAAAATAGGTACAATAATGACAAATTAAAAATTATTAGCATGAGAAAGCTAAATTGTTGTATGAAAAAGCAGTGCTCGCGTTGGATCCCACACAAAAGACGGAGGCTTTGCACGTCAAAATGTGTGTTTACGCTAACAGAAAATAATTTGAGAAACAGAAACTTAATTTTTGACCATATATAGCATTTTTTTCTCATTCATTTCAATAACAAAAAAATACACGTGAGTGGAATAGTAACATTAACTACCACAAAAACATCAAACAATGTTGACCACAATAAAAACAATTGTATAATAATGTCCAAGTCAAGTTACAATAGTTTATGAAACGGCACTTATCTAGGTATTTCCCGGTTATTTGACAGTTTTATCAAATTCCAATTCGAGAATCGGCTCCTTTATCATGGGACTTAAGCATAAATATGGCGAAATGTGGGTGCAATGAACAGAATAAGTTTTTAACCGGTGCGCAAACTGTAACCATGAATTCAGCACATGATTCCCCCCTAGCATAGACATTTTTTGTCGGTTATTGAAAAAAAAAACAGCTGTTTCATAGAAAAAATTAATACGCCAAAATATACTGAATATCTATTCGATTTCATCACGAAAATGGAAAAAAAAAACAACAGTGAAGTTATATGCAAAGACTTCCCCGTGTATTCCACTTGAGCGTTTTTTAATAAAATACAAAACCTATGTAATGAAAACTAGACATATTCGATTCAGCCCCAATAACACTCGAGGATCGAACCCAAGACCTCCTGCTAATTAGTCGCGCTTACATCCACTGTAGTAGACTTAGGCATCGTCCTAATAGAACGCGATTCGCGCGATTGAAAGTCGCATTGGGACACCAATTCGAATTCGATATGTTTGATCGCGCGTTCGTACGAACTAAGTTCGCGCGAATAGATTTACAGACATTTTGAGTCGCGCGACAGCGTCGTGCGATTGTCAGTTAAGACACATAATCGAGTTCAGTATGTTTGATCGCGCGTTCGTACAAGTAAAATTCGCGCGAACCTACGAAGATCGCGCATTCGCGTTCTATTAGGACGATGCATTACGATGAAGGTAGGCAGTACTTACGTTCAATGTTTAAATAGTACCTACATTGTGCTGATTTGCAACAGAAAAAGCACAAACAGTTAAACAGAAACTTACTTTTCAAGTCTTCAGCGCCTATTTAAATGACGTGAGAAGCAAGTACGCTAGAAAGAACTTGACTTATTTATGTACCGTACTGTGACTTGTGTATGATTGCGAAAAGAACATGAATGCTTAAACGTAAACTAGCGATAGTATAATAACTAATTATCGTCAAAATTCATTATTATACCCATCCTAAGCGATTTTGACGGTAGGATTGGTACCATTTTTTTTTCATATGACTTCAACCGGTCTTACGAAATAAGAATACGACTACGAAGTACACGTTTCAAATCGATGTGATTGACACTTGGCGCCGCAAAAATACTTTAACTTGTTGGGCCGTAAGATGGCAGGCTAGGCAATGGAAGCAGGATATGACGTCATGGGGTCATGGCTTGGTGGCGCATGGCGATGGCGTGCGATGTGAATCGCTAGCGTCGCGCGCGCTCTCTAGTGGCAGGGCGCAGCATTGCTCCTACAAAACCAACCCACCGTAACTCATCGCCCGTGAGCCGTATATTTTATTAAATTGTATAAGTATCAGACAATGTCTTTAATATAGTTTATAGAGCCACTAGCTAGGTGGTTTATGAACCAGTAGACCATTATGGTCAAAGCCCTCTAAGTGGGGCCCTCTAACTAACTAAAGTCACGTGTTTAGCTTGTCTTGAGAAATTATCCCGAAGAAGCGTGCTTATTACAGAATTTATGGCAAGTCGATGCGATGTGTATTTATTTGTGCCATATAAGTGGTTTAAAAATGTAATAAAAGGCTTTTTTCAAATTACAGTGGTCTTTTTTATTAAATAAAAAAAATACATCATTTTCAGTTCTATAAGTACATTAACAATTCAGTAAACTTTTACCAAATCAACACTTCCATCTGGTTGACCTGAGATCAGAAATAAATAAGACCGACGACGAAGGTTGCAATGGTTCTGCTAGTATCCAATAGCACTGTTGGTAGTAGATATTCAAAGAAACAGGTAATTTTCAGCTCAGTAGTACTCACTTACAATTAGTGTCTACAATTTGTAATCTAAACTTACCTACACTGATAAAATCAATTGATTCAATAATATACACTCATAATGGAAAGTATATACCTAAGACATTTTTTACAAATATTCTGTTAACTTAATTCATACAAGAATTAAAATAAAACAGGCTGATAGCATACTACAGACAAAATTATACACGATTATGAAATAAATAAATACTCATAGAGCGCATTGGAATTAGAATAATGTTTAATTTTTGTGATTTTTTCACATTCTGTCTTACAATACAGCAATGAGGAGGATACAGATCCATATTTTTATCATAATAACAGATTTTACTTAATTTGTGACAATCAAACAATCACATAGCACTCAAACAACCATGATAACAATACATATCATAATTAGGGACAAAGCTTTAATCATTTTTTTAAATTTGTGTTGTCGTGTTGACATAATTATTTATGCAAGTTTTACACAGTGAATTTACAACTTGGCTGAATTTAAACTTAATTCATGATAAAACAGCATCAATAAAGAATTCAATATCTAATTTTCACCATACTTCAGGTATTCCATTAATATTGTTAAATAAGTTTGATATAGCATAAGTTATTTACACAATACTGCTTGATACAATGGATGTGCATCCTGAGGAAGCAGGTTTGTTGGTCTACTGATGCTAGTACAGTCTGCACACTCCCACAAACATTTATGTTATTTACCTTTTGCGGTGATAGTAACAGTTGATTTTGCAGGTTGTGGTATAATTGTAATCTCGTCACTTATTTTCAGTGGTTTCAATAGAGAATCACCCTCAGGCTTGGTTGAAGACGCAGGCGGCTTGCTCTTATCCATGACACGTTTAGCCACGACACTGTGAGCAGAATAGACATGGTTTTCAAACTGTTTGTACATCCCAAAGGTAGCTGTGCACACTGTGCACTTGTATGAGAGGTGTGCCGGCTTTAGAGTCATATTGTGGTCCCTTGAAACATGATTTAATAGCTTCCATTGATACACTCTCCCACACACTGGACACCTGCCAGCATCCTTGCCTTTATTTGCAGCTTCTTGCATGGAACTTGTAACTAGGCCATGTGAACCAAGAAGATGCCTTTCCAATCCCTGGTCAGTGAAAAATCTAAATTGGCATTTTTGACAATTCAATGGTGGCCTGTTATAAATCATCTTGGGATGAATTTTTACTTTGTGTATCCATTGCATGTGATTCCTCAATTGTTCTAGGTCCTTGATGTAGCCATCACAGATCTCGCATATGACAAAGGTAGCCTTGGAGTTTTGTGATGATTGGGAAGAAGATGGTTGTGGGGCCCGTGGCAGTGGGGTGATTGATATCTTAGGTGTAGCATTGTTGGTCTGGTTTTGTATCATAGGATAGTTGGCAATAGTGGTACCTACAGCAGGTGTGTTGTGCATGATCATGACACCACTGCGTATAATCGGCACGCCCGACACGGGCTGCGGGCGTGGCGGCCCGCTGATCGGCGGCCGACCGCGCGGTCTGCCAAGTATAGGCATGCTTGGAATCACATTTGCCATATTTATCTGAGGCCGACTCAAATTGTTCATATTCATTTGTGTCCTATTGAAGTTGGTCTGATAAGAGCTCATCATGTTGTTACGAGCTCTTGTTAGTTTTGGTATTTTCGCTGGTGGCTCCCACTCTATTGGAGGTCCCAGATTCAGATCTGGTTTGAATTTCTTTGCACATGCAATCAGATGGCGTGCTAACTTTGTCTTACTGTTATCCTCAAAGTGACAATTAGCACACTGCTGGTATGCTGGGGCTCTTTCTAACCTGCCCCTAATGTTGTGCTCTGCCTCCATGTGAAACAATATGTCATGTGGACTACGAATTTCAAACTCACATGAATTACATTTGTAGATATTATTTCGCATATGTGGTGCTTCTAGATGATGAGCCATAACTAACATGGACTCGGTCTTAAAACTACAAAACTCACAGCGTCTCTGTACAAGAGCATAAGGTGCATTTGTTTTCTTGCTGAACTCTAAGTTCTGAGTAAGTGATGCAATAGCTGCCTCAGTAGCTTTAGTGCTTCTGCCCGATTTCTTTTCCTTATATAATTTTCGGTTTTGATGTTTCAGTAGATCACTCTGCACATATTCTTGAACTAAATTAATACCAACATTGATAAAAAACTGTCCAAGGGAACAATCAAAATAACTATCTGGTTTACCACCACTGAGACCTTTAGCTATCAAGCTGATCGGGTCTTTAAGTTTATCAATAGTATCATCTCTGTCCTTGATAACTATGGCATCGTCATCAGTGGCTTGCTCATCATCAGACTCTGAGGAGGATTCTCCATCCCAAGAGTCATCATCTTCCTCTCCACGCTTCCTTTTCTGCTTTTTCTCAGACTTTTTATCCTTCACTGGTTCATCTGCACTTTTAGTTTCACTAGGTTCTTCTTCTTCTTCCTGCTCACCTCTCTCAATCCTTTCTTGCCTCTCTTTTTCTTTTTTCTCTTTTTCGACTTTTTCTCTCTCAATCTTTTCATGTTCTTCTTTTATTTTTAGTTCTTCCAATTCTTTTCCTAACTTATCCACAAATTCCCTAAAAGGTTTGACAGAGGGCTTTTCATATACATACGGAACTATAAAAGAGGGTGCTTCAACAACAAACATGTCATCAGTGAGGGATGGCAATATGTTTGGTTGAGGAGCAGGGGTACTGTGGTTGATAGAAGTATTTTTAACACTCACTGGAGTAATAGTTGTGCCACGGGCAGCAATACTCTGACACAAGTTGTGTGCATCCATAGCACTTGTAGTAGATGGTTTGCTGGGTGCTGAGGCTGGTGGTTTAGTAGTCAAAATAGAATTGGTGTCAATGATAACTACAGTTGGCTCACTATTCTGATCCCCATTAGGCTTTGGTTGTTTAGTAGCTAAGTCTACCAAACTTTTAGTGTCATTTACTACTATGGGTTTGTTCTTATTACCGGGGGCTTCATTGAGAGGATCCTCCATAGACACTTCTTCAATATCAGATTCTTCATCACCATTCTCCAGATGTTGTTCTTCAATTTTTTTTTCTTCAACAATTTTATTTTCACTTTGTGATTCATCTGAACTATCATTACTATCTGTACTAGAATTTGAACTGTCATCATCATCATCATCATCTTCATTAGTCACTACACAATCCTCATCGTCATCACTTGTGATCTCATGGACCTCAGGGACCAGAGAAACCCCATTTTGGCTTTCAGGCTCATTTTCATTTTCTGAGTCACTGTTGTCATCTTTTGGTTGGCTTCCTTGTGATGTATCATCATCACCTTCTGTACGTTCATCTGTAAGAAAATGACAGTCACAAGCTATTAGAAAAACATTTTTACTCATTTGTAATATAATCAAAACAAATAATTGTTTTATCTTTTATGATATGTATTACTCAATGTATAGTTTCTGCATAATACACATTATTTGACGTAGTTAATACTAACAGTTAGGTGACATAACTTTATGTTAACTCATATTGGCAGTCGTTGAGCGTCCGGCAATTACGAAGACGCTAGAAAGACCAGTACAATCTAGATATTGTAGTAACCTTAACGTTTACGATTGCATGATTAACCCGATGTTTGGCGTCAAATTTAGTATTTATAAATAGATTCTTGAAAAAACATATTTTCATTTATCAGATAGCGTCATTAAATCATGTGGAGTATGGACCGCCATATGGGATTCCATGGCATTTCTCCGAAAAAACAACTCCTATCAGGTTTGATGGTAAACACGTAAAGATTTTTGTTAATTTATACAAAAAAGAATACTCTGTGTTGGGTTATATACCTGTAGCAGTAGAAATTGACATTTTCTGATGATTTTCGTATCAAAAACCGAAAAATAGCACAATAGCACAGTAGCGGAAACCAAACCAAATCAAGCTGTCATTTCGAAAGATTTTTTTATGTCACGTTCCGAAGCAGACTAACAATCGCTTACATTAATTTTGGTTCTAAGAGAAAAATTATGCTTTACAAAATGTTTACTACTCAAAACAAGATAAAAAGTATGAGTAATAAGAACAAAATTTTGTATAATAGACTGTTTCTAGTTGTAAAAAGCGTTAAATAGAAAATGGCGGCATCGTGACATATTAAATAACCTTTAACTTAAAAATGGTGGGAAAGGGAGGGATTTCAGTGGGGGAAGGACGCGGTATTCTAATGTAGAAATGAAATGAACAAAAATGCGGGAAATTTTAAATAAAACATAACTTAAAGTATGGTGTTACAATTTTGGTCACAACCAGTCAAAATATGTAATATCACTAGGTATAAGTATTTTTGATACAGGTATAATTTTGGGGGAGAGGGTAGCGCATAGTGGCCACACGAGCCTCCGCACCGTGCACAGAACACCTCAACAGCGTAGCTCAGAAGGGCCAAGCTCCACATAACGGCCACCACGGTTTTAAATTAATAAAACGGAAATGAGTTTATATCGTTTTATAATTGAGTCAAAATAAAACTGTGACCGGGGAAAAGCCTGATTCTGGCGCCTCTACACAAGATGATTTTAAGCCGTAAGTCCTTAACTTACTAAGTGCTTGTTTAACTTTAAATCTAGGTAAGCTGTTAATAACCCGACATCACCATGAGCATTCTGACTGTGCAATTTGGGGGCCCTGTTAGCCCCGTATCATTGAGACGGCTGAAATGGTGGTAGCTACGTCCCTGAACTTGACTATCGTCAAGATGATTTTGGCGCCCCCCCTGGCTAAGGTGCTCGGGGCTGTCACCCCCTTTTGCCCTCATTATCACGGCTCTGCTGCCGGAACACATGCAGGCCAAGCCTAAGCCAACGCGACTGTAGGCAAATTTATAACAAGCAAACGAGTGCTAGTTAGAGATGTCTATGACTAGCAGTGGACGTATTTCGGCTAAAATTATGAATAATAATGAATGAGTGCTACTGTCTTTACATTACATATTGTTCAAGTTGGACCAAGACCCATGGCATCTGCCAGTGAAGACATATACATGACTTGCCGATTGCAGGCCTTTGGTTTGTGAAGGAAAACTGTCATTGTCAAGGAATAGTCGTAGTAAGCTATTCCGAGTAGTGACAATTTAAGACACAATAATGGACCCTTTACATGCTTGTTGCACCTCGCCGTTACTCGGCCAGGTAGGCGAGCGACGACGCTCGCCTCCATCACTTAAGGCAAGCGAGGCTTTGGGGACTCAGAGATGGCGACACAGTGGCCTTGCACACTTAGTTTTCGGGGAGGCTCCTTAACAGTCTCCCCAGTGTTGTGCACTAACAAACGTTGCACACAGGGGGTTTCGAATCGGTAGGTAACAGGGCCTTTCCATGTGCAGATAGTGCCCACCATCTACACATGAAAGGGAGCGCCGCCGCCATTACCGGTGTTACTCCCCGGTCTTATCCCCAAAGCCCAGGTGCCTTTTAAAGGTAGGTAGGTACACCGAAAACAAAAAAATTCGAGGCGAATGACGACGAGCAACGGTCAGGCAAGCCAGCATAGAGTATAGTAATAATTGGGAAGGCAGTCTAAGCGCTGGTCTGGTACTTTACTGCTGGCGAGCTTTACTGCTAGATATCATAATACAAGCTCAAAAAATAAACATAGCAAATACAGATGTATTCGAATACCTGAACATTTAAATTTTAACATCTTGACAGTAGTCCCGGGCAAGGTACCATCGGGCCGGGCCATCCGTTTTGGAGGGGAAGGGAGTTATTATTAACTTTGTTGATAATCTCATGGTGGTGCGCAAAGTTTTCGGTGGGCCACATAGATTAAACAAAAGCCAGGAAGTAGGCCCTAATCGTTGATGTGTGAATGTTCAAATTCGGCTACCCTTAGTCGGATTTGAACATGCGACGGGTAAATAATAATTCTGGAGAGTTATATGTCCCCCCAAAGCAGTAGTTTTATGAGTTTGTTTAAGGAGTGATTGGAGAGTCGCTACGGCGAAATTGTAGTTTCGGGACTTTCTTGTTCCGTATAAGCCGGGAGGAAACATGGCACTGGTCCAGGCCATGGTACGTAGCGAAAGCGAATGGGAAGCCGTCACCTCGCTCACCACTCACGATGCCTGCCAGGGTCGCGGGTTGTTCGAAAGACATAAGGTGGCCCTGGCACAGGCAACTGAAGGAACAAGGGTGGGTTTTAGTCAGAAAAAATCTGACACGCCCTCCCGCTCCACCCAGAGCGTGAGAAGTCAGTTGATGATTTCCCAACTAAAAAAAAAGCAGTAGTTTTATGAGTTTGTTTATTGTTTTGTAAAATAAAATCATAAATATAAAAGAATGTGTTTTTCAGCCCAATAATTCAAACAGTATTATAAAATTTAACATTTGGAACACATTCAACATACATCTGTGAAAAAGTACTTGCATTTGTTAGTGTGAATCGAGAGAGCAATTTTCGGCATGCCCGGTTGGAAGATAACACCGAATAATTACATAGAATCCGAATCTTAAAGGATCCCACAGACAGGTGCGAAGCGACACAAAGCATCGCGATTTTAGTAGAACAATTTTATGAATACTTCATGGAAAATGTTATAACAGAATCGCGTCGCGCCTGTTTGCGGGAGCCTTAAGTCCTTAAGTTAGTACTCCATAAGTTTGATCGTTTGACATGTATGCACTTACTAATTATAATAAAAATATACACTTTCTAATTAGTCAAACAAAACCAATAATAAAAATCCACATTATTGCACCAAAATATAACTACTTGTAACTTCTTTTTATTATGTTTCTTCTTCAATAACTTCAGCTTCTGCTTCTATAAATGGATCTACCAATGTTGCTTCATCAGGTTTTCTGATGACTCCCATTTTCTCAGCTGCATCAAGACATTTTTGAGCATTTTCAATAGTCCTCTTCAGTTCTGGATCCTCTAATTTTGTCAATGCCATTAATATTTCCATAATGTCAGTTTCAAACACTTTTGCAGCAATATCTTTATCGCCAGAAATTATGTTATGTAGCAAGTATGTGCCTCTGAACTGAATTTCTTTGTTTGGATTAGCTAACAAGCACCTCAATGTTTCTGGCCATACTTGAACATCTAATAATTTTCTGCAGCAAACTTTGCTTTCGGATGTTAGAATGCACAAAGCACCTGCAGCTGCCATTACTGTGTCCACGTCTTCTTCTTGACACAAAAGGTACAAAAACTTTGTTTTGTCATTGTTGCTCTCATAAGTTTTGAGAACATCCTCAGATTGCAGTAAATTACAAATACACTGTGTTGCTGCTCTTAGCAACATTTCATGATCTTCATACAAATAATGCTCAATTTTAGCTAGGCCTCCTTCTTTTAGTATTCTGTTTCTAGTAGATTCACTCATTCCAGCCAAATTGCAAAGGGCCATTAGGGCCTCAAAATTTTCCAAAGCAGTGCAATCAGGATGTAGTAAAGCCACAAGAGGTCTAACAACTTCCAAATTTCGTTGGCCAGGGAAAGCAACCTCTGGATTAATTGTTATCCCAATACGTGCTAATGCTTGAGATGCTTGTTTTTTACCATTTTGAGTGCCTTCTAAAGACATTGGTAGTAACACTTTTGCTCCACCTTGTTGCACAACAATCCCTCTAAGTTCTGGCAAGCCACAAATGGCATTAAATACTCTGGCAATTAATTCTTTAGAATTATGACTCTCAGTCTTGGCCAAGGCAACTAAACCTGTAGTTACACCAGCCTTAGCTAATACTGTAATCCTTTTGTTTATGAAATCTGGGTCATCCAGTTCATGTGTCTCTGGTATGTGGTGCTTGGCGAACTTTGCAAGTTCCATCATTTCTGGCATAAGCTCTTGTTTTTCATATGCATTACACAAGTTTACTAGTGTGGTAACTACACCATAGAGACAAGACTGATCACCACTTTTAGCTAACTCAATAAGTGCATGAAGGGCAGCTTTATCTTCTACTAGTTTTTCTTTTACATCAGCATCCAGAGTCAAGTATGAAAGCCCTTCAGCAGCCCATTTTCTGACATCGTTTTCTTTAGCAGGGTTAACCAGGAATTTCCTGCAAGCTTCTGCTAGCTTTTTAGTAGAACCATCAGCAAAAGGGCGCACAGATGCATCATCACCTCCAAAACTACCAACCTTACACAGACCAACTAATGCTCGCACTCTTACAGCATCATCTTTACTCTGATATAGTTTCTTCAAGATGTCTACTCCTTTATTGATTATGGTTCTAGCTTTATCTTTCTTAGATGCAGCAGCCACTAAGCATTCACAAGCAACCTTTTGTTGCAGAGAATCTTCAGTCTGAGCCATGACCAATATCATTTCAATAATACCTTCTTTAGAAATAACATAATTTCCAACATCCAGAGGACCTCTCAGCAATGAGGTTATAGCTACAGTTACCCTAACTTTAGATTCCAAATCAGGTGACATAAGTTTATCTTTTACAAAGTCATCAACTTGATTGTTGAATTTTTCTCTGGCTTCATCATAATACATATTTTCATAAATCCTTGCAAGGCAAGCAGCAGATATAGTTCTAGATGAAGGTGTGATGTTCAATGCTGATTCGTATTTGTACTCCTCTAATTCACTGCAAACCTCAAGCAACCTCTGTAATCCTTTAATTTCTACAAACCTTTCAGCCCAATTAAAGGCACTGTAGTGGCAGTTTCGCATGATTAATTCAATAATTGCATCTCTTGCAAGTCCACTGATTACTCTGTTTGTAATAGAGTAAGTTAAACAGGTAAGTAGAGTGTCTATTTCACTTTTATATTCTTCACAGAGCTTTGGATCGGGTTTAGAGTCTTTCTTGTTATCCATTCCAGAAAAAGTGTTTAATAAAACTTGAAGACAGTATTGGGCTGCATTGACCCTCTCTTCATTTTCACTGTCAATGACTTCAAGCAGCCAGGGTATCCCAACAATCTTAATGATGGCCCTTGTCCTCTCAACACTTCGCTTGCAGAGTTGGCTAATAACTCTCACTGCATTAATATATATTTCAGGATGCTTCTCAACTTTAAGTAACTGTTGTATTTTGTGAACTACACCATTTTTTAGCATTATTTCGGCTCCTGCATTTTCCTTAGCAAGCACTACAAGGTTTGAAATAGCTTTTTCTCGTTTTTCAATGTCTTCCTGCAAGTTAAAGGCAAGTTTAAACATTTGCTCCACCTTGTTGCTGGTTTGTGCACTTTGCCTCGCCCTCTCTTGGACGATTGTGTGTAAGCGCCCCAGTACTGGTTGCACTGCTTTATTGCTAGGATCAACAGTAAATATTGCTTTAGCATCACGGTAAGCTTCTTCAAACCTTTCCAAGGATTCCAAGGCTTGTGACCGTCGGAATAGGGCTTTTGGGTCTTCCGGAACCATTCGTAAGGCTTCATCGCAGTCTTTTATGACTTTATCGTAGTCCTTCGTCTTCAGATAAGCAGCAGCACGGTTCTTCAGGTAAGTAGATAAGTCGCGGCTGTCTTTTTCAGCAAGGTCGACAGCCTTGCTGTAAAAAGATATCGCTTCTTCATAGTTTTCAACTTTAAAGGCTTCGTTTCCTTTATTCTTGTAAGTTTCTGCTTCGTCGCTATGAACACCCATTTTCATTTCAGATAAATTATACTTAATATGTCGATATTACTCCGGCAACACTTATATACTAATCTTTAAAGATTGTTCTAGTATATGCTGGTAAGTTCATCTCAAATACCCATACGAACTAAAATAGAAATTTATTTTTGTACCCCAAATATATGTGGAAAGAAGACAGATAAACAATACACACAGGGGTGCATTCCGAGTAAGACCATAGTCGCTGACAGCGCTCACTTGCGTTCCGATTTATGCCGCATTCCGAATTGAACTGTAATCGATTTGAGCGAGCTAACACCCGTTCCGAGTAAGCGTGAGCGCGATATCGATGTCCCGTGAATCGTCATAGATGAAGATCCGACCATGCCCTTTAATAGTATCACTGTGAGCAATTGTTGACAGCTCTCGGCTGTCATAATCGTGATATTTTAATCGGAACGCAAATTGTCGATTGGAGCGCTGTCAGCGATAATGGGATAATGGTCTAACTCGGAATGCCGCTGTTATAGATAATATTGTGTCTATGATAAGTTTAAAAAGAAGTATTCTTTTATCACTTGCACATTGTCAGTCTACAGAGACGTCAAGGAAAATAAAATGTTGATATCCGTTCTTTCCAGTTTCTTCTCTAAATAATAGCGGCCTTAGATATCACGATTATGACAGCTGTCAACAATTCGCTCACAGTGATATTATTAAGGCATGGTCGGTTTTATCACAAGATGGCGCATGTCATGACGTCATATAAGACGATTCGCGGGACATCGTTATCACGCTCACGGTAACTCGGAACGAGTGTCAGCGCGCTGAAATCGATTACAGCGCAATTCGGAATGCGGCCCTGGGTAAATGATCCTTGCAACACTCGACACTGGCAACCAGGGTGCTCAATCTTAGAAGAAAAAACTGGGGACACCAATGAGTTCAATGATACAAAATCGCGAAGTATAAGTTGTCCCTGTACAAAACAAGTTTGAATGTGATTTTTAATTTTGTCGGATTTTAATTGAGCTATATATTACCAAATATGAATAACAGATGGCAGCTCTGAAGTAATGTTCTCTTTAATTTCTATAGGTGGCGCTAAACTTAATTGCAACTTGTCAACATTGAGTAGCTCCGTTAGCTCATTACTACTAAAATAGTATATTTTTAACCGAGTTCTGGTGTATTGTATCCAAAAAATATTTTTAATTATGGATCATTGTCAAGGGTTTTAATTAAATTTATTACACAGTATGACATCTCATTATTTTGGGATCAATTGTCTCTTATTGCAATAATTTACGCAAATATTTTACAAACGTTCATTTGGGTGGTTGGTAGAATTCCTTTGGTGGTTTTACTATCAATAAACTGGTAACTCCAATACAAATGTCTGCTAATGTCTGACGCTTGCGCCGGTGTTTTAGCGATATTTTGTTTATTTTTGTGATCTTTCTGTGTAATATTGTGAGTATGTCGTTGAGTTGAGCATGAGTTCCTCCGACTAATCATATTTGTGCCCAGAAAGTAATTTTGTGAGTGGTTGTGTCAAAACTGAGATAGGACTCCAGTATAGTGTTATTTAGTTTGAGATAGGACTCTTTTATTGCATCATGTCATCGGATAAGCATTGCTGTGTTCCTGGGTGCAAGGACAGTGGAGGTATATCACATTGTCATAGGTGATTCTTGGATCTTGAAACTTGGCCTTGAACGCAATTCAATTACTTTTTGTCATTTTAAGTATGGTTTTCTTCAGTTTTTGTTTCGCTTCAGCAGAAAATTCAATTTGTTTCGAAACAACAATATTATGTTCCTTGTGTCTCAATTTTTCTCAAGTCAACTTCTGTTTTACATTATACCAATATTGTTATTTTACATAAACAGATAGTAATATAAATGAATAAAAGCATACAATATGTTTCAGGCATGCATGCAGTTCTTCATGGATTTCCGAACCCTGAAAACGACCGATTGCGCTTCAATACCTGGCTTTATTCGATTGGAAGTCATATTTTGGGCTTTGAAAATGCGCACATATTTAAGTACCGTAGAGTGTGTCGCAAACACTTTCAAGATAAATTTTTATGTCGCAATAACAGAATAAGCAATATTGCAGTTCCAACATTATATTTACCAGGTTTGTTCATTACCTACATATTGTTACTGTGTACTAAATACAAAAAAATATTAGCACATATATATGAGTGGCTGCCGTGTTATAACTAATTAAAAACTATAAAGCAACCTATCAAAATTATTAATGCAGTTATTCCTTTATAATTTTTTCAGGTATTAATCTAGTATCACAATCACAACCAAAGTTACCAGTTGTTAGAAGGAAACCATTGCAAGGACTGATAAATCAGCCAATTCCATCAACTTCTACAGGTAAATTATGATTTTTATATTACTCTTCTGGGGTTCCATATCAAAATACCAAATAAAATGAAAGTTAAGAGTAAGAGTTTTGGTGAATGGAACCCTTGAGGCCGACTTGCACTTGGCAGGTTTGCAATTGAATATTTGAAGTAATATAATAATCCTACCAATTAGAAATTGAACTTTCTTACCATGACGCTAATAGTAAGAAACTTATGTTTGCTTAAATATTATTTCAGATCCTGAATCACTTCAGCAGTTAATGTACACATCTACAAGCATTGAAGAAAATTCAATGCAAAAAGAAAATTTTGGTAAGAACTATTTAGCATTAAATATAATAATTATTTTGTTAGTCGATTTCATAGCTATCACTAAGGTAGAATTTGACTTGACTTTTATACCTGTAGTGCTATTCTGTAACCATCTTGTAAAACTCCCATAAAAACTTAGGTGAACTGAGTGCGGACTGAGCTATCAGTGCCATTGATGCCAGGGATTGACCAAGACAGGATGACTCTGATCACTCACTCCACACAAGTTTTCACGGAGAGATTTTTACAGAATCAACATGCTTGTATAAGTGTTATCCTGCAAATAAATTATAAATTTTTGACAGTTATTCCATTCAAAAACTGTCAGACATCAATTTTATTAGGATAACTTTGGTAAAATCAGCTTTAATGGTATAAAACAAACTTACACACTTAGGTAATAGTCAGTGATTTCAATACTTAATACTCCAAACTGTTATACCTAATGTTATTGAATGACCTACATACACTTGACCAGCCTCAAGTGATAATGATTTATTAATGTTTCAGATCCGGAAACAGTAATATGTGAGCAAGTTCCACCTACCACTTCTCAAAGTACAGAACAAATTTTAGGTAAGCTTTGTTATCATGTATATAGAAAATGTTTGGATAGTTGCGCCCCGCAGTTTCACCTGCATGTAGTGTCAGTTGATAATTGAGTAGTGGCTTTCTTTAAGTGAAAGAATTTTCGTAATTGGATCAGTATTTCCGTCAAGGTTCGTGATTGTAAAAAAGTTGTGGGTAATTATAAAACAGGAGGAGCTCCATACTCTCTGGTCCAAAATACGGATAATCGCCTTTTGTTTATTTACTTTCGCCTTTTCTTATTGTTTGAGTGTGCACTACTCTATGACAGATTATAGCGCACAAATTAATAAAACTTATTGTTGAAGTGTGCGCGTCATTTACATAATATTGTACTAACATTGTTTCTGATTCCATTGCTGAAAGCGTAACCAATATTATTTCAGTTTCAGACATGATGTGTCAAACATTACCGAAAAATATTTCTCAAATTAAAAACAGTGTTCCAAAGCATTTAAGTGAACTTTTTATCTTTTTATAAAATAGTATTGTTAGTATAACTAATAGTATAAAGTTAATAACAGCGATTGGATCCAAAAAAATCTTGTTAAAGTTCAGAAGAATATAAATAAAGTTAACTTTAACTATGTTAAAAAAAGAAAAAAAATAACATAAGTTTAGATGAACCGTCAGAAGCTAGGTGCTAGGTTTCTATTTTATATTCTCATCCTATGTACATTAAAAAAAATACAGTTTTTACTCATGTTAGAACTTTTTAACAAAAATTAAGTCTATTTTTTGGATGAACATAAAGTTTACATGTATCACAATATTCATAGTGTGGCACCTGTTAACCGCATGTCTATATAATTTATGTCCATTCTCAAGCAAATCTTATGGAGACTTACTCATACAAAATCATTTTCTATTTTTCAGGCATGAAAATATCTGCTAGGACGCTTAAGCTCTCCAGGGCAGAAAGAGATCTTCAGCTGAAAATTATGGCTGCCAAAAGACGAATTAATAAATTAAAAAATAAAGCTAAAAAGCAGACAGCAGAAATAAAGGCGGCGAAAAAATTTGTTGCCAATCATGCAGTACTAGATGTACTTCAGAATTGTTCAAGCACTGCAAAACTATTAATGCGGGTGCAGTGGCGAGAAGATAAAAAAAAAGATAAAGGGCGAAGATTCACGCTGCAAGAAAAAATTGCAGCATTATCGATTTTCAAACAAAGTCCAAAGGCATATAGATTTTTAAGAAAAATATTTATATTGCCCGCAAATCAGACACTCGCCAAAGTAATACAGAAATGCAATCTTCGACCTGGACTAAATAAAAATATATTTTTACAATTAAAAAAGAAGGCTGAAAAGCTCAACGTTTCAGAAAGATTGTGTGTATTGTTATTTGATGAAGTATCATTAAAAGCACAAATAACATATAATGAAAGAAAAGATAAAATTACAGGCGTAGTAGATAATGGCCAGCAAAGGCAACCAGAATTTTCTGACCACGCACAAGTCTTCATGGTGCGTGGTCTAATTAAAAACTATAAACAAGCAATTTTTTACACGTTCTCAGCAAGTGCCACAAAAGGGCCAGAGTTGGCTAAACAAATAAAAAATGTAATTACCGAGGTGCAACAAGCAGGGTTAATAGTGGTAGCATCAGTTTGTGACCAAGGGACAAACAATCGTCAGGCGATACGTTTGTTAATAAATGAGACCAGGGGGGTTTACTTACGAAGAGAGGAAACACCAAAAGATAATGTTATATTAATAAATGATAAAGAAATCATTCCCCTTTATGACCCCCCACACCTTCTTAAGGGTATGAGGAACAACTTGGTCACTAAAAACCTAACTTTTAAAAAAGATGGTGTGACCAAAACTGCCAAATGGTCTCATTTATTGCAGCTTCATAAAGAAAACCCTGGCTATAAAGGCATAAGACTGATACCAAAGCTAACAGAATACCACTTAAACCCTGACAAATTAAATAAAATGAAAGTGAAATTTGCATCACAGGTATTTAGTCGCACTGTGGCATCCAATATGGGATACCTAGCAGGTAATTTATATTGAGCCTTTTTTTTTCTTGCATTCTACATTATTTTATGAACAGACAGACTTATAGAATTACAGAAACCTCCCATTTTTTGCCCTATAAAGTTATAGTCATACTAAGACAATTAGATGTGTGTATGAATGAATACCAAATTTTTTCTTTCTCTTTTTCAGGTAAAGGAATTTTACCCGCAGAATGCAAAGAAACCGCAGATCTCCTCTTATTTATGGACAACGTCTTCGACTCTGTCAATGGAAGTCATAACAAAAATAAAAATGCTAAGCCACTACTTGGCCCAGCTACACCAACGTCTGCCCATAAAAATACATGGGCAGAAGCAAAAAGTGTTTGTTAACTCAATGGAGTTTGTGACTTCTGCTGGCAGAGTCGAAACTGTTCCAACCTTAAAAAATTGGGTGTGGACACTGGAGGGAATTCAAGTTTTATTTAATAAATTGCGTGTTGAATACGGGGTAACATCAGTCTGGATGCGGCACCTTAATCAAGATCCCCTAGAAAACTTCTTTGGGGCGGTTAGAAGCCACGGGTGCCGCAACGTTAACCCGACATGCGACCAATTTGAGTCTGCTTTTGCCACTCTGCTTATAAATAATTTAAACAGTGTCCACACCCAAGGAAAAAATTGTGAAAATGACTATTGTGATGCTTTATGCTCCTTCATACTCAACGAAAATACTGGAGCTACGTCGACCTGTACAGTTGATCTGGAAAATATTTTGGAAATTAGCTTTGAAAGTATTGAAAACAAAGAAAAAGACCCCAGAATAATGGCACCTCTACAGTACGTCAGCGGATATTTTTTGAAAAAAAACAAAAACAAAAATTTTCAAAAATTGCTCTGTCTGTATCAATGATTTCACAAGCGAAGATGAAATTGAATATATTAGGTACAGGGAGTATGCAGGTCGACGATGGCTTTGTTCTCCCAGTAAAAATTTAATAGAACTTATATCCAATTTTCAAGATATAATTAATCACATTCTTAAAGAAAACTTAGAAGCTCAATACTTAAAGGATATTATAAAAATGGCTATATTGACTTTAATCAATTTCGATTTTATAAAATGTAATACACATAAAAAAAGAATGATAGATTATTTAATTAATACTATTATTCGATTCATGAATTACAATTATTGCAAAATAATTAATAAAGTTTTATCTGGGAGAAGACAAGTTGATGATGAAGAAGATAAAGTACAAATGAAAGCAAAAAAATATTATGGTAAATGTTTTAAAAGGAAAATGTAAATATTACCGGGGGAAACGCGAGAGTAGCCTGCGTAATTAAAATTTTCTTGTTTTTTTGCAATTTAAAGGTCAGTTTCAGGTTGTATGTTGAACAAAATAATTATGATTCGCGTCTATAATCATTAAAATCATGAACACAACCCTCTAAGTTCATATGATCCCATCTAATTAAAAAGAAAAAGTCATTCAATGGGAATATATGAACTTAAAGAGGGTTGCGTTGATGATTTTAATGATTATAATTGTGTAAATACATACTTGTTACGGTCGCGGCTCTTATATTGTTCAACATACAACCAGCACGCGTAGCATGATTGGATTTGACCGACCGAAGAATACACTAAATGACAAAATTAATAATCTGTCATTTTGTCTATTCTTCCGTCGACAAAACTTGTTTCTATGGTGCTACGTGCATGCTACGCGTGCTGAAACTGACCTACAAATTACAAAAAAACTAAGAAAATTTTAATTTTGCGGGCTACCCTTCATATATAAGTTTCGTATAATTTAAGAGGGAAGCTTAACATGGACCATGAATTCAGTATTTACATAATTCTAGAAACCATCAGCGTTTAAGTTTCACGTCGGTTTTTGTTAAAGTTTACTTTATCAAACGTTTTACGTCTCGTGTTTTTCTTTAAATTTATAATCGTACTGCTAGAAACATGTACCTACCTACATACATAGCAATAAATATTTTATAAATTCCTGCCAATTTAAGAAATACCCAATGTAAAATTTCGACGCTGTTTGACAGGGGATTCTGGAATCTTCTATGTAGTACTGAAATCTGGTCTCTTCCTTCCAATATGTTGCACAAATCCTTTTTTATACCTAAGCAATTTTCCGAAAGGTGCATGTCGTCCTCAGCTCCTATGCATGCTGTAGATAACTCAGGTGTGTATAGCACTGGAAAAAACGATTAAATTTTTCCAATATTTATGAGAATAAAACAATTAGAATAATTTTATCGTTTTTCACCGTTCATCAGCCTAATTTCTTAACACACTTTGAATGACAACCCCATCATTTTGATTTAACAATTCAACAATACCTACTTAATTGTTGCTTTATTTTTTTTGTCGATCAGACGAATTTTTCAAACATGAATATTTTGGTGTATTGCCAAAATGAACGGCAATGCCATTCCAAATCAGGCTGCTGAAATGTAAAGGCTGAAGAAGTGCCATTCAACCAATAGGTTAGCGATAGAAAATAAAGTGTACAAAATAATGTCAGCTGGAAAACTGTTTATTTTGCTGTTTACTGCTAGTATGCAAAATATAGCTACAGGTTAATAATAGTTATTGAGACAACTGAGCCCCAGCTACGCTTTTTTTGTCAATTAATCTAGAACCTAGAAATTGTTCAAATACTAGCACATAATAGCATAATTTAATAAAATGGATTTGTGTCACACTATGAAACTAATAGCCATGGGCAGGATGAAACTAGCTGAATTATCTAAATTGTATGGTCAAACATAAACCCTGTGAATATACAATGTAAGTCTGTAACATTACTGACCTAGTAATATTACCTTTTTCATAAGCGACTAGCTAATGCCTGGCATGCGTTGCAATGCATTTTAAAACCTCCGATTAAAACTTGCCATAGTTTCATCACAATCAGTCGAGCTATAATCGAGTTTTAGCGAGACTAACGAACAGCCATTGATTTTTATATGTTTGATGAAGATTTGAGCATAGTAAAACCACCTTCTTTCTAACTAACCTTGTAAATGAATTTGGCCATTCAATTATTATTACTTTACCAATACCTGCAAGCAATAGCGAAAATGAGTTTCGTGTACAATTTTTGAGTGTCTAGTATAACTGCAACAAAATTGTAATTTTCGAAACATCCTCTCCTCTAACCCATAAACCAAACGGTATTTTGCAAAATTCTAATAGACTATGATAAAATATAATTACTTATATCATAGGTTAATTACAGTGGTGTTAATAAAAACATGATTAGCTAAATTGTATTTCATTTATCAATCCTTGAAATGTACAAAACACTACAGTACAATATTAAAAATATACCTATACTTTCAATAAAGTACTACCTACATAGCTATAGCTATATGCATACCGATAACCTACCCATGACAAAGGTGTAGTTACTAACTATGAATATCAGATGGCGCTACTTTCTTCACGAACGCAAATGACCCGTTCTGCGGAACAAGATTGGTCTCTATTTCATTATGTTAAAAAGTACTCTGTGCTGGCAACAATGGCTAAGGCCGCTTGCCACAACCAAAAACAAAAAAAAAAAAAAAGATCCTTGACAGTTGCGTTGCGTTTTGAAAATCAGAAATTGTTCTCAAATTAAAAGGTCTTCTATAAATAAAATATCATTGTTCATTTTATTTAAAATAGTAGTAACTTACAGCGATATTTTTACTTTACAATTTTAAATATTGCAACTGTTACTTTACAACAAACAAGATTTCTGGTCCACAACTAAAGGTACAGTTACACATGCTTATTTTAAGCACGAAAGCATGCTTCAACCGAGCATTTGCTGCTTACAAGCACGTGTGTCCATACCTTGCTCAAAATAAGCATGCTTATTGCTTATTTCGAGCATACTCAAAAATCGACAGGCGTGCGATTTTTGAGCATGCTACCTGCGGCGCGGGTGGCGGGGGGCGTGGTTTAAGAACGTGTGGACAGGTCTGCTTATTGAGCAATTGAGCATGCTTGTTTGTTAGTAGTATTCCGACCATCGCTGCAGGAACACGCGCCGATTTCGCGCCAAAAATGGCTCGCTGGGGTGACGAGAAGACTTTGAAATTTGTCACTCTTTATCGGAACAACGAATGTTTGTGGAATCCTCGCTCACCACTGTACAAAAACAATATTGCGAGAAATAATGCATATCAGGATTTAATAACCAACATGGATGACCCCACTTTAACTCTAAAATTGTAAAAACAAAAATAAAAAAACTTCAGGTCTGCTTACCATATTGAATTTAAAAAAAATTATAGTTCTAAAAGATCAGGATCTGGTACCGCTACCGTAAACAATCCATCCGCCACCTGGTTTTACGAACTACATGCATTCCTTAGTGATAGTGGAGAGTACAGGGAACCTATTTCTATGGAAGTGGTGAGTCATGATATTTCTTTACTAAAAAATAAGTAATATAATTTTTTTTATTTTATTATAAAACCGAAGTCGATAACTACTTATACATTTAATATTAAATTATATCATAGAGGCAAAGGAATGAAATTATGTTGGTGAATTTATTTATATCATATGATCTTGCCACGGTACTGTCTCTGTAGTAACAAAAAGCTGCGCATAGGCATTTCTTATTGCTTCTGCCCGTCGAGAAGCATGATTACTGTAACGTGTAGGCGGTAAGCCTTCCAGAGCTCTCTGCAGTTTTTCCCTCCATGATCCTGGTACAACAACACGTTGTTGTGTGTCTTCAAAGTCTACACATCTTTGCGTGATGTACATATCAGAGGTTTTGCGAAGCCAGTTGTGTAATGAACAGGCAGCTAATGTAATTATATCAACATTTTTGGTGGTCATATCTATTCAAAAAACTCGAAATCTTGTGACTAAAATTCCAAACGCATTTTCAACGATTCGTCTGGCTCTCGATCAACGGTAGTTAAATGTCTTTTCTTTACGAGTTGGAGTGTTTCGATAGGGTTTCATAAGATAAGACTTTAGAGGAAAAGCTGCGTCTGCTACAATAACTGATTGGTTCGGCAAATTAACACTATTATTTTCCAAGGCTTGTGCTAAATTTGATTGTTGAAAAACACCTCCATCAGAAGCTCTACCATTAGTCCCAACATTAACGTACGAAAAACAGTAGTCATCATCTACTAATGCCAAAAGTATAATACTATGGGTGCCCTTGTAATTATAGTAGTCGGAAGTATCATCAGGAGCGAGTATATTTATATGTTTGTTCCATTTGGTTCTAAATCCATGTTCAATGCGTTTCCAATATTCATGATCAGCACCCTTATTGCGTAATACACAATCAATCGGAATCTGAATCGTTTTGAAACAGATTGCTAATCCATTGCTTCTTAAGTTCGATAAAAATTCTGCTCAACAATATATAAAACGCAATGAATATTCTTGAACCGTCAAAATCAAACAGATTAGTCGTAATCGTTTACGAAAATCTTGCTCGACGAGCGCACAGAGCGGACGTGTTGCTGTTTATTTTAATAAATTCAAAAAAGGTCTTTAACCAATTCCAAACCTTACAGCAACTAATAACAACAACTTATTGCAAAATTCGCGAGCGAGTGACATACACCGTAACTGTTTTGACCTTCGGGTGGCTTCGAGTAAAGAAAGCGGCATCGACGCGGTAACCGCTCTTCACCCCCTTGAGTAACAAGGACGGAATATCTACCGCTGTATTTCCGCACCGTACGCACCTGACGGCGGCGCACACGCAACTCCCACGTGAGTAATTTCGTACATAGATCCACAATGAGCATACCACGCTCACCGCCTGGAGGTGGCATGTGTGCGGGACGTAGCGGATCTTATCCGAATTTGTCTGAATCGCATAAAGAAACTACACCACAGATTACTCTTCGTAATAAACGAAAATTACCCGACGATAATGAAGCGACCAAGTCTGATATTGCTGAAATAAAAAAGCAGATGTCTGAAATGCTGGAATTATTAAAATCCTCTAAAAGTGAACAAGCTGAAAGTATAAATAAGCTGTCTGTAGATGTTGCTGCGATAAAATCTGAGGTCGGTAATATTAGCGGTACTATGCAAAATATAATCCTGGAAAATAAAAAATTAAAAGACCAACTTTCGAAATTATCTGTTGCTGCTGAAAATACTGAAAAAAAAGTGGAGGTTCTTGAAGCTGATGTCAATAACTTAAAAAATATGCCACCCCCATCTTCCATCCATATAACTACCACACATGATGAAATCTTCACCGAAATCGAAGAACGAAACTTCCGATCCAAAAATATTATAGTTGTTGGAATTCCTGAACCCCAGAATGATATTTCAACCAGCCGGAAAGATTACGATAAGGCAGAAGTACTGCGAATAGCTGATCTAATACATAATGGCTGCCCTCAACCTACTGGAATATTTCGTCTTGGTAAATATAAACCAGAGAAAACTCGTGCAATAAAAGTATGTTTCTCGTCTGAACACACGGCAAGAAACATACTACGTAATAGGAATAAGATCGACAAGGATCATATCAAGATTTTTTCGGATCAAACTCCATATCAACGAAAATACTTTCAAAATTTAAAAGAAGAGCTTCAGCAACGAACCTCAAATGGAGAAAGTGGTCTAAACATCAAGTATATCAAGGGCATACCCAGAATAGTCACATCTAAAGAAACGCAAGAAACAACAACAAAGGAAACTCCAAAAAACTAAAGTCGTCTAAAGAGAAAATAACTTACCAAATAGCCAACAATTACTCAGATGTTATTTTTACAAAAAAATCTCTAAAATGTTTTTATGCCAACGCTCGCAGTATTGTTAAACCTGGAAAATTTGATGAACTGAGATGTACTATAGCTTCCCTACAAGTAACTGTGCACATTATTATACTTTCGGAAACCTGGATTAAGAGTGAAGATGAGGCAAAAATGCTCCAGATACCCTCCTATACCCATTACTATAATTATAGACAAAATAAAAGAGGAGGTGGAGTTTCCATATTTGTGCACAACAATCTCAAACATCACCTTGTTGAGGAACAATGTGTGGATGATACTCATTATCTCTGGGTATATGTGAAAAAATTCTCTCTAAATATCGGTGCTATCTATAAGCCTAACAAAATGAATATGGACCACTTTCTCGAGATATATTCACAACAATTACACAAATTGAAACGAGCAATAGTCTTTGGTGATTACAACCTGGACTTACTCAATCCGGACTTAGCGACACGCAAGTATAAGAACACTCTGAAAGAGAACAATTACAGAATCCTTAACAAAATAAGTCCAAAACACTGTACCCGTGAAACAACCTCAACCAAAACAATGTTAGACCATGTTTCTTGTGACTTAAGTGAAAATAATTTTAATTTTGTCACAATGGAATCTTCAATGTCTGATCACAAACAAATACTTTTAGAGATCAAGCAATACCAACCACCACCTATAATAAAACAAAAATACAACGCAGTAGACTTGAATAAACTTTATCGATGCCTGGATGAATATCCTAAAAATCATGAAGACGTAGAGTATGATAAATTGGCAGACAAGCTACAATCTTGTTTAAATAAGTGCAGAATCACAAAATTTAAGCTTTTGAATCCTCCGCGGCAAGACTGGATTAAAAAAGAATTATTGGAAGAGATAAATAACAAGAACATGCAGTGGCAAAAATATAAAACAAATGCGGTGGACACGAAATTAAAAGCAGAGTACGAACATATAAAAGCCAAAGTATCACAAAACATGAGAAAAGCGAAAAGTGATTATTACCTAAAGAAGTTTGAAGAAAATTCAAGTAAACCAAGAAAAATGTGGCAACTTATTAACGATTTGTCGAAAAACAAACTGCATGACAGAACTGGACCGGACAGACTTGAAACGGCGGCTGGTACTATTACGGACCAAAAAGAAATATGCGAAAGCTTTAACTCATATTTTTCGACTATTGGGTCAACCCTAGCAAATATGATTTCTCAAAAATCAAAAGTAAGTCAAATTTTAGAAGAGTGTAGACTAACTGATAAAACGGAATTGCAGTTTCTGAAACCAGTAACGACAAAGGAAGTTATTACCATAATTAAAAATTTGGACTGTAATACTGCATGTGGCATTGATGGCATTAGTACAAAATCAATTAAATGCGTAAAAGACATTATTGCTACGGAACTAACAGCCTGCTTTAACTATTGTTTGGCGCGAGGTATTTTTCCCAACAATTTAAAAGTTGCAAAAGTTGTACCAATTCATAAATCCGGAAGTAAATTTGACCCGTGCAATTACCGCCCTATATCAGTTCTCCCGGTGATTTCTAAAGTAATTGAGAAGATTCTTTATAACCGATTGGAATCATTCCTTAATTCAAAAGGTTTCTTTTACCACAAACAGTATGGATTTAGAGCTCAATCAAATACTCTCGCTGCTACAATTGACCTCGTAACCAAAATTAAAAATAAAATTGATCAAAAACAAGTAGTCTTAGGTATATTTATTGATCTCAAAAAAGCCTTTGACACCATCAGTCATGACAAATTATTACAAAAATTAGAACTTAACGGTGTTAAAGGAAAAGCACTTGAAATTTTTAAATCATATATGGAGAACCGCAAACAAATAGTAAAAGTAGGAAAATATGAAAGCAATCCCCGTGTCTTAAATTTTGGCGTCCCCCAGGGATCAATATTGGGCCCCCTCATGTTCCTTATTTATATTAACAGTATCAGTGAATTGGGTCTTAAAGGAGACATCTCCCTTTATGCAGACGACACGAGTCTCTTTTACTTTGGACATTCAGTCGAAGCTATAATAGCCGACGCTCAGAATGATCTTAATCTGTTAAATGAGTGGTTTCAGTCAAATCCTTTAACTATTAATATTACAAAAACAAATTATGTAGTGTTTGCAGCAAAAAATAAAAAAATAAATCACAATTTCGAACTTAAAATAGACGGCCAACTACTTGAACGAAAATCTAAAGAAAAATATCTCGGACTTATCTTGGATAGTAACCTAACTTGGAAGCCACAACTGGAAAAAATTAAACTTAAACTAAGTCCACTCACAGGGGCACTACGCAATATAACAAGTTGTCTCCCTCGAAAAGTGCGATATCTTATATATAATTCTCTGGTTAAGCCTCATATCGACTACCTCATTGAAATCTGGGGTACTGCAGCGAAGACTAATATAGATCCAATTCAACGAGTTCAAAATAGATTAATTAAAGTTTTATTTAACTATAAGTTTCGGACACCAACTGAAAAAATATACGCGGATACAAAAATAATGAATATAAAACAAACGTATATATACTACACATGTATTCTAATACGTAAAATATTAAATAAGAAAATCCAT
This sequence comes from Dasypolia templi, assembly GCA_963555695.1. NCBI lineage: Eukaryota > Metazoa > Arthropoda > Insecta > Lepidoptera > Noctuidae > Dasypolia > Dasypolia templi. Next base: position 16,603,399 of record OY743155.1, read on the forward strand.
TCCAATATAAGATTTGTAACAAAACGAGAAACACGAAAAATTAACTTAAGGCGTGCTAGTTACTTAGTGACTCGCCCTCCTAGAACTAACTATGGAAGAAAAAATTTAGAGTTTGAGGGTGTTACAATTTATAATAAATTACCATCTGTAATAAAAGAAGAACAAAGTTATCCCCGGTTCAAAAAGCTACTAAAAACTCACACAATTAATACGTACAAATGAATGAATTAATAAGGAAAAGAAAAGAAAAGAAAAAAAAACATAATATTTACAAACACAAATACAATACAATGTAATATATACCTCTAAATTAAATATCTGCATTCGTGATTACTCAAATTAAACAAAAACCAATACAATCAAATACTCAAAATGTTTTATAAACCATGTATGTACCCAAAACGTATTAATTGAACATTTAACTAAAAATAAAAACGTCCATCAGTAAACTTGCTAAATCCAGAATATTCCATCAGTGCCACATCTAGTAAAAATCAAATTCATACATCCATGCTATACTTGGTTATCTTACGATCGAGTTTATGTTATTTGTTTACCCACATTTATTTTATTTTTTCTATGCTATTTTGTTTTGTTATTTTATAAACGTACATCTGTGCGCTCTAATTAGAATCTAAGTTTTAGATATTGTTTCTCAGTAAGTGAATTATGTATGCAATTCTTTATGAGAAATAAAGTTGTTCTTAAACCTTAAAATGTGTAACGCAATTAGGGTGCAGGAATCTGAAAAAAAAATCTTCATTATTATGGTATTTTATAAACTTAACGGACGATTCGATTTATTACAGATACGAAATGAAGATGATACATCGCAGGACTTACAACCTGATGTTTCATATCCTAACTCGTCGACGCCGCAGTCGGTGACTCTGTCATCACCCTCTCCGAGTGCAACAATAGATAATAGACCACAATCACGTTCATCCAATAGCTCATCAACACGAAGCAGAAAAAGAAGAGTGCAGGAAGAACCGATAAGCTATGCACTCGACCGTTTGGAAAATATTAGTGCTACTATTAATGCAAATAACAATGAGTATGATGAATTTCATCATTTTGCTCAAAATGTTGCAGCGCAATTGCGAGCCCTACCATTGTACGAGGCATTGGACGTACAAAATGAGATCCAAAAAATTCTGAATGCAGCAAGACGTCGACACCACTACCCAAATACACAAACAACTTTATTACCTCCCACTAGAAATACACAAACAATGATTTACACACCTACTACAAATACACTAACAATGACTTTCACACCTCCTACTACAAACACACAAACAATTTTTACACACCTACTACAACAAACACACAATCAATGACTTACATACCATATACTGAAAACGCAAATACTATCACTACACTTCCTGACGCATCATTGGAACAAGATTCTACCGTCCACCAACAAGATTTGTTGACCAAAACGTGGGAAATGTTGGAAAACTAAGACAAGTCATACTAAATTTTCAACAATAAATACTTGATTTTTTCTAATAATTATAATTTTATTTTACTTACCCGCCTAAAATCCTTCAGAGCGTTGTATATTGCATTACACACTTCAGGTAGAAATAATGCTATAGTAGATCTTGCAACTCTGTGAATTGCTTCTAATGTGTATAACGAATCTCCAGTTGCTAGATACCTCAAAGTTATTTCCAATTTCACTTTTGGTGGAATAGCATTTCGCATATGTGTATCTTGTTTCTATAAAGCACTTTCAATTTTAGATAGTAACTCGTCGAACTTGTGAGGTAACATGCGTTAATGGTTCTTGTAACCATTAATATCTTCTTCTCGCATTTCTACTAGCAATCGAGAACTTGCTCCAAGCATCGCTCTTCTACTTAGCCAGTCACGAACACAAATAGTCCTGTTCCTTCTCTTTTTCTTTCTTGTTAAAAGTTTTTGAACACATTGTATGCCAATTAACATTACGATTTTATTCAATTCTGGTGTGGCCCTTCCACTTGTTTTTCCATTTTTACATAGAGAAATGTCGAATCTGTGAATCTCCAGACCATGCTATCGAGCATGTGTGTTGAATGGTTTGCTTTGAGCAAGCTTATTTAAAAGAATGCTTAATAGAAGCAAATGTATCGAGTTCCAACAGCATGCTCATTTTAGGCATGCTAATAAGCATGTTATTTTTGAGCATGTATAACTGTACCTTAACTTCAGAATAATATCACCCTTAAAAATAAATTTTTCTTCGTTCATGCATTGTTCCAGTATTCAAACAGGCGGCTAACGTGCATAAAAGTCCCGATATATTTCGCCTCATTAACGGTCTAATAACTGCTTAAATTACGATGTATTTCTAACGTACTTCTTTGATGTAATCTTCTCATTATTTGACATTAAAAACTACAATTCTAATTTCAACTCTATTAATTTTGTATTTTACTGTGTTAAATATCCTAATTATTTTATAAAGACTGGGTTTTTGTAGACCATTTTCTATTTTACCTGTCCTTGTTGACATGCCTACACTCTCTTTCCGTATCTTTTTATTAAGTTCCTCAACTAACTGCAATTTAAAAACATTTTAAAAGCCAATTATTTAAAAAAAAGTAACCGTGGAGTTTATTGCCGGCTCTTGTCCCTAGGAAACGACCAGTTGGACTTGTAGAGAGTAGTTATATTCTTTGCTTGGAACCATGCACCTAGCTTACCCGCCTAAATATAGTACTCTTTGACCTAGCTTCTGACGTTTCGTGGCAGTCCATGCAGCTCTCATTAGGGAGCAGTTCAGCAGTTATATTCTTTGCTGTGCAGTATATAAGGCAGACCATATAATAGGATACATCATAGTCGAACACATCAACTTCGGTTTCCAACGAGGTTTGATGACCGGTGCTGTTTTCTTCGACATAGCGAAAGCGTTCGACAAAGTTTGGCACAACGGCTTATTATATAAGCTGTACCAACTCGGTGTGCCAGATCGTCTCGTGCTCATCTTACGGGACTTTTTGTCGAATCGCACCTTCCGTTATCGCATCGAAGGAGCGCTATCCTCCCCCCACCCTATTCGCGCAGGAGTCCCTCAGGGCTCTGTGATCTCTCCCCAAGCATTCACGCTATTCACCAGCGATATGCCCAAGTGCAGCAAGGCACAGCTGGCTCTGTTCGCAGACGACACGGCCATTTACTACACCGGCCGCGATCCAGACTCGATATCTCGCATTCTCCAAACCCAAGTCAACAAGCTTGGCGCCTGGTTTAGGAAATGGAGAATTGAAGTAAATCCCGACAAAAGTCAAGCGGTTCTATTCTCGAAGCCGCGTCATACCCCCTGCCCCCCTCGACCGATCACCATGTTCGGCAAGCCGATCCCTTGGGAGAAGCGAGCCAAATATCTTGGTGTAGTTCTCGACGAACACCTTTCGTTTTCAGAGCACATTAAGGCGGCTCGTTCGCGCGCCGCCTTCGCTCTAGGTAGACTCCACTTCGTCCTCAACGCACGTAGCAAATTGTCACTTAAGTGCAAATTGCGTATCTACACAGCGTGCATCCGTCCGATCATGACCTATGCCAGTGCAGTCTTCGCACACGCCAAGCCCGTTCGCTTCCATAGAATGCAGACCCTCCAGAACAAGTTCCTCCGTAGGATAACAGGCTCCCCCTGGTACGTTCGCAACGAAATCCTCCATGTAGACCTCAGGATTCCCACTATCCGTCAGTTCATGAAACGCATTTCAAAGCGTTTCTTCGAGACCGCCAAGAATCACCGCAACCCTCTGGTTGTGAAAGCCGCTAGTTATATTCCCTCCTCCATTAGTCAAGTCCGCCGTCCCAAGCATGTCCTCATCGATCCCGATGACCACATAACTCTCATTAAGGAGAGCAGTAGGGCCACCAGTACAGTGCACAAACACAGACCGACATTCCGACCTCGCCGCCGAGGTTCCTCGCGAAGATCCCGACGTAATTGTCCCCCCCGACCCTTGCTCGACGAAGTGCCAGCCCGCGCCGTAGCTGAGCTTGTAGTTTTAAATTCCCCAGATAATAATAATAGAATCCAGATCCAGCCTGTCCCATCTTGCTGTCCTCCCGTCAGCGACGCCCTAAGCCGAGGTCCGTACCCCACAGGGGGTGCCCTTAGCGAGCGTTCGCTTAATAATATAAGTAGTTTTACGCCCCTGGCTGGAGGCTTTGAGTCCGCTTAAGGCAGCCACAGGATAGTCCGGTTAAGTAGTCACGACCTCTCAAGGTCAACTACGAGATGCCATTTAAAAAAAAAAAAAAAAAAATAGGATACATCATGGTAGCTAGGATACGCTTGTTATAATTTGATGTTGTCACCTTAAAATAAAACACTGTGAACTTTCAGTCACCGAAAGGAGTTTCTTGCCACTTCTTCTCCATACGAAACTACTTTTTGGAAGTGGCGCCTAGAATCAGTTCTATTTTTAATGTACATTTTGACGTTCAAAAGTGCCTTTTTATGGGCCTATTTGAAATAAATGCTTTGACTTTGACTTTGACTTTGAAATAATGTATTTCTTTATTTAATATTCAATAATATTTAACATTTGTCATGCATGAATATGTGAATCATTACTTTTTTTGTGAATGTTTCCCATGTTTTAATAGCTTTGCAGCTATTCGGGGCGGATACAAATCCAACAAATTAAAGATCTTATAAATCAGTCCACTCGTTCCGACAAACCGAACTCGATGGGCAATTCAGTAGATTAATAAGAATAACAGAACTATCTAGAACTATAAAAACTTCATTTTAATGATTTCATTATATGGCTACCCTAACTAAACTGTCACATTTAAATTGCCCTTTTTTGTGCTCTGTTTGTTCGCCATTATTCATCCGCGTGTTTAAATTTTCTAAAATTGTCGGAGAAATAAGTTATTAAAATGGCCGCAATCAGTCTCCTCAATCCTAAAGCTGAATTAGCGAGGGCTTCGCAAGCTTTAGCAGTGAATATTTCTGCAGCAAAAGGAATCCAAGATGTGATGAGAACTAACCTCGGTCCCAAAGGAACAATGAAAATGTAAAAGAAACCTACTAATACGCTATTTCTCTCTTGATAAGTAGTTGAAAATTCAAATTTACACATTCTTATACTTTATTTCATTACGAAAGTGAGGAATATTTGTTTCTTTTAGTGATCTATTCATAATGAAAAAGTCATATGATCTCGATTCATCTTTTTGGTATAGCAGTAAGGGTTTGGGTTTTGACGTTTATTACGAAAAAATGTTACGTAGCTTGTCGTTATTGGAGACTGGAGTACCATCATCATCATCCACAGCCCGACTGAGGGCACCTGAGGCCTAAGCTCAGCAGTGGATAACCACTGCTGAGGATAGGCCTCACCTTTCTTGTGCTAAGTTGGAGTATACTTTACTTTAAATCTGGAATCTGTCATTTCAGGTTGGTGTCTGGTGCAGGTGACATAAAAATCACTAAAGATGGAAATGTACTCCTACATGAAATGCAAATCCAGCACCCCACTGCGTCACTGATAGCTCGCGCTTCTACTGCCCAAGATGACGCCACTGGCGACGGGACAACCTCCACTGTGCTGCTTATTGGAGAGCTGCTCAAACAAGCTGACATTTACATCAGTGAAGGTACACTATGGGTTAACTTAGGCGGATCTCACACTGCAACGCGCCATGCATTGCGGTGCGGGAAACTGAGCCAAATGCCCTGCTCGGAAATGCGTTTTTATCGAATAAGTATGTAGAAATCACCCTCAGGGTCGTGTCCCTCGCGCATCTGGGCGCGCGGTAGAGTGAGATCCGCCTTACTATTAGTACCTAAATATAAATAAACTGCCGACATAATCTCATTCATATAAGGAATGCTTCTTTGGTCTAAATCACAGAACCTTATCACTAACACCCATTCCAACTACAATTTATTTCACAGAATCAGACACTCTATAACCACATTACAAATATTTAATTTTTCATTCACAGGTTTGCATCCAAGGATTCTCACAGAAGGGTTTGACATAGCCCGTGCTAAGGCACTAGAAGTTCTTGAGTCAATTAAGATTCCCATTGAAATAAAGCGGTCAGATTTACTTGATGTTGCTCGTACATCTCTAAAGACTAAGGTATGTTGGCAAGTCTTTAAACAAAATAGTTATTCATTAATAAAGCAATTGTCAATTAGTCTTGTAGAGACATTATCTAAAAAATAATGTCAGTGGCAATATGAGACTGCTCACATTATAAATTAATTTTCAGGTTCATGCAAGCTTATCCGAGGTGCTGACTGATGCTTGTGTGGATGCAGTGCTGACCATTCGCTCACAAGACAAACCTGCTGACTTGCACATGGTAGAGATCATGGAGATGCAGCACAAGACTGCTACAGAGACTGCACTAGTCAAAGGTAATTTATGATTATCTCCATACTCAAATTATTTAATTTGAATCAGTGTTATTAACACTGATTTGAATTTCTTCTGGAGTAGTTTTGCAGAGGGGAAGTTAGTGATATTTCAGTGTTAAAACACTCATAACCTAGCTAAGCCAACCCGCCATTGTTGCAATAGTGATTTCTTTTCAAAAATCTACCCTACATAACTCTTTAAACATAAAAGTCTTTTCACAGGTATAGTGATGGACCATGGCACCCGTCACCCTGACATGCCAAAGCGTGTTGAGAATGCCTACATCCTCACATGCAACATTTCCCTTGAGTACGAGAAGACTGAGGTCAACTCCGGATTCTTCTACAAGTCTGCTGAGGACAGGGAGAAGTTGATTGCTGCTGAACGAGACTTCATTGACCAACGCGTTAAGGCGGTATGTACAAATTATTTTTGAAGGAAGCCTTATTTTTGAGAGTATCAGTTTTTGCAACTTCATAAAGATAAATATCAATTTTCAGTTTGAATTGTTTCGTTCTTACCAGCATTTAGCAAAATATTTGATAAAATTAAAACTAGCAGTTAATAAGACATAGAAATTTAATTTCTTCTTCATAAAGAACAATATGGCTTTACAAAAGGTCGGTTGTACTACAGATCTAGACTTGTTCTTGCTTGTTCAATGAACGGACCGCTCCGATCTAGTACAATCTGTGAAACATACTAGTTCGGTCTACTAGTACTATTACTACATTTAGTACACTGTCGAATGAAGAGTTTTACGAGTGCTTGTATGGTATCACGCAGATATGTTATCAAATGCAAATTTTTACAACTTCACGAATTCGCTGGCAGAAGCTAATAAATAAAAATTGTAACATTTTAATATTATATTAAGCAAATAGCATCATACGTGTATATATATATATCTTTTGAACAGAATAATAGCAGTGTAATAAATTGAAAATGAAAACTCAATAGAAAGTATTAAAAAAATATTTTAGTAGAGAAATCAGAAATTAATATGAAAACTCGGCAACCTCGCATAAATGTTTCAAAATACATAAAGCAAAATAGATTAAAATGTTATCATGATAATGATCTGAAACAACTTGGCAAATCAGAGTTATGAAGTTGGAAGTTTGAGTACCTACTCAGAGTGCACCGAGTGCAACAGAGTAAAGAGTGCGTCTCTCTCGTTCCTTCGCCTTCCCGCGTCGCCAGGCGTTCAGTAAATTTCGGTTGCGTTAGTTAAGTGTCGTCGTCGCAATGGCGGGCTTGCGCATCTTAGTACAAGCACATACATAGTCTGTGGATCCAAGTCCGAGCGACCGATCGGACGGAACGTGATCAAAACGAAGTACTGAAGTACTAAATGACCGAAGTACTAATAAGCTTAGAGAATAGTTCATTCTAGTACAGTGTCATGAATGAATTCCTAATAGTACTTAGTTCATGTACTACACAAGCCTATACAGATCCAGGTGTTGCTCTGCTGAAACATGCAAAATGCTATTGGAGTTTTCTGTGATCTCTCTAAAGCCTTTGATTGCGTGCACCATGACACGCTTTTGCAACAACGTAGATTCATTACATTCTTATCTACATAATAGGTTCCAATGATTTCAAAACATTAACACCTACAGTGTTAATGTTTTGAAATCTTCCTGGCTACCAGTTCAGTTAAGTGTGCCTCAAGGCTCAATACTGGGTCCATTCTTGTTCTTAGTGTATATCAATGACTAGACAGGAATAAATAAGATTCTGATGACGTAAACAGTGCAATGATTACGGATTGATTTACGTGAAATAACCTATTTCTTAATGCCAAGAAAACGAAATGTGTGAAGTTCGCCTTACTGAATGTTAGAAATCTAGGACCCAACATCGTCTTACATAAAGAGGTGTTTGAAACTGTAGACTCGGCAGTTTTTCTGGGCATAGCAGTAGATGCCAAACTTCAGTGGGATACACATATATCAAGCCTACTGGTGAGGCTTAATTCAGCCACCTACGCCATCAGGAAAGTAAGACAATAAACTGATGTTGATACAACTTGGTTAGTCTATTTTTGTTATTTTCACAGCGTTATGCCTTACGGTATTCTGCTGTGGGACAAAGCTGCTGATATTCAAAATACGTATTTGTTCTACAAAAACAAGTTGTTCAAGCAATTTACTAGCTAGGTGCCAAAGTTCCTCGGAGAGATTTTTATAAACAACACTAGAATAAGGACAAAATACATGCTCACTGGCTTCTTATGGTTCATAACTCATTTGTTGGGCTTGGTATAACCTTTTATAACAAGCTACCCTCTTCTTTGCTTGATTTGCCTTTTAATGTGTTTAAAGCTCAAGTTAAATCATACCATTGTTCAAAGATATACTATTCCAACAACAACTGCCTTAACAATAAGAAACAATAATAAAAAGAAGAATGCCCATTTTTCACCTGACTATGTATAGAAATGAAATAAATCTTAAAATACAGCTAATTGAACAGTATATTAATTACGCTAATCACAATGTTAAAAGAAACGCAGGAAAAAAGATGTTTTAATATTTCATATCGCTTATTCTATGTCAAAAGTAAACATATTAGCATGTTTTGAACGCATCTCAACTTCCCATTTTTACGACGTTCCATTTTACATAATGCTACTTTACTTTATTCAACTCTGTTTCTGAGTTTCATACATTATTTTACGTTGTATATAATCAGTAATCATGTTTTATTAGTCTTTGTATAATGCAGATGAATTAAAAATAACATCATAATTAAAGTTGATGGAAACGGTTTTTTTTTTTACATTCAATGTATAGTGACAATCATCTAGAGTCTAAGCAGTGACATAAGGGCAGTTGGTTTCAAGGAATTCATCAAGTAAAAATTTATGGTCTTATACCATAAATTTGTATTATTAGGGAAGTATTCGTATTTTAGGCTTAACTTCGAGCGTTATTTAATTCGTTCTAGCACATTTATTTATTTATATTTAGTAACTAGCCGTTACTAACTAAATAAGTAACATTAATAGTTTTTGGACTTCGCAGTGTTTATTCTTAAAAATGACTATATGACATTATTTTCTAAACAGACAGGTAGTCTTTCTACTATACTTTATAGCTTTCATTATCAGGTTTTTAAATGTATAGGTTACTAGCTGACCCCGCAAACGTTGTTTTGCTAAATTGTTTTTTTTTTTGTTTTTTTTTTTTTTTTGAAAAATAGATGTTGGCCGATTCTCAGACCTACCCGATATGCACAAAAAATATCATCAAAATCGGTCAAGCCGTTTCGGAGGAGTATGGCAACGAAAACTGTGACACGAGAATTTTATATATTAGATATAGCTGATTAAATGAAGATGTCTTCTCCGTAATTTATATGCTTAATGCCTCCAGTCTCGATTTTACGCATCGACCGCGTTCGGAGCTTAAGCATCGAACGCGGTCGATTCGTAAATAATTACAAGTCACCCTGTTGAATCAAGTTTTTTCTAACTAAACAGACAGCTGTGCTGCTGGGGAGTTTCTTGAGCAACTTCTTCTTCCCAGCTAAAGCACTAGGAAGTGGTGAAGGGCGGGCGTTTTGGGGGAATTTATTATGTAATTTTGACGTTAGTGCTGATTCTCAGCCTGATTTGAATGAATGACTTTTGATTTTTCCTTTCCCTCGCAAGTCTAGTCCAAGTATGCCCGGCCGTCTTCACTACTTCTTCATCGCTTTTTAGGGGTTTCCTCTCTAGGTTTGCTTTTTTTTCATTTCTCTTCTAACCTAACAGTATGGTATGTACAAGTTACCAACAGTCAAAAACCGTATGAATTGGGATGAGGGCAATTTTTATATTTTTAGCTCAAAAGACTTAGACTTTGTTTCCAAATAGTGCAAACGATATTACAAAAAGTGTAAAAGCTTATATTATATAAATATGTCTTTCTTTACAGATCATTGACCTAAAGAAAAAGGTTTGTGATGGCACTGACAAGACCTTTGTTGTCATCAACCAGAAAGGTATTGACCCTATTTCTCTGGATGCATTCGCAAAAGAAGGTATCATGGGATTGCGCAGAGCTAAGAGGCGTAACATGGAGCGCCTGGCTCTGGCGTGCGGTGGTTCTGCTATGAACTCCGTCGAAGGTCTCACTGAAGAGTGTCTTGGATATGCTGGCCTTGTTTATGAACATATTCTTGGTGAAGAAAAATTCACCTTTGTGGAGGAGTGCAAGAACCCCCAGTCTGTTACCATACTTATCAAGGGGCCTAACAAGCACACACTTGCTCAGATCAAGGACGCTGTCCGTGACGGCCTCAGAGCGATCAACAACGCCATCGAAGATAAGTGCGTCATTCCTGGCGCTGGCGCTTTCGAGATTAAAGCTAACATGGAACTCTTGAAATTTAAGGACACGGTCAAAGGAAAGGCGCGTCTAGGTATCCAGGCTTATGCCGAAGCTTTATTAGTAATCCCCAAGACCTTGGCCATTAACTCTGGCTATGACGCCCAGGACACTATTGTGAAGCTTCAGGAAGAGTCGCGCTTGAGCCCCGATCCGATTGGTCTCGACCTGAGTACTGGTGAAGCTATAAAACCAACTGACTTGGGCATTATTGACAACTATGTTGTCAAAAAGCAAATCGTCAACTCCTGTTCAGTGATTGCGAGCAACCTCCTTCTTGTTGACGAGATTATGAGAGCTGGTATGAGCAGTTTGAAAGGATAATTTAATGTTATTTTAATAATAAATAAGATTATGCTTTGAGGACAGCTATCCTCTCATTTCAAAAATAATAATTTAAAAGTATTATTTCTCAATATGCAACAGAGTTTCTGTTATTTTAAATATTGCTTTTGCAAGTAACAAGAAAATTAACTTGATAATAAAATAAAATTTTCTTTATGTACTGCTAAAAACTAAATAAATAAACACACTAATAAAAATTACTTTTGTTTCAATTAACTACATAGGCAAATCAAATAGAATAAAAGAAACCACAATCTCTTTTACAACATTTATTGGGCTCAACATAAATATATTTTTGGGTACTTTACGTGCGTTACTACATTTTCAGCCTAATGGATTGCATATAATTATGGTCGAGATCAATACAATTGTTCAAATGTCAATAAATAACCTCACCTAATATACTTTAAAATGTTTTTGTATACCATCTCCAGGGATAAAATCTCTAACTACCTTATCATTTTCGTATTTAAGGATATTATTAATGTTCTTATATCACTAAACTTGAAAGTACAACTTATTATAACATGGAAACAACTAATAAATTGTGATGTTGTGAAACCCTAATTTACAGGCTAAGTTCAACGAGACAAACAACAAACGTCGTAAATTGAAGTGGGTTATTGAACTGTGACTAAACAAAACATTTAAATAATAAGACCAAGTTCTGCATAATTCGAGTTTCAATGCAAGGTTACACTCCATTCCTTTTAATTCTAGTGGATGGAATGTAAATAATAGTAATAAAAAATAGAAACACACCTAAAAATAAAAATCTATAAAAATAGAAGATAAATGCGATTGGAGTAATTTTATACAGAATGATAAATCCCTTTCTTTTCTTAGAGTACACAGTGATACAAAAACAACAATTATTTAAGTGAAAATAGATGTTCCCTCATTACAATCTGTCTAGGTATTTTAGGTAAGTAGTACATACATTATTCCACAAATAATTCACACTTAGGCAGCATACAATCTACATTCTACCACCATCATAAAATTATAGAATTTGTTTAGTTACCGGATTGAAACAAAACCCTCATTTTATAGGAGGTACTCTCAGTAAGAAGGTAACTTCTAGTGTCGTTTATAGATTATGATGGAAGTGTGTCACAGAATACAAAATACAACTAGCCTAATTAATATTCGCAACATACGAGATTCGCAATAAACATGCTTGCGATTCAATAATAATATTAGATAACAAAACACGTTACGTAAAAAACCATGGAATCAGTAAAATAAATATTTAAATAAATTAGTGCTAATATAAATTTATAAAACCGAATCTGTTGATCGTTTTCTAAAATTCACATCTGTGTAAAATTATATATGTTTATGTCACTTACGCTCAGTCTCTAGAAACAAATTTATTGAAGCATTCAAATTCAAGTCAAGTGATACGATTGGCTGTTGATTGTTCTTTCAACCAGTCATAGTAATTTACGCGCGCTTCACAATTTGCTAACTAATTTTTGAGTTGGATTGGATTTCCGTTTCAGAAACTGGGCACTACCCATAATCTTCCAAAACTCACATCTGTACAAATGAAAAATTTATGAAAATTTACACAATGATACAAAAAGAACTCAATTTTGATAACAAATAGTGGTGTATAGTCAAAAGCAGATTATTATATTTCTTTAGTATTTAAATGTAAATTCAGGGTGACTAGCTTGTAGGTCGCCGTCCGGCAAAGACCAGGCCCGGGTCGACGGCGCGTCGTGTTCCACGCGCACATCAAAGAAATGTCAGCACAGAATGACGGGGTCCGATAGGGCCGACGCCTCAGGGTCGCGGGAAATTCGAAAGAGATAACCGTGACCCTGGCACAAGCAACTAAAGGAACGCGGGTGGGTTTTAGTCAATAAAAGTCTGACACGCCCTCCCACCCAGAGCGGGAGAAGTCATTTGATGATTTCCCACCCAAAAAAAAATGGTGACTAGCTTCTATTATTTTCAGTAAACATTATTTTGATTAGGACCAGCTAATTAAATTAATCAGCTTCAGTAAAACCAAATGCCATGTCATGTGTATTTTATCTTTCGAATGATATTAACATTCCGCTGATGATCTGTGCTGTTTATTTGATCTGTTTGGCAGCCAGAGCAGCGCGGTCGTTGATATCAATTGTGGAAAGATTGATGGCTCCAACAACACCTTGCAGGACTGATATACCCGCCTTCACTATAGCTATTGGTGCTGAGATGAAGACAATCAGTTTGTACAGGCCAACACCCAGAACTGAAATCAGAAATAATTTGTTAAAATCTTATTTATCCAAGGCTAAGTTAATAAAAAAAAACACATTTTAGAAAAAGAATACATTACCTGTAGGTCCAGTATAGAAGTACATTACATAGAGAGCTGCATAAAAAGCCTCATTGCCTGCACACATGAAGAAGAGAACCATCTTGTTTGTGTAGTAGATACGCATGATGGGGTTCTCTGACATGTCAATAAACTTGTGGGAAGCTTTGCCCTGCAGGGTAACCGTGTGTAGGTACAACCAATGGCATGTTATGTCAATTGCCATAGATATTTGGAACCAGAATGTGTACTGTGGGTAGAATGTTGCCAGGGTCATCATGAGGCAGGCAGTGCCAGCACGGTCCGTTAACTGATCCAGTATTGCACCAAACTTCGTGCCTGTAAAACAAGTATCTTTTGAGTACATATTAGGTACCGATTGTTTAAGTACTATCTAAGGAAACTTATTTCTGTAGTACTAGGTTCCAGGGAATTTACACTTTCATTATTCTAATTCAATTATGGACTTTTCACAGTTTATTTAATTTTAAACTTATCAAATGTGATATTGTAATCCAATTTCTGAGTAGTTAGATCACTATTCAGTATGTTGACCAGATTATTGGACCAGTTAATATAACTGTGGTGAGTAAGATACAATATTTTCTATTATCATTATTTTGCACATATCTACCTGCATCTTAAGCTGTTACAATATAACAGTTTAACTATAACATGTTATGTTTAAAGATTGCCAATGTTATCTCTTGCCAGCTTACTGACTCAGTGACAGATAAGTGTGTAATTAAATTATGATACCATATAAATACACTTACTTTGATTAAAGTATCTTGCGGCATGCCCATCAATAGCGTCCAGCAAAGCGGAGGTTACATAGCATACACACGCCATAACACAGTGTGTCGGCATAAAATAAAAAGAAATAATCGCAAGGATTACCCTCCCAAAACCTGAAACATTATTACAATAATTTTAAACACTACGAATGAGATGCGCAAATACATAATCCAAATGGATCATCGTCTTCCCAAATACATACCAATTATGTTAGGCACAAAAAGAAAAATATTTTCTTTAGTTTCAGTCATCTTTATAGAAGTATATATATGAAATAACACACCAAAGCAAATTTGTGAATTCTGTAAACTGGTGCTAAAATGAACGTGTTATCAACAGTAGAAAAAAAAATGATATACCTAATACCTATTCCTAGGTGGAAACATGACATTGACAGCCTCTTTTTTCTCGAAGTAAAATAAATTTTAGAACAGAGCCTATTGGGAGCCTAATGTATGATATTGTTCTCAGCTCAAACTCGGAACAAATTTCAGTGTTGAACAGTGAAATTTCTTACGGGTTCACCGTAATCTGCTGGCCGTTCTGCTTCCGTTCATTCATTGATTGACTATTTAGTTTTTAAAGTCTTACTCCAATAAAAAAGACACGCACAAAATTAAAAATAAGTTAACTTTGAATAAAGAGACTGATTGATTGATATATAAATTGTCTGTCTATTTAAAGGACCATGGGCAAAAATGTATGAAGCCTGGGCTCACCTACCAACAGAGATGAGATCACTTTCAATATACTTGTCCTTCAATAAATATTAAGATATATACCCATTTTTGTGAGAAATCCATGGGGTTTTTTTTTTTTTCTCCTACTTTATAACCTAACCTAACCTAACCTTTTTTTTTTTTTTTTTTTGTTCCTGGGGTGGAAAATCCTCATGGATGTCCTCCGCCCTGGGGCGGGCGGAGGGGTCTGTCAGACTCTTACTGACTAAAAACCACCCCGGTGTTCCATCTCACACCTACGCCGGGGTCGCGGGAACACATTATTCTTCCACAACCCCGGCTGGTGCCGGCCCGCTTGCGCGGGCCCCGTCTTGGGCGGGGGGAGTGAGGTGTACTCCCCCCGCAACGTCTGTGAGCGGCGCACGCGGAACACTACGCGCGCCGCCTTCTCGGGTCCTGATGTTGGGAGGCGACGGATGTCCCCGAATCCGTCGCCCCTGGACCCATTTAGGGGGGCCGGAAGAAGGCGTTGTCCGCCCTCCTCCGACGCCCGGTGCGTCTGCTGCGGGCCGGGTCGAGAGTCGAGATCTCTCTCTCCCTTTCCGCAGCCTCCTTCTGCGAGATGACCGTTTCGCAAAAGGAGACCACTGCGTCCCAGGACTCTGCGCCGCCGACCATCGCGTTCACGACGGCCGGCAGCGACAGGTCATTGCCTACTTCAGTTATGAGGGCACGGCGCGGCTCCTCCCAAGCGGCACACTCTGCCAGCGTGTGCCACGCCGTGTCCTCCCGGCAGTCGACGCAGTGGTGACACCGGGCGTCCGGCTCCCTGTTTATGCGACACAGGTACTTCCCGAAGCAACCATGCCCCGAGAGCACCTGCGTCGCCCGAAACGACAGGGAGCCGTGCCTTCTCCCGAGCCAGCGGTCGAGCACTGGCCGGATCGCCTCGATGGTGCTGAGGCCGGC
The DNA here is from genome assembly GCA_963555695.1 of Dasypolia templi. Lineage (NCBI taxonomy): Eukaryota > Metazoa > Arthropoda > Insecta > Lepidoptera > Noctuidae > Dasypolia > Dasypolia templi. Next base: position 16,619,273 of record OY743155.1, read on the forward strand.
GGTAGGGCGTGAAAGCCTCACCCGCCATTCCGCCACCAGGACCTCGCGGAGCTGCAACCGATGCTGCTCGATATGTTGCTGCATCGGTCGCTCGCCCCGCTCCCGCGCTGCCTCGCGCCACCGGTACAGTGACGCGAGCACCTTCGCCTCCAGGTCCCAGGGCGGCGATCCGGCCAGTGCACAACCCGCCTCGAAGGAGATCGTGCGATACCCCCGAATGACTCTGACGGCCATCGCCCGCTGCGGCTTGCGCAGGACAGCTATGCTGCCGGCCGTCAGGTCAGACGCCCAGATCGGCGCTCCGTAGAGCGCCATGGATCGCACGATCCCCATATAGAGCCGCCTACAGGCGGCGCTCGGGACCCCCAGATTGGGAAGCAGCGTTGCCAGCGCCCCGGCCGCGCCCAACAACTTGGGCGCCAGCCGCCGGAAGTGGGGTCCGAAGTCCCACCGGCTGTCGAGCACCAATCCCAGATATTTCATGGTGGGCTCGACAGCGATCCGGACCCCCCCGACCACAATGTGTGATCCGGCCGGCGGCGCCCGCTTGGGGCCATGAAACACCATGGCCTCCGACTTGTTGAGGGCCACCTCCAGGCCGAAACCTAACCTAACCTAACCTAATCCTGAAAAGTAATGCTGTTAAGATATTTTAGGTGAAAAATTAAAACAGCTGTTATCAGTTAAAATATTTTTAGTTTATCAGTCAATACCAATAATAATATCGATCTGCCGGTGGACCAAGTTGTATTTGCCTACCTAACTCTAGATACCATGTTATTGAAATGGTGTGTGCACAACTTCCTACTGTGCGTCTAGGTACCTGATAAACAAGAGCAGTAATATTGAGCCACCTATTTAATTTCTGTTGACCTGAATATGTACTTAATATGTACGTACTCGCACATGTCTTGATTGTATTGTCGGTGGTATGTGCCTCATATCCCAATGCCTGTAAGTTTTCTAGGCTATCTCGAAAGCCTATGTCCAAGGTGGACACACGAGTCGTCTGACTGAGAGAGCTGACGGGCGCCCGGGCAGGCGTCCGAGAGGTGTGAGAGAGATGGAGAGTGTTGCAAATGACACGGGCGCAGGCGCATCTATTGTTTATCATTAATTTAAAGTAGGACTTTAGTTTTATGACTACCACTTCTCTTTTTCTACAAATCTTTTTTCTGCAATGGAATTGAAGGTGTTGCCGATAGTAATAATTTATAGACGAACAGAATCCTTTGCAATGACTTATGCCATAACTCTGTTGGACACTGAGCGTAATTTTTATGCATGGTCCTTTGATTGTTTTATCCAGGATCCTCCACCCTAGCTAATCAACGACCTTATAACATAAAAACCATAAAAGCCATATGGTCGTTGGTACTAATGAATACGAACAACTTTTACTGCAGGACTAACTTATTTAATCAGCCCTTTTATAGATTTTAGTTGAGCAAGAAATTATCTGTTTTTTAGGGAATGAGAGATTGGCTCGCCAGATACCTACTGTGCGCGGCCCCATCGATCGAGAAATCATAGCGAGAAATGAAGGCCAGGTTGAAGCCAGTGAGTGGGGAAATCGTTTTGGCTCACATCCGTTTAAACGGATCAGTTAACAACTGATGCATTTAACCGATCGTGAGGATCAAGCTATAGTCTCAAATATCAATCTCTTATCCAGTATATTAAGGATGGTCGGATTGTACCGAAGACATATTGAACGTCGAAGATCTCCTGAGTATTCTTCGATGCGTATGACTGCGGTTGGTCAAGTTCTAGTCTTCCATCCTGTTCTATCTTCTTCTAAAAAATGTAATCACAAATCAAGCCAATTTCTTTTAGTAATTTTCCGTTGACTTTTTTTTGCAAAGCTGCAAAGCTGGTATGTGAAGTCTATGTCAACTCGAGAGCACAGTTTGGCAGTTTTTAATCTGTAACAAATATTGAAATTCGGGTCGCTAGAGGGCGTTCTCGTAGTCGTTAGAAATGTTGGTCGGAATCTGTCGAAAATGATGAATCCGTTTTTGCAAATGGTTAGAACTTTCATTAGGTTGTAGCTAAAGTACTTATCATGATTCGATTTAGTAGCTAGTAAGTCGAAAAGACATTTTGTTGAGGAAAAGAGTGATTCCGGTGTGCGAAAGTCATACGACTTGTGTCATCTGACTGCTCTTCCTTCAAGATGGCTCCTCCGCCGGAGTACGATAAGGAACCCAAAGCCCCGGACAAAAGTGCCACAAATATTTCCACTGAAGATCCAAAACTTCTACATAATCTAATAAATGACCAGCACACAAATTCAGACCACAAACCAACAATTACGGCCGCAGCCGTTGATGTTGAGGTAAGTCGATCTCTGCTGCCATTTTTATGTGTGTGTAAAGTAGAAAACTATTTGTCGTCGATTTGATACGTATAGGTAATCTCGTGCATCTAATGTAGCTTCTAAAGCTCACTTTATTCTTTCACATTTTAAACTATTAAAACAGTGTTTGTAATGATATAGTAGGTAGGTGAAAATGGCGAAGGATAACAGTTCTGTCAATTTTTTTATTAATTTACTTTATCTGGTGTGTGGCAAGCATGAGTATGCATTTTAAATTGGTTTGTGCACGCTAATTTATCACATTTATTGGAAATGTTATAATTTCAAACATAAACAGTAATCTATCAAATGTATGCACTCAAGGATATTTTGTAAACTTCATTCATACTACCTACCTAGTTAGTTAGAATTTGCTAAGAACTATTCCTAATCCTGTACCTTATTTTATCAAAACAACACATGTCCATATTGTAAGCCAAAAAAGAAATAGTCATTTACACAGATATACACTTAACCATTTTAACCATGACCTGTCTAGAAAAAGAAATTGATTTTTACTTTCAACAACAATATTATGGATATTTTATCAAATTACCTTCTTATTCTTTAAAAAATAAGATAGTTTTGCCTTTGTACCTCTTTGGGTTTTGAAAAGTTTAAATAAATAAATAGTTTTACCTGGTTAAGTGGTGTACCCTGGATATGTGAGAAACCTCTACTACTGATAATTAAAATGAGGTGCCAACACTTTTTATTGAAATACCTCTGTTACTGGGAATAATTAAACCTTTATAATTACTGAGAATGCATTTGACTGATTTTTCTACCTCTATAATTGGAACTTTTATAGTTCAATAAGCCTGTTTATGTAAGACAACTAATACTTAATAAGTTATTTGTAAATTTTTATATAGGTCTGGAAAGGTTGCTAACTCGCAAAATTTTTGTCCTCTCCTCTATAAATGAGAAGAAGAACATTTCAGTCTGTCTTAGTGAGGCCTCTGTAAATCAGAAAACTGTCATTTGACTCCTAACTATCTGGGAAACTTGGTAAATGAAAAGCCTCATAATGCGATAAATAATAGGTCCCATGACATTCCATTTATCAACAATTCCTAAAGTTAAATAATGTAAAATTATTAAAAGACACTCACATAGTTTTACTTTTTGAGAAATTTTATTTTATACTCTATAATGTTAGAATGATCAAGCCCCACTAGAGTAAACCCTATAACAAACAATAGTAGGTTACATAAATATAAAACCTAAAATCTATTTGTAAAAATCTAGTTTGTATTTGACTTAATTTCTGTGTGTTTTTAAGAAAAGTAGTGGTATTTGGCATTTTAACAAATTCGCATTTACCTGTGATGGTTTCAAGACTGAACAGAATGATAACATCCTTTTTTTTGTTACTGACACTGGTGACTAATTTAAAGTAACAATTACTAAATTGCCTGGTAGAGCCAACTAAGGTTATTACATAGAACACCAGATCAAAGTAGGTTAAATGAAAATGAATAATTACTCAACACAGTATGTCACAGAAATCAATAAATTATGATATTATAGCTCAGTTGGCTACTATTCAAGACACATAATTTGTTTTGATCATGCAGATGATCCCAAAGTCAATGAGAATTCACAATATCAAGAAAGGAGCGCTGTCTAACAGCTGGTTCATTGCAGTTTTAAGCTCCTTAACCAACAGGTTTGGTTGAGATCTCAAGGTTTTGTGTTAAAATCTCAACTGAAAGGTTGTTCCGAGCTCATCTTTGAACTAGTATAATAATCCTTTTTCTTAATATTTCGCCACCAGGTTGCCACATTGCATTTATTGTTATTTAAATTCTATTAATTGAATTATATTTATTGAGTTCTTAAAGCAATATTAAATCAACTTGAATTTCCATATGCAAATTTTTGTGTCTAAAGAAACCAAACAAGATTTTAACATTTGCCTTTTTGCCATTAAATTCATAAATATTTGACCATGAAGAAGAAAACACTTACTGGCATGAAAGTCCCCATAAACTCTCCCAAAGTTGGAGATTGCTAGCTTGTCCACTTGCTTTAAATATGAAAAATGGCGTACTGATTGCAATAATGGCAATTGCAAGTGCTCATAAGACACTAAAACTAACTAACAACACCAAAGTTTGGTTGAATTCTGTTTGACAACCATGATTTCCAAACCATGAAAAAAAAATTGTGGCAATTCCAAGGCAAGCAATGTGAGTTTAACAAAACAGGATGATTTTAGAATTACTTTTTTTGCTTGGATGCTTCCTTATTTCTGAGGTGGTAAATGATTTTATTTCTGTAATTAGGTTTGCAAAAACAGTTTTACACATCAATCACACTTTTTAAATAGATTAGGGGTTTTGTTGTTTCTTAGTCTATTCTAAGAAAGGCCGAACCAAACCCAGGGGTCAGTCTCTTTTAAGGTCCAGACATAATCTTGGTCTCATCATGTGAAGATCATGTAGATTGGTGTCTGAAATGGTCTTTTGAGGAAAGTACTAGACAGATTAAGTGGATCTATCCAGACGGTTGCTGATTTCACGATATTCTGCTCGAAAAGCAGTACTCAAAAAAAGGCAAGAGAAACAACAAAAAATTGAGTGATACTGACTTTTTTAATGCTACTAAGTTCAGCCGTGAGACATGCCTCTTCTGCGCTAATCGGAGACAATTCCAATCCAAAAAATCAACTTTCCGAGATTTATCCATGCTGATAAGTTGATACCCAAGCCAAACGCAGTGCAACCTTCTTTTCTGCCCATCATGCACGGCCACCTGCATCTTCCAGGATTTAAACTAATCCAATGAAAGAGGTGGTCAGGGGGCTACACGCTGACAAAAATTGAGTCAAATCGACGCTTAAAGAATACACTAACAAAATTTTGTAATTTAGTTAAAAGCTCAACTAACTGTTAAAACATGGTAAACGCCTAGCAATGTGTTACCGGATGCATTTCTGCTGTATTAGAGACCGGCCTCTAAGCTAGGGCAATCTACTGATGGTGACATGTTGTTAAAACACTGAATAATTACTTGCTAGAAATAAAAAAATGGTTTTCAATTTGGCAAAGAGAATATTACCGTTGGTGACCAAAATAAATCCTAAAAAGTTAGAAGATAGCAACGCAAATTAAACTCGCAAGAATGCAGAAATATAGTTTTCAATCATTAATGAATGCCGAGCGCTGTATTTAATACTAGATTAAATATAATACTAGATTCTCTATTTATAATATTCGTAAACGAAACAAATTCATGTATTATAGGAAAAAATGGATGCATTGCAATGCCTCACACTATATATTTTACAGTAATGAGAAACACTGAAGTTATTCTTGTTGCATTTGGTTATTTTATTCATATGTTGGTTTATCTCGTAGACAATATTCTAGACACAATAATGGAACATCTGACGGAACATTTAAATTAAACCGCTATTCAAACTTGTATAATCTAGTGAGCCATTTTTTTTGACGAGCTTGCTTTTATATTGGGGATATTTATTATGACAACAGATGGTTCACTGAAAATGGCATTCAACCGGAGCAACAGCAAAATCAGCTCGTCCTATTTGGCAAAAGTCAAAGTCAAAGCATTTATTTCAAATAGGCCCATAAAAAGGCACTTTTGAACGTCAAAATTTACATAAAAAATAGAACTGATTCTAGGCGCCACTTCCAAAAAGTAGTTTCGTATGGAGAAGAAGTGGCAAGAAACTCCACCGTTACTCTTTTAAAATGTTTTACAATATTTTTATACATTAATTATATTTCTATATGTGAAGAATGCACCAAGAATAAAAATACTATACCACAATTGGTAAAAATTATTAAAAATAAAGCAAAGGCATATAAATTAATCACGTGATAGGTACATTGTGCTCGCATATTTACAATCAATTTTTAAAATATGTGATTTTCCTAAATTGTGTGGTGTGATTAATATTAAAAATCTATTGCACTGTAACGATACTCCAACACGAGATGAAAAATAAAGTAATCAACGATTGTACCACGATTGTACAGTGTAGATAATTATTTAGACGAGAAAACTCGTTTTATGAGCACTAACGGTAGGTAGGTATAGGCAACAGTTCTGCAACATTTCTCTAATTGCGTGCTTTTGAGCTAGGTCACAATTTCACAGCATCATCTAAGAAATATATATAAGCATGCAAACTGCGCATTTTGATTCGCTTTAGAAAAGAAAGAAATAATTATGACCGGATTTGCATGCAAGATCATAATTTGAATCGACAGCAGTATCTATATAGGTACATAACTATTGCTTTCAAGATTATTTATTTATCCCATTCAGCCTTTTACACACTTAGCCACTAAACCATTAAAAACAGTAGGGGTCATGAGAGGTATCTCATGACCCCTACTGTTTTTAATGGTTTGCACGACGAAATTGGTCATAGACATTATCAGTATCATGATCCTGAACAAAGATTGGGGTCAGATGGCAAATTATTTCGAGCAGAACTGTAAAGGTAGACAGTTTGGTACGGATCGGTTACAATGGTGGCGACAGTAGAAGGAGGTGTAGGTTTACGCGGTGCGGCCTGGTCATGTAACGGAAGCTCGGGCACCGCATTGTTGCCCCGTCACGGCGGGCCGCCGCCGCAGACGCCACTTGCGCACTCTCACCACAAGGCTCGTGTCTCTTTAACTTTTTTCCTCTAGCAATAATTATGCCATAGTCTTGATCAAATCACTTCATTCATTCGGATCCTCAGCATTTAAAGAATTCTTTAGAGACGAATTAACAGATTTTCCAACACTGTAATTACCTGCTTACTACCTATCTTAATTACCAATGAACAGTACCCTCATTGCGTAATACACAATCAATCGGAATCTGAATAGTTTTGAAACAGATTACTTATCCATTGCTTCATAAGTTCGATAAAAAAATCTGCTCAACAATGTAAATAACGCAATTAATGTTGTTGAACAGTCAAAATGAAACAGATTTAAACAGTCGTAATCGTTTCCGAAAATGTGTTACGCAATTAGGCTGCAGCTTTCAGCCTTCCGCCCGCCTATGAGTTGTGCTGAAATTATCAAGAAGTAGTAGAAAGGCTAAGATCAATATTAGTTTTAGCATTGATGTCCACTGACCTAGTTAAATTCATATCATGTTCAATTTTTTTAATAAAACGCTCCTCAAATCTGTGACGAAACTCGCCTTAACAATATCCAGCATAAGTTACGGTTTGTAAAATATAGATTTAATGAATTCATACAAGGGATCAAAAAACTTCAAGGCCTACTTATTGTTTGTCCGGAGCATGCTACCGACTTTAATCATGATCGCTTTGGACGTCAAACGTTACGTGATATAAATCATCATAATACCAAATCCAAAATTGGGCCCAGTTTTTTTTTTTCAAACACTTGCGGGTCTATATGAAAAGAGAGAACCGATTACTGTGGCTTCTTGCCCTGATCAAGCTCCCCCGAAGAAGCTTTCTATCCTTGACTGACTTATTGGATACTAGGCTACCCCGACAAACTGTAACTGTCTACTTTTGCAGCTAGGATCCCGCTTTATAATCACTGTTTTTAAGCGACTGGTTAGCATGCTTATTGATTTAATCTTACAGTTACATGATTTAATTTTACATTTAAAGCAAAGTGTTTTAAGATTACGTGCCGAAGGGACTTGCAAAACAATAGAATAGAATAGAATACTCTTTATTATGTAAACCTTAAAAATTACAGACATTTATGTAGAAATTTTACATTGGGTGACACAATGGGTGGTCTAATCGCTAAAAGCGATCTTTTGCAGACAACCTTTGGATGGATTAAAGGGAGAAGGAGAGACAATACTGCAGGTAGTCAGTGGTGTACCATATACATATTAATTAAATACATACATACAATCAATTCTATAAACTCAACAATGGTGTGTTGGAAAACATCCTCCAACTTTCTTAAAGGGTGCGGTGCTCTGCTCACCTGCAAATGTTTGACTCACCTCTGATACTAGCAGACATACGGCGTCACAATCCTCCAGATTCGATAGGCACGGCAGTGCACAGCAGTCTTGAACCTGTATGTGGTCAGGTAACAGCCATCCTGTTACTTCTCCTCTTCCGGCGCCTGCCTACGTACATCATTTAATTCTAAATGACGGTTTTAGATGGCTAAAAAGAACGCTAGCACGGCATGAACATGGAGCTTATGATTCTTTAAAACTTAAGGGTCTAAGGCGATTCACTGCGGATTGTATGGTTTTGTTGGGTTATCGTTTGCCTGCCTCCCTGTGACGATATTTACGTCAATACTTGGTTTAATATTTGCAGCATCACCAGAACAAATGATATTAAATATTAATGCCAACGTTACAAATGTAAATATTTTAGTTGTATGTGTCATTCACACTTGCCATGAATGATACGTACTAACTACGAACATACTTGAGTATTACGTACGACAGGACTTCGGGTTAACAAAACACGGAGGTGCAATGAAGTCCTGTCGTACTTAATACTCAATTAGGTTCGTAGTTTGTACGTATCATTCCATTCATAAGGCTCTGTCTGAATTTACAAGTTATATTAGCAAGTGTCGGCCTCCTGTCCCGACCACATGTTCTAGATTAACACGTGTCGTATTCTGACTTGGTCGCGGTTTACTTTGCGGGTTTCGGTAAGTTTTCTGTATCCACTTTCTTATGGCCCGGTACGATCTTAATTTAGTTTACTAGTGGATCTGACTTCTGAATGATAAATGATTTTATTTCTGTAAGTAGGTTTTTACAAACACTTTTACACGTCAATACTATTTTAAAAGTAGATGAGATCGGCGTTTCCTATCTGACTACTCTGAGAAGAAACGCCAAAACAAACTCAGAGGTCACAGTCTCTTTTAAAGTCCAGACATAATCTTGGTCAGGTCATGTGAAGACCATGTGGATTGATGTCTGAAATGGTCTTTTGAGGAAAGAACCACACAGAATGAGTGGACCTGTCCAGTCAGTGCACGCATTTGTCAGTAATCATGCAGCTCAACACAACACATATGGAGCTCAACGATTCGACGAACATTACCAAAGAAAGGACATTTGGGTAGGCCGCATAAATTGCTCAAACTGCCAGACCATGATTAAAACTAATTTTAAAAATTAAAAATAGATTGAGATAAAAAAAAGCAACAAATCCACACTGCCTTCACATTCACAATAATTAAAATATTATAATACTTTACAGAGTTATAATTATATGTATCAACAATAGAGATTGATTTTAGGGTTTGAAGCATCGGTTTAAACGAATCAGTCAATGTCTATGTCAGCTTAGTTGTTAGTAAGATAATAATTCCAGCAGCAAGTGCGATCAAATAATTTTATACATTTACGGCGCCCACAGTAGAAAGTACGTACTAAGTTTATTAGGACTCCCAAGATATCGGCTGCTGGACTAGCAAAATAGTAGTAGTAGATCACCAGCTAAAGGATAATCTATCTATATAAATAAAAATCAATTACCACAAACTTTTGTCCGCGCATCACTTCAAAGCGGCTGCACCTATTTGCCTAATAATTTTTTGTTGTGTTTTAACTGTCAGAGCGAAGTTCGTATGTTTATTTGTTTTGGAAAATCTAGCAGGAAAGTCAAAAATTTGGAGACTGTTTTTGTAAAAAAATCTCACCGGGCGACTCCGGGCACGAACATCTACTAATAAATAAAAACACGGTGGTCCTGATAACGAGATTTATGATTTAAAGTAGTAGGTCAACCCCAATTCACTTTTGATTTGTCTGATCAGCACTGTGCCGCCGCGACAGAACTACTCGCGCTTGTGTTTAACACCCCGAAGTTATAAGTTTTATTTTGAGTACACATTTTTTGTATCTTTGCTATACTTAAAGAACTCAAGAAAACTATTTGGCAGTGGTCCAATACTGCAGGTTAGCTTTTGCATGTTCCATTTTTTACAGTGCTCGCCAACTTAACGCTATTTTGCTAATGAGTCACGAAATATGTTTGTACTCATAATTGCGGTCAGACACTATTACCTTTTTTTAATTACGATATAACCATGTAACGTATTTTTATTTCTTTTTCCTTTTTTTGGGGTTTCTATTTAATTGCAGAGTGCCTAATCTTGCATACATATATTCTAATACCTATTAATCTACTAATCTTCGGGGAAAATGAATGTCCTGTATCTACATAGTATTTTTGGCTGAACTAAATTCATTAAAAAAAAAACGTGCACAAAATTGCAGATTCAAGTCCCAAGGCGTTGCACAAAATCTCGAACATTCACGATATAGGTTCATCTATCCATCTTGCGGCAGCAAACAAATCACATTGATGTTTATGTCAAGAGAGCATTGGGGACGCAAGCGCACGAACTAGGGGCGATATACGCATATATAGCACTGTCAGACTCAGAACGGCCAACAACGTGTCTTTGCGATGCTGGTTGGTTGTTGGGCTCAATAGGAAAAGACGCCAAAAAACATTACGTCTTCGTCAAGGTTTTCATATACGATAGAGACATACCACAATATTTGCCTCTACCTCACTCACCACTCGCCTACTACCTCTCGATCCCTTGGGAATATCGAGATAAAAAGTATCCTATGCCCTAATTTAGGTCATCTCCTATTTGCCAAATTTCATCAAAATCCGTTTTGCCTTTTTAGCGTGAAAGCGTATTTTCTCTTGATAATATTAATATAAAAGATTTGATTAGATGAAGGATAAGTGTTTAATTAAATATAATGACACACAATTCGTAGATTTCACACCCGCCTTCAAATATGTTACGCATACGAAGATGACTTGGCGTTTAAAAACGACCTTCCAAGAACATACTCTGAGCGCAACAAGTGACTTGTTACGAGCTAACGTGGTTATCTAGCGAGGACGGAAAACCGATAATATGAGGGACAAGGGCGCGTCATCGATCCCATCTCTCGTCGACCGCTCCTGGCCCGACCCTGACCTCACCCGCGAGCCCCGTGCGGCCTGTAGGACGCACAGATGCGATGACGTCAATTCTTTCACTCATAATGTAATATTGCAAATGTTTGTTTGTTTACGAATCGGGACTCGCGTCAGAACTTCTAACTTGCTTTACTCTTTAAAGGCTCGTTCACACCGGCGCGACGCCACGGTCGCGCGCGATTCTCATTCGATCCGCATACAATATATAATGTACGCTCCCGTAACAGTAATGTGAAGAATAAAGTCTCGTACACACTGGCGCGACTCCACAGCGCGACACAAAGGCATCGCGTGTCGCCCGACGAGCGGTGCCTTTGTGTCACGCTGTGGCGTCGGGCCTGTCTTATGGGAGCCTTAAAGTGAGTAATCAGTAGTTTATTTAAAATTGGGGTCTGAATAAAAGTGAATTGAGCTGGTCCTATACGTGCTCAATCGAATTCATGTCGGGACTGCACTGTGACACCGGGTATTATCGTACATTAACACGAAGTTATCCCCGACAAAGCCTGCATACGCAACAACATAGTCCAGGAGAATGTCGGTAATATACCGATCAGCGATCACGAAAACGAGGGACTGGTTTACTGTCTAGAGGCGACTAATTCACGGAAATAGCACTGTGCAAAGCGCTCGCCCGGACGTCTGTAGACCTGGCCGCTCCTGTCACTGCCATGCTGACACATTTCGGAGCTGTGGCCCAGGTGGGGTAAGGTTCGCTTCTTTCAAGCGTCTTCTGATTGTCCACTCACTGACAGCCACCCCTCGCACTCGCCTCAGCTCCTGCTGGACATCAACACCGGTAAGGACGCGATTCCACAGTGCAGTCGAGACGATAAAACGATCGTCCCTCTCAGACGTGCGCCTTTGCCCGTCAGATCGTTATCTTCGAGCGATGCCACCAGTCTCCTGGAACCTTCTGTACACTCTCGACACAGCAGACTGGCTCAAGTGCAGCTGACGAGCGACAGCTCGCTGACTGCCTTGTTGCAATAGAGTACCAACTTGGGCGGCTTCAGATTGCGTAGTATCCATAATTTTGGATAAATAGTAAGCCGTGTGGTCGTTTCGGGGGCGGAGGAATCGGTTTGGGGGCTTTTTGGCCCCTTGCCCGAGGGTGAGGCCTTTCGGTCCCTTAATATGGGGACCCGTCTTTGGGGGTTCCCTCCCCCTTTGGAGGGGTGTGGGATTGCTTATTTCACACCTAGTCGCTTAGGGGTATGCCTCCACTCAGCGTTCTGTAGTGTGATAAACAGTTAGCGTGACAAGCGGAGATGTTATCAGGTCAATTTCAGATAAGCGACTGATAAGGGAACTTCGTTGGAAGTCGCTACGTCCCCGTAAGGGGGCGCGGCGAGCGGATCCAGGGCTATGCCCCCCGGCCGCGGAGGCTTTACGTTGGCCCGTAAAAACGAGCCCCTCATTTTGTTGGCTGCTGTGGCCGGTAAGATGATTGGGCGCGCGGGTGCGCCCATGTGAGTGATTGCTATTTTGTTTCTGTAGGAGCGTCGCGACGCTTATAGTGAAGCGTCGCTTTCTTCACGACATCTCAGCGGTCTGTTGCCGCCAGGTGAGACCCCTAGTTACCTAGGGGAGGCCCGGCGACAACGACCAGCGACGGAGATGCCGGCTCCTCCCGCGGGCGCGGACAGTCGCGTGCCGCTTGTTCGTCCCCGCATCGCACGCAAGCGAGCGGGCGATGGCACTGGTGCGAGCTGTGCCTGAACTTTTGGCACCGGTGGCACTGGACGGGCCCACACTTGCCTCGCCAAGCCTCTATCTTGACACCCCGCATGCATATAAACACGGTGGGGTCGTAGATAGCCAGGACGTCTGGGGTTTTCTTCAGGATGGCGTGGAATACACAGCCGGGTGCTGTGTATTGTCGTCCTTGTGCGCCTTTTATGTGGCGCACATACTCCGGCTGGTAGCCCAGCGTCCGAAGTTCCTCCTCTATCTCCTTGGAGTCCGTGTCCGCCGGTAGCCCCCGTATGGCGATCTTCAAAGACTTTTCTGCTGGCAGTGAGTAGGCGAACCATGACACGCCGCTGTCCTTTTCTAGGCCTTTGGACCAGCCTGTACTCCTCTTCGCTGTCTGGGGTAAAGCGAACTCCACCCCCGTATGGACGAGCGTTAGGAGGCCGGCCCAGTTTGGCAGCGATGGCCCGGAAGTGTGCGGCCCAGTCAGGTAGCCTCTCAACCACCAGCGGCGGATAACGCAGCTTCCATTGTTGTTTAGCCCCCGGCTGCGTTTTCTTCGCGGCGCCGGGGGTGGCGGTAGATGTCGAGGGGGCGAGGGGTAAATTCTGAGCACTTACCCCTGTGGCTTTCTTTGGGTGTCGGTGTTATAGCGGGCGGGGAGCGGCGCGCCGCGTCAGCAAATGTAAGCGACGCGGGCGAGCCCAGACCCCGCGGCGCGCTTTCGCGCGGCGGGTCGGCGCAGAGTCGCTTGCTCTCCTCCGCATCTCCGGAGCTCCGTCTTCTTTGTTTTCGCTGGGCCCTGGCCTGGCCTGGGCCTCGAGGTCGAACTCGAACCCGAAACCCAGCGATTGCGTCGTTTTAGGCGACAGCATATGGGCGTCAATCCCTCCCACGGTGGGCCGTTGCCCGGATCGCGGCGTCGTGTCATTTGACTCGCGACCGGACACGGCCGAGCCCGCTGATGCCAGCGACATGCTCGACCCAGCTCGTGATGAGCATGCCGACATAACGGCCGGCGAGTCGTAGGCGGAGCCACGTGGGGGCGCCGGTGAGTCGGGCGCCTGTGGTGTAGTATGAGCTGGCCGCTCACGCTCAGCCAACGCCGGTCCCGCCAGCGAGAGGCGAGGTCCGGTTGCGGCGGTGCGCGGAGCTGGCACAGCTTTGGTCTCGTTCGGCCCGGGCGGCGACGCGAGGCGCGGCGGTACGAGCATTGGGCGCGCGTGAGTGCACGGGTGGCGCAGGGTGCGCTTGCGGCGCGGCGGCGCGGGCGGGTGCATTCGCGCGCACGGGCGGGGCGGATCACCACCGCATGGTGTCGGCTCGTCGCGGCGACGGCGCTACGCGCGCAGATGGTGATGTCGTCGGTAGGCCAGTCCCCACGGCGGTAAACGTGGCCTCTCCTCCTCCTCTTCTTTCTTCCGTTCGGGGTGGCCCAGCGGGCGGTGCAACAGACGACGCGTCGTCGATGTTCGGCATCGACGTCGTCCGGTCCATCGCCGGGTGGGTCTCGTGGGGCTCGGCATCGCGGCCCAGTGAGCTGCGGCTGCCGGCATCGGCATCCCGGGGGCGGGTGGGTCCGCGACCGCTGCGGTGTATTAACACCGAGCAGCACGGTGGCTCCCTCTGTGTTCGCACCGGTACCGGCTGGAACCTGTGCAAACACAAAGGAAACAGTAGAACTATAAGCGGTCCGCGAGGCACAAGTCTAATAACACTAAAGGATAGGCTTGTGTAGGCACCACGAAGCCAATCCCCAATGATAAGGGATTTTTTTAATATTTTTTTTATGTATGTCATCTCGTAGTTGACCTTGAGAGGTCGTGACTACTTAACCGGACTATAATAAGGGAATTTCAGTTACAGGTGGTTTTATAGGCGCTCGCAACGCGCAACTCGTGCGTGCCGTGTATTTTATGTTTTTCTGTATTTTCATTGAAACCTCAATATTTAAAAAAAATATCGTACCAATTATCATGATTGAGGTTTAGAATATAAGCTTTAAAATGATATACGCTTTTTATTATCAGTCTCGTCAAATTTTAGAAAACCGGCCATGTATGCGCACTTGGGGTTGAGTCGATTAGGCTGCACGCGAGTGTATTTAGGATGATTTTATGCGTGAAAAACCTATTTTATCACATTAGTTTGTCTTCCTTTTCGACATACTTAAATAAAACATATTATTTAAGTACCTAGGTCGTCATCTGCCTAGCCTTTTGCCAACTATGTCGGGGTCGGCTTCCAGTCCAACCGGATGCAGCTATTTCACATGGAGCGATTGCCTATCTGACCTCCACAACCCAGTTACTGGGTAATACGATACCCCTGTCAGACTTTCGGGCTTCTGACGACCCGTAACGACTCAAAGATCCAAGAATGACAGCCGGGATTAATACTTTTCGAGGCATGGGGGGGTCACCCATCCACGGGCCAAAACTGCGGCAAGCGTAGCTTAACCTAATCGATCGACCCGTGCGGCTGTTATAACGTGCCCGTCACTCAGCCACAAGCCCATCATATTGAGTACCCAGATGAACTACGTGAATATCGTACGTTTTCCTTTAGTCGTATACCTTATCTTCTATGCAATACAATGATTCTCTCTCAAATCCGTAGAAGGTTAGAGCGAGTGTCAATTTTTTTTTTTTTTTTTAAAACGTTGCCCCACACTAGGAATTACTCCTGTATCGTGGGTGCGTTCACAAACATGAAAACTCACATACACAAGACACCCAAAACCAGGAACAACTATTTGTAGGTCATACAAATATTTGTTCCGTGCGGGAATCGAACCCGCGACACGCAGCGCAACAGCCGATCGCTCAACCAATGCGCCAACCGTGCCGTCAAATTAAAAAAAAAAATCGTCAAATTTGGGAAATGGTTAGTTATTTCCAAGCACTATGTAGTCTATTCAAAGCTTATTGAAAATGCTCATCATTAATGATTTAAGTTTTTCGAATTCCCGATAACAATGTAATGATATGTCGAGACCAGATAGTGTGTCTCGTGATGTCGTCAGAGTTTTGGCATGTTTGCTTGTTGTCTTCTGAGCCCATTTGTTTGTCAGGGATAGTAAAGTGACGCACTTTTATCTCTCTCTTATCTGAAGACTTTGATTCTTATTACTAAGCAGATTCTGCCTCGTCATACAAAAGTATTTGAGTGTTTGCTTGTGTACATTACGCACGCGGTTGCTTCCGTTTAATACAGCTACACCTCCGTTCAATACTTCACTTATCTTCGTAATCCGATTGAAAATGACTTACAGCGGGACGGGTAATAATATACTCACGTACGTAGAATTGGTTAATTTAGTAACGTAAACATTGATCCGTGCCGCTTCAGTGTTTAATCGTGATCATAAACTCGTGTCCTACAAATTAAGTTTTTATCAATTTATGATGTGCACAAGTAGTAGGTAGTCTTTCAAAGCTGCGTAAATGTGCAGGCCAATTTACTCTTGCATCGGTATAAGTCCTAATTGCAGGAGCATTACAAATCATAATAGCATTTCATCGACATTCCGACCCGTTATGGATGAGGTCGTCATCAGCCGTATAGTGCTGGTGTTTGTTACCGATGACGACTCAAATACATTAAAACATACTACTTTTCCTAATTGTGTAAATTGGGCATTAGTAAATAGTGATGTTTCGAATGAAAAAGGCACAAAACTGGCTCGCCATTAAGTTAATTAGTGTTAAATAACATCGGCCCGTGACTTGTAAGTGGCGTGACTATCGTGTGTAGGTGATGTACTGAGGTGAATAATGAATACATGCCAAAGACACTCGAGCCTTCATTTTACTCCGTTCAGCATCAGACCCACCAGTACACGTAATGAATTTCTTACGCGAAGAAAACTTCAAAATTATCTAGTTAATTAAATTAACAACCATATGCAAAATACGCGCTTTGACTTGGAGTTTCCGCAACTCCACATCAAAGCACGTATTTTGCGTACGTTTCGCATGTCGCATTCACACCGCCCACCGAGGAAAGGAATACTGGATAATACATGATTTTCCGTGTAAAGGCTCGTACACACTGGCGCGCTGTGGCGACGCGCCTTTTTGCGGGAACCGGGAGCCTTGATATTAGGTCTTTACCTATGAAGTTGCCGTTTTACAATGCTGGCCATTTGAAACGTAATTGATGTATGGCTGGCAATAAATTCCAATAATAATTTTTAAAAAAAAATGGTATTCTATTTTCAAATTCAGTTATTTTTTTATTGACTATTGTTTTGTTTTCACTACTTTTGTATATTTTTCCTCAATAAGGACACTATAAAAATACGAGTAATTATGACGAGTTCCGTCGCGGTATCAATGCCGCACAAACGGCTCGCAACATTAATTACGTGTACGTATGGAGTGAACACTATGAACGAACGCACGACTCGTTATTGGTTAATCGCACGTCCCCGCTGCTCCTACACGACAACTCTCGATGCGTTGTCGTGTAGGAGCAGGTAGGACTAGCGGGGACTCACTCACTCATACAGCAGACTTCTACTTTTTCCAAAATATGGACACATTCGTGGCAGGGAAAAAAAAAATACCCGAGAGGCAGTACAAAATGCCTTTGAAGAGTTTGTTGGCCATTACCACTGCGCTGGCAGAGATGCATAGCATGGGTGCATATTTTGATTGTGTGAATGACTAACTTTCTGTATACGAAACTGCAATTTCATAGGTAAAGACCAATTATTATATTTGCATAAACCTCCATTTATTATTGGGAGATAGTAAAAACTTCGCGGCGTAGGAAAATGAAAATAAAACTTTTTTAAGACAAAGTTTAAGACGGACAACTTGCAAAAAACATTTATTTAAAAAGAAAACTACGAATTTGAGGAGGATTTTCTAGTAAATGCCTGTCTCGTAATACTAATTCAAAGAAAATGAGTGAGCGCGAAATGCTGCACACATTATAAACGGATCTCTGCCTTCGAAATGTTTTAGTTAATTTACGAATCTCGGATTAGTGCCCATGGACTCTCTTATTAGATTTGTATTCATGTTTTAAAACGTAATATGAAAAATTCCTCACAACAAACCACGAATATGAATCGACTACGAGTGAGTGCACAGCGCCCATTTGTGAAATTCTCATCCGTTTTGATGCTGTTCGTAAAAAACACGAATATGAATCGAATAGGAGGTAGTGCACAAACAACCTCATGTGTAGTAATTGTGTAGAAAAAGATAATTAATTATTTAGGACGCATGAGTTAGTTATAGGAGGATAGGGAGAGCGGCCAACGACATACCGTCACTCCTCTTCCCCTGCGGCTCCACCACGTCCGCCATCGTACGGTGGCGACCCCGTTAAGGCCGCAGAAGGTAGGGAGAGCGGCGTACCGCAATACCGGCACTCCTCTCCCGCCGCGGCCCCACCATAGTTGCGATGTCGCCCAACAACACCGCAACCTTGGTCGCTATGTCGTCGGCTTGTCAGCAAAAGCCCTGAGGAGCGGCCCCTCCTCGGGTTCCTCTTAGCTTCACCGTGGGGGTCCAAACCACGGCTACTGAGCCCCCCCGCCTCGTCAATGCGGGAACCCATTGGGGGGGGGGTAACCCACGGCTCCTGGATCAAGGCAATGGCTGTGTGTTGTACCTCCAACCACTTACGAAGCTGAGCCGTCGCGGTCTGGCTGTGGTGGAGGTTGGCCTGGAGGACTTTACAGGTCGACGAAAGGGACACCATTGTTGGCCGAACCCTCTTCGTCCCGGCAAACAAATCGCCCTCTTCGAAGCCGTCTCCCTCCTGGCCCGAAGCCGGGGACAGGATGATGTCGTCCAGCTCCTCACCCGATGAAGGGACGGCGTCCACGATGGTGGCAGCAGAGGCGGCCAACTCTGCTATAGCAGGTTTAGCCGCTGATGCTTCCGGGTTGCTTGACGGGGGAGTGGACTCCCCTGTAGGTGCTGGCGTCTCGCCGATGGTTTCCGTGGCGGGGTACCAATCCTGGGGAACGTCGGTGAACCTGCCGTTCCGACCCTGGAACTTCACGTACACCGTCCCCAATCCTATTGAGAGACGACGTCCGGCCTTCATCAGGGTCGGGATTTGGTCAACAGGGACACCGGCCACCACGAACCATGCCGCAGCCTGTTTGTTGGCATGCAGGAGTACCCACCTCTTTATGTCGACCCAGGGGTTCTGGTAGCTGAGAGCGCGCCCAATATTGGTCGGCTCTCCGAAGACCCCTTGCTCGTCTGGGATCACGACTCCACATCGTGTTCGCTTCATAATCTCCGACTGGCTCTTGACAACTAGCGAGATGCTAGTTGGGAGAGAAAGGTCAGAGACAGTCTTCCTTAGCCAGGCTAAGGTGTGGTCGTTGCCGCACCACAGTTTTAAAACACCCCCGGCGAACAGCGGCTTGGCGTTGAAGGTCGGCCCTGGAGTATCTTGCTTGGGGGAGCAGGCCTCGAGTATAATCTGCTTCTGGATAGCAGCGAGTACCTGGTCCGATACGTCCTTGCTCAGGATCCCCGTGCGGTCGCAGGTGATCGCGACATCAAGGGCAGCGCTGGCAGCTTGGGCGTAGCTTCGTTGTGCGACTCGTTTGGATTGATCAAGGCGCGGCCGCTTATGCTCTCCCCGAGGTGTTAAGGTCTCGTTGAGAGCTCGCTCTAGGTCAATCCTTCCAACCGGGTCGCTGTGTTTTGGTGGTACCTTCAGCTCCCTCTAGGACGCCGGTTGGCGGTTGACTGGGCGCTGGTCGGCTAGTGCCGGCCTCTGCCTGTGACCGCTTCCCGGCGGAGAAGTTTAGCTGGCCGCTGGTCGGTTTGACGGACCTGGCGGCAGTAGCCTGTTTGTTTCGGGAGCTTTTACCTTGCTTCCATCGTGTTTGGCGGCGCTCCTTCCTCGTGATCCTGTCCCTCTGGTCGCCTTGTAATGAGGCAGCCGATGGACCTAAAGGGTCAGTGCAAGGGCAACGGGCTTGTTTATTGGCTTTACCCTTGCCCTTGCGTTTCTGCGCTTGCCAGGCGCGTGAAAACGCGTCCTCAGTGCACCTGGCCGTCTCCGTTTGACCGTTGACGGCCTTCTGGTGAGGGGAGGCTAGAAGAGCCACAGGAGGTGGAGAAGGTTTAGTAGGAGACCCGGTGCCAGTATTACCCAGCGCCGGGGTCTGTGTGGAGAGGGTCAGACCGGCAGTGGTATTAATCGTCGCCGTCTTGGCCGCTGTATTAGAAGGGTCGGTACTGGTCCCAATCAGCGCCGACGTCCTTTGTTTAGGTTGGGACTTCTGTTTTTTGGTCTTAGCTGCGGTTTTCGCCACAGCCGGACCGACGCCCGCGCTGGTACCAACGGCGTTAGCCGCATGGCCACCAGGAGCGAGGGAAGTGCAAGCACTTCCCTCTGGAGTCTCATTGGTTTTCGCCTCCACTCCACTGTGTTGGTTTTTTAATTGGCCTGTTTTGTCCATAGTAAAAATAATTTTAAAATTCGTCTCTCTGGCTCCCACCCTCCATGGAGCCCGCAACTGGGAACGTCTCACTGTAAAAAAGCTCGAACGTTAGGACTACCAGAGAGATATAGGGGCGCAAGGCTGGCTTACAGTGCGACATCGGGCGCTCGATCGGGCTGGCATAGGTGGTCCTAAGGGCCACCCCCCACGAACTGATCAACCCTCATTTACACCGTCATCATGACCTTTACCTACCGCTTCGGCCGTCCGAGGACGACCTCAGCGGACCTCACGCACCTCGCCTGTGGCCCTCTGACGGGACACTATGACATAAACCCCTCTTACAAAATAGATTTAACAACAGGACATGAAGATTTAAAATCAAGTAATTCATTGAGGTTAGTTACTAGTAAAAATAAACTTAAAAAATACATAAAGATTAACAAATACATTGTTAAAACAAAGAAAACTGTCAAAAAACAAAAGTTCTTCATCAAAAATGTAAAACTTAACAGAGAAAGGTTACATCTACTGAAACAATTAGATGTGTATTCATTTAACTTACAAAAAAGTACTAGGAAATATCAAATTGACACAGAAGACTTGCAGTATGAACTTGATCAACTACAGGAGAAACTTCTATGACCATTAAATAAACAGCCTCTGAAAACCAAATGAGGGAATATGTATTGGCAATGAATGAGCTGGTGAGCTCACAAACAAACAAATGTGAGTATTGTCAACCACCATCTAAAGAACCCACACCGGACCATTCATTGACAATATGTGATACCAACATACCGCAGTCTTGTGCCAGTTTGCCATTGTCAATTACTGTTTCCCTAAGCATAGTGTAAATAAGAAATAGTGTTATTTTGTGATGAAATTGGAAAGGATCTAGGCCAATTGTTGACAAAAAAATATCCGGGACACTCAATAATGAACTACTGTATGCCTGCCTGGTTGTTCAATATGATATAATGAAAAAAAATATTAAATGGAATTTTAACCAGGACACTATATTATTAATAGTTGTTGGTAATAGGGGTAATGTGAAGAAAGGAGAATTACTCCAATATTATAGATCCTTGTGCAACCTTAGTTAAAAAAAAATTTTATGTTCACATTCCCCTTCAGCCAAAGTTTGCCACAGGAAGAAAACATCTATAGATCTAAAATGAATATGACATTGCATAATTTGATATCTAATAATAATTCATTCCATTTAATTGACAACATAACCATTTATATTTGACAAAAGATAGATTTTTCACAGATAAGTATTACTATCTTTCTAAGTATTGTAAAAGACAGATAGCTGTGTCGCTATCATATTATTTTTCTATTACAGCCAAGAATTTGGCTAAACAAATTGCTTCTATTGAGCAATGCTATGACATTTCAAATATTTAATAGTGAAACGGGAAGGTCTAGTAACAGAAGTACTGACTACAGCCTGTCTATTAATGACAACATAATAAAATCAGACTCACAATTCGCCGCGGCCTTTGAAAAATTATTTTCAGATATTCTCGTTTCAACTACTAAATCCCTTAACTCATCACGTTCTGTTGCTGAGTCTTTGTTAAAGGAAAATGTAATTTTTTGCGATTTTCGAAATTCATTTTGAACATATTACATGTAGGGATATAATTAAAGTTTTTCACACTTTAAATGTAAAAAAGACTGCAGATCTGTGGGGTAATTCTGAAGAAGTTGCTAAGTCCATTATAGACATTGTAGCACCTACTCTAGTTCTTATCTTTAATAATTGTATTGACTGTGGGGAGTTTCCTGACCTTACGAAAAAAAAGTAAAATAATACCTTTGTTTAAATCAGGTAGTACATCAGACCCCACAAATTATAGACCTATTTCAGTACTACCTACATTTAGTAAAATTTTTGAGAAATTTATTTTAGACCAACTGCAAAGATTTTTTAACAGACAACAATTATTATATAGCAAACAGTTCGGTTTTACAAGGGGTCGTTCAACGCCTGATGCCGGTGTTGAACTTGTAGGACATATACTGTAGGACTTCATACTTGAGTAATAGGATTCAGAGCGTTGACGTTAATGGGAGTTCCACAGGGCTCAATTCTTGGACCTTTCTTGTTTATATTAATGACTTGCCTTACCTTATAAAGGATAATCATGATATAGTGTTGTTTGCGGATGATACTTCACTTTTGTTTAAACTTAAACGTCAGCAGCTGGTTACTGACGATGTAAATAACGCGGTCTCAAAAATAGTTCACTGGTTCAATGTTAATAATTTACTTCTTAATGAAAAGAAGACTAAATGCATTAAGTTTACGCTACCTCACGTTAGGCAGGTGAAAACGAATGCGTTGATAAAGGGCGAAGAATTGAAACTTGAAGACAGCACAGTATTCTTGGGCTTAACTTTGGATGCTAAGCTTCAGTGGGGCCCACATATTGATAAATTGTCAAAAAAGCTAAGCTCCGCAGCATACGTGCATGTTAGAAAAATTCGTAATTTAACTGATTTAGAGACAGCCCGTTTAGTATACTTCAGTTATTTTCATAGTGTGATGTCGTACGGTATTCTTTTGTGGGGAAATGCCGCCGACATTCAGACTATATTTGTTTTGCAGAAAAGAGCTGTTAGATCAATTTATAAATTAAGTCCGAGACACTCTCAGAGAGAAATTTAAGGAAATTAATGTATGCCTTCTCAGTATATTTAATGAAAATCTTTTATATGCCCACAAAAACATAAAATTGTTTAAAAAATACAGTGAAATCCATAGTATAAATAATACTAGGAACAAACACGTTGTACCTACAACAAGGCTCAAGAAAATAGGTGGCTCGTTCACATGTCAATGTACACGTTCAAGATGTAAGCCTTAATAAATTCAAATCATTTATTAAACGTAAATGTGCCAGAAAGCTTTTTATACAGTCTAAGACTATATTGAGGACAAAAAGGCTTGGGACTGACCTGCTCCAATTTTTGCATACTGAGTATGGTTTTTTTTGTTTGGTACCTAACTTTTGTTTTACTTTATATACACTTTGACATTTCATGATTATTATATTAACACAATGACATGAATATTTATTTTGTATACTATTATTATTATTTTAATTTCGTGGGAGGACTTAGTGGGTAATATTTTTATATATTTTGTCTATCTCAGTTATTTCTTATTTTTTTATATCTGGAAGTTTGAGTACTTAAAGCGGCCTACCCAATTGTCCTTTTGGTATTGTTCGTCGAGTCGTTGAGCTCCTTATGTTTTGAGTTGAGCTGCACGATTAATGACAAATGCGTGCACTGACTGGACAGGCCCACTCAAATCTGTATGGTGCTTCCCTCAAAAGACCATTTCAGACACCTACCTACATGGTCCTCATATGATCTGTAAAATAAACAATGAAATGAATACTTACTTAGGTATTATTTTATCGTTATTATTGTGAATGTTAAGACTGTGTGGGTCATTTTTTTTTACTTTCGTTTTTTTATTTTATTATCTCAGTTAGTTTTAATCGTAATCTTGGTCTGGCGGTTTGTGTAATTATGCGGCCTACCCAATGTCCTTTCTTTGGTATTGTTCGTCGGATCGTTGAGCTCCTTATGTTTTGAGTTGAGCTGTAAGATTACTGACAAATGCGGCACTGACTGGACAGGTCCACTCAATCTGTGTGGTTCTTTCCTCAAAAGACCATTTCAGACACCAATCCACATGGTCTTAACATGATCTGACCAAGATTATGTCTGGACTTTAAAAGAGGCTGTGACCTCTGAGTTTGTTTCGCCCTTTATTCTCAGAGTAGTCAGATAGGAAACGCCGACCTCATCTAGGAAAAAAAAATATGTATGACGTTTAGAAGTGTTTGTACAAACCCACTTACAGAAATAAAAATCATTTATCATTTAGAAGTCAAGAAAGTTCGGCAATAATTCCTTCTGCACATTTGGCTTCCCTGGTACCTCATAAACTGCATCACTATGTAAATTTCTAATAACTGCTCCCAAATAACGGTTTTTATTATTTATTATTAGGTATTAACTTTTACACATAATATAATCATTATTTAACATTATATACATAAAGTTTTAATTTCAACTCTCCATTATTGGCTTTTGGTTTAAATTGCTTAAACTCCTAAATAGGAGTTGCACTGCCACATACATAAGGAATTTATGTATGCTATCAGTTTGTTTTTTTTTTCCTTACACTCGTTGGTGTTTTGTTTTTCAAATTACAATTTCGTTTAGATGTTGTGAAACAGTATTGTAAAAAGCATTTTCTTTTTTTAACAGAACAACAAACATGTAGAGACTTTGGACGACGGACAATTACGAGCACTGTTGGACGAGGCTATCACATACAAATGTCCCAAAGACCGAGAGGGTAAAAGCAGTCTATTTAAGGTTCGTGCTAAAAATAAATTGTATTTATACCACGTCGACTTCATAACTTTATGTTGCGTAAATAGCGATGGGCGAGTTCGAGATGTTTTAACAATCGAAAGAATCGGAGTCGTTAAAATAAACCATCGAGTCAACCATCTCTTGTCGTTCTACAAAAAAATCGAGATGATTTTCGATTGTTTCGAGTCACCGGAATCGACCGCTAGGTTTCGATTGATCGAAGAATTAGTTTGGATTCGCAATCACAACGCAAGTCAAGAACTCGTGAAACTCTAACTAAACCATCGAGGAACAACTTGCGAATGAACGCGCCATGCGCCAGTCGTAATAACAGACCGAGTCAGTCTCGAGTCCAAGTTGGAAAAATCGAGAGCCATCAAGATGTTCGAGCATCGAAACCACCGAATAAAACCTCTCGCCATCGCGCATCGGTAAATCAGAACTAAAATTGCGTCTGTGATGCTGATTTTTGTTCATGCATGGTTGAACCAAATGCAAATACGCTTTAATGTTAGCGTTTTTAACCGAAGTGGGGGAGGTTCTTAACTTATGATTGATCTCTCGAAAACATACCGCCCGGTATCGTATACAATATCTACCTACACAATAGGTATACCTAATTCATAGCTTCACAATAGTAGAAGGCGAATAAAGTAGCTTTAGCATTATTGTCACTAAGACGGATCGCATATTAAGGCTCCCACAAAATGGCAGGACTCGACATCACAACACAAAGGCACCGCACGTCGAGCGACAAGCGGGCTCTTTGTGTCGCGTCGCGCCTGCACACAAACCCTCTTGCGCCGCATCCCGTGGTAGCGCGTATTTTGTGATGTTTTTTTTAAATTTATAAACTAAGAACGCCCGTCGCGTGGCACGTCGCAGTCTGTGATTAGGGTGCAACCGATGGACGTGGAACGTCGTCAAATATGACAAAATGTTATCGATTATCAGTGCGGTCCGGTGCCTCTTAACGAAGGTAACGCGGATATAAGGTAGGACAGAAACGATCGACGTAAAATAATGCAATGCAATCTTTGGTTGTACGTCATTGAATTGTGATCGTGAATGCGCCGCTTCAGGAGCTGCTGGAGGAGGTGGAGCAGGACGAGCAGGCGTGCGAGGCGGCGGCGCGCGTGCTGCCGGGCGGGCGCGGCGCGCGGCGCGGTCGCGGGCGGCGCGCGCTGCCGCACTCCAACTCGCTGCAGGACCTGGTGGCGGCGCTGGCGGCCGAGCCCACGCCGCGTCGCGCGCACGTGCGCCACGCGCCTGCTCCCGCGCCCAGCAACGTGTCCGCGCGTGCCATCCACGGCGGCAGTCTGCCGTCCGGCGTCGACACCTGTGAGTTATCATTACCTTCACTTCGACGGTGGTTTCCTGCCCACGACCCTTCGACGAAACTATATTTAACTACATCGCGGTTCGGAAGTTTAACGATAACTTAGCAATAACTTATTCACTTGGCTAGTTAAACACCCATATTTGTAGTCAGAATCTCATGATTTCCTCGACTTGACTCCACCTCACTTAGGTGGTTTGACGTTCATAGTTGCCATTTGACTCCTCATCTCAAACAGTATCCTCAGTCGAGGTGAGTTTTAGTTGAGGAACCAACTGTCAAATATGAGGTATTTCGGCGTCTACCTTGAGGCTTTCTTGAGATAGTAAAAAAGGAAGTTTTAACCAAAACACGCTTATTTTATACGATTTCCATTACGCCTTGTAAAGAGTATATTGAATATTTACGTATTCGTGACGCACATAGCCTCGACTCACACTCATTCGAGAGATCTCATTATTTGAAAATCTGACGACTATGAATACTGATTTTGAGGGTCTTCCGAGGCACGCCATGAGGACTCCTCGACAGAGTTGTGAGCTTTTATGGTTACGACTTAAAATATGGTTGTTAATTCTAGGAGTATAACGAGAAACTGCCTCATCGTTGGAATTACTGAGGTCATTAATTTCTCTTGAAAGTTAGTCTTTATTTGAAGTTACTAAAGTTTTAATTTCCACTATCAGTGTTAATGTTAGTAATATAAAGTAAAAAGTCTTATCAAGGTCGTCGCTTCCTGTAAAAGACTGGTATTTTAGCTGCGTCTGGTAAGACTGGAAGCTGACTTCAACATAGTTAGGAAAGGGCTCGGCAGATGTTGATACGAAAGGTAAAACGGGTGTGACGTTGTGTCGCCAGCGTCGCTGCTGGGCGAGGAGCCGCCGCGCGCCGGCTACCTGGCCACGGTGCGCTGCGTCAACCCGCCGCCGCTGGCCGAGCGCCGCGTGTCCGCCAGCGACGCCAACGCGCCCGCCGAAATGGAACTGCTCAACAGGTACGAGGCATGGCGATTTTTTGGTAAACTCCGTAACATTAAAAGATTCAAACTATGGTAAAGTGGCCGATATGTGTAGATTATAATACATGAAATATAATGTTTACTTAATTATAGTTTGTGGGAGTAACTATGGTAGTCTCACCGGAGCCATTCCAAAACAGCGTATGAAAAAACTCCTTTAATAGTTTTATGTAGTTGAAATTCTTCGCACAAACATTATAGAGTCAGCCCTATCCACGACGAATGTGATCTCCCTCATGAAATTTGTTCCCAGAAGAAGTAAGCCGATGTTCCCGATGACGTACACGGCGCGCGCCACGCTGGAGATCGGCAGCGGCAGCGTGTGCTCGGGCCGCGCGGTCACGACCACGACGCCGTCCAACCAGGTGCGTACCTCTCGCGGCGGGGCGGCCGGCGCCCTGCTACGTGACAACGGAAAACCGCGCGGCCCGAACCAACTCAACCAGCGTATGGACTATAAAGACGCACGACGCTTCTCAAAGTGCGACCCGACTATCAAAGATTCAACTGAAAATATACCAAGAAACAAACACCGCGCAGACGATTCCCGGCTGTGGGCCAACAATGTAGATCATTGGTATAAAGGCCTTTCGAATTATACCGACCCTCTGCAATATGCGAACTTGACTAAATTAAAGGAACGGAATATCCAGGCTAAGTTTACGGATATTCCACCAGACCCTAAAAACACCGAAAGTACAAATATAGAAAATAATTTTATTTTGCCATTTGCAATACCTAGTGGGTACAATTATTCTCCTGATTTTAGTCTTAAAGACAATTTAAAAAATAGCCTTAAATCTGATCTACCAGAAAATGTTATAGTAAATGATTTTAAAGCAACACAATCTCTAAACTTCAGTAATGTACGTCGTCATGATGAAGGATCGCACAGGGTTGTCGAAAGTTATGAATATAATAACGAATGTGATAATAAATTAAGACTAAAATATAGGAAACAAGTAGGTGAAAATTTATTAGTGCCGACATTGTCGGAAATAAACCCAAGGAACGTTAGACGTATGACCATTGGTCAACCTCTCCCGTATATCCAACAAGCTAGCCATTCTATAGGCCCACATCATAAGGAAAAACATCCCCAGAAAAGTATTCAAAAAAACTATAGCATAAAATGTTCACACAAAATGGATGGTACATCAAATTCAATCTTAAATGATGTTCAAAGTAAAACAATTAACATCGAAGATAAAAATTCGACTCAGTCGAGCCAATTATTTGTTTCATCTACAAAATATTATAATTCATCTGATGAAGGGGAAGATATTACTTGGCTCACAGATCCTTTTACTTATTTAAATGACAAGTCTCATGGTGGAGAAGTAGAGTTGACAGATGTGAAACCAAGCCATTCACAAAAAAGTAATATAGAGGATTCGTTCACTGAATATGTATCAAAGCAACAAAAACTCTTAGAATCCATAGAAACTAGCGAAGAGAGCAACGTTATGACAACAGCTCGTGAGTACGAGAAAGAGGAAATTTGTCAAGCTTTAAATGAAAATGTTCCTCACTGTGATAATGATGCACAATATCCCACAGAACTAGAGTGTACACAGTCTGCTTCTGTAGAGGAAATTGAAATCCTAAGCTGCGCAAACAAACCGGGAGACGAGCGTACCACGAGACCTGCACACGAACTTACCCCGAAGAGCGATCGTATTATTTTAACCCAGCTTCCTAACAACGCTTATATTTTGTTAACATTACCTAAAGCTTTAAGTTCTCCATCTAATGGTAATGTTAACACTCCCGTCCAGATATTTGAAATTGAAAGTAATAACGACATCAAATCTCTCGTCTCCGAAAGTAATAAACCGAACGTAAAGAAGAAAAGACAAAAGATGCCCCCAGAACACCCCGCCAGTAGCGACGTGAAGAAAAGTGCGCTAGATAAAAATGTCCTTAAAGTTCTATTGTTTGAAAGTCTTTTTAAAAACAATGCTAACGAGAACTTATCGCACAACTTTGGGGTGTCAGCTATCACCAATGATGAGGTAGGATTCCCACTTTGGTTCAAATGTTTTGTACAGTACTGTGTCAGCTGGAAGTCACACTAATGCTTGTTTGTTTCTGCAGGTCGACTCCGCTATATCGTTTAGTTGCATCACAACACCGGAGGTTGTGTCCAGTTGCAACACGACGACGTCCACGGCGCAGTCGGCGGTGGCCGTAGATCCTAAGGTACATATCAAGGGCCCTCTCTGCCTGGACTATTCCATAATATAGTGGTGCTGTGGCATAGTGGTTTTGATCGAGAGAAAAGAAATAACTAGTTACCACTTAGACACGCAATTAATATAGAGCACAGATTTCTAGGTCGTAGGATCTTTCACTGTTCCGAAGGTGAGATAAGGTAGTTACTGCCCTGGGCTTTGTCCGTTAGGGGACAGCGGTGAATGGCGCACGCAGTCGCAGTCACAGGCGCACGGTAGTGGGGCGGTGGGCAGTGTAGGTGTAATAGCGCACTAGGTCTGACACCTATATTGCGTCAGACGTTGGTTGTTCCGAACAGTAGCCGAGTGGTAGGAAGAACCCTGAAAATAGCGCAAGGGAGCGCCCGTGTGTGTCAGGTAGAACACCTGTAAGCACCTGCGATACGTGCAGCGTTTCCCAACCAGGAGGATGATGCAGTAGCCCAAGGCAAGCATGGAAGATGGGAGCCGAAGGAAACTCACACATCCCAGCGGTGTACAGTGAAATAGCATGATAAGAACACGAGGCATTGCCATATGCTGTTGCCATGAACCGTAGGGTTTCTCACACACGTGGCAAGGCAATTAGCGCAGCAGGCAGCGTGGCAAGCATGCCAGCGTGATAGATAACTACCACTACCACCCGGCAGCTTTTCGGAACAACCATCGTCTGACGCACTATAGGTGTCAGACCTAGTGCGCTACTACTCCTTCGCTGCCCACCGCCCCACTACCGTGCGCCTGTGACTGCGACTGCGTGCGCCATTCACCGCTGTCCCCTAACGGACAAAGCCCAGGGCAGTAACTACCTTATCTCACCTTCGGAACAGTGAAAGACCCTAGAGACTCTAAGAACCTACGACCTAGACCTAGAAATCTGTGCTCTATAATAAATGCGTGTCTAAGTGGTAACTAGTTGTTTCTTTTCTCTCCACCAAAACCCCTACGCCACAGTGCGACCAGTGACTGATAATGATACATGTAAACATTTCCGGCCGGCAGCCTCGCAGCGTCATCTCCAGCAGCTTCAACGGGCTGCCGCTGTCGCGTCCTAACTACGGCTCCACCGGCACCTCCGCTTCAGACGACTACAAGGTTTTACTCTCATTTATATACCTAACTTCAATTTCTCTGTAGCCAACAATAGAGGCCAAATTTGGAAATAGTAGTATCATTCCCTTTAGCTCTTACAGATTGTCTTGTAAAGATAACATTTTTAACTGCAAACGTTTTTTATAAAGACAATCACTAAATAATAACTTACAGTTTGTATTAAAAAAAGTTTAGGACTGTATGCATCCGAACTATTTGGTAAACCTGTATCTCGGATTACATTTGATTCCCTTAAATAAATTGTGAACATTTAGTAGCCATGAACGTATGTGGAAAGTATGCATAATGTATAGGAAAATTTTTAAGTGTGGTGTGAGAGAGTGTGTGTTTATTGAGAGTGATGTAAAAGGGATGATTGTTCAAGATATGAGTACCTATAGTAGTAATAGTTTGTCTATTTGGGAATGAATACTTACATTTTAAATCGTTTTATACCTGAAATTTCGTGCAGTGGAAGTAAATTATTGCATACAGAAATATGTAGGCTCATCTATCTTAACCTTGTTCGGTTGGGTGCGCATCGTTTGTTTTTTACCGCCTTCCCCTGCACTTGTTAAGACCATTCGAGTCCACCGACCAAACTTTTTTCGTCACGGGACTCCCGGCAGGTGTCACGTGGCGGCAAGTGGACATTGCGGCGTAAGAAAGCATCATGCTGTTTGCTGTCACAGCATTCGATTCGATCTTACCCCCTATGGCGCTCCAATGCATGTTTCACATCAAAAATTGCCTATAGCGATTTAGTTACTTGCTCTATACAAAACCATACTATTTTTCAATTATAATAGCCTGCGTTTTCTTTTACAGAAGTCTTTGGACGAAAACGGCAACTCAGTACAAGGATTCAGTTCACCTCTTTCGGGATCTAGTCAACACAAAAAACCTCGGAGGAAAAAGTCTTCAAAGAACGAGACCGTAATCGATTGCCAACAGATTGACGGCTACCAGGGAGACAAGGACGTCAACGAGCTTCTTCGGTTCATCGAATCGAATGCGGACAACGGGCGCGGAGCCAAGCTAGGGCGCGTCAAGCACAAGGAAGACTCCGACGACAAGAGCAAGAAGCGCTCCACCGAGCGACGCAAGGACAAGGAGAACAAGATCAAGCGCGCCACCTCCATGGAGGAGCTGTCGCGTACCAAGATGGAGGACCTCACCGACCTGGCTTCTGCGCCTCTGCGCGACAAGAAGGAGCGTCGCGACGCGCCCGCCAAGGAGCGGCGCTCCTGGGGTGACGACGCGCTCTACTGCGACCCGCCCGACCCCGCCGCCGAGCTCACCGACTTCCAGACCGTCACCAAGAAGCGCAAGCCGCGGCGGCGCGCCGACGAGCCGCCGCGGCGGGCGCGCGCGCCCAGTGTGCGAGCCCGACGCGAGTCCGCGCCGCCCTCCGACCGCAGCAACGACTCCAACGACGACATGGACTCCGTGCACTCGCTGCCGGCCGCGCCCCCGCCCGCGCCCGCGCCCCCGCCGCCCGTGGCCTCCTACGCCGACATCGCGCGCACGCGCCACAACATCCCCGACCTCATCGAGAGCTGCAACTTCTACGCGGAGGGCCAGGGCGCGCCCGGCACCGCGCCGCCCGACGCCGACGGGTACCCGGCGCTAGAGCCGCGCGTGGAGCCGGCGCGGCGCCGGGACAAGGCGCCGCGCCGCAAGGAGCGCGCGCCAGCCGCGCCCGCCGCGCCCGACTGCCCGGCGCCCGACGTGGTGGCCGACCGGCGCCCGCCCGTCATCCTGCTGGACTCGGCTGCGCGTCCGCGCGACATGGACGGCGTCACGTTCGGCTTCGACATCAACGAGCAGCTGCTGGGCGGCCTGGCGCGCCGGCCGCGCTGCGACCTGCTGCGCGACGCACCCGAGCCCGGCGCGGGCGCAGGCGCGGGCGTGGCCGTGCGCGCCGGCTGCACCGCGCTGCGCTACGTGCCGCCCGACGCGCCACGCGACACGGCGCACCTGCTGCAGATCGTGGACTATGTGGGCGCAGGTGAGTGTGAGCCAGCGAGCCTGCGGTACGTGTGCGAGAGCTCGCTGACGAGTGTTGTTTGTTGCAGCGTGGGAGGACGTGGTGCGGTGCGGCGCTGGCAAGGTGCGCTACTTCAGCGAGTAGCGCGCGGCGCGACTGCGGAGTGTGCGGAGCGCGCTGAGCGAGCTGGACGTGCCGAGCGACCTGGACGTGCCGAGCGAGCAGGACGAGCCGAACGAGCTTGACGTGCCGAGCGGACCGCGAACCGTACTGAGCGGACTGCGTGGCGCGCTGACCACTCGGACACGATCGCCGTCGGTCGGGTTCGGTCGTCGCCGAGCCGATTCTCGCGGGTGTTCAAGCTACATGTTACTATAATTTACATTAGAAAAAAAAAAAATACGATTGGATCTTTCCGCGGTGCCCTCGAAAATCGTATAAGTTGCGTGTGAGGTGACGATGCTAGTGTATTATTGAATCCTCGATGGCCGAGTGCGGTGTCAGTGTGACGGGACGGACTCGCTTAAGTGATGCGTTGACGTAGCGCGTCGGCGTGCGCTCGTCTCGTGTCGTGCTGTGATGCGTCGATGCGATTGATCAGTATCTCATTCTTACTATCAAATATATGAAGTGATTACACTATCTAACCAGTGTTTTCGCTGTGATTGAAATAAATTTAATTTCGCTTAAAAGTATGAAATGTGGCAATAAGCATTTATCAGTTCAATTTGCACTTTAAAAATCTTTATTTGTTAAAATTAATTTAGATGATGATGTAATTTTAGTTCGTGGTCTGGCGCATGGACGGTTTCGAGTGAATGCAGTTGTAAATGTAACAACACAATTATTTCGTGTGAGTGTAAGTCACTATTGCTTTAACAATGTGTGATTATGTTATTTGCATTTGCTATAATTTAACCCCATGTCCTGCTTTAACCTTGTAAAAATTGTTTAATTGTACCAGTTAGGAGTAACACAGTTAAACCGTTCTTGACTTGACTGATAGCCAAGTAAAAGATTGCTGATGCGCCGTGAGCGATGCGCACGTGGCGGAGACTGCAGGCTAGCGACGTGTGACGTAGAAACGTGTGACGTAGAGACGTGTGACGTAGAGACGTGTGACGCAGAGACGTGTGACGTAGAGACGTGTGAGCTCGCAGTGCGCCAGACGAACATTACTCATGTTTTGGTTTCAGTTGAAGAGGCATGTATTATTTTGTTTCTGTTGATTTTATTATGCTTTTGTTATGCTGTAATCACAAATATTTGGTAGATTTTTCTAACTAGCCAGTCAAGTCTATTTTGTTATATATTTTTAAGTTTTACCATTAGAAACTACCTACTGTAAATAAAATAAAGATCTTATAAGGAGTAACAGGCCATACTAGGGGCGGCGCGACCACACTTGGACATGATCTTGCTGTGATGTGATTTTCTATTGAGTTCAACTTTAACTAGTTAATTTAGAGATCATAATTATAATGTAAGTAATGTTATGTAATATCACCACTGGCTGTGGATTTATATTATTTTCTTTTTTTTAAGAGTTGGAATGAACATTATTTTTTACATACAATTTTAATTTGTATTCATTAGTAAGATCATGATCAAGTGGAAAAGAGTGTCAATATGTGAAAATAACATCATACATGAGGATTTGTGTTTGTGCATGCGATGACAAACATTACCATTCGGTACGCTCGACGCCGGGCGTTTCCTTTGATCATGTAGTGTCATACAAACTCCTGTATGACAAATAAAAAAAGTTTGACCAAACATTTAAATAGTCATTAAGAAGTCATTTAAAATTCATCGTAGTCGTGATGATTATTTCAAGACACATACTATCATCTCCTAAGTGAATTATTCTTGAAACCAATTTAAAAAAAAATGGGTTACTTTTGGGTATGAGAATTAAAAAAGGAAAAAAAAAAAAAACAATGGCTTCTGTTTGAATCGGGTGTTAAGTGAGAATCATGAAATGAAAATCTTGGTTTATTTAAAATCACTCCAAACAAAGTAAGAATTATAATTTTATTATGATGTAATAGGCAATTTTACGAAAAGCCGCATACTTACGTAAACAAAGGTTTTGTGTTATTGTTAATTTTCTACCAAAACATTGTCCATACATCCTTGCTAGAGCCCGCTCGCACGACAACTCGCTTAGCATAGATTATGTAAAATATAATTATATTTATATTAATAGTTTGAAGTTCGAAGAGACGGAAATATTTTAGCTTTGGTTTGAAATGGGCTGGCGTGCGAGCGGGGGCTTACATGCTGTTGCTTCGGATCTTGGATCCAAAATTTATTTGAGATGAAACTAGTCGACTTGAAAAACTAAAAATTTTACTATTAATACTACGAAATTTATGCGACTTAGAATAATATTATTATTTTCACAAATAAGTAAATGTTACAATAAGCATTTCTAATTTTACTAAGATATAAAATTAGTCTTGTATTGGCTTTTTACTTGTACCGTTATCTCAGGGTCCTTGGCATGCCTTATTGAATATTGTGTAAGATTATTTTTTTGTCAAGAACTCGAAATATTATGTTATTTGGTCAGAAAAGCATTTTTTTTTATTGTAACTGTAAATGAATGAATGGTAACATATTCTGATTTAAAGTAAAAAAAAATACCACAATAATAATTTTAACAGTTGAATAAAAACAAACAAGCTATTATTCAAGCAAAAATCTTGCTATACTAAAGATGAGAATAATGATCAAAATTATAGTAGAATGTAGTGTTCAACATTTAATATGAGTACCTATGATCCAATTACATCAGGTTTTTCTAGAATACACACAGAATATCTGTATACAATAGAAAAAGTTATATTTGGTTTGGTCTACGCTTTGTAGTTGCACGCTTGTTTGTATTGCCTACTACGTCGTAGTTACATTAACAAAACGTGTTTCGATATTTTATAATTTTGAAATCCCTAAACAATCTATGAATAGAGAAGCTATGAGTAGAGAAGAAAAATATTGTTATCTAATGCAAAATTACCATGTTTTAAATCAATTACTTAAAACGAAACCACCCCTCAAAACTGTCGTCATATTTCCACACCGCGCCGTTTAGTATAATGGTCGTTTCAGACAATTTCGGTATAATAAAAAAAACTAAGTTTTTTTGTACTTTGAACCGCTTTCAAATAAGAATAAATTCTTATACTATCTTAATTAAAGTTAAATACCCTGTTCTTAACCTAAGACTCATCTTAATAACTGCGCCAAAAAATTTCAAAAGGTAACTAACAATTACACAATGAAGTCACTTATCTACATGTCTTCCACATCAAACTTGCTCTTGTATTCTAGATCTAGGTGGCAATATTTTATTTAAGCATGAACAAACAACTGGCTTAATTTTTGTACAAATCAAATCTAGAAACGAAGGGTCTGATGTAATTAAGTAATAACTATTAAAGCTGGGCTCATTCTGATAAAAAGCTGAGATTATAGCTGATCTATTTCAATTATAAGGTGATAAAAAAAACTCATTTTGGTTTATCTAATAAATAATCACATAATGTGATTGACGGTGCAAAGCGTAGTAAAGAAAAACTATGAACGGCCACAACATTGTAAATATAGAGTACATTAATTTCATTTTATTTTCAGAGAGATAATGTTTTTAATAATGTTGAGATTTATATCAATGTACTGAGAGGAAGCTCATATCAAAGGTATAGAAATTATTTATTATTTCTTTCCCTTGTAAAATATGTATATAGATATGCAGAAAATTATCGGATGATTATCGTTTTAGTGCATCCCAGACTTTGTAGATAAAAACTCTCTTAAGTTTGATGTTGTGACTTCACGCGGAACAGACTTGTCAGTGCCGCGCGCCCTCGCGGCTCGCACGCCCGCAGCGCCGATTCAATCTAAGCCCGAGGATTACACTGCTATTGATTGATTCTGATACAAATATATGTGTCGTAATCTCCTGTATTTCCGTTGTGTTAAGGATTTCTTAACTGCCTTTCTCTAAGTACATAACTCCTTGGCAACGGCTGTAGGAAATGACATTATAATGTAAATACAATCTCTGATGCCGTGTGTGTGATGGTTTGAATCGGCACAGCAGGATGGCGCTTCGTGCTAGACGCCCGGGCCTTTGTGCGTCTCCAAATGATAAAGGATTTATTGAAATTACTATGCAGAAAACGTAACCATTTAAATATTATTAATTTTATCGTATTCTAAAAGCTACTTGAATATTTTTTTACGCAAAGTATCTGGCGATCTAAAAATAAACATAAGAGAATATAATGAAAGTATGGATGAGCTAAAATTAATTATCTTGAGCTGAAATAAATGTCATTATTTTGTTTAGGTAATTGAGTGATATTGCTTAGGAAAGCTATTTGGCAAAGTGTAAATGTATAAATAAATTAATGCTGAGACATAAGTTTTATACGATTGTGTCATTTTCTGAATGAATATGAAATATACTACAACATATTCAGTGCCCAATTAAATTTTCTGTGACTTAGTCAAATTATTTATTCAGAAAATGGGTCAAACGTTCTGTATCATAATATGTACCAATATGAGAAATTTTATTTATATGCTTTGCATCTAACTGATTAATAATTATTCTAGGTTTTTACTCTGTTCGTTGCTCGAAGTATTGACGCCTAATTTAAACTAAATAAAAGATGACGTCCTATGAAATGCTACGGGGATGTGACCTGGGTTGTAGTTCCGTGTAATAGTTCTGTTTCTACAACTTAAAATTTTATGGACTGAGGTAATATTAGACAGCTTTGCTTAATCATCCTGTTGCGGGCTTATTTAGGTATTCGAAGGGACTTTTCCTTTTGTCGCGAAACAATTGGTTGACAAGCAAGCAAAGAAATTGTAAGCTCATTGTGGCATGATTAGCATCTCGGGATGTCGTCTTCTATACTTACATAATTCGTTTTTGAGGTCACTTTCCAATGAACAAGACGTATTATTCTTTATTGTTTTGCGCCCGGATATAAGAATAACATTGTGTTGACTAGCCTCTCTTAGTTACAAAAAGAAAATAATATTATTAATTTTTATATTTAGTAACAGTCGTGGATAAATCTTCGATTTTGGTTGATGTTTGCTACAAATGTATGATACTGGAATGTGAGTTAATTGTCCTCACATTGTGTATGTTTAATATTTAATTGTTTTTATAAATTAGGTTTCGTCCACGGCTGTGTACTGTTTATTTATGTTTAGGGCCATGCAGGCGCGACAATAATATTAGTTTGAATCGCAACGTTCTCCTGTACATTATTACTGATGTTCCTTATGTAAATGTGAATAGAGTAAAAATTTAGTACCGATTTTAACTGTAAAAGATTTGTTTATAAAAACAATATTGTAACCAACTGCAATTTACAGTTATGTACTTTTTCACTGTTTCCGTTTTCTTAATAAAATGTTGAAAATACAAAATCTTTTGTTTTTCAAAATTCTGGATTCAGGTTTAGTGAAAATAAGAATTATTCCATTCAACCCCACAAGTAGTCCAACCAGTGAGACAGCTTTCGATCAAGAATACTCTAGATAAAAGATCACGAAAACTCATTGGTGCTTGTTCTATTTTTGATCGCCCAACATTGGCCACGAAGCATGTCCGTGACTACCGCATGACCACCAACGCCAATCGATACCATATTTGGTAAATATTTTGTACTCAAAGGGTACTAATTAGTACTCGAACAACAGAATTGGTGCCATTGTAGTTTTCGAGAAAATGGACTTTGAAGGTGGTCCTGCGGTAGTCACGCTCTCTTCAGCAGGACTAACACGAGCGCCGAAAAAAGGGGCATGCTACAGCTATTCTAAGTACCTCAAATAAGTAAGTATATAAGTAAAAAGAAACAGAACTGAAACATTTTGACATGATAACTTTTGCTCTCTCGTTCCGCAGGACCACGACTTTCAATGTTGATTCCAAGTTTGAGGAGCTTGCCGCTTTCCTTACCAAAACCACCTCCCTTTTTTTACCAAAACCTCAATAAATACCATCGAGCAAGCAACTTATTGACCAGATATGTCTCCAGCCGACTTTTTCTTTTTCCTAAACTTAAATTACCACTTCGTGGCACCCGTTTTCATTCGGTAGAAGACATAAAGGAGAATTCGCAGCGAGAACTGAACTTAATTCAGGAAAAAGCGTCAAAAAAATGTTTTGATGATTTGATTATTCGTTGGCGTAAGTGTACCTATTTGGATTAACTAACATTTTGTGTATTATTGATCTGTTCCGGATACTTTCTTGACAGAGTATTAAACTAATAATAAAGCTGAAGAGTTCGTTTGAACGCGCTAATCACTGGATCTACCAGTGACCTGTCGGTTTTTTTATTTTTCAGCTCAATTCTTGAGAAAGATAGGCTATTTAAAATCACGATACGACCCTTAGGAGCAGAGCAAAAAAAAAGTCTGATAGAATGGGGAAGAAGAAGAAAATAATTTAGCGGTCTACAGCCAAGGCTGGGCAAAATACCTACATGCTTTGAAATACAAATTAAAAAATACAGTAAGTATCGCAAGTAATTAAAATTCAAAATATCTTAAAGTAAGGTACAAACAAAATAAGTTTTCTAGACCAGCAAGGGCTGAAAAGTGGAGGAATTAGGAAGCTGACCAACTCTTAACTCCATTTTAGATGTCTGTGTTTCATCACTCGCTGTTCTCAAAACAATAAAATCATCATCTTCTTTACTAGTGGTGCTGCTCCTGCTGCTACCATCCATTATTTCATGTTTTTTGTAACTTGTCTGTAAGGCATGAATGGCAAGACTGAATTCTTTGCCTCTCATCTGCTGCGATGCTTTCTGGCAACCAACACATTTTATAACTAGGGTGGTAGCATGACGCCAATAAGGCTCTATTTACTTCAAGTGACAGTTTAAATACTTATCAAATCTTTTTTCCAAGCTCTCATATGGTTGTGGTACAATGAGATTGAAATGCCTCAAGTTGGTATCCTGCAGTCGAACTTTCTTACAGACATTAAATTAGGCAGAATTTTGCCATTGTAACAATTGTTGCCCTGAATGTAATCTAGAGCTGTAGCAATTGGTTTCAATACTTCAACGTTGTAAGCCTTGTAGATTGTAAATTTATAGACCATTGTCTATTTGTTAAACATATGGTACACTATATGGACAGGCCTAAACTGTCCTCCCATACCTATTAACATTGTAATTTGAAAACATTGTAAAAGTCAAATATTTTAAAAAGAATAACCATGGAGTTGCTGGCCGGCTCTTCTCCATAGGAAACGACCAATTGAAACCATGCACCTAGATTCTGACGTTTCATATGCGCCAATCACAGAGTACTTTTATATAAATGTTACTGAACCACTTGTAAGACCGCTCACCAGTTATTTGTATAAAATTGAGAGTTCACCAAAACCATTAAAAATGGTGCAAATGTAGTTAAAAGTAAAATAAAATATTTTGATTATGAGCGATCTACAAATACGTATTTGTATTTCAATTACGTATTTTAATTACAAGTAATTCAAATACTGCCCAACCCTGCCTACAGCTATGGATTCACCCGCCAGCCAGAGATGTGCCGTGGTACGCTATCCTAGCACTGGTGGATACGAGATCAACTAAGCTGTTTTCTGTATGGGAGGATCCGTGCTATGGATGCGTAAGTGGTGTAGCTACGTGCAGAGCAGAGCACCTATAGTAGGCGCGCGTTTGTCACCGAAACAGCTATCTCGCGACGGCGCATCTTCATAGCATATTTTACTCGCTCCGTTACACAGATGAGCATTAATGGAAACGGTCACCATAGTTTCGTAGCTTACTTTTCATATCCTCGCAACATTGCCGCAAAGCACATAGCTGGTGGAAAAGCAACCACACTCGTTTCACCATTCAATCGCCGGCGGTGGGAGAGGTGCCTCACCCGGCAACGATTAGCGAAAAGCGGGTAGAGCAACTAGAAACAAGTTGGCAAGCAAGAAGGGCAAGTGTGTAGGTTCGGATTGGTTTTGTCGCTGTGCTATAACTGAGAGTGCGACGGGTAGTGACTGCCCAACCACTTGCGTATGTACCAAGCGAGTGTTCTGCCCGCCAAGCGAGCGTCGCTGTGCGAGTGTTTTCTTTGAAAGGTGCATTGTATGGTTTTCGTTTTTGCTATTTGGCTACGGAACCCTATTAAAGACATGCGTATTGAAATTTTGCGTTTTAGGGTTCGGGTATGATCCGACAGAGTTGTTTTTCGACTTCTGTATTCGTGGAAGCCCACCTGGTAGAACTTACCACGGTTACTTTATTTATTCAGCCATGAGCATGTTTTTTATTGCTGAAAATAATAACGTGTGAAAATTCAGTGACATAATATTTTATTTTCATATTCAACATGATACAGATGTTTATGGCTTCGTATTCAAATATCATTCTATTATAATAAAAATATTAACAAATTATCTTACATCCACTTGAAAATGTACATTTGTAATAGACCTTACAAAATATTCTAGAGCACTACAAGTTGATATCAAGACGCGGCGCACCTTCGCAGCCGTCGCGAGTCGCGGTGAGACGACGCAGCACTCGCACGCGGCAACATCCTGATATCAACTTGTATTAATTTTTAACACTTACAAAGATAATGCTCTATTGCTTCTACATTAAGGCATTAAAAGATAGTTGTTTTACGACGCGACATTTTCTATAAGGACGTAAAGAGCTTCATTTAATGCCCGCTAGACATTTGTCACTTTCTAGATTAGTAGCAATGACGATAAGAAATATTATTGATTAAATTTGAAACCTGTTCATTAGAAGCACCTGATTTTATATAATTTTATATTCACGTCTACTTTTTAATTTTATGGCTTCTACAGGAGATAAATATACAACAAAATTAAGACTTATATACCAGACCACCAAGAGTGGGATTAAAACAAACTTCATATTAACATCAGACAGTTTGTAACTGACAACGAAACCTTCATCTTCAGTCATTAGAACATTCCATGATACCTCCTGTTCCTTGGGACTACCAAAGCATCAAGTCGTTTGAATAATGTGAATCGTGTTAGTTGGAACTAAGATAAGTCCGTTAGTTTCG
The DNA here is from genome assembly GCA_963555695.1 of Dasypolia templi. NCBI lineage: Eukaryota > Metazoa > Arthropoda > Insecta > Lepidoptera > Noctuidae > Dasypolia > Dasypolia templi. Next base: position 16,660,882 of record OY743155.1, read on the forward strand.
AAAATGTAAGTGACATACTTTCGTTGTTAGTTGTAGTGTGAAGCCTCGAAACATTTGAAACATACGATGAAAGCGGTGCTCACAAATGTCTAAGAGCTAACAACTTAACTATTAGGCCACGAGTCGCGTGGAAATCGAGTTAGCGTCATAAAATAAGAATTATGTACACGTTAACCGTACGATAAACTAATTTTGAAAAATAACAATAAATAATAAAAACAACCACAGTTATTATGGAATGAGTAAAACTTCCAACGCATTATGTGACGGCGTAAACGAAAACAACGTTAGCCTATAGCGACACTGACGACTGAGACTCGATCCGGTGATACACTCCCGCCGACGCCGGGCGTCCGGGCCGGCTAGAAAATGTCCGGACAGTCGGCCCAGTCCTGCTTGCGCTTGCACTCCCAGTAGCGGTGCGTGTACAGGTGGCGCAGGTGCGGCTGCGGCTGCGCGGCGTGCGCCGACAGCGCCTGGCGCGAGAACCACAGCGGGCGCGGGCCGGCCGGCGCCAGCCCGCCGCCCGCCGCCGCCGCCTCGGCCGCCGCCTCCGCAGAGCGCCGCTTGGCTCGCTGCTTCTCCTCCAGGCGCAGCTTCTCGGTGTTGGCCTCGTCCCACAGCCCCTCCTCCATGAGGCGCTGGTCGGGGCGGCGGCGCGAGTCCGTGGGCGCTACGCCCTCCTCGAACTCGTTGAGCTGCGCGGCCAGCAGCGTGAAGTTGTACCACTTGTCGGAGTCGGGCGGCGCGGCCACGCGCTCCCACGCGACGGTGAACTTGCCGGTCTTGCACACGGTGTTGTCGGGCGACGCCGAAGTCACGGGCGCCACCTCCACGCGGCTGTCCCAGTGGCCCTGCAGCACGTAGCGCGGCTGCAACACACCGAACATTACTAACTACATCTCGCACGACTCACACATAATTACTTTGTTTCCGCAGTCTGTCTCTCTGTACTGACCACTCCCTGCGGGTCCTTGATGACGCCGGTGACCTTCCGCTGCGTGTCCTTGCTGAAGTACCCGTAGGGCAGGTACTTGAGGTGCGCGACGTAGCCGGCCGCCTGCCCCGCCTCTCCCACGATGTCCATGTCGCCGTGGTTGTCCACCCACAGCTTGCCCACGATTATGTTGTGCACCGTTGTTGTGACCTGAAGAAAATAATTGTGCATACAAATATCTGTTTTGTACAACTCATCATGACATCTTCCCAATCACCAAATTAACTGGGGTCAAAAACTGAAAGCTCGTCTAATGTTTCTTCCTGTCATTATTGTACTTCTGTTGTTTTTTATTTTTAATTTGATGAAATGTGTGCAACTTGTAGAGCGACCCGTTAAAAATAGTTATGGAAAAGAATAGTGTCTATCATTGATAAGAGCAGATTTACGGCACAACCCAATAACCCTAAGACAGATTGCTACTGATCAGACAGTACAATTCTGTCTGTCAAACAGCTGTCAACACGTTAAAGGGTCACATACTTTGACTTTATCGGGATGTTAACACCAGACTTTGATAGGTTTTTCTATCTCCAGTACGCCAAAATTGGAGATAGATACGTTATTGGGTTTGGCCGTTAGTGGAATATTGCTGGCTTTCCAATTACAAAGCTGCGCAAAAGGTTGTATAAATAATTATTCGCAAAATGTTTACAAATAAATATGTATAGAGACAGGTAGCTGTCAAATTAATGGAGAAATGATAGTAGTGACATCTGAAGTGCACAAGTAGCAGTTTTCACTGAAATAAAGACGCTTTAAGCACCAGTGTTCTAGAGTCAAAAGCTGAAGAACAAAATTTATAGACTGTAATAGTTTTCTTGTACCATAACTATGTCAGGCTTGCAATATTGAGTTCCTTGATCAATGTTAGTAAATGATTACATTTTTAGGCTGATGTGTGGTGACGTCCAAGGTAGGCGTCGGCTACTGCAAAACGTAGTTTAATGAAAAACTACCTTTCTCCCATAGAAAGATTTAATATTTTGGAACGAGAGATGTGATTCAGCGTCAAGCTTGACTGTGATGAGCTGTCCGCAGAAGCGGCTGGTGAAGGCGCATTCCCGGCACACGCAGTCCACCGCTACCAGCCCAGCCGTCCTCTAAACACGCTACACCGCTACTTACACCAACACTACCACGTAACGCAATCTTCACTACATTGAAAAACATGTAATCAAGTAAAAATCTCAGTGCCAGTTTCTCGAACGAAAATTGACAGTAAGTGACAAATTGTGAAACGTGCGTATATTGCTGCGATTGTCTGTTGATAAATCATTCAACCAATCGTAGCAGTTTATGCGCGTTAAACATTAATTTTGTTTTAATATTCGTTCCAGAAACCGGCCCTAAGATATTGCTTGTTCCAAATCGTTAATGGAAAATGAGTTCCCGTGTAACTCCCCCTGCCCGCTCTGCTGCGTACCTTTCTCCACGTGTACTTGTTGCCGGAGCTAGGGAACATGGCGGAGGCGCCGCCCAGCGGTATGACCTGCAGGTACTTCCCCCTAAACTTGGTGGTCATGGTGAACTCCTGCCAGCACTGCCAGCCCGCCTGACCCTCGCAGAACTGCGCCACCATGGGCGGGTGGTGGGACACCTGACAATTTTGAATTTAATTAATTATATTTAGTGGCCGAAATGTAGTGAGAATGCGATGAACAAGGCTAGTGCTGGAAGGAAAAGGTAGGGAGGGGAAGAGGCAGGGAGAGTTTTAGAAAGGACTTGACTGTATATTCAGGGATAGGTGTTTTTAGGATACATTAATAAATAAATATGTCCAAAGCACACGCGTTGATATAATCACACTGGCTACGTATATGGCAGAAAAACATTTGGCACCAGTAAGCAACCGGAAATTATTGGGTTCGGCTGAGGGGGCAAGACGGCATAAGAGGACGCCGTGCCGCTTGCCGTCACTGCGTACGGGTCAGTCTCAGCGCCAAGGCGCGCCTATACATGTTTCACATCAAAAACGAGAATTCCGCGGGCACTATTAGCACATTCTCCTTAACAAGTAAAGGAATACGGTGAGGGATAAGGATGATCCACTATCATGTAGAAGATCATCCACTTGCCTGCTCGGATATGGAGCGCCAGCCGAGGTCCGCCATGCGGTCGCACTCGAACGTTTCGCCGAGCAGCGGATTGAACGGCTTGTTCGTTCTGAAACAACAATCATCATTTGTATGTTACAATGATGTTAGTGACGTCAATTTTTCACCAACGGGTTAAAGCAGTGTTTATGTCACGGGGGCACTATATTTGAGTGTATGTTCACCCCAAAGTGCCTGACAGAAATTCCCTGGAGCGTCTTATCACGCTAGGGAATTTCTGCCCGGAAAACTTGCGACACCACCCATTGAGGATTTCAATTTTTATTATATTTGAGTATTTGGCCAAGTAGGCGTACTAACTCAAATACTTAATTACATGCATGTCATACATGAACTGACAACTGTTTCCTTTGATATTAGGTACTTAACTAAATATTATCCTAGTAGTACATATTATAATTAACGTGAAAATTTAGTTGTTTGGGCTTTTGTTACTCATAAACAGCCAAATATGAACAATATTCTGGGTAGGACATTGAATACTTTTCATCGGGTACTTGTAGTAACCGCATCAAAAGAACAGACTGCCTAGAAAAGGGATTTTAATTGGAACATGACATAACACATAACATCACGCCTGTATTCACTGAAGGATAAGGCAGAGGTACATTTATACTACATCCACATTCTGCCAGTTATGTTTGAGTCCCATGTAACACGAACAAATCCAGATTCCGGTCAGATGAAAAAATCCAATAACACTTTGACCGACCCGGGAATCGAAACCAGGACCTCATGCTCAGCAGTAGTCAATGCAAGTAATAATAATTCTAAAACAATCGTCCTTTAATCGCCAAATAATCAAGTGAAGTGATGTGAGTACCTGCAAGCCGTCGTAGCGTAGGACGAGACTGTAAATGCTGCAACGTACGCCAGCTGTTGCGCGGGGTCACTGAACTTGGCGGCTTGGTCCAGCACGGACGAGTACTCGTAGTCCTCCGCCAGCCGCTGCAGCATCGACAGCGGCTCGCTGAAGTTCACCGGGATCGGAATCTTCGATAATTCCTTGCCTAATTAAATATATACTTAAGTGTTTTAATCATTCATTTGTTAAATATAATACACAAGTGACCTTGCTTCGCTCGGATGCAATCTACTTATGTGATGACTCGTCAAAACATCAGAGATTTCAGGGATTTATCTAAGTTAAATATTAATGTAAGTATTATGCACATGACCCTTCTGGAATCAATTCTCCAAATTATGGTAAAACCGTTTTATATTCCATTTGGTCGAAAAACAACGCAGTCACACAGACAGACATGAAAAGATATTTTTTTTATAATATGTATAGATAATGGGTCCTCTACCATCAAACACAAGTTTCGATTTTTAGTTAGTAAGTGGTCCAGCCGCCCGACGATAGCTTCTGAGATTGAGATCAAGGCCACAGATAATATAATACCACATACAGATACTCAATCCCATACAAAGAAATCACACCACCGGAAACGTTTTAAAAGTATGTCGACTCCTAGATGGCTTTGTTAAACTACAGTCTCTGGCAATCAGTGAGCCGCTGATAATGCCATCTGTTGACAAATTGGACGAAGAAAAATTGCCAGCTCAATTGCCAGACTTAGGGAGGTTTCATTTCTTTGTATGGGATTGTGTATCTGTGCGTAGTGTTTTATTATCTGTGGTACAGCTTTCCAAAAAAGAGTTTGCGCTTTGGGGATCATCTTCGGAAATACGAACGCGCCGTGAAGTTTTTGACGTCTGACTTGTCGTAGGCTTCGAGTAAACTTTGTTTAACTTTTTCGTATTTCCCAGTCGCAGGCGGATTGTATGATGTCGGTCAAATGTTTTAAGTCGACCGCTTGCAGCTGTTGCAGGAGATATCGGAACTTCTGGTCATCTGAGGTCTTCAATGGGTCAATCACGGCTTCGAATCGGATGAACCAGGCACAGGATTTTCTCTCCGAAAAGGTAAAAGCCGCGATTGCACGGATACTGCGCTCACGTCGTAATTCATTTCGGTGTGGATTCTCACTTGTTGCTCTTCAGACATGGTATCTTGGTCCACACAACAAAGTCATCTTAAAAGTGTTCCGTTTTAAAATTCGACGTCGCATGCCTCTATTAATCGACGAAAGTGCCAAAAACTTTTAAAGCGTATAGCTTCTTTATATTTACATATATTTAACAGATTTTTTCGATTATCTCTTTTTTATGCCTTCTTTGAAATTACATAATTTTTTCGAACATTATTAATATCAGCATCCCTATTAAATGCATGAAAATTTAAAACTGGTCCTGCTCCATAGGACCATCAAGTCTAGACAAAATCTAACTGGTTGCTAAATTAATTGTGTAATTTATTATTTTTATGACCTTGATTTACATTCTGTGATTACTCTCACACATTGACTTACTCCTTGTTAATATTTTATGGAAAATCGTATACTTTTACAATGTTTGTAACTATGTGAGCACCACGTATGTATCACGTCTTTAAAAAAAAAAAAACCTATTGTGGTGTATTAATTTTGTTCTTGGTGCATAGTCTTCACATATAACTATATAATTAATGCCTACAAAATATTTTAAAACATTTTAAAAGAGTAACGGTGGAGTTTCTTGCCCATTCTTCAATAGCGAAACTACTTTTTAGAAGGGGCGACTAGAATCTATATTTATGTAAATTTTGACGTTCAAAAGTGCCATCTAAGTGCCATGTATGTGTTTAAATGCTTTGACTTTGGTTTTATCTTTTACTTGAGACATTAAACGATAAATATAAAATTTAAAATAATAAAACCGACTCACCTCACGGTGTTGAGCCGAGCGTTAAGAATCTAACATAGTGCATCCAAGCACGTTGAAAAAGTACACTGTTGGATTTTCAAGTTGAAAATCCAGTGTGCGGTAAAATCCCGCCAGGATATTTTTACGGGGGTGGGACTGTTGGCTTATTCTAGCCTTTTAAAGTATTTCAAACGGCACCTCCACCCCCCAAACTTAGCGGGACGTGTTTATTTACCGTCACCCACATAACTTCTGAGCCACCTGTACAAGCTGTTCTCGAGAGTGGTTACGAACAGTCTCACCAATAGACTTGACGAGTTCCAGTCGCCAGAACAAGCCGGTTTTCAAAAAGGTATCAGTACCGTAGACCACATTGTTCGGCAAATTGTACAGAAGACCGAAAAGTACAATCAGCCGCCGTGTCCACAAATGCCATATTTGTGTACTACGAAGAAGCCTTGAACTCCATCGAAATTTCGGCAGTTCTGGCCTTAAACACAACGTGGAAAGAGCCTGGTGTCATGTCATACTTATTCAATTAGTGCAGAAGCAGCAATAATTATATAAATGGGACAAATATAAAATAGAACCGATAGTACCCTTTTTAAACAAATCATAATTAAATGGAATCGGTGTACATTTGAGACAGCTATGCCAGAACATAAATACGGCAACATACAGGCAGGCAGTTTTAAGAAACTACTGTTTTTAAAATTGGTTTAAAAAAAAAATGTTTTCAAGGGTTTCAATAAATATCTTTCAAGTAATGCTATATTGAGACGTGAGGATAAAAAACGACAGTGATTTCTCAGTATTACTGTACAAATAGGACATACTGCTTGTAGGATGATTTGCCAACAGAGCTTTTGGCTAAAGTATCGTTTTGATTATAGTTCGTTCGTTTTGCCATTAAGACCATCTGCGTTAGAAGGTTCAAAACTTAGAATAATTGCCTCTAAGGGGATTACACGAGGATTCCCGAGGCGCAAACCTTTTTTAGTTTACCTGTAAGAGGTTGATTAATACAGACCTATGCAATTCTTCATAATGGACCACAGACTAAGCGGGTAGTTGGGCTTGTCGGGCACTCGTGTCCGCCGCGGGTGGCCGTCGATCAGCACCGGCTGTGTGTACATCACGTGCGGCTGCGGACATATAACATTAAACACGTTAAATTTCTTCTTCGTGGTTCCCTCAGTATGGACGATTACGACGACATACAACGCGACTTCAGGGTTTGCGGTCCACCATTACTGATTGTTTATAAGCTTCATCTTATCCGATGACAAGGAGTTAGACCGGTTCCTTATCAGCACAGTAAATGGCTGTCCAGATCACCTTTTCCAAAAACTATTGCTGTATCATAAATAACAATGGCGGCTAATTATTTGAACAATAAAAGCTTGTTACATAAATAAAAAATATTGTAAAATGTCCTAAATACATTCTATAAAAGTTTTTATATTTTAAACTCCGTGGTTAATAAATATTGAGAGATTCTTTGGTTTTTTAGCGGTAAATATGAATTTTAAAACAACTAATCTCAACAATGTTGCCAACTGAATGCGTTTCGCGCGATCTTGAACTTTTTCTAGCTGTGGACTGCAGTTATACGTCTAAGAAATACGTACTAGGAGGTGGCTGGTGGTATAAATAAATTGACCTAAACGCAATACCTATTTATTTACTATGTCGTCGTTTGAAAGAGGTAACAAGTTTTTTGTTTTAGTTGTCCGAATGAATGATTGAAATGGCAACTCAGACTTTGCATTGTTAGCGACACTGACAGTGACAGTTGCTCTCGAGCCGCTGTTTTTTTTTATTTCCTGTTGGCTTCGCACGGTTTGTGCATTCAGCCAGTGTCACGTTTAGTTTATTACGAAGGAAACAAAGCTAGGGAAGAAAAAAAAAAAAAGCGCGGGAATGTCGAACTTGGCGGACGCGTCCTTTTTGAGAAAAATTGTTTAAATTGAAAAAACTTGTAATATAGGATCAGTAGTCGTAGTTTTAGTGTTGTTTTCTATTTTATTTATAGTTTTAATATTAGTTTTGTGTATTTTCTTCGGTAGTGGTATTTTTTTTTATTTTGTATTAGCGGGAAATGAACGAACCGCCTGACCCGGGGGCCTATGTGCCCCCGGCAGGCAATTTTGTTACCGTATCGAATGAGTCGGGCATGGATACCGATGGGTCATCTTCAGCTCGTCATTTAAAAAGAAGCCGTGTGCATGTTTGCAAACACTGCAATAAGCGTCGCCGTACCCGTAAAAACCACGGTTCAGGGTCTTCAGGTTGTGGTTGCACGGACTCTTCATTAACTTCTACATTGGAGCCAAACTGCTCCGAAACACTTGTTTCCAACGTTGTTCCCACAAATAAAATTCCTGATATTCCTGCTCCGGCCTTAGTTTCCACTCAGATTGGCAGAAAAAGTTATGGAAAAACTGACAACTCGCCATTCGTTATTCATATTCAAAAATATAATATTACACCTGATGATAGAACCACATTGCACCCAATCACATTTGGCAAGTTTTTAAAGCGCAACGCTTTCAAAAATATAATAAACGGTAGCGTCAAAAAAATCGGGCGCAATAAAATATCTTTATCTTTTTCGAATTTCCTGGACGCGAATTCCTTTATTACAAACAATAGTCTCGAACACACATAATTATAAAGCTTTTATACCTACTTTTAATGTTACTAGAATGGGTTTAGTGCGTGGTGTTCCTGCGGAATGGTCTCCAGAGGAAGTTATTGATAATATAACTGTGCCTATTGGTTGCGGTCCAATTTTAAAAGTCAGACGCCTCAATTTTAAAACGAATGTTGATGGTACAACTACTTGGAAACCTTCCCAATCCATAGTTGTTACATTTGATGGACAGGTTTTACCTAAAAGAATTTTTATGTGCTACAATGCATTACCTGTAGATTTATATATTTTCCCTACCGTTCAGTGCTTCAGTTGCTGTCGTTTTGGTCACACTAAAATTCAGTGCAGGTCTAAACCTCGCTGTTTTAAATGTGGTCAAGACCACACTGGAGACAGTTGTGAAAGAGAACCTGAAAGTGCATCTTGCTGCCATTGCTCTGGTTTTCACTATGCTACTAATAAGTCTTGCCCAGAATGTTTAAGGCAAAAATCAATTAAAACATACATGGCACAAAGTTCAGTATCTTATGCTGAAGCTACTAAATTATATCCCCCAGTAACTAAATCATATGCTGATACACTTTTATCTTCTCCCTCCAAAAATTTTGCAGATATTCCATCAACCTCTTTCCCGAATAGAATGCCTACTTCGAGTAGCTATAAAAATACTGTCTTTCTCAAACCACGCTCACCTCCTAAATCTGTACAAGGTTATAATAAAGAGGCTCACAATGCCATTATTAAAGATTTTGTCATTCCCCAGCCATCAAATGGTTGTGCTCTTTCTAATAATCATATTAATGCAAATAAAGACACAAGTTTTTCCATAAACGATTTTCTTTCTGCATTACACAATCTTCTCTCTCAGTTCAACATTTCACCGTCCAACGTTGCCACTTCTTTCAATGTATCTCAATCCATTCAAAATGGACAACACATCCAAAATAATCCAATGGAACTGCCGCAGTCTGATGAACAAAAAGAGTGACATTATTTATATTTTAAACAAATATGAGCCTTTTGCCTTTGCCTTAGCAGAGACTTGGCTCAAATCCAATCATATTTTTAAAATTAATGGTTATTTAACCATTAGAGAGGATAGATCTGATGGGTATGGTGGGGTTGCTATACTTATCAAGAATTCTATCCCTTTCTCTATAATTTCCTTACCTCCTCATAGTGAGGAAATTTCAATTGTAGCTATTAAAGTGCACCATACTTGTCTTGTTTCTATTTACATTCCTCACCCCTCTTCTACGGTTCTTCAAGAGGTGAATAATCTATTTTCTTCTCTTCCAAAGCCATTTCTAATATTGGGGGACTTTAATTGCCATCACCAATCTTGGGGTTGTTCAACATCTAATTGTTGTTGTTGTTGTTTGTTCATCTTGAACTCTGGAGTTGCCACACGTCGTTCAGATCCCAATCAGAACCAAAGCGCAATTGACCTTTCTATCTGTTCTCCAAACTTAGCCTCTTCATTAAATTGGCGTACTCTAACCTCTACTTACGGTAGTGACCATTTTCCAATAGTTATTTCTTATCCTCTATCCAAACCAAATGCACCATTAAGGCATACAAACTTAAAACATAAACTTCCTAATAGAAATAATAATGACTGGGACAAATTTAGAAACATTGTTGACAGAAAGTTATGCTCCTTGCCTGTTATATCTGATGGCAATGAAAATAGTTGTGCTGAAGCTTTAGCACTCATACTAATCGCAGCGGCAGATGAAGTTTTTCCTGTAAAAAACAGCAGTAATAATACAATTCCCTCACCTCCGTGGTGGGACTCTGAGTGCACAGAATCGATCAAAAAACGTAAAGAGGCTGAATACAACTATAAGCTTGATATGTCTGACATTAATTTTGAAATCGTTACTAATTCAAACAAACTTTTTAAGAAGAAAAAATTTGATTCTTGGCGTAGTTTTTGGTCATCAATTTCGCCGAATACTCACCCTACAATTTTCTGGCGCAATATTCGCAGATTTAGGTCCATTTATAACAACCCTTCTCCTATTCCCGTTTCTTTAGCTAGTGAATTTTTAGATAAATTAGCTCCTCCTTTTGTACCTGAGAGTATTAAACTTATCCTGTCTGTCGTAGCCATTGAGCAAGACACGACACTAGACCTACCATTCACTCTCACCGAATTAAAGGGTGTTATTCATAAAACCAAGGATTCTGCACCAGGTATCGATGGTATCCCGTATTGCTTTTTTGCTAACTTAAATGAGGACGTCCTCAGTTATTATTTAGAGCTTATGAATTCTATTATGAAAACAGGGAACATCCCTGTTCAATGGAAACGTCAAATGGTATTGCCATTCCTTAAACCAAATAAAATTCCATCTGACGCTTCTTCATTCCGTCCCATAGTTTTGTCTACAATTCTGATGAAATTAGCGGAACACTTTATTAAAAATCGCCTTGAATGGTACGTTGAACGTAAAGGTCTTTTGGCAGAATCACAATATGGCTTTAGAAAAGGTAAAAGTACAACTGACTGTTTAAGTATTTTCACAACTGATATTCGGTTATCCTTCTCTAATAACCAATCTACTGTTGCAGTTTTCCTTGATATTAATGCAGCATACGATAATGTTGTTTTATCAGTTCTACAAAATAAACTACAAGCCTTAAAAGTCCCATTGAATTTGTCGAATTTCATTATTAATATCCTGACTGAACGCTCTGTTAACATGTTAATAGGAGATCAAGAAGTATCTCGTCTGGTATGGAGAGGTCTCCCACAGGGTTCTGTGCTTAGTCCCATTCTTTACAATATTTACACATTTGATTTAGACACGTCCTTAGCTAATCATGTTAAGGTTCTTCAATATGCCGATGATTTGTTATTATATTCTTCAAGCCAATCTATTGAACAAGCAAGCTGTGCCATCAATTCTGTTTTATATACTTTGGAGTCATGGTTACATCTTAACGGTTTGGATTTATCCACGTCTAAAAGCGCAGCTGTTTTATTCACCCGGAAGCGAAATATTCCCTTAATAAATATCTTTTATAAGGAAATACCTATTCCAGTTAAAGACAAATTCAGATATCTAGGTATAATACTTGACCGTAAATTAAGTAGTGTTCCTCATTGTGAATATATTGTTAACAAATGTGAAAATCACCTAAACATGCTTAGGTGCCTCTCTGGTGTATGGTGGGGGCACATCCCTTTTCTTTGAAACTCGTTTACAACGCAATCATCAGAAGCACTCTGGATTATGGATTGTTCGTTCTCGAACCTGGAAGTGCTATGGCTTTTAAAAAATTGGATCGCATCCAGTCCAAGGCACTACGCATTATTTCGGGTGCCATGAAGTCTAGCCCCATTAATGCACTCCAAGTTGAATGCGGGGAAGCTCCTTTACATCTTAGAAGGCAATTTCTATCTGACAAATATTTGTTCTGGATTCTTCAGATCTCAACTCATCCTCTTATTCCTAAACTGGACTCTTTAGTGTTGCAGATTGAATCTTCAAATTACTGGTCCCATAAACGTGCTCCTTGTTTAGTTGTAAGCTATAAAAAATCCTATCACTTGCTTCTCCTATTCATCGTTCCAATAAACTTCCGCTATTTAGCAGTAGCTATGAGAGTCTACAATTCAGTCCCATCATAAAATATAACTGTGTAAGTAAATCAGATCCCAATTGCCATTTAAGTTTTAACCGTTTTCTGGCTGATCACCTAGAGTACCACCATATATTTACGGATGCTGCGAAGCGTTCTCCGACGGGTTGTGTTGGGATTGGTACTTACCATTCTCAATACAACATCGTACAAAAAATAAAACTGCCACCTGAGACTTCTGTTTTTACCGGGGAATGTTTTGGCATTTTAAAAGCCATAGAATATATTCGTGTTTTAAAGCTTAAAAAAACTTTAATTTTTACTGATTCTCAAAGTGCTCTTCTAGCCATCAATAAATCTCCTTTCGTACTCAAATCGCAGTTGCCAATCATTTATTTAATAAGAGAATTTGCGTTCCGAACCATCTCTGAGGGTAATACACTGCAGTTTGTGTGGATTCCGGCCCATGCTGGAATCCATGGCAATGAAGTGGCTGATACACTCGCCGTTGATGCGGTGCAATGCGGGGACTTAGTTCCTTATACAAACTTTTACTTTGACCTCGAGTCTTTACCAAAGACTTTTCTTCGGAAAACCTGGAAGGAAGCTTGGGATATCGGAAGCAAATCGAAAGGTCATTATTTTTCATTTATTCAACCAGATGTTCCGGAAAAACCGTGGTTTGGCAGGGCAAAGTTTGGCAAGATGGAGACCTCCATTCTGATACGGATGAGATTGGGTCATGTCTGCTCTCCAGCCCATCTTGCCAAACTTCATATCATCGATGACCCCATTTGTCTGTGTGGCACAGACGTAGGTGACTTAGATCACATTTTTTTCTCCTGTCCCTTATATGATCGTTCATCCTTTCTCAGTAACCTCTTGTCCCTTCGTACTCCTTTTCCTACCTCAACACTTTCTTTACTTTGCACAAATAGCTTTCCTGTATATAAATGTATAGTATCTTTCATTACTAATAATATTAAGTTGTAATTTTAGTTCATTATTCATTATATTATCACTGTTGTAAATACTGATCCTGTAGATTTTATCCCAAATTCCGTGATAACTTATTATAGTTATATTTTCGTTTCCCTAGCTTTGTATCCTTCACAAAATAAAAATAAAATAAACATGACATTGGCTGAATGCACAAACCGTGCGAAGCCAAAAGAAAAAAAAAAAAAAAAAAAAAGCTAGGGAAACGAAAATACAATATTTACAATACGAGAGAGCGTTTTTATGTTCGCGGAATGGGGGATAAGGGATGGAAATAAAAAAACCAAATTATTTTTCCTTTTCAATATATTCACCTGCAAGACGGATACATTTTTCAGATCTTTCAATTAGTTTATTTATACCCTCATAAAAAAAAGTTTTCTCTTTGTCTTCAAAATACGCCGAAACTGCCTCCTTGACTTCATCATCGGTGGTAATTTTTTTACCCCGCAGCTCTTTTTTCATTTTTGGAAACAGGTAATAATCATTCGGGGCCAGGTCTGGGCTGTAGGGTGGGTGATTCAAAATATCGAAGCCCACTTTATGCAGGGCAGCCAACGCAACGCTGCTCTTGTGGACGGGCGCGTTGTCGTGCAAAAGCAAAACACCTTTCGTCAATTTTCCCCGTCTTTTCTCTTTAATGGCTTCTTTTAGTCACTCTAACATTGAAGCGTAGTATTCTCCGGTTATAGAAACACCTTTATCTTTGTAATCAATCAATAATATTCCTTCAGAGTCCCAAAAAACCGTTGCCATGAGTTTCCCAGCCGACTGTGACACCTTAAACTTCTTGGGAGGTGCTGAGCCCTTTTTAAGCCACTGCATGGAGTCTTGTTTCGACTCAGGTTCATAATGATGAACCCAAGTTTCATCTCCAGTAACAATTCGACTCAATACAGCAACCTTGTCTTCATTACAGAGGTCCAAAAATGCACGTGAACACTCTACGCGCTGTTGTTTTTGCGGCGGCGTGAGCATTCTCGGCACCCATCTTGCACTGACCTTAGTCATGCCAAGATGATCGTGCAGGATTTTAAAAATGGTTGTATCGGATACTCCAACCATTTCTGCGAGTTGTTTCTTCTTTAGTCGAGCATCGTCGAGTACAATTTTCTCAACTTTTTGGATGAGTTCTGGTGGGTCATCTCGGTGCTCCTGCCCGGCCTCGGGTCGTCTTCAAGGGATTCCCTGCCTTGTTTAAATAAACTGTGCCACTTGTAAACCATGGTTTTTCCTGGACAACGACAATGGTGACTCCACCATAAACCAATGACATCTCATTCATTATAGTCGCAACTGATTTTCCTTGCTTGGTAAGGAACTTTATAACGGCACGATATTCGATTTTTTCCATATTTCACTTTTCACTCCCGATAATGTTGCTTGGTTGACGATAACTCAAAGACTAATAGTCTAATTATTTTTTTATTTGTTTTTTGGGTTATGCATCTCGTAGTTGACCTTGAGAGGTCGTGACTACTTAACCGGACTATCCTGTGGCTGCCTTAAGCGGACTCAAAGCCTCCAGCCAGGGGCGTAAAACTACTTACATTACTAAGCGAACGCTCGCTAAGGGCACCCCCTGTGGGGTACGGACCTCGGCTTAGGGCGTCGCTGACGGGAGGACAGCAAGATGGGACAGGCTGGATCTGGATTCTATTATTATTATCTGGGGAATTTAAAACTACAAGCTCAGCTACGGCGCGGGCTGGCACTTCGTCGAGCAAGGGTCGGGGGGGACAATTACGTCGGGATCTTCGCGAGGAACCTCGGCGGCGAGGTCGGAATGTCGGTCTGTGTTTGTGCACTGTACTGGTGGCCCTACTGCTCTCCTGAATGAGAGTTATGTGGTCATCGGGATCGGTGTGGACATGCTTGGGACGGCGGACATGACTAATGGAGGAGGGAATGTAGCTAGCGGCCTTGACAACCAGAGGGTTGCGGTGATTCGCGGCGGTCTCGAAGAAACATTATATACCTAATTTTTTTGTTTTTTATTTTACTTTATTAGATTATTTTATATTTTGTAAATGTGAGAACGTCGTAGGCCCTGTGGATTATAAATTATAGACAATTGTCTATTTGTTTAACATATGGTACCTGTTGACAGGCCTACACTGTCCTCCCATACCTGTTAATCACTGTAATTGGAAAACATTGTAAAAGACATATTTTTAAAAGAGTAACCATGGAGTTTCTTGCCGGCTCTTCTACATGGGAAACGACCAATTGGAACCGTGCACCTAGAATCTGACGTTTCATAAGTGCCCATGTAGGTCTATGTGAAATAAAATATTTTGATTTGATTTGATTTGAAACGCTTTGAAATGCGTTTCATGAACTGGCGGATAGTGGGAATCTTGAGGTCAACGTGAAGGATCTCGTTGCGAACGTACCAGGGGGAGTCTGTAATCCTACGGAGGAACTTGTTCTGGAGGGTCTGCATTCTATTGAAGCGATGGGACTTGGCGTGTGCAAAGACTGCACTGGCATATGTCATGATCGGGCGGATGCACGCTGTGTAGATACGCATTTTGCACTTTAGTGACAATTTGCTACGTGCATTGAGGACAAAGTGAAGTCTACCTAGAGCGAAGGCGGCGCGCGAACGAGCCGCCTTAATGTGCTCTGAAAAAGAGAGGTGTTCGTCTAGTACGACACCCAGGTATTTGGCTCGCTTCTCCTAAGGGATCGGCTTGCCGAACATGGTGATCGGTCGAGGGGGGCAGGGATTGCGATGCGGCTTTGAGAAAAGAACCGCTTGACTTTTGTCGGGATTGACTTCGATTCGCCATTTTCTAAACCAAGCGCCAAGCTTGTTCACTTGGGTTTGGAGAATGCGAGCTATCGAATTTTCATCACGGCCGGTGTAGTAGATGGCCGTGTCGTCTGCAAACAGGGCCAACTGCGCCTTGCTGCACTTGGGCATATCGCTGGTGAATAGCGTGAAAGCTAAAGGAGAGATCACAGAGCCCTGAGGGACTCCTGCGCGAATAGGGTGGGGGGAGGATAGCGCTCCTTCGATGCGATAACGGAAGGTGCGGTTCGACAAAAAGTCCCGTAAGATGTGCACGAGACGATCTGGCACGCCGAGTTGGTACAGCTTATATAGTAAGCCGTTGTGCCAGACTTTGTCGAACGCTTTCGCTATGTCGAAGAAGACAGCACCGGTCATCAAACCTCGTTGGAAACCGAAGTTGATGTGTTCGACTATACGGTGGACCTGTTGTACGCACGAGTGTTGGGTTCTAAAACCAAACTGTTCGTTGGGGATGAGGCCCTTTGTCTCGGCGTAGTCTCTGAGACGCTTATAAATAAGCCTCTCATAGATCTTGCCGAGGACATTGAGCAGACTGATGGGGCGGTAACTAGTAGGCTCCGACTTTGGCTTGCCGAGCTTCGGGATACCGATGACGGTGGCTTCTTTGAATGCCTGTGGGAAGATGTTATTGCTCAGAGCACCATTGAAGATGGTGGTCAGTAGCATTATCAGGTGGGCAGGGAATAGTTGGAATACCCTATTGGTGATTCCATCTGAGCCGGGGGCTTTACGAGCCTTAAGACCTTTGATGAGGTCGTGCACTTCGTCTGGCGTGACGGGGGGCAGTGGATATTCTGGGTCTTCGACGGGAGGGAGGGAGGCTCTATGTTCGATTTCAGCGTCGACCTCAGAGAGGTGAGCTTGGTCTACTGGTTGAGAGCTAGGCGAGCATTGGGCTTCTAGACTGTCGGCTAGAAGCTCAGCCTTGTCGACATCATCGAAGGCGATGGTCTTGTCGGGGCGGATCAGAGTCTAATTACAATGAAACCTCGTATTTATACTAATTATGAGTCACTGAACACGTTACGACCCTAATGAGCCTAATCCCCCGCCTACAACCCTCTCATTCCGCGAACTTAAAAACGCACCCTCGTAAGTTATAACGGGATTTAGGGATGAAATCTATAGGATCAGTATTTATAACAGTGATACCATAATGAATCATGAACTAAAATTACAACTTAATATTATTTAAAGTAATGAGGGATAAGGGGCTATTTGTACAAAGTAAAGTATTGAGGTAGGGAAAGGAGTACGAAGGGACAGGAGGAAAAAAATGTGATCTAAGTCACCTACGTCTGTGCCACACCTGTTGTGACATATGTTTGGCTTACAGATGACTTGTTTTATTTCTTTATTAAATAATTCATTATTTTATCATTTATTCAAGAAACGAAAATTCACACGATTGACGATAGTCAAAAACTTTAATAGGTACATAAAAGTTGTTTCAAATTGAAAATTCCCACCAAAAAGACTAAAGTCTCAATATTTATTAACAACGGAGTTTTTTGACGAAAATCTTTTCAAATATAAGTCTAGGAACTTATTACGAACATTTTACGGTAGTTTTCATTAATGTAACAAGCTTTTTTACTTCAAATAAAATGATGTATGGGGCCCACCTGTCATTGTTCTTTTAATATTTCAGAACGCAAATATTAGACTACCTGATAAGTGCAGATGTAAATAAAATGCCATAAATTATAATTTTTGACCAAACATTTCCGAAACCAGCTTAAAAACAGTCCCCTGTGCTGTCCCATTTCCAGAATTAACACTTTATGATTTATTTTTAAGATATTTATTTGTAATATAGAATTTTATGCGTGATTTTTTGAAACACAATTAATTAACTTATTTCATTTCAAAATAAATACCATTTGAATCTTGTCCTCGTTTTTGAAGAAAATTCAAAACCATAAAATATTTTTTCCACTGCGCGTTTCATGATGTCCTGCTTAGAAAATAACTTAATTAATAACCTAATAACTGGTCTGAAGAACGTGTCAGTGGCGTTAGCACGCTGTACCGCGATTTTGTTAAGTGTTAGTGCATCGTTTGTGTCGAGATCGCGTCTCGGGGCTGTTACGACTCACAGTCCACTGGTAATTATTTTATTAATTGTTTATTTGTGTAATTGGATATATTCTATATAATTTTATGTTGATTTATGTACATATTTATAGAGACCTAACAAAACTAAATATATTATGATAGTTTGCTTGATATCCCACGATTTAGTCAAAATATACAGGCCCCTGTCATGTGGCAGGCTTTGTAATATGGCTGTCTTTCATTCCAGGGGACTGTGCAGATTCAACAACATTTTCTCTTTTGAATTAACTTAAGGTATTCTTATGCCAATAGTCATAATATTGTGTTGCAGGCTAGTTAGACATGCCTCCTAAAAAACAAAAGCTATCCAGAGAAGAATTATTACAGGAAAAGAGAGATGCGGAACGTCTAAGGTATCAACATAGAAAAAAAACCCTCAACAGAGGGAAGAGATAAAATAAAAGGAGATGTTAAAATACAAGAAAAAAAAGTTAAAGTTCAGAGAAAACTTGCCCAAGATATGACTCCACATGAGCATAGAGCTGCTCTTATGAATTGGAAAAAACAATCCTTATATGTATTATACATAAGGGGAAGATAATAAAATTCCCAGATAATAAGAGTTTTTACTTTTATTAATAAATTATTGTTATGATATCGTACTGTGATTTCACGTTCCTCATGACTAAATAAAATACTGTTATTTAAATGTCTCATTAGTTTTAAGTAAACTGCTCAGAACTTCTCAGGTTTAGTTTAAATTTTAACTGCATAAGCTATAACCAACTTTACTTTTTTAGTTAATGTTTGCTGAAATGAAGCAAAATAATTAAAATAATGTCGATCCTATGTGACATATTAAAATAAATGAATAAACTAATGTAATGTATTATTTGGTTTTGATGTAAATGGTTGCAGGGGACTGTTTAATGTAACAGGGCCTCTGTTACATTAAACAGTCCCCTGCAACCATTTTTCCGAAAAAGGCTAATATCTCGAAAACTTGTTATAAATTCAATGGGCTTTTTAGCATCTATAAATAAACGATTACTTTTCTAGTCCTTAGTAAGTTTTTTTTTAAATAGAAAGAATATTAATATGACCGGACAACCATGTTCGGGCGTTCACTGTAAAGACGTTTTCAGTCTTTACAGAGAACCACCCATATATGGCCCTCGTGGGTATGATGCGGTCTATAGAGGTGAGAACAGTTTAGTACATGCTGTCTCCTACAGCCTTTTTAGGGTTCGGGAACTCGAAAGGAAAAAATGAGCCTGAAAAAAATGAGCCAAGGTCTTGACAGACGAACAACAATGTGATCCTACATTGTTGTTCGTCTGTCAAGACCTTATTTCAAGGAGTTTGGGGTATTAAGTTGAATCCTAAAGTTTGCGTTCCCTTGGACGGGTGAATAATTCTGGCTTCTAAGTAAGTCGCCGCAATCAAGAGTTCATCATCATAAATATTTCAGCACGGAATCACCCACTGCTAGGTACAGGCCTCCCCTTTTTTCTGCTATACCCCCCGATTCCGATTCAATTAAGGGTTACGGTTAATTATTTCACATATTTTGACGATTATCTCACTTTTCCTTGACCTAGCAGCATGAAAGGAGAATGCTAAAAAAAAGCAGCTCCGAGGTAAAAGAGATATATCTCAAATTATCAATAATAATAAGTAATAAAATAATAGCCGGTTATGATCGTGATCCTTACTGGCAAACATATAAAAGTTTTATTATTCAGGTGTCGATTTAAAAAGCAAACATATAAAAAAATTCCAGGTTTTATTCAGGTGTCGATTTAAAAACATTGTAACTAATTATTATAAATTACTTTATAAAATTTTTTGATGTTAAATGCTTGGTGAAAATATTGGTTTACTGCTGCTATCAAGAACCTTACGAGGACAGCCCGTACACAAATGACTTTTAACAAACAATAAAACAAAATATTCACAAACAAAATCTATTGGCAGATTAAGTTCTCGACCACAACATAAACAGACAAAGATTATCAATTGAACGACTGGACGCTGAAAATCAACAACTGTCAGATTTTCTTAAATTGTCACTTGTCGATTTGATACGTTTTTCGGTTGGCACATAACATGTGAAAATAGTTCGCTCGTACTGCAGCGACCATTTACGGGGGACTAAAGTTTACGAGATAGAACGTTGACGACACTCTCAACAAGTATTTGGGGATCCCAGTGATGTATAATTACGGTGCCTAAGAACAAAATAGTAAACATATGTGTTGTACAACACCACGCTGCAGGGTAGGAACGCCATTAAATAACAGTATTGTTCATGTTTGCACGGCCGAAGAACTTGAGGAAGCTGTACCGTACCATATTGTCAGAATTTTATACTTTTTAGGTTGGGCCAGACACAAAGATGATTTTCATCCTGCTTTTTTCTTGGGTACCGTTCTGATTGATCGACAATAATAGTAAATAATAATAGTAAGTAAATAAAAATAAAAAGCGGTTATCACGATCATAACCGCTATTATTTTATCCCTATTGGTAAACATAAAAAAGCCAGTTTTATTTTTCTAGGGTCCATTTATGAAAATAGTTTAATTATTTTTAATTACTTGATTCAAAAACATGATGTTATTGAATCAAGTATAATAACTAACTAAAACTAAATTAGAGTATAATAGTAAATAAAAATGTTATAAGCTTATAACATTTTTATTTACTATTATACTCTAATTTGATTTCACTTCCACTCCCAAAACTTCAAAACTGGTGCCCATGAATGATTAATAATCATGCATTAAATCGATATGTCATTATCGATAGTTAATGGTGTAGTAGTTATTTTCACATGGCGCTGCTTTTAAATCCTGACTATTTATGAGGTCAAATTCTCGAAGTTTCTTTTACAATAAATGTTAACATAGTATTTTCAGCCAAGCTCTCATTTTAACATCGTGTTTTTGAATCAAGTAATTAAAAATAATTAAACTATTTTTATAAATGGACCCTAGAAAAATAAAACTGGCTTTTTTATGTTTACCAATAGGGATAAAATAATAGCGGTTATGATCGTGATAACCGCTTTTTATTTTATAACTTATTATTATTGATGATTTGGGATACAACTCTTTTCCCTCGGAGCTGTTTTTTTTTTCTACGGAGCCTGAGCATTCTCCTTTGGCAAGAAGCACGGTCTCACTGTACAAGTAATGGTTATATATTAGTTTAAAAATATAAGTTTTTGCGATTACACATTTTTCAGTTGTAGCATTCGCCGAGATGTAGAACGATGTGGAAAACATATTTTTTCAACTGAAAAGTTAAGTTCGTACTTCAATCCGGAATTTGAAATTCATAGTTCGTGTCACTTGAGTGAAGCCGCGGGCAGCTGGGCATATGTTTATGACGGAACTCCTCAGGGCGCGACTCCTACACGCACTACTCTGATTTTTTTTATTGAGTTGGCCGACTCTGATTTTTTACTGGCTATACCGATTCCTTTCCTTTTCAGACAATTTTCATTAACTTTTTTTAGACAATGCCTAAGTGATCGCATAATATTTGAGGAAACGTTGAAGATAGCTTACGACAGCGTTCAATAATATGTAAGTTACATAGAGATCAACAAAAGAGGCTTTGAGTCTCTAAAGAGCGATACACGGTGACAAGGCTAGTTACGTGGGTTTATATAAGGCTTCCGTACACCAATGAATTGAAAAGCTGAGTCCAGTGTACACAAAATGTTATAATTTTATATACAAGTCAAGTCTTGTAGCTAGGGAAATCCTACACAAAATCCACTTGAATGCTGGGAGAATTCTCGAGAGCCGTGCCCATAAATATGTTTCTTCATTACATCCTTCATGTTTGTTGTTACTAGGTATCAAGTCCGTGTAGATAACACTTAATAGAATTACATGACGCTCGGGTAATAATAGTATTTGTTGTTTGAGTGACTAAATTCTATGATAGGTAAATTGGCACTTTCCACAGCATTGGCACATGCCAATTCTCTCTATAAATAGCTTTTCATATACACGTTTTTACAGGAGCACATTTAGTGTCTTCTAAGCATCACTTAGCAAATATTTCCGTTTTTTTGTTGTTGAAACTGTATAGACAGATGATTGTTTGCTGCGCAATGTTTATGATAGTTACAAGTTATTTATGAAGTTAGCAATGCGATATATAACTTTGGTGTCGAATATGTTCACCAGTTTTGTCAATTTGTTATTAACATCTTTAGTTATTGGGATGCAGTAGAATATTTTAACAAACAATTTGGGGTCGCGTCACTGAATTGTATATTTTGGAGTGCAATAAAATAGCCTCTGCGTGTGGCAATACTTAAACTAACTGTTAACTTAAACAACAGTCTGGTGAAAGCTAGGAAGTCAACCGCTGCCACTTTGCCGACTAGCTCATACTTGTAACACGGCATGACCTGCTCTCATTAAGCGTACCGATATGTACGAAGAAATTACTTTATTTCAAACAATATTTTAAATTCAGAAATGCGGCATGTGTACTCACCCATACTACTATATCCTGTGTTTTCGGTACGATAGCTTCGCCTTCGGCGGTGGTTTCCGCTTCCGTACCCCCCATCACACTTTCCGGTCGCTCTTTGTCTTCCACGAAAATTACCTTCATTCAACACAATTCAGATTAGTTTTTTAGTTTAGTTTTTATTACACAGGGTCGGCGCACTACATCTTGCGCATGGAGTGTTCAAAGAGATGAAGGCTTTGTTAATATTCATGATTCTACATAAAATTGAACCAACTAAAGCTATTATCGGCTAAACACCCGCTTATTTACAGATACAAAACCCGTAAATACTGAATATATTAAGACGGCGCCTTTCCAATTTGAAGCTACATAATCATGTTAATTATTGCAATGTTCATTTTATGCCGGAAAAAAGAACCTGTAAGTTTAAATGTGTTTTAAACAACTGCTAATTAATTAATATTATTGGCGCTGTAGAGAAATAAGCGATGAGATATGGCGTTATTTCTAAGTACTACTTTGACTTGAATTTCGAGATATAATTACGGCATAGCCACGACATTGGGGTCCATAACACAGTGTTCCATGCCGAATGCATGGGTATTTCTCTGGCTGCTTCGGCCATCATGGCCAGGGAAATTAAGGCCACTCGTTCCGCATACTCTCAGACAGCAAGGCTGTTCAGCAATCGCTGAACAACCACACAGTTGAATCTGGGCTGATATACGAGTGTCACCAGCGCCTTAACCAGGTGGGTAGCCTCAATAACATAACCATTCAATGGATCAAAGGACACAGCTGTTCGCTAGGCAACGATACAGAACTTGTCAGAAGGGGGTCGAGCGCGACACCATTGGGACCTAAACCCATCTTGCAATTCCCCTTCGAGTACTTTAGCACTCTGGTAAGAAAACGCACCAGGGACCAACATCACAAACTATGATTGAAAAAAGGTGAGTGCAGGCAGGCTCGGGAAGCAGTCCCTACAATTGTGCACAATTGATGGCCGCCTCACGAAACAGGTTCGACCTGTTTCGTCTCACGACGCAGCTGTTGTTTGGTTAGTTGGAACTAACCAAACAACAGCTGCGTACAGTTACGGCAGCTTTAACTGGCCACGGGTCATTTAATAGCCAGATACCCTACGCGAGGCTGTCAGTAACACCAAGGGGTTGCTGGCCTTCCTTGAGGAGCTGGTGTGGATCGAATGATCGATTTTCCCACAGTACGTAAAATACGCGCATTGACGTGGAGCTGCGGACACCAGCCGGTATACAGCATCAAACAAAGAATAAATAAAATATTAACTGACCTGCTGAGTCTCAGTGACGGTTTCACCCTCAGACTCATCAGAACTTTCGCCGCTATTTACTTGGTTTTTCCTATTTACCTGTAAAATCACACAGACGAGCGTGACTCACTCTGTAACAACAACTCTTACGGGATAATGATGACCAACATTGGCAATACAAATTACTCAGAACATTTACTGTACATCCAAAGGAAATCAATAAATGGTGTTAGTACGTAAGATATCAGACAATATAGGTAAATTATATAATTAGCACAAAGTTATTACAACTAATGTTGTTTTATGATCCATGTGCAAGATAAGATAAGGAAATCCAATTTCTGTTAGTAAACAAATAAGATAACTCATTATACAACATATTTTTTTGACATCCATATCTAGGGTTATATTTGTAAAAATAATACCATGGGGTTCAAAAATGCAGTTTCAAACATATCATCAATCATAATAATATGTGCGTAGGTATCTAAGTTTCATTGATAAATACAAGTGGATAATTCATTTTCATTCAAACCAATCATTCACATTTAAAGCTAAGAAAATGCGACATTGTCTTATTTCACGTAAGGTTGCTTTACATTATTAATCGTAACATTGCCGAATTATTGTGTGTGAAAAAAAAAACTATATTATGCTAGTTGATTCTTTGATATGGTCTCATTCATGCCCTAGAGTTACGGGATTTAAAAAAAACACCTGTTTTACCTTGTTTATAGCCAAATTATATTTGTTTTGTCAAGTTTTTTACTTTGGCTTTTGTCAGTAGACCAGAAACTGAATAGTTTTTTTTTAATCAAAACAGATCTTTGAGCACTTTTCATACATGTTTAGGTCTGGTGTCATGTTCTTTTTAACAACCACTAAGTTTGTTAATGTAAGAACAACATGCAATTTTCATTAAATTAGTTTTATTAGTCACATTATCTCTGAATGGAAGGTAAGAAGTTAGCTAGAGGACTTACTGGCACTTTAATTACAAATGATGTGGTGTCATCCATATTTGTGGAGACACCTTCTTCCACGGCATCAAAGAACTCATGGTCCTCATCCTCAGTCTCGTTGCCTTGTCCTGTGCCGTTCCCTCCTGCATCACAAAAACAAACCCTTAAAAAACTAACATATAGAAGACATTACATAGGACACAAAAACTGACAGGACATAAGTCATTATGTCATAATATTTTTTTACATAATATGAGTGTGTTTATTTACTATTCAGTGTAGAAAGGTTTAAGTGCTTGTTATTTTTACCTTTTCAAGGGTAAATAGTCTTAGTGCATATTACACTACAGTAATAGATTTTCAGATTCTACCACAGTTTCTTGTGTCAGCCTAGAGAATTTTTCTAAGGAATACTTACAAAAACTTGTTACAAATCAAAACTTTTTCAGAGTGTTCTACATATTTTTTCGAGATATTTAAATTTATTATATTCTACAAGCCTCTATCTATAGCATTTTAATGACATTTGTGACTATGCGAAACAATCAATTTAATAGTAATTAACACTATGCTTATCTATTGACTTCTCAACCTTATTTATGATTGTATTCCAACAAAATATTTGTAAATCTACGTAACATTTTACAGAATAATAAAAACGGTACATCACTTTGCTCTATTCCTGGTGTAAAAATTGTATCAATTAAATAATTATAGCACCATTCTATTATGTGAGTCATATTCATTTTCTTAACCTACAATGAAAAAACACTATTATATGGTAAGCATGCAGTAGCTGATCGAAACAATCTAAACTGATTTATTCATGTTTGACTTATCTGATTCTCACAACACCTTTAGGAAATTTACAAACATTTATGTAACTGGTAGACAGCAGTTATTAAAAGCATGCCTATACAGCACCGAGCATCGAGCAGCACCGGTCTGAGCATCGAGCACCTCAAGTTCGCGGGCCCTCATTTACCAAGAGTGTTAGCAATGTTTTTCAACTTTTGTGTTAGTCACGCGTATATGCCTTGTCATATGACTAAAACTATTGTAGTGCCCATTATTAAAAACAAAACGGGTGATATCGCGGACTTGAACAACTACAGGCCCATTTCTTTGGCAACGGTGATCGCAAAAGTACTTGACAGCCTGCTTAACAGACAACTTAATAGCTTTGTTCAGGTGCACGACAATCAGTTCGGGTTTCGATCCGGACTATCAACTGAGAGTGCCATAATGTGTCTAAAGTGGGTGGTGAGGTACTACTCGGATAGGAAAACCCCTACGTATGCTTGCTTCCTCGACCTCTCCAAAGCTTTTGATCTGGTCGCATACAGTATCCTTTGGAGGAAGTTAAAGGGAGCTGGAGTTCCTCCAGAGTTGATAAATACTTTGAAATGCTGGTATGGGGGCCAGGTCAATCAGGTACGCTGGGCCGGGGCCTTTTCAGAGCCGTATAGGTTGGAGTGCGGGGTGAGGCAGGGGGGCTTGACCTCACCCACGCTCTTCAATCTGTATGTCAATGAGCTGATCGAGGCGCTCAGCAGAGAGCGTGCCGGCTGTTACATTGACGGAGTTTGTGTTAACAACATTAGTTACGCCGATGATATGGCGCTGCTGAGCGCCTCGGTTTGTGGTCTTAGGAGGTTGTTGGCCATCTGTGAAGAGTATGCGTTAGTTCACGGATTAGTTTACAACGTCACTAAAAGTGAAGTCATGGTCTTTGGTGTCAGCGGTCGATGTTCTGATACTATACCTCCGGTCAAGTTGAACGGAATACCGCTGGTAAGGGTATATAAGGTGAGATACTTGGGACATCTTTTGACCGCTGACCTCAAGGACTTTGATGATATTGAAAGAGAAAGAAGGGCGCTGTCGGTCAGAGCTAATATGATCGCTCGCAGGTTTGCACGTTGTTCTAAAGAAGTGAAGAAAACCTTGTTTCGTGCATATTGCACCTCTTTTTACACGTGCAGCCTGTGGGTAGATTACACTCAAAGATCGTACAGCGCCCTTCGCATTCAGTATAACAATGCGTTCCGGGTGTTGATGGGGCTGTTCCGCTTCTGTAGTGCATCAGGGATGTTTGCTGAAGCTCGTGTTGATTGCTTCTACGCTACGATGCGAAAAAGATGCGCATCCCTGGTGCGCCGGGTGCGGGCCAGCCCCAACATTATACTGCGTTGTATCGCGAGCAGACTGGACTGCTTGTGTGTGAATCGCTGCTGCAAGCTTTCCACATCGGTGTTGAGCTTGTAGCAGGGGTTCTCATTGATATACATGTATATATATATGGCAGTGTTAGGTTAAGTGTGTATGTTAATATTACTAACATAGTTGTTAAGAAATATTGTTACTAACATAATTTTTGAGTCATGTTACTTGCTAAATAAATATAAATAAAAAATATACAATTCCTACACATTTTGTACATTAATCAATTCTGCTGACATTTACTCCTACATGTATCTATTAAAGCATACATGTAGTATTATCAAAGTGGCCTATCCTACCAGCAAGTGTTTACAGTCATGACATGTTATAGTGTCTGATGATCGTTTCGCATTAGATTAAAACCCCATGAAGTCAACTGGAAAGCTAGCCTTTGTATAGCATTCAGTGATGATGTGTTTCCTTACTTATTATTTGTTTCCACTTACCGCCCATAATTTTGTATTGTTAATGAGGAGTCAACTTAGCATTGCCATACACCTAACAAGAATAATAAATAACGCAAAGCTAGGTATACAAGGCCAATATCACAATAGACGCGTACATAAATGTGATTTTTGTTATTAGTAGACAGAAGCAACACAATACTGCACTGCCAATTTGCCAAATGACAACACTTGAGTCGCGATATACGTTTAAACAAGCGAATAAAGAACAACCAATTACAAAATGTAATAAGTTGTAACTGAAAAACAACAACCTTGAAAATCACCAAAAATCTGTCTACACTATAAAATATGACAAAATTATATCGTTTCGCTTTACTCTTTACGTACCGAATAATGGTAGTATTATTTTTGGTTATACATTTTTGTTATTGTATCACACACACTTCGTAAATGTTAGATTAATTTCGACAGAAATAATGTTTAGTTTTTGTAGCCCGGAAAGCAAATTTATTTTAGATTTCTCATACGTCATGCACTACGCGGTCCGTTTTGTTCGTTCAGTGAGTGAGTGTTAAACTGCATTCCGAATTACGCTTTAATCGATTTGAGCGGGCTTATGCCCGTTCCGAATTAGAGTGAGCGCGAAAACAATGTCCCGTGATTCGCCTTACATGCTGTCATGACATGCGCCATATTTCTTGCGATAACGCCGACCGTGCCATAAATTAATATCACCGTGAGCGCTGTCAAAATATCCAATTGAACTTTCATGTGCAAGGTCATGGTCGTGGTCGGATTATAAGTTTTGACGTTGAGCGAGCACTGTGAGCGCGTTCACGAGCATTCCTAATTCTTGACAGCTCTCAGCTGTCATAAACGTGATATCTAAATCGGAACGCAAATTTGTGATCTAAGTGTTGTGCGCGACTATGGTCTAATGGGGAAGGTCGGGCAAAGCTAATTGTAGATGGCGTGACCATAGCTAGGTCCCTACGGCCTACAATTCACACATTTCGGTCATTCAATACATTTTATGTTCATTCATGAGTTTGATTTTATTTCTCTATTTCGTTGGAAGGTGTCAGAATTTTAAACCTTGAATATGTCCTCGTAATTACTTACTTCAAAATGTTTCCGACATAAACTCGAACTCAAAAAAATATCTACGAATAGCTTTAAACCACAATGTTCTAAGTTTAGGGGCTTTCGGAAAATTGTGAACTCAAATTTCGGAGTATCTAGGAACACAACAACGCTTCAATTTTCGCTAAAATAAAATAAAATCACATCAGGCCATGTATTTTTGGTTTGTGTTGGGAACTAGCTACGACAGCGCCATTTTGGTAGATACCTTCCCCATTCGGAATGTTCCCTTACTTACATTTGATTCCTTCCATTCATTCATTCTATCTTAATGGGGAAGGTCGGGCAAAGCTAATTGTAGATGGCGGGACCATAGCTAGGTCCCTACGGCCTTTTATAAATTTGACATTTCGTTCATTTATTCCATTTTGTGTTCATTCATGAGTTTGATTTTAATTCTCTATTTTGTTATTTTCGGTTATTTCAGTATTTTATATCAAGTACTTGACATAGAAAGTGACAGAATTTTAAACCTTGAATATTTTCTCGTAATCACTATCTTCAAAATGTTTCTGACACCAACTCGAACTCAAAAAAATCTCTACGAATAGCTTTATACCACAATCTTCTAATTTTAGGGTCTCTCGGGAAATGGTGCACTCCAATTTCGGAGTATCTAGGAACATAATAACGCGTAAATTTTCACAACTACACTACTGACAACTTAACGTTGTTTGCGAGTTTATCTCGTATTTTGTGTTGCATTCCACCAATTATCCTTGATTTTCTACTTTATCAACTGCTTCTGCTTATAGACTCTGAGATTTACTGTTTTCTGTGTGACTAGTGCTTGCCTAGGGATTCTGATTATTTGCTTTTACGGCGAAATTTTTTCTGACACTCTGGATTACGATTCTGCTTGATACCTTGGACCTTGGATTTTGTTGTGTGTGCATCCATTTGTTAAAACGATGAGAAGCCGTGTAAGGCCTACACGCATCATGTGTGTCAACTGCAACATATCGACTGCAAGCAAGCAATACCTCCTATCTGAAATTTTTACTTAAAAATTGTTTTTAATGCCATCTGTTGTGAAATGTGTAGATCTTTCGCGGGCCAAACACTCGTAAGTATCCAAAGCCACTAAGTCACGAAAAATCGCTTATAGAAATAGCTACTAACTCTTGCGCAAATAAACGTGGTAGAAATTTCTCCTATCTCGCAATTTGACAGTTGTTTTCGTATTGAGAACCGGTCGGCACCTGTTCTTCCAGACAAAAGATACAAATATAAAAATACAAAAGAGACAAAAGGTAAGTATTGCACTTGTTTTTTAATATTAATAGTAGTTATTGAATGTTATAATTGATGAATAAGGTTATTATTAACTTATTTTATTTAAAAAATATTAAAACGTCGGTCTTTGCCTTGAGAAAATAAGTTGTAAGATTCGAGTGATAGTTAAGAGGTGTCGCTACTACTTGTTTGACTGATCACATAGAAGTTATTGTCACTAACTCATGACATTAACGCGTCTTACTAACACGATTTGTGTTGTTTTGTAGGTAAACATGCCGAGTAAACGAACGCTTAAATTAATAAATCTTTGTCTTTGTGATAAAAATGACCCACCGGATACCAGATCTCCACCAAACGAGGTTATGGAATCTACAACTTCTAGCATGTCATTGCAAGTTCCTGCATCGTTGGATACCCCGAGTTCACCAAATGAGGTATTAGAAGTTCCTGCATCTTTCAATCTAAGTCGCTGCAGCAGTAGATCAACTTGCAGTGCAACCACATTATCTGTAACTCTATCTTTAGATACATCCGAAACTGAACATTCTGATTCAGACATTGAATCAGTGGAAACTGAAGAATGTCAAAATGAATCGAATCATGATGCCGCAACAAGTACTTCTAACCAGGAAGAATCTTTTTATGGAGATATGAGCAGTGGTATTCGTCGAAGACGTAAGGCAGATAGAAAGTTGTGGAAGAAGAACTTGAATAAGCGTTTGCGTATGGAAGGTAAACCATACTTTAGTTACTCGCGTCCAAGGGGACAAAAAATTAAGCAAAATAAACATCGGACGGGAAGGGTAATGGCAGGCCGTTGTGAATCGGAGTTTTGTAAAAAAAAGCAGCGTAAGAGAGTGTGCAAGCATTTTGGAAGAAGATAGAACTCACATTTTTAATAAATTCTGGAATGAGATGAACTGGGATCAACGGAAGATATTCGTAGCTAGCCATGTGGTATGTAAGAACAAAAAGAATTCCATTGTTCAAAATGATTCCAGACGTAAGGGTTCTTTTGAATATAGCTTGACTGTGACGGATTCTAGTGGGACCAGTAGCGTAAAAAAGGTATGTAAAAAGATGTTCTTAAACACCTTAAGCATCGGGCCATTTCCAGTACGTTCCTGGGTTAGACCTAGCCAGTACGGGATGCATAAATCTCAGGATAGTGCTGATTTATCTAGAGTGAGATCTGTTAATACCTTAAGGATTGAAAGATTAGCTGTGTTACATGAATTTTTCGACTCGTTGCCAAAAATGCCATCGCATTATAACCGACAAAACACAAATAAAAATTTTCTGGAACCAATTTACCATTCTATAGCAAATCTCTACAAAATCTATAAAAGCTTCTGTGAAACTCGTGATGCCGTTCCATACTCAATGAAAATTTTTAATAGCATGTTTAAAGCGAAGTATTTGGCCATTCATCAATTAAAAAAAGATATGTGCGACACATGCGAAGGTTTCAAGACAGGCAATGTAACAGAATTTGATTATCAGGCTCATCTTATTCGCAAGGATAATGCGAGAGCTGAAAAAGCGAGAGACAAGCTGGAGGCTAGTGAGGGAAAGTGTATAGTACTCACAGTAGATCTTCAAGCTGTCAAAGTATGCCCTTTTGTTACAGCAAGTGCGGTGTATTATAAAACGAAGCTGGCATTGCACAACTATTCGGTTTATGATCTGACTACGCATCATGTAATGTGTTACTGGTTCACAGAGGTGGATGCAGACCTTAAAGCTTCAACTTACGCTACATTATTGACGGACTACCTAATAAAATATTGCATCCCTAAACGTCTCCCGATAATTGTATACAGTGACGGATGTACTGGACCGAATCGAAATAATGTTTTGAGTAATGCGCTACTCAATTTTTCGATGCAACATAATGTAACTATAATTCAAAAATATTTGGAGGACGGCCACACTCAAATGGAGGGAGATTCTGTACATAGCGCGATAGAACGGAAATTGAAAAACCGTTTGATCCATTTTCCCAGTGACTATCTATCTGCAACTTTTGAGGCTAGACAAAAACCTTATCCTTACGAGACTACAATGATTGATTATGATTGTATTAATTACTACACAGACACGTCAACTTGGCGTTATAATTCTATCAGACCAGGGAGAAAACCAGGGGACCCAAAGGTGACGGATATAAAGCATTGATGTATGTTCCAGAGTAGAGACAATAACTCGTATCTACCATAAACTACCCTTAGACTCAAAATAATAAAAAAACAACTTTATTAATCAATACTATACATAAAAAAAGAAAACTTGGATTTTGAGTATCTCATTATACCTTGGAATAAGTTTTTTATTAAGTTTTATTGTTCCCCTTTAAAATCCACCCGGAGTCAGATAGGAGGTATTGCTTGCTTGCAGTCGATATGTGTCAATACATTGTATCTAGACATCTGGAGATTGGTCATATTACTCGAGATGAATTGATTTTACACAATTTAACCGTTCTCAATGGGCTGTTCGGAAATAATAACAATGCCGTTATCATTTGTGACGGCACATATATTTATATCAACAAAAGTTCCAATTATATGTTTATTAAAAACATATTCTTTGCACAAGTATAGAAATCTCCTGAAACCATTTTTATAGTTGCCAGCGATGAATACATTGTTGATTGTTTTGTCCCATACAAAGCAACTACATCAGACTCTGTAATCATGAATAATTTATTCAGTAATGAGAATACTGCTCTAAGGTTGTATTTCAGAAATAATGACGTTTTCATTTTAGATAGAGGTTTTAGAGATAGCATTGCTTTGTTGGAAGGATGTGGCTACAAACCATTTATGCTAGAATCTTTGTTAGAAGGCAAGCACCAGTTAACTACAGCTCAAGCAAATAGAAGCTGCTGCGTTACCATTTGCAGATGGGTGGTGGAAGTTATCAATGGCTACTTCAAAAGATATTTTAAATTACGTAGGCAATAAGAAGTGATGTATTTCCTTAGAGCACTTCCCCACGTGATGCTAAACTTCCAAATTGCAGCAGCTTTAATAAACAAGTTTGGTGCTCGCCTCCAAGACAATGTCAAATGATGTGTGGAAATGAATTATTTAGCATTATTAAAGAAAAGATAAATTTAGAAAACAATCTAGTTAGTATGGTTGGGTCTGTTAATATGAATAGGAGAACCTCCAATTTCCACAGTATGACTGCGGACAATAATATTTTCTTTCCTGTCTTAAAATACAGAGATCTAATTTTATTTGCCTTAGTTACGTACCAAATAAGACAGGCCCGTTCGTATTACGGCGAGCATGTAAGTTTCCGCGGCGGGTGCAGGGTTAAAGTATACAGTCAGCGACTTAATTCGGCTGAGTGCAACCTTAGAGGCAGTGGTGACACTACCTTTATGAGAGGTAAAATAAAGTCACGCCATGTCTCTAGAAGACAGTGTTATGTATTCATAATAATAGAAAGTAATGTGCCCGGTCGAGCAGGAATAGTAGAGTACTGTTGTAGTTGTTTAGTTGGAAGATGAACTGTTGGATGTTGCGCTCATACAATGACTGTAGTATGGTATCTAGGATGGGCCAGACATCAACCAAATATTTTAGCACCTGCAGGTTTTCTTGATGACATTGTGGTTAGGGATGATGAGGAATAAAAAAAATGTATTTTGTTTTTATCTAAATCTAACCTACCTTTGACCTACCCCTACCATATAATAAATCAAATATATGTATAACTGTCCTAAAGACACTTGGCTAAGATGATTAAATAAATATTCTTTTGAACATTTATTTACGTAGGTACCTTTTTATTTATATATTTTTTTGCGTTCAGAAATGATCATGCATACTGCACTATCAAGGGGAGATAGTGCAGTTATGTGGGACTCCAACCCACTAAAACTCGGTGTCCTCCTCTTCGCTTTAGGCGGGAACACGGGCACGCGTTAGCACTCATCCGCGAACCCGCCGCGGCTGTCCGTCACCGGACCCTCCTCTGGGGAATACCACCCATCAAAGGCGCACCAGAACACATGGCACGCCGTGACCATCCCAGGGACCAACACAGCACCTAGGCGCCAGACAACCCCGCTTCTGGGCACCCAAAGGGACAAACCCCTTGCGACGAGCTAGTTAAATGGCCTCGTCGCCTACCATTTTTCGGCCGCAAAGGATAGGGAGAGCGGCCAACAACATACCGACACTCCTTTTCCGCTGCGGCAAAAGACCTGACGAGCGGCCCCTCCTCGGGTTCTTCTTAGCTTCACCGTGGGGTTACTGAGGCGGGGGGGCCGATTTGTCAATGCGGGAACCCAACGGGGGGATTTACGAAGGTACCTACGTCGCATTTGGGACGCACACCTACGCACGTCGCTGTCAGCTAGGCTTATACTTCTTAATACGTTGTCCGTAGTTTATTTTACTCTACAAACACATTTCTATCAATGATATTATAAGTGTTAGGTAGGTATTTGTATATTTATTTTTCGGTTAGGGTCTGTTGTTGACAAAACATAACCTCTTGAACTTCGAACTTGAATACCTTTAATTCCTGACCTCCTATAGAAGTATAACAGAAGACAAAACTGTTCAGGAATACAAACTCTGTATTTTTGCATTTTTTTCATCGGTAGACGCAAAAAGAATGACAACAAAAATTTGTTTGGGAGTTTGCTAATGTTCTTTGCGTTGGCAACTATTAGGATTCGTTCTGAAACCATGTTCGAATAAAAGCTGATAATTCAAAGCACCGAACCGAACTACAGTACAATGCAAAATGCAACAGTGCGTTGCATGAACATGCGTATCTTTGTGGTCGTAAACAATACACGGAGATTGCAAAAGTTTGCCTTAAATCTAAAAAAGCGTTAAAATACAAATCATCCGATCTTGAAACAAAATTTGGCGTCCCGCAGGTTAGCGTTCTTGGGCCACCACTAATCTTATTGTATATCAATGACCTTCCACGTCAAATTCCCCATCCTAAGGTTCTATTTGCTGATGACAGCACATTAATAACAGAATGTCTCAACAAATAATCGTATGAAAGTGACATCAACAATACGCTTAGCACGGTTATAAACTGGCTGAATTATAATAACTTAACTATTAATTTACATAAAACTAAAATAATGCACTTCTACCAACGAATGTATCCTGAAGACATGAATCAACATTACAACAATCAAACTGTGGACAGAGCAAATATTATCATTTTTTTAGGAATTACAATAGACAGCCAACTAAATTTGGAAGGCACAAGCAGACGACATCTGCAAAAAAATACGCACATCTGCTTACGCATTACACAACTTGTCAAAAAAAGTCAATCAATAAACCATACTTGTTGTTTACCATGACCTGGTTGTACTCGTATCAGTTTTGAGATTATGCACAATATTTTGGGGCAATTGTAGTGAAAGGGAAAGCATTTTTAAAGATCAAAAACTTTGCCTTAGAGCCATGTTTGGTTTAAGAGTAACAGATAGTTGCATACCCGTTTTTAAATCTCGTAAACTTTTAACGTTCCCATGTCTTTACTTAAGGTGTATCTATTCATACACGAAATATTTGAAGAGGGACATCTATAGGTCGAATAAAGCTATAGAAACTATTTTTTTTTCTAAATGTTTTATTTTAACGTAATTATCATAATTTTAAAACTGCTTCAGATATTTTGCATAAAACCGTTACGGCCCATTCTATGAATGACCCGCCTGACGCGGCGGAGGCGGAGGCGCGGGCGCGGTGCCCGTCCGTCTACTACGTAACTCGATCGATTTACTCTTATTTTAATAACATATATAGATAGTGCTTACAATAAAAATAAATGTGAATGTGAAAACGACCTAAACCTAAGAAGGTACATTATTGAATTCCCTCCTTGAAGTTTTACGAAAACAGGGACCTACACAATATCTGTAAAGTAGGTTAATCCGAATTATTTATTGTGCTGATCAGTGAAACTAGAATTCGCATAAGATCTGCTCTTATGCGAATTCTAGTTTCACTGTTACGACCTTTACGAGCGAGTATCGAGTCGTTACAATCATTTCTTTTTTTACGAAAATGATCCTAGTTGCGAAACAAATCGTAATCTAGTACCTACACATCTGTAAATTAAGTAAATACACAACAACTCGAATTCGCATAATCTAATTACCTCTGTGAGGTTACAAGTGCGTCGTTTCCCTAACTACATGCACGTACATATGTGCGAGGACACACACAGGCACATTATTGAAATACTATACTAGATAATGTAACGTAAATACTAATAAACAGCTGAAGCAACACGGATTCGATTTTGGTAATGACATCTGTTAAGTTGTATCTGTTAGCTAATTGATAAGTTGTGTACCTACCTATTTGTACAGATGTAAACAGTAAGAAGTGCACAGCGCGAATTTCTTTTATCAAAAATCGTACCAGATTGGCAGATTGGTAGGTGTTGCAGATAAGGAAACAACTAAAGCAAACAAGCATTACTGATTTCTTATGTTAAAAATGAAAAAATACATATACATTATGTATTACGTACAATTTTTATTTTTATTTATCCCTATTTTGTTTACCTCTATTAATTTTTTTTTTTTTTTAAGCGTCTCATATACGCCAAACATTATTTCTATGGACGTGCGGTGTTGATTAAAATCCGCGTAACACCGCTCGGGAATCCAATCGACCACGGGAGCTCAGAGAGTGGTCACGTCTAATCTAATTGCGGAGCGACGCGAAGGGAATACGAATTCGCGATCTTTCGTGTACGCATTTCTGCTGCTTAAATAAATACTAAACCCTTAGTTGATAAGTTGTTTTTGTACTAACCAGTGGGATAATGTTGTCAAGTTAAATAAATATAAATAAAATAAATAAATTAGAATTCGAGGCGAGAACTGAAATCAATTCCGGAAAAAGAGTTTAAAAATGTTTTGATCATTGGATTATTCGTTGGCGTATGTGTACCGTTTCTGAAGGAGCATACTTTGAAGGCGATAAAATTAATCTGAATGATTATCTAACATTTTGTGTTTAATTTATCTTTTTCAGGTACCTGGTAACCTAACTTTCTTGACAGAGTAGTATGTTACAGAATGGAATTTAAATAGACATCGGGCTGGTTTCCGTAAAATTGAAGCCGTTGTAATCAGACCAGATAAGTTCCTGGTATTAGCAGACCAAGATTTAGTATCGTTCGCACTTCGGACATACCAAAAAAAATATTGCGCGTAGCTGTTAGAGCGAACATAAGTATACGCAATGGTGTACATATATCATATTGAAGTAACAAGATACAGTGTTTTAAATGATATTGCAGATTTTGGCATTCAACGTGAAAACGCCATATTGCTACGCGCAAGGATACAATCCAGACACGCGCGTGCAAGATTGTACTATACTCATGTAATGATACATAGCCATTTAAATGGTCGAGAAGCAGTTTCCAATTATTACTGCTTGTGTCTTTCTGGCATGCGAACTGTGTGCACAGCAAGCAAGTGCACACGTGATGCTAACTGTGCATGGGCGAGACATCAACCCATAATTAGGCTACCAGCTGCGAGACTGGACAACATCATTGTAAATGTATATTATTAAGTATAATGTTTATTATTAATTTATCTATTCTGTTTAATTATTATTATTATTCCACATTGTTAGACATCAAATATAAAACTGTTGTGAAGCATTTTGAATATTGTTTTCCGTCTCTCGGTCTTTATCGGAATAGTCGTAGGTATTGCAATAACCTACCCTAACACAAGATATGATAATAACATAACCTAACACGAGATACGATAATAAACTAACCTAACACGAGACACGATATTAACCTAACCTAACACGAGATACGAATCGACCCGATGATACCCGATACGACAAAGACGTACACATTGATTAGTTCAAATCGCGCGTTCGGTAGAATGATATTTAAGATATTTTCGCGCAAAAAGGTTATTAAACATGATTATTTCGTTTAGTCATTACTTTTTACTGACAGCATTGTTGGCTGTGGTCTGGTTTTAACGACTCAATATTGGACTATTTTGTTTAATTGGTCTTGTTAGTGGTAGATATTCCGACAAAGCTCCATAACATTTTCGTCATTCTCCTTTGATCGGAATAGACGAAGTTTGAAGGCAAATGCCTAATGTATAAATCATATAAAATGTAGAATGTCAACATCACAACGCAACCACGACAGTTTGTAATTTAATAGAAAGAGAGGTCAAACAAGGTCATTTCTCTCATGATTTGGTTAATATTGCAAGCTCATGTCAAACAGGGGTCGGGGCCTAGTAGAGTAAAGATTGTTTTCAGAGTGAGAAACAAGGAAAAAAGGGCGTGCCAGTAGAATAATTAACAGGATGAGAGAAGGTACTCTCCCATGCTACATGAAATCAGACAATAAAATGCTCGTGATATGAAAGCGCCTGCCGTATTCGTTGTTAATAAAATCGTTTGGTTATGCCGCTAATGAGATGGCGGTATTCATTGAACTTGCAACAGGCAGACGAATTTGGGCAGGCGATTCAGATTGGTGGATTAAAAAGCCCGTTTCTATGTCAAACTTCGCCTTACCTGTTACTCCCAAGTCCCAACCTAAAATAAGGATACTATGTTATTACTACGCTAGTCCAAATTTTCTTAAAGTTACAGTCAACATAATAAAGACAGTAAAGAACTTTCAACCAACTTCTGTTTCTTGAGATGTAATGTCAAGGCATCTTCTGCTCTCGCTCATATTAGATAGACTGCGTGACTTTGTATAACAGTCGTCTATTACAGAGCACTAGGCTCTGCGGTAATGCGCTGCGCGCAGATACGGCTTGCTCCGGACTGTCGTAATGCTGTGCGACCATCTACTATAGTCTCCTCTGTTCACGCTTATGTTGGAGCACGCTACTTATTACAATAATAATAAGCCATTAGTTATAAAACACTCACCAAAAAGTTCGGTTAAGTAGCCAACAACTTCCAAGGTCGACCTGCGAGAAGTAATTTAAAAAAAACACTGACCAGGCTGTGCGGTACTGCGCGCGGTGACAGTCTTCTCTAAGTTGTCGTGTTGTCGCGCGAGTTGTTCCACCACCTCTTGCAGTCTCATCTTCTGTTCACGTTCATGTTGAAGCGCGCGACTCATGCGCGCACTCGACGCTGCAGCCGCACTCATGAACTCTGAACAGGCCTGATGATGAGAGATAATTTGTACTTATATTTTGCAGTGAAAGTCAAGTCGTTTATATCAATTCTACCAATAAAAATTAAAAGGCACTTTAGAACGTCAAAAATTAGAAATAGGAGCAATTAAAGCTAGATTCAAACTAGTTGCGCCTTCTAAAAGGTAGTAGGTCAAGGAATTACATAGTTAGTCTATTTGTTATTCATCTAGAAGTCCGGAGAGCCCAATCAATTATACTGTTGAACACTAGATCCCCTTCAAATTAATGAAGAACAAGGTGGTAATTACAAGAATGCAGTAGTTTTCGACATTACTTTAGTAACTACCATTTGAGGTTACCGTTATGAAAGCAAGTGTTCGACGGCGTACCGACTTACGCCTTGTTGGTGCAGGCAGCGTGTCCCTTTATTATATGAAGCAAGATTACACTTTAAATTGTAAAATAATGATAAAAAAGCACCATGAAAATCTTTATCGTTTTCAACATGCTATTTTAATATAGAAGTAGTACTACTAACTAGATTTGATATAATCATGTTCAGTTTTTGTTATAATACAGGTTAATTTGCTAATGAACTCGACAATAATTAAAATATGTTACTTATTATGAGTTTATAAAAACAAGCTGAATTTCTTTATTGGATCAACGGGTTCCAGGTCTCAGGACCCGCACGATCGACATCTCACTACTTTTGCTAGTATAGATCAACGTTCATTATAGACCTTTCAACGACGATCATTATGTAATATTTACACCAAACTAAATATTTGCATCACTCCGACGACGAAAGATCAACGACGTCAATAGATCGATGAAAAATTAAAAGATTCTCGATGAAGCATCGATGCGACGTCTGTCGTTGGGATACAATATTACCCTAAGGCGGTGAGTATAAACTCGCAATTTGTATAGAGGGTGTTACTAAGCTGAAGCACACTTACGTTCATCATAGCATTGCATGATATCCTAAAAAGCGTCGCCCTCTCAGAGACTTGTTTCGTAGTATCCGTAGGTGGGATCTCCAAGTCAACAAGAGACCTCTGTAGAGCTGCACCGTGCCTCGCCACAAGTTCAGAACAAGTTCGCAGGTCATGGAACCTAGCCGCCAGTTCTCTTGCGATCCCGCCCGCGTCCTCACCTTCTCCCTCACCACCCCCCGCTACTACGACACCTGTCGACATCTGGTCCTCATCGTCATCTGATTCTTGAGCTCGACTGGTGGGAAATAAGTTTTGAGATTTCACGAAATGTTGGTGCTAATGAGCAGGGGGCCTACTCTCTAAGTCCATCAACGAAGATACGGGCTCGTCCGAAAGTAGTTCGATACTTCGAAACGAACCCTACTTCCGATTTATTAACTTTCGGCCGGGCAAAAAAACATGGTGAGTAAGGACAACTGTCAAATCGTGTTGTCATACATTCTTAGTTCGGGGTAGGAAACGCCTGTAAATTCGGCTGAAACCACGGACTTCGTGCTTAGAGAGTAGACCCCCAGATTAGGTGATAAATTAAAACATTCATTCAGTGGGTTATAATTAAATTCATAATCTTTGCATATAACAGGTAAATAGGCTGTGGTAGCATTTTATATTAGGCAATGCAGCATATTATTGCCTATAAGGCATGCAACAGAATTCTAACAAATCAAGTTTCTTGACAATTCTAAACTCATATCAAACAGGTGGCCAATGATGATATTTGGTGCCCGCCTAGTGATATGCAACAGGTGATGTTAATTATGATTTTGTTATTGATTAAACACAACTCTGGGCAGCTGACACTGATAAGCCACGTTAGACAGGGCATTTCCGGCGTACACTCTACTAGCGAGCTAGCAACTAGTTAGGGGTGTTTTTTGGAATGAGCATTAGAATAAGCAACAGTTTAAATAGTTCTGGACATGCCTTGCCTTGTCCCTATCATGATAGAGAAAATGAGCTCAGACTTTATTTAGCATTCATTCTTAATGCAGTGATAATTGCGTGTGTAAGTGAGGCGACACATGTCTCGCATCGGCTGGCCGAACTATCAAATGGTTCAACATTAGGTCAATATTTCAAGATGCGCTACACAAGCAATTAATTGCGAAATTATTGGCTATTGAGGTTAATATGAGTCTCAGCATCACTAAGCAATTTATGGCAATCCCAATATTGTTTAAAAATTGCGTAGACTTGCGCCCGTGTAAGCACAACGTTGGGCTGAAAGGAACCCTTACATTG
The DNA here is from genome assembly GCA_963555695.1 of Dasypolia templi. Taxonomy (NCBI): domain Eukaryota; kingdom Metazoa; phylum Arthropoda; class Insecta; order Lepidoptera; family Noctuidae; genus Dasypolia; species Dasypolia templi. Next base: position 16,702,031 of record OY743155.1, read on the forward strand.
CTTTCGCCTTGGCCAGTTCTAAAGCAGTGACCCAACTTTGTCGTTCCACTTCATCGTGAGCTCTGATGTGGAAGGTCTGCGTGCCTCCGTTACTGATGACGAAGGTGCAGGAGTCTGCGGTGTGGATGAGGGCACCCAGCAGAGAAATAGTGCCCCGACAGGTGTGAGCCATCTCTGCTTGATTTCTGAAATAATTCAAGTTACAAATTATTACCTCATATTTTGCCTTCTTGAAGACTTTAGGTTAAGCTAAGAAGTACTTGATTCTTTTCTCTTCTACACTATAAAATATTTGTTAACATCAATGAAACATTCATTTTCATCATTAAAAAAATTGCTTAGGTCTATAAAATATTTGTTTACATGTGTAGAACAAGTGTAGAAGAGAAAATAATCAGGTACTTCTTAAAAGAAAGATAATTAGGTATTGAAAAATAATTACCAAATAGTTTTGGTTTTTGTTTCTGTCCATACACCAAGTATTTTGTGTCTTTGAGATATGAAAATTATGCTCCTATGCTCAACGTTTTCAAATTTTATTTATTTCTTTACAATGACTGCTATGTCTGACAGACATTTCTATGTTATCCATTGTCACACAAAAAAACTTTAATTCACTGACTGACTAACAATGCACAGCCTTAACTGCTGAGTCTAGGAGCTTGAAATGTTGTTTTGCAGAGTTCCTAATAAAACAAAGGTAAGGAACATGGATTTTTATTAATGATCCCCGTAAGGGGTTAAATAGGAGACGAAAGTTTGTATGGAATTTCGTCATTTTTGAATTTACAAACATGGAAGTTGGTACATTAAATCCCATTTATATGTAAAAGTGGTAAAAGTGGTACGTCCCCTAAGACTCCTGTGAATTTGAAGATGAGAAATCTTATTGAGTGAATGTTATCAATGAAATAGGTATAACCAAGATCTAAAATTTAACCTACCTCATCTAGAAATAGGTAAAACTAAAAAAGAAAAAAAAACGATTGTAACTCACAAACTCGCAATACATTTTAATGTTAAAAAAAAATTCAACAATCACTGTTTTTTATCACGCTGGTTATCAGATAACTTTACAGTTATTATTAACTTAAATTCTACTGCCTTTTCACTAATAATTAAAGGAAAATACAAGTTTATAAAGGAACACACATCAATTAAAAATATTCATTTGAATGCCATTTTTTTTTTGTAATGTACTGATATTGGACTTTTCTAGTATTGAATGTGTTAAATTTAGTATGTAAGACCCTATGAGTCTGTAATGAGAAGATAATCAACAAACCGTGTGAAAAGTGTCTAATAAGAACTAATTAACATGTTAAGTACATAGCTTCAGGGAACATCTTACATAGTGCTGATTTGTGAGCAGTAAAAAGCTAGCTCACCTTGAAAAACCATAAGAGAAGCTAATGAATTTAAGGAAAACAAATAATGTAGTTTCTTGTTCTTTTATTGTAGCAATTATGAGCTAGTCAAAGGTCAACAGGGGAAACTGGCCCCAAACTTCAAATTGACCAGGAAATAGCTATGAATGTACCTACCTATTGTACATAAAAGTAGTTTTCCAATGTTAATTTAATTGAAATGTGCAGATAAAATGTACTAGCATTGGAGTTAGTTCCATAAAATATCAAGTTACTTAATTATAGTGTCATAACAACAGGTCTCTATTATAAATGTCATTAATATTATCTCCTAGAGGAGCTTTGAGTAAGTACAATGTGCCTATCACTGGAATCAAACTTAAGTTCAACTTATCTACTGTCACTGTCAGCCATAAAATAAAGTACATAGTACTGTGTGTATACATAGAATTCTTACATTTTCAACTATGTTGAGGTGCCATAGTGGTTTTTTATATTATTTGGATGAATTATGTAAATGGTTTTACTGAATAACACTTCTGGCGCAAGGAAACAAATTATAAATACTGCAAAAACACTGCGTCATAACATAAAAAATAAAATTAACCTGTCGGTAGGAACAACTTTGCTGATTTAGACTGTAAGATGATCCTCTCACCTTCTTGGCTCTTATGAATTAAATGGCTAGAAGGTACAGGCAAGAATCTAATAGTAAATTACCTGTAATACGATAAAAGTCCATTCGACAACACGAACCATCTTCGCTGATAACCCTTCAAATAATTTGTCCACTTGAATAGCCAACCCTTTTTTTCGGGATCACCAGATATGGGCTGACCCTTGGCTACGATGGCATCCGACATTTTTTTCTTAGTAACACAATTCAAATTAGAAAAACATAATATAATTTCTCTTCCAGCCACGTCTGTCGTCGATTCAACATATTAATTTTACTTCGTTCATTCGTATCGTTCACGTAACGCACAGATAATAAATCGAGAAAAACTTGATCGGTCTTTAATGGTCTCTTGAAGCTTGTCAAAAGTATGAAATCAATGATAACGTCAGATAATAATTAAATATACTCTACAGCACAATGGAAGTCTATACCTCAGTCCTCAGTTAGTCGTGTCAATTTCGTTATGTAAATACAGTCAACTGCACATCAGTAGCAATAAAGCAATTACGTTAAAAAAAAACATTTATAAAATGCCAAATCATTTCGTTTTCCCAGCAATTTTTGCAAGATTTTGTCGCGCCCTATTTTCGATTGCATCGTTTGCTTTCGGTTTGGGAGGCGGGATGAGGCAAATTGTGAAGAAATTTTAATATATTTTATTTAGACAAAGATTGTTAGAACATCATATAATTGACATAACAAAAGACAACACTCCTATAGACTCGTAGAAGAAGTTTTAATTATGTAGCTACAATCTTTACACCCACACTTCTTTTAAGAGTTTGCTCGAAGACCAATTCCAAGAGACAATTCGTTAAACCTTGGTCCGTATAGAGGTTTTGTAAACATGTCTGCTAGCTGCACTTGTGCTGCAACTTGCTTAACAACTAGTTCTCCTTTTGATACTTTTTCTCTGATAAGGAAGTGTCTCAAACTAATATGCTTTATTCGACGGTGAAACTCATAAGGCGGATTATATGATAATTTCACAGCAGACTCATTATCAATACATAGAGTTACTTTCAAACAGTCTGTGTTAGATAGGTCTGCTAAAAGCTTCTTCCACCACACTATTTCTTGTGTGGCTTCGCTTGCTGCTACAAGTTCGGCCTCTGTCGTTGACAGAGCAACTGAAGTTTGTTTCTGACTCTTCCAGGCAATAGCAGTGCCAATAAAGGCACACTATGCCCGTGGTAGAATGCCCAGCCTCTGGATCTCCTCCATGAGAGTAAAGAAAAAAACATCTTACTCGGAAAAATTGGCGAAATTTGGAATGACTTCCTTGTCTAGTCGAAGAGAATTGTCGGATTGTCTATTCATGTACAAAATCTTAAATAATATGATTGACAGTCCCAATTTCCTGAGTAGGATAAATTAATTACAAGGTCCCTGCCAGATACCCCCGTAACCGTATCACCCCTTTCTATCCACCGCGCCGAAGAACCGTGTACGGAGCAAATTCACCACTGCCAAGAATGTGTAGGCTCATGAATGTGTGCTGTGATCTGGTAGATGTTCATATGGACTCACTTGGTCGGTTCCGATCGAAACTTCTTGATCATTTGTGTCGAAAGTTAATAAAATTTCAATTTTTGTTAATTATTAGGTTATGTGGCGGCTGTTTATCTCTATTTTCTGATTTTTATAGTAATTTTTAATTGCTCTATTTTAAGATTGTTCTCCTAGTAGGTAATAATAAGAAAATGCTGTATTTACCTATAATTGTTTGTTACATTTAGTTCTTTATTTTCTGTTGTTTTCTGTAATTTCTGTAGTGTATTTGCGAACGTTGGTAAATCTAATAAAATAAATAAAATGATCGGCATCTGAGTAGTACATTAAGTCATGTGCTTTGAATTTACTCATTGGATAAAATGTTAGACCTTTATCGAGAGTTCCTCCATCCAGCCACAATATCTTCCTTACTAGGGTTTTCTAAATGCCTTGATGCAACTGACACTGCATAACAAATGTCGGGTTTTGTTGCGACCATCAGGTAAGCCAGTGCTCCGACACAATTTCGATATGGAAATTTCATGTCTTCATTTTCATTAGTCTCTTCCATTTTTAGCATGCCGGAGATGAAACTGAGTTTTCCATGCCGAATCGTTTTAAGATATTTTTGGCGTAGGCTGTTTGTCTTAAGTTAATTGATCCGTCATTGTTTTTATTTATTTCCATACCAAGGAAATAAGACGCTGGCTTCGTTTTTATTTTAAATTTTCTTTTGAGTTCATTTAGAAACTCTTGACCAGCGCTGTCAGTGGAAGCTACCAAGTCGCGTTGAGAGAAACCTTTGATGACTAGTCTCGCCTTGTAACGTTCTATGGTTCCATCAGGGTTTTTCTTAATTTTGTATATGCATTTGCTTGGTAAAGCTTTTCTACCTTTTGGTAATGCGGTAAGTTCCCAGGTATTATTTTTCTGAAGGGAATTCATCTCGCTTTGCATAGCTTCTTCCCATTTTTCTTTATTTTCCGATGATATTGCTTCATTATATGTTTCTGGTTCAGTATAATTGTTTTCTAACTCTGCAACAGCGTTCATAACAAAATCATCAAAACGTAAGGGCTTGCGTATTAATGAATGATCACGCAAAGCTCTGGTTTCTTTTTGCTTTACATTGATTTCATTCTGAGGTAGTTCTTTTTCTTCTGCGGAATGAATTTCATTTTCTTCAGAAATTGAATCATTATTACTTCCTGTTTGCATTTCTGCTTCAACCCAAATGTCTTCTTCTCTTTCTGAACTTTCTTGTATTTCTCTATTTTTGTTTTGTTCTAGAAATTCAATCTCGACATATTCTTTTTCTTTTATTGTTTCATCTTTGTTACTTTTTCTAAAATTCTCTCCTTCGCTTATGTCATAGTAGAATTTCTGCATTATGTTTACGTTTTTGGTTACAATCACTTTTTGCGTTGATGGTACCCAAATTCGGAAAGCCTTGGATATTTCAGAGTATCCAATGAAGACTCCAGGTATTGCTTTTGCATCAAACTTACTTATGTTTTGTTTCCCTTTTAAGAGAATGAACGCCTTTGCTCCGAATTTATTAAGGTGCGCAACACACGGTTTTCTACCAACCCATTTTTCAAATGGTGTTGCATTTCCAATGCTGTTGTTTGGACTTCTGTTTGACAGGTAGTTTGCTGTGTAGATGGCTTCGCCCCACAGATACATCGGTGCGTTAGACTCAATCATTAGGCTCCTTGCTTTTTCCAGTAAGATTCTGTTTTTCCTTTTCGCAATTCCGTTTTGATGCGGCGTATATGGTGCAGATAATCTTCTGGTTATACCATTTTCTTTTAAGAAATTGTTGAACTCATTGTTACAATATTCCGTGCCATTGTCGGATTGTAGGCATTTTATTTTCTTTTCCTATATATACCTTGAACATATCTAGGACTAAATTTTTTGTCTTTATGCAGAATACTCGGCTATATCTGGTGAAGTTGTCAATGAATGTGACAAAATATTTATTTCCTGCACAAGAAGCTTTTGACATCGGGCCACACCCATCACTGTGTACAATCTGAAGTGGTTCAGAAGTGCGAGGTTCCGTTCTTGGTTTCCCGATCGTAGCTTTCATTTTGGCTTTAATACAAACTTCACATTCTTCCGGCTGTTCATTTAATTTGAAATCAAGTCCAATCAAACTTTCATTCTTAAGTGCTAGTTGCATGTCTTTACAGTTCATATGTCCCAGCTTTGAATGCCATTCAGAAATATTATATTTTTTTACAAAATTTACTTTTTCATCTTTTGCGTTTATTACAGCCTTGGGTAAAATCGCATAGAGACCATCTTCAGTTCTCTTTGCTTTCATCACAATGCCGTATTTCGGATTTTTTACTATAGCTCCATCCTTTTTGAAGAGTACTGTATTACCAGCATCTGTTATTTTTCCAATAGATAGAAGATTAGTACAGAGATCTGGGATGAAGAACGTATTGTGTAAATATATTTCCTTATTTGTATTTAGTAAGAGATCAACTCTTCCTTTTCCCAGTATGTTTGTGTTGTGATCTTTAGAAGCTAATTTTAGGGTTTTATTTGTTTGTTCTATTTCACTGAAATATTCTTTGCTATAACACAAATGGGATGTGCATCCACTGTCCAAAATCCATTGTTTCTGGAATGCTTCATCTTTTGCTAATAATGCAAAGCTATTAAATTCGTTTTATTATTTCTATTCACTATATTGTTGGGTATATTCTTGTTCTTATTTTTGTAGTTTTTCCAGCAGTTCTTAGTCATATGTCCCTTTTTGTTGCATATTTTACAGTATAAATTTGTTTTTGCATAGAACGATTCTTGTTCGCTTGAGCTTGTGCTCGGCTGGAGTCCTTGAGTATTTTTCCGCGCTTGTGATTCCTCTATGATTTTTATTCTTAGTTCATCCGGTTTCGGAAGGTTATGACGGGATTCAATTGCAACTCTAAACGTTTCATATTCTGAGGAAAGACTGTACAGCATCATAATACTTAATAAACCTTCATGAACAGCGACATTCATTTCTTCCAGTTTGTCTACAACGTCCATAAAGTTGTTTAGGTGTTCCCTGATGTCGTTACCTTTCTCATATTTTGTCAAGATGAGTTGCTTCAGTAATGTTGCTTTTCTCGCATGACATTTGCTAGCGTGAGTTTCGTTTAGCTTTATCCAAATTTCATGAGCAGTTTTGCAGCTTTTTATTAGTTTTAGTTCGGACGGCGATATTATAAGAATTAACTCGCTGATAGCCAGCAAGTTTCCTTCAATATCTGGCTCACTTGCACTTTTTAAGTCTATTTGTTTCTCTGCATATTTCCATAGTTTTCCTTTTACTAGAACGGCTTTGGCCTGTATTGCCCATGTGTCATAATTTTCTTTATTTAAACTTTCTATTCTGTTCGACATCTTTGCCTTTCTTTTATTAATTTTATTTATTATGTTATCTCCGCTTTCGTGTTTTTTCACGTTTTACATTATTAACCACGCTCTGCTACCATGTGAAGAAATTACAATTAATATATTTTATTTAGACAAAGATTGTTAGAACATCATAAATTTGACATAACAAAAGACAACACTCCTTTATACTCGTACGAGAAGTTTTAATTATGTAGCTACAATCTTTACACAAATCTATGCAAGCAACTAGCAGTTTCGGATATGAGATGAGCGTCGGTCAGAGGGAAAATACCCAAGTAAATTTCCATTTGGGCAAACTCCCAAACCTAGGGTAAATGTATTTTTGAAGTGAAAACTTCTTTAGCGGCGTTGTACGCTTTTTTTGTAATGGGTAAAAGATGTTAAACTCACGTCAGGACACGTGACCTGATCGAAAATTCGTAAGACGGAAGATTGTTGATTTTTCTGAGAGATAAACTTATATATTTATATAAATTATCATGTTTGTGTACGATAGCGCAATAAAAAAATATTGTATTCTACCACATAAATGATAGTACTTTTATACTGATAATTAAAGCAATTCGTGCAAAATTATTCCCTAACCATTCCGAAATATCAAAAATGCACAACGTTAATTTTCAAGTTTTCACTTCTGCCGGCACTCCAGGAGTGCACCCGTCGATTTTTTTTACAGTACTTCAATTTCTTCAACTTCGATTAAGTTAAACTGATTTCATATTGATGTGAAATAAAAAGTTACGTTTTTAGGTAATCTGATGAAATTCACTGACAGACAACGCACAAGCATGAAAGCACAAGAGTTTCTTTTATATCGAGAGTTAGCACTTGGGAAAGAATTTCAAAAATTCGTCCTCTAAAGGTGGAATGAAAGTTTGTGCGTGAGTTCGTCATTTTAGCCGATGGCAGATTCCATCAGTCCCTTAGGCTAGTCTTGTAAAATCTGAAATTCTCTGGCAGACAATGTACAGCTTAAATTCCTTGGTCTGCCCGCATGGAAGTTTGCTCAAAAGTACGCTATTTAACGAAAGTGAGTAGTGAGCGGGTAAATAAACCGTATTTACCCAAATTTGAATTTACCCGGGAATTTACCGGGTAGAATCTCATCTCTATTTCGGATACGTTTCGGATATCAATGTATGATGATGACGTAACGACTCTTTTTTGTTTAGGCAACATTTCTTTGGAATGAACGAAGTCATTCAATGTGTATTGAACCTGATTGACAAAATTAATAAAAACAATGGTTCTCATTCTCCGTCAAAGTTTCGTTTTGGTCAACAAGGTTGCTAGACGTCTTTTCCAAGGTAAAACCTTTCACGGAATTCAAGGTTTAATTTTAAAGGATAATAATTGTTTTCAGTACGTCGTGTCTGTGTTTTTAGTTTTATGTATTGGGAAGATCTTTCGATTGTTATGAAATAGCTGTGTCACTATCAAGAATTATTTTAAATCAACTGTTAACTTTGTTCTAGGCTCATTTTTGTCCAGCACAATGGGCAGCTCATATTCAAGATCTTATTCCCCTAACAGCGGACAAAGTCCAACTGTTCCTGGAAACAGTAAGTAACATTTCATACAAAAAATAAACAGTGGCGTAGAAATATTAGGGAGTTACAAAAGTATATTTTATAATCTCAGTTGTTTTTGTATAACCCTTGCATGGCCTTTGTTCTCTTTGTCCTTAAGCAGAAAACCTGTCTGAAAATGTCCTGAAGCTTTCTACCATTATGGAATAAATTATAAATCTTGTGTAAAATGCAGTGGCTATTTCATTGATAAATTTGAAAAATCCAACTTCATAATTGAAATGTCAAAAATCTAGCTTTAAAATATCACAAGCTTAAATCTAAACAAACCATAATAAACTTAAAAAGTACTTATTTTGTATTTTACAGATTCATTTATCTTCATGCTCAAGCATGAGCATGCTACAAATGAATTTAGCTATCAAACTGTATGATTTATTTACCAGCCAACAACTATACATAAAGTATTTGTATTTCTGTAAAATACAACTAGTTTAAATTGTATATCAGTTGGTTTCATAAAGACTAAATTAAATCAACTCATCCTATTGCAATCCACAGCTGGACATTGTGTCAGATAAATTATTAATCCAACACAATAAGCTGAATGCCAATAGTTAGTAACCTTCACTGCCAGCAGTACTTAATTCTTTTGAAATACTAAAACAAATACTTGGTACTCATTATGCACAACATTTGGGAGTTAAACATTCAAAATTCCCCATGAAGGTTTGTTTTTTGGTGCAGATGCAGTGGTTTAGCCCATAGTTATGGGCATGTTCTATAAACAGTAATTGTAAAGCACACAATTTCAGGTAATTTATGAGGTTTTCATACAAATATGCTGCTTGTATGAAAAAAGGGAGATCAGTCATTGTGAAAAGTATGCTTTACTAATACCTTTATTATCAGCTTGTACAGTACGCGAGGCCTAAGCTGAGCTTTGTTTTTTTTGTGAGTGCACATAGCAATGCACCCTTTGCTTGGCAATCGGCCTGAGGCGCTGTGCGTCCCTCGCGCAATCACATCGGTGCGATTGGCAATCACTCACACAAATGCAAAGCTCAGCTTAGGCCTGGCATACTGTACTTGCCAATCTCATTTTCTGAATCCCTCCAAAATGTTGTTATTTTTTTGTCGTAATTTTGTGATTTCTTAGGGCTTGTGCACTCAGCGTTTACGTTTATAATACGCTTGTTTCATGTAACGCGCATCGACTGCGAAGCGGGTCTCGCGCGTTGATGGTGCCCCCGTAATCAGTCAATTAACATCAAGTAAATAATGAGGCAATTTTATTAAGTTGCAAACGGTACTTGCATAGGCGACTACTTGCAATCACCGGGCGTACTACCGCTTGATGGTGATCTGACCAAAGACCGACATGATCTCCTGTCAAGGCCCGAAATAAGCTAGAAACCTCATTGCTAGCCATTCTCAAAAACTTCATTACCGCTGCTGTCGCAAATTACTAGTTTTCTCGTAGAGAATTGTTCCCTATTTTGGCAAGAGGAGACTTCTCTTGGACTTCGTCCGCCCTGGGGTTGTCGAAAGTGTCTGTCAGCAGAATCTTACAGACGGAAACCACATGGTTCTTCAACTACCTAGGCCATGACAAATATTTCTTAAACCCCATCGTCTGGTACGTGACATACGTCGTGACTAGTCGCTATTTATGACATGCACGGGAGTCCTGGACTGTTCCATGTTAGTTTTAATTTAAATACCATATAATAATTATTGTCTACGTTTGTAATCATTGTTTTTATGTTAAGTAATGTAATTATTGGTGTTGTACCGTTTTAATTAACTATAAATAAATAAATAAATCACGAAAATATCTAAAATGTACGTATGTATGTATACTGTCCAGAAATTACCGGGAAAAAATCAATAATACACAAAATGATAGTTATTCATACATACACGCCAGTAATACCAGAAGGGTTAGGCAGAGGTGTATTCATCTAAATTTATTTTATTTCCTTCAAAGTATGCTCCTTCAGAAACGATACACTTACGCCAACGAATAATCCAATCATGAAAAGTCCAAGTTTCAGTTCTCGCCGCGAATTCTCCTTTATGTCTTCTACCTAGGCATCCGGATTTAAAAATTTAAAGAAGACAATTATTTTTAGTTAGAGTTACATCAGAAATTGTAAGACAATACTAAAATGGTCTCATACTTTAAAAAAAAATTAAATAGCTGACCCCGCGAACTTTGTTCCGCCTTAGAGGCAATATATGAGCAGATTTATGATTTTATTTTTATTGGGATAATAAATTTAAATAAAAAATAAAATAATTTAATGATTATTTAATGACCATGTATTTTGGTGCATGGGTGGCACACACCTTGTGATAGACGAAATTATTCGTTTTATTATCAGGCGCAAGAACAAATAACGCAGATGGTCTTCCGACCCGTGAACATGCCACATATAATTAACCATGGAAAAATCATTGAATTTTTTTAAAAACTTTCAAGGATTGGCCTTGTGATTTGTTAATGGTCATGGCGAGTGCAAGACGGATCGGAAGTTGAATTCGTTTAAACTCAAACGGCATATCGGTTGGGATCATCGGGATCCTCGGAATGAGACCTTACTCATCTTCTAATTTTCCTTTGAGAATCGTGGCGTATATCACATTGTTCATCAATTTACTTACCACCAAACGCGTTCCGTTGCACAGTTTTGGTTGGTTTATGTTTCGAAGCATGATTACATTCAACCTTTAGTCGTAAATTGTGCGGTGGTAAGCCAGGCACATCCAAGGAGTTTAAAAATTCAATTGGATAGTTGGTGGCTTCATCTTCAATTATTACACAGTCAATAGATTTGAATGATTGAAGTGTACCAATGATCTCATTCTAAATTATGTATTTTAATTCATCTACATCTTTATTTTTACCCGCCAAAATTGCTCGCTCTCTCAACCATTCATTATTTTTGTGGGAAGTAATGATGTTTGGGAATACTTTGTTGATGAGTCCATCTTTCGATGAGACAAAGTTACATAAGTTCGGAGGAAATGAAATCAATCCGCTCGATTCGTCGACATATACTCGACCATTACCGATAGTCAGCAATTGTTCAGAGAAATCTTCAGCAGATGTATCGTTCAACAATGCAACTCTCACATTTGTTGTCAGCTGAAGTTTCTTCACATAGCGCCATAGATTCGATGATTTGAGGCAAGCGTTTATTTCGTCGGCAGCAGTTGATCTTGGAATCACTGGCAGTGTTTGACGAAAATCGCCAGACAGTAAAATCATTGCACCTACAAAACATCTCGAGTCATTGCGTAGATCTTTCAATGTTCGGTTAAGTTCTTCCAATGCACGTAGCGCCATTGTGCTAGTTTTATCATCATCGAAAATCAAAAAACTTTGGCCATTGCGGAGTGTTTTGAAATATTACTTGTTGGTTCTTCAATGCTGAATAAGCCGTACGGCATCCTTCTAACGATGTGTCTGCTATTCCAGAAGAAGCAACTGTAACTGCAATGTTGGATCTCGCACGAACTCGAGACTTTGTTCTTGATCAACGGAGACTAAAGGTTCTTCGTATATGCAGCCTTCGCATGTACCCTTATCAAGAGGAGAGATCTAGTTCCAATGCGTGTTTAATAGTTGCTTTTACATGCCTCTTGTTTTTCATGCGCAAGCCAGCAAGCTGCATCGTTTCAGTTGTTGCATAGACTTCGGAGTTGTTCATAGACGTAGGTGGTATATTTATAACATCAAGTCTGTAAAAACCTCCTCGGTGCTGATGTTTTCCTATCAAGCTTGCTTCTCCATTGACAAAGACGGTGCTTTCTTTTGTCGACGATGTGAACGTGCTTTTTAGAATTTTGTCGTGTAGTGCGAGAACTGAGAATAACTTCATATTTATGTCTGGAACGAACCACACGTCTGCCTTTCACGGTTGCTTCGAGTATTACAGAACTGGTACCTTTTGCATGGATCATGTTTCCATTGGCAGTTGTTACTGTACGGAACTCTTCAAAACGTTCAAAATTCTGGAACAAATCTGCCCGATTGGTAACATGGCTCGTCGCGCCATTGTCAACAAACCAACTCTCGTTGTCTCTATCGATGTAAAAAACGTCTGTGTCTCTAAGGACATAAGGATCATGTTAGCTGTCTTAGAAGTAACCTCCATCTCGGATCCACTTCTGGCAGGAATTGCATTTAATTTTCTTGTCCTTCTTCTGCTTTGTAGCATAGGTGCTGGAATTCGTAAACAAGGCTTCTGGCTGCTGTAGTACGGCGTTATTACCAAGCAGTGCCCGTTCGACTTGTAAGACTGTCAATGGTTCGGTTCGCTTTCGGGAGTAATAGCCAACTGCTTCTGAATGTAAAGAATGATTCGTCAAGCGTATCCAGGATTTTACAAATGATCATTAGTTCTGGTAGCTCCTGGTTGTCATCTTTCTTTAGTTCCTGATTCAGCTGTACCCAAATGTTCTTTAGTTTTGACATATGTGTGGCTATATCGTCAGCGTGGTCCTTTTTGAAACCAAAAAAGTTCATACAAAGATTGTATGCCTTATCTTCGTTACAACCATCGAGTCGAGTGTCGAGCTTCAGCAAATCTCATGACTTTCCTAAGTGTCTCTTCGTGCATATTGGTCGTCAAAATAAGAAGGGCATTCGCGTCAACTTTAACAAACATCGCTACATCGGTGTTGTACGCGGTGACGGCGGCATCTCCAGCTCCGTTGGCTGGCGGTGTGGGTTTCTGGAACGTGCCCTCAACTATCTCTAGCGCCTTCGGTACGGTGCGTAGAAGACATTTAGCTTTGTATTTCCATGTATCCCAGTTCGACTTGCCCTCTAGTAGACCAATTTTCCCTGTGAATGTTTCCATCTTGCGTCTGGGCCCGTAACCCGATGAGGTTTACACTCACGATTAGCAGAGCGTGGATGTTACACGATTGATTTATAAAATAATATTCTAATACATTATTTTAATATATTATTTTTAATATTCTAATATATTATTTAATGTTTTCACAGTGACGTTGGTTTCACTTCATTTATTTTCACACGTGACACTGATATATTCATTTTCTTTGAAGATTCCATGGAGTTTCTTGCCCGTTGGCAACTAGCTTCATATTTCTGCCTGACCGACTCCTTGACAATTCAAAAGTGCCTGTTAATGGTTTAATTGAAATAAATTATTTGAGTTTGAGCTTATTAGTCTTTGAGTACAAATCAGTGATATACAAACTCTAACAAACCCCACCTAGCGTAGATCTCTATTTTCCTTAAAAAAAATTGTTTTTATCTCTTGTCAGGTGGAACAATATCGCGGATGGAGTCAAGCAACAACTATGTTGAATCAGTTGTCTGCAGGGAAGATGACCTCAAAGACAATGAAATGAAAGTTTTTGATATTGGAGAAGAAGGCAAAGTATTGCTTGTAAAACAAAAGGGCGAATTCAGTGCAGTGGGCACCACATGCACACATTATGGTGCTCCGCTCGTGTCCGGTGCTTTGGGAGATGGCAGAATCCGCTGCCCTTGGCACGGAGCCTGCTTCAACATCAAAACTGGAGACATTGAAGATTTTCCGGGCTTCGATTCGTTACCTTGCTACCAAGTTACTGTCACGGAAAAGGGAGAAGTTAAGGTAAGAAATATGTTTGACAGCTATTTTACCATGGAGACACATGGGTCATGGACGTATAATATTAAATGTCGTTTCGAGGTCAGCTTCTGCGCAACAGGTCCCCGAGTCGAACGGAACGGAATTTGAGCATATGAACTTACCTGCAAACAAGTCAACCATACAAAAGGAATAGTAGAGTAGTTTCCCTTACTATGTATTTCTTTAGAACAGATTGCATAGCATAAAGGCTGTGAACTAACTTATATAAATGTATAGAAGTAAACTGATGTCGCGGTCGTCCAAAGTTGGGTGGAGGTTGCAACGCCCGAGCGGAGCGAAATAGAGGTCGGGCACTGGGGCCGCGTGATCGATAATTAGCGTCGTACATGACATGACAAACTCAAGATAGATATTTACTTTAATTACTAGGCTGTTGTTTGCCTTCTGCGGCATTTGTGTAAAATCCACGTACGGAGGTACTTATTACAAAAGATTGGCACTTAATGAACAAGGTGATTTGAGTAATAAAATGCGCACGGCCGCCCCTATCTCCATCAGTATCAAACAATCATTGGCTGATTAAGCTTGGATACTAGATCGTTGTTATGCTTGAACTCAGATGCACTGATATCTATCGAGTACAACTGTATCGTTCTTATCATGCGTGCGTCGATGCTCTCAAAGCAAGCACCAATTTCCTAACAATAAAAATGTCAAAACGTGATGGGTGTGCATAACTTAGTTCATTTCTGGCATTTAGTTCTGTAGAGCTTGACCCTGAAAGCGCTCGTGGCGTCAGCGACTGGCACTTGTGTCTGAATTACCTCAATTAGTATAGACATGGTACTTGCTACAGACAGAGGCTTACAACCAAGTATAAAACCTGGTTGTTAGCCTCTGTCTTTTGCTTGGTGGCAAAAGACTTAGTCGCTATTACTTCGTTTTTGCCAAGCACTCTTTTTTACTTTTTTTTATTTTTGCTTGCCTCCTAAGGGTCCCAACGTTATGTTAAATAGCTTTCCTCAAGAATAAGGCTATACAATGGAAAAAGATTTTTCAAATATGACTGGTAGTTGCACAGATCTACATACAAACTTAAAGCAAACAAATTTTACCTCTTTATAATATTAGTATAGATTTGTCGCACTAAAAACATATTTAAGTAGGCCTAAAAACTGCGTCTGCAAAAGTATAGCGCCTGATCGAAAAAGACTACACTTCATTGACTAACGTGTTGGTTATGTTGCTTGAGTCCTTGACTGATCTTATCTGTCCCAACTGCATGTAAGGTGCCTTGTACTGTAAATAGAAGGCAAATAATTTTCTTTTCTATACGGATCCCTTGCGTTACACTCTCGGAATCTACATAGTATTTTCTCCAGCCTATAATAGAATAGCATTGCTGTATTCGCTGTTCCAGTTCTGCCCGAATTCCAAATTGGAATATATTAAAATATTTGCAATAAGACGAGAGATGATGTCATTCCTGTCACGTCGGGCTAGGATGTTATGCTTCGCTGAATGCCGATGCATACACTTGGTTCAATCGGACTGCAAGAAATAAACGTGTTTTGAATTTATCTGTTTCTGATAAAACTCGACGCCACGCTTTCGTCTGTTCTTTTTACCCATCGTGACTATTTTTCCTCATGATGTTAAGGGGAAAGTGCCAGGTAGCCCGCGAAATTGAAATTTTCTTACGTTTTATGCAATATGCAGGTCAGTGTCAGGTTAAGTATATTGTGTTGAACAAAATATGATTACCGACCGTAACAAGTATGTATGTAAAGTTTTATAATCTATAGAGTCATCAATACAACTCTCTCAGATAAAAAAGCCCTCAAATGTTATGATTTCTGACACTGAACTGAAAAGTGCAAAAAAGATAAAAGTATAAAAAATCGCTGTCTTTCTTGGCGCATCCCACTTAAACCTGTTAGTATTTGCCTCTGAGCTCTGACCGACGAGTGACGACCGACGTCTCCACCGTGGACCAAGCCTGCCACCCACTTTTTGAGACTTTATTCCTTACGTAAGCTCAAGCTTCAGTGACCTTTAATTTGTTCCGAGTACAAGTATTCAAAGCACAACTATATCACAAGGCCACCTATTACATTCTATGGGTTAATTTTGAAGTTTATGCTTCAAATAAGTAGTTTCAGATTCTCAGACATGACTTCACCAGTCTTTCGGTAATTAGACAAGCAGCGGTAGGATTCCGTAAATGTCGTGAATTTGTGATGCTGAAAGTATTTTTCCTAAAATATGATGATGACCGCATCACTGGAAATTGAGACGCATCGCTAATTGTTATAGAAATGGCTAGCTAAGTATTATTATTTGACCCGCCCGACAGACGTGAGTACCTTCACCATTTGTATTGTGTCTCTATTCTGTTTGGGATGCAGTGCGCTAACGCACTTAGGTTATGTCTCGCACACCGAACAAGATATATTCCTTCAAATTGGGGATAGAAAACTGCTGTAAAAAATAATATTGCGAATAGGTATAGATGATAGGGATGTTGACTAATATTGAAACATGATCGAAAAAATAACGTAATTTCAAAGAAGGAAGAAAAATTTGAAAAAATCTGTTTAATCGATTTAAATATAACACGCTACACGCTTTAAAAGTTACGGACAATGTATGGCATTTTTTTTAAAGCTTTTTCACTTTTTGTAATATTGATTGCCCTATTTGGTAACCAGTATTTATTTGAGTTAAAAAAAAAAATACACTGGTGTGGGCAGACACTCAATAGACCGGTTTTTACTTTACATTTACCACGGCCATCACCACCATCTCAGATGGCTGAGGATATATAGTATATAATGAAATCAAATTACATATAAATGTAGAATGACAATTATTTTGAATATGTCATAGTTTATCTTATTAATTTTAAAAGCGAATGAAAACACATATTTATGGCGGCTATCGTCTGATAGTGGACTAGCCCATAATTGCAAACAAGACATCGCATCGATCTGACTCTGATAAGAAATCTTTTCAATTTCCTCGAATCGGTCGTTATTAACATTTACATCTGTAAATGTTATGTGAAGATGAAAAATATTGAATAGTTTGTATTCAATATCTTTTGTGTGTTCATGTTTTTTGTGTCCTATAGAGGGAGCCATATTTATTTAGGTTCTCCAAAACACTATAAATTACAATAAAAACAAGGTTCAATTTATGAGTTCTCCTTCAATTACAGGAGACCACAGCGTGGCATATAACTAGGTTCATAAAAAATAAAAATTGAGAAAATAATTGATTAATGATTCATATTAAAGTGGTGTAAACAACAAAAACAGAAATAAAGAAAATAAATGATTATAATTGAGAAAGAGAAAAATTAAATTATAAAAAATACACGTCAAGACTGAGCTCTCACATCTCTAACTCATACTTATTTACTTTTGGAGAGAAGTACGTAACATAGTTACAAATTTAGTTATTAACTTGGGTATTTTTCGGTGGTTAAATTATTTTTGAAATTTGAAATGGCGAGAGTTATTTCCAGGTTACAACGCTTGGACAATTCATTGTATTGCCTACATTATATTCAATTGCATGTAACGTGACATACCCTGTATCCAGCGCAAGTTCAAAACGCTTCCAACGATCTCCTCATTTGTCAAATTATGATAAGTAGTTTAGAAGTTATGAGGGAACAGATGAACACATACATACATACCGGTCAAGATCATAACCCTCCTTTTTGCTTCGCCGTAGTAGTGTAAAAAGATTTCTAATTGGTGATTCAATAAGTAATCAGAATCACTTCTTATTTGCACTACATAGCCATCCACTGGCCTTTTGCTACATAACCATAAACTTATGTCGTACATTTTTAATTATTTTGCTTCCGACGATGCCAACGGTCTCAGATCACTATGAAAGAGAATCATCCAGTCTTTTTAGTTTTAAAAACACATTCCAACTTCGGCAGTTCCGTCAACAGTCTTTCCAACGAGTTTCACCAAGGAGCAGACCTTGAGAGGTCGTGACTACTTAACCGGACTATCCTGTGGCTGCCTTAAGCGGATTAAAAGCCTCCAGCCAGGGGCGTAAAACTACTTACATTACTAAGCGAACGCTCGCTAAGGGCACCCCCTGTGGGGTACGGACCTCGGCTTAGGGCGTCGCTGACGGATGGACAGCAAGATGGGACAGGCTGGATCTGGATTATATTATTATTATCTGGGGAATTTAAAGCTACAGGCTCAGCTACGTCGCGGGCTGGCACTTCGTCGAGCAAGGGTCGGGGGGGACAGTTACGACGGGATCTTCGCGAGGAACCTCGGCGTCGAGGTCGGAATATCGGTCTGTGTTTGTGCACTGTGTGTTTGGCCCTACTGCTGAATGAGAGTTATGTGGTCATCGGGATCGGTGAGGACATGCTTGGGACGGCGGACATGACTAATGGAGGAGGGAATATAGCTAGCGGCCTTGACAACCAGAGGGCTGCGGTGATTCGCGGCGGTCTCGAAGAAACGCTTTGAAATGCGTTTCATGAACTAACGGATAGTGGGAATCTTGAGGTCAACGTGAAGAATCTCGTTGCGAACGTACCAGGGGGAGTCTGTAATCCTACGGAGGAACTTGTTCTGGAGGGTCTGCATTCTATTGAAGCGATGGGGCTTGGCGTGTGCAAAGACTGCACTGGCATATGTCATGATCGGGCGGATGCCCGCTGTGTAGATACGCATTTTGCACTTTAGTGACAATTTGCTACGTGCATTTAGGACAAAGTGAAGTCTACCTAGAGCGAAGGCGGCGCGCGAACGAGCCGTCTTAATGTGCTCTGAAAAAGAGAGGTGTTCATCGAGTACTACACCCAGATATTTGGCTCGCTTCTCCCAAGGGATCGGCTTGCCGAACATGGTGATCGGTCGAGGGGGGCAGGGATTGCGATGCGGCTTTGAGAAAAGAACCGCTTGACTTTTGTCGGGATTGACTTCGATTCGCCATTTTCTAAACCAAGCGCCAAGCTTGTTCACTTGGGTTTGGAGAATGCGAGCTATCGAATTTTAATCACGGCCGGTGAAGTAGATGGCCGTGTCGTCTGCGAACAGGGCCAACTGCGCCTTACTGCACTTGGGCAAATCGCTGGTGAATAGCGTGAATGCTAGAGGAGAGATCACAGAGCCCTGAGGGACTCCTGCGCGAATAGGGTTGGGGGAGGATAGCGCTGCTCATCGTTACATCCGTTTCGACGTCTCCGCCCAGACCACTGGCGGCCGCAGTTCACCGGTCCCGCGAACGGACGGTCCGCGCTGGGCGCGCAAGCTCATCGACAGGGAGCTCCTCGAGGAGGCCGCTATTGTCCAGGCCTGGAGCCGGGAGTCGGCAACTAGCGGACCCGTCGACGTCGAACAGGAGGCGCTGTGGTTCCGCGGGGCGATGACGCAAATTTGCGACGCGTCCATGCCCCGGGTCCACACACAGTCCGCAAGGCGCCAGGTGTACTGGTGGTCCGCCGCGATCGCGCAGTTACGCGTCGCGTGCGTGGCGGTTAGACGCCAGTACACCCGTTACCGGAGGAGACGTCGTCGGGTCCCTGACGAAGAAGCCGCGCTGTACGAGGTGTACCGCGCGGCAAAGGAGACTCTGTGGCTGGCCATCGGCGAGGCGAGGACGCGAGCCAGGGAGGAGATGTTGGAGACTCTAGACGGGGATCCGTGGGGGCGCCCGTATAAAGCGGTTCGAGGGAAACTTCGAGCCGCGGCGCCTCCAATTACGGAGAGTCTCCAACCCGAGCTGCTGGAGGAGGTAGTAGCAGCCCTCTTCCCGGCAAGAGCGGAGCATACCCCGCCGCCGATGGCTTTGCCCACAGCCGCAGGGTCTACAGAGGAGAACGCCATCAGCGTCCCAGAGGTGACACAGGCAGAGATGGGGGCGGCCGTGACGCGGCTCCGGGCCAAGAACGTGGCTCCGGGGCCCGACGGGATTCACGGCCTAGCGCTAGCCCTCGCTCTGAAAGAGCTTGAGCCCCAGCTAAGAGGACTCTTCACAGCGTGCCTTGAGCGGGGCCAGTTTCCCACTTTGTGGAAAACAGGTCGCTTGGTCCTGCTCAGGAAGGCGGGGCGCCCTGCCGACTCGCCGTCTGCGTACCGGCCCATAGTGCTGCTCGACGAGGTGGGCAAGCTGTTCGAGCGCATACTCGCAGCCCGCCTCGTCGGCCACTTGTGCAGAGAGGGGCCGGACCTGGACGAGAGCCAGTTCGGCTTTCGGCATGGGCGCTCTACCATCCACGCTGTGTCGAGGGTGAGAGTCCTGGCGGAGGAAACAGTGTCCCGGGGCGGGGTGGTGGTGGCGGTGTCCTTGGACATCTCCAACGCCTTCAACACCATGCCCTGGAGCTGCATACGGGAGGTACTGCGTTATCATCGGGTGCCTCTCTACCTCCGCCGCATCGTTGGGGCTTATCTGGCGGGGAGGTGTGTCACCTACATGGGACGTGATGGCGGAAACCAGCGCCAAGTGTCGTGCGGTGTTCCACAGGGATCGGTCGTGGGACCGCTCCTGTGGAACATCGGGTACGACTGGGTGCTGAGGGGCGAGCTCCCGCCGGGCGCGGACCTGACGTGTTACGCGGACGACACGCTGGTCACGGCCCGGGGGAGTTCGCACAGGGAGGCAGCGTTGCTCGCGACGGCGGCGGTCTCACTGACGGTGAGCCGCATACGGCGCCTCGGCCTGGAGGTGGCCCTCAGCAAGTCGGAGGCCATGGTGTTTCATGGCCCCCGGCGGGCGCCGCCGGCCGGATCACACATTGTGGTCGGGGGGGTCCGGATCGCTGTCGAGCCCACCATGAAATACCTGGGATTGGTGCTCGACAGCCGGTGGGACTTCGGACCCCACTTCCGGCGGCTGGCGCCCAAGTTGTTGGGCGCGGCCGGGGCGCTGGCAACGCTGCTTCCCAATTTGGGGGGCCCGAGCGCCGCTTGTAGGCGGCTCTACGTGGGGATCGTGCGATCGATGGCCCTTTACGGGGCCCCGATCTGGGCGGCTGACCTGACGGCCGCCAGCATCTCTGTGCTGCGAAAGCCGCAGAGAGCAATGGCCGTCAGAGTCATAAGGGGGTATCGCACGATCTCCTACGAGGCGGCTTGTGCACTGGCCG
Organism: Dasypolia templi; assembly: GCA_963555695.1. Lineage (NCBI taxonomy): Eukaryota > Metazoa > Arthropoda > Insecta > Lepidoptera > Noctuidae > Dasypolia > Dasypolia templi. Next base: position 16,723,273 of record OY743155.1, read on the forward strand.
GATCCCCGCCATGGGACCTAGACGCGAAGGTGCTCGCGTCACTTTATCGGTGGCGCGAGGAAGCGAGGGCGCGGGGCGAGCGGCCGATGCAGCGCCATATGGAGCAGCGTCGGTCGCAGCTTCGCGAGGTCCTGGTGGCGGAATGGCGGGACAGGCTTTCACGCCCTACCGCCGGCCTCGTCACCATCGAGGCGGTCCGGCCAGTGCTCGACCTCTGGCTCGGGAGGAGGCACGGCTCCCTGTCGTTTCGGGCGACGCAGGTGCTCTCGGGGCATGGCTGCTTCGGGAAGTACCTGTGTCGCATAAACAGGGAGCCGGACGCTCGGTGTCACCACTGCGTCGACTGCCGGGAGGACACGGCGTGGCATACGCTGGCAGAGTGTGCCGCTTGGGAGGAGCCGCGCCGTGCCCTCATCTCAGAAGTAGGCAGTGACTTGTCGCTGCCGACCGTAGTGAGTTCGATGGTCGGCAGCGCCGAGTCCTGGGACGCGGTGGTTTCCTTCTGCGAAACAGTGATCTCGCAGAAGGAGGCTGCGGAAAGGGAGAGAGAGATCTCGTCCACTCTCCCGATCCGCAGCAGGCGCACCGGGCGCAGGCGGAGGGCGGACAACGCCCTCTTCCAGCCCCCCTAAATGGGTCCAGGGGCGACGGATTCGGGGACATCCGTCGCCCCCCAACATCAGGACCCGAGAAGGCGGCGCGCGTAGTGTTCCTCGCGCGCCGACCACAGACGTTGCGGGGGGAGTACACCTCACTCCCCCCGCCCGAGACGGGGCCCGCGCAAGCGGGCCGGCACTAGCCGGGGTTGTGGAAGAATAATGTGTTCCCGCGACCCCGGCGTAGGTGTGAGAAGGAACACCGGGGTGGTTTTTAGTCAGTAAGAGTCTGACAGACCCCTCCGCCCGCCCCAGGGCGGAGGACATCCATGAGGATTTTCCACCCCGGGAACAAAAAAAAAAAAAAAAAGGATAGCGCTGCTCCGATGCGATAACGGAAGGTGCGGTTCGACAAAAAGTCCCGTAAGATGAGCACGAGACGATCTTGCTCACCGAGTTGGTACAGCTTATATAATAAGCCGTTGTGCCAGACTTTGTCGAACGCTTTTGCTATGTCGAAGAAGACAGCACCGGTCATCAAACCTCGTTGGAAACCGAAGTTGATGTGTTCGACTATACGGTGGACCTGTTTTACGCACGAGTGTTGGGTTCTAAAACCAAACTGTTCGTTGGGGATGAGGCCCTTTGTCTCGGCGTAGTCTCTGAGCCGCTTATAAATAAGCCTCTCATAGATTTTGCCGAGGACATTGAGCAGACTGATGGGGCGGTAACTACTAGGCTCCGACTTTGGCTTGCCGAGCTTCGGGATACCGATGACGGTGGCTTCTTTGAATGCCTGTGGGAAGATGTTATTGCTCAGAGCACCATTGAAGGTGGTGGTCAGTAGCATTATCAGGTGGGCAGGGATCCCGCGTTTTAGTGTTCCGTGCCATATTTATTCGGAATACGGCCCAAGTCAACCAACCAGTGTTGCCAACCACGGATTTAAATTGAACACTGAGGACTCATGCTGCAGTCGATTTTCTCAGAAACTACACTCACGAGTAAACTATGGAATAACCTACTTTTGATTTGCTACGAGCGATCTCAAGAATTAAATGACTAATGGAGGTTAATTAAAATGGTACCAATTTAACTATTTTTTTTTTAAGTAATACCATTAATACACTAATACCATTTTCAAAATTAGACGCGTATTTTAGGAGCTATCCTGGTAAGTGAAGGAGTAAGGAAAAAGTGCAGGAATAGGGAAATGGCGATATGAAAAAAAAAAAAAATAAATTGCGAAAAATCTTTAATTGTTCTTGATTATTTGTATTCAATATTTTGTGTTGCCTCCTCTAGCCCTAATAACAGCTCGAAGACGATTCCTCATGGACCTAATCAGCTTCCTGATAGAATCTGGTGGTATACTTTCCCACCGAGCCGATTTCAGCTCATCAACACTTGAAGGAGCTGGATTTCGGAATCGAACCCTCCTTTTCAGCTCATCCCACAAGTGCTCAATGGGATTCACGTCGGGGCTGAGCGCTGGCCAGTCTAATGTGGCGATACCGACTTCTCCTAGGAATTCAGCTGTGATAACGGGCGTTATCGTGCATCAGGATGAAGTTATCACCGACATATCCCGCATAAGGAACGACATGTTCCAACAGAATGTCGGCGATATTTCGGTCTGAAGTTAGACCGCCTCCTCGTCCCTCGACAGGCACGAAAACGAGCTCCGTTTGTCCGTCAAATGAAATGCCGGCCCACATCATAAATGAACCGCCCCCGTATGCTATTGTTTCAGCGAAACAGCACTGAGCAGATCGCTATCCAGGCTGCCTGTAGACCCGGCGCTTTCGGTCGCTACCGTGCAAGCACATTCTGCTCTCGTCTGAGAACATAACTCGCTTCCATTGCTCGTAGTCCCAATTAAGTTGGGCCCGAGCAAATTGAAGGCTGGTGTGCTGCCGTCAATTTTGGGCCTGTGGCAGGCCTTTTTGGAGTCAGGTTCCATTGCTTTAGTCTTGGTCGAACTGTCCACTCACTGACAGCAACCCCACGAATTTGTCTAAGCTCCTGCTGGACGTCGACACCAGTCAAATGACAGTTTCGAAGAGAAGTTGACACGATAAAACGGTCATCTCTCTCTAAAGTGCACCGGCGGCGCCGCCCAGATTTTGGTCTCGGGGTGAAGCTTCCAATCTCCCGAAAGCGTTTGGTAACTTTCGAGACACAGGACTGGCTTATGTGGAGCTGACGTGCGACATCACGCTGGCCCTGGTTAAGCCCTTGTTGCAGTAGGGTAACAATTTGTGCCGCTTTCATAGGAGTGGTAACCATTTTCGTCCAAGGTCAAGGGTCGAATTTACCGGAGATGTGTACAAGTCAATGTGTGACAGCTCACTGATAAAAAAATCCGTTGGAAATCGCTACGTCCCCGTAAGGGGAATTTTTTATTTGTCTCAAAATAAATTGTTTCCAAATAGTGCAAACAATATTATAAAAACTGTAGAAGCTTACAAAAATGCCAAGTTAGAAACGTTTTAAAATAAGTGTTAGACAAGGACAGCACTATCGTAGAAGTGACGTCACGGCTGTGTATGTAGCTTCTTCATATTTACATAGATTTTACAGATAATAGGATTATCTCATTTTTACTATGCCTTCTTTAAAGTTACATTATTTTTTCGAACATTTTCAGTATTAGTCATCATCCCTATTAGGGTGCGGGTTAGTTACACCATGTAACTGAAGAACGGCTGGACCGATTTGTATGATCCTTGATTTGCTGGATTCCTCACTGCCCGAATAGCAGAATAACTATTAAAACCCGGGAAATTTTCTCGAAAATATTATTTTGACTATACATCATTAATTTTTTCACACAACATTTATTGATTCGGAGGCGGTACGAAGTTCAGGAAGTCAGCCTGTTGCGCAGAAAGGTCCCATCCGTAAATTTGTTTAAATGGTCTTATTATATTTGGTGAGAGATCCCTAGTTTGTCTTTGCTTCTGTAATTCTGTATGTCACCGTCGACTATATCTTCTTTTAAAGAAAATGAGCAAACTCCACTCCAAGGAAAATGCTGTTGTCATGACGATTGTGTTGAGACCAGACACATGTCAATTATTAATAATTTGTCCGTTCGGACTTGTGACTGGCAGTTACATTATTACAATAATAAATAAGTATTATTGCACTTTTGTTTTATATTTTAAGTTTTATTGTTTGTATATCCTGTGAGGTGACCAGAATATATATTTTTCTTTCTTTTTTCTTTGTATTGAATTGTAGACAGATTTTTACGTAATAAATTGTCATTTGTTAGCGTGTACCGGCTAGTTAGTGCGTATCAGTTATCAGCATCGTCTGTGCGTTATACAATGGTTTCTAAGTTTCTATGGAAAGTTAGGAAGTTGCGTCTTACCCTTGAATGAGACATTGCATTATATTTATGTAAATTAGTCTACGCCAAAACTCCAACTAGTATGTCTGTTAAGTTATCCTCATTGTAGGCAAGGCTGTTATATCCAAAAGTAATTTGTATCTGTTATAGTTAAAGAACCTGCAAACATAGCGTCATTGTGAATTTGTGACTAACGAGTGTAGTGAGTAATACGCTTACCTCATTTATTTTGTTACGGAGAACGTAAGGCATTTTATCGAACCGTCCATACCTATAACCTCGTTAAGCCTACAGTTCAAGATAAAAAATCTAGTACGTCGCTAAAACACCTTATAAGTAACTAGCACTTGCTTGTGACTTCGTCTGCGACCCAGCATAAAAAGTAGCCTATTACCTTACCCAGGTCATGGTCTATCTGTTTTCCAAATTTCATCCAAATCCGTTCAGTCGTTTTGGCGTGAAAGCGTAACAAACTTACTTTCGCATTTATAATATTAGTTAGGATATCAATGTTTATAAAGCCACTTATGTGTTATTATACCACATTTGTATGCGAGGTAAACGTATTAGAATACAACCTACCTACGTACGCACGTAAAAAATTGTTCCTACCTTAGTCCTTATCTATCGTTCTATAGTTTTTTTTTATTGATTTGGCAGTATACCGTCATGTTTGCTGGTTCTGCATAAAGAAAAACAAAACGTCTTGGACTTGAGAAAAATCTCCATCTGAGCATCCATACTAATTTTTCTCTGTAAATCCGTGGAAAACAATTTACTTTCCAAGCTGTTAACGTTGAGGACGAATTTTATGCACATATGTTATTTTATTTAATTTAACTTGTGCACTGTGAGAGTTCTGTTGAGCCGGTAGAGAGATTTTGCTTACACAATAAGCTCTAGTAATTAGGTGCCATTTTTCCAGTATTCTTCACAATATTGTGTCACAAACTCGTTTACTCATGGAATAGGTACAACATTTGGAGTGTCAGGTGCGCCTACGCAAACGTTTGCCTGCGAACTTATTGTAAGGTAGGTATGCAATATAAGCGTGATCTAAGTAGTAGCTGACCTTGACTCACCTTGACCAACTCTATAGAAATGGTTTACAATCTTAGCCGCTGGCCGCTGGCTGGCTCTTTAAATTACGTTATACTCATATTAAAAATTACCAGATGGTGACTCAATGTCATTCCCCTGAGCACTAACTAAGCACCAGACTCATACATTACATGGTTTGATCACCTGAAACATAGCGCCCCTTGATGGATTCGCTCTTGATCCCTGACTACTTTATTTTGAAATCGTTGGATTATTTTAACGTTACTTCGTTTAGTCCAGCCCCAAAGTTGGATGGCATACGTCCAAATTGGCCTATGCTTGCATAATATAATTTTGTATTGATAGGCAGGATTTACTTCCGAGTAACCAATAGACTCAAACTCAAACAGTCTTATTACAAAAAAATGCTTTTGTACTGGTTTAAACCACGACTAAAAAGTCTAGGATTGTTACGGTAATAACGTTAGTAACAGGTTCAAAATGTGTTTCTATTACAAAACAAAGACTTCTGAGGATCAGTTAGTACCAAAGAAGGTCCATGATTTAAATAATATCCACAGATAAGAAAAAAAAAATGGCATTCTTTCATTCGTTCACACAAGTTTTATTTGAAGCAACGTTCCGTTTCTTTAACTATTGATATTATATTTACAGTTGAAATGATTTAATAATTATGTATCAATCCAAAATTAAGTCAATAATTGTTATTTGTTAATATAAATAATATTTACCAAGCACAACTTGTACTTTTGACGCACTTTTATAATCAGGTTGTCATATTTACACCTCTAGCGTGAAGTGGATTGATTTAGGTAGGCGATAGCGCGCGTTATTTGAAACGAACGTTGACGCTGCGTCCTTCATAATAATAAATGCACTTATATTCATTAATTGTTATTTATATAAATAAATACTCTTACGAGGTTTGTTCGTGAGTTGTTCGGTTAAATCGTGAGCTACGATAAAAAATGGAACAACAAAAGCAAAAAAGGGGTGAAAACTGGAGTTTTGAAGAAAAAGTTAGTAAAATATGGATTTTTATTATTATTAGGTAAACAACACTTTGTTTCATCTTATTTTGACGACCTACCTATAAAAATAAGAACATCCGCGGATGTTCTTATTTTTATAGGAAATATTACGACAACTTATTGCCCAATCAGCACATATTATAGAAGATAAATCCATAAAGACATCAATAAACATGCAGAAAATAAAAGAGTGGAAGAATATACAGATTAAGATTAAGTATGTACTTATTGCATTTGATGTGGGTACAAGTACGTTATGATTTACGTCATATTAATTAATAATGAAATAGCGGGTAAAAGTGGATCAGATGGCGAGTTAAAGTTGAAGTTGTTGTTGTGTGTCGAGATGAAGTTGTCCGCTAAATCCAACTTATCGACCCATAGGCCCTCCTATGGGTCGATAAGTTGGATTTAGCGGACAATCAAAGACAGGCGGTGGCGAAAGACCACCATCACCTTCTCCTGAGGACTTAGAAATAATGGCGATTGCTCCTCACCACTTTGTCATTGAAGTTATTGACTATTTTAATAAAAATCTCCTCTACCTTTTTGCATGTTTTGCTGACAGCTGGTTGAGACACACCAATTAAATCTTGAATCTACGATTAAAACAATAATATTATTTATTTATATTTATTTAGCAAGTAACATGACTCAAAAATTATGTTAGTAACAATATTTCTTAACAACTATGTTAGTAATATTAACATACACACTTAACCTAACACTGCCATATATATATTTATGTATATCAATGAGAACCCCTGCTACAAGCTCAACACCGATGTGGAAAGCTTGCAGCAGCGATTCACACACAAGCAGTCCAGTCTGCTCGCGATACAACGCAGTATAATGTTGGGGCTGGCCCGCACCCGGCGCACCAGGGATGCGCATCTTTTTCGCATCGTAGCGTAGAAGCAATCAACACGAGCTTCAGCAAACATCCCTGATGCGCTACAGAAGCGGAACAGCCCCATCAACACCCGGAACGCATTGTTATACTGAATGCGAAGGGCGCTGTACGATCTTTGAGTGTAATCTACCCACAGGATGCACGTGTAAAATGAGGTGCAATATGCACGAAACAAGGTTTTCTTCACTTCTTTAGAACAACGTGCAAACCTGCGAGCGATCATATTAGCTCTGACCGACAGCGCCCTTCTTTCTCTTTCAATATCATCAAAGTCCTTGAGGTCAGCGGTCAAAAGATGTCCCAAGTATCTCACCTTATATACCCTTACCAGCGGTATTCCGTTCAACTTGACCGGAGGTATAGTATCAGTACATCGACCGCTGACACCAAAGACCATGACTTCACTTTTAGTGACGTTGTAAACTAATCCGTGAACTAACGCATACTCTTCACAGATGGCCAACAACCTCCTAAGACCACAAACCGAGGCGCTCAGCAGCGCCATATCATCGGCGTAACTAATGTTGTTAACACAAACTCCGTCAATGTAACAGCCGGCACGCTCTCTGCTGAGCGCCTCGATCAGCTCATTGACATACAGATTGAAGAGCGTGGGTGAGGTCAAGCCCCCCTGCCTCACCCCGCACTCCAACCTATACGGCTCTGAAAAGGCCCCGGCCCAGCGTACCTGATTGACCTGGCCCCCATACCAGCATTTGAAAGTATTTATCAACTCTGGAGGAACTCCAGCTCCCTTTAACTTCCTCCAAAGGATACTGTATGCGACCAGATCAAAAGCTTTGGAGAGGTCGAGGAAGCAAGCATACGTAGGGGTTTTCCTATCCGAGTAGTACCTCACCGCCCACTTTAGACACATTATGGCACTCTCAGTTGATAGTCCGGATCGAAACCCGAACTGATTGTCGTGCACCTGAACAAAGCTATTAAGTTGTCTGTTAAGCAGGCTGTCAAGTACTTTTGCGATCACCGTTGCCAAAGAAATGGGCCTGTAGTTGTTCAAGTCCGCGATATCACCCGTTTTGTTTTTAATAATGGGCACTACAATAGTTTTAGTCATATGACAAGGCATATACGCGTGACTAACACAAAAGTTGAAAAACATTGCTAACACTCTTGGTAAATGAGGGCCCGCGAACTTGAGGTGCTCGATGCTCAGACCATCGTGACCTGGAGACTTGCCTCTTGTCATACTTTTGATAACACGTTTAACGTCCGTGGCTGTGAATCTCGTTCCAATGTCACCATGGTCAACAACATCAAGCTCGGATACGCATTGACCCAGAGGCGACTTAATTCTAAAATGTTCCTTAAACAGGTCAGCAATGCCTACGGGATCGCTCTCGCCACTGACCGACACAGGGAGGCCAGGCTTACTGCTCAGCCTGTTCGTGTGTTTCCAGAAAGAGCGAAAATCATTGCTTGAATGTTGTAAAGCCAAAATATCCATTTTTATTTGGTCTTCATTATTTTGACACCATTTTAAACGAGATTTATACATTCTCTTGGCTTCACGCATATCACAAAATGTGGGACCAGCAGAAGGCTTACCAAGGTCTTCCCACAATTTAAACTTCTGCCTGGCGTCCCTGTAAGCCTCACCAACATGCGTATTCCAACCTACCACTACTTTCTTTTTCCCACGCTTAATGCGCCCCCGACCCACCGCAGCTGACTCAGATAAAGAACTGACTATATCTTTATACATATTATCTATAACAGCGCGATGACATAATTGTTTGCAACTTTTGCCACAACATATTCTAAAGACATCAGGGAAATCAATAAGTCTAAGTCTTTCATGACATGCCTGCGTGTAAAACTGCGACTGTTCAAGACTTCTATCTCCCCAGACAACAAGATTTTCCACATAATTAAAATCACATTGCTTTACACAAACATTGTCAAAAACACATTCTAAAACAAGCGGGTAGTGATCCGACCATAACGTATCGTATATAACACTCGCCGTAACTACCGAATCACGGGCTGCTTTAGTAACCACACAGTGATCAAGCCATCTCCGTGAGCCGTGTGCGTCACTCACAAAAGTATAGGTATCCGAGTCTAACCCAAATATTAGTTTATGAATTGCATTTTGTACAATGTTATGATAGCATTGACCAAGGGTACGTACTTCATGGCGAGCCCAGTTGCGTAATGCACAAACCACTTGCACTTCAGGACTCATGGGCATCCTCGAGGGTTGTGGGATAAATCCTCACGTAGAACATGCACAATTTTTTCTTCAAAACGTCTTGTTAACCTATACTTATATCTAAAATCTTCGTCACTCAATTCAAAGGGATTTACACGATGACGATATCTGTAAGATCGCCGAGACATCTCCAGTGTATCTAAATCTTCCAAATCCGTCAAGTCAATCCCAGTGATATCCATTTTTAACTATTTGTAAATATAAACACACAAAAATCATCAACGCCAACCTCAAATAAATTAGTACCGAAGTTAGATCCATAGTTAAACTAGGGGTCTCGGGGGTTTAACTTTAGTACCATAGATAGTTCATGAACTAGCGATAAACTTCATTTTATAATAATGTTTTATTTAGTATTGGTTTAAACCTAGCCATAATCCTCGTACTAAATTTAGATCGTGTTTTGGAATAAGACGGAAAGCATTTATTTCAATTAAACCATTTACAGGCACTTTTGAATTGTCAAGGAGTCGGTCAGTCAGAAATATGAAGCTAGTTGACTATTCCAAAGTGTAGTAGGTACCTATGGAGAAGAATGGGCAAGAAACTCCATGGACACTCTTTTAAATAATATTGTTGTTACAAATATATTACTTTCATCATTAATGTTGACACTATAGGTGAGAACGATGTACAAAAACGCCTAACTTATAATATGCCTGACTGCATAGTGTCCGTTTTACAAAGGATTTGAATTTCGTCTCATTCAGTTGAAGTATGTGGGGAGGTGTTTTATTGTAACATTTTAAACAGTACCTCATGAAAGTACTTTTCTGTTCTCTTTATTCTTCTTGTCTGTTTATATGTGTGTACATAAATGGTAAAATAAATAAATAAAGATGAGTCTATTTTAGCCAGTCTGAAAGCTGCTTTACCTAATAGGTCCCAATTTCTAGTACTATAATTATGTCCTTCACCTCTTTTACTGTAAAGATGTAATTTTTTTCTAACGTACATTATGTTTTCGTAGATGTATTGACAAAGTACCGTCGTGATGTTAATATCCTTAAACAGTTCCCTTAGAGAATCGCTCTTTTCTGCAGACTTAAAATAGACTCGATGTCTGCAGCCCGTCCCCAAAGTAAAATACCGTTAGACATGATACTATTAAAGTAACTAAAATAAACCAGCCTCGCGGTATCTACATCAGTAAATTGACGGATTTTTCTGACAGCGTAAGCTGCTGAACTTAACCGTCCTGCAAGAGATGTTAAATGAGGACCCCATTGTAGCCTTGAGTCGAGCGTGATCCCGAAGAAAACCGTTTTATCGTCGAATTCTAGTTTCACTTGATTCAATACTATCTCACAATCACTACTCTCTTGACGTTTGGTAAAGAAAATCTTATGCACTTAGTTTTATTTCCATTTAGTACTAAATTATTAGCAGTGAACCAATTTTGGGCCAGCAGACGTGCTTCAAATTTGGACGACGTACATAACGCCCGTTATGTACGTCGTTCAAATTTGAAGCACGTCTATCTACCTTAAAAATTAAGGAAGTATCGTCAGCAAATAACACCATTTGTGGTTGATTTATTAATAAATGGAGTAGGTCATTAATATACACTAAAAAGAGGAAAGGACCCAATATCGAGCCTTGTGGAACACCCATTTTTACTTTTAAACCAAGTGACACACATGTTAACACCATTTATTTGAACTTGCTGTTGTCTATCATTTAAATAAGATTACTTAACTGAGCGCAAGTTTTCCAAGTCCGTAATGATCAAGTTTCAAAAGCAGGGTTTCGTGATCGACGCAATCAAATGCCTTGGAGAGGTCACAAAAGATTCCTATGGCGTCTTGGGCCTTTTCCCACTCGTAATTTTTTTTAAAATAAGGTAACACCGGCGTCGGCCCTTTGGTGAAACCATACTGTTGCTCGTGAAGGATTTTATTAGTATTGAAATGATTGAGCATTTGATTAAGCATTACCTTTTCATACAACTTGCTGAAAATCGGCAACACGGACACGGGTCTATAATTATTAATGTGTTTACTGTCCCCGGATTTAATAAGTGGTATTACCGTACTGTATTTCATTAGATCCGAGAAACCTCTTAGATCCACACACACATTAAATATTAAGGCTAAGTAAGGTGCTATAGTCCCAATAATGGAGTTACAGACATTATTGACATTCCCCAAAGATCTTCGGTCAATTTGATCTTGATTTGCTTAAAAGATTTTATTAAGGGGTTAATATGGTTAAAGTTAAATTCAATCGGGCAGGCTGAAACATTCGCCCTTATTAAATCAAAAACAAGCAAGGGCGAAGAATTTAAGGTTTCACTGGATTTTGGTTGATGAAACAATGGTTTGTGAAATGCAGTTCCGAGAACAAACACACGTCTATATTTTCTGTATCTAGGACTGGCTGTAACTCATTTTGATGTTTGAGGAGCCCATTGGAGTTCCACGCCATAATTTTTCGTGTGTTACTCATTTTTGGTTATTAAAACAGCTGTTTTGGTGCTGGGCTCTAGCTTGTCTAATTTTTTGTCAAATGTACTAATACACTTCAAGATCTGGCATTGCGTAACACACTTTCAATCACAATACGAGAATTTTAAAGTATATTGTTAATCCATTGCTTCATAGGTTTAAAAAACTCGTCTGCTCAGCAACGTAAAATAACGCAATGAACATGTGTGGCTCATCAAAATGAAACCCATTGCGATGAATTCTCGTTCGCAATCTTCAATCTTCAAGATTCGAAGGCTTTGCCTTTTTTTGCAGCTCTTGTCAGAAAACTTTCTTTCTGTGCCTGTTTGTCACGTTTTTTTGCGGAACTGTTGGGCAGTTGGCACACCAAGTTTCGTAGTGATGTTTTATTTTTCATAATTTGCAACTCCTTGGCTACTTCACACCCTCTGTAGTTGGCTGGGTGGGGGTCAGATGATGTCTGTGTAATCGTCACTGCTGGATTATACTTACTTTGTCTTATTTTATGCCTTTTTAAATTTCAGGTTAGAGCTAAACGCAGCGACTTGAAGTCGAAGAAACGCATCAAAGAGATGGGCATGGCGTCCCAGTGCGACAGCTCAGTGGCCGTGGTCGTGGGAGGCGGCCCGTCCGGCGCCACCTGCGCCGAGACCCTGCGCAGCGAGGGGTTCAAGGGACGCATCACCATGGTCGCCAGGGAAAACTACCTACCTTACGATAGAATTAAGGTATCCAAGATAGGAACGGTCACCGAAATCGAAAAACTACAAGCAAGGTCTCAACAGTATTATGAAGACGCTAATATCGAAGTACTTAAAGGTGTCGATGCTACTAAAGTAGACACCGAAGAGAAAATTGTACACTTAAGTAATGGAAACAAGCTACGTTACAATGCATTATACATCGCTACTGGCTCCAGTCCGCGTGTACCAGACATTCCAGGTATCGATCTACAAAACATTTTCACGGTCCGAGACTTTGATGATTCCATGAACATCCTGAACACACTTGGATCTAATAAAGATAAGGATGTTGTAGTATTAGGTTTAAGTTTTATAGGCTTAGAAATCGCATCGTCCTGTACTGATAAAGCTAAGTCAATGACTGTCGTTGGCAAGGACACATCACCACTTTGCTCAATATTCGGAAATGAAATTGGCCGTAGCTTACAAAAGTTATTTGAAGATAAGGGCGTCAAGTTTCAGTTTGAAACTACAATAGTCAAATGTAACGGCGAGAACGGAGTCATAAAATCGGTAGAGTTGGCCAATGGCACTACACTGCCTGCTGACCTGCTGATAATGGGCGTGGGAACAACACTCAACACAGGTTTTTTAAAGGACAGTGGAATATCAATGGAGGGAGATGGTGCTGTCAATGTGGATGATAAGCTCGAAACCAATATAAAAAATGTGTACGCAGGCGGCGATATCGCCCTCGCACCCGTCTTCGCCCATGGAAATAAAAATATGAGCATAGGACATATTGGTCTAGCTCAATACCACGGGCGAGTTGCTGCTTTAAATATAGTAAAGAAAGAAACTCCTTTGAAGACAATTCCGTTCTTCTGGACCATGCTGTTCGGCAAGTCTATCCGCTACGCTGGTTGCGGTAAATCTGCAAGTACTCAAGTAGAAGGAGATGTAGCAGGCCTAAAGTTTGTCATATTCTTCTTTGATGAGTCGGATAAAGTGATTGCGGTAGCTTCGTGTATGAGAGATCCAGTTGTTGCTCAATTCGCGGAGTTCATGCAGCAAGGCAAAACATTACACAAGAAAGACCTCAAAGAAGATCCTTTTGCGTGGACCAAAATTAATATTGTCTAGTCAATATTTCTGTTGTCTATAAACTAGACCAAAAGATCTTCATTTTCGAAGGATGTCTGTGTACTTATCATATTATATTTATAAAGCTTGAAGCTCCATTTATCTAATTCTACATGAAGATATTATTGAAACTATAAAAGTGTGTCTGTAGAGTATCCCCATGGTGTGCTTTCATTGTATTTTTCAAGGTCCAATACACGACAATAATATTTTTTAAATTACTTCAAATGAGAACTTAAAAAGTAGTATTTAAAAGTACCTAATGCACCACAGTATTATTTTAAATGCCCCATAATTCGAGATAAAATTTCTTTTATCACTAAATGTTTAATCTACTTGTCGAATTTATATAGATTTGTGTATGAGATTATTTTATTTCATGATGCTGAAATAAATCGGCCCATATCAATAATACTGCATTTGTGTGTAAATGTGTACCTAATGCCCAATGTGTATTTGTATGTTCACATTTTTTCTTAAGAAAAATGTATTTAGTTATGTAGCTATCTATCTATGCACAATGCGTGGTGAGTATTGATATTTAATAAAACTGTGTAGCATTTGATTAATACTAATGCTAATGTTTATTTGTAATTTAGTAAGTTACAATTATTTTTGTAACCTTATATTAATTTAAAAATGTTTTAACTGTGTAGAAAAGATATCAAGTACACAAGATGAAAAAAAAAACAAGTACCTTTCATAAACGTCGAAGTCAAGTCTTTTCTTAATGTAATTAAGTACTGTACTTATACATGCAAGATTGTATTAATCCACAGTCAAAGAAATTACAATGTAGGTAGAGTATAGGTGTGCACCTATCAGCTTACAACAGTGCAATTTTAAGATATACCTACTTCACAGCTAATACTGATGTAGATTTAGTTGCCAACTGAAGTATTACATCGGAGTTTTATTTATTTAAAAAACCCGACAGGGTAAAAACTGACTTAAGAAAGGTGTCGCACGGTAACACGTCATTCTATCTATTATACCTTGCGCCACTGATAACCAACATTTTAAAAACAAATATAATTTGGAACGAATCGCTCTAAATTGTGTCCAAGGGCGATTAGTTTTATTAAAGTTCCATAGTTTTGATGGACATAAAACATTAGACTTAGGGCTGGTTTTTCAATAGTCGGCTAACTTTTATCCAAGGAATAAATATTGTGGTTTGACAGCTTTTGTATAGAAAATATGTCAAACTGTTCATCAAATGTTATCTGAAAAATAAATCTGATGATTTATTTTTAGGATAAAAGTTATCTGACTATTGAAAAATCAGGTTGGTCATTTTAAGAAAGTATAACACTTCCGCGATCCTTACGAATTTATTAAAACCTTGTTTGTCTAAATCGCCCGTAGGCGTAGTAGTCCGTCTGAAAGAGGGTCATACATACGTTTATACGGTACAAACACATGTGCATCACCCCACTAACGTGCAAAGCAAATATAATAAACACATCACAGTCCACACTTGTACAATTATATTAATGATTGATGTGTCACAATAGCTTGTAGGTACATGTAATGTGATCTGTGCTCTTTAGTTATTATTTATTTAAATCGCTGTAAATGTTGTATCGTATGTTTTAAGATTAAGGAAGCCACATTTATACAAATTAAGGCCGTCGCAGACCAGTGGGGTAACTGCGTAGCGCACAAAAAATGGTAATCGATCGCAATGCCTTTTATTTTAAAAGTTCACCACTTTCATTACGTTTTAATACGTTGTTGAGCAAACGAATTTTTTAAACCTATCAAGTTGTGTATTAGGAATTTCCTTCAAAACCCTCTGATTATTATTGTGTTAATTAGGGTGCTGGCCTAACGAAATAAAGTGCGGTTTTCCCTGCCAAACAAATGTTAAAATTGCGTCTTCTTAAAATAATATAAAAAATAAATAACGTACTATATTTGTCTGCGTGTATGCTCCTTTACTACGAGAGCATCAATGCAGACAGAGGTACGCGGTTATGGTTAATTATTTTTAACTTTATTTCAAGTTGCGCAATGTCGAGCTTTATTTGCCAGTAAAAAGGTGCGCTACGCCCCGCCAGATGTGCGCTGACATTTTGTAGAAATTGAGTCTTCAAGCAACATTGCAATAGAATCTCAGTGAACCAGGGTTCAGTAAAGGGTCAAAATCGTTAGTAGTGTTAGTGTTTATGTACTTGAGAATGAGAAGAAAATCGCCTTACATTTAGTGTGTTCACGTACACCCGAATTTTGATTGTGTATAAAAACCACCTAAAACTTTACAATAATAAGTGGCTTTCTTTCTTCCTACCTTTGTCATTATTGTGATCCCTCTACTTTGCTCGATAAAATCCTTATTATTGATGTGATATTATAAATTGTTGCCTCTTTTGATGTATGTACATTTTTGAATAATAATAAAAAGTTAATTGAGTTTTTTTTATAAATGTTTACCAAAAATAACTAAAATAAAAATATCTGAATGTTGCTAAGCTAGTTTATAACATAACATCACGATTTGTTTCCCTGACGGGTTGGGCAGAGGTGTACCAATAGTACACCCATAATTCGCCCATGTGATAGAGAAATCCTGACTCCAGACAGCTACTGAGAAATTCCAAATGGAAAAATCCAATAACGACGATTATATCTATAAATATTAATCAAGAGGTATTAGTAAGTTTGTATGTAGGGGGTAATCTCTGGAACTCACGGTCGGATTTGAAAACATATCTTTGCATCTGTTAGCTCAATTCTTGAGGAAGGATATAAGCTACTTAGTAACATCACGTTAGGACGCACGCGGGCAGAAGTTCGTTATTCATATTTTATATGATAGATCGATCTTTTCTGACTAGAGAACTGCAGTATAGAATATAGTCTTAGTAGGCATAGATAGAACAATTTTAAAATTGTTTATTTATACCATAACTAATAACAACCTTGTAGATTCACTAGAATCTTGAGCACCAAAATCTCTCTTGTTCAAACTCTCGTTCAGTCCAATATAGATCACGCCGATGCGACCGAGGAGCTTGTTTTTAACCTTTAAAAGTACGATCGCCCGCGACTTCGTCCGCGTAGATTTACAACAAAAAAAAAGTTGCCTGTATTCATCAGACATAATTTCGTCTTCTAATGGTACAACAATTTTTCAAATCGGTCCAGTAGTTACGGAGCCTATTCAATACAAACAATCAAATCTTTCCTCTTTATAATACTAGTATAGAAGACTGACTGAGAAGAGTGAAAGAACACTTTCTGACACTTTCTTTCCACTTCGTCATAGTTGGAACATAGGCTACTTTTTTTGACTAGGTAGTATGTCCCCGTAGGATACTTTTGTGACATCTACGCGGGCAAAGCAACAAGCAGTAGCTAGTTGTATTACTAAGTAAGTAGGTAAACTTTTTTTTTTTGTTCCCGGGGTGGAAAATCCTCATGGATGTCCTCCGCCCTGGGGCGGGCGGAGGGGTCTGTCAGACTCTTACGGACTAAAAACCACCCCGGTGTTCCAACTCACACCTACGTCGGGGTCGCGGGAACATATGATTCTTCCGCCGGCCCGCCTCTGCGGGCCTCCTCGGGTTGGGGGGGAGTGAGGTGTTTGACTCCCCCCGCAACGTCTAAGAGGGGCGCGCGTGGAACACTACGCGCCGCCACCTCGGGTCCTGATGTATGGGGGACGGCGGACGTCCCCGAGTCCGCCGTCCCTGGACCCATTTAGTGGGGCTGGAAGAGGGCGTTGTCCGCCCTCCGCCTGCGCCCGGTGCGCCTGCTGTGGATCGGGAGAGTGGACGAGATCTTTCTCTCCCTTTCCGCAGCCTCCTTCTGCGAGATCACTGTTTCGCAGAAGGAAACCACCGCGTACCAGGACTCGACGCTGCCGACCATTGCACTCACTACGGCCGGCAGCGACAGGTCACTGCCTACTTCAGAGATGAGGGCACGGCGCGGCTCCTCCCAAGCGGCACACTCTGCCAGCGTATGCCACGCCGTGTCCTCCCGGCAGTCGACGCAGTGGTGACACCGGGCATCCGGCTCCCTGTTTATGCGACACAGGTACTTCCCGAAGCAACCATGCCCCGAGAGCACCTGCGTCGCCCGAAACGACAGGGAGCCGTGCCTCCTCCCGAGCCAGAGGTCGAGCACTGGCCGGACCGCCTCGATGGTGACGAGGCCGGCGGTAGGGCGTGAAAGCCTGTCCCGCCATTCCGCCACCAGGACCTCGCGAAGCTGCGACCGACGCTGCTCCATATGGCGCTGCATCGGCCGCTCGCCCCTCGCCCTCGCTTCAAGTAAGTAGGTAACTAGCCTAAGTTTATTTGAGACGTCATTTGTTTACAAAAGAAGAGAAAGAGGCTGTTTAACATAGGTAGTTAAATATTCAGTTTAACAACCCCAACATTTCTAGGTGAATATAAACTGTAGGTAAATAGCGCTGTGCGACCTGAATTTTATTGCAGTTAATTGTGTCGTAGCTAAAGTTGCTATTTATTGATTTTGCAGAGTGAATAAACTGTACTTGTACTAATATGTACCTTATCTTTAAAAAACTCAAATAGCTAACACAAACACATAGAAAGCCGTTTAAGTATAAATATGTCTCTGTCAGTATTACTTCCGGAGTTCCACAGGGCTCTATTCTGGGACCGCTATTATTCATTATTTATATCAACGATATCAAAAAATGCTTCAAAAATTCCAAATTCTTGATGTATGCTGACGACTTGAAGGCGTTTCATGCGATATGTACTATGGACGACTGCCAATCTTTTCAGGAGGACCTGGACAGACTAACTGCCTACTGTATTGACAATAAGCTGCATCTTAGTGTCCCGAAGTGTAACTATATACACTTTACTAAGAACAATTTCATCCTCAATTTCAATTACAGCCTTAACTGTATCCCCTTAAATAATATTTCTATAGTAAAGGATCTTGGGGTTCTCTTTGATGGCAAACTGTCCTTGAACCAACATATCGAAGCCATAGTCAATAGGGCTTTTAAAATGTATGGATTTGTGATGAGATCTTCAACAGACTTCAAGCGCACCTCAACCTATCTCTATCTGTATAAGACGCTCGTTCGCTCCCAGTTAGAATATGCGGTCCCTATTTGGAATCCCTTCTACCAAAAGTACGTAGTTGAAATAGA
This sequence comes from Dasypolia templi, assembly GCA_963555695.1. Lineage (NCBI taxonomy): Eukaryota > Metazoa > Arthropoda > Insecta > Lepidoptera > Noctuidae > Dasypolia > Dasypolia templi. The sequence goes on from OY743155.1 coordinate 16,741,882, forward strand.
AAGGGTCCAGCGAAAGTACCTCCGTGCTATGTGCTACAGATGTTGTGGGACTAAGACTTATCTATCATACTCCCAACTTCTTGATAAGTACAAGCTTATCAGCTTGGAGAACCGGCGTAAATACCTGGAGGCCAACATGCTTCACGATATTGTTCACAGTCATCTCGATGCCATTGATTTGACGAGTAAGCTGTGTTATTCTGTCCCTCGAACAGTTCATGTACGTCAGGTTCGTGTTCGTACTCTGTTTGCGCTTAATTCTTGTCGCACTAACTCTGGCTTGCGCTGCCCTATTCATAGAATGTTGGAATCCTATAATTCTAATTTCAATGATATTGATATATTTGCATGCTCAAAAAATAAATTTAAGTCTAATATTATAATGAAATTATCTTAATTGTAATCTTATTACTATGTTTTATGAATTGCATAATTTAAGTAATTGAAATTGTTTTTTATCTGTTTTGGTTTTGTTACTATAGCTAGCTTTATAGTATATTACTTATTGTTTTAAATATTTGTTAATTTTGGTAATGCTCGTCTAGTGGCAACCACTGATCTTTACATATGAATTATTTGCGGATAATGTAGTGGACTGCAACATTGCTCCTTAAAAAGTTTGTTAATTATTGTATTATGTATGTTGTAGTTGTTTATTATCCCTTAATAAACTAAAATAAAATAAAATAAGGTGTATACAATCTTTTTAAAATTCTCTGCAATGAGCTCTTTTCTGGCTTTCCAGAAACCTAGTGCTGTGTGCCTGTTTCATGTTTGTTTTCTTTTGTAAAAAGGTGAATGCAATAAAAAGATTTAAATTTTTGGTACAGCAAACATTTTGTGTGTTTACATACTATAAATAACCTATTTAGATTTACACTAAATTACATCTTGTTACAATAACTATTAATCCCAGGATTCTTTGACACGTAAATGTTGGAGCCTCTCATAAAGTGTAACATCTTGTTTGAAAATTCTTCTTGGTTTGTCCAATATTTTCTGTTTCTTCATTTCTGGTTTTCCAAGGGCTTTGGTATGACCGGAACTTTCGGCCTGAAAATATGTATTGCTAGGTAAGTAATCTGTAGAAATAAAATTAATTATATCATAAACTGAGAAAATAAAAAATTTGATTATTTAGGTTTCTAGCCTTGAAACTTGGAACAAATGCGTAAAAAAAAAAGATTTTATATGATTCAAATCAAAAATCATCCCTGTTGTGGTAAAAGCGATAAAACAATTTGTACGAAAATATGATTCACAAACTTGAAACCTGGCACAAATAGGTACTACCTATCTCGGTAAATCATAAAGACCATGATGATAATATTCGCAGGCGAAAATACAACATCCGTGAGGACGAACTCGCGGGCACAGTGCTAGTTGAATACAATATTGGCAAAACATAGCGCACTACCTTATTTTTATGACCATGTTATTACATAAGTTTTACAAATAAATTATTCTTATTCTTAAGAACATACCTGTGAAAGATACGGATAACGTAAATATAACATATTCTGTTCTTCGATAGCGAATTCGTGTTGAATTTTCCGTAAATGTTTCGGTTCTACTTTTTGTACTAGCCGATCTTTTCCTCTAAACAAATGTCCATTTGGTAAGCGGTTACGGCGAAAAAGCACAAGGGACAGTTTCATGTTTAATGAATATGAACAGCAGTATTATACGATTAATACAGGAACTATGAAACACTGTTACAACAAAAAATCTGTCTTTTGACACTTGACAAAGACGAGAGGTTATGTTAAAAAAATTAACACTGATGCTGACAGACTGACAAGTGACCACACAACATATACCCTAACAAGTGACAGTGGAGACTGAAGATTTGAATTTTTATTATGGTGCACACCACAGCACCTGTGACAGCACCACAGAGCACTATATTCATAGAGTATAGTAACAACCAAAAAGAAAACTAGATTTGTAGCAAGCGTGCACACTCAACGACTCCGAGACTCGCTGGTGATTTTAAAACGAGTCCACTCAGATCTTCACTGCCAATTTATCGCTCCGCCAGCGATGTCAAAATTTGTGGATGATGATCGTAGGATTCTAAATCACCGGCATCAATAGTTTCTGTTAAGAAAGTAACCAGTTGTGGCGGAAATTTATGAGAAAGTAACTCGGTCGGCCTGTTACCATTTATTACCTTTAGGTAGGCTTTTTGGTTTACCGCTGAAGCGATCGTTATGAAAGACAGATATATGTAAAAAATCTAGTTTTTCTGAATATTTTTCAGAGATATTTGTGTGGAAAAATAAAAATACTGTAAGGCAAAGTCGCGGGCAACAGCTTGTAAAATAAAATAATTTAGGAAAGAGGAAAACTGGTGCAATGGTTCAATTAGGATGATGACAAATATTAAAAATGTTCGTAAAAATAATGTAATTTCAAAGAAGGCATGGTAAAAAATGAGATACACGCTTTAAAAGTTTTTGGAGGGGGTTATTGCCGTCCTTGTCGCGCGGTACGGACAACGAACGGCACTAGTATGAAATTACACAGTCGCGACGTCACTTCTATGATAGTGCTGTCTTTGTCTAACCCTTATTTTAAAACGTTTGTAACTCGGCCATATAGCTTTCACATTTTTTGTAACATTGTTGGCACCATTTGGAAACAAACATTTTTAAGATTAAAATAAAAAAAATTGTCATCATCCCTATTAAAGATACTGGGCCAAATAAGCTTGCTGTACTATTAGATCCATTAAAACATTTTTCCATCGAAAAGAACAGAAAAGAAAAAAAAAAACAAACACTCTACACTCTACTATATTACTCTCTGTGACTCTGTAGAGTCTGTAGTCTATGGTCAGAATGGCTGTCGATCGAGCGTAGGGGTGTCGTATTGTCGTAAATAAATTGTGTGAAAATCAATTAATTCCTAATGTAAGTTAATTGTTGATAGGGATACGTTTAACTTTTAAGTATGAGATCCCGGGGCTGACAGTTGTTTCATTTTTTGGAGCAGTCTCCAGGATTGGTGAGTAATTTTCGTATCATAGTACTAGGCTTGACTAGATATTTGTGTTTTAAGCTTCCCGATAACTTTAATAAGATGCTGACAAGCCAGAAAATATGTGTTTTCAAATATATTAGCTACCTCGTTGTGCTCATTTTAATTTGCAGATATACATAAGATACAATGAGGCATTTCATTGGTACCCTTTCACTTTATTGTGTACATTATTTTCGTGCTCTACTTATTTCGAGCTCGCTCTTTTTTATTATATTCATCAATTTAAAAGAAACTTTTCTGGTCGACTAGAAGATAATTAAAATTATGGTATGTCACTGACCTTTAGTTATTTTAAAACCATTATAGTTGTTATTGTCATTAAAAATGACCTACTTATAGGTATATAATTTGCTCTCCTTATTCTGCAAGTACCTTTTGATACACTACAGGGTCTCTTGTATTTTGTTAGCAAGATTGTTATCAGTGATCTAGCCCATTTAATTTCATTGAACACCTGTATCTATTGGTATGATATTTATAAATAATAATTGTTTTTCCATAAATAAGAATTAACTGATTTGTGTTTATATAATACTATTATTTAATTTGTATTCATTAAATGCATTGCATGTACTACTTTATTATATTTTAGAGTGTTTATTTATAAATAATCATAAGAATCATATTTTATATCAGTGAACATTATAATAATCCTCAATTAGGTAAATTGCTAACACAAAAATTAACAGGTTGTATAATTGTAGGAACCTGGTGATTTCAATTTTACATGAAATGTTATTTGTATTTGCTTGTTTTGCAGTGGCCCAAAATGTGAAAATATCAGTTGAATGATCTAACTTAACTAATATTATAAAGAGAAAAGGTTAGATTTTTTATGTTTGTTTGTTACGCTTTCATGGCACTAAAACGGCTGAATGCAAAAATGAAATTTGGCACATGGGTAGACCATGACCTGGATTATGACATATATATATATATATATATACCTTTTATATGTATATTCCCACAGAATTGAAATTTATGCATGTGAAACCGTACAGCTCAGCTAATAACTTAGTAAAGAGAACTTTTTACACTTTGTAGTGTTTTTTTTTTTTAAGTTGGTTTATCTGTGTTATTTAACATAACATTTGGATCAACTGTTAACACACGTAGATGCGCTGCTGAAGAAATAAGCGACTTCCGTATGTTGGACCGCTAGTTAATGCCTGTGTCATTGTTAAAGTGAACTTTTAACTGTGAAAATTGTGAATAATAGTTTTTGCTTAAAAAATAAGCGTCATCTCTGTCCAATGTTAACAACAACAGTCAGAAAGCGAACAATGCTCTAACCTGCCAATGAACCTCAACCAGGCCATACAAGCCAAATGTCTACCGCTCCTGATCCTATGCCATTGATACCTTCCTGGCAGCGAGTGCCACCACCTAAGCGCAAGCGAATTACGAATTCCCCACCTAGAGTAAACCCCAACTGCGAATAGGGTACAGACAACAGATTATGCTATTGTGTCCATACCTAAGCTGTAAAAACCACCGCCAATAGTTCTGTATGGCATTGAAGATGTAAATGAACTCACAACACTCCTACTGACAGTGACGGACAAAAGTAATTTTATTCTTAAAATTGTAAATAAAAATTTTCTACATATCCTTGTAACTTGCCCAGAACAAAATAAGAATGTCATAGGGCTAATAAGAGCAAAAGGTCTTATTGGCCACAGCTTTACCCCAAAGAACACCAAAAGCTATAGAATTGTCTTTAAAAATCTCCACTGTATGACCCCCCATAGCGGACAATCGTTGAGGAAATAGAAGCTAATGAAATTTAGTATATATACCACCACCATGTTAAAATAGAAGACCCTCGAAAATAAAAGGTTATTGTCCAGTGCCAAATATGGGCATTCGAAGAATAACTGCATGAAGCCATTTAGATGCACCAAATGTGCTGAAAGCCAGAAACAGCTGTTTGCCCGAAATAAGACCGAAATACCCCAGCAAAATGTTTATGTTTCTGCCCGGGAAGTCATCCTGCGAATTATAAGGGATGTGAAGTGTACAGAGAAATCCTAGCTCGAAAACAGCGCACTAGGCAGAAAGCACCTACAAAGCAATTGTGCCAAGAAAATAATCAGAAAGAAAACGATGAAGGATTTCTTCTCAAGGAATGGAAATACAAGCAAGTTAGTTAGTCAATAATATCAGGAATATAACAGCCAACAAAAAGACTTACAAAGAAGTTTTAAACAATGAAACCCGTCAATAAAATGTGGAGCCAACTCAAGTACTCCAGGAACTACTCATAGAAAACAGAAAAAAATTACATGCTAGTACAACAAATAAGTACCCTTATGGGACTTATAACAAAGCTTATAGAAAAACTTTGTTGATGGCTAACCCTACGCATAGGGATGTGGAACATTAACGGCCTTGCACCCAACAAATCCGAAGTGGAATTGCGCCTGAAATGCCACAACATTGACATAATATTAATATCAGAAACCCACTTTACCAGCAGAAGTGCAGTCACCATACCTGAATATAAATCTATTCTAGTGACCATCCTGACTGCACTGCTCATGGAGGTACTGCTGTTGCATTAAGTCCTCAGTGAAACATCTCCACCGCTTGTCAGCTATCGAACAAAGCATATCCAGGCGACAACATTGAGCATTGAGGACAAAAATTGAGGATTCAACATCTTTTCAATTTACTGCCCACCAAAGCACAAGATCAAAGAAAATCAGTTATCGCATTACATTGCTACGCTCGGAAAAAGATTTACAGCTGGAGGCAACTGGAATGCTAAGCACACATTTTGGGGTTCAAGGTTGATTACCACAAGGAAGAGAGATCAAATTTTGCGTTGATAAACACTCTATTCGTACCTTATCTACAGCGGAATCAACACATTGGCAAGTGATCCGAATAGGCCTCCAGACCTAAAACTTTTTAGAGACTATATGTTTTTATAACAGGAGGACTCTCTAGTCTTTGGAAGATAAGGTACAAGGAGTACCTTATCTTCCAAAGACTTTCTGCATTTTTGGATATTCAGCAGGCCGTCGAAAGGGGATGGCCCTGCCGGTTACTCTGTAAGATTAAAACATCCTTACCCCATATATGTATACTACGAACTGCTTGAATCTTACCTCTCCGAAAGAACTTTCCAAGTTAAGGAACAAGACGTTACCTCATCTTTCTTCAAAATGACTGCAGGAGTACCCCAGGGCTCTGTATTGGGACCGGTGTTATACACCATATATACCACGTCAGCAACTTACGCAGATGACATAGCCGTTTTGGCCAGCCACAAAGACCCTGAAATTGCATCTAAAATACTTCAGAGCAATCTAAACGACATAAACAAATAGCTTAAGAAGTGGCGAATCAAAGCAAGTGCATCTAAGTCAGCCCAGGTTACCTTCAGCCTGAGACAGTGTATGTGTCCGCCTGTGAGCCTAGGCGATCGCGGACTTCCACATAATGACTCTGTGAAGTACCTGGGGATGCATCTTGACCGCAGGCTTACATGGCGGACACATATTCAAGCCAAGAGAAATCAGCAAAATATTAAACACAGGAACCTATACTGGCTCCTTGGAAGAAACTGCCCTGTCGATAGACAATAAGCTACTGGTGTACAACACCATCTTAAAGCCAATTTGGACTTATGGCATCCAACTATGGGGAACTGCAAATCTGCACTATCAAACGCACCAATAACAAATCTGCTCATAGTCCAGGGGCTGATCGCAGAAGAAAAAAAAAAAAACATAACATCACGCCATATTGTTTCCCTGATAGCAGTGGTGTACCTATAGAACACCAACATTTCGCCAGTTTTGTTTTAGTCCCATGTACCAGGAGGTGAGCCTATTGCCATCAACCAGACACAAATCCAAACTCTGGGCTGTTACTGAGCAATTCCAAATAGTAAAAATAACACTGCGCAACCCAGGACCCCATGCTCAGCAGTAGCTCTTGCGCCCACTACACCAACAAGACAGTCATGTGGTATCTCACCCACACAAATCATATACCACTACATGCTATGTTAACAACAGGAACTTATTATAACATCAATATACTCAACATGGATATATGATATACATGTATTATATTTATTTCCAAAAAACTTCCATTTTTTTTATTTATTTCCAAAAAAAATACATTAGCTCACTCGGCAAGTTTCCTCTACCAAATAAAAAAAGAATCACGTAAATCGGCGTTGTAATCAAGGAGAAATCGTTATTTAAAAAAACCTTCGCCAAGTGCATAACCTCCTCCTGTTTTTGAAGCCAGTTAATAAGGCACTATAACTTGTATATTGTGCTTACGGTGCAAGAAAGTTGCAGTTGTTATCAAATATTTCCAGAATTAGCAATGCATCAATTTTGGACCTTCCACAGGATAAATAATTTTGTGCCTTACAGTTATAAATACAAGGAACCAAAGGTTATTAAATGGTGTATACAGCCCACAGATTCGGAAACTCAGCCAAACTAATTGTAATATTGAAATTAAACTAAAATTACGAATGAGATAATACAGGGTGAGAAAAAGATTTTGAATTTTGAGAGGGATCTAACCACTATGCAATTGACGAATATAGAATTTAAAAAAGGTTCAACAGCGGTTTTAAACCATAAGCTTTAAATATGTAGCTTCCTTCACGATTATCAAATACTTAATATGCAATCGCTACTGCTGAGCATGAGGTCCTGGGTTCGATTCCCAGGTCGGGCAACGTGTTATTGGGTTTTTCTATCAGGAATTTCTCAGTAGCAGCCCGAAGTCTGGATTTGTGCCCGGTAGGTGGAAATAGGCTCGCCCCCTATTACATGGGTCTTAAACATAACTGGCGAAATGTGGGTGTACTATAGGTACACCTCTGCCCAACCCTTCGGGCAAACAAGGCGTGATGTTATGTTATGTAATATAAATTATTTCATATTTATTATGCATATCTTATTGTTCCACAAATCAGCTGGTATGCAGCATGTGGACAACAAAATTTAATTATGTTAAATTACTTTCTCGCATTTTATTTATTTCTAAAAACATTTTTTTTGTGTTGGTATCATGTAATTGAAAGAAATGCCTTAATTTAATTAAATCTTTGTTTGATTTAGGGAAAGCCCATTTGCTGTTTTTTTCACCGGATAATGGACCGGTTTGTACCGGATTTGCGGCGGTGTTAAGTTTACAACGGTAGTGTGTGATCTGATGTAAATGCACCGGACCGGTGTCCAACTCATACAAATATGAAAAAGTCGGACCGTGCACCGGTCCGTGGTTCGCGGAAAACACGGGCGTCTAAAGCGGCCTTAGGCTGATCTGATCTTGCTGATTAATAACTATCATGCCTAACCGAGTCAGAGAACGTATATGGATTAACGTTGGTACAGGGCCATTTGGACTCATTCAATTGCGCACCTAAATTTAGTACACACCGCTTAAAACAAATATAAAACACAATACATACACCAAGTAAAATTTGATAGAACTTCAAATATCAAATTACAACTTTAATTAAAATAGGTAAACCAACTCCGCAGTGGTACGGTAGTGCAGGGCAATGCCCTTTTGATATCCTTAATCATTTCTATTTACTGCCCTCCAACCGTATGCAGTGTAAACTCAATAACTCATAAAACGTGTAAACTTGTAAACACGCCCTATTTAACTAAGTTAACGTGAATCTTTTTACCCGACTTCGACGTCGCGTCGTAAAGGAAGGGTTATCGAGTTAAGAGTAATGACATACAGGGTGAATTTTGGACATCAAGTCGTAAGTCTAAATATTACGTAAAAATATGAAATCTTTGTTGTGGCACATGAGCGGTGCCTTTGTGTCGCACTGTTGCGTCGCGCTGTTGCGTCGCGCTTGTTTGTGGGAGCCTTTATAAGTTGTATAAAAATAGACAAATGTTTTCTGTTATACGACTACAATGTCGCGATAACGCGAACTACACTTCTTGCGCTCTCTCTCGCACACCGCTCGACTTCTCTCTGTGCAGAGCAGCATTACAAAAATATAAAGTCGATCGTCTGTTAAACCGCGCGAATCGCATCGCGTGTCGCGCGGTTCGCATCGCGTGTCGCGCCAGTCTGTACGAGCTTTTAATTTTATGTTTGCTTCTCTTATTAAGTTTAAGTAGATGTTAGCATTAGCATCCGCGTCTTCACATTTCTCCCACAAATGTTTGAGTATGTTATTATTATACAACAGAGATCACGTTCCACTGCCTTGTTATGAGATAAATTGCAGTGTTGATGTAGTATTCAAATATCGGTGTTCGTTAAGTTATCTTGGTCTGACTTGTTAATCTAACATGCCTAAAACATCATTGCATCTCCATCCGCGCTTCACGGTGATTACTGATTTTGTTAGAACAGATAAAAGGATTCCATTATTAGTTTTTACTAGTGGAGCTAGTGGTGTTATATTATTTATTTCTAGCCGATTGAAAGAGTTGACGATTTTATTGCTTTTACTTAATTAGTTGGTTAATATTTAAGATGTTTTGAACGTGTACATAAGTGTTGTGTATTGTTTTAGAGCCCCACGACGCGATCCAACCATAGTGCTACTACCACATCTTGGATTTGAGTGGTAAACAGTGAAGATGGCGCAGGTCGGAGCTAACATGGAATACCAGGAGTATAAGTGGGCCTACTCGATCATGGACTCCTCCAAGTAATTAAATGTTTTCTTTATATTATCGATAATACGGGGTCTATTCTGTTAGGTTCCTGGAGATTCAGATATTCCTAATATTTTCAGATATTTCTTTTAACGTTTTACAAATATATATCGTGTTTATAGTCCACACATATGAGAGTGAAACTAACCCATTCTGAGCTCCAGACCGTCCGAATTCAGTGTCACGTCAGAGAAGGGAATATCATTGCTTGAATTCATCTTCATTCATTATCAATTCATCATGCTCTTGCTTGACGAATACGAACACAGCCCGGAACCCGGAAGGTCCTGACCCGGAACCAAGAGGATGAACCGTAAGAGATTAGAAAGAAAGTTGTTAATACAGACGCTATATGAACTGTGTTTTATTAGCAAGAATATTCAGTAGCCTGTCGATGATATATGTTTTGGAAATAAGATATCGATGGGAAAGGAACAGAGTTTAATGTAACAATAAATACGACGATGTGTGACAGAAGAACTTCACGACACGATGTGCTACAGTCACGGTGGCACATTGCTAAACCACTTTGAATAATTCGCAATGAAAGTACCATTACTAAAACACCAATGACAAGTCCGTTGCGTAACGTTTCTTTATTTACGCGAACAACCATTATTGAAGTAAAAACCTATTGTACAACAGGCAGGCTATTGCGCCTTTATTGTTAATAGTTTTTGTTTTGGAGGTATACGCTCAGCTCCCATGGTCACAGAGAAAAGTTTTATAACTGTTAAGACCATTGTTTTATAAGACTTGAATGTATTGAATATAATATATTTAAATAAGCGCGCCGTTGCCATGTTATGTCAACTTGGAATATTTTTTTTTTTTTTTTTTCAATACTGCAATATTTTAAAGCGATGATAATATTATCATCGCTTTAAAATACTGCAGTATTGAAGAACGATCCAATGACACATGAGCGACTGAACAAAGCGATATTTCAAGCGTTCCTAATTTTTCGAAACTAAAAATAAGTTGCGATGTCATCAGTGCGGTGATGTAGAGTGCATACCGTTAATTGGAGGGGTCCTGAACAAGATATTACTTACATTTCATTAAAAAGATTCCCCGCGCTGTTGGAAAGCGCTTCATTTAATTAGGCGCGGGTGGATAGGTCACTTCGTGGTTTACCTACTTTATCTATCTGTCATTGTTTATTGGTGGTTATTTTCCAGTTCAGTGATATTTAGGTTAGAAATTAGATTACTACTAACGAAATTAAGTAGCCTTATATGAGTGAAAACAGAATTTCAGACATAGCTACTTCGTGGATATTGGAGCTACTTGTGATTATGGATATACTCTAAATTATAATTCGAAGAAAGATACCCTACTAATATTATAAACGCGAAAGTTTGTGAGTATGGATGGGTGTTTGTTACTATTTCACGCAAAAACTACTGAACCGATTTGGATGAAATAACCTGGATTAACACATAGAGTAGCTTTGATCCCGATACTCCCACGGGATCAAGATTTAAGCCTCCCGTAAAGTAAACATTTTATGTCGGTCACTGCTAACACCTTCGCAGCTATTAAATCAGGCGTCTGGGATCAACTCTGTTCATTGCATCTTGAATAAAAGTCTTCGGCAACTACCAACGTGACAGTTTTAATTTATAATGTACATTCTAAGTTTATCTTGGACTTCACTGACATTGGCGATCATCCATCCGCCTTGAGCAACCGTGTTCACTGGCGATCTATGATCATGTCGTCCCTGTATGAGAAGAGCCTGTTGCCCTGTAGTGGGACAATAACAGGCTGATATTATTGTACTGAAAACAACGATATTTAATTATTTACTACTCCGGAAAATTCCTACTGTAACTGGATTTCGGTAAATCGGATAAAGCGGATCGGATAAATCGGGTAGATCGGATTAGCGGGATGAACACTGCTTAGCCCGCGAAACATTATGCAATTATAGTATTAGCCCATAATCTATATTATACATGTATATTCAGCCTATTATGTTCCCACTGCTGGGACACAGGCCTCCTCTTTGTGAGAGGGAGTGGGCCGTTTTCCACCACGCGGGCCCAGTGCGGTTTGGTGGATGTCACATGTCTTTGAATTTTTGGTTCTAAGACATGCCGGTTTCCTCACGATGTTTTCCTTCACCGTTTTGAGAGCAGTGGTGATAGAATAATTTACACAAAGTAAAGCGCCTGTCTGGGTTCGAACCTACGACCTACAGTTTGAAGGTTTTAGTTCAAAAACTTAGTATATTAATAGATGAATGAGTGTTAGTCTTCGCGATTAGCAATTTTAAATTTATTATTTCTTTAACTTGATTGAATGAAGAAAGTTCGTAATTTTTATTTGTATCTATGGCTTTCTATCAAATTGAGATAGACCGAAGCGATTGCGATGAAACAAAAACTAATAATTAATCCGAGTTATACATCATATTTGAGTATAAAATTAAACCATATTGGTTTCGTACTTTTTACGAGGTACTTGATCTTATTAATCTCTCTGTAGACGAGGCGTTTCTGTAAATTGAAAATATGGGGGGATGTTAAAGGATAACCAACAGATGCCATTTCTATAAATTTTGGAATTTTTGTCTGTTCGTCTGTTCCAAACAGATAATGTACAGAAACGCCTCGTCCACAGATTTATTATACATATGTATAGGTATAGATTATTTACCTATTATAAATATAGAAAGTAAGTAAAATACGTTCCTATTTAATGACAATGATGGTGTTGCCGTTAAGGGTACGAATTTTCTTCATAAAAATTCCTTCGTTCGTATTACACGATTAGTCACCGTTTGGTGTTGCATGTTAATGCTGTGCGTGTAGGCCGTAGGCACAGATTACTTAATAGTAAGGGCTAACCACTTGGTCTAAAACGACAACTGCCTCAAGCTACCAGCGGAGTTAAGAAGTATTCGAAACTTGTAAAACAAATAATTAACGAATTTACTGTTGGCAGCTCACTCGCGTCAAATGAGTGCGGAGCGACAAAATTACAATAAAAGGTCATAGACCTATTGTTCCTACGATCAACAACTGTATCTACCGGTATTGTTTAGAATGATAAATATTGTAATGTTTGTAGGGTATCGGCGTGTCTAATCTCCATGCTTCTCATCGTGTACGGCAGCTTTCGCTCGCTGAACATGGAGCGAGAGGCACGCGAGCGGGCGGAGCGAGAGAGAGAAGCCTCGCTACTGGGCGGAAAACCTGTCACCAGCAGCTCCAGTTCCAACTCCAGTAAGATTATACCAGTATTAGAATATAATGGCGATACTTCAATCTACGTCTGGCACTAGCTGGATTCTCATTGTCAACCCAGCTACCACCCTGCTGACTACTTACATTTCTACCACGGCACGAGCTAACTCGCTATTGAGCTATTTCGATGTTTTTTTTTTGTCGTAAGAAAATCAGCATGTCCCAATGTATTACCAAAAATTAGAGGAGACTTGTTTCCCAGCAGAAACATTATAGGCTGATTATGTGATGATGATTAGCTATTTCCCATAGTTTTTAATCTATACATTTATTTTAATACGGAATGGGCCTGAGGCCATGAAGTCTACTATGGAACGAGCGTGCCCAGACGATGCCTGTTCACTCTTGCTTTGAAGGCTGACGGGTTATATTATAGGTACTGTAACGAAAGACCAGTAAAATGAACAGTGGCACTTCACAAAGTAAACCTTATTGGGATGTGATATATATATATATTGTATTGGCCAAAAAAAACGCTAATATTCTGACAAATACGCCAAATGAACTGCCAACATTAGCCGAATGAGGTTATCGGTTCTAGTTTCTTACAAACCCTGAGTGTTTAGTTGTTAACACTAGCGACTCAGATTAAATAATGGTTTGAAGGGGGCGTATATTATTAAGTATTTTATTGGCTGATAAGATTAATTAACCAATAAGTTAGAAGCAGCAAGGCATAGGTCAGTGCGAATTTGTTTAACTTCTTCAAGTAAGCGGTATCCTTTTTTTACATTGTTTATGTTCAACAGTGCAGCCCATTCCTGCAATAGTGATGTAGAGAAGTTCGTGTTCTAATTTTCTTTTAAACGATATTTCCACGCACATTCTGCGATTGCGTATATTTTATTCAGCAATCCAACTTGCGAGAACACAACCAAACATGGAAATACCTTGGCGCCAGTATGTCGCATAAATCAGTCATTTGAATTGAACGCATTTCATAACATATTGATAACCATAAGTTCCTTACTTGGAACAGACCCTTCTTATTACGTTAGTTTTATCGCTTTGTGATACAAACGTAGGTACCTAAGAGCCTGCACAGATCATTATGCAAACTGATATTGTGTCAATGGCATATTAAGAAGTGTGTAATTTGTAAGCAAAACGACAATGTTGTTGAGTGAATCGTAAACTTCATGAACATGGAAACATTGGTGATACCCTTACTACTAAGCTACTATAGCATTAGGGCAAAAACTAAAGGTCCCAATTGGGAGTGGGAAAAAGATAATACCGTTCAGCCCCTAGTTCGTGAACTCAATAATGCAAGATTATGGCTTGAATGAGCACTGGGCAGTTAGGACCCCGTAGCACCTCACGCCTGACAGTGGCTAACATTTTTTGTGGCACGACCTATTTCTATAGGTTTATCGTACCCACATGCCATTCGAGAGAAAAGGAAGAATATAAGAATGCACCGATGATGTGATGTTATGTTTGTGGATGATCAAATCACGACCTTACTGCATTCATAGGAAAACATAAAATAACAAGTGAGACGGTTATCCAGTTATTTGGTAGTTGTCTTTTCAGCAATACGTCACACAAGAGGGCGATGAACTGTGTTCGTATTTTACGTTACACAAAAGTAAATTATATAATAGTACGTCAGTATAGTTATTGAGAGCCGTGGTGGCCCAGTGGTAACGGTCACGACTTACGAGTTGTAGGTCGTAAATTCCAACCCAGACAGGCGCTTTACTTTATGTAAATTATTTCATCACAACTGCTCTCAAAACGGTGAAGGAAACCATCGTGAGGAAACCGGCATGTCTTAGAACCAATAATTTTATTACTACGGCCCACACCCTCTCACAGAGAGGAGGCCTGTGTCCCAGCAGTACAGGAACATACTAGGCTGATTATGCAGTATAGTTATTGCGGTAGTGTACGTTAATATAATTGTATTATGTGATCTGAAAACATACAAAGATCTAAATCATGACCACCCGTACAAGTGTGTAGCAGAGTGTAATGTTCTACCAACTGTGTTGTGTGCCCTAATCTGTGTCCTTTCCCCAGATGTCCAAACCCTAAACACAATGCAAGCGCTGTGCTTCCCGCTCGGCTCGTCGGTGGCGTTGCTTATCATGTTCTTCTTCTTTGACTCCATGCAGACGCTCGTAGCGATATGTACTGCAAGTAAGTGACAAAAGGCTAAACAGTTGTGCTGCGCATCAGACCATGTAGGTAGGTAATTTTCATTGCTTGACAAAATGTCGAATAACTGTCGATTTTTTTTATGTCTGGGTGTTCCGGGCCAGGGCTTCCTGATGCTTCGCGGTATCTGTTTGTTTTTTAGTCTGGACATTCTTCATCATTCATAAAACAGACGGCTCGGACGATCTGGAGCCCTCTAAGCTGTATGCAAGCTATCTTTTTATAGAGGTACTGAGCCTGGGTGAGATACTGAGCCTGGGTGTCCTGATCCTGATCATGAATTAACATATTTAGCGAAACTAGCCTTTACCTAACTATGTTGAGGTAAGCTTTCAGTCTATCTGGATGCAACTGAATACCAGTATTGTACTTAAAGCGATAGATCTAAGTATCATAATTGTTATGAAAAAAAACCAGCAAAGAGCAAGTCGCAGTTATACCATAATATTATTAATATTCTATTATACTGGATTTTACATGAAGCGAAATGGAGCTGACCTTTACAACCCAGATACTGGGCAATACGATACTCCTTGGCGAGACTGGATGTCAGACTTTCGGGCTGCTGGCAGTCGTTATCGCGTCAATAGTGTCATCAAAGATAACACTAATTCGTTAAGTTTGTCCCCCCCGCAGTAATAGCGTGCGCGGCGCTGGCGTTCCTGCTGACGCCGCTGTGCCAGTACGTGGCGGGCGGCACGCGCGGCGCCGTGTGCGGCCGCTACTCCGCGCCCGAGCTCGTGGCCGCGCTGCTGGCCGCGGCCATCGTGGCCGTGTGGGTGCTCACCGGACACTGGCTGCTTATGGACGGTGAGAATGTTTCCTATTCCTGCTGACGCCGCTGTGCCAGTACGTGGCGGGCGGCACGCGCGGCGCCGTGTGCGGCCGCTACTCCGCGCCCGAGCTCGTGGCCGCGCTGCTGGCCGCGGCCATCGTGGCCGTGTGGGTGCTCACCGGACACTGGCTGCTTATGGACGGTGAGAATGTTTCCTATTCCTGCTGACGCCGCTGTGCCAGTACGTGGCGGGCGGCACGCGCGGCGCCGTGTGCGGCCGCTACTCCGCGCCCGAGCTCGTGGCCGCGCTGCTGGCCGCGGCCATCGTGGCCGTGTGGGTGCTCACCGGACACTGGCTGCTTATGGACGGTGAGAATGTTTCCTATTCATTCCTAAATGCACTTAGGTAGCCCGCGAAATTCAAATATATGTAAGCACTACATTTTTGAAATTTTTAGATCAGTAACAGGTTGTATGTTGATCAAAATATGATTTGCGACCGTAACAAATATGTATTTACATAATTATAATCATTAATAAAACTCAAGTTCGAATCAACCTCTAATATCTTAATTTTATGAAATATTCATAAACTCAGCTTAGCGCAACATCCTTAAAAGTAGTCTGTTAAGAGACTTATGCCAAAGTAATGCATATTCCCTTGGACTATTCTAAGGAAGCCATTAATACCTTGCTAGCAGGCGGACTTAATGCCATAGGCATTTTCTACCAGTCAATCTTTGGATGATGCCGAGACAAACATTGGTAGATGCAATTGATAATGAAAACTTAGGAATAAGTATTTTAAAATATATAGATACGGATAAACCTATTAAAACTATAAAAAATATACGTAATTATAAATTAATAAAATATTCACAAAAATAAGAACGAACAATGAGTAAACATTACCTTGTGAATGTGCTCGCGAACTTTAACTCTGGAACCTATAAAGGTTTTTTTAGAGTTCAGAATTCCAGGTAGGCACTAATATTAGACCAACCCGCACTGGGGCTCCAGTGGTAGATTACTGCATGGTCCCTCACAGAGATGTTCCTAGCAGAAGGAACATTTTGGCTCATTATGCTAAACTATTGTTAGAAGAATACAAAAATGGGACAGAATCTGTTATGTGTGTAACATGATTCTGTCCCATTTTTTACTACTTTTCACAGTGACATAACTTTTGAGACTGATTATCAGTCGGTCTTTATTATTAACATAAAGTTACAAAATTAAAACATACAATATTCTAGTTATATACAGCGATACATGTAACTGAACTGAGTTTACTAAAAAAATGCCTTTTATTTCCACAGCGATGGGCATGGGTCTGTGCGTGACGTTCATCGCGCTGATCCGCCTGCCTTCACTGAAGGTATCCACACTGCTGCTCACCGGCTTACTGCTCTATGACGTGTTCTGGGTCTTCTTCTCCTCATACATATTCACCACCAACGTCATGGTCAAAGTTGCTACCAGGTCAGTTGTATATACAATTTTACAGTTGAACCAAAAAATTCATGTGCTTCGGTAATACGAACAGCGTGCTGCGAAGTTTCTAAATTATGGGCTGTCTACCTATCATTGCAGGTTTGTACGAAGTTTTCTCACTGTCGGGCTACATACTCTGGTTGCAGATCGTCATCTGTTACTCAAAAGTTTTAAAAGTTCTTTGGAATTGCAAAGAGTTGCTTATCTGTAGTTTTGTAATCATAGTCCTTTAACACAAAATAGGCAAGTACTTCCATGGTTGTAACAACGCTTTATGAGATCTCATCGCGCGTTCGTTTTTCCGAAGATAGACGATGGTTCCCGACGCGCATACCGCATTGGGATGTGTCATATCGCGGAATTTTCAGAAGTTGGAAGAAAAAAGGACTGAATAAACCCTCTCCTAAATCCCACTCCAACAAATACCCAAGTGTGGGACGGAATAAGTAATTATTTTTCTCTTTTGACTTCTGAATTACCCATAATAGTCATAACACATTTCAGGAGCTGTTAAAAACCATAACCCTCTTTTAGCTTTGCCGTAGACGGGTAAAAATCGGTTTATGTTTGAGCCAAAAAAAACTTTACCATCGACTCGCTAAATAGAAATTAATGTTTATTGACCTAGTTTCCTTATAATACTTGGTATATCCTAGAATCTGAGAAAGCCTAGGTGTACTCTAGTTGGTCGTTATAATAGTATTTCCAAGTATTCCTTTTATCTAACGCTGCGCTTCTTCTTTGAACATGATTTATGTTCACGTCCGGGATTCGTGCGCGATGACCTTTGTTTATCATATTTAATAAATACATCTCATGCAACCTCGATTTGTACAAAAAATCGATTAAGTACTCGTAATAATAATACAGTTTATTATGTAATAAAAATAAACTCCCGGACTCTTAAATCGAGCCACCATGCATTTCCATGTAAGATATAAAAGCCTCAAACAACAAAACAGTGTTTAAACAAAGAAAACGTTTTCATTTGAAGCCGAAATACTGGCCTTTATTTTGATGTCATATATTCCTAATTTTAAATAAATACCATAAAAAATACAGACGATTTAAATACAAAAAATGCTGAATGGCTAGATTTTGTGATTATAATGATCGGAAAGAGTTATCGTGCAGTAGTGATAAGTGATGACTTGATGAGATTGATTGACGAGCAACTACTTAAAATAGATAATCATAATCTAAAGAGGTTATCTATGCCGTAACCGGCACGGATTAGTGTTTACAGTTATCATTCTCATTCTTTATTGTACACATTAAAATATCGTTCATGGTTTTAATACTTACACCCAGGAACACGTGTGATTAGTTGCTAACAAAACAGAGATAGTCTACAGTAGCAGTACTAAAAGGTTAATCAATTTTCAAACACATTCATTTCATAAAATATAATCTTGACAGTATTAAAATACTCGGAAAAAAACAATCTTCATGCACTTTGCACGTAAAAATGGCCCATAACCCCCTACTTTGTTGTGTTTGCAGGCCGGCAGAGAACCCGATGAACGTGGTAGCTCGTCGTCTGCAGCTGGGCGGCGCCATGCGGGACGCGCCCAAGCTGTCGCTGCCCGCCAAGCTCGTGTTCCCTTCCATGCACCACCAGGGACACTTCTCTATGCTTGGTGAGTTATCACCATCATTAAAGACGTGACCTGCGTTGCTTGCTTCATCTAGCCACATTGATTTGTCCACCATATTGGAGGCCATTGGTATTTAATTATTTATCAAGTTATCTATACCTTATGTTGCACTTGCCATGTTTTGTCTCTGCATCACCCTAAGGTTGACTGGTAGAAAATGCCTCAGGAATTAAGTCCGCCTTTGTACAGTATTTTTTACTTGTGCATGAAATTTAATAAAAAATAATAAAATCTATAGAGGATAAGTTTTAAGCAGTGCGCAAACTGTAAGCATGAATTCAGCACATGATTATAGACCCCTTAGCATAGACATTTTTTGGCGGTTATTAGAAAAAAATGCTGTAAAACATTTTGACCGCGTAGGTAGGCAACTCCACGACAATGCGCGTATTTTGCGTACGGTGGGAAAATCGATCATTCGATCCACCCCAGCTCCTCGAAGAAGGCCAGCAAAGCCTTGGTGTTACTGACAGCCTCGCGTAGGTATTGCATTTTACTATGAAACTGCTGTTTTTTTTTTTAAATAACCGACGAATAATGTCTATGCTAGTAGGGGGTCTAAAATCATGTGCAGAATTCATGGTTACAGTTTGAGCACTGATTAGAAATTTGTCCTGTATAATTACAATTTGATGGAGTGTGTTACGTGACTTAGAAAAGTGAAACACCGAATAACACGTCCCCGTAAGTTTACTAATACGAAACACTTAACAACGAATGCACGCTACCACGAAAAACTTAACGCCGTAGCCATGCGATCTCGAATAACCAAATCTCTAATTCACGTATTCGAAACACCTAAAAACGAATGCACGCTACCACGAAGAACTTAATGCCGTAGCCATGCGATCTCGAATAACCAAACCTCTAACGTAAAGACATCAATTTTTTGGGGGTTCCTAACATAAATCCAATTTATTAATTATTCAAGTCTTCATTCGTTTAACAATCAACCAAATCAAACCTTTGAGAAAGACCATAAAATACGTTAATAAAAATAATATGAGTTCAGTTATCGTTTAAAATAGCACAAGTATGAAAGACCATCAAAAAATGTGGTTAAGTCCATTTTTTCCTTTTTTTCAAATTTATTATTATTACTTTTTTCTTTGATCTTTTGGTTTCATGAAACTGAATTAAATTTTTCTATTATTAATTCTGTATGTTTTTGTTCCTTGTTTAATTCTTCAATTGTCTTAGACAGCATGTAACGAAAACCCTGTCCGATCCTGAAGGGTATTATTTGGTATCGTACTGCGTACACAAATACGTAATCATTTAATGGATAGGCGACAATTATTTTTCTCCAATGAAAATAATTAATTTAAAAAATTAAAAATCATCGTACCAAAGGCAACACTGACCGCTCGACAGGGTTCACCTACAGTTTCGTGTCAAAGAAGCCGCCTGAGCGCGGCGATGCTTTGTCGTATGCCGCCAAACAAACTTAGGACTAAAGAAACCTACGTTTTGCCTACGCGTAGTTATCAGCTGATATTTTATTGTATGCATAGACGCATAGTGACCCCGATTTCTGACCTTCTGTTTATCAAGAAACATTTATTATTGAGTTAATGTGATGTGCTTTTGGCAATGTACCGACTGTAGGTATTAGTTTATTAAAACATTTACTTGTTGCATACCTCGGAGATTGTGTTCCACATTTTCTGTTCCAGTCTATCTCGAACATTAGGACACCTTTTTATTAAATTTGCACGTACTCTTCGCAGCGCACTTGTGTACGATTTGAGTGCGTCGAAAAGCTTCCACAATCCGAGTTCTTATCACACTTACTTCCGAATCACACTCACTCACAAATAAAAATTAACATATTCAAATATTCCTGATTGGTATACGATATTGTTGGTATACGATATTGGTGTTGTCAACTTATGGAAATTTACCATATTTAGTGTTACGTTTCGCATGGTAACTAAAAATAAAAAAATCAATAACTTTTGGTTTTTATGAGTTACATTTTTTTTTACTATTTTTTCTAGTACGTATGTTAAACCAGGAATACGCCTTTTTTGGATCGGACAGGGTTTTTGTTACATATTGTATAAACTACATTTCTTTTTGTGTAATTGGAACAGTAGTGGTACCTATTGAGCTATTTACCGACCAGATGTTAGGCGGAAACAGTGGGGACACTTTTTTCAGCTTTGTTTTTAATGACTTGAGGTTTTGAGTAGTCCTCTTTTTATAAGTACCATTGACATAATATTTGGAAAACCAATCAGTGAGTCTCACTGCATCCTTGGGTAATACTTTTTCTTTTAGTATTGCAAAAGCCTCAGGTATCTCATCTGATTTTAAAAATGTTAACTCGGCAAAATGACGCATTTTGTGAGCAAAAGATGTCGATTCTGAGTATTGTTTGGATAGGCCAGCAGATTGAATATGTTTCCAAATACTTTGAGCCAGATGGAAAGTAAGTAACAACACTTGTGTTTAGTTTAAGGGAACACTTGTTTTACCGCATTTATTGACGCCTTCTCAAAGTCAGTAATTACTACAGGAGTTTGAAAATTGGTTCCAAATTGAGATGCTGCGACTTGAGAAGCTCAAAAAAAAAAACAATAAATTTTCCGATTTTTGTTGGACAGGAGCCCAAACACCAATGGTACCACCTTTTGCACGGTATCGTGCACTCCAATTAATCCGTGCACCGTATAAATCTTATAAAAACAGTTGGACAGGTACGAAATGTACCATCTAGGATCCAAAACGGTGAAAGCTGGAGAAGGCTTATGTTTTCTGACGTGCCAAACAATAGAATACTATCTTCTTCAGTACTATAGTGAGCCAGCGGAAAATTACTGCATTTATCTGGAATGGCTAGATCAACGAGCGTTTTTGGAGCTGTAGGAACACCATTGTTCCTTGATCTATGTACCACCATTCTCATTGCATTTATACTGGGTAAGTAGGGAGCACTTCCACTAAGAATATCTTGAATCGCCGCCTGTATTACCTGTGACGGTCCATTCATACTATGCTTCGCTCGTCTTTTCAATCTAGCTCTCAATTCTAAATCTTCTTTTACTTCTGGTTCAGGACTGTGACAATACTCATTACTAAGTTTTGTAATTTCCTGAACACCGCTGTTGTTTTGCTGCAATTAATCACTTTATTTAATACAATTATAAAACCGGGTTGCCTTTACAAAACACTTGTAATTTATCATAAATTTTATTCGTAAAGTCTATGTTAATGTAAAAAAAAATTTGCAACTATTATATAACTATTATATAACTATATACAATACATAATAAATACATCTTACCTGAGTTATTATTCGCGATCCACAACTGTATGCCCACTTTTTACACACTGCCAATAATATTTTGCATTTATGCGTCGGTCTAAAGTAAACAAATATCTTTCGTGTATCAATAGTCTTTTATTCTTACTTTTAGATAATATAAATGCGCCATTACCACTAAACCCAAATTCCGGCAACAAGTATTGTAAGAACGCGTGTTATACAGTACTATCATGCACATGCGGGTAATATTTTTGCCCGTGTAGTACCGTGTAGCCCGTGGGTACAAGGAAAATATAATTATTTGGTTGACTGACTTAAATGACATATTTTGTTTTTTTTCAAAAATTTTCATTTTGTTAATTATTACATGAATAAAGACTTTTATTTAAAATTTGGATTTATGTTAGGAACCCCCAAAAAATTGATGTCTTTACGTTAGAGGTTTGGTTATTCGAGATCGCATGGCTACGGCGTTAAGTTTTTCGTGGTAGCGTGCATTCGTTGTTACGTGTTTCGTATTAGTATACTTACGGGGACGTGCTATTCGGTGTTTCACTTTTCTAAGTCACGTAACACACTCAATTTGATGTTGGTTCGACCTCCACGGGGGCAAAGCCGCTTTCAAAAGCTAGTAATAATATACTTCTAAACATAATTGCTACAATATACATTATTTTCACACATGAACAAGACGTCACTCACGCCTGTGTTCCCAAAGGGGTAGGCAGAGGCGCCTGCCGGTTAGGTAATAGGTAATACGGGCTGGTGTCCGCAACTCCACGTCAATGCGCGTATTTTGCGTACGGTGGGAAAATCGATCATTCGATCCACCCCAGCTCCTCGAGGAAGGCCAGCAACGCCTTGATGTTACTGACAGCCTCGCGTAGAGTACCTGGGTTACCGAAGTGCTTTGCCCTGTATGTGGCGACCACCGGGCAGTTTAGAAGCAAATGAGCTGCTGTCTCGTCCTCCTCCATGCAGGCCCTGCACAACGGACTGTCTGTGACTCCTATGACAAAGAGGTGTTTGTTAAATGACCCGTGGCCAGTCAAGGCTGCCGTAGCTATGCGCAGCTGTTGTTTAGTTAGTCGGAGAACTTGTTTCGTGAGGCGGCTATCAATTGCAGGGAGTGCTTCCCTAGCCTGCCTGCACTCACCTTGTTCCAACCATTGTTTGTGATGTTGTTCCCTGGTGCGTTTTCTTACCAGAGTGCGTAGATATCCGAAGGGGAGTGGCACGATGGGTTCTGGTCCCACTGCTGTCTCACTCGACCCCCTTCTGGCAAGTTTGTCGGCTGCATCGTTGCCCAGCGAACCGCTGTGTCCTTTGATCCATTGAATGGTTATTTTATTGAGTCTACCCACCTGGTTAAGGCGCTGGTGACACTCGTATATTAGCCCAGATTCAACTGTGTAGCTGTTCAGCGCTTGCTGAACAGCCTTGCTGTCTGAGAGTATACGGATCGAGTGGTCCTTAACTTCCCTGGCCATGATGGCCGAAGCAGCCAGAGAAATACCCATGCATTCGGCCTGGAACACTGTGTTATGGACCCCCAATGGTGTGGCTATACGTATGTTGAGGTCCTCCGAGAAGACTCCATCACCTGTGACATTACCTGTTTTGGATCCGTCTGTAAAGATGCGCAGCTCTGCAGGGCACAAACCCTCGCATCTGCGATCCTCGTGAAGCTGGATCTTGTATTTTTATCAAAGATAAATTGTTTGGGTACCCGATCATTGATGGCTCTCGTAATGGGGAACTCGTTGTTGAGTCCCTCAAGTAGCGCGGTGTGTGGTGTGTCTCTCTTACCCCAGAGATTTAGTGTCTTAAGACGCACCGCCGCCAGTGTGGCTTCCTGCTGTATGAACAGGTGGAGCGGTGGCAGTTCCAGCATGGCTTCAACTGCTGCAGTCGGAGTGGTCCTCATGCAGCCCGTAGCCGCCAAGCAGGCTAGTCGTTGTATGCGTTGTAGTTTGTTTGAGGCTGTAGCCAGCTTGGTTCGGGGCCACCAGACCGCGGCTCCATAGGTGATCATGGGGCGGATCACTGTGGTGTACAGCCATAGTATAATTTTAGGGGATAGTCCCCACTTTTTGCCTATTATTTTCTTGCACTGCCAGAAGGTTATGCAGGCCATGTTTAGTTTGTTGTCCAAATGACTACTCCAGTTTAACTTACCAAATACGTCTAGAATGACCCCCAGGTACTTGACCTCGTTGGCCAACTGAAGTTCTGTATTGAACAGTTTTGGTAGGCGGAAAGGGCCTAATGCTCGTTTTTGGGTAAACATGACAAGTTCAGTTTTGGTGGGGTTCACTGATAGGTCATATTCCCTGCACCAATTTTCTACGATACGTAGTGCTTGCTGAGTTAGGTTGCAGATCTTACCCGTCACCTTCCCCGAAACAAGGATTGCGATATCGTCTGCATATCCTATAGTATAATAGCGGCTGGCGTTGAGTGTGTTGATGAGGTCATTGACCACCAAATTCCATAGAAGGGGGGATAGCACTGGCTGCTAGCGTAAAGTCTATCATTGTCTGATGGTGTTTGAATTACCTCTTGCCAGTCGATACCCTACGCGAAGATACATCCAGGGAAGTGAGTTTCAATAAGGATGCGTCTCGCTTCTTCTGGCGAGGAAGAGAGTGTGTTGTCGGGTTTCCGGAGGGTAGCGGGCCCAGGTGTGTTCTGTTGCGCCAGTACTTTCCTTACCCTGTTTGCTTGCTGACAGGATTCAATGCTACCACAGAATTTGCGCCATCCCGTAGTACTTCTGAATCTGATGCATTTTTTGTAGCTAGATTTGGCTGCGTAATATTTATCCCAGTCCTCATCCGCACATGTGTTCATGGCTCTATTAAGTGCTTTCCTTACCTTGCCGCGCTTGCGCTCCAGATCAGCGCCCCACCAGGGTTGTTTGCCCGGTGTATTACGTGGGGTGGTCCCTGGGCAGGCAGTTTGGTAGCTGTCTATCATTGATTTAGTAAGATGACTTACTTGTGCCTCAATTTGTGTCGTATCCGCAAAAGTCGTCGGAACGCTTTATAACGACAGCTTGCATTCAAGGCTGCGTGTGTAGGTGGCACGGTCCGTGCTACGCGGATAGCGCCGTGGTGGTTTTGGGGTGACACAGACCTGGATGTCGAAGCGGATCCACTTGTGATCGGAGCAGGAGGCCTCCTTAGAGACCTGCCAGCCCGTGGCAATTTCCGCCGCGCCCTCTGTTGCCAGAGTGAGATCTATGATTGTGCGGCTTCGCCTGGTTACGAATGTTGGTTCGGCGCCAGTGTTTAGTAGGGATAGGTTAGTCGAGAATAAGTAGTCAACTAAGGCCTTACCCCTCTCGTTTTGCGTGTTCATACCCCAAAGTTGGTGGTGAGCATTGGCGTCGGCCCCGACGACGGCCTCAAACCCGCTTCTCTTGCAATGGCTCACGAGGCGAGCGAGGTCGTGTGGAGGCGGCGCCTCCGCCTCGGGCATGTATGCCGAGGCGAAAACGATCACCATCTCCTCGGCTTCGCCACGCTGTATTTGCAGCTTTACTGCAGAGACATCTCTGCAACAGAAGTCATTTAAAAGCTGTGTTTTAAGGTTACCTGTGACATAGATGCACGATCTAGGATGAAAGTGATCTGTGGTGACCAGGAGCTTACCGCCAAGATTGGAGAGTCCTTGTATGCGGCCCGCCCTGACCCACGGCTCCTGGATCAGGTCAATGGCTGTGTGTTGAACCTCCAGCCACTTGCGATACTGAGCCGTGGAGGTTGGCCTGGAGGACTCTACAGGTCGACGAAAGGGACGCCATCGTTGGCCGAACCCTCTTCGTCCCCCTCCAGTCTCAGCCCGGCAAACAGGTCGCCCTCGTCGAAGCCGTCCCCCCCCCCCGGTCCGAGGGCGGGGACAGGATGATGTCATCCATCTCCTCACCCGATGAATGAACGGCGACCACGGTGGCGGCAGCAGGAGCGGCCAACTCTGCTATTGCAGGTTCGGCCGCTGATGCTTCCGGGTTGTTTGATGGGGGAGTGGACTCCCCTGCTGGTGCTGACGTCTCGCCGATGGTTCCCGTGGCGGGGTCCCAACCCTGGGGGACGTCGGTGAACCTCCCGTTCCGACCCTGAAACTTCACGTACACCGTCCCTAATCAAATTGAGAGACGGCGTCCAGCCTCCATCAGGGTCGGAATTTGGTCTTCAGGGACACCGACCACCACGAACCATGCCGCAGCCTGTTTGTCGGCATGCAAGAGCACCCACCTCTTGATGTCGACCCAGGGGTTCTGGTAGCTGAGAGCGTGCCCAATATTGGTCGGCTCTCCGAAGACCCCCTGCTCGTCTGGGATCACGACACCACATCGTGCTCGCTTTAGAATCTCCGACTGACTCTTGACAACTAGCGAGATGCTAGCTGGGAGAGAAAGGTCGGAGACAGTTTTCCTTAGCCAGGCTAAGGTGTGGTCGTTACCGCACCACAGTTTCAGTACACCCCCGGCGAACAGCGGCTTGGCGTTGAATGTCGGCCCTGGAGTGTCTTGCTTGGGGGAGCAGGCCTCGAGAATGATCTGCTTCTGGATAGCAGCGAGTACCTGGTCCGATACGTCCTTGCTGAGGATCCCCGTGCGGTCGCAAGTGATCGCGACGTCGAGGTTAGCGCTGGCAGCTTGGGCGTAGCTTCTTTGGGCGACCCGTTAGGATTGGTCAAGGCGCGGCCGCTTATGCTCTCCTCGAGGTGTCAAAGTCTCGTTGAGGGCTCGCTTGGCCGCGGCCTGATCCATCCGACCGGGTCGCTGTGTTTTAGTGGCACCTTCAGCTTTTTCCGGGACACTGGCTGGCGATTGACTGGGCGCTGGTCGGCTAGTGCCGGCCTCTGCCTGCGACCGCTTACCGGCGGAGAAGTTTAGCTGGCCGCTAGTCGATTTGACTGACCCAGCGGCAGTAGCCTGTTTGTTCCGGGAGCCTTTTCCCTGGTTCCAGCGTGCTTGCCGACGCTCCTTCCTCGTGATTTTAGCCCTTTGCTTGCCTTGTACTGAGGCAGCCGGTGGACCAGAAGGGTCAGTGCAAGGGCAACGGGCTTGTTGAGTGGATTTACCCTTGCCCTTGCGTTTCTTTACCTGCCATGCGCGTGAAAACGCGTCCTCGGTGCACTTGGCCGTCGCCGTTTGACCGGTGACGGCCTTCTGGTGAGGGGAGGCTAGAAGAGCCACAGGAGGAGGAGGTGGTTTGGTAGGATACCCGGTGCCAGGATTACCCAGCGCCGGGGTCTGTGTGGAGAGGGTCGGACCGGCAGTGGTATGAGTCGTTGCCGTCTTCGCCGCTGTATTAGAAGGGTCGGTACTGGTCCCAATCAGCGCCGACGTCCTTTGTTTCAACTGGGACTTGTGTTTTTTGGCCATAGCTGCGGTTTTCGCCACAGCCGGACCGGCGCCCGCGCTGGTACCAGCAGCGTTAGCCGCATGGCCACCAGGGGCGAGGGAAGTGCAAGCACCTCCCTTGGGAGTCTCATTGGCTTTCGCCTCCACTCCGGTGTGTTTGTGTTTTTTTAATTGACCTTTTCTGTCCATATTAAAAGTGAATTTAAAATTCGTCTCTCTGGCTCCCACCCTCCATGGAGCCCGCAACTGGGAACGTCTTACTGTAAAAAAGCTCGAACGTTAGGACTACCAGAGAGATATAGGGGCGCAAGGCTGGCTTACAGTGCGACATCGGGCGCTCGATCGGGTTGGCGTAGGGGGTCCTAAGGGCCACCCCCTTCGAACTGATCAACCCTCACTTACACCGTCAGCATGACCTTTACCTACCGCTTCGGTCGTCCGAGGACGACCTCAGCGGACCTCACGCACCTAGCCTGTGGCCCTCTGACGGGACACTATGACCATTTCCCTACCCCTGGCTAATGGGTAGGGCTTACCGTTTCGCTTGAAATCCAGACCAAAGGGGGCGTGTTGCCTAACGGGCACATTACAAACCAGAGCCGCTCGGCTCAACCCCCCAGGACTCCTTCATCCCCGCTCACGGCGCTCAACTGCGCAGGTCCTAGCGCAGGTAACTGCTTACTCCTACTCGCCATCAGCTGTCTTTAGTGACGGACGAGCCTGCCACCACCCAGTTACAGGGGGTCGCAGTAAGGAGTGGGAATTGTGGAGATGGAGGTGGAGGGAGTAGGGATGTAGGTAGGATGGGGTGGGGGAAGGATGAGATTTGGGGCAGGAGGGGCATATGAAGGGAAAGATAGGGGTAATGGGACTCTGGGAAAGGTTGTGCTGTGATGGCGCCTGGAGGTTTTCGTTACGTCTATTTCTTAAGGAATTAGACCGAGAACGGGGTGGCAACCTCGGGAAGGGACATCCTCCAGACTTGCCTTGAGGATCTACACGACTGTAGCGCTCTCCCTCAAGACCCCGCCACCTTGCCGCCTCTGAAGGAGGCGGCAGGGTAGGCCTGCATCTATACTACCAAGCAAAGCAAAGCAAAGCATGTCATTGTGCAACCGTGAAAGCATAAAAAGCAGGCTCCTCCCCAGCCTGCCAGTTATGTTTACGTTGCATGTAAAGGAGAGCGAGCTTATTGCCAATATCACGTTGTTATTCCCGCTAAGATAAAAAAAACTGAGTTATGTTTTGTTTTTCAGGTCTCGGGGACATAGTGATGCCGGGTCTGCTGCTGTGTTTTGTACTGCGCTACGACGCATATAAGAAGGCTACACTAGTATGCCAAATGGGACAAGTTCCTGGGCCCAGATCTATGGTATGTTTATATATTATTTACGCTCATAAGCCATAGACATTTAATGCTGTAAATTGAACTTCAAATTATTACATTTTTAGTAAATTACGTATTCACTTTAATTTTAATAACTGAAAATGAAAGAAACATTTTTTCTTTATCTAACGTTCTAGTTTAGTTGTCAGTGAGTATTGGTTTCGATCTAATTTTATGTAACATCGTGGCGCCTAATTTATTGCCAATGAAAGAGGCATAATACAAATCCATGCTACTTTTATAAATAATGGAAGGAATCTCGTCCAACTTGTTTAGCATAAAGTGTCTGAAGCATGGGGTCTCAACTCAAACAAATTATAATTAGTCTTGAAAAAAAATCATTACTGGCAGCATAGGTAACCATTATGAAATTAACAATCAGTAAAAAGCGTTTAACGGCAGAATTTGGTTGAAGTAAGATTGGTAAAGATCAATACTTTCTTGTTAAATGCTGATTTATCTATTCACACTCATGATGCACGTATTTTCAAGAAAAACATGAATGAAGCTCAACTTCAAATCGAACCCATAAAATGATGATCTGGTAATCATTTCGTTTAGAGCTCTTGGCAATAGATGGCGCTTTACTCAATTGAAACACATCAGATTAGCCACTATCGTTACTAATTTAAATCAAACAACTACATTTTTATCTATTACTTAACATAGAAATGTAAAAGAAATCTATTTACATGTTTTTCTGAACCCGGAATTATTAAATTTTATGTAAAGGGTTGCACGAAACGTTCTAAAAGTAGGTCGACTCTTAGATGGCGTCGTAAAACTACACTCTTGCAATTAGTGGTTATCTGTTATCTGTTGAATAATTGGACGAAGTAAAATTGCCAGCTCAATAACCAGACTTAGGGAGGTGTCATATCGTTTTATGGGATTGGGTATCTGTACGTAGTATTATATTATCTGTGGTCTGAAGTTATATGTGGAGGATCTTTGGCATAAAGGCCTCGTAGCCATGCCATAAACATTCAACAAAAAAAAAAAATGGAGGATCTATGTGGTTTTTTGATGATCACAATGTTTTGTTATTTTTTTCCTTTATTTAAGTGTTTAGAAACAAGCCTCTATAACATAAAAAAAGGTCCAGTTGAAAACCAGCGAGAGGCACTAGTTGTCCGGCATTAATACTGATCTGGGCCTTGGCGCAGCCGTGAGGCACACAATACCGTAGAAAAAAAAAACTGTTTTTTTTGTGTCTTATTCTGGGTCAAGTAATTGTGCTTTCATTCTTTCTTTGTAACAGTAGTACCTAACGTTAATGTCACTGTCGCGCAGGGTTCCCGGCTGACGTACTTCCACTGCTCGCTGCTGGGCTACTTCCTGGGCCTGCTGACGGCCACGGTGTCGGCCGAGGTGTTCAAGGCGGCGCAGCCCGCGCTGCTGTACCTCGTGCCCTTCACGCTGCTGCCGCTGCTCACCATGGCCTATGTTAAAGTAACAACTATTCTTTATTCTTACAAAATGCACATTCTATCTTATTTAATGTTGTCTGTACCGTTAAATGATTGGTCCAGTACCAAATTATAGCTGAACCAGCCTCTGCTTGCTACTTCGTGCGCGTGGAAGTTAAATAAACCATATTCTATGGCACTCACGCAATACTGTAGCTTTCAATCAGTGAAAGACTTTTAGTTTGATCAGTTCTTACATATAGGCAACTTGATTATTGAGCGGATTGTCACACTACGTGTGTAGGATGTTGGTTAACGACATTTCACACTGGAGTCTGGAGACCGTTTATTCTTTCTTAACGCTTTTGCCACAATAGGCTACTTGACTGGATTAATTTTATTAGTTTTCTCGACCCCAGAACAAATATATATATTTTTATAGTAGTCAAACACCCTATTCGAACCTCTATTATGATATTGCAGGGAGATCTCAGAAGAATGTGGAGTGAGCCGTTCATAGCTCCGCCGAACGGCAAGGCGGGCGCCGACTTCGACGTGTGACTGCGCGGCCGCGCGCGCGTCGTGTTCTCCGCATAGAGCGAGCCGCCCGCCCGCTCTCACCCTCCCGACGATGTACAGTTAGATACGCGACTCTAACTACATAGCTATCTGCGGTTCTGTGTTCTCTCAAGTAACGGCGACCTAGATATTTAGTATTATTCCTCTCAAACGTGTGAATAGCAAGTTGCACTATACATATATATCTGCTAACTTGTAACTAACTGTACATGCACACTGGGCCACATGTGAGTTGATGTGTTTATTATTATAAAGACATAAGTTGTACTTTTTAGGTTAGTCGATACGCTTTGGTTTCGTTAGTTAATGTTAAGTTCAAGTTACAGCACAGGGTAACTTGCTGTTTATGAGTTAAACTGTGAAGTGATCAGGACCAGTGCGAGAGATTTTTATAAATTTCGATTAAATAATACTATGACAGTAAAACAATTGGTATTTCGAAAATACTCAGTTGATGAATGAAAAAAATGATAACATTTGATGAATTTATATCGAAAACGTTTATGTTTTATGAATAGGAATATATACTGTATGCCAAAATAATGTAACCCTTTGGATGGGTAACAATATGTTTGATTGGTAAAGCCAACAGTAATACCTACCCACTATACAAAGTTCTGCAGTTATAGTTTGTGACTGGAGAACTATTCCTTTACAAAGCCAAGGGTTACATATGGGTGGCTATTCGTTTTATTAGACAGTATACACCGTGTAGAGCCGCAAGAACAGATACATGATTTTGTACGTATATCT
Organism: Dasypolia templi; assembly: GCA_963555695.1. Taxonomy (NCBI): domain Eukaryota; kingdom Metazoa; phylum Arthropoda; class Insecta; order Lepidoptera; family Noctuidae; genus Dasypolia; species Dasypolia templi. The sequence goes on from OY743155.1 coordinate 16,773,715, forward strand.
GGTTGTTAAGATCTTTGAATGAATCTCATTTTTAGTTTACACTAATAAGTAATCATTTTATATGAGTTTTTATTTTTCGTATTCAGATCAAATTTACATTATGACATGTTTGTGATGAGTCCCAATGTTTGATATTATTATTAAAATTTGGTTCACAAGTGGTCATCATTAGTTTCCATGATCAAACTTTGTTGTCACTGCCTTAGACTGATGTTTTCAATGAAGATTTTTTCTATATGTTGAATGGAGTATTATAGACAAATGTTAGACTAAAATATTAGAATATAAGCTACTAACTATTGTTGTTATTATTATAACAACTGTATTGTTGTTGTAAATTACTTGATTGAATTTAATAAAAGATGTTAAGTCATCATCGTAAGAGGTATACTTGGTATGTGTGATTTAATTTTTATAACAATTTATAACATTATTAATTTTGGATTTATTTTAATAGGTTTATTTTGTAGTAAGTGGTTATCATTGATAAGTTTACAGTGTGCGAGCTAAATACTATTAACATGGAGCAGTATTCTGACAAAAGTGATGTAATATAATTAATGAGGCTTATTTTTATGAACGTAACAGACAGTGTCATTTATGAATTTGCTGATGTTGTCTATCACATAGATCGTAATTTATTTGAAAATTTCTTGCTTTGTGTTTTCAATGTAAAGTGTAACCAAATAGTTTTGGTGTATTTTATAGATATTTATATAAATAGTCACTGAAGTTTTCTCATTGATGTACATAAATACATAATTACGTGAACTAAATAATAAGATTGATGTTCCATTCTTTGCATCACTGTTTCATCTCATCATTGATCTTGAGACTATTAATGTAAATATTTAATGCCCACACAATTCATTACCTGCCAAAACTTGGAAAATTGCATTTAATATTTTTATATGTATCTGTGGGATTATGTTATATTGCTATAAATACTTAATAAAAATATTAGATGGCAGTATACTTGTTTTTTTTTTCCGTTTTAGATCACAATGCATAAAACCCATTTACATTGTTGTATTGGGGAACAACTACTGTATTATGAAGAATTGCTGACAGTTCCGAATTCGCGTCCATTGTGTTTGTTGTCCATAGAACACAATTTACTCCATGCTCTCTGTACAGCCACACACTATTCGAACGCCAGCGCACTTTATCAATACAACTCCTTAACAGTTGTTACCTGCATGTGAGGTTGATGCATCCGTGAACACAGAACACAATTTATTCAAGGAGTCTGTGAGCCTTCATAATAGGAAGAAACTGAGCTGGTATGGTGCAAACTTATTCAAAGAAATGGCACGTGAATTATTTACACATGCTTCAACTTAGGGCGAATTCACCAATGAAACTGAATGCGATCAGCACATTTACTAGGTTTAAGGGCTGTCAGTGTCATTATTTTCTGAGGAATATTGACACTAACAGCTTTAAAACGCGTTTTAGATGTGCTGAATGCGTTTAGTAACATTTGTGAAATCGGCACTAAGACTATACTAAGAATACCCTGTACGTATCTATTCAGCCGGGTACACTTGTTCTCATTTATCAATGTGACTCTTCCTTGGCCTACCAGTGGTTTTGTGCAAGTATATCCTCCCGGCGGGCTTCTGGAACTTTTAACATTCCATTGTTGTCGTCTGCCGTCTCAGTAATTCAACTAAATAATTAACACAGTCACAACTGCATTCATATTGTACTTATATATATAATATACTGCAATTTACATGCATTATACTTTATTATTTAAGTCAGTTTATGACTCCTTTTTGCTTTAACCTAACATAACATCCTTCCCTTATTGATTGAACGTACTTTGATGTTGTTCCAATTTCTCTCTCTGTCTGTCAATATTCCATAGACAGACCTTAAAACCTAGTCTACATTCTGATCGCATTGTTTCATTGGCAAAATCGGCATTTATTTGTTCAGGTGTGCTATACATAGCTTAGTTTGACCGTGCCAATGCCAATAGTGGAGTGGAGCATGGATAACCTATCGCCTCTTTTTACAAATAACATTGGTTGCTAGTGAAAAAATTACCTTTTTTGATATGATAACTAGGCGATTTTATAAATAGTAATAAAAATGAAACAGACATTTGTTTCAAGTGGTTATTTATTAGCTTCAATTTGTTTGGTTGTGTCTCTTTTCTCAATAAACCTCAGTTGTTTCTTCCTCATTCTTTTCAGTTTAGCAGTATTTGTGATAACTTGTACTACTTCAGCTTTACGTTTGTTTTCTTCCGCACGCTGTAAATTCTGTCGCCGCCTTTCCTTTCGATCTATTTCTTTTTGTTTCAATTCTGCTAACATTTGTTTAGATAGCTCCTTTGTTTTCTGTAACTTTTGGCGTAACGCTTTTTTCTTTTCAAAAGTTTGCCTGAGTCCCTTAGATTTATTGATGGTGGAAAACCTGAAAGAGCAAAACAAGCAGAGGTGTTACAGGAACTTAATAAGTTTTAGGTTATATTTCTAGATAAAAGTAAGCAACAAAGTAAATGAAGGTACCTTTCTTTTTTAGACTTCCAAAACTTTCCAGACTTGGGAATGCCTCTTATGGATTCTGTTTTACTTGAAGATGTTGTGTCTTGATCACTGTTGTCTTCATCGCTGCTTTGTGATTTTTCCAAGTTATCTTGGGTTTGAGCTATGTTCGCTACTATCGCCAGAACTTTACTATGTGTTTCTTCAGCCATAATTAATACTTTATATATACATACTATACTATATATATATATACTTTTAAACCAAGAATAAAAGCACAATGTCCAATTGTCCACGACCACTGACACACGAGCACGTTTTATTTTCTGCTGTCAACTGTCAAGTGACAGCTAACCACAGAGCACCCACAGAGTACTTTATATATGAAACAGCTCACCAAAGAATATAACTACTCTCTACCGAGAGCAGCTCACTCCGAGTATAGTAACTAAATAGAAAGTGTCAGTCAAGTTGAGTCAATATCAGTGTGACCAGATTAAATTTTAGAAAAATACCGAAGCACCTCAAAAAAATACTGAAATATACCGATTTACAAAGGGCAGATATACCAATAAAAATACCGATTTTCTTAACACGTTTTATTCAATCATCATCATCACAATAAATGTTAGAGTTGTATTTTAACATTCTTTGCGGAGGGTTAAAGTTGATACAACCTCCTTCATCTTTAACACCCTGCTTTGTTTTTAAAATTGCTGACACATTTTGATTTACGAAATTTAATAAAAACAGATCAAAGAATGATCTGTTTTTATTAAATTTATCTGTGAAAATATGCGCTCGCATGCAGCATTAGATACTGGTAAACATAACAGAGATTTACAAACACTGGATACATTTTTATATTTTATCATGCCACCACTAGAAGAAATTTTTCCAACTTCCACCCAAAATTGTTCGCAAGAAATAGGTGAGCCAGTACTCGAAGATTGTAACAGTTCACTTACTTCGCGATCAAGTTTTAGGGTTCTATATTCTTCGTCAATTAACTGCATTTGTTCTAGACTAAATTCGTATGGAAAAGTTTCTATCACATTTCTTAAACTACGAAATTCTTTATGCACAGCAGTGTGAGGGTCAAGAAATTTCAATTCATTGAAAATTTGATTTTCAAAAGGCAAACGTGATTTCAATTGCGCGCTCAACTCAATTAAAAATGATTGGCACCTTCTGAAAAACTCAGCAATTGGTTCTTTCATGTTTATATTACCCCTGTGTTTGATTAATTCTTGGCCTACTTGGATACCCAAGTACATATCTTGAAATGACAAATAATTCACATTAGACTTTGGGTCTAAAGCAAATACGTTATCCGTGCTTTTGATATAATTAGTTTTCATGAAGCAACTCAAAATCGACAAGTACATAGTAGATGCATCATCGTACAATCTTTCAACGCACGGATAGTCACCTTGAAAAATTTTGTTAAATTTGTTTACAATTGGCAAAAGGTAATCTAAAAAGTAAAAATACAATTTGTTTGTGTCACTGCTAAAAGAATGATATAAAAATTCTGAGGATGCAATGCGATCACTCAAGTGTTGGTCTTGAAAAAACAATTGCAATGCCCTCCATTGCTCAATTATTCTACTAACACAGGCATGAAGCGATAGCCACCTTATATCATAATGACGTAATAGTCTATGATTTTCTGAGTCAGTGAAATTTTGGAACTCAGCAAATTCTCTTTGACGCTTGCTGCTTTGAGAAAAATACCCATACACTTCTTTTACTATTTGTTCTAAATTTCTAGGCAGTATTTTGCAAGCATGGCTAACACTTAATGCTGCAGAGTGACAAACACATTTTATGAAAAAGCACTTTGGGTTCACTTGTTTAATTTTTGCAACAATGCCAGAGTGTTGACCAAACATCACATTCGTAGTATCAGCAGCGAATCCCATAACGTCTTTTATATCTAGACCTAATTCGGATAACTTTGATGACAAAGCATTAAATAAGTGATCTGCGGTTTCACCACTTAAATCAACTAAATCAAGGAATTTAGTTTGTACATTACATTTAGTTTCAGAGAAGTATTTGATCACTATCGCTAATACTTTAACTGTGGCAACATCTGTACTTTCATCGATTACAATTGAATATACTGGTTTACCTGAAGGAGATGCAGTACGAAGAATGTCTTCAATCATATCTTTTTCAAATTCAGGCCCTAATACGTTATAAGTTATAGCCGCTGCTTTGGTTCTCTTGCAGGAAAATTCTTTCGCAATATCGGAATCGGGAAAACATTTCACTAGAACTTCACTAAGATGGTCCATAGCTCTAAAAGGGATGTTGTGTTCTGAAAGAAAACCGCATATCCGCAGCTCAGCTTTCTTGACTTCGTCTTTCAGTGGAGCCTTTTTCAAAAACATATCAACCTGGAAATAAATTAATTTGTTAGCAAAATCAAACCTGGTATAATTCTTCCGGTTAAATTAAAACATCTCCGAATTTTTTGACTTACCTACCACAATGCTAATTATAAACTACTTATCTAGAATTCTAGAAAGTTATGCTTACCTTCGATTGTCCTTTATATTTTTTCAAGTTTGCTTTATGCTTTTCAGTTTTTGCATGTTGTTTTATAGATGCCAATCTACTCTGGAGTTTCGCATTGCATGCTTTGCAAAAGGCGGCGTACTCGTCATCTTTATACCGTGAAAGCCACGAAGAAAATTCATTAATTTGTTCCCACTTTGCCAAATAACTTTGTTGAAAACTAGACATGCTTTATGCTTTCCCGATGGAAGTCAAATAAAAACGGAACAATAAAACGAACGAACGCGTTCTATTTATGTATCGACAAAAATGTATTACTTACTATGGACGGGGACTTCCCGATTATCGAAAGAACAATCTCCTCAAAGATTAAGTTGTCTGTTGGGTGCAGATCAGAAAATCATTTCACTTCAACAAACCAACTGTTTTAGACGAGTCGATACTGTACTATTTGTGATTCATACACAGACGTATTTATGTATACTTATACTTAACTATCCCTTTAACTGAAAATTAAGACTTTGTTTTTTAAATATTTGTTTTATAATTACTGATTATTTATTTCTTTACTACAACAATAGGAATAAAAAAAGAAGTCCAACATAACTTAAAAATCTTCATTTTTATATTTTTTGTGTACCTAGTATAATAGTCCAACAGCGGCGGCAGACACTTGACATGTTCTATCTGTGACTTCTTTGATCTTTGCTTCTAAATAAAATGTACGCTAAACGGGGAAACGCCCTACCACAAACTAATAAGAGAAGAGATAGATCGCTACGGTGTTACCATAACTTCTTATCCAAATAATACCCAAAAATACTGACTTCCCGCAATATACCCAAAAAAATACTGACGTTCGGAAAAATAGGTAGAATATACTGAAAAAGTATTAAAATACTGAATCTGGTCACACTGGTCAATATACCTAATCCCTGCATTCCGAGTTAGACAATAATCGCTGACAGCGCTCACATCGATAATTTGCGTTCCGATTTAGATATCACAATTATGACAGCTAAGAGCTGTCAACAATTCGCTCATAGTGATAATCACAGACTTAATAGGTTCTCGGAATGCACCTTGTGTTGCTGTAAAAATTAAATTCTAACATCTGACATTCTGAGACTGACATCTGTCAGTCAGTTTTAATCAGCGTTTTTTCCGCGATTTTGGGGAACAATTTGATCTTTGGGAAAAAAAAAACATATATTGGGGAAATTTGGGGTTGAAAAATATATCTGTCTACCTTACACAAGGCAATCACTTGACATTTTCGAATGGCTGAAATCTATGAAAATCCTGGTGAGTTTTTAGCTAATACATCAGCACATACAGCGTTCTTTTGATAAAGCTGTTTAATTACCAAGATTTAGGATGAGGGTGGGATGAGGGAGATGCTCTTTATTCAAAATCTGAAACATGTTGATTTTCTTTTCCTTTTATTACAAGCGGGAATTACAATTACTTGATCCTTTAAAAAAAATGGTAAGGTAGGTCCGTCCCCCTTGGTACCACTCCCATGAAAAGGTAAAGCACCGTTCTTGAGAAAAACGAATGATTGTAACCTACCTCAAAACACTTAAATGTCGCTTTTCCAACGTCTCCGGCGCTGCGGGAAGTGCAACCGTACGTACGGGAAGCGTAACAAAGGATAGGCAGAGGCACCCGTGCGAGCCGTAGCGGCTGAGGCTGGTCGCCGGAGGCGACCAGTAAGCCGAAGCTACGGAGGTGAGCTGCGGGAAGTGCAACCGTACGTACGGGAAGCGTAACAAAGGATAGGCAGAGGCACCCATGCTCACCTCCGCAGCTTCGGCTTACTGGTCGCCTCCGGCGACCAGCCTCAGCCGCTACGGCTCGCACGGGTGCCTATGCTTTGTTACAGCGGGCGGGGGTTGCCCTCCCTTCGCGCCTCCGGATTTTTATAAACACTCTAGGAGTAGGAGCCAAAAGACTACGTGGAGTCGGGGTGCCCCGATTCGGTTTTGAAACAATGTCGACCTATTTTAACCATGAAGTTGAGGTACACTAACTTCTCACAACTCTGGGAGAAACGGAATGAACGTAAACAAATGACACTGACACATGACGCAAATAGCGTTTTTTTTTTTACGTTCCGTTTCACCGATTTTGCACGACATTTTGCACCACAGACAATACACTAGTACAGATTTGGTTGTCAATCGCCGATTTTAACGTTTCGTTACGCTGTAATCTAATTTGAGGTTAGAAACATTTACTATTAATTTCTCGAAAACTACGCATTACCTTGTAATAAGAGTGGTAGCGTTATAATCAGGGAACCCACCCCTACCATCTTCAACCCTTTTTACCCCAAAACTCCTGCCAAACGATACTAGACTCAAGCCAAAACAACTGATAATTCATCATTTAATTTGTTCTTGTTCACTTTTAAATAAGATTCTAACTGAAAAAATAAATAAATTGGCCAATAATGGATAAACCAATTAGAATCTTAGTTGAAACCCAGTTCTATGTTTTCAATAGCATGTTAATACAAACGTACTATGAGTGTTCTTGATATTATCTTGAGTGGCTCCATTCTTCACAAACCCGAAACTGTTTAGTTGTTTACATAATGTAAATAACGGCAATATAATCGCAGCTACATCGTTTTTTGTGAGCGAGGTCAGAGCGGGGTCAAATTACATCGCGTTAAGCACATGCGTACTTACGGGGGTTTCGCGAATTTCGCAATAAATTACTGAGAGGAGAACCGGTAATTTTTTTGCCTTTTCAATAAATAATATAAAATAAAATCATAAATTGTCACGTATTTACGTATTTCTTAAAAATGGGGAAGGTCGGGCAAAGCTAATTGTAGATGGCGTGACCATAGCTAGGTCCCTACGGCCTACAAAAATTTTGACATTTCGTTCATTCATTTCATTTTATGTTCATTCATGAGTTTGATTTTATTTCACTATTTCGTTATTTTCTGTGATTTCAGTATTTTAAATCAAGTAATTGACATGGAAAGTGTCAGAATTAATATTTCCTCGTAATCACTTTCTTCAAAATGTTCACGACATAAATTTGAACTCAAAAAAATCTGTACGAATAGCTTTAAAGCACAATCTTCTAATTTTAGGGGCTTACGAGAAATTCGAACTCCAATTTCTGAGTATCTAGGAACACAACATCCAGTCAACTTTCGCTAAAATAAAATAAAACCACATCACGCCTTGTATTTTTAGCTTGTGTTGGGAACTAGCTACGACAGCGCCATTTTGACAGTTGCCTTCCCCATTAGAACTTCAATTTGGTTACATAGCAACTGCAAAACCTGTTGAGTGTCATTTCTGTCAAAAGAAAAAACCTCGTGGTTGTTTCTTAAAATTTATTATAAATTATTGTTTTTGTGTTAATTGTGATTATACATATTTATTTTTGGATAAACTTCGTCTTCTGTTCCACCTCAATCTTCAATAGGTTATGGGGCCAGAACCCAGAAGTGTAAAATGGAGCTTTTAAAAATACAGATCACAAAAGTTGATGGCCTCAGGCTCGCCTGGAAATACCGTATGGTTGCCTTATTTAAAGGCATAAACGGAATTCGGGAGATTGTGGATGGCAAGGCACTAAAACCGGCGAAGCCTGCGGAAGGCACTGGGGATGCCGAAGTTAATTCTTACAATTAAACTTTACGAGATTTTGTTACATTGGAGAGCACAGCCTTACTCCTAATAACAAACAATGTAACGGATGAAATACTAGGGATAGTGATCAGGTTGTCTACTCCCAAGTAAGTATGGAAGGAACTCCATAGGCTGTATGAGGGTCCTGATGAGGGCAGGCTCTACTACTAATGTTTGGACTTCAGACTTAAAAGGGATCCGTCAGACAACATCTCAACACATATCTCGAAACTGAAGAATTTTGGCACAGTCTGAAGGAAGAACTGCTCAAAGAGGAGAACGTTGAAATGCCTGAAGTTCTCTTGATTTGCAAAATCCTGGATGCGTTGCCGGAAACTTATTTTTCTTTCAAGTACAGTTGGCTATTGATGTCTAAGAAGGAAAGAACAGTAGACAACATTACGGCCCGACTGTGTGCACATGAAAAAGCGCTGAATGCATCGATGGCTGACGCTGAATCGAGCGAAGGTGCGCTTTATGTGAAAACGAATAGAAAGGTTGCTAAAGGAAATTACCAAAGAGACCAGGAAAATAAAAAGTGGTACAAATGCTTTATTTGTAAAGGGTCTGGACATCTTAAGAAGGATTGCCCGAAAAATAGCAAGATAGACAGGGAAAATAAACCTCACAGTTCCAACATTATGTTTTATTTGTATGTAATTAAACACCACTGCAAGCAAACAAAATGCGTAACATAAATGTTTATTGTCACTAATAATAATTACGAGTACAACACAAGACATAACCAAAATGCGCAGCAAGCTAAAAATGGCATGCTATCGCCGCGCCGCGCGCCGCGCCCCGTAGCGGTTTGTAGCGGACTGGTCAGGGCGTCCGAAGGACGCGGGCAGTGCGCGGGAGAGGCGGCGGCGCGGGTGACGATCCGATCGTACTCGCGGGTCGGTAGGTATCAGGCGGCAGAGCGGTCGCCGGGGCTCACGGCTGGTAATCTCGGAACAAAAATTCCTGGAATTAATAGACGTGTTTGTCTATGGGTGCACCTATCCAAAATGACAACCGCCCTTCGTCCCTTTCCTCTTTGTCGCCTGTGCAATTGACTTATTGACGCCATATTTGTTTGTTAAGTCTATCGTAGTCTGTGGTTGTCTATTCCCGCCATTTAGGCATGCGCAAAATGTGTCAGTGAAAAGAAATGAATGAAGTATATCTTTTCGATCAACGAAGTAGTCCACTCATTTAGTTCAGTACTTCATTTAGTTCAGCAAATCAGAACTAGTCCCGAGTAGTCCTTATCCTGATTGCTGTTACGATGAATGATACACTTGACTTGATTTGATTATCTCTATTTTCCTTCATACTTTATACAGGCTTTAGGACTGTCAACCAAGAAATATGAAAACTATTTTCATTTAGTAGTGTTTTATTATTGATGTAAGCGCTGTGAGAGATTATTATTACCACCCTTAGATAGAAGCCGTCTCTCGTCAGACCGAACGTCACCCGACGGGTGAAGCAAAGAGTACTATGATTAGACGGGTATGGTGAAGTGACACGAACGTGTACGAGTGTTACGTGTGAGGGTGTCGTCGCCTGACGCAGCGCACAGTTGATGTGAACTAAAAGAAATACTGAACTAAATGAAGTAGAGACACATTTGAAAGACTACTGAATGAGTGATAAGTTTATTTTGCGAAATGAAGTAGTTCATTTCCTTCAATCGTTCGCGAACTACCCATCCATGTCTACCGCCATTGCAGTTTTAAAGTTGATCGAGTGAAGTTCTACGTTGATTTATTCCCGTAACTTATCCTCTCAAATTTAAAAGTGCAATAGTTTTACTACGTGCATTATGTTCCGCACTTGCTGTGTTGTGAATTGCGCTAGTAAACGAAAGGACGTTAGATTATTTAAATTTCCCATACGTGAAATAAGACACAAGTGGTTAGAGTGTATTAACTGTGAAAAATTGCGAAAGTTGAGTGCAGAGGATCTTTGCAAGCGTTTTGTCTGTCAAAAGCATTTTGAGCAGAAGTTCATCACGACCAATGCGAGGAATCGTCTTCTTGCTGGCGCTTATCCCACGCTGTTTTCCGATAGCGAAATCACCAGTGGCACTCCTCGGCTTCAAACTATGGACACTGACCACACCACTGGTAAGTACCTCAATAACATGTCTTTTTTTTCTAAAATTCCTTACAAACTTAAATGACAAATGCATCAAGTATTAATCTCTGGAACAAAATAGAAAATTGTTCAGGGGTTAATAAAACATTTATTGTGTAATTTTTTACCATTTTCTTGTCCAGTGAATTAAGGCTATTAATTTTTTATTTATTTATTTTTTTTTTTTTATTTTATTTATATGAGGTAACTTCACAGCTGACAGTAAATATAACATATGTATTATTTAAAACATTACGCCAATTACGAAGTACACAGAAAAATATGAAATATAGAGAGTGACTATTTATAATATTATTATGTGAGTGCGTGTATCTGTGCGGTGTAGGTGCTGTAAATGTGTGTGGTGATATGTGTATGACTATAGAAGTATGACTAAATTGGCACTACTTGGTAAGCTGAATAACCGGCGTTAGATGGAGGATTTGGATAATCTCCTTTTTAAGTTTGTTACGTGTGGTAGAAAAGGGGTCCAAAGATGAGAATTTATCATTATATAATGCAGGTAGACGCAGAAATGGTGACATCTTTAGATAATTAGTAGAGGCCGATGGTACAGATAGCATAGAGGTATGTCTGGTACGTCTGAGTGGAACGTTAAATTGTATTCTGCTGAGCAGTTGTGGACAGTCAAATTTATTGTTAAGTATGCCGTACAATAACATCATATCATTCAACTGTCGTCGATCTTCCAGAGTATTAAAGCCGTGGTGTCGACAGGATTTCGGGTAATTTGGAATATCAACTTTAGTTTTGTAATTTAGATACTTGATAAATTTGCGTTGGATTGATTCAATTTTATCAATATATTTCTTATAAAAAGGTCGCCATATAACACTAGCTTATAACTGTCGCCATATAACTTGATATCATCACATAGTTTTTTGTAAGCTTATTCAAAGTTATTATTTAGGGTTCAATACCCAAATGCTGCCTTCCTTGCCGTACTTAGGCTCCGCTGTCCGTCCATCTTTCACACAAGCTTTTGAATGATAATAGGAAATTTTGACTGAATGTGTACTAAAATGGCCACTATAACAATATATAATTAAAATAAAATAAAGTAATTTTGTTAAGGGGTATACATAAAACTGAAATATATGTAGTGTTAAATATTGTATGGGCAAATGGAACCCTATGTGTGCAAGTCCAACTTGCACTTGGCTTTTTTTTACTTTTTTACTCATTTTGAGCACTTTCATAATATAATTATTTTGTTTTGTTGATAAGCTTAAATATTTCTTTACAGGCAATGCTGTTTCTGATCACACCTATGCTAAGAAAAGGCAGCATGAGGATCAAACCTACTGTACTGAACCCACAAAGAAACATAGAATGATTGAAACTGGTAAGTCATTAAGCTTTTGTCTTAGTTTTTGGTTTTTATCTTCTTCTTATATATAAAAATCAATTGCCGTTTGATAGTCTTGCTAAAACTCAAAAATGGCTGAACTGATTAGAGTAATTTTTGTTTTGTTTGGTTTGCTCTAATAAGGGTTAGGTTTAAAAATAAAAAAGAGGCATTGCAACACATGCCAGGCTTATTTATACATTATTAGCTTGTAATAATATAATAAATGCTGTTACTTTAAAATGATTTTTTAAATGTATTTTTGTTTAGTGGTATTTTTGTCTAATTGCAAAGAAGCACTTCTTTGAATAATATTTTGCAAAAAAACAAAATTGGAGCTATTTTTTTTTTTCAGGTGTTGATGTTATGGCTGCTACTGGCAATAACCCTAACATTGTGGATTACACCACAACATCATTACTTGACACGCCTTCCACTTCAAGCTGTGGAAATGAAGCTTCACAAAACCAGATCTTACGAGGTAATAAAATTGAATGCTATAATAATTTTTCAACAATAGTGAGACATACATATGCAACCAAATAATATCCTCTACTATGGCAAAAAAAAAACTATATTGTTGTGTATGATAGGAAATGCTTAGAAGCAACTTATATTTGGAACTTTTTATTTAACAATTTGTTTGGTAATGTTTGTACAAAAGTGAAGTAATCAAGTAATTTATCATAGCATTTGATGTAAATAACGTTGTGTAATACAATACTGTACAAATCCAACTTGCACTTGGAATGTTTTGATTTTCAATCTGCCATATTTTGCTGACTTATCACACATTTTAATTTACAGACGCAGTTATTCCTTCTACTCCGAGGGCTTGTGTCCGAAGAAGGCGTGTTATTTTGAAGAAAAAGTCACTTACACCTAAATGTGCCAGGCTCTACAGTGAATATTTAAAATCCCGGAAACAGTTGGATTTCAGCAAAAGAGCACGAAGAGCACTAAAGTTTTCCAAGCAAAATTCCTTTGAGAAACTGACAGAGAAAATGAACCCCATGGCCAAAAAAATCATGTGGATGCAAATTAAGCAGTGCACCAAAAAAATCTAAGGGAAGACGCTTCACTACTGAGGAGAAACTTATAGCTTTATCAATATTAAAGCAAAGTCCTAAGTGTTACAGATTCCTGCATAAAATATTTATCCTACCCACAAAACACACTCTAAATAAAATGGTTTCTGAACTGAATATTGAAGCGGGTATCAGTGCTCAAGTATTTGATGCAGTAAAACAAGAGGTACTAGATGGCTATTACTAACTTCAACACAGATTCTCAAGGAAACATGCTGATCTGTCTTTTAATGGTTTTAATATTGCAAGAGTAATAATATTTAATTTATCATTTCAGGTAAACACATGGGAAGAAAATAAAAAATATTGTTCAATTATGTTTGATGAGGTTGCTTTAGAAGCAGCCTTGACCTATGACAAAAAAAAAGACTATCACTGGATTTGTCGAACTTCCGGAAAAAATTAGTGACTTTGCTGACCATGCACTTGTCTTCATGTTGAGAGGAGCCCTTTACAAATGGCAACAGCCTATAGCCTTCTATTTTTGTAAGGGGGCAACATCAGGGGTTCAACTTAAAAACATAATAAAGGATGTAGTAACAGCTGTGGGAAACACAGGCTTGTTACCTGTAGCTTTAGTCTGTGACCAAGGTACAGCCTTTCAATCGGCTCTAAAAAACCTTCAAGAGGACACACGGAGGGAACAAATAAGATTAGGTTCCAGCCGAACTGGTGAGAATAATGGATAGTTTTCCTGAATCATAAATACCACTTTAAGACTTTTCAGGACATAAAACGCCCCCAGATGTAATAACAGTAATAACAAAATAAATTTTCTAGTGTCTCATTCAGAGTCCTTTAACTGATTAGTGTTTTTCACATATTCCACACACAACTTGACTTAAACATAATTGGCGAAATGTGGATGTACAAAATGTGCCTAACGTTTTTCCAATGCAATTCAATATTGAAGATGTATATTAAATTCCTGTCATTATTTTACAGATGATATTATAATTATTAATGGCCACTCACTAAGCGTGATACATGATCCACCCCACCTAATAAAGGGTTTAAGAAATAATTTCATTACCAAGAAAATAAAATATGATAACAAAATATCGAAATGGAGTGACATCGTGGATGTTTATAAAACGGACTGCAATCATGCACAAATGCGATTGTTGCACAAATTGAACGACGAACACGTGATTCCAGAAAAAAATAAAAAGATGAAGGTAATTATTGTTTTTGAATTGGGAGTTTTTAGAGATGTTTGTCTAACAATACCTAGTATATTTTGATCACAATAATCATGCATAAACGGCTGTACAGAGTCATATGAATAGTCTTGTTTATCAATATTTCAAGGTATTCAAAACTGAGTACTTAAAATAGTCTGTTTTATTGCAGGTTAAGAATTGTGTGAGAGTGTTCAGCAAAACAGTGGCAGCTACTCTAACATACACGGCTCAGTTTTGTAAGTATTTTGCCTGCAATGTTCTTTTCTCACCATCTACAAGTTGGACGTAAAAATAAATATACTAAAGCACTTTTTTGTTGCAGCTCAATATGCCGATGGCAAACAAGTAAGCCCAACTTTGAAGAATACGGCTGAAATGGTGTTATTTTTTGACGATTTATTTGATTCGGTCAATGGAGCATGTCTTTCAAGTAAGAAGAATAAAGGTAAACCTTTGCGGAATGCCGTCACAGCATCGTCACAGCACCACAGATTTTGGAGTGAGGCTATAAAAAAACTACAATGTATAAAATTCATAGAACATAAAGGTAATAAAGAGATATCAGTGCCTTCACTAAAAAACTGGATAGTTACACTGAAAAGCTATCAAAGGTTGTGGCAATTTTTCAAGAATAAAAATATCAGGATCTTGAGACCAAGATATTTCAACTCGGATCCAATAGAAAACTTTTTTGGACAAGTTAGAGCCTACAACTTTAGAAACAATGATCCAAATTGCCACACCTTTAAAAACACCTTTAAGAACACCTTTAAGTCACTTCTAATCACAAGATTTATAAAATTTCACTCCGATGGTTATAATTGTGAAGAGGATTCAGGTGAGCAACTAGTAAAACTCAAGGCCTTATTTGAAACAAGTAATAATAATGAAGAAAATGCCGAGAGTGCCTGCTCAGCTGTATCCTCTAACTTTCGGAGTGCAGCTCTAGAGAATATCCCCTCAACTGCAATCCAAGAAAAGCTAAAAGTACACTCACGGGCTTATACCACAGGGTGGGTTATACGAAAAATGTTAAACAAAAACCATTGTAAGCAATGCGAAACTAACCTGACTTCTTATGAAACAAGCTCTACCAGTAACTGGATATCAGGACGAGAATATAAAAATACAATAAGCCTTAAAAAATTTACCTACCCTTCCGCAAATGCCGTGAGAGCTTTTGGCTATATAATTGAGGAAGCAAATAAATACTTAGAAATCACACCGCAACAAACAGGTATTATCAAAGACATTAAAAATAAAATAAAATTCAAGTATTCGTTTGTTTTTCTGGATTGTGTAATACACAAGGATGCCGTTGAGGAATGCTTTCTAGAATTAAGTCTTCGATTAGCAGTATTTAATTGGTGCAATGTAATTAATAAAATAATAAAGGGCACAGATGTGATAAGGTTGGAAAACAAAATTTTGCCACCAATGCAAAAGAAAGCATTTATAAAATACAAAAAATAAAAAAATAAAAATGATTTTTTTTTTTATTTTCATCACACAGAACTAATTTTCCTTTTCTAATACACATTCATTCAATAGCAAACACCACAGGTGTGCTATAGATGCACTTTTCTACACACACAATGACAACCGTGGGTTGAATTAAAGCAGAACCTCTTTTTGTGGAAGTCGGTTAAAGGCTTAAAAGGCTAGTTTCCAAAATCTGGGCTCAACAAACCTTAGCAAAAAGACCCGGTCACATCACGACACGAGCGACAAAATGGTAAAAAAAAAAACGTCAAAATCAATATGTGCAGATCAGAATAGCAATTTTTCTACTATGGAAGATTACCGTCTGAGTACTACTTAGTCTGTGCCGGGGCTCCGTATGCGGCGCATCATTGAAACTATGGGATATTGTGAACTATGCCGGTTGTTGTTTTCAATATTGGTGTTGCAAACATTTCGTTTAGGTATTAAGTTCTGTTTACGTTTTTATTATTTATTTCTGCTTGAGTATAGTTTTCAATATTTTCGATGGTATATTGGCTAATTATAGTACTCTTTGATGCGGCGCGCGGTCGAGCGATAGGCGGTAGGCATGCAGGGATGTAAGGTAATTGTCCATATTTAATTAGTGTTGTGTGGATATATATGTGTATATGTATTAATATTTATGTGCGTTTGTATGTATAGCCTACAGGTGAATTCATCAGGTTCTGGAACTAACCGTGATAGTGATAATTGGTACGGTTGGACAAGCTGGAATAAAGCAAAGACTCATTATGTCGTACACTCCAGAACAAAATAGGTGTAGTGAATGAGATAATCGCACTATAGTCGAATCTGCTAGAGCAATGATGAATGCGCATGAGGAGATTCCTCAGAATTTGTGGGCTGATATGGTCAACACTGCTGGACAGGACGTACTTCAGTGCAACACAAGTCGTCTTATGAACTGTGGCTTAACAAGAAGCCTCAGATAAAGCACCTGATGATAGTTCACCTTGCTATGCGCATGTACCAAAGCAGAAGGGAAAGAAATTGCAAAAGAAAGCTACACGGTGCATTTTAATTGGATACGACAATGATGATGGATACAGACTTTGTAACAGAGAAAGAAATTCATTAGTCCGGTCTAGGGACGTTACTCTCGATGAAAAAGCGCTAGAGACTTCAATGAATGAATACCCTAAAGCAGTCTGCTGTCCGAAAAATGAAATTGAAGTAGAACTTGGTAGCGACGTTTTAGGAGATAATGGAGAAATAAATCCTGCTATGCCTACTATTGAAAGAACCGGCGAAACTGACATTGATATAGGTGACCAAAATCAAAGTGTTGGAGAAGAGTTTTATGACGCAGAAAACGTAATAACTGATCAGTCTATTTAATCGGAGGGGAATGGTTACGTCAACAAAGATGATAATGTCGTTGATGAATATCAAGATGATGCCAATGATGAAATCATCGCAGATGAACGTGTAGATGTGTTCCCGGATTAAATGATACTTCGAGACCGTTCTTTGTTACGTCCTACAGATAAATTTAAAGACTTTGTTATGAACGTGATAATGGGATACAATGAACCAGAAACGTACAAAGATGCGATCAGACGCCCAGATAAAGAGCTATGGGGAAAGGCCGTGGACAGTGAAATTAGTTCCTTGAAGGAATATGACACATGGAAGCTTGTGAATCTACCCAAGGGCAGAAAAAGCTTTACCTTGTTAATGGGTTTTCAAAGTCAACATGAATGCTGATGGCTCTATAGACAAGTACAAGGCTAGATTAGTGATAAAAGGTTTTCATCAAAAGAAAGGTATAGACTACATGCAGACCTTTAGCCCTGTGACTAGAATGGCAACTGTTCGCTCAGGGATTAGTACGGCAGCGAGCGCAGGTATGTCGATGAGACAGTTCGATGTTTCGACTGCCTCCCTGTGTGGCTCGTTTGATGAAGAGATCTTCATGAAACAACCAGGTTATAATGACGGCTACGGTCAAGTATGTTTTCTAAAGAAGAGTCTCTATGGGCTGAAGCAAGCACCACGGTGCTGGAACCGGTGCATTGTAGATAATTTCAAAGAAATCGGTTTCAAGGCAAGTGAGGCAAATCCTTGTCTTCTGATACGCAAGAGAGGATGTGGAAAGCTTATAGTAGCTCTGTACGTGGATGACGGTCTGGGCGTCGGATCCAATGATGCACTGATAGACGAGTTGATGGAGGAGCTCAAACGTCGTTTCCAAACAACTATGAAAACTGCGTCTTATTTTCTTGGAGTAGAGATAGAAAGCAGAGGAGATAGAATTAAGATATTCCAAACGTCGTATGTACGTAAGATCTTGCGGAGATTCGAAATGGACACCTGCAAACCGGTATCGACGCTAAATGCAAAAGACGGTACATGGAGCGAGAAGGTGGACATGAATTATGATAATTACAGGCAAATTGTTGGAGCCTTGGCTTACTTGATGGTATGCTCTAGACCTGATATTGCATATGCTGTAAGTGTAGTCTCACGAAGCCTGGAGAAGCCAGAAGAAGCAGACTGTGTTCGACTGAAGCGCATAATGCGTTTTTGCAGTACACGCCAGATTTAGGTATCATGTACAAGAGAGATTACAAACAAGGCATTTTTGAATACTATAGTGATGCTGATCATGCAGGAGATATCAGCACTGGTAGATCCACTACTGGCGTGCTTTGCATGTATGCAGAAGGAGCGCTGACATGGCTAAGCCAAAGAAAGGCAAGCGTTTCAATTTCGACCACCGAGGCAGAAGTTGTAGCTGACAGTGAAGCAGCCAGAGACTGTTTGGCTATCTCTGCGAATGAGTGATCTTGTCTTAAGGAGTTTCCATGCATAAAAATTGATATCGAAGCTGCGATCAGGCTGGCTGAAAGTCCCGAATTCCATCGACGGACTAGGTGTATTCGGGTTCAACATTTCTTTGTTAGAGAATTGGTGAGTGGAGGTAAGCTAAAAGTCGATAAGGTATCTAGCGAAGATCAGCTGGCAGATATCCTAACAAAGCCACTAGCAAGACCGAGGATCAGAAAGATCTCTGACCCTGATAGTTATTTGTTGAGAGGAGATATTATAGTATTCGTGTCAAAAGAAAAAATCTCGTGGTCGTTTATTAGTATATTTTATTGTAAATATTTTTTTGGCTAATTTTTGGATAAACTTCGTCTTCTGTTCCACCTCAATCTTCAATATTTCTTTGTTAATTCCGCCAAATCAAGTTTTGGGTAAAAATATTCAGAATCTGGGGAAACTTGAGAAATGACATCTGGCAACCCTGGTTTCAATAAATATGTCATTCAATATTGACAATGACATCGAAAGTGAACGTCAA
The DNA here is from genome assembly GCA_963555695.1 of Dasypolia templi. Taxonomy (NCBI): domain Eukaryota; kingdom Metazoa; phylum Arthropoda; class Insecta; order Lepidoptera; family Noctuidae; genus Dasypolia; species Dasypolia templi. The sequence continues at coordinate 16,792,976 of OY743155.1, forward strand.
AGTGTTCCCCGCCGCGTTCAGGATTTACTATTAAATAAGAAATATTAAAATGTGTTGTATAAATATATTTGAAATACGATAGAAAAAAATTAAAATCATAAATGTACATAAGTTAAGTTAATTAGTATACAATTTTAAACTTGAATAAAACAATGATTTCACTGAGCCTAACCCGAAAGGGCGGTAATTTTGTGAACGTGAACAGAAGTAATAAACAATATTGGTGTAATTGTAAAACATATTGACACAATATTGGGATTTTCTAATATAATAATTGAAGTTAAAACCCATTTATGTATCCTTCTGAAAGACTTGTATCTATGGTCATGAATAAAAGTTATTAAAAAAAAACAGTATTGTCAGTTGTCAGCAGTAGATAAATTCCTTGATTGTCAGTTTCTGCGATGAAGTGATTCATTTACATTTTCATAATTTCCTCATCAATAATTAGAATTATAGATACATTTTGAAGAAATTATTCTGTTCTTTGTGTGTATTTATAGTAATATAGAATCATATACTGGATGTACTATTTGTAGGGGTTTTAGGCAAATATCAACTGGAGAAATCCGGCGGAATTGCAGTGCTTCTTAATTCGAATTTCAGTAAATCATCAGCGTTTCCCGTAAAAAATGCCCGTAAGTGTCTGAATAACATACAATCCGCCCTTAGAGCACTAGTCGACCATTTTCTGTGCAATTCTTTACGACCATATACAAATTATAACATAAATTATTTTCCTCCTAGGCTTATCACTCAACATTGACGGACTACACCCAGTCCGTTGGTAACCTGGCTCTCCTGCCAATGCGCACAACTTTCAGAGGCCCGGCTCCAATCAGTCCCAAGATTGAACTGGATATTGTGGACGAAGCTCTCAACTACTTCAAAGCTAATGTATTTTTTAGGTTTTATGAGATAAAGGTAAGGATTTGAGTCAAATTCATCCTGACGTTTCCTAATGTAAATATACATAAAAACGGTGTGGTTTTTCAGTCTGATGCTGACAGAGTTCTCATTTACCTCACACTGTACATTTCTGAATGTCTGAAACGGCTACAGAAATGCTCAAACAAGAATCAGGGTCAACAAGAGATGTATATGCTGGCCATATCGAAGTTTGATATACCTGGAGAATATGGATTTCCTCTCAACTCTGTGTATGCTAAGCCTACCAGTACCCAGGAGGCTGGTATGTTGGAAACTATTATTATTTCAGTAATATTTAATTAAAAGATAGAAGATGAACAGCTTAGGTTATGTTGTTTTATAATGAATGGCTTGTTTTGTGATTTCAGATTTGATGAGGCAGTATTTACAGCAGATGAGACATGAGACTGGTGCCCGTGTGTGTGAGAAGGTAATTATCCATAAAATCTAACTTGAAGAGTTAATGCAACAACTGCAATTATTCATCACAAGTGTTCAACAATGTTTGTAACAACAAATGTAACAAAATTATAATAAATTGTTTCTCTCAGGTATTTGCTACAGAAGATGGTAAGCCAAGCAAGTGGTGGCTTTGCTTTGCCAAGAGGAAATTCATGGACAAGTCCCTGTCTGGCCCTGGACAATAACCAGTATTCACAAAAGTTAGCATTTATTTTATACCTACTCTTATTCTTTTAATAACATGAGATTTAATAAAAACAAATATCATTCCAAAATGTTGTTTAACACTTCAAGGTGGTGCATTGTTATTAATTGAATTATTTTTTGTGCTACTTATCTACTACAACTGATATTTGTTAAATCACTATCTATCTCTATAATCATGTGTGCGTCGGCCCATGTCAGTTGAAAACAGTATGTCAATGTTTTAAGACTAATTATTTAGATTATATGAGCATAAAAAGGAATCAATAAAGTATTTGGAAATACTAAAAATATTTTTTATTATTTTATAATAGGTAAATATATAATATGATTTAATTTAAAACTTGTGCAGGCTCTTAAATATATGATTAATATCAGTAGAATTACAGTTTCAGCTGCAATGAGATAGATTGGTACTTTTTGACTATAAAAGGGTAATAACAGTCTTACGCTTACAACTACGTGTACACCTACATTCCATACTGAAAGTTAATTGAGACCATATTCTTTGATTAGCTGCCCTGCTATAACAAGCCTCTGTATTTCAGAAGTTCCTTCATATATTTCTGTGATCCTTGCATCTCGGTAGTGTCGCTCTGCTGGCATATCCGAAACATAGCCCATACCACCAAGGATCTAAAATAAAATGGCAGAAGAATATTACAAATCTTTGGAATTTTTATGTTATGAATGTTAGGTATTATGTTTAAGCAGAAAGTAGACATCAAATTTTCCCCTAAAACCAGTTGGGAGCATTTTTAACATACCTGTATGCACTGATGGGATAAGAATGTTGCTGCCTCAGAAGCAGCCAGTTTGGCCATAGCTGCCTCCTTGGTGTAGGGTTTCTTGTTGTCCTTCAACCAAGCTGCCCTCCATGTTAGCAGTCTGGCTGATTCCAGTTGCAAAGCCATGTCAGCTAGCTTGTTCTGAATGGCTTGCAATTTTATGATAGGTTTGCCAAATGCAGTGCGTTTCGATGCATACTCAGCAGCAACATCTAATGAGGCCTGTAAACAGAAAGCACAAATATGTTTTGTTGGTCACTAGAACTTTGATCATGAAAAAAGGTTTCAGTTGAAAGTATTACCATTTTCAGCCAACTAAGTCTGGTATGTCTCAAATAAGAGACTCCATCACAACCTCTGCACCAAAACTGTTCTAGAAGAAATCTCAGAGAGGACAAAAGCGTATCAAGAACCATCCAAACGTGCTAGCAGTAAACCTTATGGACACACAAACAGTCGCTAGAAGACTAAAAAGAAAGATTCCTCAAGACCTTATCTAAGAGAATGCAAGAATAAACGGAGCAGTCACTGGCACTGGCACAGCTTCCGTACGAACCCGTTAAGATATCAAACATATTGCTGAATATCTTCAAGAATGATAGATTGCCATAAAAAAAAAAAAAAAAAAATCAGCCAACAATATTTACCTGTGCTATACCTAAAGCTTGTGATGCAATACCAATTCTCCCAGCATCTAAAGTCATCATGGCTATCTTGAAGCCAAGACCTGGCTGACCTAGGATATTCTCCTTAGGAATTGAACAGTCTTCATACATCAGTGAGCAAGTGGAAGAACCTCTTATACCTAGTTTATCCTCTTTCTTCCCTAATTCTAGACCTTTGATAGGTTTAGGTACAATAAAAGCTGATATTCCTTTGTGTTTCAGACTTTTGTCTGTGGTAGCAAAGACAACAGAGGCTTTGCTCTCATATCCGTTAGTGATCCAACATTTTGTGCCATTCAGGACCCATTTGTCACCTCCATCTTTTGCTGTGGTGGATGCTGCTCCAGCATCAGATCCATTACCAGGTTCAGAAAGAGCAAAACAACCAACAATTTCACCTGAAATAAAATTGTTTCAATGGACTATTAATATTTAACTCTTAATATATTTTAATTCACAAAGGTTTTATCACAGAGAATTAAGAAGTTTGAATCTTTCCACCACAACCATACACAAAAACAGCTCTTTTAGAAAACTTGACTAGTTGTCTTTTTGACATAGATGATTAATTTGCACTAGTCTTATGAAAGCTTGTGGAAACTAGAATTAATATGAGTGTCCTGCCCTAACAGGACATCCAAGATTAGCCACCCAGAGTTGGAAGCAAATTGTGGACATGAAAGCATATACCACAAGCAGACTTTGTGCAACCTTCTGCCTTGACATGTACTGCAGTGGTCTATTTTGTTATTCTATATTCCCAGCCCACACCTAGTTAGTGTGGTGTCTGACCAGACCGTGTCTCACTTACTAGTCTCCTAAGGACTAGGACACCTGCATTTTTGATGATCTCTGGAACCCCACTGTTGCCACAATGAATGTGGGGACCAGATAATATAAGATGTAGACAAAAGTAGAATTATTACTAGGTTTGCTTAAGATAGCAACTAGATTCAAATTGATTTACAAAGATAAAATCAACAAACCAGTTGAGAATGGTGTTACAAATTGTTCCTTTTGTTTGTCAGTGCCCCAGTGCATCACAGGTCCTAAGTAAAGGGAGTTGTTCACAGACATGATGACACCTGCTGATGCACATCCTCGCGATATCTCTTCTAGAGCTATAGCGTACGCGAGGTAATCGAGACCGGCGCCGCCGAGTTCCTCTGGGACGGCTATAGCCATAAGTCCCAGTTCACCCATTTTTTTGATAGCATCACCAGGGTACAAGTGCTCACGATCGAACTTGGCAGCGTTGGGTTTTAATTCTCCTTCAGCGAAGTCTCGACATGTTTTCTGCAGCATTTGGTAATCTTCAGACAATGCTGAAAGAGAAGCTATGCATCTTGTCTGTCTAGCACTTGTTGGAGCTGTAAATACATAAAATAAAAGTTGAAAATTTTGTACAACATTATCTTACGATTATCATAATAAAGTTCTTTGCAATACTCACCAAGTGTTTGTACCAATTTAGAAACATTCTTTATCATTTTACGTAATTAATTAAATATCAAAAACAATACAAGACAGCAGAAAATCAAAATAAATCAGGACTTTGAACTCGTTCGTTTAGAAATCAAAGAAGCACAGACCTCCCATAATCATATTAGCAGTTTGGCACAGAGAACAAAGGCCGCATTCCGAATTGATCTGTAATCGATTTGAGCGCGCTTACACCCGTTCCGAGTTGGCGTGAGCGCTTTAACGATGTCCCGTGAATCGTCATATATGACGTGAGAAGTCAAGACATGCTCCATCTTGCGATATCGCAGCGCCGCCGACCCGACCATGCATGTATTACCTACCATCGAATTGTTGACAGGTCTCAACTGTCATAATCGTGGTAACTAAATCGGAATGCAAATTATCGATGTGAGCGCTGTCAGCGATTTTCATTTCATTCCGAGTCAGACCTTATGACTCGGAATGAATCAAAGCAAATCAACAAAGCTATCAAATAATGGGGCGTAGACTAATGTCAACGTTTACATTTCCGATTACGTCTAATGGGGAAGGCAACTGTCAAAATGTCGCTATCATAGCTAGATCCCAAAACAAGCTAATAATACAAGGTGTGATGTGGTTTTATTTTATTTTAGCGAAAATTGTCGCGTTATTGTGTTCCTAGATACTCCGAAATTGGAGTGCACCATTTCCCGAAAGACCCTAACATTAGAAGATTGTGGTAAAAAGCTATTCGTAGAGATTTTTTTGAATTCGAGTTTGTTTCTGAAACATTTTGAAGAAAGTGATTACCAGGAAATATTCAAGGTTTAAAATTATGACACTTTCCATGTCAAGTACTTGATATAAAATACTGAAATCACCGAATAAAATCAAACTCATGAATGAACACAAAATGGAATGAATGAACGAAATGTCAAATTTATTGAAGGCCGTAGGGACCTAGCTATGGTCACGCCATCTACAATTAGCTTTGCCCGACCTTCCCCATTGTATTCAGTGTCCACACCTTAGGGTATTTTATCCTAAATTTAGGGTATTTTTACGGGTTTAGGGTATTTTTTTGGGTAGAAAATTATTTAGGGTATTTTTCAGGGTAAAATAAATAAAGAATTTTTATAGAATGTTGAAAACTCCTTGCAAGCAAAATGGTGATTGATTGAATACGTGTTTCTGAACGTATATAACTTGTTGTGACGATGTACCGCTCTCTTCAGTCTTCCGCTAGCACAAGAATCTATTTTTGAGAGAAAATTTTTTGAATGCAATGTACGATTTTAAGAAAAAAAAATACTGCAGATGACATAGAAGCCCAGACTATTAAGGATAAATTCCAAGAATGTTTGGAAAGGGTGTAATAGTTTGGCTATTAGTTTATTACTAAATTGCATTTATACGTAAATTTATTTGTATACATTAAAAAAAATTTAGGGTAAAAACAAAAATAAGTGCCTAATTTAGGGTAATTTCGGCGAGCGTTGGGGTAAAAAACAGAAACGAAGGTGGCAACACTGATTGTATTACTCTTTGTTCCGATTTCTTGTTAGCTTGATAATAATTACAAATAAATATTGTAATGTTAAAAGAATTCCAAAACCTAATCATTTATTAGAGAAGGTTTATAAAATTGGCAGATCGACAAAAAAAAGTCTATGACAAAAAATTATGATGACAGCAGGATATATAAAAAATTGGAAATTGAGTACTTTGGGTTTTTGACAAAGTCAACTGTCAAACGAAAATAGGAAAAAAATATACAAATTACAATGATAAAATGGAGATATTGTTAAGAATTTTACCAACAAACCCATTAAAAGTAACTGCTTCCAAACTTCTGTTATGTCAAGTAGCAAATTATACCAGGTAAAAAACTGACGTGACAGTCGATAACTGCCTAACCTATTTATTCGCTAAACATATAATCCATTATTTTAGATTAGCCGAGGTTGGAAAACTCGAACCACCGAAGCCAACAGGCAAATATGATACAGGCCAATTAGTTTTACACAAGGTATTCGGATATCGAGGAGTGATTCTGTTCCCCTGGTTGGCACGGGTGTACGATAGAGATGCTACCAACAAGAAAGAGAGCAAGGATTCCTCGGCCTCCACCGATGCCTCAGGGGACTCCCTGTCTAACGTCGGCAAGGAAGTCAAAGGGCGCACACATACATTCTATCAAGTCCTGATTGACACCAGGGATGCACCTTACATAGTAAGCATTCGAATTACATTGACATTAACAGAAGCATGCCATTTGTAATGTTGGTTCCTGTATAAATGGAATGCTTTGATTATGTTCTCAAATGAATAAGCCAATAATTAACTGCTGTCAGATTATTATTGCTGTGGTGTCTATATTTAGGCAAATATTGTGAGTTGTTATGGCTAATTGGCAAAGTTCCACTTCACTTTTGAATTGTTTGCCACTACATATTTCTTTGTAGACAATGTCCTATTTGTTAAGAAGAGTAGAATAAAACCTGTTTATTTTTATAAATCTTTACTTTGTCACATTTAAATCCATAGCAACCATTCTTTACTACATTCCTTATTTTAACAGTTAAATTAGTTTTAACACTATTGATAGTCTTGTGTATTTACTTATGGCCGATTCCTATAATTTACGGACTGTAATTGGTTAAAATCAAATTGTTATTGAATCTTTACTAATAATGAAGCAAAGAACTCATAGCTTCACATAGTGGACCCTCTCATATGGAAGTAGCTATCACAGTTAAAATAAGCTTACAAATTTTGTTAATGCTGAGTTTGGCAAAAAAAAAACACTAAAGCAAAATGATTTGTTTTTGTTTATAGGAACTGTGCGTTAAATATACCTCATAGAAAAATGGAGGTCTACCTTATTCCTTGGCCATTAAGATTTATAAATTCCTGATAAACAAGCAGAAAATGCATGTTAAATATCTGTGTTAAACTCTGGATAGTATTATGGTTCAAGCAGCAGCCTATTACATAATTTTTACCTGTTTTATTTTATAAAATGGATGCATACTAACTGTCTTAATTATTTTGTACTGTGACATCTAACATCAATATGAGACCTGAATGGAAGAGAAAGGTACAATAAAGTAAATTTATGTGTACATGAATGATGTCTATTTTTATGTGGATCAAAACTAACTATATTAACAAGTTACAAAATTTTACAGCTTTGTTGTAGGTATTAATAATATTTAAAGCTTTGTTGTAGGTGTTAAGTTTATTTTTTAATAATTGCCTACTCAGTTATCATTGTTTCAATAACATTCAGACAATCAGTATGTATAGAAATGTTTTTATAAAAAAAAATGTTGCATTAAAAAGAAACATTGACTGAGCACACATTACATTGCTGACTGCCTCGTTGGTCAAGTGGTTGCAAGAGCTACTGCTGAGCATGAAGTCCTGGCTTCGAGACCCAGGTCAGGCAGTGTTATTGGGTTTTTTATCTAGAATAATTCAGTAGCAGCCCGGAGTCTGGATTTGTGCCTGGTTGATGGCAATTGGCTCGCCCCCTATTATATGGGACTTAAGCATAACTGCTAAAATGTGGGTGTACTATAGTTACACCCCTGCCAGAAGAAGAGTAATCTTCTGGGATTACAGATGTGATGATATGTTATGTTTATGTGTCATTATTGAGCCAAATGTGACTGCACAACTTCATGTGAAGCAATGTTAATAGTCATAAAGATAATGTTCATAAATGTATTGTGCCTATTAATGCAGATTGAATTAAAATATGTATAAATCTTTTCTATTGGATACTTTTCACAGATTTGACTCATTGCCATTGTTTTTAATAAACATGGTGACTTTTACCTAGAAATAGTTTAAATAAGCAGCAGTCTTTTTAGTATTATTATATTATGCGCGCATATTACAGCGTGCGCAAACCGAGGCGGTGACCTTCCTCGGCAATCAAGAGTCAAGCAGAAGTTTGTACGCCATCCCCGGACTGGACTATGTGGCACACGATGACATTATCCCCTATACTTCAGTAGAACGAGTCCCGCTGCAACACGAACTGTTTGACAAATTCCTTATGCATAATGCTGACAAAGGTGAGAATACCATTAAATTGTATCCTACAGTTTTTCAGCCATTTAGAATGCAAAATTTCCTTCGCCATTCGCGAAAAACGCGCGAAATTCGACATGTTACTTTTCGTAAAGCTAGTAACAAAAACACGTCAAGCAATAGTTTGAAAGCAACTTATCCAGACCTGCCCTAAGTATTGTATAGCTACACTGAAGTATTAATGTCTTTTAGATCCACCCTTCGTAGCGCAAGAGACTCTACGCGCCTGGCAGAAGAAGAACCACCCCTGGCTGGAGCTGAGCGACGTGCATCGAGAGACAACCGAAGGTGTTCGCGTCACCGTCATACCATTCTACATGGGCAGCCGCGAGTCACAAAATTCTGCAGTTTATTGGGTAACCATCCGTGTCATCATAGCCTATAATGTTCCCACTGCTGGGACACAGTGGGTTGTGATCTACCACGCGGGCCCAGTGCGGGTTGGTAGACGAATTTTTGGTTCTAGGTTTCACGATGTTTTCCTTCACCGTTTTTAGAGCAATTTTCACAAAGTACTATACAGGGTGTCCTGTAAGTCGACGCCAAGCTGGAATGCCGGATTCGGGTGTCAGGTCAAGTTGCTATGTATTTTTAAAATTACGGTTATAAACAGATCGAGAAAATTACTGCCTGTGACGGTCTTTTAACTCCTGTAGCTGTGGCTGTTTTTTTCTGTTAACTATTTATTTCTTTTATTTTATTAATTTTAAGAAAACTTACAGCTAATACATTTTAGTAACTAGTACAATGTGTAAACGATGGCCAATTACAGGTTTCCAGTAAGGATTAATTAATTAAATAAAATTAAGGATTAACAACACGCCACAGTAATGTGTCCGTGGCTTTGTTACGCGGGTCAACAAACGGGCACTTCTACTAGTTTTTTCTATTCCGTGGTCACAACACACAACCCAGTAATGTGAATCACCAGGCTTAAGTCGGGTCCGCGCGAGCGGCGCAGGCAGCAGTTTTCAATTTACGAATTATCTTAAATATTAAGCAGAGGCGGTCCAGAGGTTACGGTTGCGACTTACGAGTTGTAGGTCAGACATGCGTTTTAATTTGTGTAAATTATTTCATCACCACTGCCCTCAAAAACGGTGAAGGAAAACATCGTGAGGAACCGGCATGTCCTAGAAGCAAAAATCGAAAAAATGTAAAATCTACTAACCCGCGCTGGGATTACGGCCTGTGTCAATTTTTTTTTTTAAGATTATTGGAAAATAGCCGTATCCATGTGTTAAAATGATGTCGCCATTGTAGCGGCACGTTGTATATGGAGCTCTTGCGCAAAATTACATGCTTCTAGATTCGTATTTATATTTAGATTGCGTTCATTCAAAAACGCTCAAACGCCAAAATAAGCATTCGTAATTTAACCGATATCTTTTACCCAGTGGCGTTACTGCATCCGCCTCGAGAACCTGGGCTCGCAGGCGGTGCAGCTGCGCGAGCGACATTGGCGCATCTTCTCGCTGAGCGGCACGCTGGAGACGGTGCGCGGGCGCGGCGTGGTGGGGCAGGAGCCCGTGCTGGCGCGCCACTCGCCCGCCTTCCAGTACAGCTCGCACGTCAGTCTGCAGGCGCCCAGCGGACACATGTGGTGAGTACAAGCTCGCAGGCGGCACGCTCGCCCGCCTTCTGTTCTGTCTGCTCTGTACCCAAGCTATCGCTTTTTCCCTTTTTTATGAACACTGTTAGGTAGTTGGTGAACAATACTTTAAAAAATAATTGAATGCTCTTTCCAGGGGCACATTTAGAATGGAAAGGGAAGACGGCTACACATTCGATTGTCGGATTCCCCCGTTTTCGTTAGAGAGCAAACCTGACGAGAGCGTCCCGCCCGCGCCCACGCCGACCGCGTGAACGCACACAACACCATCGCGGTTCCGAACTTAAGCCGACACCGGATGACCGAAGTTACACTATACAGTGTCGAAATCAATTCTCTAAGGAAACTTGACAGTCGGGTTTCGATATCTAAACATGATAAAACAACAACAAAATTGGAGATATTCTTTTTTGGGTTTAACGACCGTAGGTAGAGATTGTTTAATTGAAATTGCAGGCCCCTCCACTTTTTTTTTGCATATACATTTTAAATGTTTGTATATAAGTTTTAGTGGGGGGGGGCTTTAGTGCAGTTTTTACATTAAACGATATCTAGTGTAGTTACTTGAAATATCAGTTAAAAGAAAAAAAGAAACGTTTTTTTTTTCATATAAACTTCACCGACATGAACGGTATCGATGTCTTAAACACGATGAAACAAAAAAGGACAAGTTTTCTTAACTCATACTTCAAGTAACTACACAACTAGCGTTCGATGACCAAAAAAAAACATCCAAATTATATTTTTTGTTTTATCGTATTTAGTTAAAACCCTTCCCGTCTGCTGAGTTTCTCTTTGTAACTTAATTTGACCTTGTATACATTCACCCGCACCCTGATTGCGTAACACACTATCAATCACAATCTGAATCATTTAATCATTTGAAGGATGCTGCTTCCACTGCATTGCTTCATATGTTCGTAAAAATTGTCTGCTCACCAACGTAACTACCGCGGTGAATGTTGTTGAACTGCCAAAATGAAGTCGTTGCAACCGTTAGTGTTTGACGCAATTACCCCGCCGGGCGTTTATACGGCACATCGTAAGACCAAGTAACAAGGACGACGCTCTACATAGCCGATCTTTAAAAACTCGTTTTGCCATAATAACGGCCTGTGTATAAATACTGTACGTCCATGTATATCTGGCGTGGCTACGTTGGAACCAACATCGAAGCAAACCGACTATTACGAGATCCCTAGATGATTGACAATTCGCGGTCGTACGTTCTCAATTTCGTCGAGACGTGATGAATAACTTTTAATGTGATATTCATTGAACAGTCAGCTTTAGCCATTGCTATTATATATAGAAATGATGATATGCCTGTTAGCTTTATTTATTATGTTGTTGTTGTTGAGCGTAGATTGAAATTTTTTGAAACTATTCATTACGTCTTCTTGTTTTTGTAAAGAATAAATTCCTTAGTTATTTTAAAATAATTCCTAGATCTGTAATAAATTACAGTATTCTGTTTGAAATGTTTTATTATTGCTGTATTCCCAATGGAGTGAAGATTCGGATCAATTTATATGGTTATTATTAAGTAAGATAGTTTGCGTGTGTTGTATTGTGTTCCTTAGGTGGAATTTAAAAAAAAATAGGAGAATTTAATAAGAAACGTCAAAAAAATAAGGAAGTAAAATTTTAATTTGCATAATACTATACATATATTCAAAGCTGTACAACATAAATAATTAACATTTTATATAATAATACTCAGTTGCATACAATTGGACTATAAAATATCAGGATTTGAAAGTCCTAGCTATTCTAAAAACCCATTCATCTCATATTATATAACATCAACTCCCTAATTTGTTACCTTCATTTCATGTGAACAATCTGATTTAAGCCATGGAGCACGTTAACAGCTATGTTGTGCTTCATATGCTTGTAATAAATTCAAAAGGCACTAGTTTTGCTAAAATTAACATTTGTAATCTTTGGTAGAATCACATGAACGAGGTTCTGAGCAAACCAGCCCGCGATGCGGTCACATGCGAGTCGCGAGTGAGCTAGAGATCTGAGGCGGCTATGTAGCGCTGCAAGCCTTAGTAAAGGGTGCGATGTTGCCAGCTCGCGCGCGATGTGAACGTTACGCTGGACGACCACGCAAACTGCGCGCTGGTGTGGCCGGAACTTTAAGTGTCGCACTAGTAATGTATCACAATGCTTCAAACTTTGGAGTTACAATATCAATGGAAGGTTCCAGATCATCATACTTATCCTATAGCTAATACTTATAATTTAACAATCAACCCAATATTAACATTTGGAACTAGTTATAACATGCATTTAGTTTCCCATTGCTTCCATTATATAAGTTTGCAATAATATGCGTTGCTCGAGCATATAACGACTAGTGATTAAGTATTAATTTGCTAAATTCAAAATATGTAAGTGTATCAAAATATTGCTTATTGAAATTATTATACAGACACGCGTTTCATATCGTGGGATAACAACTTTATTTACATTTCTACTTATTTTTTCTACTACAAGCGTATACCGAAGCATGACAATACCGAGGTTTAACCAGCTAGAACAAAACTAATACAGATCTGGCCATAATTTTTCTGGGAAAACTAAAGTTTTAAGTTCAGAATCTGGCAGGACAAACAGAAAGTGTGCAATAACTCCAAACAACTAACAGGTCACTCACTATAGGATTTACCTGGCAAAACCTAGATGCTACCACGCTCCACTTAACCGATTCATATTATCTAGTCACTGCACAATCGACAAGTTGCAATGTTCCCTGGTTCAACGATACATCATCTAGGCAGTAATTACCGCGCCAGTTGTATGATGAGGGCGGCGCACATCTCGAAGAACTCCATGGTGTGGTGTCCCTGCGGGCCGGCGGGCGCGGCCGGCGGCGGGGCGGCCGTCATTGGCGACGCGGCCTCCTCGTCCGACTCCTCCTTCTCCCCAGACAAAGACTTGAAGTCCAGTAAGTACGACTTGTAATCCACTTGGTATAACTGCAGCGACATCTTCACGTATTTTTCTGTCATCTTATTTAGTGTGCGTACCCTGTAACGGAAATTACGTCGATAAGCTTACAGGTTGCTAAATCCAAGTCTGCCGTTGCTTGGCCGTTGTCGGATTAAAATACATATAAAACAATGAAAATTCATATCCAAGACAACCAAATCCAAAAGTGAAGTTGTAGTTACCAAATAAATAACAAAATGGCGTTGCTGCAACGTACGTTAGCGTTGTTACTAAATATGCGCTTGCGACGCCTGCAAGTTTGACTCACCTTACGTGATACGGATTGATAACTTTCCACTCGTAATCGAGCGCTTTCATAGCGCGGAAAACTTCTAACATGATATCGTTAGGCTTGCTTTGAGACCTGATACCCAAGTGCCATTTTGCCCTGTAAAACAAAAATAATGAAATAAATTAATGACATTTTGGGTTAAAATAATAAAAACAACCAAGTGGATAGGACAGCTGAAATTATTTTAAGTATTACTGATGAGCGCGCGACAATAATTGCAATGCAAACCAGAAGGCCAATTCTCGTACTTAAAAACGTTCTAATTTAAGTCACAATCTCATCTTAGAGACAATCAATGTCACTTGTGGAAAATGTATGAAAATTGATTGTATTATTGACAGATTGAGGACAGATTAGAATGCGAATGTTCAAATACAATATTTGGCCATCTGTGGTATGTTAATACGTCACGTGTCGCGGTCAAGTATTGCACAAATGAAAGTAAGCGAGTAGGCTCGTTTTCACGAGGAGCATAACTCGACTGTCGGCTGCGCAGGCGATGAAAACAATACTCATGTAAGCGCGGGTTAGACCATTGACATAATTGGACTCATACTGATGAACATGAATTGTAATGTGTATGATTCTAGCATCATGATAAAATGGTCTTAGAGTATGTTTATGCTAAGTTTCGTCTAAGTACCTCTTTACGGGTGTCCCTCTCGCCTTGTCCAGATGCGGGTGCGGATGCGGCGCGATGCGTTCGGGATGCGGGCGCGCCGTCTCCGTCGCCGCAGGGGGAGAGGTGCCAGCTTGAAAATAACAACGTAACGTGGGTAAAACAGATGGTGAAGAGTGAACAATGATGACACCAGTAAAACGAGAACAGACAAGTTATACAACTAAATATACAAGCCTTGCCTGGACCAAGATTGAAATTCGATAATCGTGATTTTGTTGTGCTCATAATAGACTTCATAAAAATGGGATTATATTTTCTAAAAGTTTATTAGTTTTTATTCTCTGTACAAGCTTATGTGCCGTCGATGCGCACTCATAAGATAAGATCCACGCAGGATAGATTTCAATGCTATTGGCATGTAATGTAACTTACTGGCTACATAGAAGTCCTTAATTTCTGCCTTAGCGGCTTCGTCTGCAATTCTCTTATTGTCTATAATGAGATGGTAGGCTATGGCCAGCTGATCATGGGGATCTCCACTTAGTAAAGCATTGTGCACTTCATGTTCTTTCACACCAAACTTGTCGCATACTTCTGATATTGCCTCTGTGTCTATCACACTGCTATCCTAAAAAGTGGAAGTATATACAGTAATATCTGTCAATGAATATAGACAGATGTAAGGCTGAGCACCCATGCACGACTTGTCGTAAAACAGAATAGTCATGTGGGGCTGCAAAATGCGTGACATTGCAAATACTGCAGCTTGTGTGTGAAATGTACCATATTTTGGCTATTTTATATTTCAAATGCTCTGAGAGTATTAATATGGCATTCAACCAGAGTGCAAAAAGTCACAACAGTTGACAATAAAAAAAATGTATTCTGCTGTGTCCTGAAACTGCTGATCATATGACAATGGGTATCAAATTCATTACAGTTCATGACAATGTTAAGAGAAATAAAACTAAAATAATTTACAGTAATATAAATGCTTTTAAAGATTATGTGTGATGGATGTTGATTCATTTACACACATGTATTTATGGATATTCTGTAAATGTAGACAAGCTTGGTATAGGATTCAAGAAGAAGCAAACAAATTAATGGCCAATGTTTTAGCTCACAACACCTATGCTAAAGACGGGCAAAACAGATTCAAACATAAAAGGATCGAACAATACAGACAAATAAAACTACTTAGAAACTAGTAAAAAAAAGGATGGGGTTTACATACTGTAATTACCTGCTCAACAGGAGATGGGAACAGATATCCTGGCAGGTCTTTTTGGAACCATTCATGTTTCTTTACATCTTCTATGGAGGCCCTCTTCATGGGGTCTACTTGCAGCGTTGTGCACAACAGACTGACCACAGTCTTGTTCAGGTACTCAGGAATGGGGAATATGCCAGATTTTATCTTTCTGAACAGTGTTGGCACATGTTCATCGTCAAAGGGTAATGTTCCACAGAGTAGCGCATATAATATGACTCCACATGACCAGACATCCACTTCTGGGCCAGCATACAGTTTGCCAGAAATTACCTGGGGAGCAATAATTGTGAATATTGTTATTGTGAGGGAAAAACTTACTGTTTTAAAGAAAAGTGAAAAATACATTTGTGCAGTAGTTGCAGCATAAACCAGTAGGAGGTTTGAATTAATTCACTCATTAGTTACACAACATTGTTATTACTGATGCTCATTATCGTCTGCAAAATCAGTAATGACAAGAATGTGCTCTAACCTCTGGTGCAGCATAATTAGGGGATCCACAAGATGTCCTCAAAAATTCTCCATCCATCATCATGTTGGAAAGTCCAAAGTCTGCTATCTTCACGTGCATGTTGTGGTCGAGCAGCAGGTTCTCAGGCTTTAGGTCCCTGTGCACAATCATGTGCCGGTGGCAATAGTCTACGCCCGATATGATCTGCTGAAAGAACCTCCGAGCTTCGTGCTCCTGAAGCTTCCCCCTCTTAACAATGTAGTCAAACAGTTCACCACCTGACACATATTCCATTATCATGAATATGTCTGTAGGAGTAGATATTACCTGTAAAAGTTACATGATATTGGTAGCAAGAGCTTTTTGTTAAAAAACTGTGTTTATAAGATTTCATTCCTATTAATTTCATTACTACAATAAATTAACGAGTACAATGTGTGAGTCAAGTGTGACTTGTTCAAGGTCAAACAATTTATCATTTAGACAAACTTGTCATACCTGGTACAGTTTGATAATGTGCGGATGTCTGAACAACTTAAGATTTTGTATCTCACGTCTGATCTTTCCCACGACATCGAGGCTCTTGATCTTCTGCCTGTTCAGAATCTTAACGGCGACCTTGTGTTTGGTCAGTTGGTGCTCCCCGATTTTTACCTTCCCGAAGGTGCCCACGCCAAGGGTTGCTCCCAGCGTGTAGTGACCTATCTTTACAATGGGCTGGTTGCCACTGGTTGTGACAATTTTCTCAGCCATCTTTCACAAAAATAATAGTAAACACTTATCAACAAAGCCTTTTACATGGGCATATAAAACTATAGAAGTATAACAATTATAAAGTTGTCTTGATTTAATTATAACATAACAAAAAGTATAGCTAAAAATACGCAGTTCAAGAGGCAGTTCAATAGCAGTAGCACGATAATTTCGTGTTTCGATGAGTGAGCAATTTTGAATGAATTCTGAACATTGAATGAACTATATCCAAAAATGTCAAATGGAACAAAAATTTTGGGTAAGAGACCTTTTACATGTTACCAGAAAAGTGCCTTTTGAAATAAAATGGCAACATTTTTGGAATTTTGTCTACGGATTTATGTCTTCGCAACTCCCCCCTGCGCTCCCCGCTCCCGCCCCGCCCTGTGATTTTTCTGAGTGAGAGCCACCGAGGGCTGCTTTTTTTAAAATAAATATCAGCAACTTTCTAAGATATTTTGATTTATTTGATAGTACTGTGTTCGTCCACTATGGACAAATGTGGGATTTGTCTTAAACCTGCTGTTGTGAGTATCTGTTTACTTGTTTTATGCGTCGTCTCGAAATATATCATCAATATTTTTTTGTTTTCTTTGGAGAATGTTATAAAAATAACATTCCTGGTCATTCGGGCTTCTATAGTTTTCACGAAGCAAGCATTTTATAACAAATTGAGTTGGAATTTAATAGAAACCCATGCAGAAATGAGAAAAAACTTGACATTCGAAACCTGCCCGCGTATTTTTTTTCTATTTTTTGTTGGTCGTTTTTTTACGTCTGGCTCAGCGCAGTGTAAAAAACAACAGTGATCCTTTTTTTATGTACTTGAATAGTGAACCTTGGCATATGCTGTAGGTACCACAAGCATCAATGTTTAAATAATAATAGCACTTTAGATTCACTTAAAAAAACACGTTTGTTTCTATTTTATATAGAAAGGATGACAAACATTCGACTGGCCCATTGCTACATTAAGTTGAGCAGTGTTTATGTCTTAATGTTCTGTACTAAACTGTGACTTAGGAACAAAATGTGTTAAAAGAAAGATAAGATTATTTGTCTAATACCTATAACATGTGTATGTTCCAGCAACTGTTCGAGACAGGCAAGGATGGTATGTACGCCTGTTTCAAGTGCCAGCCACTAGTGCCTGAAATAACACTTGGAGAGAATGACTCCGACCATACAGTACCCCAGACTAGCAACAGCGAAGAGGTGGTTATTATCAAATACATGTTGTCTTATATATTTATCAGTTAGTTAATATGCTTGTTAATGTGGTGCAAAACTTGCTGAGTAATAAATAAGGAACTTTATTACAGTTATACAGAAACAACAATAATGTTTCTAATGTTATTTAATCATTTCACAGCACTATGTTCTTACTTTGTTAATCAACACTAGTCTTGCCTTTTCAATTAATGCATGAAAGCAGAAGGGATAAGGTGATAATGGGGACAACATAATCCTAAACTCATAAAACATTTATTATTAAAATTATGAGAATTGATTTAAAAATACACCGACTGGACGATCACACAAAGACACTAGATTTAGGTAGCCCTACAATATAGAATCAATCTGAAACCATTTCAATGTTTAGCTTGAAATGAATCTATTTGAATCCTCCAACCCCTTCCTTCTGAGGTAATCCCTGGGACTGCTAATAGCAAACTGCTACTGAATAGTAGAAGTAAGTTTAGTTCTCTTTGTCCAGCTCAATAGTATACTTTCATCTGTAAACTAACTCCACAAAGGTGAAAAAAGAGCACTGTACTCTTTGTCCAGCTCAATAGTATACTTTCATCTGTAAACTAACTCCATGAAGGTGAAAATAGAACACTGTACTCTTTGTCCAGCTCAATAGTATACTTTCATCTGTAAACTAACTCCATGAAGGTGAAAATAGAACACTGTACTCTTTGTCCAGCTCAATAGTATACTTTCATCTGTAAACTATATCCATGAAGGTGAAAATAGAACACTGGGTCCACATTGGCGATGTCTCGGTAATAATTCGCGTTACTACGTCGAAATAATTACAAGATGCGTGTCTGCCCTATCATAGCTGAATCGCCGATTAGCACCCAGTGTTATAGCCACATTTTTGCACCTTGCAGGAGGGAATTGATTCATCATTGTATTGTGGCCTCTGCCACAAGTCTTTTCAGAAGAACATGCAGTTACAGAACCACTTGCGCAACCATCGCGCCGAGAGACGCTTTGTCTGCACTTACTGCAACAAAGGTGAGATTTTTATCCTATTTTTAAGAACCAAACATTTAAGAAAAAAATATTAACTTTAACTTCTTTATTAGATGATTAAATGCAACCGTCTGTGTGAACTAATAGTTAGAACCAAGTCTTTTCAGTTGAAAGACATAGAATACAAGGTATTTGAATTAACTGACAACCTCTTAAGAGGTCATTGTACACATCGTTTCCAACAAGCCCGAAATCGCGAAAAAAAACAGCTGCAGAAACTCGACAATATGTAGGAAATAGCTAAAAGTTTTACCGAATTCAGTTTTCGTGCCATAATAAAAGTTATTGTTAAGAAGTTTTCAGTGATTTCAAATTAATCTATCCCGAAAAATCTGACGGCGCGGCGAAGCCAAAACAAATACCTGTTGGGTTTGCGTCAGGTTAATACATATAGATAAAACTCTACACATTTTTTCTAGCGTTCTCCCAGTCGAACAACTTGAGGGCGCATCTTCGCATCCACACTAATGAGAGACCATTCAAATGCTCCGAATGCGGGAAGGCGTTTACTCAGGTGTGTAATTATTTAATTACAACTAACATTTAATGAAACCGTGCTGCTCATAATATTTTAAGCTAGGTATCTGCTTACATTACCTGCTATTTTCTATTCCTATTTCCTTTTAATGAAAAAAGTTTTTACTAGGAATAATAAAATAGTGTTTATATTTGGTGACAGGTTACAAATCTGAACAACCATGTTCGATTGCATACTGGAGAGCGTCCATTCGTGTGCCCGGAACCGGGATGCAATAAGGCGTACGCGCAGGTACGCGTTTGTAATGATTCAGCGTCGTTTGCTCTTCTTTTCAGAATATTGATCGAAACCAAAAATCTATTAGCATGAGAGCCCAACTAAACTAATTCGAGTAAAAATCAATGTATTGATTGAGATTTGTGGTATTTTTTAACTTGTGAAATTTTCACAAGTTTTCAATTTTGTATTAAATTAATCTGTAGGTAACCAATCTGAATCAACATCGCAAGCGCCACATGAACGGGCGCCCGGTCGAGGCCACGTACGACTGCACCGTCTGCGGAGAGCAGTTCCAACAGCGGAACCACATGTATATGCACAGGTAAACTACAAATGAAATTTTGTAATAGATGAATACACAACAGCAGTCAATAAAGTAACATTGTTAAAATTTTAAAGTGACCTCCTGGGCTGTGGTCTGATCTGGGTTGGCCTTAATTAGCAGAGCTCAATCCATTCAGGAATAGACGATGTAATTCAACTGTAGCAGCTTCATTTGAGTGTAAAGTGAGTCATTATGAAGTCCTGTTACGTTTTATTTTCAGACGGGAAATTCACTCTGAGATAAAGAGTCCGGCTCGTAGTCCTCCACAGCGTGCGTCGTGCGCGGCGTGCGGCCTGAGCTTCCCCAACGAGCGTCTGCTGCAGCGACACGCCGCGCAGCACGCGCCCGCGCGCGCCCGGCACAGTGATGATGACGACCATAGTATGTTCACCTGTAGATAACATTACATAATGTAGTATGTTCACCTGGAGATAACGTTACATAATGTAGTATGTTCACCTGTAGATAACGTTACATAACATAGTATGTTCACCTGTAGATAAAGTTACATAACATAGTGTGCGCACCTGTAGATAACGTTACATAATGTAGTATGTTCACCTGGAGATAACGTTACATAATGTAGTATGTTCACCTGTAGATAACGTTACATAACATAGTATGTTCACCTGTAGATAAAGTTACATAACATAGTGTGCGCACCTGTAGATAACGTTACATAATGTAGTATGTTCACCTGTAGATAACGTTACATAATGTAGTATGTTCACCTGTAGATAACGTTACATAACATAGTATGTTCACCTGTAGATAAAGTTACATAACATAGTGTGCGCACCTGTAGATAACGTTACATAATGTAGTATGTTCACCTGTATATAACGTTACATAATGTAGTATGTTCACCTGTAGATAACGTTACATAACATAGTATGTTCATCTGTAGATAAAGTTACATAACATAGTGTGCTCACCTGTAGATAACGTTACATAATGTAGTATGTTCACCTGTAGATAACGTTACATAACATAGTGTACTCACCTGTAGATAGCGTTACATAATGTAGTATGTTCACCTGTAGATAACGTTACATAACATAGTATGTTCACCTGTAGATAACGTTACATAACATAGTGTGCTCACCTGTAGATAACGTTACATAATGTAGTATGTTCACCTGTAGATAACGTTACATAACATAGTGTGCTCACCTGTAGATAACGTTACATAATGTAGTATGTTCACCTGTAGATAACGTTACATAATGTAGTATGTTCACCTGTAGATAACGTTACATAACATAGTGTACTCACCTGTAGATAGCGTTACATAATGTAGTATGTTCACCTGTAGATAACGTTACATAACATAGTATGTTCACCTGTAGATAACGTTACATAACATAGTGTGCTCACCTGTAGATAACGTTACATAATGTAGTATGTTCACCTGTAGATAACGTTACATAATATGTATGTTCACCTGTAGATAACGTTACATAACATCACGCCGGTATTCCCAAACGGTTAGGCAGAGATGCACCTGTAGTACACCCTCAAACCCTAGTTATGTTTAAGTCTCATGTAATAGGGGGCGAGCCTATTCCCATCAACCGGGCACAAATCTAGACTTCGGACGGTCTGCTTCTGAGAAATTCCAGATGGACAAACCCAATAATACTTTGCCTGGGACTTGAACCCAGGACCTCACGCTCAACAGTAGTGCTTGCAACCACTAGACTAACGAGGCAGTCAGCCTTTAGATCTTTTACTTATTTTGCCTATATTGTAGCGGGAAATTAGAAACCCACCCAACAAGTGCGTGCGACAAAATTTTGTCGTCGTTTTAACTTTTCTCTCCAGTCGAAATGAGTTTCTCTCACGACTGCGTAAACTTGTTTTGTAGAGAGATATAATACGGCGAAAAGTGTTGATATTGCCCCACTCCCGGTAAAAGCCTCCTTCCTTCCATTTTCTGCTTTTCTTACGATGATGAGCTTCTTTCATTTTGAAAAAAAAAAAAAAACATTGATAAGTTTCAGCATGCTCTTTTTTAGTTTTTTGTAAAATTATCTTTATGTGTCCCGACTCAAATGTATGTTACTCTAAGAAATAAAAAAAAGCTTATAAATAATTTGACTTAATAACAATATGAGGAATCTGCATGTCCCCAAAATTCAGCCCCTGTGTAATCGTATATCGTCAGTATAAATGTTGTGCACTTTTACTTTAAAGGTCGTGAATACACGTGCGTGTTCTCTTCGTGCGGCAAGCGCCTGTCGTCTGCTCGCGAGCACACCGAGCATTTGTTACGCGAGCATCAGCTGCGAGTGCTCAGCCACACGAGACACCCGCCGCGACGCGGCCGACCTCCCAAGGTAGGCTCTACCGCCCTACGTCTAGTATAGGCATTCGTTATATTCGTACAATACCTCCATTAATGTTTTGTTGTTTTTCCAGATGATGAAAGATCCTCTAGAAATCAAAGAAGAGGAATTCGATGAAGTACGTGTATTATTTAATTTATTTGTTTTATAACTATAATATTAAATAATGTTTGATCGATAGTAACAAGTGCTGTTCCTGTTTCAGGTAAAAATCACGAAATCATCGCAGCCCCAATACTTGCCTAAGCTGAAAGTGCAGAGTTTATTCCAGTGAGTGGTGGATAATGTTGACAGTGCCCAACATGCAGGCGATGCTGTGACGTCACGGCGTCTGCGCGGACTGGCGGAAAGGCGAGCCACGGACGAGCACAAGCTTCACTTGTACTGTGAACCTTAAACAAATAGTAATAAATTCCATATTTGATTGTCCATAAGCTGCACATTTCGTCTTCTCCACCAGTCTGAGCTGACTATTAGTGTTAGTTTCTATGAAATGTCGAGACATTGTTGTATTTCTCTAACTTAGGGCCAACTAGTTAAGTGAAGTTTATGCTTTGTACTTAAAGTTTACTTGCTTTGTTTTATTGCAGATTTATATTAATTAGTACACACATACACCAATATTGATTTATATATATTGGAGGGGATATAGGAGTAAAATCTTTTTTTTTTAACTTTTTTTAGGCAACTGTGAAATAAAATGATAAATCTATTATTTAGCGTGGGCACAATAAGTGTCAATAAATAATTATTAATGACAGCGAAGTAGTGATAGAAATACGTTATTATTCGCACGGAGATTCTCATTGGATTATTAAAACTTTTTTTAAATATCAAATAAATAGAAGTTAATAAAAAAAATATCTAAATCTATGATTATAATAATGTTAAGTGATAATAAATAAGTGCAATTTACCGTAACAACTTTATAATATTGTTACATTAGCGTAAGCATTAACTTTCAATATTTTATTTTTGACTCCAAGCCGTAGTGTGTAAGAAATCAAGAAATAGATAAATTACTTCCGAAATAATATCATAGTATGTGCGATACATTGTATTATGTATTTCTTTAGTAACCATGCTTTTATTTTTACTAAAATCTGTTTTATTAAAAAGACTGTGATGAGTGGATTTGAATTTGATGCATATTATTTAGCCGATATAATTTTACTTTGCCGTATTGTATGTTATTCAAATCTAAAGAAGTATTTTTCCAGTATTATAAATTATACTTTTTTTTTTTGGAATTTTGCTTTTAATAAGCTTGAATTAAGATGGTTTACATGTTTTTTTTTTCTTTTTATAAATTGCACGCTTTATTGTGACACTGTTTGTTGGATTTGATAAGTTTGTTCGACTGAAATTGATTATAAATTGTCTTTGAATTGTTTTAATGAGGGTAGATTAATGAAATTATTTCCCGATAAGCGTATTACAGCCATAGCGATATAACGAGGATATGTTTAGCATGATAAAGCAGTTAGTATAAAATTATTTAAGAAGCAAATATTTCAAAAGTAACCCAATCAATTGCCCCTGAAGTTAGTTGCGGCCAATAGAATTTTATTTACAACACGGAGGTCGAAGTCATGAGATTTCCTCGCTAGCTATGGTAGAGATAAGCTTATCGTAGATCATCAGACGCACGTTATCAATAAACCATGGGTGATATATCAGCAGTAAGTAGAGAGGACTTTGCGTCACTGTTTTGGTCTTCACGTTGAGTATTGTCCTTTCACAAAAATTCCATGGAAATTTTCTGTAAAAATATTGGTCAGCAAGTTGATAGCGGGAAGCATAAGGTGCGCTGGACGTACATTTGTGTATCACGACTTGTGAAGGACTTTTCTAAACCTGGAAGGGTCCACAGATATGTGGGTTATTGACAGCGTCCGCTAGAGATATAGTCGCGTTAGGATAAGGTGCAAATGTTCCTATGAATGTGTCAGAAAGTTCGATTATTGTCGATGGTTATATGCCGCGTGTTGTATAGTCGACCATTTCAATATTTTTAGCCTTGTTAAGTGTCTGCATGTCGGAGATTTTTCTATTAACATACAAATAATTATCTATAATAAAATGTGCAACCATATTGATGTATTTTATTTATTTTAAACATAAGCTTCAGCTCGAAGGCTCCTAACAAGCACTGAACACCATAGGCTATCTACATAATAATTAAAACTTAAGTTAAAACATTTTTTTAAACAACTTTAATATTTTCTTAAGAGCTTGAGGCGTTAACGTCCTTTTTATACAAACTTTTGCCTCAATAATCATAATATAATAATCAGCCTGTGTTGTCCCCTGCAGGCCTCCCTTTCCTTTTTCCACTCAACTCGATCGTGAGCCCATATGGACCAATCAGTCCTATAGGCGGCACGTTCATCCCGCCATCTACGTTTGGGTCTGCCGCGATGCCGTTGGGCGTTTTCAGGAACCTTCATGAAAATATTAAAGTAAGTAGTAAGTTTTATTTTGTACTTTGAGTTCATTAAAATATTTCTGTTGAAATGTTTTTACTTATACTAGGTACTTTAGAACGAACTATCATAATTAAATCGTATATTTAATTTCGTGACTACTGTTAACCGCCGAGGAGTTCCCTTCTGGAGCCGCTCCTGGGTGCTGCAGCCAGGTCATGGTGGACTTCAGAACGAACTATCAAAATGAAATCGTATATTTTCTTATATCTGTCCTGTTGACCGTTGAGTAGTTCCCTCGTCTCACTTCACACTTTACTTTTTCCGGAATTTGGTCAATTTCTTGTAAGGAAAAAAAATCAATTCCGATGAGGCAGTCAAAACCGCCTTCAAAGATTTTATTGATTCTCGCTCCGACAATTTTTTTCAATCAATCAATCGACTACCTTTAATTAAAATGGCTGAAGTGTAACAATATCATACTTGCTATTATGTCCATTTTTATTTGCTGTTCATTATCTTGACAGTATTCTAGTTTGCTCTTAAATATATTTCGAAATTAATCCATATTATCGTAAATATACCCTGTCCTGCGTTTGATAAGCAAAAACCTAGACTGATACAACAGTTGACTCTGTCAATATATTAACCAAACTAGTATAGGTACATCTGGTTTAACAGTGTGAAGTGGTGAGTATCCGAACACATTCCATGAGCACAATTAATGAACTCTAAAGGAAAAGCAATAAGTTTTAATTTGAAATGACAATAGCCCGAGTATTCAATAATCATATGCCTTTAACCCCATATGACTCTATAAATTTATTTATTTGTGATACTAATTTTGGTTTAGTTAACTTTAAATTACATTCAATTATCACCGGAATGTGCATACTCACTACACAGTGGTCTAGCCATCGGGATGCACCATGCGCGGTGATTATAAACGTATACGTGTCCTGTGGTAACAATTCCATGTCCACACATGACCACAATTCCTCCGCGCACATCGTCATTAAACCCGCTTGCAAAAAGCTTACCGGGATGCGCAGTAAAATCCCCCAATTTAAATACAGACTTCGTATCACTATTCTCAAATTGCTATTATCTAACTGAGACAGTCTGTAAACGATTTTAGATTTTCTGTCTCGTAGTCGTAGGCATACACACTGAGAAAACCAATAGAGAACTATCCGCTTATTCAATTTTAATAGCTACAATTCGATCTAGTGATTGCAATCCGGCGGCATTTTCAGTCCGGCCGGATCCGACCGGATCCGGCCGGATTGATTAAATCAAGATGATTTTCGCTTTTTAGTACAAAATAAGTGAGTTAATCAAGTGTCACTGCACTTATATGTAGGTAGTTTATAAAAAATAAATCACAAATATATAAAATCGACTTTATTTCCTAACCAATGTTAAGACAAATAGACAACAAGAAAACAAAGTTTAGTAGTGTAGGTTCTTTAATCCTTGTATGCAGTGCTTCATATAATTCATTACTTAACACTGTGTCATGAGTGAGCAACTTCTCTGAAACAAATTTTAATGTTGTTTCTGCAGTTAACAGGGTCGAATCTCTTCTGCACAAGGCCTCTACAGCCAATTTAAATAGCTGCAAACTGTCAATCAAGTCTTTTATTTTTGACCATTCAATGTCACTAAATTTAATTTCAGATTCTACATCTATCAAAGCTTTATCAATACACACTTTCAGCTTATAAAATCTTTCCATCATAGATAGAAGACTATTCCAACGTTTGCGGCAATCCAAAATAAGACTTAATTCTTTACCTGTATGTTCTTTCACATACTTTTGCAGGTACATATCGTATTTAGTAAGCGATCTTTTGAACAGCTTTACCACTATTCGCAGTTTTTGAAGAATATCAATGTATCTAGGAATTACTTCAGCCTTACAAAGATATGCATGACGAGGATCCGTTATAGTAACTGTAACTCCTTGCTCATCATCTTTCGTTGTGTCTTCGTCATCTGTATCTGATTCATTAGATGTTGTTGGCGTTGTTGCTAGGTGGTGTTCTGCCTTCTCTTCATTCTTTTTGTATAAAACATCGATCACAGCTAATTGTAACCCATGTGCAAAGCAAAGTTGTTGATAGCAATTCATAAGCTAACCTACTTTGACCATGACACTTGCGCCGTCAGTACTCATGCCAATAATATCAGTATCAGCATCAAGACCGAAGCTTTTTAAGCGGTGTTTTATTAAACTGATTGTATGTTCCGCAGTACATGAACCAAGAATTCTAATCAAGCCCAGATTGTTGTGTTTTTCTTTTTGGTGTAAATTTAGGTTCAAATATCGGTGATTTTTTTGGGAAGTCCATTCGTCAAAACTCAAAGAGAATCTTTTTCCTTGATTTTTTAGATATTCGAACTCAATTACAAAATCTGATTGAACGGTATTTGCGAAATTTGTAACTATTGATCTTACAGTATTTGGTGAATGAGGAAGTTGAAATAAACTTTTTGAAAATAAATATCTCAAATCAGGCGATGTACAAAATAAACTGAGAGGCACACCATTTTTACAAACCATTCTAGAGATCATCTTTTCAATTGAATTTTCTTTTTTAAAATAACTGTCAATTGTTTTAGACTTTTTCTTGGGTATTTCTTCCTCACAATTAATATTAGCTGAATCGGTTTTTGATGTAGATGGTTTAGAGAATGAAACAGAATACGGACGTTTTACTTGGATACTTTCAGAACTTTGATCAATGCAAATGCAATACTTTGTTCTCAAATGTGTTTTTAAACCTTTGTAAGAACCTTTACTTATTTTTAATATGGTATAGCACAATGTGCACTTTGCGTTTACAGAATTGTCTTCTTGCGTTTTTTCAAAGTAATGCCATATAGTTTTCTCACTCTCTCCATCATAATCCTCCTCATTTTGAATTGGTTTTGAAAGTGACATGTTATGAAACTTTTTATAGCTTGGATATACTAATATAAAGTATACTACGCTACGAGTGCCTCGTTGGTCTAGTGGTCGCAATCGCTACTGCTGTGCATGAGGTCCTGGGTTCGATTCCCAGGTCGGGCAACGTGTTATTGGGTTTTTCTATCTGGATTTTCTCAGTAGCAGCCCGGAGTCTGGATTTGTGCCCGGTTGATGGCAATAGGCTCGCCCCCTATTACATGGGATTTAAAAACTAGGGTACTGGCGAAGCGTAGTGGGGCGACTCGGCGACGAACGACTCGCACGCATGAACACTACGCACAACGCATTTAAAGTACCTACTCATGCAACAGCTATATTATTTTCCCACAAACTGCTAGCACCGGATCCGGTATATTGGTACCGGATCCGGTAACCATTAAATGATGCCGGATCCGCCGGATTACCGGATCCGTTTTTCCGGATTGCAATCCCTAATTCGATCACTTTGGCACGACAACACTTACCATTTGAAACATAGTTATAGGCACAAGTTTGGAATTATCCACATCACAGAAGAGGCATTTTTTTTCAAAATAGTAAATATGTGAATATAAATACAACGTTGTGTTATTTCTGCCACTACAGCATTTATACAGAGTTTTTTTCTGATGAATGCAAACTGGCAGGACGAACGAACTAAAGCGTCGTAAATAAACCATTTATGACCTTGACTAAAGATATCAAAACATTTTGTTAAGATATTCACTAGTGACAAATATATTTTGTAAGATGTAGCAATAACCAACAAATATATGTATGGAAAAAATAGTAGGGCAAATAAATATCTAATGCTTTGTTTTCAGATGTGGTACCTACTTTATTTTTTACTTTAGAAAAGGAAATATACTCTATTTGCTAAAAAAAAGTGTACAACATATTACGAGTATGTAGAGTGGAATGTACTTATATTATTATGAATATAGGTATATTCTTATGAAGAATGAGAGTTACATTTTAATTGTGAGAGTTTGGTTTATTTTAAACTCTCATTCCGGAGAGTTTGCCAACTCCTTTCTCCTGAAGAAGCGAGTAGTACAAAAACATGTCTGCGAGTTATCTCAAGCACAATAGGTAAAACACCTCAGATAAAGTAGGTAAAGCAGACCTTCCACACTTTGTAGAAGAGACTGCTTGCTTACCTATGGCTGTAACAGGTTTTCTAAGCATAGTTTCATGGCAATCCGGTTTTGTGTTTCGGCACGGAAGCTATTCTCAATAACTTCGCGGGCTCACAGATACGTAAAAATTATGTATTATCAGTAGCGATAGTTTTTCGTGGTCCAAAAGTTACGCCGTTTGCATCTTGTGGCCGTTGCATAACAAACAAATATTACAAAGTAATATTATCTTATCTGATTACGGTAAAGCAAAAGTGAATAACAATTTATGTACTTAATCTAATTTTACATAATAAAGGTACGTAATCTCGAATATTGTCAGGGGTTACATGAGACAAAACGAGTTACAAAGCTTGCTTGAGAAGTATCTTCCTGCTATTCGGACGATTTGTGTACGTCCTGCATAAGGAGCTGCGAAGGTTAGTACCTAATCCCCAAAAGAAAATTTTCTCGTGATTTGGCGCGCCTCTTTTTAGACCGTGCCTATCAAGGAATTTACGTTGCGTCAGTTAATGAAGGCAGTATGTAGGTGTTGGCATCTGCGTACTACAGTGAAAAACGCGCCATGGGTTTTTACGGTAACCGCAAGCGGGACTTAAGGTCTCAAGGTACACAAGGTTTCTCAGTTGCCCGGAGTTTGGATTTCTTGTTCGCATGCAACAGGCGCGCCTCCTATTAAGGCGAGAGGGGATATATTGGAACTTGAATATAACTAGTGAATGGATGTAGGTACGGATCAATACAACTTTGCTAACCCATTTGAGCATTATTTTGCTGACCAATGGTGTTATAGGTAAAAAGAGGTAGATATTTTATGTACCAAACGCGCTTCGCATGTGGCACGTCAAAACTTGGCTAGTTAGCCAAGTTACATATTGTATTGTTTCTTTTGTACTCCCGAAAACTAGGACATGCTACAAAAATGTATATTTTATTTCACATAAACCTGTGCCTGGGCTTATGAAACTTTAGAAGCTAGTCGCATGGTTCCAATTGGTCGGTTCCTATGGAGAACAGCCGGCTAGAAACTCCAGTGTACTTTTTTAAAATGGCTTTTAGAATGTTCTCAAATTAGAGTGTTAATAGGTATGGGACGACTTAA
This sequence comes from Dasypolia templi, assembly GCA_963555695.1. Classification (NCBI taxonomy): domain Eukaryota; kingdom Metazoa; phylum Arthropoda; class Insecta; order Lepidoptera; family Noctuidae; genus Dasypolia; species Dasypolia templi. The sequence continues at coordinate 16,822,893 of OY743155.1, forward strand.
AAATGGTCTACAAAAAACTCAAAAATCTAAATTCTACAAGGCAAAAGGACGTTCTCACATTTACAAAATATAAAGGAATATCTAAAAGATACATAAACCAAATAAAATAAAAAAAACCAAAACCAAATGACATGATTGCCATTAGGTACAACAAGTGTTAAAAAGGTAAAATTAGAATTGTTGGTTTAAACTCAAATAATGAGAAGATTATGTCAAAGAAGTTTGTAAAAATAAAAATAAAATAACATCGTAATTTGGGAGCAGTCAATAGACCTTAACATAGTTATGCCGTTAATGAGGTATCAGGGAATCCCCATGTGCAGAAGGTTATTTTTTAATTTTTGAAAATTATTTTTGTAATCTGCCTTGTCTTCAACGTAGTCTTTAATCTCTAATGTGTTTTTGTTACGTACCTACACATTTGATGTGAGTTTTGAACGTTCTATTGCTAAGTTCTGTAACCGACTTTGGCAGCTTGTTAAAAAAGCTGATACTGTTTATTAGAAATGACTTGTTAGTTTTAGATAATCTGGGTATTACAACCAAATTTTTTTTCGTTTAAGTATATTACGGAAATCTCATCTTATTTTTAAAAATCCTAAGTTTTTGCGAAAATTCAAAATACTTAATCAATCAATGAATCTATATTTGTGAAAATAGGTATACACAAAAGGTCTTAAATAATTATACAAATTATTGTGGTCGAGCTCTATGTTCTCCCATTGAAATTGGTGTACAAATAGTAGTTTTAGTATCGTAGATTAAACAGTAATTACTAAGCAAAAGTCCATATGGGTAGTTAAATAAATGTCAACTAAATTAAATTTTACACGCATGTCAAGGGAAGTTAATATTATAGTTAATAGGAAATGTTTAATGTACGTATTATATAAATGTACTTATATAATTTTTCATTAAAAAATCTTCAATAGACTATCGTAAAGTATCTTCTTATCTATTAGAAACAGAAACAAATTACTTTATGATTTGTAGATATTTTCTTCATTCCTTATACATTTCGGTACACTACACTCTACTTTCTAAGATATAAAGAGACGAGATGAACCTAGGAGCAGAGTATGGAGCGCTGGTGCACAGCGACCGCTGTGGTGACGGGGGCGACCGGCGGCGTCGGGGGCGCTGTCTGCGTTGGCTTGGCGAATCCGGAATGACTGTCATCGCTGTAGATGTGCACTTAGATCGTATTCCTGTAAGTTGAACTGCTGTTACGAGTTTAGCATTGCTATGATTACATTTGGTTATGGAATTATTTTTATCACTAGTCCTTTCCGTTAGTCCAATGGTCACAGACGCGACTGCTGGGGTGGAGTCCTGGGTTCGGTCACCGGATCGGGCAATGTAATTGGCCTTGGGTGATGGTCTGTGGTTCTGTACCTCTTCCTACCCCGTTGGCAAATAGTTCATGATACTTAGGTACTCCCTATTTAATATTATTCGATTTTAAGGTTTTGTCAAAGATAAAGATTGTTATTATTTTCATAATACATAGGAACTGCAGTCGGATGCCACAAATGGGAAAATAATTCCAAGACATTGCGATATATCGAGCCCTAAGGAAGTGACGGACACTTTCAAGTGGATTAACGAGGAGTTCGATGGAGTACACATTCTGGTCAATTGTGCCGGTGTGCTGTACCAAGGACACATCACTGGTACGTAATTGTTGCTCACTTTATAGCTAGTCATTTTAGTTACCATCATCTTCATCATTATGAGCCACAGCCAGACAACGTAACACAAACACTATCTAATCTGTGGCGGCATCTACACCACCACATGCGAACAACGCATCACACTGATGTCACGCAAAATCCTGCATCGCGCAAGCAGAGTTTACCGCGCAACTAGCATATATACAATATCCCGACATCAATCGTCGGGCAGTTGCCCACCTTTTATTTATTTATTTATTTATTGTTCCGGAGTGGAAAATCCTCATGGATGTCGTCCGCCCTGGGGCGGGCGGAGGGGTCTGTCAGACTCTTACTGACTAAAAACCACCCCGGTGTTCCATCTCACACCTACGTCGGGGTCGCGGGAACATATGATTCTTCCGCAACCCCGACTGGTGCCGGCCCGCGTCTGCGGGCCTCCTCGGCGGCAGTTGCCCACCAAACACAACACCCGTCTGGTGGTTGGATCCTCCCTTTTCCAAAAAGTATGAGTGAACTTTACACCCTGTTCGTCATATCTCACGCATAATTATGCTACGCAAACACTACGCATTGATACGAGTACGTTCGCATACGCTACGACACTGCTAAGCAAACTGTACAATTGCTATGACAACGTTACGACAACTCTGCGACAAGTACTACGACAACTCTAATAATGTAGTACTACGACCCTGCTACGCGAACTCTACACAATCGCTAAGACAGCGCTACAGCCTCTTCAAAACGAAACAATTGTATGATTTGTTTATTCGATGATAATCACCTCTCTCCTCTTCTTTCAAACAAAAACAAATTTGAAAGCTTATTCTAAACATGCTTGACTGTTCCAATATAACTAACGTAATATATTACTACCAGCCTGTACAACATAAGGCTGACCATTACCTCACACACCCATACACTCCACAAGAAAACTCCTTCCTCTAAGTAAAATGTAAATTTTGTCTAGTTTTAGTTTATGGGAAACTATATTTAGGTACGTTCTTGAGGTCCCCTTGAGGACCTGATGGCCTGAAATACAGGCTTCGGCTTAACTTAGGCACCTCCCACAATATTTTTTTAAGCCCATGACTGGACAATATTGTTTTTGTTAATATTTCTTAAGGATATTGCCAAGACAAAAACAAATGCAGTCAACCTTTTCAGTACCTATGTTAGTGTAGTCTAGTATTAGACCCGGGCGTCTAAGATCGAACAGTTTTACATCTTTTCTACTTTCAGATGTGGGCAGTAACACATTGGACGACGATGCAATTATTAAAACTATCGACGTGAACCTGAAGGGCATGATCCTTTGCACTCGCCACGCCATCGCCTCCATGAAACAAAATAAGATAGATGGCCACATTATCAATATTAACAGGTAGGCAGCATTAAAAGATGACTGTGCACAGTTGTCGGTTCCTACGTCCTAATTATTGCCCATTGTTGAGGACGACCATTGGGCAAAGATCAAAACTCCGGGCTGGCATTGTGCACTTCTTAAAATAAGTCAGGAGTAAAACATTTACCTCATGTGTAAAAGCTTTGAGACTTCTAGCCATATAAAAATGAGAAATAATGAGTTATTTATTGATTGTTTGGTTTATAATTCCAGTATTGCTGGTCACTACATTCCTTGGGCGGACAATATGAACGTGTACGCGACTACAAAGTACGCGGTGACTGCGTTCACGGCGTCTCTCAATACGGAACTGGCTGCATTTAAAAACAAAATAAAAACTACGGTACGTTTGAAAAAACTGTAACCCGACTGCGCAAAAATATAAGAGATCTAAAAAGTACGAAACAAGAAAATATACACATAACATAACATCACGCTTGTAATCCCAGAAGGGTTAGGCAGAGGTGTACCTATAGTACACCCACATTTCGCCAGTTATGCCGTGGTCGTATGCCTGTATACCATGTGGGTGCCAGGAATATATACAAAATTATAATGACATGCGATGCGACCTCGGCTTCACACAAAAACTGTCTCGGCAAACTAGCACGACGCGACAGTGCGACACAAAGGCACCGCTCGTCACGCGACACGCGGTGCCTTTGTGTTATTTACGCTCCCACGTCGCGCCAGTGTATAAGAGCCTTAATACCTATTTGAACCTAATGTGCTCGTCAAGAACTTTCTTTTGATACCGAACATTTGTCATGATAATCTCAATGTGATTTTTGTCGAGGTCATAAAATTTATTTAGGGTAAATTTAGGGTGAACTTATATAGTCTATTTTACCCGGTCTATCATTATGAATCTATTGACACCTCATCCATCAAAATCGATTCAGTAGTGAAGGCGCTACTGTGGAACACTCGTACATACCAACATACTTACATACATACCTACATACAAACATACATACGTAGACTGCTAAAATTATAACCCTCTCTTTGGCTTTGCTGAAGTCGGGTAAAAATAGGTTGATGATGGCAGTGGGTTCACGAGCATAGAGCAGGCTACAGCGCGGGTTGGCATACGCTGGCAGAGTGTGCCGCTTGGGAGGAGCCGCGCCGTGCCCTCATCTCTGAAGTAGGCAGTGACCTGTCGCTGCCGACCGTAGTTACTTCGATAGTCGGCAGCGGTGAGTCCTGTGACGCGGTAGTTTCCTTCGTTCTTCGACGTTGCGGGGGGAGTCAAACACCTCACTCCCCCCCCAACCCGAGGAGGCCCGCAGAGGCGGGCCGGCACCAGTCGGAGTTGCGGAAGAATCGTATGTTCCCGCAACCCCGACGTAGGTGCGAGATGGAACACCGGGATGGTTTTTAGTCAGTAAGAGTCTGACAGACCCCTCCACCCGCCCCAGGACGGAGGAAATCCATGAGGATTTTCCACCCCGGAAAAAAAAAGGCTACGGCGCGGGTGGCTTAAACAGTTGAGCAAATGCTTCTTTTTAAAAGACTAACCCCGCGTCCTAACCAAAAAGATTGCGCCTCGCATATAGATATTGTGGAGATTTTGTCTTACGACTTCTACGCGAACGAAGTCGTTAGTAAGTAAGTTAGTATTCATATAAAAGAGCGGAACGACCGCGCGTAAGTAAGACGATCGCTTTTGGTAAGGATGCGGGTTGCGGCCTTGTGCAGTCGCCGCGTTTGTCTGTCTGTCTGTCTGAACGCGATAAACCAAAAAACTACCGGTGGCGGTAGGTGTATAATTCATTAAAGTTTTTGAGTAAATCGGCTCTAATATGACGATGGTTGTTGAAGATGTCGGAAAAAATCATACCGACATGGAAATGACAAAAATCATGGGATATTTTCTGACCTCCACGCGAGCGAAGCAGCGGTCATCAGCTAGTGAAATCTAAAGCATTGTGACCAGAAATCTCAAATTTATGTAAACAGGTACTAGGGAAAATCTCAGTTTCTGCAAATACTAAGTTGCACTGCCACTTCTGTACTTACATAAATAAAATTGCACGCGATATCATTCATGCTCCATCCACCTTCCTCAACCAACCGGTTGGGTATTAATAGTTACCCACTTATAACTTCCTTCTTTTTGCAAATAACCTTGTGGTTGGTCTTCACTTTCAAAGTAACGTTAAAGTTTTCATCATTTGTCAATGTTGTTTAGAGCATTTCTCCAGGCTTGGTGAACACTTCAATGGCTAGCTACGTGGAACAAATGAAAAAGGTATCGCTGCAGCCACGAGACCTGGCGGATTCTGTTCTGTACGTGCTCTCCACGCCACCGCACGTCAATGTAAGCTTTTCTTGTTTCACTTGTGAAACTTGTCAATGTCCTGTACTTGATGCTGGTCGCTAGTCGATGGCTAGCTTCCTGGAACAGTTGAAGATGTCAGTGCTGCAACCATGTGACCTGACAGACACCGTAGGTACTGTAAGTGATCCTCATGCCTCCTGTGTAAGCCGTTCATGTTGCATGCAAGACACTTGTTGCTGTCATGTTGAGATAACTGGGCTAGCGAAATGACAAACAATTAGCTGAGAAATAGTGTGACCCAAAAATACCTAGACTTACAAATAATTTGATAAATGACTCAATTGCATTTTTATTAAAATAACCCACAATATATTTTTCGGGTCCGTAAACTAAATAGGTCGGTGTAGGTATTGTACGCCGCCCTCGACGGCCTGTAGCGCTTTGTGAGTGCATCGTGCACAGATCAGGTTTTACTGACACAGTTCTTGTTGATTTAGTTTTTTTAATGTTTTGATTGCTAGTTTAATTATTTATTAAACATTATATATAAGGCATGTTGAAACAGTTTGTACTCCCCTTCTAGAAAACCAGCGTCAGACAGCATCTGTCAGGCATTAATGCTAAAATGACCTTTTTGGCACACACTATTGTTTTGTTATTATCACTTTTTATTGTGTTATTTGTATTTTGTGTTTCACGAACTGAGTCCAAATAAACATTATTCTTTCTTTCTGTACTTATTCAAATTTATTTTGTTTCAGATTAGTGAATTGACTATAACACCAGTAATGGAGAAGCGGCTGTAAAGAGTTCAGCTACAAAGTTGCTGCCTGCAAAAAACTACAGTACCTAAGTAGTACCTAGCTGTTAACGGTTTTAAATTGTATTTATTACTAGCTGACCCGGGGAACTTCGTACCGCCTAAGAATATTATTACCTTGTCTTCCCCGTGAATTTTCCCATGTTTTAATAGTTATTCTGCTATTTTGGGCGGAGAAGAATCCAACAAATCAAAGATCATAATAATCAGTCCAGCAGTTCTTGAGTTATAATTATTATAAATATAACTGTTACTAACCCGACTTTGTTTGATTTAAATTGATGCAATATTGTTAAAAATGTACTTACTGTTGAAATTTGTTGTTGAATTATTATTATGTTGTCTTAAATGTGTTTTAATTTGTCTTATAATAGAACCGCCGTCCGTCTCCATCATCAGATCAGACCATCCCAATATTTTATTGTCAGGTATTTCAACTCGATCCAGATTCGGGAAGTTAGGGAAATCTACTGGTTTCCTATATGATATGACGCAATAATTCGATCCGAATTTGGATATTGTTATTATTGTTCGGGTAAATATCTATGAGTACTTGATTTGTAACAGATATATCTTTAAATATATATACAGGGTGGCCCGTAAGTCGACGACAAGCCGGAATCGGGATATAGGTAATGTCATAATAGTGAACAGTTTAATATTTAAAAAAAACAATAAAATTTACTGCCTGTGACGGTCTTTTAACTCCTGTTGCTACATTTTTTTTTAAATATTATTCTGTGGCGCACCAATTTCAGTGCCTTTACGTAGGTAAATAAATAATCAACATAACCAAGCATTTTTAATTTGTTATTTACCAAATGCATAAAAATCCCATGACAGTTGTTGACAATAAAAGTCTTACAGGAATCAAGGAGTTGATAGGTAGGTACCGAATTAATGCAACAAGTAGACCAATGAGCCAGCAGGAAGGACATTGCATGACCAAAGTTGTATTTACAGATTAGTGTGAGGCAAAAAGAAGCATAGCAATTCTAAATTTAAATAAGATGATATTTTTATTAGTGACAAACCTAATCTTTAACGATAATCTAGAGCTCGTTTTATTCTTGGTTTTCGATTGATTTCAGCCTCTTGATTCTCATGTTAAGTATATGGATTTCAGTTCGCTCACAATTCAATTCATTCTATGTGGCAAAGTGGTAGTGAGAGGTTAGCAAGCCTGTTACAGTTAACGGTCGGACACTATAAAATAAAAGTAAGTACGACTACTAACTTTAATCGTTACTATTATTTGTATATTTAAATAGTTCGTAAAATAAACCGCAAAAATTAGAATATGCAGTTTTACATAACAGGACTATTAATTAAATGATTGTCACGTTGTTTTTATGACATCGAGAGTATCTTGCAACTTATTTTTTTTGGTGGCGGTTTCGGTTCCAGCTCAATAATTTTTTAATAAGTTGGGTAAGGTGTTGTTTATGCATGAAGTTATTTGACGGCACCCAAGATGCAGTGAATTAAATTGGACGGTGTTAGGTACTTTAAAAAAAACTTTATTAAAAAAAACAGCACACTCCCAAAAAGAAAACAGTACACTACAAGGTGAAAAATAACTTTAATTTCGGAAAACCAACTTCCGAAATTTAAGTAATTTTTTACCTTGTAGTGTTTTTTTTTAGAAGTCGGTTGTCTTTTTTTTTGTAATAAAGTTTTATCACTTTTTAGCTGTTACCTTACCCCACACATATTTCTGTACCTTCCCTTATTATAACATCATCAATGTTGATGAAGACGATGAAGATGTTGACTAAGTGGAAAAAATACGTATTATTAAAGCTAACTCAAAAATCACTCATCAAAACTTGACCTTTTTATGGGACCACTCGGCAAGTATACCGTTTTAAACAAAAGTTTTGTTTTCAAATCGATTTATAAATAATGACGGAGTTCTGAGGTAACAAACATAAAATAAAATAAAAAATACAACCGAATTGAAAACCTTCTTTTTGTGAATAAATCGTTAAAAAATGAACATGACATTGGTTCGACTCTTTGTGTGAAACTGCTAAAAGTGACGGCTAAATACACTATTGATTAAATAAGTACTGGACGTACTACGTGCTAACAACGTGGCCAATATTGTTGTTGCAACGGTTGCAAGTGTTGGTATCGCCAGAGCTGAGAGTCGCCGAGTGTATTCACATAGAATTAACGTGTCTAGTGGACAGATAGAATGAACAGATATAATTATGGCATGAAGTCCGCCTTTGTGCAGTTGTTTTATTTGTGCTTAAAACATTGAATGAACGTGTTGGCAAAGCATGGATCGCTGGGTCGGCAAGACAGCTGTGGTGACAGGCGCGAGCTCGGGCATCGGGGCAGCCATCTGTGTGGAGCTGGCCAATGCTGGCATCAACGTCGTCGGCCTCGCCAGGAGGACTAGACCCATTGAGGTGAGACTTTACGGTAAAAACCTACTCATTAGTAACGAATTAAATCATACCATAGAGACTAACACCCGGATTTATAAACAAGTAATTACTTGCTGCTAAGTAATTTCTTAATGAAGTCATTACTTGAGGTTAGAATTCTTCATCATAATATCTTATTCTATAGTCAAGTAATGTACGTTACTTACTTGAGTAAGAACCAACGCATGGTACTAGTTTCCTACTGGCAACACTCAGTTACTGCGTTTTGTTAAATGGGGAAGGTCGGGCAAAGCTAATTGTAGATGGCGTGACCATAGCTAGGTCCCTACGGACTTCAAAATTTTTGACATTTCGTTCATTCATTTCATTTTATGTTCATTCATGAGTTTGATTTTATTTCACTATTTCGTTATTTTCGGTGATTTCAGTATTTTAAATCAAGTAATTGACATGGAAAGTGTCAGAATTAATATTTCCTCGTAATCACTTTCTTCAAAATGTTCACGACATAAATTCGAACTCAAAAAAATCTGTACGAATAGCTTTAAAGCACAATCTTCTAATTTTAGGGGCTTACGAGAAATTCAAACTCCAATTTCTGAGTATCTAGAAACACAACATCGAGTGAACTTTCGCTAAAATAAAATAAAACCACATCACGCCTTGTATTTTTAGCTTGTGTTGGGAACTAGCTACGACAGCGCCATTTTGACAGTTGCCTTCCCCATTATAAGGAACGCTTGATATGTGGATTATTTTACGTAACCATCTATTAAATGACTTAAATATTATTTAACTTTTTAATTATAATAAAATTATCTCTAAAAAACTAGTTTTCGAGTAACTCTCTTCACTATATGACACTCTGCCGATTGTGAAATATGCATGATGTCTCCACATACAATCTGAAAGCTAACAGTGGCATAAAAACGTTATGCCGTTAGTAACTGGCACAGTGGACTTACAGGAAGCCCTCTTTGTGTCTCTAATTGTAAAGAGTCCTGAATTCTCAATAAAATCCCATTCATCACAACACTTTTGGAAAAACGAAATCTCTTTCTAAAACAATCTTCAGAATAAGCATGGAATGGATCCACATCACGAAAGTAAACTTTGCGATTTCTAGGCTCAGCAACTTCAATCACCGGTAGTATATTGTTATCGAACACACGAAAAGTCGCTTCGATGTGTTCCATTGCTATAGCCGAAAAATCAAACGCAAAATGGTCGAGTTCTCAATGCTTATGTAAAGAAAACGGTGACTATTACTTGGCTAAGAATTCTAACTTTTGACAGTTCTAACTTCAAGCAATTGCTAAACTATAGAATAAAAATCGTTACTTGAGTAATTACTTTTACTCAAGTAATTACTTTTACTTTTTTATAAATACGGGTGTTAAAGTTAGGTTGTAACATTTTTCAAGAAATGTTTGTAACTTTCTTCTGAATGGTTTATAATAAATTGAAAAGAATCAGCATTGCCGTAAAACGTGGCAACGCTGCCCGCCTCTTACGCACTTTTACCATTGACGCTCAATTGATGCCCAATAACTCCTCCCCAATAGTTCCTCTTTTTATATACATAATATGATAAAATGTAGTGTTTAAGCTTCGATAACGTATTTAAGTGAAAACATGACGTTGTGCATTTTTGATATTTTGGAATGGTTAAGGAATAATTTTGCACGAATTGCTTTAATTATCACTATAAAAGTACTATCATTTATGTGGTAGAATACAATATTTATTTATTGCGCTATCGTACACAAACATAACAATTTATATTACATTTAAAAGTTTATCTCTCAGAAAAATCAATCAATAAAAGTCGAAAAGCAACAATCATCCGTCTTACGAATTTTCGATCAAGTCACGTGTCCTGACGCGAGTTTAACATTTTTTAACCATACAAAAAAAGTGTACAACGCCGCTAAAGAAGTTTTCACTTCAAAATGTCTTACCGCAGTAACTTTCATAATTAAAAACTGCAGGCCGTGGTTATGTAATATTTTATGATCAAATGAGTTAATTGACTAGAATACGGTTCGACGAACACAACCATAAACGGGGCTCACTTTCAGTTGATTGTTGGTTTACATAACCGTAACACTTTCTTATTTAACGACACAGTCAAGGAAAAAGAAACAACACTGTCTTTTCGTGATATGACTAAAAGAACTTCGCAGGTAACCTAAAAGAGAAAGCAAAACATCTAAATTGTCCAATGTAAGTGGTAGGAAATTCTCTGGCTATTATGATGTAATATTTTCCGACGATTAGATTCCGATGCGATTTCCTAAGAAATAGTAGAATTCACAGACTAATAATATGATGACTTTATGTACAGGAATTGAAATCGCAAGTGACCGGCAATGGCACGATCTCTGCTCGGAAGTGCGACGTGTCCATCGCGGAGGAAGTGGCGGCAACGTTCAAATGGATCGACGACAGCTTCGGCTGTGTTCACATCATGGTCAACAACGCGGGGGTGTTACTGCAAGGGGGTATCACAGGTAGGTCGCAGATACAGGGTGGGGACGACAATAAAAACTATACTGTCGACCGCACATAATAGTAACACTTTGAGCTGGCCTAGTACTAGTATGTTTCAATAGTATAGGCCAGTTTATACTGGTTTTGTTACCACTGACGTGCATACATAACATGCATAATCAACCTATTATGTTCCCACTGCTGGGACACAGGCCTCCTCTCTGTGAGAGGTGAATAGAATACAAAGATTTTACCGATTATAGTGAAATCGTGAGTCGGCAAACGAGGATAAGTGTTGCACAGCACATAATTAATGAAGCATTAGCCCGGTTAAAACTTTCAAGAATTGAGACGTGCTATAACGTAGGTATTCCCTACTTCTCAAGGTTAATAAATTATTGATTCAAATTAAAAACAATGCAAGTTTAACTGAATTATAATCTTTTCTCACTTCGATTAATTTATCCATCTACAGCCGGCGAATTCGGCCTTTCTCACTATATTTTCATGTATTTCAGACGTCGGCAACGACATGTTAAGCGAGACGGACGTGCTGTCGGTCATTGACATCAACTTGAAAGGCCCCATCCTTTGCGCGAGACACGCGATTTTCTCTATGAGGAGCAATGACTTCGATGGGCATGTTGTTAACATTAACAGGTAAATGTTTGAAGGTTTAAACTGGTTCCTTTCAAAAATCCAGTATGCAGAAGCATACGGGTTTTTTGCATTCAATTAATTTTGGTGTTTTTATAATTTCGAAGTTCGATAAAGGTAAATAAAAAAATTAAAAAAACAGCCGAACACAAAAATCGCGTTAGGTCGCAAAAACTATTTTTTGTGTATAGTTTCCAATGTTTGAAGTGCTTTATCTCGGGTTCTATTGGACGTACAAAGCTACGGCTGCTCAAATTCTAGGTATCAATTTTGTATCTAAGGTACTTTAAAACTGTAAACATTACTTTTCCGTAGGATGCACCTTTTAGAAGCTATAAGCAAAAAACTGAAAGAAGTCCGAAAAGTTCAGGCGTTTCGAGCACTACGCAGTTAGCACAGGTCTTTCGTAGCTTCAAATTTGGTTTAACACTACTGGTATCTATCCTAATAATAGCCCAAAACATCAGTACAGTGCAATTTTTTGCGACAAGAAACGATTTTTAAAATGCCTGGACTATTTATTTTTAGTATATTTTGTCGAGTAAACCTAAACGGAAATAACTTAATATGTAATATACTTAAAAAATATACTAGATACCCACTTAATTATCCACAGACACAATAGGAAGTGTAGTGTTTTGTTTCTATTAAGAAAATCAATTCAATCAAGGTCATCTCCTCACAAAAAAAAACTGAAATCATTTATTTCAAATAAACCAATAACAGGCACTTTTGAATTGGGATGATGACATTTTTTTTTTGTCTCTAAAGACTGTTTGTTTTCAAATAGCGCAAACTATTTTACAAAAAGTGTAAAAGTGTAAAAAATTGCCAAGTTATAGAAACGCTTTAAGGTAATTATTAGACAAGGACTGTACTATCGTATAAGTGACGTCATGACTATGCAACTTCATACAAGCGCGGTACATTTTCAGTACCGCTCGACAAGGACGGCAATAATCCCCTCCAAAAACTTTTAATGCGTGTATCTTCTTCAAATTTACACCGACTTAGCCGATTTTTTCGATCTTCTCATTTTTTTCTTTGAAATTACATTATTTTTATGAACATTTTTAATATTAGTCATCATCCCAATTGTCGAGGAGTCGGTCAGCAGAAATATGAAGCTAGTTGCCCATTCCAAAGCGTAGTAGGTACCTATGGAGAAGAAAGGGCATGAAACTCCATGGACACTCTTTTAAATAATATTGTTCTTACAAATAAATCAGTTACATCATTAATGTTGATCCTATGACATGTGGGAATCCAATTTAGACCACATAACATAACATCACGCCTGTAATCCCAGAAGGGTTAGGCCGAGGTGTCCGTATAGTACACCCACATTTCGCCAGTTATGCTTAAGTCCCATGTAATAGGGGGCCAGCCCATTGCCATCAACCGCGCATAAATCCAGACTCCGGGCTTCTACTGAGAAATTATAGATAGAAAAACCCAATAACACTTTGCCCGACCTGGGAATCGAATCCAGTACCTCGTGCTCAACAGTAGCTCTTGCGACCGCTAGACAAACGAGGCAGCCAATTTAGAATCCAGTACTTAGTAATTAATACCTACCTAGTGCTTGTAATTCGCATTAGATATGAATAGACAGTTTCGCTATAAGTTGATTTGCTAACAAAAGCAATTTTCGGTCAACAACCCGGATTCGATTGACATAGAAAAACTGAAAAAAAAACACGTAAACCTACATGGCACTTTTAATTTCTTTTGACTTTGACGCACGGTTTGTGCATTCAGCCAATGTCACGTTTTGACAACATGGGCACTTAAAAAACGTCAGATGCTAAGGTGCACGGTTCCAACTGGTCGTTTCCTATGGAGAAGAGCCGGCAAAAATCTCCACGGTTATTCTATGAAATTTGACTTTACTTGAATATAATACTCTCTATTGTGTACACCACATAAATTACAGACAAACAAATGTAGAAGTTTTACGTAAAGTAAGCGTATCCAATAAATATGAACCTCAATTTTATCATGGACTCAGTACCTACATGATTCTGAACCCCCCTGCGTTAATTTTTTTTGTCGGTTATCAAAAAAAATATCAGCTGTGTCATAGAAAAGTGCAATACCTACGCGGACAAAATTTATTAGAATAGAATAGAATAGAATTTCTTTATTTCGGACACAACATATCCATATAGTGTTAGTATACATACAAAAATAACTTATTGTCTAGTGTTAGTAACAATCAACCTCCGCACAAACTGTCGTATAATCGGAGAACCGAGACTCTCGGCTACAGTTTTCAGAATGCTGTTTTGACTTCCCCTCACTCTCCTCAGTAGCGACGCAGTTCTTTTGCGTATAATTGCAAAGAAGCCGTCGGTTCGGGCTTGCGCAAACATTTCCGACGCGCTACAGTAACGAGGCAGCCTCAACAACATCCTGAAAGCATTATTATATTGGACTCGCAGGGCATCAAGCGATCTCTTAGTATAATGGACCCATAGACTGCCCGTGTACAAACTTTGACAATAAGCCTTGAATAGTGTTACTTTTACTTGGTCTGTACACCGCGCAAATCTACGGGACAACATATTGCTCCGGACCGCTAGAGCCCTGCGCTCCCTCTCAACGTCCACATCGTCCCTGAGGTCAGCATCAAGACAATGCCCTAGGTACTTAAAAGATGACACCCTTTTAACTGGTGACCCGTTTATAAGCAACTCGGGTCCTTCCCCCCGTCGCTTGCCGCTGACCTCAAAGACCATGTACTCACACTTACTTACATTATATTTTAACCCATGTGCGGCAGCTTAGGTCTCACACGTTTTAAGCATCTCTCTGATTGCTCCTGCCGACGGACCCAGCAGCACCATGTCATCTGCATAGCTGATGTTGTTAACTCTAACCCCATCAACACTGCATCCGACACGCATGCTGCTGAGTGCTACTATCAGGCCATCCACGTAGAGGTTGAAGAGCCTGGGAGACGTCAGACCACCCTGTCTCACCCCGCACTCCAGCCTATACGGCTCAGAGACTACATCATCCCATTTCACCTGGTTGACTTGGTTACCATACCAATACTGGAATAACCCACATATTTCCACAGGAATACCCCTGTCCCCCATCTTTCTCCAGAGTACATCGTATGAAACACGATCGAAAGCCTTGGAGAGATCAAGGAAACAGGCGTACACCGGCGTACCGCGATCTTTGTAATATTGAACGGCATGCTTGAGACTTAAAATAGCACTTTCAGTTGATAGTCCGGGGCGAAACCCAAACTGTGCATAATGAAGATATATGTAATTACTTAAGCAAGAATCAAGCATACCGTCCAACACCTTGGCTATTATAGTTGCAAGAGAAATGGGACGATAGTTACCTCTGTCCGAGATGTCACCTGTCCTGTTCTTCACAATGGGAAGTACTATAGTCTTCATTAAATTAGCAGGTAAGTACGTGTGACTAATACACATTGTGAAAAGCATAGATAAGACTCGTGGCAAATGAACACCTGCGTGCCTCAGGTGCTCAATGATGAGCCCATCATGCCCTGGAGATTCGCCTCGTTTCAAGTTGTTAATGGTTGCACATACTTGCTTAGTTGAGAAACGTATCAGAGGTTTCGCACCAAGACGGATGGGCTCACAATCATTCACCAAGGTTGAGGGACCGAGAGGGGACTGAACTTTGAAATGGTCCTTGAAAGCATTAGCAATTCCCCTCTTATCACTTATCCCTTCCACACAAGCAGAGAGGCCAGGTTTCGCATCCAAATTACTAGTGGACTTCCAGAATTTGCCAAAATTCTTACTAGCTCGTTGTTCTGCTAGCCTATCCATTACAATCTGCTCCGCGTGATTTTGACAAAATTTCAGTCGACTTTTAAAAACTTTTCGCTTCTCATACATTTCGTCATAAACCGGGCCCAACGAAGGACGATTGTTCATTATCCAGCTCTGAAAGCTACACCTGGCCTCGCGGTGGGCGTCCCTCACATACTCATTCCACCCACACACTCGCTTACCTCGACTCGTCCCCCCCTCAAATGTCCTTCTAGATTGCCTAGCCGCCGCACATAGGATGTCAACAATCTGTTCATACAAATTGTCCAGTATAACTCTATGCTCAGCCAATTCACATGATCCACCGCTGCATCTTTCAAACTCGTGGGGGAAATCAACGTCTCGCAATTTACTAGTACATAAATTATGATAGCTTTGCGTTTCTGACTTAGTTCTTTCACCCCAAAAGACAGAATTGCGGCCAGCACCCCCCGTCATCAATTTAGGCCTCACTACTTCTAAGTCGCATTCCAGATGTAACGGTAGATGATCTGAAAAATAGACATCCTCCGATACATCCACATTTGCAATTGTGTTCCACGCTGATAAAGATACCACACAGTGATCTAACCATCTCCTGCTTCCGTGCACATCACTTATAAAAGTGTAGGTACCACTATCAACCCCCCGTTTCTTTATATCAGCACAAACCCAGGATTGGTCCGAACAAAAGTTAATTAACTCTTTATAGAACAACTCCTGGGGGTGAGCATTGAAATCACCCAAAATATAAACATTCTCTATATCACTGCTTGCTATGGTAGCACTTATCTCTCTTAATACATCTGTAAAAATTGGTAAGTTATCTGGACAATTTGTAGGCATATATATAGAAAAAACAACAATATTACGACCCTTTGATGTGGCTGTAATCGCCGCTAACCGAGGACTGCTACAGTCAACAACAGAAACCTTCTCAAAAATGCCCTTTCTCCAGAGAATGGCAACCCCCCCAATTAGGTCTTCCTCTCAACAAGCCCTCCGCAGTGTCCACGGCCGACTTACCCGTACACTCAAAGTCAGGGCTAATTGTTCCTAACATTGGAATATCATGGGGAAGCAGCCACGTCTCTTGTAGGGCTACCAAATCAGACCATACACATATATCCTTAATATTATCGATGGATCGTTTAACCGACTTACAATTAAAACTAGTTAACTTAAGATAATTATTATTACTAATTTTTCTATTCATAAATAACGACATTAATTGACTATAACTGGAGACTTCTGAGATTTCGTTCTATACATAAAATGTACAAAACGCCTAAATACAATTCCATCAGGCCACAACTCATTGTTTAAAAATAAGTCTGCCTTGTGCTTCGAAACATATAGTTTGTACGCATTATACTTTCTAAATGACTTCATGATAATCTTTTTTAATGTTACAGTTTCACTTATCTTGTCTTTAATATAACGAATAATGTCATCTTCACTTGCTTCTGTACTAACGTTGGAAATTAGCATCGGCACTTTGATATCCGCTGCTCGAAATCTACCGTCCGGCCCAATTATAGCCGTTCCCTTCCTATTATCCAACCTATTTTGTTTATAACGCTTTTTGCCGAGCAATTTTTTTTTTTTTAAATAACCGACAAAAAATTTCAACGCAGGGTGGTTCAGAATTATGTACCGAGTCCATGGTAAAATGTTCGTATGTCTTTCATTGACTTGAATGTGCCCTGTACCCTAATTGCGTAATACACAATCAATCGGAATCTGAATCGTTTTGAAACAGATTGCTAATCCATTGCTTCACAAGTATGATAAAAAAAAATTCTCAACAATGTAAATAACGCAATGAGTGTTGTTGAACTGTCAAAATTAAACAGATTAGTCGTAATCGTCTACAAAAATGTATTGTGCAATTAGGCTGCTGGTTGCTAATATTACTATTATAGATGTTACTATAGGTATTAGACTTCTCATTATATGTTTAGTCTCTAGTACTCTATATTTTGTGATTGTCATGCCAAAAAATTGTGAATTAACGTTTGACCAGCACCCTAATTGCGTAACACATTTTCGTAAACGATTACGACTAATCTGTTTGATTTTGACGGATCAAGAACATTCATTGCGTTCTATATATTGTTGAGCAGAATTTTTATCGAACTTAAGAAGCAATGGAATAGAAATCTATTTCAAAACGATTCAGATTCCGATTGATTGTGTATTACGCAATTAGGGTGCAGGTGGTCTAGCTTCCATATGCCATTACATAAAAAAAAACAACATAAAATATAACGAATGCCATAAACAGCTAGTCGCTGCAACAAGTTTATAAATAACACTCGTACCACACCACTCAGAAAGTATCGCCAAAAAATGTTTTTGTGTATGAGAGATTGGCCAGTTAAAGCACGGAGTTAAAGTTTATTTTGAAAATATTTATGTTAAAATAGCTACGTTCCAATTTCTAAATTTAAAATGACGTGTCCAATAAAAAAATGGATCTGCGCCGGGCAAAATTTCGCGCTGTGATTTTTTACGATTTCAAGTGTCGATAGGCTTCAAATGGCATTCATACACTGGTTGCCTTACAAACCGTGTATCGTTGTTATAACGAATTCTAGCTCGGTCGACTAATTTTGGGGGATGAAGAAAGAAGTGGTCGCCCTTTGACGGCTGTAATGGAAGAAAACATGCTAGCAGTGAATTTTTTTATCCAAGACGTTAGGCGAGTTACAGTCCGCGCCAAACTTTGTGACCGCCGTGAAACTATGCTCATTGCATTGCGCAGAACACAAAATCGGATTGCAGCCGCTACAAGAGTACCAGAAAGAACTGTACGACGTATTATATCGGTTGCTAATGAACCAAGTTCCGATTTAATAGCAGTTTTTCGTACACCCGGAAAGAAGAGGCAAGGGGTAAAAAAGGTAATCGGAATCGACAATTTTGACCAAGGTGTCATCAAAAGATGTATCCACAATTTTCATGTAACACAGAAAGAGTTGCCGACAATTGCTCAATTTAAAAAAAAAAAAAAGAAGAAACAAATTTTGAAGGATTCGCAACGAGTTTGAGGAGAATTATAAATGAAATAGGATTTAAATGGAGAAAACTTCGCAAATTATTAATTGAAAATACAAATATTCGCTGTAAGCGAATTGAATATTTTCGTGAAATAACGAAACATCGCGCAGAAGGAAGACCGATAGTTTACACTGACGAATCGTATGTCGATTCATCGCATACCACTTCGAAGGCATGGAGTGATAGTAGCACTAAAGGTTTTAAAAAAAAGATATCAAAAGGTCATCACGTGTCGTCATTTTACATGCTGGATACAAATCAGGATTTGTACCCAACGGCCTTATGATGTTTAATTACCATGATACCATGAATTATAAAAATTATGAAAAATGGATCCCACCAAAAACATTATGTAAAAAACTAGCCAAGTCTCGGTGGAGCTGCTTGCTTATCTTTAAAAAGTAATGAAATCTAGACAAAGTCGTGCCAAGTCTAAGGTTCCTTACTGCGATTTATTTATTATTATAGTAATGTTGTGTGACTGACCCCCGATAGTATGTTTTGCTTTCGTTAGATTTGACAAATTAAGACCTTTCTTCTTGTTACAGTTTTACTGTTTGAAGTCATGTGTTTTAAAGAAATAATCAACAATAAAGAAACGACAAGTGGAGGATTGCGCGGCCATAACTTCCTATGTGAATATTTCGTAAAATATGGATCTAGAGCTTATATTTATTTTTTCGAACAAATTCAGTCTCCACGTTACGTTCGCGCGGTAAACCCATAAAACATCTTTAGTTCTACTTTGAAAGAATTTTGGTTTGTTCCATTCGATTTTGACAAATTCCGATATTTTTTTTGCCCAAGTTGTTTTACTGATTGAACTTGGCGGAGCAATCGTAACTCACACAAAATAATTGGCATTTATAATGTTTTCAAATAACAGTTTTAATAGGTATAAGAGGACAATTTATGCCTTAACAAGTACAACAGGTACTTAAAAAATAGAAAATGGCCAGCAAATCGAAACATCTATGTCTACAAGGCCTACAGCGATTTCACATTCACAAAATAGAAAAGACTATTTAAAAGAAAAACAAAAGGAAAAAAAAGACTGGGACTACATGCATGGTCCCGAGATACGTAAAGATAAACTCAAACTCAAACCATTTATTTCAAATAAACCAATTACAGGCATTTTTGAATTGTCAAGGTAGGTCGGTCAGAAAAATGAAGCTAGTTGCCCATTCCATTCCCAAGCGTAGTAGGTTCCCATGGAGAAAAACGGGCAAGAAACTCCACGGACAGTCTTTTATATCAAATTATGGATAATAATCAGCCTATAATGTTTCCACTGCTGGGACGCAGGCCCCCCTCTCTTCGAGATGGCGTGCATGGGCTGTCTATCTGTAATCTACCATGCAGGCCCAGTGCGAGTTGGTAGATGTCTCATGTATTCGAATTTTTGGTTCTAGGACATGCCAGTTTCTTCACGATGCTTTCCTTCACCGTTTTGAGAGCACTTTCGCTGAAATTATTTACTCAAAATAAAGCGACTGTCCGGGTCCGAACCCACGACCTACAACTTGTAAGTCGGGACCGTTACCACTGGGCCATCACTGCTCTCAATTTCTCTCTTACTACCGATACCAAATGAGATCTAATTGCCTACAATTTGCATGAATCTCGTGTTATTGTCGCGTGACTGCATTAGGTACCTAATTAACTATTAATAATTACTACTATTCCATTGTTTTCGCGTGTTGCAGTATCGCGGGCCACTACGTGCCGATGTCGTCCAAGTTCAACGTGTACACCAGCACTAAGTACGGCATCACCGGCTTCAGCGCCGGACTCCTCAATGAACTGGCTGAACATAAGAACAAGATAAAAGTTACCGTAAGTAGATAATGTAATTAGTTTCACATTTACATTTACAGGCAAGAGACCTCGAATTGAGAAACGTTCCCACCGTTTGAAAAGTTACATCGACATTGGAAGGCGGATCGAAGCCGGTTGTTTTGCGTAACTTGGAACTAGCAGTAGTAGACAATTCTGGATCGACAAATTTTTATTCACCTATAGTCTATATATATATATCTAGTCTATGTAGGCTATAGTCGCAAGTTGTATCTTTCACTGTGAGAAGTTAAGTGTTTTTGTCACTAAACAATTTCTTTCTTCCTTTTAAGTTGCAAGTTTCAGCGCTGCAGCCTTCTTCCAAAAAAGTACAATACGAATTTGTTATAAAAAATCTTACCTTCCACATATTTTTAGGCAGAGCAGAAGGTAAATGGGTGTATCATAAGTTTGCAAGGGAAGACCACTTATTAATATAATGTTGTTTGACGTCAGAGCGTGTCCCCGGGGTTGGTGGACACAGGCATGGACGTGGTGACCAGTGAGGAACAGCAGCTGATGCCGGCGGCGGCGCTGCGCCCCAAGGACGTGGCTGATGCAGTGCTCTACGTGCTCTCCACGCCTCCTACTGTCAACGTTAGTATTGCATATACCTATACCTTAACAAGATTGACTAGTAATGCACAGTGTTATGATGAAAACATGCTATCGTGAATTTGGTGAGTGTTGAAAGAATCGAGTTCTGATATAATTAAGTTAGACATAAAGTATTTTAACGCTACCATAAATAAGAAGTATACTTATCATGCTCATAAAAAACCAAAACAAAGAATCTGCAGGCATTAGGTATCTACTCAAGGTTATTAAAACTCAATCGTGATAATTTATTTCTTATCGAGAACTCTATGATAATCTTATTTTGATTTTAAATCATTCCAACCCGTTTCAATCCTTCAATCCTTCGTTTATTCTAGTTTTTCGTTATGTGGATCTAGAATAAACAATACGACGGAACGAATACCCAAAGTCAGTTGTTCCTTCTGTAGAGATTCGTTATTCGTCCTATGAAAATGTGAACCAAGGGAGATGAAATGTTGACAAATAACATTCACCTTTTCAGATAAACGAGCTAACAATAACACCAGTTACAGAAAGAAGGTTATAATTATGAAATATATATTGACTAAAAATGGCACAGCACTAGAAATGCAGTATTATTAAGACTAAACAGAGGCATTAGAAAAGGAAGACGACGCGAGGCCGATCATGCTGGTACCGAACTGCAGCAATGCACGGAAGATGTCCATCTTCAGGGCCCACAGGGGAGACGACGACGGCTGCGACGATGACTGTGATGATGTCTGCGCCTGCACATAAAACAAGAACATTGTATACCGATATAGAACATTAAGTACCTATCGAAAATTTGGTTATCTCATCTTCGCAATACGCTTATATAGTTATATCTACAATTCGTTAGCATGACGGCACATGAAAAATACTTACTGAAAGTTATCTGCAAAGAAATCAAATAAATAAATGATCTTCAGTTCTGTTTTTGTGTTTATTAAATTAACATCTTACTAAAATGGCTCTATAGTTTATAGTCCTACTTACTACAATAATAAATGTATAACGATAACTTGCTTAAACTATAAACCCGGCTTGCTTAAACTTAAACTATAAACTATTTTCCGGGTATGTCCTTCAAGTAACGTTAATTTGTAATATCATGCGATGGACTAACGACTAAAGTGCTACATATAACTATTGACCATGAATTCTTCTGAAACTAGACGTATTTTGTTTTTATCGCCGCCAACCGCTGCCTCCAGAGCTTGTCTTGGACGTTTCTCCGAGTAAACCCATCAGTAGACTAGCAAAGAATCCTGCTGAGTCCGCCGACTTCTTTCCTCCATTCTCCTCAGCAGACGCTGATGCGTCCGGATCACCACCCTGCGACAGTTCATGTTTTAATGAAATTCCAATAATTGTGTTTTTAACAGAATTTCTTTATTATATTGGCTCTTACCGCGCTTGTCCCTTTTACTAATGTGGATATGAAATTTCCGAAGAAGGCACCGTTATTTTTCTGTAATTTACACATATTATGTAAAGAAACTGGGGTAAAAAGTAAGTACTAAAAATAAAAACGCTAAATTATAACATACCGCTCCACCTTCAGTTATTGTGTCAAGAGATGTCAGAAGATAACTTCCAATGATCTCTCCAGGGTTCTGGGTACCATCAGACTGAAAGAAAATACGCCAGTCCGTATAAGTTCTTGACGTTTTAGTAAAAAATACTTACAAGCATTTTGCAATATCTTAGTTCTACACTCACCAGCAATCCAACAAGAAGTCCTAATCCTGTTGCTATAATGGCATTTATGTCAACGCCATCTCCCTGAAAATGCTCGTTTGTTAGTGAATCCTATGACTGTATATTTAAACTAGCCCATAAGTTGTTAAACTGTCTAACTTACGCTCAAGCTGGCGATAATACCACCGACTGTCGCTAATAATGTTCCCAAATCCGATTCGCCATCCTGTTTAAAAAGTCTGTTTTAGTGTGATATTCGATGGATGAAACAAGTTACTTTGGTTCCCAACTTACGCCACTCAATCCAGCAAGTAGGCCTAAAATGCCACCTCCCTGACCGTCCCCTTCAGGCTCATCGTAATCGGAATCATCATCATCGTCATCTCCATTACCGTTCGAAACGGAGTCTTCTTTAGATCCTCCATTTTCATTACTCCCTTTCTCAACGCTTTCTTCTGCGCCATTATCTTCGTCGGAATCTTCATTACTATCACTATCATCAGTCTCATCTATTTCAAGTTTTTGAAAGGGAGGAGGTTTCGAATCTGCGGTGTAGTCGATGTCTATCTCATTGTCTCCAATGTCCTGACGTTTCTGTATCACCTTTATTTGGTTGTGGTTGGTACGTATCAGGTCTTGTATTAACTTCTTTACTATCATGTTGTTGTTTTTTACCTGTAAGTTGAATGAAGTTATTAACCACAATGATTTTTCGTAACTGGATCCATGTATTGAAAGTGCTAAAGAATTTGTCAAATGTAAATCAAACTTACCTTTGGTGCAAAGTGCTTCAGTGCAATAAAATCCGTGAGAGTGCATCACAAAGTATAACAAACAATAAAACTTGAATTTGTAACTACTAAGTAAGCAACCTTGTTTTAACCATTACGCAAAAAAAATAAAGTAAAAAGCCTTGACTGTGTTGGCGTGAACTTAACCCGTCAACCATGTAGTGCGCTCAAGTGCAAGAATGCATAAGTATGCGAAGTAGGTAAGCATGGATAATTTATACGAACACCCGGAAACGCCGAAGTTAAGCTAACTTCTCTTTATTTTATCTTTACTTTAATTAATAACCATAATCAAAATTTTGCATGCACTTAGATTTCTGTGATTGTTAAAATTATAACTGAAGTTGATATTGCGTGGTAATTTGCTTGTCATGCTTTTAGGGAATACACCACACAAGTCTGGCAACTACTCGCGGCGGAACATGCAATCAATGTCCATCCTATACCACAAAATCGCCATTAATGTTATCAAGAAGAATATTCCTAAATTCTTCTTGATCATCTTCACTCAGCAAATTAACCAATAGTGTAGTGCAGGTGAAACGATCAAGAAAAAAAAGTGTGCCGCTGGTCTTCTAAAATCAATTTGAGTAACATCTAAGGTCTGGGATAAACAAGAGAAACTTACATTAGATCTTCCGGGCCCAGCTGAAGCCGGGAACAGTGCGCTGGCCAGGTTAAGCAGACTGAAGATATTGCTGCCACCGCTCGATGGGGGCGCGTTCTGTGTGCCGTTGCCGAAGTCATCGTCATCATCATCCTCGTCATCGGCGCTCTTGTCTGAATCTATTGACACTGTAGTCTTGCTTGACTTTGAATCGTCGGCTAATGAACGATTCTTGCTAATTTCTTTCTGTAATAGAAAATAAGTAAGTTTAAGACTACTTTCGGTTGAACGAAGAGTATGGTAATGGTAACAAACAATCTTTATTCTTTTTTTCTTTCAATGAATTTATTTCGACATTATCAACCCTTCCATAAGTTCAAAATAAATTGAATACTTGTTCGCGAAGTATATGGAATAGCTAGTTTAGAAGGGACTCCTACTTACTTAAGTTAGTGCACACTGGCGCGACGCCACAGCGCGACACACAGGCATCACGTGTTGCGCGACAAGCGGTGCCTTTGTGTCGCGCTGTGGCGTCGCGCCGTTTTGCGGGAGCCTTAAAACTGCAAATGGTAATTTAAAATGGTTGCAACCAGTTTAAATTTAAGTAACTAAACTACCTCAACTCAACTGTCTGTTCTCAACATGAATTTATAAAACACAAACAGAATGCAACAAAGTTAAGTCTAAAAGAGTTGTGGCTATAATAAGTGGAGAAGTTATTATGTTTGTACTTACCGATCCTTTAGCAGCAGTGGCGGTCGATGATTCCTTAGTAGCACTAGTAGGCGATGATTCCTTTGAATCCAGCTGGTTGTCAGCAAAACCTCTCCTCCGACGAAACCCACTGGCTGGCACACAAAACGCGTTTGCCATCAGAGACAGAACCAGGAACATTGCAAAACTTCGACCGCGCGCCATTATCATCATCAGCTCACTAGATACACTGCAATCACTACACCAACGTAACCATCTTAATATTTAGTATGCCAATTAAATAGACCTTTTATTGACGAACAGGAATGTGGTGAATCTTGTTATAATGAATAAATAATGGAGCACTCATTTGTGAAATTAACACTTAAATTGTTGTATTTACTAATGAACCTGTCTAGGTAGGTTTGCAAAATGTAATAGGGACGTGACATATGGAAGATATTGTGATATAGATTTTATGGTATCTTTAATTGACATTCGTTGAACATTTAATAAGAACTAAGCTCAGCATAAATATATAAAAGAACAAGAACCCAAGTGCCTTCAGAGTAGCAGTTATATTTATCCAGATTCTAAACCTGAGTAAGAAACGAACATTACAACAACTAGGGTATTATAACAACTATGTTTTTTTTAACTCTAATCGACGCTACAATTTCCATGTGAAGGATTTGTTACACTGGTGTGGATCCTACGGCCATGTCGCGTGTATGTAATAGAAAAATGTGTGGCACAGTACCTTTCTGACTATGATGTGGTCGAATCAGTTAACATTCGCTTATTGGTTCGTTACATGCTGCAAGGAATAACTTATAACAAAACTGGGTTCCTGTCGCGCAGCTACAGGCTGATGTTTTTTCTAAATTTTCACGTGCATATTCTATAACTCATACAATGTTGAAAGAGAGAGGAAGACCAACGATAAATCGTCAGATTATGTGAGGGATAATCTAAATGAAAATGCATTGAATGATAGCGTGACAAGGGTTAACAGGGAAGAATGGTAGAGGAAACACATTTGTACCGACCCCAAGTAACGTGGCATAAGGATAGGCAGAAAAAGGCTTACAGTTCAATTAGTCCTGAAACCTGATACTGTAATCACGTAGTATGGACATAGTTAGCTGTAATCAACTGCAAACAAATGCCATCTAAATCACGAAACTAAGTATTTGTTAGTAAACTAAATAGGACGTCATAAGGTTGGTCGTTTTACATAGGTAGGTATCTGAAACCAAAGAGGTCATAGCACATTATTTCAGGCACTAGTGCTATTACTACTATTACTTATACCTACTGTCGTCAACAATTTGTGATCTATTAAGGAGCTTTTGTATGTTTGTGATACATATTTTCAAAGTTGGTTCATTGAACTCTTGCAGCCTTGTTATTTACTTCAAACTGCTTTGGTTCTTCTGGATATCGCTAGTAGATCTTTCATGTGCAATTTTTCGTGATCGATTGTGCATGATTTTTTGTAAGACTAAGTTAAGATATTGCCTACATAAACCAGCAACACCCTGTATATAGGGGCGGGGTGTCGCCCAGTTTGAAGGTCTGTCCGACATCGACTGCTGCGCTTGCGCCACTCGAGTTGCCAAACGATCGCGACGCACTTCCGTCTGGCCCTCCGGCCTCCGGTCTTCGTAAACATACAATCTGCGTGTCAAACACTTCCTCACATCTCGTATCCCGTATAATCTATTCTAATGTTGTGTTAGACATTGTCGGCCAATAGATAAGAATAGAATCAACTGTTGCACAACCAAAATAATGCAGTGGGACGGAAACAGATGATTTGGGTTTTTCACGTTCATAATGATGATCATGGCACAAAGGGGTGGAGGGCTCAGCAGTGACTGGAACAAGGCTGCCAATGATGATGATGAATGATGATCATGACAACCAACTTGCATGTAGGTCGAATGCTTGCAGATTGCAGACGTATCTACTACAGTGGCCTTCAAAACATAGTACCACACTTTTAAAATTTGCAATAACTTTTAAAGTACACAAGATATATTTTTGAAATAATAAGGATTAACAAAAATAATAAATTTTTAAATTTCTTTGAATTTTTCTTCTAAGGAATGGCTGAAAAACAAAAACACTACTTTTCAAATTGCTTTTGACTATTTTTCTTACTTTTGACTTTTTTGTTTTCACCTTTATTACTTGATGGATGAACTTTGATTTAAAAGCTAAGGTGTCTAGAGCACGTACACTTTACTTATCATGCCTCTTTTATCGAAGAATGTGCAAGAATTATGACTTTGGCAATAAATGACTAACTAACGAATAACTTTCTTTCTAACACGGCATCTGTATGCGGAAACCATCTCAGGAGACCTAGTAATGGCAGTCCCAGATGCACTAGTAGGTACCCGAGAAGACCACTATATTGTCTCCACTCTGTTGAGAAAACGCCACTTCAATGCAGTTGAAGTCCAGCAACAGCTTCTTCAGACCCGAAGAGACTGACACATTAGTGGCAGTACAATGAGATGAAGACTTGCTGGACTTCTTACAAATCTGAAGCCCTAAAGGCCAGCAAGTGACCCCAAACTCAAGAGAGGGCATTGAGTAGCAAGACTGCGCCACGCCCGTGAACACATACAGTGAAGTGAAGAAGAATGGGCATGAGTTTTGTTCACTGTTCAGGCACTTCCGATTGAAGGTGAAGACTACAGGGGAGCTGGTAAGCGATACATTCAAGCCTGCTTTACAGAAATACTTCAATACGGTGGGGGCTCTGTACACGTATGGGCTGGTATCTCTTCAGAAGGTCGCACAGAGCTAGTAGCAGGAGGCTGGTTAGAAGACACAGACCACATCCTATCACCCTCAGGGCCCGAAAATAGGCCTTTAAGGAAGAATGGGAGAATATTCCCAACATCGCCTCCGAAACCTCGTCTTCAGTATTCCAAACCGGCTCGAAGCTGTAGCAGAGCTCGAGGAGGCATCACGAGTTATTAAAATGTAAATAAGTCGTACAATATACTTATAAATGTTGTTCTTTTGTAAACAATTGGTATTTTTTTATCTTTATTTGCGCGTTCTACTCTAACTTCACTTCCTACTTATATTAAAATCTTATACTATCCATCAAGCTTATATCGTAGACTTTCAGAGTTCCGGGTTTGCGTGTGTGTCGTTCACTTGGATCTAGATACTTGGATATTTCTCCTTTTTGGTAGACAGCCGATCCTTATCGATTAGTGAATACACTCAGCGGCACGGAATCTTGGCCAAGATCTCGCGATAGCAAAAGCTTTAAGTGTTTCTAATGAATGTTTCTTATTCATGTATGTCAAAAAAATGTTTACCCTTAGTTCAAGAGGGTAATTCATTATATTTGGGTGCACCATGCCGTCATGTTTAAGTTTTAGTTGAATCGGTTCATTTGAGCGATGAAGCTGCAGTGTTGTGAAAATTTTACTTTTAGGATACTCAATTATTGTAATTTTGTGTTTTCATTAAATAACTAAAGGTGCTTTAAAACCAATAAAAATGCCATGAACATCAACAAAGATTGCACAAGTCGCAGCATTAATCGGCGAAGGGGTGACACAGCGTGAAGTTGCTGTCGTGCTTAACGTACCTCGTTCATCAATGCAGTATGCACTGAAACGTTATCAGGAGACAGGCCAATACACTCTCAGACAAAGCAGTGGAGGCATTAGATGCAACATCAGCCCGGAACGACTGATTTATTGAAAAAAAGTGATGACCAACCAACCATACGTGTTGATAATGAGGAAGATATTATGCAACTTAATCAAGCATGACTTTACCGCCTGAGCAGCAGTATAACTTCTGATCTAATTTTAACACTGTTATCTTATACTAAAGCCTTATGCCAGTTAAGTTATTTAAAATTTAAGCTCAATCTGATTTATAAAATTGTTTTACGCCATCTTGGCACAGACTTGACGATCACAACATTAACACCCGCACACTTACAAACACTCGGGCAACTTCAAATGCACTCAACATCCGGTATAATTAATTATATTTGCTTATAAAATTTATTTTTAGATTTACAGATGGTTTAATCTTAAATTCGATAACATAAATTGTGTTATATCTACCGATGTTGACCTCTTATACGTGGCTAATGCATCTACCTGCTGCATTGATGAATGCTCCTCTCTAATCTCATCTACTGCAGTCATTACGCGAAACATTAGAAGCATCAACTGCAACCTGGCTGGTATGCTTACTCTTTAGGGTAGGTCCAGAGTTGAATGGGATTTAATAGTGTTAACCGAGTGCTGGTTGCGTGGTGTTCAGAATCTTCCTACAATGGATGGAAACGATATTTATTCAACGTCTAAGAACAAAACCCAAAATTCATTTTAAATATCCCTTCAGGGATAGCATTAATACCTTTTTTTATTAAAAAAAAGGTATTAATGCTTGTGTGAAGGAACCATCTGTCTTGGACTGTAATAGTCTATTAATAACACTCAAAAATCAAACTATGGTTCTTGCTATTTACCGTTCACCGAGTGTTAGAAATGTTGATGTTTTTTTGGAAAGTTTACACAATTTGCTGAATAATGTTGCGTCTAAATATAAAAACTGTATCTTAACTGATGATATAAATATTGATATTTCCGAACATACATTGGATATAAGAAAACACAACTACTTAAATCCAATGGCTTCGCATGGTATGTTGCCAGCTCACCAGTTTCCTACTCACTCAAAATCTTGCATTGACCATGTCATACTCAAAACCAAATTTCCAGCAACATGCTTGGTGGCTGAAACCTCCCTTACTTAAAAACCTTAAAGCGAATTGATTTTGCTTCCCTTGACTTGGTTGTCCCTAACATTGACTTTGCGCCTCTTTTCGCAATGACTGACGTGAATGATGCTGTAGCCACTTTTACTGGTTCTCTTAATACTGCTTTGGAATCATGCACAAAAACTGTTACTTTACCAAGATGTAAAATATTCTAAAATATTCTAAAGCCATGGATAACTCCAGGGCTTCTGAACTGTATGAGAAATAGGGATAACCTCCACCTCAAGTCAAATAAATCCCCTAAAAAAACGACTCTCAATCTAACCTATACCAGGTACAAGAATTTTTGTAATGGATTATTAGGAAAACTGAAGAGTGAATATGAAAGGAAGGAAATCGATAATGCAGGAAACAATTCTAAAAAGCTATGGAACGCCATTAAAACAATCACTCACACTAATCGATCCAAGGAAGTCGCTTCTGAATTGATATCGCCAAGTAACCCTCAGCGTTCTGTTGACGCTATAAATGCTTTCTTTGCGAATGTTGGAAAATCACTTGCAGAAAAACATTTATCTCATGAATCTTCGCCAGTTTCTTCAGAACCCGTTAAGCCTAGATGTCCTCATTCTTTCGTAATGCTTGCCACAGATGAAAATGAGATAAACAACCTAGTTCTAAATCTAAAACATAACTGTGCTCCTGGACGTGACAATGTACTATCTGCAAATTTTCTATCCCGCTTTAGATCTATACTGGTTTCCCCACTAACTTTTATTTGCAACTTGGCATTTACATCTGGAACTTTCCCACAAGCTTTCAAAATCTCACAAATCTTACCTATATTTAAGTCTGGTGACGGACTGTGTTAATAATTATAGACCAATTTCAATATTAACATAACATAGGTCAAAGAAAAGAAAAACTTATGAATAAAAGACTGATTAACTACTTGCAGACGAACAAGCTACTTTCTGCATCTCAATACGGGTTTAGATATAATAAAAACACTAGTGATGCAGTTCATAAAGTCACTGACTTTGTTGTTAAAAATATTGATAATAAAAATGAAGTTCTGGCAATTTTTCTCGATTTGTCTAAGGCCTTTGACACAGTCTCTGTCCTCAGGTTGCTGGTCAAACTTGAGCGTATGGGTTAGAGGGTTACAGCTTAAACTCTTCACAGACTACGTTATTAAAAGATATCAATGTGTCAGAGTTGGCGATTGTATAAGAAACGACCTTCCCATTACCTACGGTGTTCCTCAAGGTAGTATCCTTGGACCTACTTTATTTCTCATTTACGTTAATGACCTTTGTGACCTTGAACTCTTAAATGGGAAGATAGTTGCCTTTGCAGACGACACAGCCCTTGTTTTCAGAGGTGGCTCATGGTGCAGCACGTTTCAAAATGCTCAAGGTGGTTTTGATGCCGTTAACCAGTGGCTGAAATGTAACCTCTTAACATTAAATGTTGACAAAACAAAATATATAAAGTTTTCTCTCCGAAATCTCCCACAAATGATTGATAGCAGATCAGAATCCATTTTGGCCCACTCCCATATTTGTAGTCGTCTAACAACCTGTAACTGTCCTTCGCTTGATCAAGCGAGCACCATCAAGTACCTTGGTGTCCTAATTGATAGCAGACTCAATTTTTCTCCCCACATAGACCTGCACCCTAATTGCGTAACACATTTTCGTAAACGATTACGACTAATCTGTTTGATTTTGACGGTTCAAGAACATTCATTGCGTTCTATATATTGTTGAGCAGAATTTTTATCGAACTTAACAAGCAATGGATTAGCAATCTGTTTCAAAACGATTCAGATTCCGATTGATTGTGTATTACGCAATTAGAGTGCTGGTTTCTTCAAGGGTTCGGAAATTGATATATATGTATGTATTTTAAAAATCTCAGACGTTTAGCTAGTCCGAAGGTACTTAAAACTGTTAACTCCGCCTTATGTCAGTCACTATTGGTCTACTGTATTATAACCACCTGGGGCGGTGCGTGTAAAACAATAATTTTGAAACTTGAGCGCACTCAAAGAGCACTTCTTAAAGTTAGGGCGTTCCTGCCATTCTTTCATCCCACACACTACACACAGACCTTTACAAAACCTGCGAAGTATTAACAGTAAGACAGCTTTTCATACTTCAAACTATCCTCAAAAAGCATAGTTTACTGACTTATGATCCTACAGCTATTCAACAAAAACGTAGAAAACATACAGTCTGCGTTTGTGAAGCTTGCCACACTCATTTTGCTCAGAGATTTTTCAACTTCTTAGGTAGCCATTTGTACAACAAAGTCAATCATATCCTAAAAATATATCCTTTAACTAAACAACAATGTAAAATAGTGGTAACCAAATGGCTCCTAAGCCTTGATTATAGCAATACGGAAAAAACACTGAATATTTTAAAATAGAATTAACATACCGAAAGCACACCTACTCATTGCGTACACATTCACACCATAGCTATATCTACACTACACACAACACTCATATTCACGCTCTATACCTACACTTCACATACCACACTTATTCGCACCCTTTACATACACTGCTCACACCACACACATTCACTTACACCACTCACCCGTCAAGTTCACTTACGTACCTCCTTTTATAGTCTAGAATAAGTTATTTTATTATTAAAAGTTATTTTATTATTAAGTTGTTACACCTAGTTCACCACGGAAGAGCACTGATTTCCAAGAAACAGGTTTTTACCTAGTTTAGAATTCAGGAGTTCATATAGTTATAGCCGTCTACTCACTTACATTATATCTTGTTATAATTATATTATCATAGCTTACTCTATATCCTAGCTCTTAATAATGAAACTGTATTAGGCTATATTCTTACTGAGTCCAAATAAACGTTATAATTATTATTATTGTCATGGACATTTTAAGAAACCGCTACCTGAACGCGGTTGACATACGCCAGCGACCCCAAATCACAAGAGGCGTAAATGTTTGTGAGACGAATGGAGGAAGTGAATTTAATAGGTCATAGACCAGCACGAGGTCCAGAACTTCTTAGACAGCACCAAGTAGCTCGACTTCAAATTGCACGAGAACACGTCAACTGGACCCACGAGAGATGTGCTTAGAGTGCTGTTCACAGATGAGTGCTTAATAGCATTAAATACTATTAATGGTCGAGAGCAAGTGTGGAAAAGAAGAGGAGAGTGGTTTTTACCCATAACCACCACGCAAACTGTGAGCTTTCATGAAGGATCCATAATGGTATGGGGAGGAATAAGTTCCGACATTTCGACGCGCGTACGGAGTTGGTTAGCGTCGACACCCGGTTAACTGCAATTCAATACATCGAGATTGAATTGCAGTTCAGAAACATGTAGTGCCTTATTCGGGGTTCATTTCCTGCTAATGCATGACAATGCTCGATCACGGTCGCAAATTACGTTAAAGAATACCTTCAAGAGGTCGGTATTCAAAAATTGCCGTGACCAGCCCGTTGTCCGGAGTTAAATCCAATAGAGAATATCTGGGACATGCTCAAAAGAAAGAAAAGATCGACTTCAAAACTGCCTCAAACTCTAATCCAGCTCTGAAATGCAGCACTAGCCGTTTGGGACAGCTTGCCGCAAGTTGATGTCAGAAACGTCATCCAAAGCATGCAAGATCGAATGCAGGTGGTTATCAGGGCTAGAGGACACACACACCTGATACTAAAACGTATAGACAATTAATAAAGTTACCAAATTGTTTATTTTGTTGTGTTTTAAATTGACGGTGTGGAAATATTTTTATAGTGATCTTTTAATTTCTAGGTTCTAAATGAAAATTCACAAGTGGCTAAGTGAGTGTAATTTCGGGTTTCGGGGTCGGCTAGGGTTTGTGTGATAAAATAAAACGTTCAAAATTAATAAATGTAGGTATTTATTATCTAGTTTTATGAATAATTACACCGCATAATAAATGAATATTCACGAGTAACTTTAATCGGCGTTTCAATATAACGTATAACAATAAAATTGTAAAAGCATTATTACAACAAATAATTGCACGTTTACATGTAGGTAACTTTAGGTACAGTAGAAGTTCTCATGATTTTTATATAATTATTTAAATTCAAAACATTGAATGATTCATTGATTCAAGCGTAGGAAAGTGAAAGGAATATAATATAGAGAATACCATTACATATTTCATCCAAAAACATACTAATACTGATCTCCCTTCTATTCATCAGCAGCTAAATATGATATCTATCATACATTTAAATACATAATTACATACTAATACAGTTAAGTTCATAAAAACAGTTAATGAAATAATTGTAATTGTAGTTGAGTTTGAGACAAACATACATGGTTTAAACTAAACGCCAAATACGTGAACCACGTTGTTGATTCTAAAATACCAAATTCAAATTGACATTACATTTCAGCGTCACAATCTGCAAAGACTTCAATTAATTCGATTAGTCATTGGCGCAATGTAAACGTGACTTATGGCTATAGTATTTTAATAATTATTGACTTGTTTTTCACTAATTAATTTCGATTAACTGCCACACATTCACAACCGACGCGTCATCATTATTTTTCTAGAACTTCTTCGAAAAGCAATGTTCGATATGATTGAATTCTGCTATTCAAACAACAATGTTACAATAATAATATAGTAGAATTTGACTCTTTACAAATATTAAGAACCAAGTAATTCTCCGCCCTATTTACTGTACCATTCACTCGGTCCCTACGGAGGCGTCAGTCCGCGGAGGTCTCAACCTCTCCATGAGCGGTATGGCAACACCGGCCAGCTCGTCCCACGAGGCGAGGCGGCGGCACGGGTCACACAGGCACTCCTCCACATCCCCCTCCTCGAAGCCCAAGTCCTCGCCTGTGACGTCACCGTCCTCGAGCTCAACGCTACCCTTGCGAGTGATACGCTTCTGGCTCGCAGCGTAACAGGAAGGGTCACACTCTGTTGCGTAGTTGTTGTTCTCCATATCAAATGTCACCTGGGGGTAACCATTCATTCTTAAAGAAGGATTGACCTTCTCAAAAGTGGGGCTCAAAAGTGTTAAGCGTTGTCAAGCAATTTTGTACCTTAAGCGGTGCAACTATAATCTGTCACATTGAGTTGCCTTGTCAATGATTATGATACGGGTCCTGACGGTTGCAGTTGTATATTACGTATTTGTATGTGTAGCTGAGCGAAACAGCGAACTTCCTAATAGGTATTTTTTTTCGAAAGAGGTTCGATAGAGGCACTTGACTAGAATAGAGTTGGTGGCTTTTTATACTTAATTTGTCTTACAAATTTAGGTACGTAAAGTAATGTTGAATTTCAAAGTAAACGATTAGTTCGTAAAGAAAACGATTTCACACTCACATGGTGTTTGACGATGCTTTGATCACCGGCGCATCGATCTTCCATTTTGGATGCTTCGCAGGCAGCGAATGCAGATTCATCATCTATATAACAATGACGGATCATGAAAATACATTCTAACCAAAAAAAATACAAAAAGAGTAATTTGACCCCGACGTGATTTGAACACGCAACCTTCTGATCTGGAGTCAGACGCGCTACCGTTGCGCCACGGAGTCGGTTGAAATCGTGCGTGAAATAGAGGAACGTTTCACATAGATCCAACCAATTGGCAGAGTTTCTTGTTGTGATAGAACTACCATACCACATCCACCATACACCACCTTTGTTGCAATAAAGTTAGACGGTGGTGGACGGTGATGGTCACCCATTTTTTTATTGCATGTGTTAATTTGCTGCCAATTACAATGTTGAATGTATGATTTTTATGCAGCAGTTGCAGTTTAATGACAGGGTCTCCCTCTGCTAGATATCCCGCATTCATATCGTAACATAATAAACATAATCGATTTATTTTCCTGCTCTCTGAATGAATTCACAAAAATAATATTGTATGTTTTATGTTATTTAAGATAGTATAATAAGGACCACGCTACCGCATTAGGAATATTCCTGTAATGATAGCAGTGATTGTAGAAATATAAATAAATAAATAAATAAATAAATATCACCCGTTTCTATCCAAGGCACCGAAGAACCGTGTACGGAGCCAATCCCCCACTGCCAAGAATGTGTAGGCTTATGAACGAGTGCAGTGATCTAGTAGATGTACATATGGACTCACTTTGTCGGTTCTGATCTGAACTTCTTGATCATTTTTGTCGCCAGTTATAATCATTTTAATTTTAAGTTATGAGACGTCTGCATCTCTCAATTTAGCTGCTCTATTTTAAGATTGTTCACCTAATAGGAAAATGGTGCCGATTCTCTTGAACACCGAACTAAACTAACTATCACTAAAATTCCTTACTTTTTATATCTTGAATAAATTCTGCGAAAAAAAATCCCTAAATTTAAAAATAATTTTGACAACTATATTCGAATTTGACAATCGCAGGTCCATTTCGCAATGTCTTTGTTAGAGCCGGAGGCAGCCTGGGGCAGCCTCGACGTGTTTTTTTAAGGAAGTTTTTACTTTTTATATGGAAAATATAAAATATCTACATGTAGAGTTTTGAAGGTTTTGGGCTTTCAAAGGGGGTCGAAATTTTCATTATTTTTATGATAGGACACACACCGTTGTCGAGATATAAGCAAAAAAACAAAAAAAGTTAAAGTACCGGTTTTGCACGTCTGAAGGCGAGGTGTTGAAGTGAATTTTAGTTCACGCCAACTAATTTTATTCACACCTTTTTAATCGCGATGTAAAAAAGGTAGATTCATGTTCAGGTTTAGTTAGACAATAAAATTTTTAGGTGAAAAACGAAAAATTCTGAATAGCAAAGTTGCCATTTTCACTAAACTAATAACTCAGTGCCATCTTAGTGCTGTCAAACTAAAATATAGTTAAGTTGTGTCACTTTAGTCAATTTCAGAATGGAAAATTTAAGTGATTTTTAGTCTAGTTTAGAGGCATTTGTGACAAGAGAATCGGCACGAATGCTGTATTTACCTATAATTGTTTGTTACATTGAGTTCATTACTGTCTGTTGTTTCCTGTAATTTCTATAGTGTATACGAACGTTGGTACCTAAATCTAAATAAATAAATAAGCCAACTATCAATATATTACTGTCGAATGCAGATAACTATATGAAGTACAATTGAAATTGGATCTTATCTACATACTGTAAGTACTGAGTACTCGTACATAATAAATGGTATATTCTTCCGACAAAAAATGATAGAAAATTATTACTTTGTAGTAAGAAAGGAATCAACGCGAACTGAGTTATGGGGCAAAAGCTCTTTCACGCATAGTGGATATGGCAAACAGCAACGTTCATGAAACTAGTTGCTATTATTGTCTGCTGTTCTACTTTAGAAGATTTATCGAACTATTTATTTTTAGTTATAGTTTGTGGAAGTAAGTTGTAGTTTAGAATTTGATTTAGGTATAGCTACAGGGTGTTCCGCAAGTCAACGTCAATCCGGAATCGGGTGATAGCAGTAATAATAGTTAACAGAAAAATTAAAAAAAAATGCTGTGTATTTTAAAAAATACGGGTTTTTATAAAAAAATAGAAAATCTACTGCCTGTGACAGTCTCTTAAAACTCAACCTCTTGCTATTATGACCCGACTGCGGCTTGAAGTCGACTTACGGGGCACATTGTATACGTTCGTTGATTTTTTATAAAAATATCCCAATTTTATGGACTCATTCATTTCAAATATAGGATAAAAAATAGGGCAACGCTTTCATCAACTTTCATCTACGGTTCATCAGGGTCGTTCTTGCCTTATAAGCAAGCCAAGCCAAGCCAAGCTCGAAAAATGACGAACTTTCATACCCTATTTAACAACCCCTTAAGAGGATAAATTTCCAGAAACCCTTCTCTGCTGCTCACTTTCTTTATATAAGGAACTCTTGTACAAAATGTCATGCGTCTAGACCCAGCGGCTTAGGCTGTGCGTTGTGTGTCGTCTGTAAGTGAATGAGAGAATTGAAGAAGGTTTAAAAGTGCCTTACCAATAAATACGGCTAACGCTTCAGACACGAGATGTGCGTGTATGGGCGAGAGCGGCGCTTGGTCGTGCGCGTGCGCATTCCACAGCGCCCTCGCCAGCAGCGGCGCGGGCGCGACGTCTGCGCGCGCGGCCGCCGCCGACAGCGCGCGCGCCGCCAGCGCCGCCGCCGCCGCGCCGTCTGCGCGCGCGCCGCATACGTTGACGAGGACTCCTGCCGCCGCACAGCGCACGGCGCACTCCTCTGATGCACAGATAGATTGATAGATAGAATACTATTGACTATCAAGAATGTGTGCGACCACTGACAAATGCGTGCACTGACTCACAGGTACACTCAAATCTGTGTAGTTTTTTCTTCAAAACCTTAGACACTTATCTGTATGGTTCTCACATAATCTGACTAAGATATTGTTTGGGCTTTAGAAGAGTCTGTGTCCTCTCGGTTTGTTTAGGTGTTTCTTCTCCGAGTAGTCGGTATGAAAACACCGACCTCGTGTAGTTTTAACAGAAATTAAATGTCATGAATTTTTTAACCAAATAAAGAAGAAAAGACCCACCCCAGTGCGAGTCGAAACGGGCTTACGCACCAAGAAAGTGTTCGATTGTCATGTGCTCGGTGTAAAACTGACCATGTTGTAAGAAAGGCTCGAGCCTGTCGAGTACACCCTCGAGCACGATGAGCTGCGCGGTGCGCGTGGCGCGCGACACGTTGCCGAGCGCGCGCACCGCCTCGCAGGACGCGGGCCCGCTGCCACGCAGCCAGCGACATGTCGCTGCACAAGAAACAAGTAAGACATTACTTGAACCATTTGACAGGAGAAAATCAGTCGATCTATTCTGGATAAATCTAATCGCATCATCGGGATGCACTCTGTTGGATTCTCAATGCTCCATTCAACACCGAGAGTTTAAAATCAGATTCGGGTCGTAACGTGTACGTAGCGTTGTCGTAGAGTTGGAAAACACCAGCGTAGCAAAGTTGACGCAGCATTGACGTAATACTTGCTAGCGCCAGCGTAGCGACGGCGTAGCGTTTTCGTAGCGCTGGCAAGCGCCAACGTAGCAATGACGTAGCACAAGCGTAACACTAGCTAGCGCCAACGTTTCGTTGACGTAACGCAAGCTGGCGCCAGGCAGAGCGCAGCGATTACGGTACTTTTTCGTAATGATGACGTAGCGCTGGTAAGTCACATGTACCTTTGCATATGTTGTCGAGGGGCACGTGCAGCGGGTCGGGCGGGTCGGGCGGCTCGCGGTAGAAAGTCATGTTGTTGAGCGTGGCCAGCGCCGCCGTCGCCAGCTCCTCGCCGCGCTCCCTTGATGCCGTGTACTCTTCCAACGAGTTGTCCTGAACATTATTGTAGGTTTAAAACTCGTCGGGCAAAACGAAACTCAATGCTTTCAGAGTTCAGGAAATCAAATCAAATCAATTTATTGCAAAACATGTTTCACAGAGGTTGGAATAAGCATAAAAGTTTGAAACATGCACCCTCTAAGAGCATTTCAAAACAAAACAAATTAAATAAATTACAATACAATACATTACTTATCATGTGTATTTTTTTATAAACCATAGTTCAAATCATTCGTTTATTCATGTTTATTGTTGCTGCATAGCTATTCATATATTTATTATAAGTAAGTAAGGTCTTTAACTCTCCTAAGCCACGTTTTAGATAAAACGTAGAGCATTACCGTGTTCTCTATGATGTTCTCAGCGAGTTGTAGACAGGCCAACAGGGCGTTCACGATCCGCTCGGCGTACAAGTCCGCTAGACCTCGCCCCACACGTTCTGCTAAACACAGGTTGGCGACTACACGTACAGTCTGCAAAATATAAAATTCTATCAGGTTATAGACTGCTTATTGCTTTTGATATAATGATAGACGACATTTTGAACTTTTTGGAGTCGATGACATAAAACCACCTGTTGGTGTTTCTTGGTAACGATGTTAGTAATCACATTATTGCCTTGTGTCCGATTGTATGGGCAAATATTACATCAATTTATATCAAATGTGATACGGAAATGGAATTTTGATAAAGTTAATTACCTTGATAAGAACATCTTCATTGGAACCATCTGATCCGCCTAAATCTGAACCTAGAATAAGTTCAACATGTTAGTGTAAAAAGTAAAATAAACAACATTGTGGTCCTCCAGTGACATAAGGTTTCTTTGCTCACCTACTAAATGTAGATCTGGATCGGACTCCACATCTACCGGATCTTGTGGGCTTCTTTTGCTGTACGATTCTAATATTGCGAGAAGAACATCTATCGCACCATCTTCGTTGTAAATCTGTTGGGAACACATCGAAATGTAATTCAACGTTCGTTTTCAGATTTGATTTAGGAATTATCCTAAAGGTTGTTCAAGGAACAGGTCGTTATTAAGTACCTAAGTTTTGAGAAGAGAGTTACAGTAAGATTATCAGCAGTCAGCAGGTAATGTGATCGCGAGGGTTATTAAATGGATCTGTAAAGGTTAAAAACAAAAACGTGAAAGTAAAATCTTTTCACATTTGCTATGTGAAGTTGAAGACTTTAGATCTGCTTCATAGATAAAACTATAGCTGGTTGGCTGGCTGGTGACTATTGGCCGCAAGACGTGGTGTTGAAAGTTTGTTGACGGTGGTGTTGACAGTTTGTTGACGGTGGTTTGACAGCAAAAAGTCAAGCTAATGTAAAGTAAAGAGCTATACTAAGATGGTTTTAAGCCTTATTTAGCGTTCGTATGATAAAAAGTTCTATGGCCCGTGTCGCCTGAATTAAATGGCTTAATATTATTATTTAAGAAAAGAACGTGTGAAGGTTCTAACATCGTTCCTGACGCGTTCATCAGCGGCGGCCATGTTCCCGAGCGTGTAGGCCAGCCGCACGGCGAGCGGTGCGCGGGGCGCGCAGGCCGCGAGCGCGCGCACCAGCTGTCGCGCCGCGCCGCCTGCGCCGCACAGCCACGCGCAACATTCCGCAGATCCCGACACCACGCTACAGAAAAACTTCATTACATATTTAGTCAAAGATTCTGCTCGCGACTTCGTCCGCGTGATATTTCTTGTTCCTCCGACCCACACCGTCGCATCGCATCGCATCGCCTGCCCGCGCTATTCGTTTTGGCTTAGCGTCCTTTAAATTTTTTTTTTTTGCTCGTCTCCTAATGATGAATGAAATTGCCTATAGCCTCACATCAACCGCAAAATGATTTTACAATACGACTGGCAGTTCCAGAGATTAGCGCGCTCAAACCAACATAAAAATAAACTCTTCAGCTTTAATATTAGTAAAGACAGATATTCTTTTCGAAGGGTTAAGCAGATTGCAAGAGAATGTTGTTGTCAAAAATTAAATGCATGAAAGCTCATGAAAGTATGACGTTTGCGTTAAAGAACCTTGTAATATTTTCTTCATGATTTGGGAAAATGGCAATTCAGGTCCTACAAGTATCTCAAGGCTATGAAACTATTTAAAAGTCTTATGTGCTCAGGCACATAAGACTTTTAAATAATACGCAGCTAGAGAGATAATAAAATATAAGTAGTACTTACCTAAGACACCTAGCAACGTTAGTGAGCACGTCTCGATCCGTGTGCAAGGCGAGCGCGTTCACGAGCTCAGGCAGAGCGCCACTGGCCAGAAACTCGTGCGCAAACTGGTCCACGGCACCTGCCAGACTACGCAGCGCGCCTGTCACCTGGTACAGAGCATGGGTGCTCTGCTCGCCCAGGGAACGGGGGGATTCTGCTTTCTGGAATAAAAGCGCTAGTTAAACAACAATCGCATCAGATGGTCTTACCAACCGTTTGCTAGTTCTAACACATAGTGCTGTTAAGGAGAGACAAATTCTCGGTTCGAAAATAGAAGTCACGAATGACTATAGGTTTTGAAAGTTCAAAAGATGAAAATGTTTTCTTGATGAAATAGTAATAAAGAACCTTCAAGTCCCAAGCACGGTGTAGGATAAGTTCCTTGAGGCCACAGGGCACCACTAGTACTCACGGCGTTGTTGAGTATCTTAAGGTGCAGCGCAGCGAGGTGCGCGGCGCCGGCGCGGTGCGCGCGCGCGGCCAGGCGCGGCTCCAGCGCCAGCACGCGCAGCGCCGCGCAGCCGTACACGCAGCACGCGCTCTCCGATACCGGCTCCGCGCGACCGCAGCCTTCTACCAGCAGCTCTGACATACAAAGGCAACATATTGATGATTCTGACCATATTATTAAAATATGAAAGACAGAAATGCCATTTTTTTTTCAACACTAAAAAGTTGCTCAGAAAGTGGCTCTTATAACACCGCGTTTAGGTTCATAATGCAGTGTATTTAACACGCGTGCTTTTTACTTTACATTACTGCACTCGTGTTTTATATTTAACTTAATTTTTTCTTTCATCTCCAAAAATAAATTTTATGTCTAAATACAATGAATATTTTTATCATCTCCGACATATACCCAAGAAAATGAAAACAACGAAATTATTAATAATACCAATACCATAACACAAACTGTAAAAATGCCAACAAAAACTGTTCCGTATCATTTTGAGAATTGTACTTTCACTAATTGTTTCAATAATTAAAGATAATAAAAATACGAGTCTGTTTTTTTTCCACGCAAGTGTGTTGAAAAACGTCGTGTGACACGCGTGTGCATTGTTCATTACCTACTCGGCTCCCTTATCGCGCTCGCGCCCCTACAGCTCGCGCGAATAAAACCGCCTCGGGGGTATTGACCAAAATAACACACTTGTATCATAATGTACTATTTCAGTGCGATAGAGAGACCGGGAGCTATACACGACCACCGCAAGTAGTACCATTCTGTTTTCGCGACGGAATCATGATGGTACTAATACTTTAAGACGGCTAGAGGGCATTTGCAATCTTTATGTGACTA
The DNA here is from genome assembly GCA_963555695.1 of Dasypolia templi. Taxonomy (NCBI): domain Eukaryota; kingdom Metazoa; phylum Arthropoda; class Insecta; order Lepidoptera; family Noctuidae; genus Dasypolia; species Dasypolia templi. The sequence continues at coordinate 16,865,383 of OY743155.1, forward strand.
ACATACTGAACTTACCTAATAAATTAGTATTTCTGAAGAAGTGGTCATTTTTATCATTTTTTGCAATCTTGAACACGAGCTTGCAAGCAGCTGCCAAGTGCGTGCCAGTCACCCGCATCTAGAAACAGAGATAAAATGACTTTCTGAATTCGATGTAACCGTGGGTTTCGGAGACTGCCACGCCGTAGCAGTTTTCGGAACCGTGTCTCCTTCCAGACAGACTGGTACGGCGTAGCACTTAAGAAACCGCGTTTTCTTCTTCTATCTATGCTTGTATGAGCACGTACCGTGAGCATGGCGCGTGCTACGGCGACGAGCACGCGATCGTCGTCACTATCTGCTTGCACGTACAGGGAGCGCAGCAGCATGTCTCGGAGACTGCCGCTAGGTGGCGACGCTTGCACAGTGACTATCACTACGTCGAGGAGCTGCAGTGCGCGGTGAGAGTCGCGACATCGCTGTGACAGCGCTTCTGATAGTTCCAGGATGGTCATACTGTAGATAGATTGATTAGGTATAAGGTAGTAACGAAAGATCCCAAAAAAAAGGCTTCCAAGCATTTAAAAACTGCTGTTGTGTACAGAATATCCAAATGCAGCTTGAAAAAATTGATAGTACTCGTCTCACGAACAGTTCTTGACAGTATGTTTAAGATTTTTTTTATAATTCTATTATTCTCAACGACTATAAAACTCCTGTACCTACTCGATGTATGTAGTATCTAGAGTAGGACCAATCCGTAAAACGCTAAAATACTGGATGGGATAAACCCCAATGACACCATTCAACTTTCTTTAAACTCGCAACGTAAATTATTAGATAAAAACAGATCTCGCGTACTTGTCCAAGCTGTCAGCTGAGGTGTTGGGCAGCTGTATAGCGAGGTGTTTGACGTCGATGTCGGACCGGCTCAGGCCCGCGCCGCTCGCCGCGTCACACGATGCCGCCTTGCTGAGCGCAAACTGCTTGCGTTTCACTGTCACCTCCGGAGTTAATGCTATAGAATACAGTAGGTAGGTAATATTAGTTGAATAAAAAACAATGCTTAAATATCAGCAAGTTTGATGACATGTTGTTTACTACATTGCTTTCACTTTGTGTAAATACTAAGGCCATGGCCATGGGGTCTCAACTCGAACAAATTATAAATTGTCTTGAAAAAAATTCGTAGATGGCAGCATAGGTAACCATATATAAAAAGCGATATACGGCAGAATTTTGGCTGAATTATGATTGGTAAAAGTCTAAACTTTCCAGTTTAGTGCAGATTTATCTATTTCCACTCATAATACATGTATTTAAAAATAAAATAAAAAGGAAGCCTTTATCTTTAATTTCCTTTAAATGATAAAAGGGTTCCTTTAAATGATAAAAGTAGCCATCTGTTAATCATTTTGTTTAGAGCTTTTTGCAATAGATGGCGTATTACTCAATTGGTCCAGCCTCATCAGTTTCCAATTTTGTTACTATTTAAATCAAACCACATTTTATTATTATTGTGTTTTACATAGAAATATAAAATAAATCTAATAACATGTTTTTCTGAACCCGGAACTATAAAACTTTATATAAAAAAGATTGCATGAAACGTTTTAAAAGTAGGTCGACTCCTAGATGGCGTTGTAATACTACTGTCTCTGGCAATTAGTGAGTCGCTTATGCTGCGATCTGTTGAAGAATTGGAAGACTAAAAATTGCCAGCTCAATTGCCAGACTTAGGGAGGTTTCATTTCCTTGTATGGGATTGGGTATCTGTACGTAGTATTATATTATCTGTGGCCATGGCTGAACATTATTCCTGTCACTGACGCACAACTGTCAAACTGTAATTGCAAGATAGAGACGGGAACATCCTACACCAAAGCAAGTGCTAAGTAACTTTTGTTAATCTAGGAAACGTTTCCCTGAGTTTCAGACTTATGTGTTCGTGGTAAAACTGGTGCTTCCAAGGTGCAAGCTTGTTGTGGGTGTAAACTTACGCAATAAAACTTGCGAACTACAACCTTTTAGGGTTTTAGCTAAAGAAACACGTCATGTGGTGGTTTTTGAGATTAGGTACGAGTATGTTCTTACATTTAGTGAGGTTATCGCAGAGCATTGTGCTAGACTCTGTGTCGCCCAGCGGTCGAGTGACGGAGATCGCTCGCCCTAAATGTTCCTCTGGTTTGAAATCTGAAAGTTCAAGAAGCATTAAGTTCCTATCTTTAGATATCTTCTATCTGAACCAACTACCACCGGTCTGAAGAAATCCCGTACCTACTACTCTGTCAAGAAAGTACCGGGAAAACATCAATAATATACAAAATGTTAGTTATTCATCCACATTTATTTTGTCCCCTTCAAAATATGCTCCTTCAGAAACGATACACCTACGCCAACGAGTTATCCAATCATCAAAACATTTTTTAACGCTTTTTCCGGAATTGAGGTCAGTTCTCGACGCGAATTCTCCTTTATGTCTTCTACCGAAAGAAAACGGGCGCTACGAAGTGGTAATTTGAATTTCGGAAAAAGAAAGAAGTCGACTGGAGACATATCTGGTGAATAAGGTGCTTGCTCGTTGCTCGATGGTATTTGTTGAGTTTTTGGTCAAAAATTCGTTCACAATTATCGTGATGCAAAATCCAAGAATTTCCTTTCCCCAAATCTGGCCTTTTTCTACGAATTCGATCTCTTAAACGCCGCATAACACTTAGAGATAATATTCTTTATTTACTGCTAGACCTTCCGGCAAGAATTCCGAGTGCGCGACACCGCGAAAAACAGACAATAGAACTCACTTACTCAAAGAAAACAGTCAACATGACTTTTGATCGACTTTGGTGTGGTTCTTTCGGTTTCGGTTTAGCTGGAAAACGCCACTTCGAAGCTTGTTAATTAATTTACATATCAAACTCGTAAACCCACGTCTCGTCACCAGTAACGATGCGTTTCATTAATGTTGGGTCGGAATTGACTCGTTCTAGCATGACCTCAGCGACTATTATGCGATTGAGTTTTTGGAGAAATTTCAGGTCTTTTGGGACTAGCTGAGCGGCAACATGTTTCATACCTAAGTGATTATTTAAAATGGTACGGATCGACTCGTGAGACACAGAAAGTTCAGAGGGTATCTCTCTCAAACTTGAATGAGGATTTTCAGTTTCGGGGATGCAAAATTTAAGACCTTTGTCTGATGCTTTTGTCCTCTAAGAAATTCGTAATACACGCTAGATATGATCCAACTAAAAACAGCACTGTATTAATATAAATAACAGATGCAACTCAAACTCCGCGCCAAAATGGAAAACAGTTGTGCCAATCTTACAACAACGAAAAAACAAAAAGAATTTTGAACTCCCATTCCCGATACTTTTTTGACGGTTCAGAGTCAGAATTTATTTATTTGTTACAATGTAGTTTTACATACTTAGTACGATGTTATTTTTTTATAAGCTATGTACAATCTACCACAACATAACATGAGTGCACACATCTTGATTAATCTATCTATACTAATAATAAAGATGAAGAGTTTGTTTTATGTTTGTTTGAAGGCGCTAAATCTCTAAAACTCCCAGTCGGATTTGGAAAGATTTTTGTTTGCATTGGATAGCCCAATTCTTGAGCAAGGCTAGAAAACAAGTCAGAAAGAATGTTCAGCGAGAAGGTAAGAGCGGGCATGCGATGCGATGCGACGCGGCGACGGGGTGGTTCGGAACAAGAATCCATACTATAATATTATAAATTCGAAAGTAACTGTCTGTATGTTACCTTTTCAAGCCTAATCTAATAATCAAGCCTAATCTTTGGCATCCAGGGGAAGGACATAGGCTACTTTTTGTCTCAATATAATCCTAAAACGGAGTGACAATATTCGTTTCAGCGTTTTTGCAAAATCATCTCCCAAGGGGGTATAATAATGAATTAAAAATTCACATGATGATTGAAATTTTTGTGCTACTATTCTAAGAGATATAATGAATTGGAAATATAGTCAGAACTGTTTGGGGTATTATTTACTATCTAGAAGTATTATTAATTTGTATTTATTTCATTGAAATTGGTCCGCCCGTTTAAAAGTGATTACAATTTGAAGCTATAATTAAATAACTTAGTTATTATGTAGGTAGTCAACGGCAGCCCCAATGTTTAAAAAAATATTATTTGCATTTATTATCTGTCTGTCTGATACCTTCGCGCGCTTAAACGGCTAAATGGATTTGTATGCTTATCCCGGTAGCACGTTGCCGTGGGATAATTTCCGACATCCAAGCGGGCGAAGCCGCGAGCAGAAGCTAGTATTGTTATGAATAACATTCTCTTTTCGGGAGGTACGCCCGCCCACAATAGGTTTATGTTTGTGAACCTAGTTTACCTTTTAAAGAGGTAACTTGACAACTTACAAACATTGGCTATTGCCCCATGTTAAGTAACTTTTTATTTCTTTTCTTTAATTTTTTTTTGAAAACCTGGTAAACAAACCTTCAGCATGCACTTGTCCGGCAGTGTTCCGATGATGAAGCGGCTTGCTGCGGCCGCTGAGGTGCGGTAATTTGGTGAACCCACCCCACACTTCGTTCGCTGCGGCAGGACGAATCTCCTTGCGAATCTGCATCGAACCAAGCATACCTTACGATGGAAATATGCTTTTAGTTTGTTTTAGAGAGATGATGAATTTTAATTTTCAGATTCAAAAAGTGCTCAAAAAGTAGTAGTAAGAGCAAGATGGTCTGGTTGCCAATTATAAATCATCCACGTAAACAATACCATAAATAATCATAAACTGAGCAGTAATTGTTGAACGATTTAGCTTTTTTTTTGCTATTTAGCTATGAAGCTTCTTCTAGGTGGGCTCGTGCCAAAGGTACAGTTCGAGAACTTCATCGTCAGGCGATTTATCTCATACGTCAGCTTGCCGCGTCAGCCCTCGTTTCACTCGCCGACCGCTGTCGAGGCACCGCTCGCTTCGCTCGCTGATCTTGCGCGCGGTTGGTCCCAGTTCTAACCTAACCTAAATCCTAATCCATTCGGTCGGGGTACCCTGGCTTAGTTACTGCAATTTGGCTACCGACAAGACCGACAAATTTTGCGGATTGTAAAATCAGACAGATTGTGAACACTGTCGGCAAAAGTGCAGGTTCGTTCACAATTTTACGATTTGAAATAGATAGATTATAAAATATAAAAAATTAATACGTTATATTGTAAGCACTATACAATTTATGCACAATATACAATTAAAATGTCGCGAGATAGATAATAAGTAACTAACGGTGTTGACAATCATACGGTGACATAGCCATTGCATAAACTGTCAAAGAATGGCAGTTGTGATTTGAAGATACGGACAATTTAAGTTGGTAGTAAATTTGCTTAACAAGTAATTTCCCTGACTTCATATATAAGGCCTCATTCATCGTTTTCCACCAAGCGATATCTAAGTCAAAATCAAGGAAAACTAACATCATATAGCTAAATGAATTTACCGCAGGCTTTTTCCTCGTGTGATGAGTGTCAGCGAGCATCTCGTTGAGCCTGTCCTCATCTAGATGTGCGATGCGCGCGTCCGTTGTCGACAGTGTATCCTCGCTGCTCTCCGACAAACTCAGGAACTTGAGGCTGAGGCACATGGGGTTATAATATATAATTAAAAACAGTAGGTAACCAAGGCTTTGTTTATTGTCCTTATTGACATTTTAAATCACCTTGGTCGTTACGATCGTGATAGTAAATAGTTCATCTTAGAGAGCCATGCACTCGACGTTTTTTTATATATGTTTTAACATGCCTACAAAAGCGTTAACATCATTGAAAAGTTTATATAAAAGCTTTAAACGCGTCGTGCATAAACGTGACTTTTTTCAAACGCGATAATCGCGTATGACGTGCATTTATCTTCTAACATGCGTATGTCTAGTCCTAATCTAAGTCAAAACCAGAACAATTAACAAGTGAACATAGGTACTCATAAGAGCTGGGTGGTCTGGGATCCTTCTTGTTGGCGTAGAACAGCGACCGTTGCGGCTCGCGCGGCGTGTAGGGGCGGCGCGTGCGCAGCGGGCGCAGGCCGCCGCCCGCACCGCCGCCGCTTGATGTGCCGCTCATCTCTGGATTATCAAATCAAACGTTATTCGATTATTCGCCGAAAAAGCTCATCTTCCTAGCCTTTTCAAAACGATGTTGGAATCGGTTTTTTAGTCCAACCTGCAGCTGAATACCAGCATTTTGCATGGAGTGACTACCTATCTGACCTGCCTACGAACCCCTGGGTAGGACTGGTTCTCAGACTTTCAGGCTGCTGACTACCCTAAGTAGTTTAGGGTAGTCAAAGATCTACAAATGACAGCCGGAACCAACAGCTTAACGTGCTTTCTCAGGCACAGACAGAGGGGTCTTGATATGGGATAGCTAACCTTCAATCGACGCGTGCGGCTGTTATGCTTTAGCCGCGCGCTTCATGACAGTTGTATATTCCGATAATACGTTAGACTGGAAGGAGAGATAAAATAAATAGGTATGCATAGAAAAGGCTTGAACTACCTGCTCTTAAAAACTTAAAAGTTTAAGCCACATTAAAAAAAGTTTAATTAAATTTCAGTTGAGTTTTACGTAAATAAACCTCTCATTAGAGCATAGGTAATTATGGTTTTAATCTGTTGTTTTTCCAATAACGTTAAAATGAGTAAAGTTATGTAGCTAACGGTTCCAACGAGTGACATACGGGAAATGCTACAGTATTTCTGTACTGGGAACAATTATCGTCACTCTGTCGCACCTAAATATCTAAAATTCTATCGAAATTTATTGCACCCAAAACAATTTTTTTTTTTTGGGCGCAATAAATTGTTGATGATCGTCGTCGTCGAAACCAGTGGTCGCTTTCATGCAATTTCAAAACAATAAAGTTTACAAGGTTCTGGCTTTGTTTTGCCCAAACTGCCTCAAAAAGGGAGGTTTTCTACTGTTTTATAGCAGAATTATTAATATCCGTAAAACCAATACAACAACGCGTTCAGTGTGCTGTTGGGGCTGCCTCGCTTCTGTAGCGCGTTGGGAATGTTTGCCGAGGCAGCACATGTGGATTGTTTCCACACAATCATGCGCAAGCGGTGCACATCCGTGGTGAGTAGGGTGCGGGCCAGCCGCAACAGTATCCTGAAAACTTTGCTGAACGTTTCGACTTTTTCGACGTGAACCACTGTTGCATGGTTCACGTACTGATTAATGTTAAAATATTATTTTAATATTGTTTGTGTACATTTAAAAAAAATAGTTATGTTTAATTTTAAGTTTAAATTTAATTCTTCAATTAGTGAATAATTTTATTTTAGTTTAATTGTATGATCCAAGGTTGATTGAAATAAATAAATAATAAATATAGTACCACGCAGTATCTAATATAAATCCGACACTTAACCCCACTGGTGAACACTTGGCTTAGGCCCGTGCCATCGCGGTGGTTTCCTTCTGCGAAACAGTAAACTCGCTGAAGGAGGCTGCGGAAAGGGAGAGAGAGATCTCGTCCACACTTCCGATCCGCAGCGGACAACGCCCTCTTCCTCGGGGTCATCCGCCGCCCCTCTTATATGTTGCGGGGGGAGTCAAACACCTTAATCCCCCACAACCCGAAGAGGCCCACCAGTCGGGGTTGCGGAAGAATCATACGTTCCCGCGACCCCTGGCGTAGGTGTGAGATGGAACACCGGGATGGTTTTTAGTCAGTAAGAGTCTGTCAGACCCCATCGCCCGCCCCAGGGCGGAGTACAACCATGAGGATTTTCCACACCGAAACAAAAAAAAGGCCCATGCCTTCAGGTCTACCCGGCTGGGCCGAAGAAAACACTTAAAGAAATAAAAACGTTTTTTTAAGAGTTTTGTTATTGTTTAATAACAAATGTTGTTCAATTGTACAAAAATACTGAAACCTTTTGCTTTACTTTCCACGAAATGCTCCTCGCTTAGTGCTAAACGAATACATTCTCAATCAAGTGATGAAGAAAATATTAAAATACTAGCCTTCAAAATACTGCGACAATGACCTTATGTTTGAGTAGTGCTATATTAAAGCATTTGATTTAAAATCTCTACCGTTGTGTGAAGTATTTAATGTAAGAATGGCGTGTGAAGGAGCTCACCGTGGCAACGGAGCCGGTAACAAAATAACAAGCCGGAGTGACCGCGTGACCTCGCCGATCAACCACCTCGAGAAACAACACAAAGAAAGCTCCAACTGTACCTACACTTATAGCTGTATCGGTTTGTGAAACAAACCGAAAGCTAAGACGTCAGCTAATGAAAAACGACGAACACGATGTAAACCTATGAACATTGTGGTGAGACCATCGTTCTAGATTCGATAAAAGTTTAATTTGTTCTAGTTTTTAATATTTTAAAAACGTCCTAAAATGTCTAGAAGTTGTTATATTAAGAAGAGCGAATACTACTAAAATATGTGTTGTTGTGGGTACTCTGGATATTCATAATTGCTTGGCGGACCACTTTGTACTATTGTGTGCATAAAATAATTAACAAATAACTGCTTATTTCAACTTAGGGGTTAAAGTAATAAGACATGTTGTATCAACTTATTTTTATGTACCTACATTCTAAGCAAATAAACACCTATTATATTCTATTCTATTCTTAGAATAAGTAAAAGTTAAACAAAATAAACTGAGATAAACATATCGCACCTCCGATAAAATAGGGTTACAACCCGAAAAAGTATAATTTTGAGTTAAAGATTTATGAAACCTTAAAATTTTACTTTCTTCTCCAATATTGTAACTCTAAAACTCGACGCTAGATAGAATTTTAATGCTACATGATAATGGCATTTTGACTCATGAAGTCCTGAGTGATCTATAATAGCACGGTAATATTATCATATAATAGTGTTACATTTAGTGTTGTGAAAGGAGGACGTGCGTTTGTACTGTTATAAATCAAAATATTACAGCGTCTCAGACAGGTAAAATCTTTTTGCTTTCTTTAATTTGTCGAATAATAACATTTGATAATTAAAGTGGTGTTTTAGATGCGTTGGTAATGTTGTGTTACTCTTAACGTTGTAACAGTTTTTAACGTGTTTAGTTTTTTTTTCTTAATATTTCGACTTGTAACCTTGTTTTATGCGTTATTCTGCGTTTAGCTCTAAAGGATAATAAAAATTTAACCGCCGATGATCATCAAAACATTTGGGAACAAACTTGCAAGGTGAGAAACCTACTACATACTATACTTAGATTTGTAGCTTAAGTTAATTGTTATAATGATCTAATCTAAGTGTATTTGTGTAAACAATTGAGAAAATTTACGTCGAAATACCCCTCGAACGTCGGAGTATCCTCGCCAGAGCTAATCAAGATTGCTGCATAATGCTGTTCAGAAAGCTGAAACTGACAAATGTTTTTTTTTTCATTTTATCATGCAATCGGGGCAATGATGGCCGAAGTTGATTTCTGAAACGATGTGCTAATTTAATTTTGTGCTTTACAGAAAATACTTAGAAATAAGTTTATAATGGCTCCTAAACGTACCTACTCAAATACGATACCTTCACACATTGTTTTGCGACGTGCCATACTCAGAATGAAGGCGATTCAGTTCATTCGGTTATTGATACATGCAATAAAATAATCTGGCCCAATTTACGTGCTGCTCAATACGCCGAATTCATAAGAACAAAAAAAAATGCTATCATTTAATGAAGAAGAAGTTACTTATATGCAGACCTACGCTTCGGTACCAGTAACATCAAATCGAAAGACGACCTACGCTTCGGTACCAGTAACATCAAATCGAAAGACGTCAGAGTCGTTTAATTAATGAAAGAAACACCTTGTTTTTTTATTAAAGGACCAATTTTCGGAAGTAAAAATTTGGCGAACACAGCCTGAGATTCTGCCTGGACTTAAACCTGCTTACATCAGACAGCTCTCAATAAGTGTGAGGAATAAAGCTGATTTGATGACTTCGGATGATAGTAATCAAAGTAATCATATTCCATGATTTTATGCGCCTATTTACAAACAATTGTAATTGAAACGGTATTTTCTTACTGGTCATACCTACACCTTACCTAACTTAGATTTTATCTGTAATTTTGATTTTTAAATTGATAATGAGAACAATAAACCAAATATTATTTAAGCGTAGCTTAACTAAAGACTACCTAAACTTGGACTGTATACGTGATTCGTTGAAATTGTTGTTTTTTGTTTTTGATAGCATTTTAAATGTTTTTGTTAAAGTTGATTTTGTTCCCAAGTCTACAGCTATTTAAATAGTTATTAAGTGAAAAAAAAATGCCTAATTTTTGTTATAATAAGAATTGTTACATGTGTCATGGTGTATTTTTACTCAAGTTCAAACTGTTACCTAAAATACTGTTACAATTGAAAATTCTCTGGCTGGTGGTCAGGTAATTTGGAAAACAGGTTATGTCATTCAAACGTATTTTTTTTATGCTTTTCAATTCTATATCATTTGTATCACATTAAACTTATACTACAGAAATAAAGACTGTAAAACAAATCCGTGACTTTGTTTTCGCTTTTCTTCTTTCCTTAAGATCCAGGTTTATTGAGTTGTAACCCTATTTTATCGGAGGTGCGAATATATACAAGTTTCGAACAAGACATATTGGTGGAAATCGACAGTAATATCGACGATATGTTAACGTTAAACTTTATTAAAAGCCGTAAAGGTAATCTGTTTTATCATGACTTTGACGTCATGATAAAACAGATTACCTTTACGGCGTGGCGATGCGAAACCGTAAAAACTAGAAACTGTGTTTCCGAAAGCTGTAAACGTGTCGTGACTGTTCAACATTAGCTCACCTTGTGATCGACAAGGTGGTTGTCAAGGCACCGGTGGTTGTAGCGCCCAAACTCAATTAACTCCCACTATCACAGTCGATGTGCGAAATACGATAACGATTTGGTGAATTCTATGTACAATACTTCATCGATCAAAAGACTTTGTTGAATATGGTTACTTCTAGTTTAGTTACTAAACACTTTTATCTTTAAAAGCTCTCTAAAAAAGATTATTTGTGGGAGAACAAGAATTTGAGTTCTTATTTACCTAAAAACTACTTTTCACAGTTCTTCACAGAAGAGTAATAATAACAAGACAGCTAAACAAAATTTTTAACATCGCCAGTTTATTAGCTTACACCCATTGTGTGCCGATGTCGTTAATAAAAACACGTAGTTTGCAGGTCACCTTTGTTGTTGTCTCGGCAATTGACCAGTTTAACAGTAGGTAGACCAAAACAAAACTAGTCAGCAAAGCCTTTCTAAACCATCGCTAGCAATTCCTATGACCTATGACCTATGACCAAAAGGGACATCAGTCAACTACAACAGTACAATTGTATTTGTTGGCAGATCATATAGTAGCGTTGATTTAAATTTAATAGCATCGCTGAGTGGTTTCATTCTGCAAACCATTAATTGACAAAGTCTTATCGGTCAGGTTTATTTATGTAATTTGAAAGAACAGTAAATTAATATTAAAAGCTCTCTAAAAAAGATTATTTGTGGGAGAACAAGAATTTGAGTTCTTATTTACCTAAAAACTACTTTTCACAGTTCTTCACAGAAGAGTAATAATAACAAGACAGCTAAACAAAATTTTTAACATCGCCAGTTTATTAGCTTACACCCATTGTGTGCCGATGTCGTTAATAAAAACACGTAGTTTGCAGGTCACCTTTGTTGTTGTCTCGGCAATTGACCAGTTTAACAGTAGGTAGACCAAAACAAAACTAGTCAGCAAAGCCTTTCTAAACCATCGCTAGCAATTCCTATGACCTATGACCTATGACCAAAAGGGACATCAGTCAACTACAACAGTACAATTGTATTTGTTGGCAGATCATATAGTAGCGTTGATTTAAATTTAATAGCATCGCTGAGAAGTTTCATTCTGCAAACCATTAATTGACAAAGTCTTATCGGTCAGGTTTATTTATGTAATTTGAAAGAACAGTAAATTAATAACTATAAACTAGTTCGCAATGACAGGTCTCGATGCCACAAGGGTGGCACCCTGATCTACTTTAGGAAAACTTTGTACTGCATCCCCATATACCCACCTCCTCTCTTCTCTCATCTGGAGAGCTCTATCTGTCGGCTCGGCATGACTGGCCATCAACCGATCACCATCATCTCTGCTTACATTCCACCAGACAATGGTCCGGAGGATCCCATCTCTCTCCAAAAGGACTTCACTGCCCTCTTCGGTATGAGTGACTCCGTCATCTTGGCGGGGGATCTTAATGCCAAACACCCGGCATGGAACAGTAGCACGATTTCTACCAGAGGTCGGATCATTTTCAAGTTAGGCGAATCCCTCAACTTCGACGTCATCGCTCCAATGAGTCCGACTCATTTCCCCGGAAATCCCAACCATCTTCCCGATATACTCGATGTAGCGCTGCTCAAGAATGTGAACCTCCGTTTGCAATCGATAGAGACGTTCCACGAGCTTAACTCTGACCACCGCCCAGTAGTCATGCATCTTGCACCCTACTCGGGCCCAATCGACCTCAACCGCCCCCCTCAGACCCAGATGATAACCGACTGGAGGAAAGTAAGCGAAAGACTGAAATCCACCACGTCGCCTCAGTTGGACACCATCCCCGATCACTTAGTGTCAGTCGCCGACACGACGGCCGCAATCGACTCGTTTACAGAGCACGTACAATCCGTATTGACGGATTGTTCACGGGAAGTTCCGGTGATGGAAGACCATCGCTGGAAACTACCTACTGACGTACGTGACGTGATAACCGAGAAGAACGCGGCCATTCGTGCCTACGACTCCTTCCCTTGTGACGCGAACAAAGCCCACATGCGCCATTTACAGCGTGCTGTAAAGAAACGCATAGGGGAGGTTCGCTCTGAGGGCTGGAACAAGATGCTCAGTGAACTCGAGCCCACTCATCAAGCCTTCTGGCAATTACAGAGGAAATTGCGTTCCTCAGAAGAGGTCTCTCATCCGCCCCGACAATAGTGTCGCTTTCGACAGTCCCGACAAGGCTGAATGTCTTGCTGACAGCCTAGAGTCCCAATGTTCTCCCAGCTCTCAACCAGTAGACCAAGCTCATCTGAACAAGGTCGACGCTGAAGTCGAACGGAGAGCCTCCCTCCCTCCCGTCGAAGACCCTGATGATCCTCTGCCTCCCGTCACTCCAGACGAAGTGCACGACATCATTAAAGGGCTCCACGCTCGTAAGGCCCCCGGTTCGGATGGTATTACCAATAAGGTATACAAACTCCTTCCTGCCCCGCTAATAATGCTTATGACCGCCATCTTCAATGGCGCCTTAAGCAACAACATCTTCCCATAAGCATGGAAAGAAGCCACCGTCATCGGTATCCCAAAGCCAGGCAAGCCAAAGTCGGAGCCCTCCAGCTACCGACCTATTAGCTTACTCAATGTTCTCGGCAAAATCTACGAGAGTCTTATTTATAAGCGTCTCAAAGACTATGCCGAAGCAAAGGGCCTCATCCCCAACGAGCAGTTTGGTTTCCGAAGCCAACACTCGGGCACCCAACATGTCCACCGTATCGTAGAGCACTTATGCGCTGGTCTGCAGCGTAACGCGACGACGGGTGTGCTATTCTTCGACATAGCGAAAGCCTTCGACAAACTCTGGCACAACGGCTTGATATGCAAGCTTTACCAACTAGGAGTGCCAGATCGTCTCGTGCTCATCTTACGAGACTTTTTGTCGAATCGCACTTTTCGCTATCGCATCGAGGGAGCACTCTCGTCCCCTCATCCTATTCGCGCCGGTGTCCCTCAGGGTTCCGTACTATCTCCTCTCGTCTTCACGATGTTCACCAGCGATATCCCAAAAAGTAAAAAGGCTCAGTTGGCTCTCTTCGCCGACGACACTGCCGTTTACTATACCGGTCACTGTCCCAGCTCGTACTCTCCAAACCTCCGCAAACGTCTTAGGCGCTTGGTTCCGGAAATGGAGAATCGAGGTCAACCCCGATAAGAGTCAGGCGGTTCTCTTCTCGAGACGTCGTCGAGTCCCACCTCCCTTGGGAGAAGCAAGCCAAATACCTAGGCGTGATCCTTGATCAAAACCTAACGTTTAAACAGCACTTGCTGCTTTCGCTCTTGGTAGACTCCACTTCATTCTGACAGCCCGTTGCAAACTGTCACTTAAATGCAAGCTGCGTATCTATACCGCAGTCATCCGTCCCATCATGACCTATGCCTACGTTGTATTTGCGCACGCTCACCCACGTCATCTCCATAAGATGCAGACCCTCCAAAACCGTTTCCTTAGAAATGTCACGGGTGCCCCCTTCTATGTCCGTAATATAGATCTCCACTTAGACCTTAAAATGCCAACCATAAAACAATTCATGAAACGCTTATCTAAGCGTTTCTTCGACTGTGGCATCAAACACCCAAACCCCTTGATCTCAGCGGCCGCCCGCTATACTCCCTTCCGCATTAGCAGTATTCGCCGACCAAGGCATACTTTAATCGACCCCGATGACGCCACTACCCTCCTCCAGGAGCCCAGTAAGGCCACCAGCACTTTACACAAGCGCAAAACCCGATCGCCGTCATACCGTCCTCGCTGCCGAGGCCCGCCGCGACGCCCAAATCCACGCCCCTCCCGACCCTTGCTCGAGCCAGCCCGCGCCGCTGAGCCTGTAGCTTTAAATTCACTCAAATCCTGATCCAGCTAGTCCCTTGCTGCCCCCTTCCAGCGACGCCCTAAGCCGAGGTTCGTACCCCACAGGGGGTGCCCTTAGCGTGTAGTCGCTTAGTTTTTAGTTAGTATTAAGTTTAAGTCCTGGCTGGAGGCCTTAATTTATTAGGGCAACCACAGGCAAGTCCGTTTAAGCAGACGACAACCTCATAGGTTGACCTGCGAGATGCCATTCCCAAAAAAAAAAACAGTAAATTAATGAACTCTTACCGCCGTATATGGCAGCACGTGCTTCGCTGATGATCTCTGCAGAGGTTTTGCGCCGCAGTGGCGCGTAGAAGGGTGCGCCTGCGCCGCGTCGAGCGCCTCGCTCGCTCATTATCTACCCTGTAACAACGAAAAACGTTGAACAATGAATAAGAGTACAAGCTCCAACATTAAAGTTAATTTCAAACATGGAAAACTGAATATATGTAAGGCAGGTACCAATGTGGTGCTTAAACCAAATTTTACGATTCACGGTATCGGTATCGGTACCATAAGAATACCTATACTTCTTTTGAATTAATACCACGAAAGGATACATTAACCCATTGCGCGAACACTTCCATGGAACAGTCAATAGATTACATCAACCAATTCTTGGCCTTAATAATTTATTACTGATTATCTTTATGGTCCACATCATTTTAATCGACAAAAGCGCAACATCGCAATTAGACGGAAACTTAATAAACCTATTATGGTTGGAGTTTTGAATGTCATTGAATCATGCAACAACTATTACCGTGAAATGTAGGGCGATGTGAATAAATAATGTTTGTCTTGTCAATCTAGTCCATCAGGTAGGTAACACGACGACCCACATACGAACCATATTGTATTAATTGTATTAACTATAATGACACCCTATCTGTATTGGCTGACAATTTTGTTTAGTACAAACGCAAGAAATAATCAACTACCTACAACGACGGTACAACCAAACGGCTCTCTTTAGAGCTGGGGCAGGGCTCAGGCCTAAGAGGCATTAAAATGTGACAATCTCAAGGACGCCACTGATACGGCAATTAAAAGGCATTTTCATACCAATTTCCATTGGAAAATTGGATGAGGGGTAGAATCACTCCCATATTGATTGTAATTGACTGAATCTACATCATAGCACGATCAATCAGAAAGGATCCATAAAGCTTCTTGGTTATCGCCCTGCATTTTACGGTACCTATTTCTGTACCTCCTAATGTAGTATTTATTTCAGTATCGTTTTTAACCTTGAATAAATAAAAATCAATCAATAAGCTAATTAAATAAAAATAAGCTCGTCGTTCATTGTTTTCATGAAACGACATGACTATCTAGCAAACGAATGCTATAATTAAACAAGTCTCAATAAAAACAACGATGCTATTCGAGTGTACAGATACTCGTACAAACTCTTTCGTATTCCAAGCGAATACAATAGTTCTAGTTTAGGAACTTTCAAAAGGGAAGTTTTGAAAATCCTTTTAGAAATTATTAATTTATTGCTCCTCCTGTACTAAGTACACTTTCAATTGAAAAAGTAGATACTCCTCAATCTGACCGCCTTTTTCAAATATGTTGGCGTCAGCTTCCAGTCTAACCGGACGCAGCTGAACACCAGAACTTTACATGGAGTGACCCAGTTACGAGGTACACGATAGCCCTTCGTAGGACTGGTTGTCAAACTTTAGAACTTCAGACTACGCGTAACAACTTTCAAAGATCTACGAATGACAACCTTAACGTGCTTTCCAAGGCACGGAGAGGTCTCGGTACGTAATGGATGGACGAGGCAATCTTTTCTCCCGTAGGTAGTAAGCATTTTTTTTAATTTGGCATAATAACTACTGTTCTTATGCCATTCCTTATTTCTACACGTTTTACTATAGAAAACACGCAACAACAGTAACTTTCGAAGAAATGGGCTCACATAACCAAAACTCTTATAATAATGCGAAAATATAATAGGATACCGCGAACGGATTAATTTACTTTCGACGAAACAGGCATTAGTTTCGACACGCAACTCAGATATACTGCGTGAAAACAAGGACGCTTCGCGGAAATCTTTGGGTACCAGTTTTCCAAAGAAGTTGCCTTTTTGTAACTATTTCAGTTCACCATTATCAATTTAGAATGATTTCCAACAATTGAAAAGTAAAGATAAATAAGGTTTTGAGAGCGACAAAATAGAGAATGTTTATCACACATCACGATGTATATTATAAGTAGTTTAAATTACTTTACTCTTAAGCCGCCCTGAATTAAAGCCAGATGCAAAACTACTGAGAAAAATTGAAAAATAACAAATATGAGTCACAACACAACTTATTTTGAAACTTATAGAAATTGTAAAGTATGTGCACTTCTAGCAACCATTCATAGTAACATTCACTTACCAACTGAACACTCAAGTACACAAAAATATATTTGCCGCAGAGCTTTACAGCGAGCTACGCGGGCAGCGCGCTACGCGTGCTACAATCAACTGCTACGGTGCTACGCTTCCTCGCCACTCCCTATAAGGACGCCTCGTAGCAAAAGGGGTGAACTCAAACAAACAATAAATCTTACTCGTAGTTGTAAAAGCTGTTGATATTCCGATTTATTGTACATAAAAAATAAGTGTACGGAAAAACCAAATAAGGTTCCATTGGTGAATTAAATCTGGTGTATTTTATGGCTTAATTAATTTTCTTGGAGATGGAACAACTCTATGATTGTACGAATAATGAAGTAAAACTTAGCTTCAGCGTGTAAGTACTTAAAGCAAATTTATAGCGCCTGTAGATTCTGTGGCAGGTATTTTACAGCGTGTAAAAAACTTATTTCATGTCTTTTGTCACAGATCTTGCGACAATAACGGAGTTCAGGGCTTACAATGCCAAAATATGAAATAAACGCAATCCACGGGTTCAGATGGAAAATTACCAACAAATATGATTAATAAATAAGATCAACATGTGTATCTTATCAGAGGCTTTTACGATATTGATGATTTATTATTTTATTCAACCATGAAGTCTAGAGGGTGTTAATGTGCTTTGAGTGTTGCTGATAAACTTTAATACATAAACACACTCACATTCATACAACACGTATTATCTGCGAACATGAAATTCTCTCTAGGACTCGAGTGAAACCGCGGTCAACGGCTAGTTCTACATAATTTATTCTCACACAGTGCGCTGCTGTTTGACTCGTTATTAGACATACCACCACCTAGCAGGTTCAGAGATATGAAAAACAGTCAACTAAGGCCTGATTTCACCAATGAAAGTGAACGCGATCAGTACATAAACTCCGTTTAAGAGCTGTCGGTGTCATTATTTTCGATGGAATATTGACATTGACAGCTCTTGAACGCGTTTTAGATGTGCTGAACGCGTTCAGTACCTTTGGTGAAATCGGCACTAAGTTGTAACCTTGTTATGATTAAACAAACGACAGCTTAACATCAGATTGGATGGTGGCCAACCAAAACAATATATAAAAAGATAAGTACCTACCTACCTTCTCACAGTGTAAGGATAATAGGCACCTGTTAAAATACTAATCGTAAATGCCAACTATACATTCAACTTGTTGCAATATATAAATAATACAATCAAAAGTAATGACAAAATTTATCACTTACCTAGAGACATTTCGAACTCATTCTTGCTTCCGTGAATACCACTTAGACAATCCGACTTGCTTTTAGAAAAATAAACGAATTTAAAGTTGTACTGTTAACAAATGCACTGAAAATCGATCGGAAAACTTGGACTTTTCCTATTCGTTGCCAAGGAAACCGGATCAAAACATTTCGCGCTAATAGAAATTGATGCGCGGTATAACGGTGTTATAGCAGTTGCATTTATCTTTTAGGAACGTGGATCCACACGAGACACAATGGCTTTTTAATTGTTTTTGTAATTATGGCATTCAATCGGTTGTGTTAAGAAAGGCTTAACAGAATGGTGGCTGAGATATTTTAGGCGTATTGTAGATAGGTAGGTAATCCTTATTTCAATAAGCTGTATTTGTATCTTGCTGCTTATCCTCTCTTCACAATTCAATGCTTTAATAGCTGCATATATTATACACACATTAAAAATTAAATTCGCTTTTCTTGTCTGTCCGTGTAATAGCGTTCTTCTGAATAACACAAAGGCGGGGTAGCTGCGTATCGCACTCACAATAGGAATGGCTATCATTTTGACAGTTCAACAATATTCATTGCGTTATTTACGTTGTTGAGCAGACACATTTTTCGAACATTGGAATCAATGGATGAGCAACCTCCTTCAAAACCATACAGGTTGTTATTGATAGTGGGTTACACAATAAGGATGCAGGTCTTGATGCGGTTTTCACCAACAGTCCAACACTAAGGTCCGTAGTACAGAACGTTCCTCAAGTCCAGTTTGATCGTCAATCAGTCGATCACCGTTTAAGTATAGAATCAATACTTGAGCATCGTTCTTATTCCAGAACGGTTATCAATCTATACTCAGCTGAATCGAGGCTCAAATCTAGCCTCAAGCAGAGATGCGTGTTGTCTATGGATCAGCTTGTTTTCGTTTACGATTTATTTTATTTACCAACTTTGTTCTGATCTTCTCTGGATTAGAAACAGTAAAATATACTGTAGGTGGCTTTTAATAAAAAAGTTGATCATTTTACTTATTGTTTTATTTATAAAAATATAATTAAACTAGGGTATAGTAGCTGTAAATCTATATACATAAAAGTTAATTGCCAAAAATGTTTGTCCGCGCATCACTTCAAAGCGGCTGCACCTATATGGCTAATTCTTTTTTTGTTGTTTGTGTATTTGTCAGGATAAGGTTTGCATGAAAAAAAAAACAATTGGAAAGTCCACCGGGAAGGTCAGGAATACATACATAAACTCACGCCTTCTTCCCATGGGGGTAGGCAGAAACCACAGAACGCCACCTGCTACGTTCCTTACATACTCCTTTTGCCTCGTTTACGTTCATACATCTGGTCATACACGAGCGCCGGTTGAGAGTACTTCGCACCTGACCTTTCTGAAGAACATCACCAATAAGGTCACTATATGTCTTCCTAGGGCGTCCCCTCCCGGCGTTTCCACTCACATCTGCCTTGTAAATACCTTTTGTTAGTCTCCTTTCATTCATCCGCTCAACATGACCAAACCATCTAAGCATACTCTTTTCGATTTTTGTCACTACATCTTCTTTTAAACCACACCGTTGCCTTATCACATCATTCCTCAGCCTATCATTCAAAGTCACACTACACATGCTCCGCAAGGAACGCATTTCCACAGCATTTATTCTGCTTTCATGCTTCTTTTGCCACACCCGACATTCACTTCCATACATAAGCGTAGGCACCAGCACACTATTGTGAACAGCCAGTCGTGCCTTCTTGGGCATCAACTGGTTGGTCACAATTGCATGTGTAGCACCATTCACTTTATTTCCCGCATTCACTCTCCTTTCGACATCTCCATCAATCTTTCCATCCCTTGTAAACAGACTCCCCAAATATACGAACTCACTTACTTGCTCCACACTCTTACCATTTATTTTCACATCACACACCGATACATCCTCTTCTCTTTCAAACACCATGACTTTCGTCTTATTCACATTTATATTCATTCCTTTCCTCTTATATGCTTCATCCATCACAGTCACCATGTCTTGCAACTGTTCTGCTGACGATGCAAGTAGCACTTGATCGTCTGCATAGAGCAGGCATTTAACAGGCAACTCATTCATCGTCAATCCACATTCACCCTCTTTCAAATCCTTCAGACAGTTATCCATGTACAGGTTGAACAGCCACGGTGACGCTACACAACCCTGTCTATCACCCCTCGAGATGGAGAACCAGTTGGAGAGTCAGGAATATGATACAATTTTTTTGTGAAATTCACCCCAGGCGACGCCGGGCACGAACAGCTTGTTAAACATAATTATTTATTATGGTAGTTCTAAACGCAAACCCATCAACAGTCCCTTGAATTTCAGGATGATCCACGACAATTTCATTTACATTGCTATCACTCTGTTCGTTTATTGGCATTGAATCGTTGCATGATAGTGATATATTAAAAAGTACAGCGCAAGAAACGATTACGTTACAAACTGAAACCAGTTTATTGCCCAATCCTCGACTTAGGCATGAAATCTCCGTTTCCAAATGTTCTTTCAACCACATTTCGTGTTTTGAGATGAACTCTATTGAAGATTACTTCGGTATTCCTTGTTGGTGTACTTATTGGGGTGAAAAAAAACTTAAGGCATGGGTACCCACTGTCACTAACAAGGTAACCATTGTGTTGTTGCTGAATATACTGATTTCGTAAGGAGCACATTTGTAAAATTCTGCTATCATGTGTGCTGCCCAGCGTGTCACAATAAAGTGGCCAAATGGACCAACAACTGAACAAAAAGTACATAACTATCAACAAAAATATTGATAGTTATGTACTTAATCAATATTTATCTAACCTGAACCTAACCATTTATATAAAAATAAGATTTTCTGTTTCTTCATTTTGTTCCACACCTGGAGTTTTAACCATTTTTATGTGTGTGCAGTCAATTGCACCATCTACGTTTCTGAAGCCAGGATATCCTTCATACTGGCCCAGCTGCTGAAACTGCGCTCGAGACTATAATATCTTGTGGATACTTAATATTTTGGTCTATGTTGAAGAGCCATTAGGCGAGAGACATTCGCCACTATGTTTGAAGCAGCTGGTTGGGAAACGTTTAAAAGATCACCACACAAAAAAGTTAAATTATTAATTCATGTTGTTTTTACAATCCATTGAATAGCATTTAAATGTGAAAATAACACTCAAAATGAAATGAAGACGTCGCATAAAAATGTAAACACACAAGAATTTGCAATTCTGGGGCTATGGGATGCCCATGTTTTTTGTGGTTTTCTTAATTCGTCGTATATCATCGGTAGAATTACATTTTTCACCACATCCTGTGAAAACCTATATCTCTTTTTGAAATATACACAATTTTAAGGGTCCTGTGTATCCCTTAAATATCTGAGAGGAACACTAAAATTCAACCTTCTATTTGTATCGTCGTTGAATAAATTATTGTAATTATCTACTTCTACAAATATATCCATAGGATAGTAAAAGAAAAACAACAATTTTAAAACTCGACAACGCATACACTTGAACAGAACAGAAATTGACATTGACACGACAAAATGATGCTCAAGCGCGATCGCGACCACACTTGGGTGATTAGAGATCGATGAACGATCATAGTTCAGCTGAGTTATTTATTCTAGTTCATCTATGCTTGAGGAACGTTCTAAAATTCAAACAAGACTTAAAACTAGTTTTAAACAGAGATCAATGCTTGAGTTTCCTTCTGTAATACGGACCTTAGACAATTTATTCCGGAAGTCTTAGGTGTGTTCTACATTAATATTGAACTGACATCTACACTAATAATCTAAAGAGGAAAGATTTGATTGTTTGAATAGGCTCCGACGACACTGGACCGATTTGAAAAATTGTTTTACCATCAGAAATTATGTCTGATGAACATAGGCTACTTTTTTCGCGAATGTCTTGCGAGCTTCTTTTGGCGAAATCCACGCGGACGAAGTCGCGGGCGAAGTGCTAGTTTATTATAACAAAGAAGTCGGGTCGCTATTAATATTATAAAATAATCTGCCAGTTAAAGTATGTTTGTAAGAAAATTGTAATCTCTAGAAATACCTACCTACCGATTAGCGGAATAACCGCAATTGCGTAACACACTAAAAGTGGCAATGGCTTTCATTTATACAGTTAAACTAAATTAATTGCGTTATTTACGTTGCTGACTAGACAATTTTTTCGAACTTATGAAGGTTTGTAATATCCTTCAAACTGATTCAGATTGTCATTGAGAGTGTAATTCAGATTGTCATAATTGGGGTGCTGATTACGTCAGATAATCTTTTCACTGATAGAAAACTACTTTTACCGAGTGACATCGGGCAGTGTTTTGCCCCCTCGCGGGTGAAAACGTGAAATGAAGTCGTAATATACCTAAAGAGATAGACATAATGGTGCCGATTCTCTTGTCATAAATGCCTCTAAGCTAGACAAAAAAATCACCAAAATTTGGTTCAATCCTGTCAAACGACGATTTCCCATTCAGAAATTGACACACATGAACTATATTTTAGTTTGACAGCAGGAAGATAATACGTACTGAGATAGTAGTGAAAATGCCGATTTTGCTATTCTGAATTTGACGTATGTCACCAAAAATTTTGATTTTTTTTAACATATGACCCAAATCTGACTATTTTTAATCGCAATTAAAAACGTGTGGAATAAAATTAGTGGTCGTAAACTAAAATTTACACCAACACCTCGACTTCAGACGTGCAAAAACAGTACCATAAGTTTTTTTTCTTTTCGTTCTCGAAAACGGTGTGTTTTATGCTAGAAACGATGTGCACATAGTAAAAAGGACACAAATTATACACAAAAATCCATTTGGGAAACAGAATCAACAAAAATAAAATATAAAGCGAGCTTCAGAAGTAGGTATAAATGGAACTACTCTTACATACTCTCTCTTACTTATAGGTAGGTACTTAGCTTAGCTTGCTTTGCTTTATATGATGACTACAAAATTGTTTTGCATAAATAAATTACAGTTAAAACCAATCCTTTACCGGATTCTTGATTTTTATATTATTTTTTGGAATGGATGGTCCAGTGGTCGCAAGCGCCACAGTTGCTCATGAGGTCCTTGTATATTGGAATAAGTAATACATAGGTAAATTGAACACTAACCTAGTTTTCGATCACATACTCGAAAGCATAGCTTCACATCATGAATGGCTGGAAAACAGTTATTCAAAATGGTGTTTTATAATTTTGAAAACTATTTTTATTGTATTTTTTTTCTTAAAATGACACTAAACCTTAAAATCATCACATCGGTAACGCAACGTCAGTTAGGTAAGTGACAACGTGACAAAAATTAAATTATGTCACAACTTAGCTAGCCAGTATTTGAATCAAGTAGGTTACAATGTGCTTTTGCAACGGCCTACGCTTTGACCCATGGAATTAATAAAATGGAATCACGTCTGTAGGAGGCGAGGAGGCTTTCAGGGGGCAACAGAAAGCTCAGAAAAAAATATGGAACGTTATCGTCCTTAATTTTTCTCAATTTATCAATTAGGAAGGTATAATACCTATATATATATATATATATGTATTGTAAGTATAAACTTTTTTAATATGTATGTATGTGTATTATAAGTTACACAATATCTATTTTACATCACACTTCACAAGTTATATTATTTTTTTAAAGTTATTTTTCTTCCATTATCGTCCCCTTCAACTTAACCACCTGCCATCTTATCTCTTCACCACCCTTGGTTGACTGGTAGAGAATGCCTAAGGCATTAAGTCCGCCTTTGTACCTCTTTGGGTTCGAAAAGTTTAAATAAATAAATAAATAAATACCTATAGTAATAGTCTATTCAATTGTCAGAATAATGTTACAGAGATGTTACATAGTTTTAAAGTTCTAAATATTCTGCCGTTTCCGGCGTAGGTACAAATACATTTTCAGGGTGTTGGTTGGCTTCTTAGATACAACATTGAATTTAATGAATAAAGCGAACATTTAAATTGCAAAAAGTCGAATGTTAGTTTTACAAATGTCAAAAATATAAAATTGAGTCAAAGAGATAATAGGAGAGAATATTGTAATTTAGTATTTAAGTCAACTTTTCATTCAGAAAATCATTAGTCGTGTAGTAGCATTTACTTATGAGATAATGTAATCATTTTAATTGAAATGTCCCTAAGTTAAGAGTTTTAAAACAATCTGGAGTTTTAAAACTTTGGTCGCCACAAAAACATTTTGAAAATAGTTTAGTATTTCCTCTAAGTACAAGAAGCATGTGAGCTCTGCGGCTAAGTCTGGATACAACATTTTATGCAGATCAAATTCATGCCAATTATGGTACACAAAAATATAAAGTTCGAAGTGGTTTTTTTTAATAATAATTTGTATTTTTCTTTTTTTAAATAATTGGACACAACTGTCCAGAGGGTGCGCTCCGCATATTGAGCGAACGTATTTCTTCTGATAACGAATCACTTTGTTTAGTTTTACAGAATTACCCCATATTATAATGCCATTAATGAGACATAGCCATTGTGTGCACATAGTGATAGTGCCGCATCAACACTAGCAACACGTGTTGTGTTGATCTGTATAGAAAGAATACGAACCTATGTGCAGAGTTCGTCAATATGAGCTTCCCAAGTAGGTACAGTATTTGTCTATTCAAAATCAAAAAAATCAAAATCAAAATATTTTATTTCACATAAACCTACATGGGCACTTATGAAACGTCAGATTCCAGGTGCACGGTTCCAATTGGTCGTTTCCTATGGAGAAGAGCCGGCAAGAAACTCCATGGTTACTCTTTGAAAAAATATTTGTGTTTTACAATGTTTTCAAATTACAGAGTTAATAGGTATGGGAGGACAGTGTAGGCCTGTCAACAAGTACCATATGTTAAACAAATAGACTATGGTCTATAAATTTACAATCTACAAGGCCTACAACGTTCTCACGTTTAAAAATATAAATAATCTAATAAAGTAAGTAAGTTTCTGTGCTACAGTTTGTACTTTTGCAGCTTTCATCGTTTTTTTTTTTTTCTGCACTGTGTGTTTTTGTTCCGAAATAAAGTAAAACCAAAAACTTATTAAAAATTGTAGGTAAATAATGTCAAATTATGATAATATTATGTCAGAGTTATGTAAAAAGCCTATATCTAATAATACAAAATAAAAATTAAACACCATTATTTGGGAGCAGTTATTAGAAATTTACATAGTGATGCCGTTTATGAGGTACCAGGGAAGCCACATGTGCAGAAGGAATTATTGCCAAACTGTCTTGTCTTCGACGTAGTCTTTAACCTTTTAATATGCTTTTTTGATAAGGACGCTTTTGATGTGGGTTTTGAATATTCCATCGCTAAGTTCTGTAACCGACTTTGGCAACTTGTTATCAAAAGCGGATACTGTTTATCAGAAATGATTTGCTTGTTTTAGTTAATCTAAATTTGGGTATAACAATTTCATTTTTACTTCGTGTATATGAATTATGGAAATCGCTTCTTATTTTAAAAAATCCTAAGTTTTTGCGACCATACATAATACTTTCTAAGATATAAAGAGAAGGCAGAGTTAGTATATCAATTTCTTTGAATTTGTTTCTAAGAGACTCGCGTATCCATTTCATTGATCGCGCCGATTGCTCTCTTTTGTAAAATGAAAATTGAATCTACGTCAGCTGCTGATCCCCACAGCAGAACGCCCTAAGACATAATTCTGTGGAAATAAGCAAAGTATACTAACCTGGCTGTGGCTATATCGCTCAACTGCCTTATTTTTCTTACTGCAATTCCTAGAAATACAGTATCCGTAATATTTATTATATTCGTAATTATATTATTCTTTCCGTAATTGTTATCCCTAGGAACTTTGTACTCTCAACAGTCTCAACCTCTTCAAGTGTGTCATCATCATGCTGTATTTAAGTGTGGACGCCCACTGTTGTATGTTTGGAACTGTATCATTTTCGTTTTGCTTAGACACATGCGTGGACATTATTTTGTTTGAGCCATGTGACAATTTAATTTAGTGTCTCGTTTGTTTCGGTCACCTACGTCATAATTTTCGTTTAGAATGCTGAGGTTCGTATCGTCAGCATATAGTATGCAGTTATGGAATGCCTCGTTGGTCTAGTGGTCGCAAGAGCCACTGCTGAGCATGAGGTCTAGGGTTCGATTCCCAGGTCGGCAAAGTGTTATTGGATTTTTCTATCTAGAATTTATCAGTAGTGTCAAACCTACATCGTCTTCAGGTCACCAGGCCCCACTACTAGGAAGGTGAATCGTGGTGAATGGTGGTGAATGTGTGGGTGAATAGTGGTGAATGTGTAGGTGAATGCTGGTGAATGTGCAGGTGAACTGTGGTGAATGTGTAGGTGAACTGTGGTGAATGTGAAGGTGAACTGTGGTGAATGTGTAGGTGAATTGTGGTGGACGAATATCGTCACATTCATAGATCGGTTGGAAATCCATGCTACTCATTTCGTTGTTAGTCCAAAGAGTTGTAATTCACTTTGAAATGGTTTTGACACTAGTACTCAATTGTCTACTTTGTCCTAGACAAAGCAAGACTGAATTATATGCAAACAATGCTATAAAAAATGTAAAAGCTTCAAAAATTGCCAAGTTATAAACATTTTAAAGTAAGTGTTAGACAAGGACAGCGCCATCGTAGAAGTGACGTCACGACTATGTAGGTAACTTCATACTAGCGCCATACATTGTCCGTACCGCGCGACAATGACGGGAATAATCCCCTCCAAAAACTTTTAAAAGCGTGTAGCTTCTTCATATTTACATCGATTTAACTGTTTTTTTTTTCAATTATATCACTTTTATTACGCGTTCTTTGAAATGACATAATTTTTTCGAACATTTGTAATATTAGTCATCATCCATATTCCTACTGTGAGCGCTAATAAATTCGTCTTGAGCATGACATGGTCCAGACAAGCGAACACGTGAGTTGGGTAAGTGTGGGCAGGAAGAAGACCATGAAAAGCTATGAACTTGAGATAGTCGGAAATGCGATTAGTGCTTGGGATACTGCTAATGTCAAGGTTTACATCTCCAAGAATAGTAACATTTTTATATGACGAGAGATCAATTAAAAGAGAGTCTAAAAATTGTAAGAAGTTACTAAAGTCGAATGGTGGTGACCGGTAAATACATACAATGGCGATTGTCAGTACGAGGCAATTTGCGTCCATAAAATCTGGTTCCACGACAGAGTAGCTGCCGACATTTTAACATACAAGATGACTCCATCATTATGATTTTTAAGTTGAGTAGTGCAGTAGTGTGTGTAATTTTCGATCGACGAAACAGCACCGTTGGATTTAAGCCAACACTGCGTCAACACAATAACATCACAGTCAAGGTTCATTCTACATAGAAGTGTCAGAAAATAATCAAAGTTTGCGTTTACTGACCGGATATCGGGGGGTACTTCAAACCCAAAATTTCAAGTCTGTAGGTCATTTAGGTCCGAAGTTAAGCGAAAGCAAAGTTTCGCATTTATGACACTCACTCACTGACTCATGATCATCAAAATAGAACTAGTACTTCCCATAAACTCAGACAGCTGAAATTTGGCACAGAGTTAGGGTTTAATAGCCACATAAAGGGAAAACTATAAAAACTAGGATAATCGAACATTTTTTTTTTTTTTGGGTTGGAAATCATCAAATGACTTCTCTTCAGGGATAGGGAGGGCGTGTCAGACTTTTACTGACTAAAACCCACCCGTGTTCCTTCAGTTGCCTGTGCCAGGGCCACGGTTTTCTCTGTGGAATAACCCGCGACCCTGAGGCATCGGCTCTATCGGACCCCGTCACTTTGTGCTGACATCCCTTTGAGGCGCGCGTGGAACACAACGCGCCGTCGACCCGGGCCTGGTCCTTACCGGACGGCGAGCTACCCATTGCTCGCTATCCGCAAGCCCACGCCTACGGTGACCGGGAATCTGCAGGCGACTCCCGACGCCCAGGGCGTCTCTTGCGGCGGCTAGTGGGGGCGTGAGGGCGCAATGCTCTCTCCCTCACCCGCTCCGCCTCCTCCTTCGCGAGCATTACTGCTTCGCAGAAGGAGGTGACGGCTTTCCATTCCCTCTCGCTCCGTACCATGGCCTGGACCAGGGCCGGACGCGAGAGATCGCCGCCGCCAATCGCCTCCGCGAGGACACTGCGGTGCTCCGCCCAAGCTGGGCATACCTCCACCGTATGCTCCACCGTGTCCTCCGGGCGATCCACACAATGGTGACACCCGGGCGTTTCCTCCCGCCTTATGCGAAACAGGAACTTCCCGAAACAACCGTGTCCGGTGAGGACCTGTGTCAGGCGGAAGGTGAGGACGACATGGCGCCTCTCCAACCACGCCTCAAAGAGGGGACTTACCGCCGCTATTGTGGCGTGCCCAGCACTGGGTTGCGACAATCGCACCCTCCATGTCGTCATGAGATCCCGCCGGAGCTCTGTCCGCTGTACCGTGATTTCTCGCGGCAGCGGAGTTACACCCCGGCGTTTTGCATCCCCGCGCCACTCCCATACGTGCGCGAGGGCTTTTGCCTCCAGATCCCATGGCGGCAATCCGGCAAGGAGGCTCGCCGCCTCGCATGAGACCGTGCGGTATCCCCGGACCAGCCGGATGGCCATGACCCTTTGGGACGCGTTCAACCTGCGGGCCGGTCGGAGCCTCAAAGAACGCGCCCACATCGGTGCCCCGTAAAGGGCCATGGACCGCACGACTCCCGCGTAGAGCCTCCGGCAGGAGGTGTTTGGACCCCCTAGATTGGGCAGGAGCCGCCTCAAGGCAGCCCCAGCCCGCTCCAGTCTGGGAGCCAAACGTCGGAAATGCTCCACGAAATTCCACCGGCTGTCGTGGACGAGTCCCAGGTACTTCATCGTCGACTCAACGCCGATGTGAACCCCTCCCGCCGTTATCTGGGAACCCGACAGTGGCGCGTTCCGAGGACCATGAAAACACATGGCCTCGGACTTGTGCAGGGCCACTTCGAGTCCCAACTGCCGGATCCTCTCGACGATTGTCGCAACCCCGAGTGTCGCTTGTTCGGCCGCCTCCTGGTGCGACCTCCCCTGTGCCAGGACCAGCGTGTCGTCAGCGTAGCACACCACGCTGACGCCATTCGGGAGGTCGGCGCGCAGCACCCAGTCGTAACCGATATCCCACAGAAGCGGCCCCAGGACCGATCCCTGTGGGACACCGCACGACATCTCTCGCCGGTTCCACTCTCCCCGGTGACCGGGGTAGATGACGGCCCTGTCCGTCAAATAGGCCTCGACCACACGACAGAGGTAGGTCGGCATCCGGTGATACCGCAATGCCTCCCTGATGCAACTCCAGGGCAGGGTGTTGAAGGCTTTGGCGATGTCTAGAGACACCGCCAAGACGACCCCACCCCGGGCAACAGCATCCCCCGTCGTGAGGGCTCGCACGCGCATGATGGCGTCCACCGTAGAGCGCCCCCTGCGGAAACCAAACTGGCTCTCCGCCAAATCCGGCCCCACCCGCACCAGCCGCCCGACGAGGCGGTTTGCAAAAACTCTTTCAAAGAGCTTGCCCACCTCGTCGAGCAGCACGATGGGCCGGTAAGCGGACGGAGAGTCCGCAGGGCGCCCCGGCTTCTTAATGAGGACCAGTTTCCCCGTCTTCCAGCGAAGTGGGAACTGGCCCTCCTCCAAGCATGCGCTTAGGAGCCCCATAAGTCGAGGCCCGAGAGCCTCCATGGCCAGAACCCAGGCTCTTCCAAGTAAGCCGTCGGATCCTGGGGCGGTATTTTTGGCACTAAGCCTATGTACCGCGACTCTCAGCTCTACCTCGGTCACCTCCGAAGCATCGTCGTCGTCGTCGGCAGTGTGGTCCGCATCCGGCACCGCAGTAGGCGGAGTCATGGGCGGGGGAGTATTCTCCCCCCGCGAAGGGAACAAAGTGCTCACCACCTCCTCCATGAGCTGGGTCCGGAGACTCTGCGTCAGTGGGGGAGCCCATGGGCGGAGTTTATCCCGCACCATTTCGTCATAGATTACAACAAAAATAATAATGACAACAAACTTAATAGTGCAGACTTTGGACTTTCTGGTAAGAAGGCTGAAGGTAAAGGAGAAGGGGTATAAGTATGTTTGGGTGAGAAATGAAGGATTTCTGTGAGAAAGGATGACGGTGAAGGACATATTCTGATCAAGAATTTGGTAACTATAAATAAAAATTATGTAACGTTGGAAACAGTTTTTCATTTTAATTATATTTTGTTTGTTTACTATACCGAAAATACGCAAAAGAGCAGAGAATAAATAAAAGAGCTACGAAATTGTTAGGTTTCGTCCTAAGAAATTGCAAAACCTTTCGTGACAATAGAACAAAAATACTTTTATATAACAGTCTCATTTGCTGCATCCTGGAATATAATATTGTAGTTTGGCGTCCTCACTACGCAACGCATTCATTGCGAATTATTGAACGTGTCCAGAAACGATTCGCATGGCACCTAAAATGCGAGGTGAGGCCAATGGTGTCACACAAAAATACGTTCTTACAATTAACGACTTAAGCATTTTAACATGACTTCTCTGGAAATACGTAGACACTTAATCGAAGCAATGTTTGCCTTTAAAATTATTAAGCATAAAAAAGACAGCCCCAGCATGCTTGGCCTTTTCAGAGCTCATGCTCGAAAATGGCCCCTAAAAAAATATATTATATATAACAGGTACAAATTTTGGACTAGTAATCAATCGAAAGAACAGTTCGATATTTTTTACAGCACCTTATCCGAACTCATAGACGACTGTGACTACAATATGTACACGGATGAAATGCTGAGAGACAAAATAGTCCTTGGCATAAAAGACATGGCCCTAAAAAAAGAACTGCTGTCACACACCTCACTCCCCCCCCCCCCAACTCGAGGACCGCCGAGGTTGCGGAAGAATCGTATGTTCCCGCGACCCCGGCGCGGCGGCGTAGGTGAGTGATGGAACACCGGGTTGGTTTTTAGTCGGTAAGAGTCCGACAGAAACGGGGCGGGGGACATCCATGAGGATTTTCCAACCCGAAACTATGTTTTGGTATCATAGAAAGTTTACATTTTAAAGAACATCATTCCAAATTCAATCTAGGAAAATTTCTGATTTTTATTGTTTTTCGTACTGTCAAGATGAGTGTGAAGCTAAATGAAAAGAGTGAATCTAATGAAGAAATTCTATTGTGTACTACGTCATGTACTATCTAATAGGTTGGGGAAAAAGTTTCTTCACATTTTTTAAGAAAATTCAAAACATTTTTCAACATAGTTTATTTACATTTAACTAAAGTATTTAGGTACCATTTTGTTCCATTTTGCCATCTTGTAGGTAACGACATGATCCCATTGCTATAGACATTTTGGGATTTCTGATCAAAATACCGCGATAAGTGGTTTTGGCATTCTTTGGCAACGACACTACCAATCCTATTTTAGATTAAATTGTACAGTCAACACAGCAAAGTTCAGAAATATAATTATTTATTTATTACTAAGTAAATCATGAAAATAATCATGAAATAAAAGTAACAGCAAACTTCAGAAATGTAACTTTATTGGTTACTAGGAAAACAATAATGTGGTTGGTTGGTACATTGGTTTGGTTTATATATTGGTATATAAGTACGAAACCAATATGTTTATATTGGTTTCGTACTTTTTATGTGATACCGTCACAACAGAACGTTGTAGGCCTTGTAGATTGTAATTTTTTAAAAGAGTAACCATGGAATTTCTTGCTGGCTCTTCTCCATAGGAATCGACCAATTGGAACCGTGCACCTAGATTCTGACGTTTTATAAGTGCCCGTAGGTATATGTAAAATAAAATATTTAGATTTTTTGACTAAATCACATTCAAACAGATAAAAAAATAAAAATGTAGTAATGGCATTTGTTCCTTCAATGTACAGAAAAGCCTCGTCTACAAATTTTATTATATACATAGAAGAAGATATAATTATGAGAATACTAAATGAAAGCAAACTTATTAAGTTATTAATAAGTTTGTTGTTGGTTTGTTGTGTGTTTGATAGTTTGTTTGTTATTTTTGTATTACCATACAAAAATTAAGGAAAATCATATACTATCTTCTTAACTGTAGTACTTACAAATAAAACTCAATATTGAACCTCAGATTATATAAAAAAATAACAAGCTTATGTTAAAAAAATCTCAATCAAACATGAACAAGGTTTTGGTAGTGGAAAAAACCACAATCATGTTTGATTGAGATTTTTTTCCAATTAAGTATGCTTTAATTAAATATTCTTATAACCATATCTTCTTCTATATATATAATAAAGCGGTAGACGAGGCTTTTCTGTACATTGAAAGAACAGATGCCATTTCTACTTTTTATTTTTGTCTGTTTGACTATGAGAGATTTAGTTGTTGTGTCACGTAAAAAGTACGAAGCCAATATACTAACCAACCGCATTATTGTTTTCTTAGTAATAAATAAAGTTACATTTTCGAAGTTTGCTGTTACTTTCATTTCATAATTTACTTAGTAATAAAATAAAGAATTATGTTTCTGAACTTGGCTGTGTTGACTGTACAATTTAATCAAAAATAGGATTGGTAGTGTCGTTAATTGGCAACGACACTACTGGTAGTGCGGCTGGTAGTGTCGTTGCCAAAGAATGGGTTTTGGCAGTCCTCTTGTGATGTTAACCTGACACTGCATAAAGAATTCTGTAGAGACCGAAACAGGTGGAAATCTGCAAGGTCAGGACTATACGGCGGATGCATTAACACCTCCCAGCCAAACTCTCTTAATTTTTGCTGAGAGGCTAAAGATGTGTGAGGTCTAGCGTTGTCATGATGAAAAACCACACCCCTTCTGTTGATTAATTCCGGCCGCTTTCTCTCAACTTCTTGCTTTAATCTCATCAGTTGATCGCAGTAGAGTTCAGAATCGATGGTCCTGCCTGGTGGTAACAGCTCATAATTAATAATGCCCTTCCAATCCCACCACACACACAGCATCACCTTGTTGCGAGTTAACCCGTGTTTCGCCACAGTCTGTGAAGCCTGACCGGCGTTTGACCACGACCTTTTTTGCACGTTCTTGTCGTACGTGATCCACTTTTCGTCACCAGTTATCAGCTTCTTCCAAAATTGTTCGGTCTCATTACGCCGTAATAAAGAACCACAAATGGGTACACGGTCCATTAGGTTTCCTTCAGTGAGCTCGTGAAGTACCCAAATATCGAGCTTTTTTATGCACCCAGTTTTTTTCAAATGAAAACAGTTTTGTGGTCAATTCCCAGTTCTTCAGCTACGTCGTAACTACTGTATGCCGATCAAACTCCACTTTTTCAAAAGTGGCATTCATTTTATCCATGCCCTATTATGCTCGCTCACACAGGGGCGTATGTAACCCTAGGGCCAAAAGGGCCATGGCCCGAGGCGGCAGGCTCGTGGGGCGGAGCAAGCCGCACCTCATGCTCAGCTTTGTGAGCCTTTCTGTCTGACTTTATATGCCTGAAGAAATTAAAAAAAGCCTATCTAATTAACAAAAACTCAAACTCATTTGGTTGTGAGTTTTATAGATAATAAGACGCGGGGCTATCGCTTACTAATCGGCGGTGGGCCGCCGTCGGCCACCGTCGCAACTCCGGACTCGTCAGGATGTTTCGACGTTGCTCGTATCGTTTTCGTATATATCCGTAAGCGAGAGATGCTAATACTAGCTTTGATAAAGATTGGAGCCAAATAATAGCGGCTCTTGAAGATTTTAAAAGTGACTCTGCCCAACAAAAAGCTTTAGTTAAAAATGAAGCTGCATGGCTATTGCCCTTTACGGGGCACCAGTGTGGGCTCGTTCTTTGAGGCGCCGACCAGCCCACCGGTTGAAAGCGTCCCAAAGGGTCACAGCCACCCAGCTGGTCCCAGGATACCGCACGGTCTCCTGCGAGGCGGCTAGCCTCCATGCCAGATTGCCGCCGTGGGATCTGGAGGCAAAGCCTTCGCGCACGTATAAAGGCAAAAGACCGGGGCGTTACTCCGTTGCCGCGAGAAATCACGGCACAGCGGACAGAGCTCCGGCGGGATCTCATGTGACATGGAGGGTGCGATTGTCGGAACCCAGTGCTGGGCACGCCACAATAGCGGCGATAAGTCCCCTCTTTGAGGAGTGAGGAGCGAATGGGAAGCCGTCACCTCCTTTTGCGAAAAGTAATGTTTGCGAAAGAGGTGGCGGAGCGCGTGAGGGAGATAACACATCGGCATCGGGAATCGCCCGCAGTTTTCCGGCCACCGTAGGCGCGGGCTTGCGGACGGCGAGCAATGAGTAGCTCGGTAAGGACCAGGTCCCTGGTCGACGGCGTATCGTGTTCCACGCGCGCCTCAAAGAGATGTCAGCACTCAGTGGGTCCGATAGGGCCGATGCCTGCCAGGGTCGCGGGTTGTTCGAAAGAGATACCTTGCCCCTCGCACAGGCAACTGAAGGAACATGGTTGGGTTTTAGTCAGTAAAAGTCTAACACGCCCTCCCGCTTCATTCAGATCGGGAATTCCCCAAACAAACAAAAAAAAGGGCTATTGGCTCAACTAAATTCACTAGAAACGGCCATACTATCGGGATTTTGGAGACCTGCACTGTACTTGCGTAACGCAGTATTACTTAGAATCTGAATCATTTTAAGGATATTGCTAATCCATTGTTTCATATGTTCTAAAAAAAACACACTAAAACTGCTTAATGTGTTACGCAATTGACCGGCTGTATTAGAACAATTTATTATAGGTAGTTACCAAAATTCTACAAGGTGTCGCCACAGACGTAGAGGTAGTTTGTAATTTCCAGGCTTTACAAGTCACTCATCTTGTAGAAAATCAACGGGAATCCTTGATACTTTTGAAGATTCTGGTAAATGAAAATTCTCAGAAGAATGCAGAAACAGTCACAAGAGAATAAATTATTAAGAGAAAAAACCAGACGATGGGTGTTGCGAGGGTGAAGTTTTATTACAAGAACGTGAACATTTCATGGTTAATACCTTCTTCCCATTGTTGCACGAGATAAGATAGGGCAAAACTTCGTATGACCACGTCACCACCAATTTTGCATGTTTATGCAAAATGGATACAATGTCTGAAGCAGAAGTTAGAGTAAAAATGTATACCGAATGTATATAAAGAATGTGTTCTTTTAAAGCAATTCTTGACGTCTCATGAAAATAAACAAAAGGATTTGAAGGAAGAATTTCCATATGCTGAAATAACAACGCATATTTCTGTGAACTACGGTGACAATTGCAGTGCAGAACATTGTTTTTCGTACCTACTTAACAGGGCCTGATTAACCCTTAGGCTAATTAAGCTGCAGCCTAGGGCGCGAGGATCGGGGGGGGGGGGGCTGTAATCGTGTCTTCGCATGCACTAATCTAGCATTATTGCATTTACCCTACATATTTCAACTAAACCGAGTCAAAACACTAAAACTAAATGAAGCGCATTTAGTTTTAGTGTTTTGACTTTGAGAGTCCCTGATTTTAACAATAAATTTTGAAATTTTAAACAGTGCGCGTAAAGAAACACTGACTTGTTATTCGAATCAGTCGGTGGTCGAGCGAGTGGGTGAGCTGGCAACAGAGTGCCTAGTGCGAGTTTTGTTAAATCCGCCTCGCAATAACAGGTGTAAATTTTAACTTCATTTTGTATAGGAAATTCGAAATTTAAACAGTGCAACCTAGTTCTCGCGTTTGCCGCTAGATAACTCTGTATCGATTGTATCGTATTCTATTCTTTATCGTCTAGGTTGCACTGTTTAAATTCCATTACAAAATAATCATCACGTATACGCGCATTTCTGTGAGGCGAATTAAACAAAACTCCGCACTAGGCACTCAGTTGCCAGCTCACCCACTCGCTCGACCACCGACTTGCTCCTCACCGACCTCAGCGCACCTTGCCGCGCGCAATAAAACACTCCCCGGTATGGTTAATAGTTAGTATACCTTGCCGTGCTTCATTCATTTGTCTTATATCTTTCGAAATCCTCGTTCGTCCGTCATATCACGCGCTCGCGTAT
Source organism: Dasypolia templi (assembly GCA_963555695.1). Classification (NCBI taxonomy): domain Eukaryota; kingdom Metazoa; phylum Arthropoda; class Insecta; order Lepidoptera; family Noctuidae; genus Dasypolia; species Dasypolia templi. The sequence continues at coordinate 16,901,825 of OY743155.1, forward strand.
ATTCGTTTTTGGACGAATGCCACGAAAAAGGACTGTATAATCTTAAAATAATTGCTTAATTACTATAATTTTAAAATTAATCATTAATTAGTAGCAAAAATGTTTCACTTGTATGATGCCTCTCCTCTTTTTTTACAATAACAGAAGAGAAATATATATCAATATACCTCCCCTCCGCTGTAACGCCATTTTTTATGCTTTGGCACCTGTGTACATATCGCGCGCGCCAAAATCGCGCGACTTCCCCGGGTTCACTAAAACTACGATATCTCAGAATATGCGCATCGTAGCTCGACAATCCCTACGTCTATGGAATGGTTATTAACTCAGCTATCTGATTATATAGGGTTTAGTATAGTTTTACCTAGTAATTTATTGATAATAGTAAGTTGAAAGTAGGCTGAGTGACTTTTTCCCAGTTTACCGTACAAAAGTCGTCATATTTAAAAAAATAAAAGCTTTGTTTCCAGCAGTTAATGTTTAATTTACTTATAGACACCATCATATTCAACAATCAATAAAAAAAACAGACCTCTCCGAACACTTTATACAAAGGACTCGCATTACAATAACAAGTCTCAAGTGGGCAACCCGAGTCGACGGGCAAAAAATAGGGTATGTTTACACATTCATAACGGGAACTGCTTGAGTCGAGCGGCCTTTGTGTTTACGTTATTGCTTATCTTGGTTCACAAATATAATACACACAAAGCGTTAGCTCTTAGAAATGTTTTGTTTACAATGAGTGAGTCACAATGCAAGCCCATTAAAAAAGGCAATAAAAAAGACCCTTTCATACTTTGAAACAAAGAGTAATTATTATTGCATTTATGTTAAATCTGACTTTGCGTTCTACACTAGTAGGATATTTACTAATGAAAAAACAATACACAAAGGCATGTTGCCTAACAAAAACATTATCAAAATAAACAAATGAAAATCGCAAAACACGCATTTTTTGCACACAAAGTAATAAAAAATCAAAGGACACAGTACAGAAAACAACGTAAAAGGTCCAATCTTAACAACAATGAAACACAAAATGAATATCATGCGATTTTCAAACAGGGGTGGGTTATTTCTATTTAGCATGAACTTCTTATGTTTTTTTTAAATTTTTTACCTAAAAAAAAAAAAAAAAAAACGCAAATCACGATTAAGTAAAAAGTTTAAAGTCTCCATGGGCGTAGCGGTGAGAACAGGATGAGCTTCTAGGAGGTCGTCATCTTCCACGTCCAGTGGCGTCTCCCAGAAGCTCCTCAGCGCCTTTGGAAGTCCCAGGTACGGCACCACATCGTCGTCATCACTCGAATCGGAGTCTGCTTCGCTTCCTGTGTAATAAACAATAAGTAGGTAAAACATCTGTGGGTTAAAAAAAACATAACATAAAAAAATAAAAAATAAACTTTATCTTCAAGTCGGTCAAAAATATGTTACTGATCATTGACCGTATTGTCGATACTGTGTAGAATTTAGCAAAAAACATGGCGTCCGTCACGTGACATAACACCGAATGCCTGACCGTACAGCGTACTCCGCGAGGCTCTTTTATTTTTTTCAATGTTTACATTTTTACATTTAAATAATTTCGCAAAAATACATCATATTTCACTATTTAAATGGCTTATACATACGTAGTAACGTATCTAAATCATGTTTAGAAAGACATTTTGTAGTCAATAGTGTATTTTCTACTATTATCGAGTGAAAAAGTACAGCCATGACGCGCGAAATTCCTAACTGTTTTTGATGAATTTAAAAATTCAGTCCTAAATCTCTAACCATTACACAATGCTGCTATTAAAAACTGTTGATTACTTACCCGTCCACGCTGTTTAATCCTTGAAAGGTGTATTAAAGCCTTCATGGTTATTAATTTGGGTGTTGAAAATCCGAGTTTTGGCGCGAAATGAACGCGTCACCGTGGCCGTCATATTTGAAACATTCCGTGTGAAAACTGTCACGAAATGTTTAGCTTGGGTTTTGTATGGCTTGCCTATTCTATTGCCTACACTCTGATACAAGTTAGAGCAAGATAGGTGGCCGGACAGATAAAATATAGCGGTATTATGCCGGGTTGTCACACGCGTACTCTCGGAGTACGCGTACAGATGCGAACATTTTCGCATCGTACTCGCGGAGTTCGCTGTACAGCCGAGGGGAAATATTTAAAAAATACTCAAGTCGAAGCAACTTCACACACTAGATGACCACGCTCATGGTCAATGGCAATGGCAAGCTAAGTTGTCTGTAGAAACTAAGCCAATACAAGTCATGCGGCCAAACACTTCATGGATTTGGTTTTCTACTTGGTAGCCTGCAGTCACCTGTCATGATTTTGGTCTTATAATGTTTGAGGTACTATGCTTTTATGAACGATCAGCTTAAAAAATGGTTTGCCACCCTTTTTTTTTTGTGTGTGAAATCATCAAATGACTTCTCCTGCTCTCGGTGGAGCGGGAGGGCGTGTCAGACTTTTACTGACTAAAACCTACCCGTGTTCCTTCAGTTGCCTGTGCCAGGGCCACGGTTACTCTATCGAATTACCCGCGACCCTGAGGCGTCGGCCCTATCGGACCCCGTCATTTTGTGCTGACATCTCTTTGAGGCGCGCATGGAACACGACGCGCCGTCGACCCGGGCCTGGTCCTTACCGGACAGCTCGCGCCTACGGTGGCCGGGAATCTGCAGGCGACTCCCGACGTTCAGGGCGTCTCCTGCGGCGACTAGTGGGGTCGTGAGGGCGCAAGGCTCTCTCCCTCACACGCTCTGCTTCCTCTTTCGCTAGTATTACTGCTTCGCAGAAGGAGGTGACGGCTTTCCATTCTCTCTCGCTCCGTACCATGGCCTGTACCAGGGCCGGATGCGAGAGATCGCCAGCGCCGATCGCCTACGTGAGGACACTGCGGTGCTCCGTCCAACCTGGGCAGACCTCCACCGTGTCCTCCGGGCGCACAGTGGGTCGAAACTATGATTTTAGTGACTTAGGGCTCAACTTTGCTTTTTTACTTTTTTCCTCATGTGGATGGATAGAGCTCATTAACCTCAACAATAATTGTTCTGATGTATTTTTTCCTAAACTTTATACTTTGGGTAGAAAAATGTGTTTTGTTATTTTTTTGTATGGAGCGGATCAAATAACCTTAAATTCCTGCTAAGTAGCGTGTGATCCCGCGTTGAAACTTTATTTTTCATATACCTTGTCTAGTCTATTATCATTTGATGCTATTAACGTGTGCATAAAGTTGCAACTCTGCCAAATAAATGGATCGAAAAAAATGAAAAAATATATAGAATAAAAAGCTACATTTTTTACTTTCGTAAGTTCTTTTAAGTTAAATTTGATATGGAATAGTAAGTAAAAGCACGTAATAATACACATAGTTACTTAACAACTAACAACAATACATTTAAAAGGTCCCTAATTAGCTTAAATTTACTAATATATGTAGTATTAGTAAATTTAAAGCTAATCACACTAATCATAATACATTTCAAAGGTCCCTAATTAGCTTAAATTTACTAATATATGTAGTAGTAGTAAATTTAAGCTAATTAGGGATCTATGAATTTCAATTTCTTTGTTTTAATGACTTTAACATGTTTATGAAATGTTATTTTAAGTTAGATTTAATACTGAATAGTGAGTTAAGATAGGTACATAATAATACAAATTAGTAAAGGTAAACTAACATTACTACAACTAACACAAGCAAACTAAAAACTAACTATAAACAACATCAAACATTACTATTTCCTTTCAATTATGAGTTTGACATTTATAAACTAATAAAAAAAACAAGAAACTTACAAACTACCAAAAAATCTTATTCACTATCGCTATGACTATCTTGTAAATTATCTACATCAATAAAATCTATATCGGATTCTGTGGGAAAAATCAGCAGAAGCTCTTTGACTTTTGGAGAGAGAACCATTATATTTTGTTTCACCATTCGAGGTCTTAGACTTGTGATCTTTGGATCAGAAGACAAAAGAAGATTGTGTATAATATCCTCATTTGTCGCCGTTCTACTTACCTTTCTAGAATGACTCTCTCTATATTTCCGGAAATCTTTATTACGAGCTTCCGCTGCCTCTTCCGACAGTTTACCTATAGGTATGGCACCAAAGTGCTTAATTATATCACTCCCATGTACTAACAATTTATGTATACTGGAAGGCATATAATACCAGGGATATAAGTGAACGTACAATTGTGCAGTATCTCTACAAAATTCGGAAAACTTAGAAAGATCCACGCTCTCTCCAGATGCAACCGTCTGAAGAATCACATGAAACATTTCTATTAAATCTTTATCTATTCCTGTTATGCGAGCTGTTGTTTCTGCATCCCTAAAAAATCTTCTGGCAGTATTGCCATCATTGGTTGTGCCTACTCCTTGCTTGACTACGTCAATAAGTAAACCGCATTCTTTCTTAAACGCTTGCTGTATAGCGCTCTTTCTGAGTGACATTTTTTCTTTGTCATCGCCCCTGCAACTCCATTTTTTGAAGTCCAAACGATAAGCTGCAAACAAAAAGAAATATCACTTAAATAAAAATCTCACAAGTAACTATATAACGTGAAAAAAATTATGAACTAATAAAATTATATTTACCGATATGAAGTAAGCACTCCATGCTTCTTATCCAGGCATGTAAAGATGACATTCCATACTGGAACACTTCTTCGTTGTTCTCTTTTTGAGCAAGTGACTCTAAATTGTTCATCTCTGACGGTTTTGCTTTGCAGATATCACAGACAGCTGAAGATGTGTCTGACAAATATGACGATATTTTGCCGTCTATCATCGTCAAGTGCAATTGATGCTTAACTTCAACTTGATTGAACTTGATTGGCTGAAGTGTTTCTATTTCTTCGGTTATGCTAGCTTTTATAGTTACCACTGTTGACTGCGTTTCTTTGGTAAATTTGAACATTATCGGACGGCAATAGAAAGTTGATGAGGGTCGATCGTTTTCCCAAACAATTGTTCCATCACATTGTTGAAGCCTTATAGGAACTAGACTGGCCATGAAGATAGTTGAGTCATCAAACTCTGCTTCAGTCTTTTGTTTATAATTACTTTGACCTGAGGCTCCATCAAAACCCCATTTGCTTATTAGCAGTAACTCAGTTGGCGAATCCAAATCTAAAGTAATCACTTCTAAAAGCCTAGATACCGTCAAGTTGAGTAAAGCTTGCAGTTTAATAGCAGCTCCTTCTTCAGTTATAATTATGTCTTCTTTCCCTGGATAACATTTTGCCTTCGCTTGTTTTATTTTATAATAAGAAGGGTATAAATCAGACCTATTTTCACTTGCTGCTTCTCTTAGGCTTATATACTGCCACTTACTTAATTTAAGTGAAACTAATAAAGACAGTGCCTGATCGGGTGAATATGTACTACTTTTCGGTTTACTTGTACTTAAACACTCTTTAACTTTTTCTAGATCTTCGGGGTGATTTAGTAAATGGTTCATAATTTTTCCTACATCCTCATTTCCGGTGTTTCTTAAACTAGCAATTGTAGTAGCTTTAAGTTCATCCGGGGATAACGAAAGCGATTGGTTAATTTGATCAACGCGTCGTCGTTTTTGCCTGGAGCCCAATTCCTCGAAAGGTTTTCGAGGTGTAAATGTAGATGTCGAAGCTTCTGTAGTAGATGGTGGTAGATTTTCGACATCTTCAGTATTACAAATCTCGAGCCTTTCCTGTTCAGTGTTCACAGCTTCAGGTATCATTCCTTCGGGCCAGTTTATTGCACGTTCCAACCAATCACCATTTTTTCTTACAAACTGTGCTAACGTGCGACTACTTCGTTCCCATCTTGCACTTATATTTGAACAAAAGCGCGTACAGAATTTTTGGAGCTCAACACTGTTCTCTTCGGTCACGTTTATTTTATGTTGTAGGAATTGAAAGAATTTTTGACTATCCGACAGTGACTTGACCTGCTCTCTTAAAATCATAAATAAATCTAAATTGTTAACTAAATTATCCATTATAACGAAAAAGGGACGATCAGAATCACGAGATGTTAGTAGTAGTACGAATAAACGAACACTAGTTAGTATATAATAAATTATGGTCATTTTATACTTCCAGAATCCAGTGACAAACAATGTTTACTAATTTTTCTACTACCCTCATTAACTAATTATCCTAATTAATATTACAGTAATGACTAAAAGTGAAAAACATTGTTATTTTATAAGGTAAAAGGTTAAGCTAATTACAGTAATTAAACACACAAATAGAAATTAATTGATTTCATATCCACATTTTTAAATAAAGGTCCCTAATTAGCTTAAATTTACTAATATATGTAGTATTAGTAAATTTAAGCTAATTAGGGACCTTTTAAATGTATTGTTGTTAGTTGCTAAGTAATTATGTGTATTATTACGTGCTTTTACTTACTATTCCATATCAAATTTAACTTAAAATAACTTACGAAAGTAAAAAATGAAGCTTTTTATTCTATGTATTTTTTCATTTTTTTCGATCCATTTATTTGGCAGAGTTGCAACTTTATGCATTTGTTTATAGCATCAAATGATAATAGACCAGACAAGGTATATGAAAAATAAAGTTTCAACGCGGGATCACACGCTACTTAGCAGGAATTTAAGTTTATTTGAGCCGCTCCATACAAAAAAATAACAAAACACATTTTTCTACCCAAAGTATAAAGTTTAGGAAATAATACATCAGAACAATTATTATTGAGGTTAATGAGCTCTACCCATCCGCATAAAAAAAAAAGTGAAAAAGCAAAGTTGAGCCCTAAGTCACTAAAATCATAGTTTCGACCCACTGTGGGGCGATCCACACAATGGTGACACCCGGGCGTTACCTCCCGCCTTTTGCGAAATAGGAACTTCCCGAAGGAACCGTGTCCAGTGAGGACCTGTGTCAGGCGGAAGGTGAGGACGCCGTAGCGCCTCTCCAACCAGTCCTCAAAGAGGGGGCTTACCGCCGCTATTGTGGCGTGCCCAATGGTTTGCCACCCTAAGGTTGAATGCAGATTAAAGGACAACGTGAGTTTCTCTTGCAGATCGATCTGAAAACTTTTATAGGTAGTATGAACGATGTTAAAATTTTCACACGACTACTCTACTCACTACTTTTAAGGCCGTCTGGAACACACCTGGCGGGGGCGCGTCCTCATAATTAGCCTAGGGCGGTCAGAACTCTTGATGAGTCGCTGCTACTTAAAATAAGAATAAGTTATCTACGTTTAAGAACGTTTAAACAGTTCAGCTATTCCTTAATGTGATAGGGCAATTCGACCTATTCTTTGAAAGGGGTTTATACTAGAGTTCATTAACAAAAAATTTGGTCCAGTTAACTAGGAGTCAAAATGGATAAAAAGTTACCGAGCTGTGACGGTTTTTCGATTTTTTTAATACTTTTCTGACTTGTTACCAAAAATGACTATTAATTATGAAAAAAATACTCCACTATAAAAATTTAATTGATACTTTTTTCAAGTATCAATTAAATTTTTGTAGTTATTTAGTTTTCAAAACAAAGCAGGAGCAAAGATTCACCATTGATTCCGCAACAAACCAACCGGGATTTGGCCACAGAACAACATATGTATAAGAATGTGTAAAAAGGAGTTATAGTGTTCTGTGATAATGTCCATGGGCGCGAACGGCGAACTGTTTTTTTTTTTTTTTTTTTTTTTTTTTCTTTTGGCTTCGCACGGTTTGTGCATTCAGCCAATGTCATGTTTATTTTACTTAAAAGGAAACAAAGCTAGGGAAACGAAAATATAACTATAATAAGTTATCACGGAATTTTGGGATAAAATCTATAGGATCAGTATTTACAACAGTGATACTATATTGAATAATTAACTAAAATTACAACTTAATATTATTTAAAGTAATGAAAGATACTATACATTTATATACAGGAAAGCTATTTGTGCAAAGTAAAGAAAGTATTGAGGAAGGAAAAGGAGTACGAAGGGACAAGAGGTTACTGAGAAATGATGAACGATCATATAAGGGACAGGAGAAAAAAATGTGATCTAAGTCACCTACGTCTGTGCCACACAGACAAATGGGGTCGTCGATGATATGAAGTTTGGCAAGATGGGCTGGAGAGCAGACATGACCCAATCTCATCCGTATCAGAATGGAGGTCTCCATCTTGCCAAACTTTGCCCTGCCAAACCATGGTTTTTCCGGAACGTCTGGTTGAATATATGAAAAATAATGACCTTTCGATTTGCTTCCGATATCCCAAGCTTCCTTCCAGGTTTTCCGAAGAAAAGTCTTTGGTAAAGACTCGAGGTCAAAGTAAAAGTTTGTATAAGGAACTAAGTCTCCGCATTGCACCGCATCAACGGCGAGTGTGTCAGCCACTTCATTGCCATGGATTCCAGCATGGGCCGGAATCCACACAAACTGCAGTGTATTACCCTCAGAGATGGTTCGGAACGCAAATTCTCTTATTAAATAAATGATTGGCAACTGCGATTTGAGTACGAAAGGAGATTTATTGATGGCTAGAAGAGCACTTTGAGAATCAGTAAAAATTAAAATTTTTTTAAGCTTTAAAACACGAATATATTCTATGGCTTTTAAAATGCCAAAACATTCCCCGGTAAAAACAGAAGTCTCAGGTGGCAGTTTTATTTTTTGTACGATGTTGTATTGAGAATGGTAAGTACCAATCCCAACACAACCCGTCGGAGAACGCTTCGCAGCATCCGTAAATATATGGTGGTACTCTAGGTGTTCAGCCAGAAAACGGTTAAAACTTAAATGGCAATTGGGATCTGATTTACTTACACAGTTATATTTTATGATGGGACTGAATTGTAAACTCTCATAGCTACTGCTAAATAGCGGAAGTTTATTGGAACGATGAATAGGAGAAGCAAGTGATAGGATTTTTTTATAGCTTACAACTAAACAAGGAGCACGTTTATGGGACCAGTAATTTGAAGATTCAATCTGCAACACTAAAGAGTCCAGTTTAGGAATAAGAGGATGAGTTGAGATCTGAAGAATCCGGAACAAATATTTGTCAGATAGAAATTGCCTTCTAAGATGTAAAGGAGCTTCCCCGCATTCAACTTGGAGTGCATTAATGGGGCTAGACTTCATGGCACCCGAAATAATGCGTAGTGCCTTGGACTGGATGCGATCCAATTTTTTAAAAGCCATAGAACTTCCAGGTTCGAGAACGAACAATCCATAATCCAGAGTGCTTCTGATGATTGCGTTGTAAACTAGTTTCAAAGAAAAGGGATGTGCACCCCACCATACACCAGAGAGGCACCTAAGCATGTTTAGGTGATTTTCACATTTGTTAACAATATATTCACAATGAGGAACACTACTTAATTTACGGTCAAGTATTATACCTAGATATCTGAAATTGTCTTTAACTGGAATAGGTATTTCCTTATAAAAGAGATTTATTAAGGGAATATTTCTCTTCCGGGTGAATAAAACAGCTGCGCTTTTAGACGTGGATAAATCCAAACCGTTAAGATGCAACCATGACTCTAAAGTATCTAAAGCAGAATTGATGGCACAGCTTGCTTGTTCAATAGATTGGCTTGAAGAATATAATAACAAATCATCGGCATATTGAAGAACCTTAACATGATTAGCTAAGGACGTGTCTAAATCAAATGTGTAAATATTGTAAAGAATGGGACTAAGCACAGAACCCTGTGGGAGACCTCTCCATACCAGACGAGATACTTCTTGATCTCCTATTAACATGATAAGAGAGCGTTCAGTCAGGATATTAATAATGAAATTCGACAAATTCAATGGGACTTTTAAGGCTTGTAGTTTATTTTGTAAAACTGATAAAACAACATTATCGTATGCTGCATTAATATCAAGGAAAACTGCAACGGTAGATTGGTTATTAGAGAAGGATAACCGAATATCAGTTGTGAAAATACTTAAACAGTCAGTTGTACTTTTACCTTTTCTAAAGCCATATTGTGATTCTGCCAAAAGACCCTTACTTTCAACGTACCATTCAAGGCGATTTTTAATTAAGTGTTCCGCTAATTTCATCAGAATTGTAGACAAAACTATGGGACGGTATGAAGAAGGGTCAGATGGAATTTTATTTGGTTTAAGGAATGGCAATACCATTTGACGTTTCCATTGTACAGGGATGTTCCCTGTTTTCATAATAGAATTAATAAGCTCTAAATAATAACTGAGGACGTCCTCATTTAAGTTAGCAAAAAAGGAATACGGGATGCCATCGATACCTGGTGCAGAATCCTTGGTTTTGTGAATAACGCCCTTTAATTCAGTGAGAGTGAATGGTAGGTCTAGTGTCGTGTCTTGCTCAATGGCTACGTCAGACAGGTTATGGTTAATACTGGTGCCGATTCTCTTGTCACAAACGCCTCTAAACTAGACTAAAAATCACTAAAATTTGGTTTAATTCTGTCAAATGACGATTTTCCATTCTGAAATTGACTATAGTGACACAACTTAACTATATTTTAGTTTGACAGCACTAAGATTGCACTGGGTTATTAGTTTAGTGAAAATGGCTATTTTGCTATTCTGAATTTTACGTTTTAAACCTAAAAAATTGATTGTCTAACTAAATCTGAACATGAATCTGACTATTTTTAATCGCGATTAAAAAGGTGTGGAATAAAATTAGGTGGCGTGAACTAAAATTTACACCAACACCTCGACTTCAGACGTGCAAAAACGGCACTTTAACTTTCTTTTTCTTTTTTTGCTCATATCTCGAAAACGGTGTGTCCTATCACAAAAATAATGAAAATTTCGACCCCCTTTGTAACCCTGAAACCACCGAATCTCTACATGTAGATATTTTTATTTTATATTTTTCACACAAAAAGTCAAAACTTCCATAGAAAACACGTCGAGGCTGTCCCAGGCTGCCTCCGGCTCTAACAAAGACGTTGCGAAATCAAAAGAAAAAAAAAACACGTGGACTCGCGATTGTCAAATTCGATTATAGTTGTGTCAAAATTATTTTTAAATTTAGAGAATTTTTTTCGCAGAATAGCTTCAAGATTTTCATAGTAAAAAGTAAGGAATTTTAGTGATAGTTTAGTTAGTTTAGTTCAGTGTACAAGAGAATCGGCACCACTCTCAGGTACAAAAGGAGGAGCTAATTTATCTAAAAATTCACTAGCTAAAGAAACGGGAATAGGAGAAGGGTTGTTATAAATGGACCTAAATCTGCGAATATTGCGCCAGACAATCGTAGGGTGAGTATTCGGCGAAATTGATGAGCAAAAACTACGCCAAGAATCAAATTTTTTCTTCTTAAAAAGTTTGTTGGTTTCATTTAATGAATTAGTAACGATTTCAAAATTAATGTCAGACATATCAAGGTTATAGTTGTATTCAGCCTCTTTACGTTTTTTGATCGATTCTGTGCACTCAGAGTCCCACCACGGAGGTGAGGGAATTGTATTATTATTGCTATTTTTTACAGGAAAAACTTCATCTGCCGCTGCGATTAGTATGAGTGCTAAAGCTTCAGCACAACTATTTTCATTGCCATCAGATATAACAGGCAAGGAGCATAAGTTTCTGTCAACAATGTTTCTAAATTTGTCCCAGTCATTATTATTTCTATTAGGAAGTTTATGTTTTAAGTTTGTATGCCTTAATGGTGCATTTGGTTTGGATAGAGGATAAGAAATAACTATTGGAAAATGGTCACTACCATATGTAGAGGTTAGAGTACGCCAATTTAATGAAGAGGCTAAGTTTGGAGAACAGATAGAAAGGTCAATTGCGCTTTGGTTCTGATTGGGATCTGAACGGCGTGTGGCAGCTCCAGAGTTCAAGATGCATAAATTATGTAAGTCTATTATATCTAGTAACTCATCACCATAACAATTAGATGTTGAACAACCCCAAGATTGGTGATGGCAATTAAAGTCCCCCAATATTAAAAATGGCTTTGGAAGAGAAGCAAAGAGATTATTCACCTCTTGAAGAACCGTAGAAGAGGGGTGAGGAATGTAAATAGAAACAAGACAAGTGTGGTGCACTTTAATAGCTACAATTGAAATTTCCTCACTATGAGGAGGTAAGGAAATTATAGAGAAAGGGATAGAATTCTTGATAAGTATAGCAACCCCACCATACCCATCAGATCTATCCTCTCTAATGGTTAAATAACCATTAATTTTAAAAGTATGATTGGATTTGAGCCAAGTCTCTGCTAAGGCAAAGGCAAAAGGCTCATATTTGTTTAAAATATAAATAACGTCACTCTTTTTGTTCATCAGACTACGGCAGTTCCATTGGATTATTTTGGATGTGTTGTCCATTTTGAATGGATTGAGATACATTGAAAGAAGTGGCAGCGTTGGACGGTGAAATGTTGAACTGAGAGAGAAGATTGTGTAACGCAGAAAGAAAATCGTTTATGGAAAAACTTGTGTCTTTATTTGCATTAATATGATTATTAGAAAGAGCACAACCATTTGATGGCTGGGGAATCACAAAATCTTTAATAATGGCATTGTGAGCCTCTTTATTATATCCTTGTACAGATTTAGGAGGTGAGCGTGGTTTGAGAAAGACAGTCTTTTTATAGTTACTCGAAGTAGGCATTCTATTCGGTAAAGAGATTGATGGAATATCTGCAAAATTTTTGGAGGGAGAAGATAAAAGTGTATCAGCATATGATTTAGTTACTGGGGGATATAATTTAGTAGCTTCAGCATAAGATACTGAACTTTGTGCCATGTATGTTTTAATTGATTTTTGCCTTAAAAATTCTGGGCAAGACTTATTAGTAGCATAGTGAAAACCAGAGCAATGGCAGCAAGATGCACTTTCAGGTTCTCTTTCACAACTGTCTCCAGTGTGGTCTTGACCACATTTAAAACAGCGAGGTTTGGACCTGCACTGAATTTTAGTGTGACCAAAACGACAGCAACTGAAGCACTGAATGGTAGGGAAAATATATAAATCTACAGGTAAAGCATTGTAGCACATAAAAATTCTTTTAGGTAAAACCTGTCCATCAAATGTAACAACTATGGTTTGGGAAGGTTTCCAAGTAGTTGTACCATCAACATTCGTTTTAAAATTGAGGCGTCTGACTTTTAAAATTGGACCACAACCAATAGGCACAGTTATATTATCAATAACTTCCTCTGGAGACCATTCCGCAGGAACACCACGCACTAAACCCATTCTAGTAACATTAAAAGTAGGTATAAAAGCTTTATAATTATGTGTTTCGAGACTATTGTTTGTAATAAAGGAATTCGCGTCCAGGAAATTCGAAAAAGATAAAGATATTTTATTGCGCCCGATTTTTTTGACGCTACCGTTTATTATATTTTTGAAAGCGTTGCGCTTTAAAAACTTGCCAAATGTGATTGGGTGCAATGTGGTTCCATCATCAGGTGTAATATTATTTTTTTGAATATGAATAACAAATGGCGAGTTGTCAGTTTTTTCATAACTTTTTCTGCCAATCTGAGTGGAAACTAAGGACGGAGCAGGAATATCAGGATTTTTTTTAATGGGAACAACGTCGGAAACAAGTGTTTCGGAGCAGTTAGGCTCCAATGTAGAAGCTAATGAAGATTCCGTGCAACCACAACCCGAAGACTCGGAACCGTGGTTTTTACGGGTACGGCGACGCTTATTGCAGTGTTTGCAAACATGCACACGGCTTCTTTTTAAATGACGAGCTGAAGATGACCCATCGGTATCCATGCCCGACTCGTTAGATAGTAGGGTAACAAAATTGCCTGCCGGGGGCACAAAGGCCCCCGGGTCAGGCGGTTCGTTCATTTCCCGCTAAATTAAAATAAAAAAAACTTACCACTACCGAAGAAAATACACAAAACTAATATTAAAACTATATATAAAATAGAAAAGAACACTAAAACTACGACTACTGATCCTATATTACAAGTTTTTTCAATTTAAACAATTTTCTCAAAAAAGGACGCGTCCGCCAAGTTCGAAGTTTCCCGCGCTTTTTTTCCGGCGAAACTGTTGCTGACGTTTTTTTTGTGGTTTATGGCCTGGACTCTATGTCTATGTATGCTTGACGCATCGTCGCATGGCTCACGCAACACATCGCAACGTCCGCGTCGCTCGTCGATATAAAAATAATTCAAAGTGGTGGTATTTCAAACTAATTTAAAAAATAGGTAGTTTTTAGGTCTAGGGTGGTAGATAGGTAGACTGAAGTGAAAATTGGTAGATCTACCAAAAAGTTGGTAGATCTACCAAAAAGTTGGTAGATATGACATCACTAATCAGCTGTTCATTCATCAGACGTCAAACAAACACACACAGGCCGCATTCCGAGTAAGACTATAATCGCTGACAGCGCTCACATCGATAGTTAGCGTTCCGATTTAGATATCACGATTATGACAGCTGACAATTCGCTCACAGTGATATTTCTATAAGGCATGGTCGGCGTTATCGCAAGATGGCGCATGTCATGACGTCATCTATGACGATTCACATGACATCGTTATCGCGCTCACGCTAATTCGGTACGAACGAAAGCCCGCTCAAATCGATTACATCCTAATTCGGAAAGCAGCCACAGATGATGAGATGGCAGCATTGGGCCGCATTCCGAGTTAGACCATAATTGCTGACAGTGCTCACATCGATAATTTGCGTACCGATTTAGATATCACGATTATGACAGCTGAGAACTGTCAACATTTCGCTCACAGTGATATTTCTAAAGGGCATGGTCGGCGTTATCGCAAGATGGCGCATGTCATGACGTCATCTATGACGATTCACATGACATCGTTATCGCGCTCACGCTAATTCGGTACGGACGTAAGCGGGCTCAAATCGATTACAGCTCAATTCGGAAAGCGGCCTTGGATTGGCACCGCTCATCTGTAAATGTCAAACAAACGTGTGCAAACCACAGAGTACTTTTACTATACCAGATAGTGCAAACGTCGCAAAGAGTACTATAATACACGGGTAAAACATCGTCATCAGTGCCAACCGGGATGAATTGTACTTGGGACGGAAAAGGGAAGTATTGGAAACAAACAGAAATACAAATAAACAGACCGGATGAGTAAATATACATTCCTTGACTGGACAAAATTCTTGAACAACCGATGACTTGAATTGATGCTTGTTTTGTGCTCAATTGCTCATAGAACTTTATTTACGACAAGTGCATTGTGTGTAAACTATAATGTGTTCATATTTTCTGGTCTGAGGAATATTCCTTAGAAATGGAGAAGCAGAAAACCGTTTTATTTTACGATCTATGCAGGCTTTGCCTTGAAAACCCTGGGGTGGATGATATGTTTACTAAAACAGACCTAGTTAATGATATATTCCTCTGCACAGGTGTCAATGTACGTACTTTTAATTTATCTCTTTCTGAATGTCTTTTTCTCTGCGTAAATGATAAATTAAATTATTACAGGTTGCTAGCCAAGATAATTTGCCCCGGAAAATATGCTGTCAATGTTTAGAAACTGTTGTACATGCAAAGCAGTTGCGAGTGCTGGCTTCAGCAAATGATATACATCTGAAGTCCCTGTTTGATGATAATGAAACATTTACTATTGGGTTCCATAAAACAGATCAGGTATTGTGAACATTTTTAGTTAGCCATACAGAAAACACATGAAATTAACAGTTAGAATATGCTTTCCAGTTTTCTCAAAATGTAATCATAATAAGTGTTTTTAACACTATTTTTTAACTCTTTAAAAAGAGACACATTTATAAAACAATATTTTACAGAATCAAAGTGTGTTAATAAGTGTCAGTATGTGTTACAGAAATGAGCAGTTTTAATTAAAATTGCAGGGTGAGGCAACAACGCGCAGCAAACAGACAGAAGGCAACCTGGATTGTGGCTATTGTAAATACACATAGTAACTTTAGCAACCATAAATATATAGTAATTTTGGCAATGCCACATTTAACTGTTACACTTATTAACACTTTTATACCTGTAAGAGATACATTACTGTTACACTTTTGTAAGTTTTTTGCGGTAACACATTAAAAAAAAACATTTATAAGTGTTACATATTTGATTCTGTTATCAATTCAAAATGTAACTCTTGTAATTCTGTAACATTTATAAATGTTTTTTGAAGTCCCTGATTGTTACCAAGCACTACAGGGTTGTAATGTTTTACACATATACATAAAAAAGTGCCTGTTTTCCCTTATGGGTTGCACAGAGGTGTACACTCTGCGAGGGCTAAGCTGAGCTTTACATTTGTGTGAGTGATTACCAATCGCACCAATGTGATTGCGTGAGGGAAAACCATGTATAAACTGGTTTAAACCAATCGCACTCTAGGCCAACGTCACACCTACAATATCTGTATGCACTCACACAAATGCAAAGCTCAGCTTAGGCCTCGCGGACTGTACCTTAGTACCAACCACATTAATGTTTTATTAGTATTATTGTGAAGGACTTGTTGTGTTTTTTCTATAATAATTATCTTGTTTGCTGAAACTTCCTTCCTTGTCCTTATACCAGTTTATTTGCGGTTGGCACTACTTGTGTTTTTCTAACATACTATTAGTCGTCATTTCGGTAGTCACCCCCTTTCTAGCCCATATCATCCGAATTTAAAATGTGTATAAACCACCATCCTTTCAGAACCAGAAAGAAGGAAACACAATTTCAAGGAGAAGTAGCACAGATTCAGACAGAACTGTTAAACTTGAGATAGTAGAACATATAATTCATAGTTCTCCTGAAGAGCAAAGTCAATCAACGAACAGGAAGACATCAGATTCCTCTGAACAAGTAAGTACTGCTAGTGTAGTTATTCATCATTAATATGTTGTTTCTTTTTGTGCCCAGTTGATGGCAAAATAGGCAAATTGTTAATCAAAATGCGCATAGTGAAAACATCGGTGTCAAATGTATAGTCACCTTGAAAGGCACTGCACGTGATTCGTGTGAACATGACACCTTTGCAGCAGCCACGGGGCAATCGTAGTTTCTGCGCTGCTTTTTCCGCTATCAGGGACCTTTGTGAAACCTGATCAAAGAGCGCTCGTAAAGTTATCAGGGATCGTGTGCTTGCACTTTGACCAATGCTGAGTTTCTGATACATCTTGTTGAGACACGTGATTGCTGCTGTCACTTGTTGTTTTCTTGCTATCAGTGCCAGCTGTTGTTTGCTGCACTGAATTGCTGTTTGATTTCTGCCCATCCCCTTTGCCGTAAGCGTGGTGAAGCAATGTATATATTATGATCTGAGTTGCAGACGCCGCATGTTTTTCTTGACGAACATTCCTTGCTATTCGTTTAGGCAGTTTTTTCATAGATTGTATTTCGCAACTGCCTTCAGTTTTGCGACAGGCTGTAATACGAGAAATGTTTTGCACGAAAATAACTTGTGCCCTTGATTGCAATGTGGAGTTTTAAGCACTTTCATTGTATTTTGTCAATGAATTTAATTTATACTTACTTATTATTTTTGTTCTGATTTGAGCTGAATGTTAGAAATACAGCACGCGCCAAACTTTGTGACCGCCTTGAATATAGTCGCGTGTCCGAACTTGCGCATGGTACAGTCGAGTGGACAATACGTAATCAACCAAACAATTTTCGTTTTCTAACATTTTTAATACATATTATATCAATTTATTTTTATATGGTGATTATAAAGTTGGTGTTTATTTCATGGGTTATTTAATTTAATTTATTATCAATTAATAATTTGCGATTGTCTTCAGTTTTTTTCTATTTAAATCCTATTTCATTTATAATTCTCCTCAAACTCGTTGCGGATCCCTCAAAATTTATATTTTTTTTTTTTAAAGTTGAGCAATTGTCGGCAACTCTTTCTGTGTTAGATGAAAATTGTGGATACATCTTTTGATAACACTTGGTCAAAATTGTCGATTCTGATTACCTTTTTTACCCTTTGCCTCTTCTTTCCGGGTGTACGAAAAACTGCTAATAAATCGGAACTTGGTTCATTAGCAACCGATATAATACGTCGTACAGTTCTTTCTGATACTCCTGTAGCGGCTGCAGTCCGTTGATGTACTGCCTTCAAATAGTATTTAAGGCCTTCTTCAGCTTCTTTCTTCATAAATGTATAAACATCGTAGACCATTTTACGAGCCTGGCGTCGTAAAACATTATAACGTCCGGTAGGCATGTTTATAAACAAATAACAACGAGTAACAATAACTAAAAACTATAACAACAAATTAACGAAACGATCGAACGAATTCTGAACGCGACAGTACTCTCTGAGCTCAACAAGTGCGTGAATCGTGTACCGCCGTGTACGGACGTAGCACTCAGCACTCACACTAAGGCGTCAAAGGCGTGGGTGCCAGCGCGCGTCGCGGGTGAGCGGTGCGGGCGCGCGGGGTGTGGCCCTGCCCCCAAGCTCTTGTGCGTCCCGCTAATACTTACCTGATTTTGTGTTCTGCGCAATGCAATGAGCCTAGCTTCGGGGCGGTCACACACAAAGTTTGGCGCGGGCTGTACTGTACCGCGGTTTTTTTTAATGCTTTGAAATTGCTCATTTGTTTGCGTAGCATTTCGTCTGTTTTGCTGTTACTCGTGATCTCATCTATTTTAGGCACCTTTATTGAACGGGGCGATTGGTTACCGCCTTCAACTCCACCTGCACCTTGCTCTTGAAGGAGTTTTAGCTCAAATGACTGCGAGGTCGACGGTGCCAGCTCGAATGTAAAGGCTGACGACGGATTGAATACGCGTGAAGCTGGTTTTTGTTCTTGAGTTAAATAATTAATAAAGAGTTCCCTAGTGCTTCTGTAAAATTGTCTTGTCTGTTTATGGGAATCTCGTACAAAGAGTTGTGTGAAGGCGAAAATCCTACACTCGCGAATCTTCTCTTGGTTATTTTGAAATTCAGACGATACTGCTGATGTGCTTCGGTGATGTCTTTTACTTGCTGCTGGTGTAATTATCTCCGCGGTCCGTATCCTCTGTCCAGGTGATGCTGTTCCTTTGTTGAGCTGGTGAGATGCTGCTTCGGGTCAGTCAGCTCAACCGGATCGCCACCGCACAAAAGAATGCGAATCACTTATAATCTTGAGGCTCGAAGGACCAAAAAGATGTATACGCTGCTGAATGGGTCGCGCACATCTTGTATTGTTAGTTTGAATGAGTCTAGGATAGCCAAAGATGATGCTTTATTCGATATGTTTATCTACCACGTAACTAATGCTATATTAATGTTTTGTGAATGAGTAGGTACAAGTGACTATAAACGCTGATTGTGTTCTGTCGCGTCACACTATAATTTGTGCAAGGCGACTGGGTCAGTGTCATTATTTTCTGTGGAATATGACACTGACAGCTCTTGAACGCGTTTTAGATGTGCTGAACGCGTTCAGTTTCATTGGTGAAATCGGCACTTAGTATTGTAGGTGTACTGAGTTATCATAATTTCAGGTGTCAGTTTTCGATAGTCAAATTGCATAGTATTTTTGCAAGAAATGTATTTATCTACCACGTAACCAATGCTATGTGAATGTTTTGTGAATGAGTAGGTACAAGTGACTATAAACGCTGATTGTGTTCTGTCGCGTTACACTATAATTTGTGCAAGCCGACGGAGTCAGTGTCATTATTTTCTGTGGAATATTGACACTGACAGCTCTTGAATGCGTTTTAGATGTGCTGAACGCGTTCAGTTTCATTGGCGAAATCGGAACTTAGTATTGTAGGTGTACTGAGTTATCATAACTTCCAGGTGTCAGTTTTAGATAGTCAAATTGCATAGTGTTTTTTTGCAAGAAATCTTTGCATCCGTGGATGTAAGTAGGCTACTTAGAATATATAAAAATCTAAACTGTTAAAGTGTTTGTCAAGCTTGCTCCCATTAAGGTTCTCATATATTCCAGAGTAAATCTGAAGTAAAGAAGATATCAATTAGAAAATACTTGTTTGATTGTTCTGGAGCTGTGGTAAGTGCCTCCGGTATTCCTGATATCTCATGATGATAGGACCTTCAACCTATTCCTAGAATGGTTTCGTATGGTGACATATTTATTAAACGTATATTGCACCTATTTGAAACAGTTTCAGAATTTCTTATTTTCTAGATATAAATGTCCAAACCCTAGAAAGCCTCCAATCCAAACTGCACGCACATGTAGTTCCCTCTAAGTATGGAATGTTTTGAGCATGATTTGTATTTCGTTTTCTTTCAAGTCAGCACAAGTTATCATATAACCTAATGCTCATACCATGGTCCATACAAAGTATAAAAATACTATTTTATTGATTGCAGACTTCGTCAACTAAAGATGTCACATCTGTAAAGCAGAATTTGAAAGTAAAAATAAAAAGAATTAAAACAGAAACTGATGATTGTTTTCACTATGTATGCGACGTAAGTGTAGTTAATAAATATAACATTAGTCAAACTATTACATTTTGATGAACCAACAATTTATTAAGTTACCCATGTTTTTTTTTATCAGGTATGTCAAAAGAAATTTAATGCATGGAAAAAGTATTATTTGCATCAAAAAACACATAATAGGCATATAATGTGTCCGCTGGATACTTGCGGGAAGAAGTTTGCGACTAAAGGAGACCTCGCAAAGCATGTGCGGACACACACGGGCGACCGACCCTTCAGCTGTGACCTCTGCGACAAACGGTTCTCGCAACGAGGCTCGCTGAAGTCGCACAAACAAGCTGTGCACGCACAAAGCGCAACCCCTGAAAAAATCTGAGAAGAGATAATGAATTGTACTTGTTGTTGCATTGTGCGATTTTAAGGAGCGCGTGAGTCAATTACGTAAAAGTAGAAATGAAGCGCGACCTTGAAGTCTAGTGGAACCACAAAGTCGGTGCAGTTTTTTAGGCTCGACCCGACCTAATAGAGTTGACCCTCAAAATAGAGGTAAACTCTTAAATAAGAGATTAAGACTTATAATACCAGACCTGGACCTTGGCCAGGATTTCTGAAAGTGTTTGATCTGTTCCAACCATTTGGTTGAATAGTTGTTATATAGTTTTATTTTAAGCATAATATACTATAATGACAATAATAAGAACAAAGTCATAAGTTCTTGTCATTATTATAGTATAATGTAATCATTGAAATCTCCAGCATTATATTTCTATTACCTTGCTTTAGATAACTGGCAAAACTTACTGAAATACCACTAAATTATTATCAGGCATGTATTTATTATACGTACCATTATCAATTAAGTTATTTTTTAAAGTACATAATAAATGTATTTTATTAAGTACCTAGTAGTAATAATTATCGCCCAGAAAAGAAATGGTTGGTTTTAAAATTATTAAAAAAAAAGGGTTTAGAAAACAAAATGAAGAAAAATAAAGAATTTCGATCTTTTCTGTTCCAATCATCAGTGATACTGTTTTTTTGGTAGTAAAACATCTTTTTTTTTTTACCTACTTAGTTGGCCACTAAGTAGGTAAAAAAAAAAATGATGTAATGTGATTTTCCAAACTGATGGTGTCAGTTAACATACAGTCGAACAAGCTATTTGGTATATACCCAAAAAATTTCATCTTTCCACTGCCAATATCGACTCTGACTACTCAGGACAAAGTAAGCTGTCTGTTTAATATTTACTTTGTTTTGACTGTACATTTACGAATGTTTGTGGCCAAGATGTGCAATTTGATACTTATATTAAAACGTTTTTTTTTATGTGCGTCGCAGTGTAGACCACGCTTATGGAAGATCCTCAGCCTGGGGTTAGAGATTGGTCAGCCTCTTCCACGCAACATCTTTTATCCAATAGAATCGTACCCGGTGAGAAAAAGATACCATTTGAATTGACTTTGAATGTATTGGCATTTTAGAATGGTTTTGGGTGCAGAAATCTTTTATTTTATTTTTATAGTTTTACAATTAAATATAAATCTTCAAAATATTTTTATTTTATTATATAAAGTAATTACATATAGGATAAGTATTTACAAATATCTATATTACATTATAATAACATGTTAGGCCTAAAAATAATACATACTTTTCTAATATGCATTATTAAAAGCAACAATATTTTGGTACTAATATCTTGGACTGCCTCGGTGGTCTAGTGGTCGCAAGATTTACTGCTCAGCATGAGGTCCTGGGTTCGATTCCCAGGTCGGGCCGTGTCATTAGGTTTTTCTATCTAGAATTTCTCAGTAGCAGCCCGGAGTCTGGTTTTGTGTCCGGTTGACGGCAATAGGCCCCCTATTACATGGGACTTGGCGAAATGTGGGTATACTATAGGTACACCTCTGCCTAACCCTTCTGGGATTACAGGCGTGATGTTATGTGTTTATGTAATATCTCGAAAACAGACATATTTTATGCAACATCTACATTCACATTACAAGAGGAATGAAGAAAATGTAACGGACAGAGCCGTAAGCATAAAGCTCCGTTCGCGCTAGGGCACGAGTTGCGATATCATAATCAGCTTATAATGTTCCCACTGCTGGGACGCAGACCTCTCCTCGAGAGGGTGCGGGCTGTAATATACCACGTTGGCCCAGTGCGGGTTGGTAGATGTCACATGTCTTCGAGTTTCTAGAACATGCCGGTTTCCTCACGATGTTTTCCTTCACCGTTTTGAGAGCAGTGGTGATGAAATAATTTACAAAAAAGCGCCTGTCTGGGTTCAAACCTACAACTCGTAAGTCGCCGCCGCACAGTGGTCTGAAAATCGAGTTCCGTACTCATAGAAACTTAATATAAGGGATATAAAAAAAAAAAAAAAATGGAATGTCTCTGGTATACCTCCCTTTATAGTATGGAGTATGTTTTCTTCCTTTATAGTATAGTATTATAGTATGGAGGGTATAACAAAAATACATAACATTTTTTGTATGGGAGAAAACACTTAAAGTTAATATTTTTGAACTGAAAGGAACTGAAGGGCTGATGCTCACATGAGCTATTTTTATTTTTAATTTGTAAAAAAACGTATGTAATCAATACAGTTTTCTATTATTGTCATTAAAAAGGTCCTTAGTTGGTTATTAACTAACTAAAATATATGAAAAGCGATCGGCAATTTCATTTTATTACGTAAAAGATTTAATAAATCACATAACCTAAACTCGAAATTTAAAAAATTTCCTACGCGCAAAGCGGCACCGAAAGGTGCATGAATTGTATGTCATCTTGATCACTGTATGAGGTACAATAAGTCATGTGAGTACCAGCCCTTCAGTTCCTTTCAGTTCGAAAATAATCAACTTTATGTGTTTTCTCCCATACAAAAAAACACAAAACATTTTTTTTCTCACGCGTGGAGCTGCGCACCCTCCATACTTTAATATTATGTAAAGAGAGTTATTCCAGAGACACTCCCATTTTTTTATAATACTTGACATTTAGTTTCTATGAGTATGGAGCTCGATTTTCAGACCACTGTGCGCCGTTACCACTGCGCCACCGCTGCTCTCGCGATGCATAGCAAATATATCTCGACCGGCGCTGTTTCGTGCCGTAGTGCAAACAACACAAGAAAAAATTAAAATCTACGAATATGTGGTTGAGTAGATACGCCAGATAATCAGAGATGGCTATACCTCCGTCTCTTAGGTTCTCCGAGGTCTTTAAAAAACAGAAAACACCAACATTTTGTTACACAGTAACCAATATTATTATGTTGACAAAAGATTGTCAATTTTTCACATTGAAACTTGAAACTCATTTTTTAAATATCATTGTTGGTGATAGAGCTATTAACTAACTTACATTGTTTCTTCTTCACAGATATCATTTAATTATGCATGTTCTGTCCGCGAGGCCTAAGCTGCACCCTAATTGCGTAATACACAATCAATCGGAATCTGAATCGTTTTGAAAAAGATTGCTCATCCATTGCTTCATACGTTCGGATAAACAATTCTGCTCAACAATGTGAATAACGCAATGAATGTTGTTAAACTGTCAAAATCAAACAGTTTGGTCGTAATCGTTTACGAAAATGTGTTACGCAATTAGGCTGCAGAGCTTTGTATTTGTGTGTGACCCCGACGTGATCAACGTCATCGCAGCCTCATATCTCTAAATGTCCATCGCGCAATCACTTTGGTGCGAATCATTCACACAAATGCAAAGCTCAGCTTAGGCCTCGCGGAATGTAGTCAGTTGTATATTATAAGGACAGGAAACAATTTATTGCAGATTAAATCGATTACAGTGACCACTATCTTACAAAACTATGGAAAAAAACATTGATAAGTAATTCATAAATTAAAAGTACTAACATTTCCAACACTATTTGACCTTCAATTCCCAACACATGCCGATTCTAAGACTGACCACTCACAGACAATGTCACTCAGTGGAATGCGTACAGCAGCAACAAGAATGTGCACACAGCGACCACCAGGCCTATTATGAGGGAGTCGCGACGTTTGCGAGCGTTGATCCGGTAGATTAGACTGTTCAGCATTGGGAATCTAGAATAAATACAATGATTGTTGTAGTTTAATATTTCTCTATGTAATGTTATAGGGATAACAAAATAAAATTCACAAAATTGATCGCATTGCGTAATGAAGTTGCAGATTAAATCATAATTGATTTTATTTCTGTAAGTAGTTTTGCACAAACACTTTAACACGTCAATCATATTTTTTTAACTAGACGAGGTCGGCGTTTCCTATCTGATTACTCAGAGAAAAAAAACTCCGAGGTAACAGTCAGTTTTAAAGTCCAGACATAATCATGACATGATGTTCGTCGGATCGTTGAGAATGCATCTGAACGATTCGACTAACAATACCAAGGAAAGAACATTTGGATAGGCCGCATAAACTACTCAAACTGCCAGGAACATGAATAAAACTGAAACAATGACCACACACGTCGTCACATTCACAATAATTTAAAAAATATCATACTTTATACAGTAAATATTTATTTTTATGTCTAGGTACATAGAGAAACGAAAACAAGTAAAGAAGTTAGCAAAATAAACTAACATTTGACTGTGTAAATTTATTGCAGAGGCTCAATCCCAAGCCTTTTCGATTGCATTCCATTTCGTACAATAAAGCGGTTCCGTTACTCTCAATGCAAAATGAGTCCGCACTACTATACGAATCGAATGCGACGTAAAAACTCTCATAAATTGCGCTTGTTTGGCTACAGAGATCTGAATGAGAGGTCACCTGTTAGTGATGTTATTGAATGTGGTCTGCATCCGTTTGAATGTCTGTCGTTGTGACGCGAGGTGCTCGCGCGCTTCCATTGCTATGTTGATTTGTTCGTCCACTAGGATGTGAGAGCTGGAAACAATTCATTAGTAATTTATCAGAAAAAAAATATGTATTATTTTGCTGTACAGTTGAGGGGTTATGAGCCTTTGGAGATGTGCTCAAAATTATTCTATACCAAATGCGTAAATGTAAAAAAAAAACTTAAATGTTCTTTTAGATTAGGGCAATAAAAAAATAAAAAAAATAAGTTTTGGAAATTCAGATAATCAAAACCTGAACGAATGACATAGTTTATATCAGTGATCACCAATTACTTTTATTGGGGGTCCGTTTTTTAAATAATATGACTGTCGAGGCCCGTTAGGTACACATACATACATTTTACATACATTGGTACATAAAGTACAAGCAACCAAGATTAAAAGTATCAATTAAGAAATAAAGCGAAAGGAATCTATAAACAAATATTATGAAAATAAAGTAATTGAAATTGTTTTTTTTACTTCAACCTATCTGTCTGAAGTTCTCCAAGCTTAGCCTTAGAAATTTTATATTAATATTTTGAGGCGCGGTCTGCCATTTGGTGACTCCTGCACCCTTATTGCGTAACACATTTTCGTAAACGATTACGACTAATCTGTTTGATTTTGACGGTTCAAGAACATTCATTGCGTTCTATTGTATATTGTTGAGCAGAATTTTTATCGAACTTAAAAAGCAATGGATTAGCAATCTGTTTCAAAACGATTCAGATTCCGATTGATTGTGTATTACGCAATTAGGATGCAGGTTTATACAAATAAGAGTACGCATAATACGCGTTTGGAGTAGCGGACGCCAGCCCGTTTCACAATACAATACATACGAATTACGAGACTTCAGCTCAAGAGGTTTTATCGGACCTGTGTAAATGGTTGGCCTCTTTGGAGAACTGGTCTCGCCGCGACAGGCCGATGGTGGCGCCGGGCGGCGGGCTGCCTCCCCGCAGCAGTTCCTCACGCTCGCGTCGCGCGTTCACACGGGCTGAGGTCTTGGAGAACTCTTGCTGGTAGTCCTGTAATGATAATGTGTAGAATTACTATTATAAAGAATAAAAGTTCTTCCAACTTAACAGACAGTTGTAGTTTCCCAAATAAAACACTCTATGAAGTGGTGAAAGGCAGGCATTGTGGAGGACTGTCTTAAATAATTTTGATGTTTAAAATTTAAATAAATAACTTTTGATTTTGTGATACAAAACTATGTATTAATAAAGGTAGATATTATGTAAGTTAATTTAACAGCCATTGGTAGTCCTCTTCAAGGGGGCTCTGGGATTTGTGATTAAGTCTGACTAACCCTCGGGCTGCATAGCAGTACATTTTGCTGTTTATTCCATGGGTAACTGTATGGACACCTTGATCCACAGTGGTGGTAGGTGTTTTTTCTTTTTAAAATGCATAATGGATAGTACATTATATAAACTCACCATTAATATTTCTCTATGCCTCTTGATGGTGTGCATTGTAGCTGTGCCACTTGGTGCCAAATCAGCCATTTTGTCATTTATTGAGGACAGCTAGAATTTTACAAAAATAAAGAAATTCAGAAGTTTCTGCTTATTATATGATTTTAACAGGTAATTAAGAATAAACCTTTTGTATTATCAATAATCATGTTCATGATATGTTGCACCTAGAAGAGCAAACATCATCATCATCATCACCCTATTTTAGTCCACTGCTGGACAAAGGCCTCCCCTAATGAGCGCCATAGCGCCCTGTCTTCAGCTTGACGCATCCAGCATCTACCTGCAAATCTTTCGAAGAGCAAACATAGTGCAATTTAACCTATTATGCCAAGACCAGGTCCTGGCGCAACACCCAGATTAATTAAGAATCAGAGATAATATGAATACAATGTGCATTATTTGTATCAGCAATTTAAGCTTGAAAATGTTCGATACAACCATTCTATTTGCCAAAACACTTACATTTTCTCACAAACCTACAATCAGCAATTGGAGTATCATACCAGAAGAGTACACTTCTACAGGATACAAAACAGATTAACAGACCTTGTTTAGCAGTTGTTGTAGTTCCATAGACATGGTGTCAAACATGTCATCACTGTTGATCAGAGGTACACTCTCAGAGCTAAGCCCTGTGTTGGCTGAGCTCACTCCCAGCTTGCTAAATGCCACCAGTTTCACATCTATGTCGTTTTCGAGGAGGCGGGCTTGCTTCCGAAACTCTAAAATGTTAAATAGTTACGTTTATTTGTTAGTAATGTTAGACCGCCTGCCTGTTTACTGTAAGCCTACTCATTTCATACATATTTTGAATAAATTGGTTTAATAACAAATTGATTGGACTTTTGTAGTGATATGAAGATAAAACAAATACTTGTATCTCATCATCCCATCTAAATTTTTTTCTAACTTATTTAATCAATTTCATAAGATGTGGTTTTCCTGTGCAAATACTGCCGTTGTTTAAGAGTTCCAATTATGAACAAGCTTTTCCAACATTAAGATTTTACGTGTTGATAAGTTTTACAATGCAACGTCACAATATTCTGAAGAAGTGAACCGGCACTCTGTTGATTTACAGTTAAATACGCACCTTCCCAAGACGAGCCCGACATTGCGGTCATTTTACATGAAATTTAACAAGTTAATTTTTGAATCACTTTTTGTGTATTTTATTCTGATCCAGTTTATTTATTTTCTAAGCGACGGGTTTTTTTACTCGAAACGAATTGCGATGACATTTGACATTTTCGAATCCAATTAATCCAATCCACTGTTTTGATAATAATTGACAGCTAAAATATGAAATGGAAGAAAGTTATTTCCCTTTGAGTGCGACAGAGATACAAAGCCATTAATGTTTAACATGCTGTTATGCATAAATACTAGTACCTGTTGTGACTGATACAGTATTGCTACGTTAAAAAAAATCACTTTACGATGAAATTCAACGGGCCTTACAAAAACATTTTTTTTAAAGCTAAAGACAAATGTTCAATCGAAAACAATTAATTATTAAATCGAATTCATATAAACCAGGAAAGCCAGTACAAAAAGTAGTAGGCAATATTTATATCTCTTTCTAGTGCCCTCAAAATCTGTTTAGTGAGAGAGAGACCAACGTTGATCCAAAACATTGGTAAAACAAGTGGTAGGAAGCTATTTCGTATCCGGAATATTTTGGATGGAACTGGATTTTAAGGGTGAATGAAGCCAGTCTTTAGCTTTTGTACAATTGAATCGGATCGAATTGAATTGAATCACATTCACACAGTCTGTTAAAATAGTATCAACTTCTCGTGAAGTGTTCTTTCTAGCTTTGACTGTTACAAAATACAAGATACTTTGGCTAAAGGAAATATAATCCTTGACTGTGAAGCAATAAGATCTATATCAACTACCAGAAGCTATTCATAGCTAACTTTATCGAACATATTCAACCATCAGCTATCTCTTTCTCACATGTACTGTATGCCGTAACCGACTCAGCTTATTCGCTCGCTCTAATTTCGTCACCCCACCCATCGTCAGTCTTTCTTTCTTATTTGGTTTTGTAAGCGACTAGTGGTGAATTTTATTGTTACTGTTAAAATACGAATGTTTATATTGCTGCGCCGTTCTATTTTTTTTAATAGTATCCCAAGGTGCACTTATCAAGTGGTGTTAATTGTAAACAATGTTTGTGTGGTGAAAATCACTATCGTATAACAAGGACAAAAACATCTTCGTAGTGTAGCTCAAAATGGCTGCTCCCAATAAACCTTTGAAATTCGACAAAATATGTCGCGCTTGTTTAGAGATAAAAAAGGACATGAGACCCCTATTTGATCAACTCACAGCTACGATGCTGATGGGCATATCGAAAGTGCAGGTGAGATGACAAATTGTTAAGATATTTTGGGAATCTATTTTTGTCTCTTTCACACTCATGGCAAACGCAATATGAATGTATTGATGGCAATCGTCCTTTACATCGCGTCATCTTTGTTTAGAAGTCATCAGATATGAACAATTTTCGAATTCCTGAGGAGCTGTGTGAATTCTCGTTATTTTGTTGAGAAATGTCATTCGTTCTCTTTCTAACGCGTGCGTTGGCACGCATGATATTTGAAACGGAGGCTTCCAAATCTACTGAAAGACCGAGATAGGTGTGGAATCTGGAAATGTTAATAATGATGTCCTATAACCTTTCCTTTAACGTTTGTCTTTTTTTCTCCAAAAACATATCATGCGCGGAATTAAATAGTAATAAGTATGAAAAAAAAATGTTTCTCCGGCGCGGTAGTCCGTAAACAGTCAATCCATTATAGGTAATTGTCAGGCCGGATCATCATTGTCTTGGCAGGCTTTAGGATATTACATCACTATTTTGCTGGTTGCTGACGTTATTGAGTTGTAGCCTGCAGATAATTCTGTCGACGTGATATCGGCCGACAAAAAATAAATAAAAGACTACTATTGGCTTAGCTGGAATCAAAACGATTCCGTCAATTTCTCAAAAGGGAGAGAGAGAACGAGGGTCGCCCTATCTCTTTCATTCGAATCGGCTAGTCAGTGAGTGCCGTCTCGGTAGTTTCAATTTTCCGGGCAGCTCTCTATCAGACTAGCGGACTCAAAGTGCCTCCCCTTCTTCACTTGTGAACCCAATGAAAATGTTCGGAAATTGAAGATATTTACTAACGAAGAATTCAAGTAGGTAGCATGCATATATATACACCCAGCCACATCAAACAACAATCTGTAGGGTTTTTTTTCATAAGTTGTATGCAAGGATTCGATCCCGCGAACAGTGGACAAGTCAATCACTCAGCTGCAGGGGTGAGTTCAGTTATTACGCTCGCTCACACGTAGCCAATTAAGCGTACCTACATTATCCGTTGACCGGCAAATCAGGAGGCTGCGTTCGTCGGTGAGTGTGAGCGAGCGAAATAACTAAACACAGCCAGGCAGCACAGCCCTGCGCTGCGCCGCACAGTGGGTCGAAACTATGATTTTAGTGACTTAGGGCTCAACTTTGCTTTTTCACTTTTTTTTTTATGCGGATGGGTAGAGCTCATTAACCTCAATAATAATTGTTCTGATGTATTATTTCCTAAACTTTATACTTTGGGTAGAAAAATGTGTTTTGTTATTTTTTTGTATGGAGCGGCTCAAATAAACTTAAATTCCTGCTAAGTAGCGTGTGATCCCGCGTTGAAACTTTATTTTTCATATACCTTGTCTGGTCTATTATCATTTGATGCTATAAACAAATGCATAAAGTTGCAACTCTGCCAAATAAATGGATCGAAAAAAATGAAAAAATACATAGAATAAAAAGCTTCATTTTTTACTTTCGTAAGTTATTTTAAGTTAAATTTGATATGGAATAGTAAGTAAAAGCACGTAATAATACACATAATTACTTAGCAACTAACAACAATACATTTAAAAGGTCCCTAATTAGCTTAAATTTACTAATACTACATATATTAGTAAATTTAAGCTAATTAGGGACCTTTATTTAAAAATGTGGATATGAAATCAATTAATTTCTATTTGTGTGTTTAATTACTGTAATTAGCTTAACCTTTTACCTTATAAAATAACAATGTTTTTCACTTTTAGTCATTACTGTAATATTAATTAGGATAATTAGTTAATGAGGGTAGTAGAAAAATTAGTAAACATTGTTTGTCACTGGATTCTGGAAGTATAAAATGACCATAATTTATTATATACTAACTAGTGTTCGTTTATTCGTACTACTACTAACATCTCGTGATTCTGATCGTCCCTTTTTCGTTATAATGGATAATTTAGTTAACAATTTAGATTTATTTATGATTTTAAGAGAGCAGCACCCTAATTGCGTAACACATTTTCGTAAACGATTACGACTAATCTGTTTGATTTTGACGGTTCAAGAACATTCATTGCGTTCTATATATTGTTGAGCAGAATTTTTATCGAACTTAGGAAGCAATGGATTAGCAATCTGTTTCAAAACGATTCAGATTCCGATTGATTGTGTATTACGCAATTAGGGTGCTGGTCAAGTCACTGTCGGATAGTCAAAAATTCTTTCAATTCCTACAACATAAAATAAACGTGACCGAAGAGAACAGTGTTGAGCTCCAAAAATTCTGTACGCGCTTTTGTTCAAATATAAGTGCAAGATGGGAACGAAGTAGTCGCACGTTAGCACAGTTTGTAAGAAAAAATGGTGATTGGTTGGAACGTGCAATAAACTGGCCCGAAGGAATGATACCTGAAGCTGTGAACACTGAACAGGAAAGGCTCGAGATTTGTAATACTGAAGATGTCGAAAATCTACCACCATCTACTACAGAAGCTTCGACATCTACATTTACACCTCGAAAACCTTTCGAGGAATTGGGCTCCAGGCAAAAACGACGACGCGTTGATCAAATTAACCAATCGCTTTCGTTATCCCCGGATGAACTTAAAGCTACTACAATTGCTAGTTTAAGAAACACCGGAAATGAGGATGTAGGAAAAATTATGAACCATTTACTAAATCACCCCGAAGATCTAGAAAAAGTTAAAGAGTGTTTAAGTACAAGTAAACCGAAAAGTAGTACATATTCACCCGATAAGGCACTGTCTTTATTAGTTTCACTTAAATTAAGTAAGTGGCAGTATATAAGCCTAAGAGAAGCAGCAAGTGAAAATAGGTCTGATTTATACCCTTCTTATTATAAAATAAAACAAGCGAAGGCAAAATGTTATCCAGGGAAAGAAGACATAATTATAACTGAAGAAGGAGCTGCTATTAAACTGCAAGCTTTACTCAACTTGACGGTATCTAGGCTTTTAGAAGTGATTACTTTAGATTTGGATTCGCCAACTGAGTTACTGCTAATAAGCAAATGGGGTTTTGATGGAGCCTCAGGTCAAAGTAATTATAAACAAAAGACTGAAGCAGAGTTTGATGACTCAACTATCTTCATGGCCAGTCTAGTTCCTATAAGGCTTCAACAATGTGATGGAACAATTGTTTGGGAAAACGATCGACCCTCATCAACTTTCTATTGCCGTCCGATAATGTTCAAATTTACCAAAGAAACGCAGTCAACAGTGGTAACTATAAAAGCTAGCATAACCGAAGAAATAGAAACACTTCAGCCAATCAAGTTCAATCAAGTTGAAGTTAAGCATCAATTGCACTTGACGACAAACATGTTAAAGTCATTAAAACAAAGAAATTGAAATTCATAGATCCCTAATTAGCTTAAATTTACTACTACTACATATATTAGTAAATTTAAGCTAATTAGGGACCTTTTAAATGTATTATGATTAGTGTGATTAGCTTTAAATTTACTAATACTACATATATTAGTAAATTTAAGCTAATTAGGGACCTTTTAAATGTATTATGATTAGTGTGATTAGCTTTAAATTTACTAATACTACATATATTAGTAAATTTAAGCTAATTAGGGACCTTTTAAATGTATTGTTGTTAGTTGTTAAGTAACTATGTGTATTATTACGTGCTTTTACTTACTATTCCATATCAAATTTAACTTAAAAGAACTTACGAAAGTAAAAAATGTAGCTTTTTATTCTATATATTTTTTCATTTTTTTCGATCCATTTATTTGGCAGAGTTGCAACTTTATGCACACGTTAATAGCATCAAATGATAATAGACTAGACAAGGTATATGAAAAATAAAGTTTCAACGCGGGATCACACGCTACTTAGCAGGAATTTAAGGTTATTTGATCCGCTCCATACAAAAAAATAACAAAACACATTTTTCTACCCAAAGTACAAAGTTTAGGAAAAAATACATCAGAACAATTATTGTTGAGGTTAATGAGCTCTATCCATCCACATGAGGAAAAAAGTAAAAAAGCAAAGTTGAGCCCTAAGTCACTAAAATCATAGTTTCGACCCACTGTGCGCCGATCAAATAGTCAGCGTCGCCGTCGCGCGTTGTCGATGTACCTTAATTTGGGTGAAACCTACCTAGCGCAATGTAAAATGTAGGTAAAGGACTATTACTCCGGTTTATCGCAAATTTTTATAAATACGCGCACTCTAGATGGGTCTTGGTTCTGACGGCATATCTACTCAAACCCCACCGTCTATAATCCTTACAAAAATATTATGTAGGTACCTATTTGTTATTTATGATTAGGTATCCCTTTTTGATTACGTCGATTAGGTATTTCAGGATTCTCATGGAAGGTCGCCTCAATTGCTCGTTTTGTTAGGTCAGTTTTTGCTGTGATCCTCACTGAGTAAGTAGGTAGGTAGTGTGGGTACCTACAGTTTATAGAACCGTCCTTAAGTTAGTGCTACCAGGGCCCCGTATCCGTTTTTATTTATATTTACAATAGCACACCGAACTTCTGCTAGATAGGTACTAATTAATATAGTCCTCTGAGTCGCTATATGGCTAAACCTAATTGCTTAGGCATGTCTGGCGCTTCCTGGGCAGTCGGCTTCGCTACCATCTTGCCAATATTTTGTCAAGACAAAAGCCTGCTAATAATTATGGGCCTATATTAAAAAGGCTTAGGTAGTTAAATCATCTCATCAAGTAAGCAATCTTGATACTTATGACTTTTTACACAAACACAATATAGGTATTAAACAAATAAACTACTTACTGCTTAAACTAATGGTTCAATTGATTTAGGTATCGGTATTGTTGAAATTACATGGTTTTTATTAGCATTTTATTTTTAAACTGAGTGAATGTTTCAGAGACACATCAAGATTGTTTATCTTTATTTAACTACTTATACCTTTCCAGTGAGTATAGTCGACGTGAGCGAGCTTTTTAGCTTTTAAGCGGCTGTCCTATTTCGGTAAATCTTATATTGTTGTACTTTTTTTTTTGGTAACGGCACCGGGAATGTCGGAAATTTGGATGTTATTTTTGAATGAAATTCATCCTGGACAACGCCGAGCACGAACAGCAAGCAAAATCCTACTATCCTACTAATATTATAAATGCGAAAGTTTGTGAGGATGGATGGATGTGTCTTAGGTACTCGTTCACGCAAAAATGACTGAATAGACTTTGATGAAACTATACATACAGTAATATAGCGTGCGTATACATCAGAATAACACAAAGGCTACAATTTATAAAGATTTTGTGTGACCGCATTATAATGATAAGTATCAAATAAGTCTGAAAAAATTCTGCCCTCTAAGAGCTATCTTGGCGTGCGCTGCCTAAACCATTAGATTTATATGAAGATAATTTATGGTGGTATTGCTTGTATTAAACAGTTCTATCTACCTTTTATGTGTAAGTTTTATAGCAAAAATAGTGAACCATAAATACATTTAATGCACATTTAAAAGTAAGTATAGTAAATTTTTATCCAAACCTTTAGGTATCGCTTTCGGTATTTAATGTAGATAAACTTTGTCTTTACACTAAGTAATTTGGACGGTTGGTTCAAAAGTTACCCCCGTAAGAATGCCAGCGCGGGCAGCTCGCAGAGCGCGGCTGTGATGTTTCACGGCTTATCTGCAGGACCGTAGAGCCGTGTCTGAAGCATGGGGAAGGATATAGGCCTAATTTTCATCAAACACCACGCGGGCGAATGCTCGGGTGGAAGCTAGTATATAATGAACATGACAATTCTTGTCTTCTCACTTAGCTGCCAAAGGAGTTAAATATGCGAGATATATAAATATCAGACAGATAAATATCAGACAGATAAATATCAGACAGATAAATATCAGAGACAGAGCCGATGCGCCCCAAAACTTTAGTTTTCTTCATCTAGATGTACCATATTTACGACCGGGTACGTCTATACGACATTTTTCTCATCCCATTTCATCTGCCAAAAGAATTAAGCAATTCATTATACAAGTTTCTGCTTATAATGCAGGTGGCAGTGGGCGACGGTCTACCTCCCCAGCTGTGTCTCCAGTGTGTGCACCAGATCTCGCGGTGCCATGCCTTCAAGGACCAGGTGGAAAGGAATGACATCACGCTGCGAGAGCATGCCTCGCGGATGGCAGAAGAGGCCTTTAAAAAGGAGAGGGAAGAGGTAAGGAACTGACTTGGTTGGTATTATGTATATATATTATAGTATTTCAGTAAGTGTACAACAAAAGTAATACTGGATAGGAGTGAAGTTAGATAGAGAATACAACCTTACTAGTAGTTGCTACTGAGGAGCCGCTACCGACACACAAAAAAGCGGTGCGACGCCGCAATCGCATCGCAAAAACTTCGGGCCTCAGGGAACCTTTCGGATCATGTCGCCGATATTTACTATACGACGACGCAAGCGCAACGCAACGTTTCTATCGGAACCTGGGTTTGGTTCTGTAAACAAATACTAAACAATAGACGTGTGAAACCAGCATTTTCTCTGATTTAAAGTTAGTAAAAACATTTCACCGATGCATAATGTAGGAATACGCAGAGGAATACTTACTACATTACAAGTATTTCTCCATCTCTACGCAGAAAGAGAAGCTGCTGACCCTGAACTGCGCAGAGCCGTACATGCAGTACATGGAGGTCCCCCTTACCAACACGAACCAGATTCTGGATGGGTTCTTCGCGGCTACGCCAGACCAGCCGTCCGCGGACGCCTCCGATACTGAACATAAACAAGACTTCGATGTTGAGAAGGTATTGTGCATTTTTCGTAATATTTGTATTTTGTTGAGGAGCTTTTAGAGCTTCAAGGCCTAACCACACAAGTCTGGTACATGAGGGCTGCGGATACCCCAGACGGCTCGTTGCATGAAAAAATTATACAAAATGTGTACACGCATTTTTTGTGCTATAACGGATTCTTGGTGAGGTCGAGACCCTGATTTAGGAGGGTCAGACCTTAATTGACCATTAACCCAGGCAACGAGTCTTCATCCCATCATCTTTTAATTCTAGCTGGACCCAGACCTCGTCCAAATAAAAGACAAAGAAGGTCTTAACTCTGACGAGGAGAACTACCTCCAACTGGTCCTATTCCAAGCAACCTCCACGGTGTCCCCAGGCAGACACGTGTGCAACCTCTGTCACAAGGAGTTCAAGCACGCACGCTGGCTAAAGCAGCACATGCGATCACATACTAACTGGATCAAGGCGAACTGTAAGAAGCCGCCCATGTGCCCCATCTGTGAAAGGACTTTTAAGGTGAGGACGAGATTGGAATTTGAATGATTATGTGTTTTATTAAAGGGTTTATTATTGGCTTCGTAGACCGTTGGTACGCAAAGTAAACGCACGCAAAATGGTTGTAAATAACTGTATGCAGTTTCACAACCATTCAATACGCATTCGCGCCGAATGGAGTCCTCTAAACGCTCTGCCTGTTCACAAATTTGAAACCCGACATTTTGTCTGTCTGTCGAGCACTAAATGCAGTCATAGAATCACAGGACTTAACCTTAATTTTCTCTTTTAGAGTCTCGGAAATGCGTTATTTTGCTTTGAGATCTGAATATTTCGTCACCGTATCAAATTATTTTACGCGCTTCTTCCTGTTTAATCCCGTCAACAATGTACTTTTCCAGGGCCCAGGCATGCTCAAGATGCACATGCGAACACACGAGCAGCGTCCAGCCAAGCAGCCAACATGCTCTGTGTGCCAGCGAACGTTCCCGAGCAAGACGTTGCTATACCGACACAGACAGACGCACTTCGAGCAGAAAACACACCTATGCTCTGTGTGCGACAAGCGCTTCTACAGCGGATATGCTCTGCGGTCGCACATGGCGCGGCATCGCGGCGAGCGGCCCTACGTCTGCTCCAATTGTAATAAGAGCTTCTATAACCCGACTGATCTGAAGGTAAGATGTGTCGGTGCTATTACTAACGATAAACATGGCAGGAATTAAGTCAGAACTTACGCAAGACAGCGACAGTTACTACGGTAATGTGCCATGGCATAATATTTCAAAAAAAAAAAAAATGTGCTCTAGTTGGAAAAAAGACGTGTAAATGACGGATCCACTTTTTAAAAATCATTTACTTTCCAGAAGTTTATTAATTTGCAATCGTATAGAAACTAGCTAAGCTAATTAAATCATAGAAACCTCTGATAGAGTACCACACTGTAACTTTTCAAACTTTTCTTCCTCTTCAGCTTTAACTCTGAAAGCTTCCTCGAACGCTTTTTTACTGCGCTGCGACAAATACTCCGGGAACGAGACGCGAAATCTTAAAATGAGATTGCCTTTTGCTTTAGTGGGACAAGCTGGTAGTGGAAGTCCTTCATCTTCTATAATCTTCTCGTACGTGGGAGTCACAACGTCCGTAATTTTGATCCTCAATATTCTGCCGTCTAACGTTGTGATAGTTTCCATGAACCCGCACAACGCTTCCTGTAACGTTATATTCTTGATGTAAAGCAAGTCGCTCAGACTTGACCTGACGAACGTGTCGTGCGGACGATCTTCAGTAATAAATATAACGTCGGCGGGAATCCTCGTAGGTCCCTGATCGCCCTCTTCTTTGAACCTCACTTCGGTGTTCGGGTAAATACCGGCTTTGATTGGAATAGACAGAACTTTCTCCCGTAGCTTTAGTTCGGTGCACGTCTCATCCGTGAAAACGAGCCTCTGTATCTTCATTTTCTTGAGTCCTCCTTTGTATACTTCTTCTAAGGACAGTGCTAGTGGTCTAACTATAGTTGGGTCCTTTTCCTTGTACCCTTTACCTAAAGGAGATTCGAACATCGGAGGGGGGTTTTCATAGTAATCTAATAGGTCTGCGTAAGGGTTAGAGGTGCCGAAGAATTCGTTGAAGGTTTGGAGAGGTTCTCCGTGATAGTGGTAGGGTTGTATGAACTCCGTGGGGCCAGGCACGCCGCGCTTGAGGCCTTCCTCTCCGTACTGGTCGTAGACGGCGCGGAGTTGGTGGTCCACAAGTACCTCGTAGGCTTCTGCGATCAGCGAGAAGATGCGTTTCATGTTCTCGTCGTCACCGTGCCGCTCGGGGTTGTACTTCAGCGCCAGACGTCGGTATGCGCGCTTTACTTCCAGCTGGCTGCAATTGCGCTTCACACCCAGGATGCCGTAGAAATCGAAACCCATTGCGGACTATTTTTTATTTATGTCTGTTTTGCTAATGTCACCCAGTGTATAGAAATAAGAAAAGTATTAAAAGCTATGATTTTCGAAATATTTTCATTAAAAACTTGGTGTGTCAAACAAATTTATTTTTTAATCGTTTTTATGTCATATTCGGCATGACATATCATGGCCGCAATTTTCGTTTTATCGTAAACTTATTATTGAGCATTCAGCCGGTATTTATGAAAACGAGGAAGTAGGTTTAATTTAAAATGTACCTACACTCATGCTGTATTAACCTTTATAACTTTTGCTCACAAGGTTCACTTCCGCCTGCACACTGGGGAGAAGCCGCTGAAGTGTACTGAGTGCAACAAGACGTTCAGGCGACACTCGACCCTATGCCAACACATGAAGAAGCACCGCGGCATCCGCAACCACGTGTGCAATGTCTGCAACAAGGGATTTTATGAGGTGTCCAAGCTGAACGCGCACATGCGGGTGCATACTGGTACGAAATATTGGATAGAAGAACATAGTCTTCTTCAACGCACAGCCTTTAGAAATTTGAAATTTACCGCAACAGTTCCATAACGAATGTAAGCACACTAAGGAAGGATTTTTAAAATTCATTCATTCGTCAGTTCGTCCTTTGTACCAATGGGAAATCCCATGTGGCGGTTCGTTTTTTTCTAATGAGTGAACGGCAACCCGAATTGAAATTGAAGGCGACGGCACTTGCCCTTGTAGTTGTTTAATTAGTTGCATTTGTTCAGGCGAGCGTCCCTACGAGTGCCAGTTCTGCTCGCGCCGCTTCGCGCAGCAGTCGGCCCTCATCTACCACCGCCGCACGCACACGGGAGAGAAGCCCTACTGCTGCAAGCTGTGCTCTGCGCGCTTCACCACCTCCTCCGCCAGGAACAACCATATGCTCACACATACTGGGAACAAGAGGTACTTCACGCATTCAACTATTTTAGAAAGTTGCATTTATTTATTTATCATAGTTTGTAAGCGGTTGCAGTTACTTAAAAATATAATTATTTGTATAATAGGACATGACATAATTTTTGTTATGATTTGATTTCGGTAACCATGCCGTTGAAGTTTTGCCAGTTAATTTAATTGGACTCTTTACGAGCATGAATCTAACTAAGCCTTGAAAAAAATAATTTTGGTAAAATGTACCTATTCTGTTTTCTGTAATCTCCTAAATTTTTGGTAAAACCGATTAAATAACGAGGGGTTTTCCGAATTTGCTTGTTTTAGAATCAACTTTTTTATGGAAATTAATTTTCAAAACAAAATAAATTGTAATTTGCTCGATGAAAAAAAAAAACGAAACAGGGTCGATATCAAAACCAGTTTTCGTTTCATTTTATAACTATAGGCATAAAATAATATGAAAATTGCATGTATCTTACGGTAATCGTATTTAGGATGGAATTTAACAGTTGGAATTTTGAGTTTCATAGTTTTATTTTGCAATAAAGAAAATTAGTAAATCGGGATAAATCGGCTTGCGCCTGAGTTCTGCCGGACATACGGAGTTCTTCATCGAGGGTAGACCTGTGTCAAAAAAATTGAAAATTCACCCTCACTGCCGTTGATCAAATAAATCTAATTATAAGACAACACATTCGATATGAAATTGTGACAGCTCAGAAAAAAAATCGCGTAATGGTTTTGATTCATAAAATTGTTTTAGAAAATGTGATTATTTAAATGCGGTATGATGACGTTTATTTATCATCTTACAATAGTGCTAAGCAAATTACAAATTATTGTCGATAATATTATAGTCAAGTGCGAGTCATATACAATTTCTTGTCGTCGTTTCTGTAGAAATTTAATAAAACACATTTTTCTAAGATGTTTTAATCAGATTCATCCTTAATACTTTATTCCTTCTCCATTGAATAATAGACAATGTGTCGGGTTGTCGGCTGTATACAACAACAATAAAATTAGACAAAAAGCGCTGTTCCAAACAAAAGTGCTATAATAACACGACCAAATGTATGGAACACCATAAAACTCGTAATGATATTTCTCGAATAGCGGAGCTACAAACACACCAAAAATCAATCGACCATCAATTTCATCACACCCAAGAAGAAAGCCAAACTAGTAAAACACCGCTGACGAAATAACAGTAGGTTCAAATTAGGAGAATGATTATAATTGGCTGTGTATAGAGGAGTAATAAGTATAAAACTTGTTCAATAAGCTTTATACTTATTCGAGATTCTAGACTGTGTAAAATAAAGCTTAGTATTTCTTATGATGGACTAATTAATGGTGTAGTGAATCACTCACTCGAAGATCGCCAGTTCTCGCTCTGCAAGAATTATAAGCAGCTTACTCCTGGTACTAGGTATTTCCTCTTCTTATCTTGATATCGGCGATATTGTATCTAAAACGTCAGCCGCAGAAATTAGTTCAATATATCATCGGCTGTTAAACATTCGTTTAGCTACAATAGTATGAATTGTTTTTAAAAGTTGTTGCTCCTCATCTACGCCGATTCCAAGATAGCTAGGATTCTTAGCTCCACCGCGCCGCATCGTCAAATAATCACCGAAAAGCAGGATTGAGCCCACATTTAATTTTGGGCTATAAATCAGGACGTCTGGCAACGCTGCTTAGTGCTGTGGTCTTTTAGAGCGTCGCAATGGTCTTCGATATTCACCAATATCATCGGGCCGCTAATTATTAAATCGTATCGAATTTGTGCGGTGTGTATTGTTGCCGACATATCGGTATGGGGTCGGTGTGATCTGACAATGTGAATACGCATATTAGGTACACAGGAAATTTTAAGTATTAATTTTAGTTCACTACACCGAAGGTTACACCTAAAAATATAAACCGAACGAAAATAAATCATAATCAGAAAAACCAATTCGGTTGATCAACTGAAAATATTTTATACTGTGGCA
The DNA here is from genome assembly GCA_963555695.1 of Dasypolia templi. NCBI lineage: Eukaryota > Metazoa > Arthropoda > Insecta > Lepidoptera > Noctuidae > Dasypolia > Dasypolia templi. Next base: position 16,942,998 of record OY743155.1, read on the forward strand.
ATGTCCGCGAAATGGTCGGCGATGCATCGTGAATACGTCGCTCTGCATTTGGGGGAGGAGAAGTATTGTCTCAAAGGCCTACAGACCCAGAAAACCCAGCTTTAATGTTAAATTTCCGTGTTTCCTTTCAGGTTCGTGTGTCCAGTCTGCCTCAAAGGCTGCACATCGCGCACAGAACTCCGCGTTCACTCAAGCAAGCATACTGGAGAGAAACTATTCGAGTGCAATCAGTGCGGAGAGCGTTTCAGTTCGGCGTCCTACCTCGCCGTGCATCGTCGCTACCACACCGGCGAGAAGAAGTACCAGTGTCCTGTCTGCGGGAAGGGTATGTACCTACGTCATACAGCTGTGTTTGACATTTATTTTGTTTAAAAGTTGTAATGATGACGTACCTACTACTAAAAAACCGTTCTATAAAGTACAAATAAATAACTAACGTAACTAACAGAAGTTGGGCAAAATGGTAATAGAAGTCAGCTTATAATTTTTCCACTGCTGGGACCTCAAGACCTCAAGCCTCCTCTTCGGGGAGAGGGAGTGGGCTGAAATCCACCACGCCGGCCCGGTGCGGTAGATAACACGTCTTCGATTTTTTCGGTTCTAGGACATGCTGTTTTCCTTCACCGTTTTGAGAGCAGTGGTGATTAAATAATTTACATAAAGTATAGCGCCTGTCAGGGTTCGAACCTACGACCTACAACTCGTAAGTCGCGGCCGTTACCTCTTTGCCACCACTTCTCCTTCGCCAATCATGAGCTTGATTTAACTAAAAAGGCAGTTTCAGTTTTCTGTAAAATCAGCTGTTTCAATAATGCCCTTTCGATGTCTCTATCAAAAACTGAAAATGTTTGGCAAAGGTAATAAAATTAATTGTATGTAACAGACGGATTGTGTTTGAAAAAAGCTTACAATCTCTTTTGTATCCCCAGGTTACATAGAATCGAGTTCATTCAAGAAGCACGTAAAGACTCACTCGAAGTCGGAAACGGAGTCATCCACATCGGAGACCAGTGCGGAGGCGCCGCAGGGCAAGGAGGCCTGTCTCGACGACCATCAGACCGTCACCGTCACTGAGGACTTGCCTGATGCGCCAAACCAAGGTAAAATACATTTAAATATTAAATTGTAGCATGTTAAAGTCTGGGCTGCTTCTGACAAAATCTATATGATTTTGTTAGAAGCAGCCCAGCCCAGAGATCGTAAAATAATAATTTCCTATCTGGGAATGCGACCAAGATCAATGGGACAATTTTTTAAAACTTTTCTTAGTCTGTCAGTGTTTTTACCAAAGATTCAAAATGGTTGTGACGAATCACGTTTTTATAAAATAATATAGATACAGCAGTCTCCCAAGTTACAGGTACTGTTAATTTTGACAATTAAGGTCTAAAAGCAAATTCTAACGTTATTTCAGTTCAACCCCAAGTTCAAATCCAAGTGCAGGACACGCAGCAGGTCCTGCAGGTCCAGGGTCAGGTGGAACGCACTGCGCAGCAGAAGATCACGCGCTACAAGTGTGGGCTGTGCGTCAAAACGTACATGTATCTACACAACTTGAAGAAACACATGCTGGTGCATGAACAAGTAAGTAGAAAATTGAAATGGAAAGGTTACGCACGTATTCTTAGCTTCGCTTTGTATGAAAATGTTGACGGGATTGTCCACTGCGACCCATGTCCACGCTACGCACACATACGTGGCTGGAAAACGAATTAACCTTACAGCTTATGTGGCAACCCTCTCCGTACACAACCTACATAGCAGTGGACGGTCGACTTAATTTATCCTAGATTTTTTTCATGGCACATACACAGCCTTTTTTTTTTTTGTTCCCGGGGTGGAAAATCCTCATGGATGTCCTCCGCCCTGGGGCGGGCGGAGGGGTCTGTCAGACTCTTACTGACTAAAAACCACCCCGGTGTTCCATCTCACACCTACGTCGGGATCGCGGGAACATGATTCTTCCGCGACCCCGGCTAGTGCCGGCCCGCCTCTGCGGGCCTCCTCGGGTTGGGGAGGGGGGGGGGGTGAGGTGTTTGACGCCCCCCGCAATGTCTAAGAGGGGCGCGCGTGGAACACTACGCGCCGCCACCTCGGGTCCTGATGTATGGGGGGCGGCGGACGTCCCCGAGTCCGTCGTCCCTGGACCCATTTAGTGGGGCTGGAAGAGGGCGTTGTCCGCCCTCCGCCTGCGCCCGGTGCGCCTGCTGCGGATCGGGAGAGTGGACGAGATCTCTCACCCTTTCCGCAGCCTCCTTCTGCGAGATCACTGTTCGCAGAAGGAAACCACCGCGTCCCAGGACTCGACGCTGCCGACCATCGCACTCACTACGGCCGGCAGCGACAGGTCACTGCCTACTTCAGAGATGAGGGCGCACATACACTGCCTTTTTTTTTTGTTCCCGGGGTGGAAAATCCTCATGGATGTCCTCCGCCCTGGGGCGGGCGGAGGGGTCTGTCAGACTCTTACTGACTAAAAACCAACCCGGTGTTCCATCTCACACCTACGCCGGGGTCGCGGGAACACATTATTCTTCCACAACCCCGGCTGGTGCCGCTTGCGCGGGCCCCGTCTCGGGCGGGGGGAGTGAGGTGTACTCCCCCCGCAACGTCTGTGGTCGGCGCGCGAGGAACACTACGCGCGCCGCCTTCTCGGGTCCTGATGTTGGGGGGCGACGGATGTCCCCGAATCCGTCGCCCCTGGACCCATTTAGGGGGGCCGGAAGAGGGCGTTGTCCGCCCTCCTCCGACGCCCGGTGCGTCTGCTGCGGGCCGAGTCGAGAGTCGAAATCTCTCTCTCCCTTTCCGCAGCCTCCTTCTGCGAGATGACCGTTTCGCAAAAGGAGACCACTGCGTCCCAGGACTCTGCGCCGCCGACCATCGCGATCACGACGGCCGGCAGCGACAGGTCGTTGCCTACTTCGGTGATGAGGGCACGGCGCGGCTCCTCCCAAGCGGCACACTCTGCCAGCGTGTGCCACGCCGTGTCCTCCCTGCAGTCGACGCAGTGGTGACACCGGGCGTCCGGCTCCCTGTTTATGCGACACAGGTACTTCCCGAAGCAACCATGCCCCGAGAGCACCTGCGTCGCCCGAAACGTCAGGGAGCCGTGCCTTCTCCCGAGCCAGCGGTCGAGCACTGGCCGGATCGCCTCGATGGTGCTGAGGCCGCGGGTAGGGCGTGACAGCCTCACACGCCATTCCGCCACCAGGACCTCGCGAAGCTGCAACCGATGCTGCTCGATATGTTGCTGCATCGGTCGCTCGCCCCGCTCCCGCGCTGCCTCGCGCCACCGGTACAGTGACGCGAGCACTTTCGCCTCCAGGTCCCAGGGCGGTGATCCGGCCAGTGCACAACCCGCCTCGAAGGAGATCGTGCGATACCCCCGAATGACTCTGACGGCCATCGCCCGCTGCGGCTTGCGCAGGACAGCTATGCTGCCGGCCGTCAGGTCAGACGCCCAGATCGGCGCTCCGTAGAGCGCCATGGATCGCACGATCCCCATATAGAGCCGCCTACAGGCGGCACTCGGGCCCCCCAGATTGGGAAGCAGCGTTGCCAGCGCCCCGGCCGCGACCAACAACTTGGGCGCCAACCGCCGGAAGTGGGGTCCGAAGTCCCACCGGCTGTCGAGCACCAATCCCAGATATTTCATGGTGGGCTCGACAGCGATCCGGACCCCCCCGACCACAATGTGTGATCCGGTTGGCGGCGCCCGCCGGGGGACATGAAAAACCATGGCCTCCGACTTGTTGAGGGCCACCTCCAGGCCGAGGCGCCGTATGCGGCTCACCGTCAGTGAGACCGCCGCCGTCGCGAGCAACGCTGCCTCCCTGTGCGAACTCCCCCGGGCCGTGACCAGCGTGTCGTCCGCGTAACACGTCAGGTCCACGCCCGGCGGGAGCTCGCCCCTCAGCACCCAGTCGTACCCGATGGTCCACAGGAGCAGCCCTACGACCTAATCCTGTGGAACACCAAACGACACTTGGCGCTGGTTCCGCCATCACGACCCATGTAGGTGACACACCTCCCCGCCAGATAAGCCCCAACGATGCGGCGGAGGTAGAGAGGCACCCGATGATAACGCAGTGCCTCCCGTATGCAGCTCCAGGTCAGGGTGTTGAAGGCGTTGGAGATGTCCAAGGACACCACCACCACCACCCCGCCCCGGGACACTGTTTCCTCCGCCAGGACTCTCACCCTCGACACAGCGTGGATGGTAGAGCGCCCATGCCGAAAGCCGAACTGGCTCTCGTCCAGGTCCGGCCCCTCTCTGCACAAGTGGCCGACGAGGCGGGCTGCGTGTATGCGCTCGAACAGCTTGCCCACCTCGTCGAGCAGCACTATGGGCCGGTACGCAGACGGCGAGTCGGCAGGGCGCCCCGCCTTCCTGAGCAGGACCAGACGTCCAATCTTCCACAGACTGGGAAACTGGCCCCGCTCAAGGCACGCTGTGTAGAGTCCTCTCAGTTGGGGCTCCAACTACTTCAGAGAGAGGGCCAAAGCCAGGCCGTGAATTCCGTCGGGCCCCGGAGCCACGTTCTTGGCCCGGAGCCGCATCACGACCGCCCTCATCTCTGCCTGTGTCACCTCTGGGACGCTGATGGTGTTCTCCTCCTCCTCCTCTGCAGACTCTGCGGCTGCGGGCAAAGCCATCGGCGGCGGAACATGCTCCGCTCTCACCGGGAAGAGGGCTGCTACCACTTCCTCCAGCAGCTCGGGTTGGAGACTCTCCGTAAGTGGGGGCGCCGCGGCTCGAAGTTGCCCTCGAACCGCTTTATACGGGCGCCCCCACGGATCCCCGTCCGCACATACACAGCCTGATTCAACTCTATGCCGGCTCGGAACATGAGGCGAGTCGCTGCGCAGTAACAAATTCATGTGATAGGGGTGAGGGGTGAGGTACAGCGCTGCAAGAAGCTCGCTTCAGATCAGCCGTAAAGTTGGAATCAGACTGTACCAATTTAGTAACTTTAAAGGAATCAACGCTTTGGAATGGGTATCAATCATCTGACTAACTGACCGACATGTGATACCTAGACCACATGACCGTGCCTGTAAATTCTGATATCTGTATTTTTATTTTAAACATCTTAAAATACAGATAACCTCCACTTTTAATTGAAAAAAAATTAGAAGGATAAAAGCTCATGCAAAAACTATTTTCAGGAAAACGGGCGTAACACGGAGCCAATAATATTCCTCCAACAGCAGCAACCACAGCAGCAGCAGCAACAACAACAACAACAACAACAACAGCAGCAGCAGCAGCAACAACAACAGCAGCAGCAACAACAACAACAGCAGCAGCAGCAACAACAACAACGGCAGCAACAACAACAAGCACAACAGCAACACCAGCAGTTGCAACAACAGCATCAAGTACAGCAAGTTCAAGTCCAACAAGTGCAACAGCAAGTGCAGCAACAGGTGCAACATCACCAGCAACAGATGCAGCAACAAGCGGTACTGCAGGTCGGCAACGTGCAGCAGCTGGCCGTGCCCATACATGCGCAGCATGTACAGCAAGGCATCACCGTGTCTGGAGTACAGGTACGATAAACTGCACTGATGTAATTACACATTATTTCAATTATATATTAGTTAAAATGATCTCTCACTGTAGCGTAGTTTTTACGAGTATGTTGAAATTTGAAACACAATATAAGTCTATGCTTAAAACAAATCTTTCATACGAGTTTTCTTCGGATTTGAGAGTAGTTATCAGAAAAAGGAGGAAAAATGCAAAATGTATGCTTCACCGCTACGGAAAAATTACTTAGCTTTAGGGATGGGCCGAACGTGGTTTGAACCGTATGGTTCAGAACCGACCCGAAGCCGGTTTAGTCCGAAATTCGTATCTACTTATTCAAGTAGGTCTGTACGAACTTCGGTTGAACATTCTGTTTTGACGTTCGAAAAGTGCTGATTCTCAGCCTAATTTGAATAAATAACTTTTGATTTTGATTTTGTCAAAAAAAAAGGCCCGAAAGTCGGCACTTCCTTTATTTTCACCACGCTTTGAGTCTTATCGACTCCTGGAATCTCCGTATATTCTGAGCGACCTTTCTCATAGGCAATGTATACGAACAAAAACGACTCCTGCCGGATAACGCAGAATACTTGGTGTTTTTGCATCATAACCGCAACAACTAAGAACAAACAATAAATGCATATGATTAAAATTATTATTTTAGTCAAAAAAAAGTTGAGTTATTTATTTGAATGTTCAGCTTACAACTTTACAAAGAAGCCACTTGTAACTTGAGTAAATAACACAATATTGTTTGTTGCAGAGCCAGCACCCGTACCCAGTGATCTCGTCGGTGCAGTCGCTGCAGCTGCAGCAGACACAACAGGTTAACACTTTATACATTCTACTATGTGTTGTCAACGTCCGCATTGCATTTTCCACTTCAAAACTATAGCACAATGCACTATAACTTAGGGCAGACTTTTCAATAGTCGGACAACTGTAATCTATAGAATAAACCACAATATTTATTCCTCATAAAAAAGTTATCAGACTATTGAAAAATCAGCCCTTCGACATTTTTTATTAATTTTATTTGATTTTTTACTACCTGTTGACAGCGATTTCGTCAGTGATCCTGGATGAAAATTAGACTGAGTCCTTACCCAGTTCATGGTTTATCTGTACGCAAATCAGTTCAGCCGTTTTAGCGTGAAAGCGTAACAAACAAGGGAAATCACTTAGCTTAGTTATCTAGCTTCTTATCCCACGAGAACATGCTACTGGGAAAAGTAGCATAAGTCTTTCCCCAGGATTGGCCATTACCTTGCAAAATTTTATCGAAATCCGTTCAATTAAGCCGTGAAAAGGCAACATACAGACAGAGTTACTTTCGAATTTATAATATTAGTATGGATAAATATTACTTAGGATTTATTTATTAATAAATGGATGAATAATGAGTGCATTGGCAGATTTTAGCACGTCAGGTCACGGATTCGATTCCCTCCAGAACCAAAAGTATGTACCATAAAGCGAAGTTCTGGGTCCTAGTCACAGAACTATATACTAGTCGAGAGAGTCCTAAGTTTTTTAAACGAAGTTCCTTACCGCACGTTATACTCTTCGCACGAGACTTTTGTTCCGTTTCCGTTCTATCTCTCATTCGCAAGTGAGTAAAAGCGAAAGGAATTTCGTTCCAACCGGGGTAGTTACCAAACACACTAACAGTAGGAGTGGCTTTCATTTCGACGGTTCAACAACATTCATTGCGTTATTTACGTTGGTGAGCAGACAAATTTTTCGATCATATTGATTGTGATTGATAGATAGTATGCAATAGGGACAATGAATGTTTTTTTTTAGCTCTTTATTCCAAATAGTGCAAACAATAATCTATAAAGCGTTAAAGTTTTAAAAAATGCCAAGTTATATGTGTAGTGTTATACAAGGACAGCACTACCATATTAGCGCCATACATTGTCCGCACCGCGCGACAAGGACGGGAGTCATACCCTCGAAAAACTTTTAAAGCTTTTGTAGCTTCTTCATATGATTTTACCAATTTTTTCGATTATCTAATTTTTACTTCTTTGAAATTATATTATTGTTTCGATCATTTTTAATATTAGTTATCATCCCTATTAGGATGCCGGGTGTCCCACGACAGCTTTTCAGCTCGACCTGTTTTTTTTTTAATGCATGTGAGATTTGTTTCTGCTTTCCCACACACAATTGATACATTTGAGAGCAGTGGTGGCCCAGTGGTAACGGCCACGACTTACGAGTCAACACTAGCACTAGAACTTTATTTTGTGAAAAAAAATTCATCACCGCTATTCTCAAAATGGTGAAGGAAAACATCGTGAGGAAACCGGCATGTCCTAGAACTAAACACTTGTAGACAGTGACCTCTACCAACCCGCACTGGGCCCGCGAGCTGGATTACGGCCCATTCCCTCTCACCGAGAGGCCTGTGTCCCAGCAGTGGGAACAGCATAGGCTGATTATGTTACCCTATGATACATTTACAACAAAGACTATTATTTTCGTTACAGCAACAGCCACAGCAGCTTCAAGTACAAACCATACAGATACATCCCCAACATCAACCTATACAAATACATGTAAGTTAACAACACATTTGTGTGTGTTCGTTCTGGTTGTTTGCTTGTCTGAGCCCAGGTAGGCGGCACGCGCGACTCACTCACTCGTGTTGAGCCGAGCTTTAAGAATCTAACAGTGCACCACATCAAAGAAATACACGCGCTACGTAGTGCGTTGAAAATCAAGTGCGCGTTATAGGATCATGATCATAATCGTGAATATTCACATAACCTTGTAGTAAAACTGATAATTGTATTGTTTAGGCGGTGGGCGTGCAACAAGTGCAGCAGCAACAGCTACACGTGGCCACCTCCTCGTGCCAGACCATGCTGCCCAACATACTGCAGGTATGCGTCTCTTCATTTCCTTGACCTGTAGTTTCCCGCTAATAAAAAGTCCTGATTGATATAGCCACCATTTAGGGTTGATTACGACCGGAAAGACCACTTCGAGAAAGTCACCATCACAGTCAAAGTCACTGACACACATGGAATCTCTCAAAAACTTGCCTAGAATATTCTTTTAAGCCACATAACATTGTTCCCAGCTGCAACCAGCTACGGTGGCAGTGTCTGGACTGTCCCAGCAGGAGCTGGGCGGCGTCACGCACCGCATCATTCTGCAGCCGCAGCCCTCCGCCACGCACCCTGCCGTCTACACCATCCACCATTGATGGCGACGCTTCAAACTAATACATACACAACACGCATAGAATAATCTTTAGATAACTTGAGCGAAGTCAGTTGTAAATGGAGTGTAAACCCTATGAGGTATTTACAAAGTTGATTAGACCAGATTAATGTGACCCTAGAGTAAATTAAAGTAAGCGCCACTTATCCGTGACGTTTTAAAATTTAGATCCTTTAGAGTGACTGTATTGATGTTCGAGGTCCAAATTTGACGATACTTTTGACTTTCTGATGGCTTCTTACAACATGTTTTACTCCATTTTGTTACAAACTACTCTTTGTCAATGATGATTATAAGTTATTAATGTAGTAAGTAGATAACTTAGAGAGAAATCGGAAGTCTTATTGCACTGGTGCCTCAATATATTGAGATTGGTCTACTTTACATTTGTATGTTTGAATCTATGTGTACATTAGTTTGTAGTATAGGTCTATGGCAATTATAGCATACCTACTCGTAGTATGTGATTAGTAAAATGGCTGTTTGTGTATATTCTTTAATTGTAAATAAGATAATGATAATATTCCACTATGGAACAAAGTATACAGCAATATTGTAAATAGACACAATTATTTTATATTTAATTAAAATGTTTGTTTTGCTAAATGTATTTTAGTTTTTTTTTATCCAAGTCCTGGTTGTTTAAATAAAACTTCAAATTACTAAAACTTATTGTTAAATTTTAATTATTTTAAAATTAAGATAATACCTAAATCAATGCAATTCATTCTTTATTCATAATATCGCTGAACAAATATAACACAGTAGCCCAGAAGTCTAAAATGGTAGCAAAGAGAAATTAAACATTATTTTCAGTTTTCTTTTTGGCACATGTGATTCGAATATCATTATTTACAGTAAAATATTTATATGCTAAGACCGGTTGATAATTTAGCAGACCACTGTGTTTTCACAAAATTAACTAAAATCTCGCACAACTGCCAAGAGGCTGCAGCCTTACAATACAATATTTCAAAAGAACAACACATTAATTCACCGCTAAAAGACACCGCTACACAAACGCGTAAAAGAAAGAACTTTCTCGAAAGAAAAGAAGAAAAACATAATATTATCGAGACAGTCATCTTGAACTTTTTTTGAAAATTCGTGTCTATGGGTTTCCGATGCCATTCAAAGATGTTGGCGAAGACAATACCATGCAGTAAATAGAAAAATATCAAACCTAGCCAACAACGCTTACAAATATTTCCGCAAAACATTCTATTTACACTACGATTACAATACACAATTTGAAGGCCACATGTTTCATATTTTTTATGAGAATTTCTTACGTCAAATGATATACTTTTAATCACAGGCATAATTAAATTTTTACTTCACTGATATAAGGCATGAAACAGGGGGATTATGCGCAGATTCAATTTCAGTCCAGATGCTTATTAGGAGTAAAGCTTCTAGAAAAGAAAAGAAGCAAGACTCTAGGATGAGAAATTGTAATAGTCGCATTTTAAAAGCACCAGCACTCTAGCTACGCTAGACTATCGAGTATAGAATACAAAATAGAAAGTTGCAAATCTGGAGAAATAAAAATAATAATATCTAGGAGTCACCAAGTTGTTTGTGCAAAGACAGTACTTTTGAAATTGTAATAAAATTCTTCTATTTCAGTTAACTCATAAATATTTGACGCCGAATGATAAAGCTAATAGCTATGCGCGACGCCGAAATAGATTTTGACCACTTCAACTCAGATGATTTGAAGCTGAATCTGACAGTATCAAGAAATATAAACTAGTCATTACATATTACCAGTTATAAAATTAAATAGTTATTAAATATTTCGGAGTCGCCATCGCCTTTCAGCTGGCATATTTATCGTGTCCCGAACCGCACACTGTAACCGATGTCAATACAGCATTCAAAGACTCATACAAGTAAGGTATGTACTATACGCTCTGTGCGCTGCAGTCGCTGTCAGGTGAATGTTCAGGTTCGTAGCGAATGTACGCGTTGTGCAGCGTCAGGCCGGGCGGCAGCTTGACGTCGCGGAAGTAGCGGTGCCGCCGAGCGTCCTTCGCCGAGATGCGCTTCACTGGGTCGTACACTAACATCTTTTGTAGCAGGTCCATGCCGACCTCGTCTAAGTTTTGTACCTGAAGAGTGGGAACAAAATGCATTGGTATTTATTTTGGATTTATTTGATATCGGGAACTTTTCCAAAAAAAAATGTTTTAGTTAAAAAAAATAAGGGTCCATTTGATGATATAATTAGCTTTGTATTAATAATTATTATTTAATTGAATTATAATTAATCAAACTTACATGATTATGTAGGTTGAAAGTAGTCCAATTAGGGAATGTGGGTTTGTAGTCGGGCAGAGATGACACTCCTGGCCAGATGTCCTCAGTAGGAGTGCGTAGCATTCTGGAAAAACATATTCATGTAAAAAAAAAGTTGAATTTCTGTCTAATTTATAAAAAAAAATACCAATTATTGCGATGATGACTAATATTAAAAATATTCATAAAATTTTGCTATTTCAAAGAAGGCTTAGTAAAAATTAGATAATGGAAAAAATCTGTTTAATAGGTGTAAATTTGAAGAAGATACATGCTTTAAAAGTTTTTGGGAGGGGATTATTGCCGTCCTTGTCGCGCGGTACTGACAATGTACGGCGCTAGTATGAAGTTACATAGTCGTGACGTCACTTCTACGATAGTGCTGTCCTAGTCTAACAACTATCTTAAAACGTTTATACCTTGGCAATTTTTTAACCTTTTATACTTTTTGTAATACAGTTTGCGCTATTTGAAAACAAACAGTCTTATGAGACAAAAATAAAAAAATTGTCATCATCCCAATTCAATTCAAATTCAAACAAAATATACCTGAAGATGCGGAACAGTTGATCAATCTCTGAGTCTCCTTGGAACAGAGGTTTCTTTGATGACATCTCTGAGAATATGCAACCAACTGACCACATGTCAATGGGGCAAGAGTACCTGAAAATAATTGTTGTGTTTAGTTTTAAGCTTATTTCAGAAGTTGAGAATTAACAATCCTTGGTTGAGATTTTAGAAAGTAATTCTAGCTATACTAATAATATAAAGAGGTAAAATTTTTGTTTGTAAGTTTGTTTGTCTTATCTCTGGAACCATCTGTCAGATTTGAAATAATCCTTTTGCATTTGATAGCGATTCTTGAGGAATGGAGAGGAGCCAGACACAAAGAAAAAAAGAACGCAATGCGAAAACGGAGTGATCGCGCGGGCAGTGATGCGATGCAATGCGACAGGGTGGTATGTTGGAACAAGAAATTTCAAGAGGACGAAGTCTCAGGCAGGAGCTAGTCAATCACTTATCAACACTTTACCACACACAAGCAAGCATTTTTTTATCTAAGTTTGTCCCACTGAAAGGCAAAGGCTTCAGCTACTACTTTTAGAAGTACCAAATAATACTTCCAATGTTTAAAAGTTTTACAATGTTGTGTTTTGTGTGTGATGTTGTGTTATAATGTGTTAGTGTTCTCACCTCTGGCTGCCTAGCAAGACTTCAGGAGCTCTGTACCACAGAGTGACCACCTCATGAGTGTACACTCTAACCGGCACTCCAAACGCACGACCCAGGCCAAAGTCAGCCACCTGAAACAGTCAAACATTATCATTGGAATCATGAAGATATCATACTGACAAACCCCTACAATCACAATCTGAATTTTTTTTAAGGATATTGTTGCTAATCCATTGCAAATATGCATGTACGAAAAATTACAATGAATGTCTGTCAAAATGAAAGTCATTCCCACTGTTAGTGTGTTATGCAATTACCCCCCTGGTCTCTCATTGTACGTGAAATTGATAAGACTTCCACAATGGCCACCAATTGTTGACTTGGAAGTCATGCAGCACAAATTATAATATTACATTAAATAATTAATAAACTGGCAAGTCCAGTCTGGCCTACCGGTTGCACTGTTTACATGAAGCCACTGGGAGTGGTAGAACAAAGATATTTTTCTTACGAACAGAGGGGACCGATCTCAAAACTCACCTGAGTAAGCTAAACATCTTCCAATATCATTTTAATTATTTGCTTATTTGATTAACAATTTTAAGTACTTACTTTAATAATACCAGTCTTGTCAATGAGCAAGTTCTGTGGTTTGAGATCCCTGTGCAGTATCCGCCTCTGATGGCAGTAGAGGATAGCATTGTTGATCTGGTACAAGTAGCTCTTCACCACAGATGGGTCCATGAACTGTAACCACAGGGACATTGTTCATAGAAAAGACACACATGAAAAATATTACTGTCAATTTCAGTGTGCAATCAATGTTAATTTATTCAAAGGCTAAGGATCTGCACATCTTAAACATGATATTTGCAAAAGACTGCCTCTGATTGCCCATCTGTCACCACTTCCTAGTGTTTTAGCTGTAATATAGTAGGTAATATTGATCAAGTAATGGTTATGAAGACTATTTGGGTAGTCATCTTCATGTTATTTGTTACACTCGAAGTGGAGTATTTAATTGATTTAATCTAAATAGTACTTAATCTAGAGTTCAGCTAAGGTCAATTTCCACATTCAAACCAAATAATGTTAGAAAGTTGGGGTACATACTTTTCCAGATCCAAGCGAGTCCATATATTTCTTCAAGTCCATGGAGAGAAACTCGAAGATTAGGTAAAGTCGGCTTTCCTCCATGAGCACATCTTCCAATTTTACTATGTTAGGATGGTTGAGCTCCTTCAGTAGAGAAATTTCTCTGCAATGATGAAAGAATGCAATAGGTTATGTTGTGACTTGTAACATATAATTTTTGAGGATTTCGTAATAGCTCGTCAAGTAAAACGATTATAATTATGTGGAATAAAAGAGTGACATCTCAATTTACCTGATCGCTGTGGACGGGATGCCTTCATCTTCAGACTCCAGACGAATTTTTTTCATAGCCACAAACTGCCCAGTTATTTTGTTTTTTCCTTTGTACACTACACCATAAGTACCTTCACCAATTTTCTCGATTTTGAGAAAATCATCCATCTTGGAGCAGGGAATTTTGTTAGATTTACAGGCAAAACTGTGGGAAACTTCCTCACCAAACCTACGAGGTTTTTTCAAAAGTTGCTAACACATCGATATCTGATAAAAACAGCTAGGAAACAGATTGTGTAATAGGCGTTAGTATTATAAACTTCTACTTGGTACAATAGCAAAATATGAATTTGTTTACTGGTAAAATAGCTAAAATATCGTTAGCGTTTCACAACGACTTTCAAACGTAATTTTTTAAAATATTTGAATTGTTTATACCCCATGTCAACTTTTCTCGTTATTGTCTATGATGCTTTTGATCGTGTTCCGAACACACAAACGAAATGTTGAGCATAAGTTTCGAATTTATGTATGTTAACATTATTTTTTGCTACAAATCAAACTCCTATTTATTTCAAGATCTGGAACGCACCACATTTTATCATAGACAATAAAAATACATGGACAAAGATTCTATAAAGAAGCGACTACACGGTTTTCAACAATATTTTTGGCAAATTATTTTTCAATTTTTTAGGTATTTTTTGTGTGGCTAAATAATAACAGCTGCACGGGTCGATCGTTCAGATTCAGCTACGCTTACCGCGGCTGGTCCGTGGATGGGTGACTGTAATTCGTGGATCTTTGACAGTCGTTACGGGTAGTCAGAAGCCCGCTGCATCCGTTTAACTGGAAGCCGACCTTAACATAGTTGGAAAAAGGCTAGGCAGATAGTGAATTACAGATATGAAATACAAACGACAACTTCACCTCGAATGTCCAAAAACCCTTTTAGTGCGCGCCTACACCCTTGCGCATTTCTGTTATGTTAGTCAGTCAGCCATTATATGCATAATATACTCTTTGCAGCTAGCACTTGCCCGCGTTTTCGTTCGCGTGAACTTCGTCATTATAAATTTCACCACACAATTCAAATCTAATATTAACGATTTATATTTATTTACATATTTACTGTTAAATTGTCTACACATTCTCACCCCATTAGTGGTCGATTTCGAAAAACCCTGATACTCTTTATTCTTCTTAATACATTTCGTGTTAATCTTACCTCGAGGTAAAATAATTCCATTCAAACTTTGACACTCCCCAATCCTCCATAAAAACGTTATTATTTATTGGAGCAAAGAGGTTGATCCTCACAATGTGTAACCTCATGTCACATTGTTTTGTAAGACAGGCTGGTTGAACTTTGAAATAGGTTTTTAAAAGGACAACTGTTTTGTTAGGAACACTTTTAGATTTGTTTGTCATATGCCTAAGAAAAGATATTGTCCATCATATTAAAATCCATTTATTTCTGTTTAATATAATTTTCTAACAATTTTACATTAAAGCTCAAGGTATTAAAGGCTGTTCTGCGTATTTTTCTGTGTTTAATTAACACCAACATTAATTAACATCAACAAAGGTTATGGACCCAGAACAACTCGTTACTTTTTAATTTACAACAGAGATAAGTAATGAAGGATCTGCAGCCCGGAGAAATGAATGGAAACGGCGAAAAACAGTCAGCAGTAACTGTAAGTAAGAATGATTCTCTGAGCATGGCATCAATTTAGAAACTAGATGGTGCCACTAACTATAGTTCATGGAAATTCGTGATGGAATTATACATATTACACGACGATCTATGGGAGTATACATATACTACACCCGTTGATGATATAGGCAAAAAGAGAGATCAAAAAGCAAGAAGTAAAATATGCTTGATGATAAAACCAGAGTGCCTTATTCATGTGCGTCAAGCGAAGACTGCCAAGGAGGCTTGGGAAGCTTTAGAGAAAGCTTACGAAGATAAAGGGCTAAATAATCGATGCAGACTGCTGTCGAAACTAGTTAGTCTTAAACTGGAGCAGTTCACGACTATAAGAGATTATATTTCGGCATTGATGACGACTGCACAAAAACTGTGTGATCTGGGAAAGGAGATAGATGACGAATTATTGGCTGCCCTAATGCTTCAAGGATTAACAGATAATTTTCAAGCAATGAGATTGGCACTTGAAAATTCAAATATTGAGCTTACTACGGATTATGTGAAAACTAAACTTTACCAAATGGAGGATACACATACAGCGGCTACGAGTGCAAGCAATCACGCTCTAATGTCAAAGAAGAATATTTTTAAACAAAAACAATAGAAATGTTTTATTTGCGGTGAACCACACAAAGCGAGAGATTGTCCAGATAATCCAAGCAAGAAGAGAAATGGAGCCTCTACAGCTTTGGCGATGGCGACTTCAACTTCAAAAGATTTTTGGATTGTTGACTCTGGAGCTTCTAATCATATGACTTCAAGGCGTGAATCGTTGCATGATTTGAAGAAGTATGAAAAGGGTGTGACTGGGCGTGTGCAAATGGAGATGTTCCAGGATTAGCTGCAAACTTACTTAGTGTAAGAAAGCTGTCACTAAGAAAGACCTTAACGTAATTTTCCACAAGGGAGGTTTAAACGTAGTAAAGAGTAGTAATTGTAAAATAATTGGCGAACATTTACTTATAGGTATAGAGGAAAATGGTGTGTACAAACTAAAGCAAAGTTTAAAGCACACAGCGTTAGTGACTACTATCAGTGGAGATGAGATGGGCTTATGGCATAGAAGAATGGGTCACCTTGGAGTACGTAACCTTAAACTATTACGTAATATCATGGCGACAGGGGTGAGTTTTTCTAACAATTCCAATACACTAGAGTGCGTATCTTGTCTGAAAGGAAAAGAAACCAGACAAACATTCAAGAAAAGCAGTCCAGCTAGTAGAGCAGAGAGTGTACTTGAGCTGGTACACACTGATGTCTGCGGCTCAATGGCTGAAGAGTCATTTAGCGGATTCAAGTATTTTGTAACGTTTATAGATGATTATACGCGTAAAACCTTTATCTATATCAGTATATCTCCTTAAATGTAAAAGTGAAGTATTTAACAAACTTGAAGAGTTCAAGATTTTTGCGGAAATACAGACTGGACAGAAGTTAAAACTTTACGGTCAGACAATGGCAAAGAATATGTAAATACTCGAATGAAAGATTTCATGAAGAAGTATGGAATCAAACATCAGTTAATGGTGGAATATACACCTGAACAAAATGGTGTAGCAGAAAGAGCTAACAGAACAATTGTTGAAAAATCTAGGAGCATGATTCAAGAAGCTGGATTAAGCAATAAGCTTTGGGCGGAAGCTGTGAAGACAGCAGTTTATCTGAAAAACCGATCACCAACGAAAGCAGTTAGGAACAAAACACCTGAAGAAGCTTGGACTGGAAAGAAACAAAATCTAAAATTTATTAGAGTTTTCGGTTGCAAAGCGTTTGTGCATATCCCTAAACAGAAACGAAGCAAATGGGATCCGAAGAGCAAAGAGTTGCTACATAATGGATACTGTGAAGACTCGAAAGCATATCGTTTGTTTGATCCAGAAACCAAGATGGTACATAAAGCAAGAGATGTTGTTTTCTTCGAAAATCAATTTCAACCAATCGAGCGAAGTTCAGAAACAAAAAAGAATGAGACATCTATTGTCTTTGAACATGAAAATCCAGCAGTTGAACCAACAAACACTGCGATTTAAACTGAAGAACCTCAAGAACAGAATGAGACTGTAAGAGAAATAACTACAAATGATTTAGATCAAAATGAAGAATCTAGTGGGAATATAACAGAAAGTTGTGATGAATGGGAATCCGTTGATGAGAGAGACGAAGAAGTACTACAACAAGAACAAGAACTTCCTAGTGAGAGAAGAAATCCATCAAGAGAAAGGAAACGTAAACAATTTCCAGATCACATCACATATCAAGCTATTGAAAGTGTTTTTCCACTGACAGTGGATTAAGCTTTATCTAGAATGGATAAAGAGCAGTGGAGAAAAGCAATTCAGGAGGAGTTAGATGCTCTACGAATAAACAATACCTGGACACTGGTCAAACCACGAGCATGCCCTTACTACATCGTTGATTCTAAATGGATATTTCGAATCAAAGAAGAGGTGGGTGGAAAAAGGTACAAGGCACGCCTGGTAGCAAGAGGATATAGTCAAAGAAGAGGCATTGATTACCATGAGACTTTCGCGCCAGTTGTGAGACACAGCTCACTCAGAACATTAATAGCTCTCGCGGCTAAACTAGATCTTCAAATTGATCAGATGGATGTTAAGACTGCATTTCTTAATGGAAACTTAAATGAAGCTGTTTACATGAAACAACCGAGTGGTTTCGAACAAAAAGGAAAAGAGGACTATGTGTGTCTTCTGAAAAAGTCATTATATGGACTGAAGCAGGCTCCAAGAAGTTGGAACATGAAATTAGATGAAGAACTAAGGAAGCTAAACTTTAAGCGGTCCTTAAATGAACCTTGTGTCTACACTTGAACTAAAGGAAATAACATAATAATCCTGGCTGTCTATGTAGATGACATTCTGCTATTTTGGAACAATTTAACAGAAATGAAGGTAGTGAAGAAAGAGTTTATGTCAAAATTTGAGATGAAAGATCTTGGCAAGGCAGAGTTGATGCTTGGTATTCAAATCAAACAAAATTTGAATAGTATTAATCTTACTCAAGAAAAATATATTGAGAAACTACTTATAGAATTTGGCATGGAAGATGCAAAGGCAGTTGCAACGCCGGAAGTTACTGGACAAAGGCTAGAGAAGCCTCCATCAGAACACAAGTCAAGAGATGATCTACCATATAGAGCATTGATAGGTTCTCTTATGTATCTTGCTGTGTGCACACGTCCAGACATTGCTCATTCAGTGAACAGTTTGAGTCAGTTTAACAGTTGATTTGACGAGAGTCATTGGATCGCAGCAAAACGAGTACTTCGTTATTTAAAAGGGACTAAAAGTCACGGTCTGAACTATTTAAAAGGACAGAGTGGAACTGTTGAAGGATATGCTGATGCAGATCACTCTGGAGTGTTTGATAGGAAATCATACACTGGTTTGGTCTTCATACTGCAAGGTGGCGCAATCAGCTGGGAGAGCAAGAAACAAAGAACTATAGCTCTTAGTACAGCAGAGACAGAATATGTATCGCTATCGGAAGCTTCAAGAGAAGCAATATTCCTGAGAAGGTTTATAGCCGAAGTAACTGATGGACAGGGCTACAAATTGGACGAAGCCATGACCATCTACTCTGATAGTCAGTCTGCCATCGCTATCGCCAAGAACCCAGTACATCACCAACGTACTAACCATGTAGATGTAAGGTATCACTTTGTGCGTGAGGCAATTGTAAATAATGAGGTGATGCTGAAGTATAAGGAGACCATATGCATGGATGCAGATGGTTTAACAAAACCACTTCCAAGAGAGAAGTTTGAGTGGTGTGCGAGACGTATGGGTGTGTATGTTTGATATACATGTATAGTGTGTGAATGGACATGAGATTAAGGAGGAGTGTTGGAGCAAAGAGGTTCTTCCTCACAATGTGTAACCTCATGTCAAATTGTTTTGTAAGACAGGCTGGTTGAACTTTTAAATAGGTTTTTAAAAGGACAACTGTTTTGTTAGGAACACTTTTAGATTTGCTTGTCATATGCTTATGAAAAGATATTGTCCATCATATTAAAATCCATTTATTTCTGTTTAATATAATTTTCTAACAATATTATATTAAAGGCTGTTCTGCGTATTTTGCTGTGTTTAATTAACACCAACATTAATTAACATCAACAAAGGTTATGGACCCAGAACAACTCGTTACTTTTTAATTTACAACAGAGATAAGTAATAAATGAGCTGCAGCCCGGAGAAATGAATGGAAACGGCGAAAAACAGCCAGCAGTAACTGTAAGTAAGAATGATTCTCTGAGCATGGCATCAATTGAGAAACTAGATGGTGCCACTAATTATAGTTCATGGAAATTCGTGATGGAATTATACTTAATACACGACGATCTATGGGAGTATACATATACTACGCCCGTTGATGAGATAGGCAAAAAGAGAGATAAAAAAGCAAGAAGTAAAAAATGCTTGATGATAAAACCAGAGTGCCATAATCACGTGCGTCAAGCGCAGACTGCCAAGGAGGCTTGGGAAGCTTTAGAGAACGCGTACGAAGATAAAGGGCTAAATAATCGATGCATACTGCTGTCGAAACTAGTTAGTCTTAAACTGGAGCAGCACCCTAATTGCGTAATACACAATCAATCGGAATCTGAATCGTTTTGAAACAGATTGCTAATCCATTGCTTCTTAAGTTCGATAAAAATTCTGCTCAACAATATATAGAACGCAATGAACGTTCTTGAACCGTCAAAATCAAACAGATTAGTCGTAATCGTTTACGAAAATGTGTTACGCAATTAGGGTGCTGGTCACGACTATGAGACATGACGACTGCACAAAAACTGTGTGATCTAGGAAAGGAGATAGATGACGAATTATTGGCTGCTCTAATGCTTCAAGGATTAACAGATAATTTTCAAGCAATGAGATTTGCACTTGAAAATTCAAATATTGAGCTGACTACGGATTATGTGAAAACTAAACTTTACCAAATCGAGGATACACATACAGCGGCTACGAGTGCAAGCAATCACGCTCTAATGTCAAAGAAGAATACTTTTAAACAAAAACAACAGAAAAAGTTTAAATGTTTTATTTGCGGTGAACCACACGAAGCGAGAGATTGTCCAGATAATCCAAGCAAGAAGAGAAATGGAGCCTCTACAGCTTTGGCGATGGCGACTTCAAATTCAGAAGATTTTTGGATTGTTGACTCTGGAGCTTCTAATCATATGACTTCAAGGCGTGAATGGTTGCATGATTTGAAGAAGTATGAAAAGGGTGTTACTGGGCGTGTGCAAATGGAGAAAGACTGCAAGGTATTGGAAGTGGCATAGTGGTATGTACAAAACCGAATGTTACAATTAACGCTATGTATGTTCCGGGATTAGCTGCAAACTTACTTAGTGTTAGTGCTGTCACTAAGAAAGACCTTAACGTAATATTCCACAAGGGCGGTTTTAACGTAGTGAAGAGTAGTTATTGTAAAATAATTGGCGAACCTTTACTTATAGGTATAGAGTAAAATGGTGTGTACAAACTAAAGCAAAGTTTAAAGCACACAGCTTTAGTGACTACTATCAGTGGAGATGAGATGGGCTTATGGCATAGAAGATTGGGTCACCTTGGAGTACGTAACCTTGGACTATTACGTAATATCATGGCGACAGGGGTGAGTTTTTCCAAAAATGCTAATACACTAGAGTGCGTAGCTTGTCTGAAAGGAAAACAAACTAGACAACCATTCAAGAAAAGCACAGCTAGTAGAGCAGAGAGTGTACTTGAGCTGGTACACACTGACGTTTGCGGACCAATGGCTGAAGTCATTTAGCGGATTCAAATATTTTGTAACGTTTATAGTTGATTATATGCGTAAAGCCTTCGTATAAAAGTGAAGTATTTAATAAACTTGAAGGGTTCAAGTCTTTTGCGGAAATAAAGACAGGACGGAAGTTAAAAACTTTACGGTCAGACAATGGCAAAGAATATGTAACTACTCTGATGAAAGATTTCATGAAGAAGTATGGAATCAAACATCAGTTATCGGTGGAATATACACCCAAAAAAAATGGTGTAGCAGAAAGAGCTAACAGAACAGTCGTTGAAAAATCTATCTCTTGGTATTCAAGTCAAACAAAATTTGAATAGTATTAATCTTACTCAAGAAAAATATATTGAGAAACTGCTTATAGAATTTGGCATGGAAGATGCAAAGGCAGTTGCAACGCTGGAAGTTACTGGACAAAGGCTAGAGAAGCCTCCATCAGAACACAAGTCAAGAGATGACCTACCATATAGAGCATTGATAGGTTCTCTTATGTATCTTGCTGTGTGCACACGTCCAGACGTTGCTCATTCAGTGAACAGTTTGAGTCAGTTTAACAGTTCATTTGACGAGAGTCATTGGATCGAACGAGTACTTCGTTATCTAAAGGGGACTAAAAGTCACGGTCTGAACTATTTAAAAGGACACAATGGAACTGTTGAAGGATATGCGGATGCAGATCACGCTGGAGAGTTTGATAGGAAATCATACACTGGTTTGGTCTTCATACTGCAAGGTGGCGCAATCAGCTGGAAGAGCAAGAAACAAAGAACTATAGACCTTATTACAGCAGAGGCAGAATATGTATCGCTAGCGGAAGCTTCAAGAGAAGCAATATTCCTGAGAAGTTTTATAGCCGAAGTAACTGATGGACAGGGCTACAATTTGGACGAAGCCATGACCATCTACTCTGATAGTCAGTCTGCCATCGCTATCGCCAAGAATCCAGTACATCACCAACGTACTAACCATGTAGATGTAAGGTATCACTTTGTGCGTGAGGCAATTGTAAATAATGAGGTGATGCTGAAGTATAAGGAGACCATATGCATGGATGCAGATGGTTTAACAAAACCACTTCCAAGAGAGAAGTTTGAGTGGTGTGCGAGACGTATGGGTGTGTTTGTTTGATATACATGTATGGTGTGTGAATGGACAGGAGATTAAGGAGGAGTGTTGGAGCAAAGAGGTTCATCCTCACAATGTGTAACCTCATGTCACATTGATTTGTAAGACAGGCTGTTTGAACTTTTAAATAGGTTTTTAAAAGAAAGAATTCCTAACGAAACAGTGCCGTTTTGTTAGGAATTATTTTAGATTCGCTTGTCTTAGGCTTATGAAAAGATATTGTCCATCATACTAAGTAATCTATTTATTTCTGTTTAATATAATTTTCTAACAGTATTTTATTAAAGGCAGTTCTGCGTATTTTGCTGTGTTTATTTAACACCAACATTATTTACTTAGATTAGTCTAGTCGAAGTCTATTAGCTCAAGAAAAAAAAAGACAATATAAACGAAATCTCCCCTATTCACCACTGAAAGGTCGATTCGGTCCATAAATCCCTTATTGCTCGCCCACATTGTAAAAAAGGAAGCAAAATTTCAGGTATTTATTGCCAACAACAGTTTGGGCTGTGCGCTGATAAGTCGGTATGTTAACTTCTCCTTTTTACACATGGTTTAAAAGAATAGTCTGTAAAAATAAACAGTACTATATGAAGAGGAAGACAGGTACATGAGAGAGGTTTATAGTTTCGAGCCATTTTTTTATATGTAGTGTCTAAGGGTGTTATTTGGCACTAAGTGAAATTGATTCATTCGAGATTTAATCATGGCATAAAATGGTTGCTGTTTTAAACATGGCGGAGGTGTCTGTTTAACTTTTTGTTGTTGAGCGGAGAAGAGCCGTTTATATAAAGGGACCTATTAATCCATTTTACTCGGCTCCGCTTTGCATCGGTGTAAGCCCACGTCCGCACGGGCGTAAAAATATCATGTACATCAGAACGTTCGGCCAATCGAGGTGGGGAGCTGGCTGCTACTCCAGTTTTTTGTGACGATTTGGTGACGCACAAAGCTGCCAACCAAATAATTTGTGACATTACAGTTCGAAAGTTAGATGCATTTATGTATGGCCGAACGTCCTGATATCAGAACGTTCGGCCAACCTAAATCTCCATAACTGAGGACTTTAGAGAAACTGTTACTGAATAAGGATTTAGTGACGATTTGGTGACAAACAACCACTACTTTACTGTCACTCGTAATGCCACCGGTTAAAAGTAAAATGACCTTTAGCTGCCGGAATATCAGGACGTTCGGCCAACCTGATCTCCATAGCTGTGGACCTGAGAGAAACCGTTAATGAATAAAGATTTAGTGATATAAACGAATTTATATTGCTTTAGTTTCTTTTGTGACGATCCCATTCAATTGTAAATTGAAAATTAAACATTTAACCTCAAAACATTGGGATTATCGATTCCTTCACAATGAAGAAGCCCAAGAAGCCTCTAGGCTTCTAGGATTCCTTCACAATGAAGAAGCCTCTAGGCTACTAAACTAAATCTTTATTTTAATAAAGATTCAGTGACTGAACTTAAACCAATTTGTATTGCTTTATGTTTTTTTGTGAGGACCCCATTCAATAGTAAATTGAAAAAAACATTTAACCTCAAAACATTGGGATTATCGATTCCTCCACAACTAAAAAGCCTAGAAAACTGTAAAAACCCCTGACGTGTTGCAGTCGTCGAGAATAAGTAACTGCTCTGCAGGTTTTCAGTGCAATGGTGTAAGTATTTTTACTGATTTAAGATGAATCTATAAAATGGCACAATGGCGGATGACGATTGAAATAGGGTGACCACATATTTTAAAGAAACAAGTATTTATCGTGTTTCTAGGTACTCAATACGTCGAAATAGTTGAAATAAGGTGATCATGTAGATATTCCAACGAAATAAATAATTATCGAGTGGGTCTCAATAAAACAAAATCCGTCAAACATTTTGTGCATAAGCAAAAGCAGCGTTGAGCTGATGCCTGCATATCAGTGTCCACTTGCGTAGTTTTTGTCATATTTTGTCGAGTCTATTAAGGTCTAAAAAAAAAACAATCATCCACAAAAGCGGTACCTAGTTAGGTAGGCAGGTACATCCTAATTTGTCCTTTTTAGAATCAATGTTTTGAGGTTCAATTTTTAATTTTCAATTTACTATTAAATGGAGTCGTCACAAAAAAACCTGAAGCATTACAAATTGGTTTCAGGGCAGTCACTAACAGCCTTATTTATAAAAATCTCGCTAAACATTAGTTAGCCACTACTTAGCTAACCAATTAGTTAGCTCTAAATCAATGCTTAACTTTTCTTTATTTATAAACTCTAGTTAGCGGGTGATTAGTAGAGAAACGGAATAGAGGTGAAATTATGTATTCAGCACAGATTGTAATCAAAATAGTCGACTACAAAACAGAATTTCAAGAATAAAGTTGTCAAACCCACGATTTTTGTATCTGTCGTGACTTTAACAGACGTATGTCAAAAATTACATCGGAAAATTTTAATTTGAATATAATTATTTATTACGTTATTTCATTGTATTTGACATGGTAGCAATGAAAATAATTAGCTCAATAATTGGAGTAAACTGGAAAAGGTATTTATCCCTGAATTTATATACACTTACTAATGTAAACTGACCAAATGAATGTAAAATTGATGTAACATTAGTAGCCGATTATAGCTATGTTTTTTTCATGTCCTAGCTTGAAAATACTGTTTTGGAAATGTATGTAGGTACTTGTGTCTATTATATATTACTTCCTAATTCCTATCGCTGTTGCAACAGGGTTTCAGTGTCTTTTAATAACAATTATTATACTTGCTTACAGGTACAAGTTTGACTGCTGCTATGAAAGCCACTATTAGAACCTAGCCTAGAACCTAACCTAACCTAGGAGACCATTAGGGCTAAGGCTACGTAGAATTGATGAGAAATGAGAATGGCATGAGAAAAGAATGGCACAGTCCATGTCTTTGTAAGAAGAATATTGGAAATCAAAAATAGGGAATTAATAACAAAAATGTAACTTTATTAAATATCAAAATAAATAGTTTCTACAAAATGTATGTTGTTATTTGTGTGCTACGTGGCTATTCTTATAGTATATGGCCTTAGAACTGGCGTCATATAATTAAGGGCACATGGGATAACACATTGGATAATAAGTATCTCCTATGAGCTTCCTCACAAACTCGTACTCTTCAAACCTTATGAGTAGGTACCTACTGAGCCTACCTCCTGTTTGAGTTTTCCCTATAAATCCTTTCATCATGTGTACTTCGAATGAAGAAAATGTTATGTAGATAATCATTCTCGTAACGGATTTTAACGAGCTTTGTAGGTCTTCCTTGGTCTACTTCCCGCTGGCGATTAAAAATGATTTAATTTTTTTCTGCGTCGTTCTGAAAGGTCGTGAAAGATTGTCGAATTCCATATTTACGAAGGCACAGCTCGATATTAGGAACAAAATAACCTCGAGGCAAACAATAATCCTATTGAATCGATCAGCTGACTCAAATAAAAACCGCCTCTTAGCATCCTCTTAACAAGCTACCGATGGTGTTTAAATTTGACAGCTACTAATCAATTGGTTAGCGAACTCTTAGCGCTAAACAACGTTTATGAATAAGAATTTGGCTAAACATTTGCTTAGCAATTGATTAAAATTTAAGACACGTTTATGAATAAGACTGTTTATCTTTATTCATTAACGGTTCCTCTAGGCTTCTTCGTTGTGAAGGAACCGATAGTCCCAATGTTTTGAGGTTAAATGTTTAATTTTCAATTGAATGGGGTCGTCACAAAAAAAAAATGAAGCAATACAAATTCGTTTCAGTGCCGTCACTAAATCTTTATTCATTAATGGTTTCCCTCAGGTCCTCAGTTATGGAGATCAGGTTGGCCGAACGTCCTGATATTCCGGGAGCTAAAGGTCATTTTACTTTTAATCGGTGGCATTACGAGTAAAAGGAAAGTAGTGGTTGTTTGTCACCAAATCGTCACTAAATCCTTATTCAGTAACAGTTTCTCTAAGGTTCTCAGTTATGGAGATTCAGGTTGGCCGAACGTTCTGATATCAGGACGTTCGGCCATACATAAATGCTTCTAACTTTCTAACTGTAATGTCACAAATTATTTGGCTGGCATCTTTGTGAGTCACCAAATCGTCACAAAAAACTGGAGTAGCAGCCAGCTCCCTACCTCCATTGGCCGAACGTTCTGATGTACATAAAATATCGCGGCGGGATTTTATCGCTGGATTTTCAAATCTCGGTGTTGAGCCGAGCGTTGATAATCTAACGGAGTACCTACCAGCTGTGGTTTACCAACCAAACTCTTTAGTGATGATCATAATCTCGCATCTTTGGATTGTACCTAATGTCACTTATGTCATAGCTTACTTTATCAAATTATGTTTCGTTTATTTGATTAAAAACGTTATTCTAAAGGTTTATCTTATTACAATTTAATCAACAAAATGTTTTAAAATTTAGCCATCATGGATAAATACTTGAAACCCGAACTGTTGATAGTTCGCATCAATAAAATGGGAAAATTGGATGAAAACATTTGAAAGCTTTCTTCTTGGCTTCGGAAGGTGTCTTGACAGGTGATACTGATAAGGTACAAGCCTTACCATCTTCCTGGAAAAAAGATCTCATAAACCACGTTTCATCAAATATGTTCATTTAAATCAGCGAGTGTACTTAATACTTTTTCATCGGCAAAAATTACTTTGGTAAAATTATTCACAAAGCCTAAAAATTAAATTTATGCCCGGCATACACTCGCATCAAGGAAACAACGGCGACGAACCAATAGACAATAGACTTACAATCATTAAAACAATTAGCCATAGACTGCGACTTTAAAACTGTAGGTGCTGAAACAAATAAGAACGACAATACACGTGACGCATTTTTCTCTGGAATAAAATCTAGTACGATAAAACAAAGGTTACTAGAAAATCTGACATTAACGCTTGAAGAAACAAACAAACAAGGTCTGTGACTAGAAATGGCTGAAGTGAATGAAGCAAACTTTAACTGAGAGTTGGCGAAGCAAAGACCGCATCTAGCAAAGAAAAAAATATTTTTCATCCTGTTTTCATCACAATAATGCTCCCGTTTACTCGTCTGCAATCGCAACATCAAAACTTGTTGAATTACGATACGAAATAGTGCCGCACCCGCCGTATTCACCAGATTTGGCCCCCTGTGACTTTTTCCTCTTCCCAAACTTGAAGAGATGGCCTGGCGGACCAAGATTTTCATCAAATGCGGAATTATAGCTGAAACAAACGCCTATTTATCAGGGTTTGACAAAAAATTTTTGGATTGAAGAAGCTCGAATATCGTTGGTCGAAGTGTATAGAGCTAAAAGGAGATTATCTAGAAAAATAAAACCTTATTTAATGACCAGTCTCGCAGCGCTCGACAGCGAGCCCAAACATTTATCTAAGATTAAAACAAAAATCCACGTTCTTTTTTCTTCTTAAAGTCACTGATTTATCAAACCGCTCTCGTACAGCTTAAAAAGTGTGGTCCTTCAGTTCTCACATACCATCAGCCAGGTTTCGGAGAGTATTAAAAAAAATAAGGTTTTGTAAATACAGAAATCTAGTAAAACTTTAGTAGGTAAGCATTTTTACAAAAAATATAAATGTGGTTGACACACACGAAAACATTTTGTTTAATCATTCTAAATAGACATTTTTATTCAAATACTTGACGTGTTTATATTCGTTTTTGGTTCTGCTGATTTTCAAGTATCCGAAGCAGGAGAATGATTCTCAAGCTTCTGTTGCTACTTTTCCAATCTGCTCTGGATCTAAAAACTTCTGCAACAATCTCTTACGGAAACTTAGATTGAATACGACAGTCGACAAATCCAGGATAATAACAAAAACTCTCAAAAGCTATGGAAAGTTCTAAAATCAATGTACGACCCTAGCAGTCAAAGGAATAATACATGCAATTTAGTGACCAACTCTCCCGACCCCGTCGAATCAATAAATGCAACTCTTACTTCACATCCGTAGGCAAAAACCTGGCTGCTACCATACTGACAAGACTATCAGAAACCCAGACATCCCTCACTAGCAAGTACTTATCACCAAATACCTCACCTTTCTCCTTCTTTCTACATCCCACTGACGAAACAGAAATTACAAACTTCATTAATCAGTTAAAAGACGATAGTTCCCCAGGTCCCGACAACATCGATGTAAAACTCATAAAGAAAATACAAAACTTAATTATAACACCTCTAACCCACCTGATTAATCTCAGCCTGGAAACAGGAGTATTTCCCGAACAGTGGAGAGTTGCAGCAGTAAGCCCGATACATAAATGTGGTCCTAAGGATAAACCTGAGAATTATAGACCAATAGCACTTCTTAGTATATTATCTAAAATCCTGGAAAAAGTGGTTAACACCCGCGTTGTAAATTTTCTAGAAAAACATAGCTAAAGCAACAAACCTAAAGACGCGGCTTCGCTGCTAACAAACTCCGGACGAAAATCGCCGGACGAAATTTTTTGCAACATTGAATACGAAATATGCGTTTTCGTTAGGAACAATTATAAAAATAAAAATATTCTAACCATGGATGTATTACGTCTAAAAAGCATTGATTACAACATCGGCTACCATAACCACCTGTTTAAAAGCATGATGACTTTTACTATAACGAGATTTTCCGAGACACCGTCGCACGTGCCGCGTTCCCCCCGGTCGAGCAACTGCAGCATCACTGATTATGAAATCATCTGCTGTAATGTAACAGACGCACTATACAACGCTGCATGAAGAAGATATAAAAATTGTAAATTTCAAGAAAGTAGTTCTAGTATTCCTTCTTCCTGCTAGATTAACACAAACTTAACGACCGACTCGTAGTTTATCTCACGACAAAACCGTTGATATGTAGTACCGAACTATCGGCATTTACTATTGGTAAACAAAATAAAAGCTCAACAATCTTTGTAGGTGGGAGGCCCGGGATAGTAGATAAAGAACACCTCTTAGCGCAATGCCATCAAATCGCTTGTTGAGTGAGTTTGTGGAGCATATCGTTTGAACAGCCGCACTGTCGCAGTCGGCAGCAGCTCGAGAGCATTCGTGCACAGTCAGCCCAGTGCATGCACTTACAGCTAACAGCTTGATATAAAACTAATCGGCGGACAAAAATCGCGTTACGGCAGAGGGGATATCTTCAACTATAGAAAAAGGTGAACGCTGCATGGCGGTCTTCTTAGACCTAGCTAAAGCGTTCGACACAATTTCAACAAAGCTACTCCTTAAAAACTAGATGCAGCAGGGATAAGGGGAAAACCACTTAAGTGGTTTGACAGCTACCTCACCAATTGCCGACAGTATGTGAAATCTGGTGAA
Organism: Dasypolia templi; assembly: GCA_963555695.1. Classification (NCBI taxonomy): domain Eukaryota; kingdom Metazoa; phylum Arthropoda; class Insecta; order Lepidoptera; family Noctuidae; genus Dasypolia; species Dasypolia templi. The sequence goes on from OY743155.1 coordinate 16,972,591, forward strand.
CACTCAAGTGGACAACTCAATTTTGGAGTTCCGCAGGGCAGCTTACTAGGCCCTACACTCTTTATAATCTACATGAACGATATTCTGAACCTCACTCTTCCAAATGCGGAAATAATATCTTACGCAGACGACACGGTTATCACATTCCACGCACCTAGCTGGGAACAGGTCTACTGCCTTGCGGAACAAGGCTTAGAAACAGTAGCGCAAACACTCGACCATAACTTACTTATACTCAATTTAAAGAAAACAAAATTTATTACATTTTCCAAAACTCATTTATCTAGCCCTCCTCCCAACCTGACTTTAAAATTTCACACATGCGAAAACCACCTGAACACATCACGCGAAGTCTGCTCATGCGACTGTATTAACCGGACACAATCTATTCCTTATTTAGGTCTACTTATTGACGAAAATCTATCATTTAAAGCCCACATTTAATTTCTTTCTGGCCGGGTAAGGAAACTTATCCACATCATAAAGAAGCTAAGAGACCACACTCCAAAAGACATAATGCGAAAGTTTTTTTTCGCAATATGCCAGTCCATTATACAATATGGCATAACTATTTGGGGTGGAGCTGGAAAAACGATAATGATTGAGCTGTTATTAAAGTTCTCTTAAGAAAACCATTTTTCTACCCTACTGACTCCCTATACAAAGAGTTTCAAGTTCTACATGTCCGGCAACTATTTATTCTCAATGCATACCTACGCATACGCAAAACCCTAAAAACCCGACCTGAGTATCACTCATTGACTTCCAAACGTGTATTTCACATCCCGCTTCAACGAACCACATCTCTCCTAACAAGACGCTGACCCGCCTATCTACACACTTTTATATCTTATATAACAAGGTCACCAGTAGTTTGCCTTGTGACCCAAAAGAACTCTCCCTCTCTACATGCAAAAATGTTGTCAAACAATGGCTATTAAGTCTTTCGTATGATGAATCGGAAAGCATTCTCACAACAATCAACTCACTCTCGGAATCCTACTACCACCACAGACATTCACAGACAGATCTACACACCACACACGCACACTCTAACACACACACACCCACACCTTACCTTAGCTCCTTAGCATTTTATTTTTGATTTTTTTAAATTTTTCTCCTGATTATTTAACATTTTAATTGTTTAACATTTTAAGTCTTGTGCTTTGTTCAGTGCAAATTAAGCTTTATTTTTGTTTATATGTATTATAATTTATGATTTAAGTTTTCACTTTCATAATGATCTCAATATTAATTTAGTTTTATATAAAAGTTTGCAATTACCTACTCTTACCTATTCTCACAAAATTGTAGTGGTAAATAGCATCATGTATCACAACTCTGGTCCCCAAGATACAGGCGCCGCCTACTTTGGGGTCCGCCGCTCGCCGTAAAGATAAAAAGGAAGATCGCTAACAGTTACAGACCGACATTAAGTTAAGTTAATTATAAGGTAATAATTGTAACATTGATTCAATAAAATCTTATATTATTATTATTATTATCTCAGGTCCATCTTTACCGACAAGAACAATGTCGTCGGCAAACAGCATGCACCAGTGTATCTCTTCATGTATGTCCGACGTCAGAGCGTCCGAAATCATCAGGAAGAGGTAAGGACTTAAAGCCGACCCTTGGTACTAGCCTACAGCCATATTGAACTCGTCGGTGTTACCAGCAGCCGGACCGGACGTAACCGGATGTAGGTACGAGATTAACTGTACATACATAGCACGAATTAACTCTACATACTCCCCGGAAAAATTTTATTGACTTAAACAAAAAGTCACATAAAAACCTCGTAATATTTTAATTATGGAGTCCAACGATGTTCATTGAATTTTTTTTTTTGTGTTTACGTACCCAATCTAATATTTTTTTTGTATTGTACTACACCTTTGTTTAGCGGTGCACGCAGAACAAGTAAATCTTCCCAATTTTCATCGATGTACCTAGTGCAAATAGTCGCTCAGTGACGGACATTACGAAATTATAAGGTTTCCGTTTTTGCCATTTGGCAACGGATACTTACATAACTTCCCCTTTCTTAGGAATCTAAGAAAGGGGAAGTTATGTAAGTATTCCTCGAGTTTGTTACACAATCGGAAGTTTGAACTTCACTAATTTTCCCATTACATCGTTTACCGGTAAACCATAATGTATATGAAAACAATTTGGTATACCTACATGGAGTTTTCATAAGCAAGTTTTCTTTTTATGAGGTACGTACCCATCTAGTCTAGAGCACTTTGAATTGCATAATAATGCTTAATCAGCCTATAATGTTCCCACAGCTGGGAACGTGACTCTCTTCGAGAGGGAGTGGGCTGTAATCTAGCACGCGGGCCCAGTGCGCGTTGGTAGATGTCACATGTCGTCGAATTTTTTAGTTCTAGGACATCGCGGTTTCCCGACAATGTTTTCCTTCACCGTTTTTAAAGGCAATTGTGATGACTTTACATTACCACTGGGCCACTGCTCTATATTGAATTATTTGTCAGCTTTGAATTACAAGTACTTATCAGTAATTTATAGGTATACTCTTCTTTGACATCTGCACCTCCTTTTCATACTTTGAAATTCTTCATCATACATAGTTAGGTACAGAAACATGTGTCCCACCCATCCAAAATTTGTCCGCGAAAACATTGCTTAACCTCACATACCGATACCGGTACAATCTGAATTTTATCCCAGTTATCACTTATCACATATCAAACATAAAATAGATCACATACTTAAGTTCATGTTCCACATAACTAGATAATTTATCGGTATTGATATAATTTGTGCTGAAACAGCAATTCTGTCACGTTTGTGTGCCGCGGCCGAGCTGCGCGTGCGGCGTCCGGACGTATCAATAAGATCTAATGATAATGATCACAATATTAAGGTAAGGGTCGCGAGGTAAAGATTCATTTGGAAGGCATGTGAGCTCGCACGATGTGGCGGTGGACATTTTTATTGGGCCTAATAGTTTACGGACATGTAAGTTGTGATTTTATTATTTTATGACATTTTATAAAGTTTCATGGGCAAACGTCTAAACCACTTCGTTTGAATTCGTTTGAAAAGATCGCTCATTTTTCCATTTGCTCGCTATTAATGAAAAATGTTAGTATAGGTACTGTTCCTTATGTAAATACCTATGTTTTACAAATAAATATTCTGATTCTGATTCTGATATGGTACAGACCGTGCGTACCACTTAAAAAGCGAAGATAAAATATAAGTATTAGAGGTATTCATTTTTGTTGATTTTATCCCTGGTCGGTTTGAAGTCTGCTGTTTAAGGAATGCAGAAGTTCAAGTCGATATTAAACAAATTCTAAGGTCCTGAAATTACTCCTGTAAGGATCGGTTCACAGGAAATGACAATTATTTATTCCGGGAGGAAGTTTTTGTTTTCCTAACTATAAACATTATCTTTGCAGTCATCAGCACAACCAGTAACAGGCGACAGCGAGAATGCCCGCCAAGCTCGACAGTTGGACTTCGGCGAGTGCTGCCCCTGCCCGAGCCATGGCCAGAGTTTCGCAGCACAGGAGTCTTCGATGTCCAATGGCGAGGCCATGTTTACCCGAGCAAGGGACATAGACGACTGTCCGTGCAGGCCTCGAAGTTTTGACTCCGAGGGAGCCTCATCAATCTTCTTTCCTACTTCAACACGTTCTGATGGAAATTTCGTAAGGTATGGGTTCTTTTTTTTGTCACTTATTAATTATAGGTCACCAGCACTTCGTCCGCATGGAGTTCGTATTTTCCCTTACAAGTTCAACACAGAAAATGTAGTATATTAATTATTGCGACCTTTTTAATTTATTAAGACGAAACAATTCCCCCTTTAAGTACTACTAATAATTTTTATTTTTTGGAAGTTCGACCTTTAAGGGGGTGGTTAAAGGTCGCATTTCCAAAAACCCCTTATTCATATTCGCTAACACTATTTATGGAATGTGCAAAAGTTCGATGTGTCACCCTCCCGACCCTTGCTCGAGCCAGCCCCCGCCGCTGAGCCTGTAGCTTTAAATTCGTCCCTAAATCACTGTCCTGATCAAATCCTGATCCAGCTAGTCACTTGCTGCCCCCTTCCAGCGACGCCCTAAGCCGAGGCTCGTACCCCACAGAGGGTGCCCTTAGCGTGTAGTCGCTTAGTTTTTAAAGTCCTGACTGGAGGCCTTAATTTATTAGGGCAACCACAGGCAAGTCCGTTTAAGCAGACGACAACCTCATAGGTTGACCTGCGAGATGCCATTCCCAAAAAAAAAAAAAAACTATATGTCAGTCAGTCAGCACTTCGTTAGCCTTCTTATGCGTGGATTCCACACGTTTCCCTACACATTTCACCATCCCCGTTAATGATAACGATTTCTATTATTTATTAACATAAAAATTCGGTCCTAGTTTCTGGGTTATACTTTAAAAGAATAAGATGTTTTTCATGTAAACTGTATCCTCACTTTTCACCCAGTTATGGGTAGTTTTTTTAAAAAGCCTGATAAACACTAGCCTTTATTTTCGGTTTAAATTATAAATACCGAGTTTCGAGTCAATATATACTTATACAACTTACGTACTTACTATACCGTACTCGTACTTATTATATACTTTGAGAACTATCCAATCCGCCTTTGAGAAGAAATTTAAAATTACGATAAAAATGGCGACAACAAAATGGAAAAAAATATGATAGAATGGATTAATTGTGATGGTTTTTAATGGTCTTAAGTTAACTTAAATAAGTAATCCTCCCCTTAAAAAATAATTAACCCTTTTAGCCCCGTCAGGGTCCGATTTTCGAAAAACCAAAAAACTTATTATTGATTATTAAGTAAGTGAGTAAGTAAGTAAGTTTTTATTTGTTGAAAAATGGTGTAAATGATACATTGCATGCAAGTTAATAAAGAGATAGGTACAGAAAAGTTCTAACATGTTCAGTCACATATCGTGGCGTACAAATTGGTAGGAAGAGATGGTGCAAAAACCGTGATTCATCAAAATTCAAAGTAGACATTATATAAATTAGTCAATAAAATATGAATAACTATCATTAAAATTTCAATACCAAATTACAATTATTCCACAATAAAACATTAAAAAAAACATGTCAAAAAATTCAACATCGTCATCTATCTATCTATTTTCTGTCAAAAGTACCTACTGTTACAAGTAACACTGAGTTCCGAATCTATCCGACCTCGAGTAAACTTTAACACCCCTATTATTACCTTAAACTAGTCAATAAGATTTTTCATATAAATTACCCTCCCTTCTTTTCACCCCCACAGAGGTGGAATTACGAAAAATGGTTTAGTGTGTTTCCATTTGACTCAAACATTGTTTATGCTAATTTTCGACACAATCAAAATCCGCAGTTGAATCCCTCAAAAAATTATTACCCCTTTTCACCCCGTTATGGATAGATTTTCGAAAAACCTTGATACACTTAAATCTTTATTTTTGGTCATACGTTTAAATGTTGAGTTTTGAGTTTCGTTTTAATCGAACCTCGCGTTAAAATTCTTCAATAAAAAAAAACCAACCCCTAATTTCCCTTTGGGGGCTAGTCTAGAAAAACAATAAATAAGAAACTTAATAATATACTAAGATAAGTATTCGATCCAAGTTTAAAGTTTATTAACTCAAGGATTGAGATTTTTCATACAAACACAATCCCCCCTTTATCGTTGAATTTCCAAAAGCCCCTTCTTAGTGCTCCCCTACATTATAAAAGGAAGCAGTGTACAAAATTTCACGTTCCTGGTCCCAGTAGTTTCGGCTGTGCGGTGATATGCCGGTCAGTCAGTCAGTTTCTCCTTTTATAAACATTTAAAGAAGAAAGATAATTGGCGAAACTTGGGTGTAACTATCCTTTCTGTAAATACGAGCGTGATGTGGGATTATGTTACGTGAGTGATTCTAAATTTGTTTAGGATGCATTTAAGCGAAAATTGCAGAGTAATTTTCGTAACAAATAGCGTAGAGTCATCTCGAAACCTCTCACCCTTGTATTCGTAATAATATGTAAAATTATTGTAAATATTTAATATAGTTAATATGTATGTATCTGTATTATAGTTTGTAACGTATTTATGTACACAATATCTATTTTATTTATAATTTATCACAATTTACATATGTTTTTTAAAGTTTTTTTTTTAATCTTTGTTCCTTTTAACCCAAGCACCTGTCATCTAATCTCTTCACCACCCTTGGTTGACTAGTAGAGAATGACTAAGGCATTAAGTCCGTCCTTCGTACCTTTTTGTGTGCGAAAAGTTTAAATAAATAAAAAGTAAAAGGCAGTGCCATTTAAATTATTGTTCAAGTCGAATATTGTAAACATTCAAAGTGTTTTGCTATAACGGTCATATTTTGTGGCTTTCACAAAACTTTTTCGATCTCAGAGACTGATACCACAAATACCTCAGACTGATGACGTGATATCTATGCAAGCGCCATAATACCAACCTCACTGAAGCTCCATCCAAGTTTCCACACGTTTGAAAAAGTTTTGGACAACTGTAAGAGAGGAGAAGAGGGCTGGTCAAAGAGTGCCCTGAGAGGTATACAATGGCGTTCAAATAAATCTTTGTCGCACCCAAGCAGTCTTGCATGCCCCATGTGAATAAAGTTTCTGAACTGTATATGTCTTGTTGTCTTTTATAGACACGTCTTTTCTTTATTTTTCTTTTTTTATTGCGGAATGTAGTAGTAGGCACTACTTTACTACGAGTTTTACACTGTGATCTTGAATTTCTTGTTTTTTCTATTTTACAGGCCCGCAGAAAGAAAAGAGGACTTCAAGCCACTCTTACACCCAGAAGTGGGTCTCGCTTCTTCCGTTCTAGAAACGTTACGTGAAGCTACTGATGAAGAATACCAGGATGCCCTTGCAAGGGACGCCGCCAGAAGTATGGCTAAGGAAGCTAAAGAAAGTATATTTGGAGACACACTCCCTGAGGCAAGTAATGGTAATATGGTTACAATCATAGTGAACCCTCAACCTGCTGAAAGCTTAGATGATGTTATACCTCAAGAAACCCATGTGCAAGAATCGCGTTGTGTAGTACATGCACCGTTAGAAAGCGTAAGCACTAATCTAGGCCAGATGAGAGTCGCTCGAAAGCCTCCTAGTCTGTTGCGCGAAATATTCGGGCCTGCTGGACTTTTAAACAAGAATTTATTAGACACGGATAACGGTGCTAGCAGCATTCAAGAACGTGTGGTACATTCTGATAATAATCAGATGACGAATAAAAGTGTAGTAGGATTGAGAAAATACGCCCCATTGATGAAGTTCAACCCATACATAAATGATAAATCTCCGAATATGAAGAGTAATGTAGATGTTGATCAGAGTAGCGTAAAAAAGGTACCCGATTTCAAATTGCCTTCTATGAAGAATAAGTTGAAGGATTTGATAACTAATAGGACTGCATTCGAAAGCAAAGTCAAAACAAATTCCTTGCCTTTAATACCGAAAATGAGATTAAATAACCCATTGTTTACGATGAAAAAGAAAAATGAAGAAGACCTCAGTTTATCGCCGAGTAATATTCACGAACAAGCAAAGAAAAGCTTCTTCCAAACCAAGTCACACTTAGAAAATATTTTACAGAGCAGTAAACCAGTTGGTTTAAAAACCTTGTTAAAATTAAAAGATGTTGAGTTCGTTCCATTAAAAGATCTAGTTCCTAAACCAGCGGATAGACCTAACAGGCCTAAACTTGCGTGGCCGGACATCTTCAAAAAACGAGATACTGTGATATCAAGTTATAAGGATAAAAACACAATCAATGTTGCAAGAAGTACGGAAATAATAGAAAATATACCAAAATCTATTCAAGATGAGACTTTTGATGCCGAGGTAAGTCCGAGTAATGTAATTGAACAAATTCAAGATGACAACTGTAAAAATGGAGCATTAAAGACAACAGATGGTGAGGATACTGATGCCAAGATAGCCTCAACTGAAGTTATAGACACGGCATCAAATCCTTCCGAAATTGAAGAGATCGTCACACGTGACACGAGCAAAGATTTTGCCAACAGCCAGTCAAATGAATTACCCGACAATTCTGATGACTGTAATATTAAAATTTTGCCTGTCACAGAAAATAATCTCCCTCAATCGACGGAAAATTCTTTTGAAAATGAAGCACAAGATATTGAAAACAATTTTGAAACTTCAAAAGAAATTATACCGGTTGATGCTAAAGCAGATGACCCAGAATCTGAATTTGTTTCAAATGACGAAAACTGTGTTAGTAATACTAACGATGTTGACTCAATAACTGATTCTAGTAACAATACAAATGATGTTTTGAAACCAAACGATACAGTTCTAGAAAACGTTGACGATTCATTGGTGAACGAAAATACAGTAACGGAAAAGGATTGTAGCCAAGAACTACCCGATAGTGATCATTCAAACACCCTTGAGATTAATCCATCGAAATTGATAAAGCCACTTTCACTGGATGAAACGCTATCCTCAATAAAAGAAAAAATTGCAAAACATATAGAAAACTTAAAGAATCCAAAAACAATCTCAAAAAACTCAAAAATTCTTGATTACCCAACTTCAACAAGCAATGTTGTAGAAAACCAAGAATTTTCTCCGATAGCAGATGAAAAAGAAGATTCTGATTTCCAAAATGAAGAGTCAGTTCAAGTTACGACACTAAAACCAGAAATATGTAATGATGACTTAAAGATTGAAAATGAACCTGATGATTATGAGGTGAGCATGCAAGATTTACAGAAACTATCAGATGAGATGTTACAGGAAGAACAAGAACGAAAAACAAAATCTTTGAACTGCAATGAACCAACACAGGAAGTTGACGACCCGAAAGAACCGATAGAAGCGAACAGTGCAGAAAATGAGAATACAGATTCAGAACAATCTGCCAATACACAGAATGATGCAACAATGGACCCACAAAATGTTCTTGATATCGTGAATGAAAATTATAAGGATTTAAAAAATAGTTGCCAAAGTGATTTAACATCACAAAAACAGGCATTTGAACAAGAACAGGATTCAAATTTCGAAGCGAGCGAAGTTGTTATTAACAGAACACCTCAAAGCAAGAACGTTTTTACCTCACCTCTTTTGGTGAACAAACGAAAACAGCCAAACGAAAAAGATTTTAGTTTAAACATCCCATTAACAGACATACAAGATATTCAATTGGCACCATTACCTGCACTTGATGAAATTAAACTCAGCTTTACCAACTTGTTTGACAAACCTGAACAAGATGTAGAAGGACATTCGGCATCAGAAGCGGTTTCGATGATTGATACGTCAAATATCTTAGCACCAATTATGTCAACAGCTGCCAGTGCAAAACATTTTAAATCCATACTACCCCCTTTGAGACTAGAAGATGTGGATTTAGATATTCTGAAACCGCAATCAAATCTGTTCTCTAAAATACCGAAACTCGACTTACGTATAAAACCATTAAAGCTACAATCAGCATTCGAAGACAGAGGGGGTTTGTTATCTCTTGGACAGAATAATCCATGGGGAACTATTCCTGGTTTGGATTTGGAGAAATTTTCGGAAACGCTACGAAAGCCTGACACTCTTCGACAAAGCCTAAAATCAAGCCACGGAATTGGAGATTTATCTGACACTAAACATTCTTTGAAAAGTATGCAACATACGTTAGAATCTAAGTTTAGAGGAGCCACAACAAAACCCGTTAACTTACAGTCTAATGACTTATTAGAAGCCATTTCTAGGAATCACGAGGACGTTAATGACAAACTTCGAGCTCTACATGTTGATTTCAACGATAGACTTGAGACAGTGCGAAACAATCTTTTTGACAAGTCTATATTTGGAAGTGGTGAATCACGCAGTACAAAATCCTTTAGCACTTTCAGTAACAAAAACAAAGACAAAAAAATATCACTGAAAACATCACAACCTCAATCATTGTCAAGTAGGAGAGAATCTAAGAAAACATTAACACCTCGAAGACTTGAGCAGCAGAGAGAAACTAGAATTGGACCATCACGTGGGCTCAAGAACAAGTTTAAGATGCCAACTGCGGCAAGCGTGCCAGTGCCGAGAACTATTGAGGTCCCTGAACTAAAAGCTACGTTGACCAAATCACCAGGACTAATACAAAGAGCATCAGGCGTTAGTCCTTTCTTTCAAAATATTGAAGCTTCACAACCTAAGGAATCAACACTGGCTTTATGGAGACAGGCAAATAAGAAATTACCTATTACAAATACGAGATTAGGAAAAACAATTAACCCTTTCAAAGACAGTAAAATAAAGGTTTCTTTTTCAACAACACCTCGGCCATCAATATCAACTAAGTTACAATCTAGAAAACTATCAACACCTCCGTCACTATCGTTAACCAGTAATTTAGGAAAAAATACGGGAAGACTTGGGCAGAGACTGGATCACAAAGGATCACCGAGTGAAATGAAACATTCAATTATTTCACCACCAAATTCTAGTCGTCTAGATCAAAATAACGAAGAAAAATATGGCCTGGAAAGCGAGAGTAGGCAAGCAGGTGCATTATCAACGTGGAAATTAGATGGCAGAGAAAATCTAAAACAGCCTAAAATGAGCAAGGACTTACAGTCTTGGCCTAAAGTATCAGAAAGTGCTTTTCTGTCTAAGGTGAAAGAAGCCGTAAAAGCTAGGATGTCGAAAAGTAATTCCCCTGGGACATTAAAACGGGCAGACGGGAATTCTGTGAATGCTTTCCCTGGTGAAAATGGAGGAATTCTCAATTCAAATGCCGACATGGCACGATCTGCATCTACGAATATTGATGTCATTGAAGAACAAACGCTAAAAGAAAATGTGTCATACAAGTGTACAATGGTATGTACTAAGGAATAAGAATGTGAAATTAAAATGTGCTCGGAAAGCATAAAGATGAATGTATGTGTGATTGAGATTAATTTATTGTAAGATAAGTAATTCGTTTAGAAGTCTTAGGTTAAGTTAATGAGTAAAACCAATAAGTGTCGACTGTTTTGTAAATATTTTTATATGAATCTCGTGAAAAGATGTAAATATTTCGATGATTGTACTTGATTTGAAAATATAAAAAATACATCGTGTAAAAAAGCTTTGGTTTTATTTCCCTTAGAATTAGTTTGCATTATGGACACTACTTGGACTGCTCAGTAAAACACTCGCTCAGGGAATGTTATATGACTTATTTACAAACCAATTAATTGCACTCGAGCAGATGCGTTGACAGAATTATAAAATAGATGTCAACTCTGGGGTGCACGTTCGCAGGACTCATTAAGCGATACCATTGATTCCTTTAGATGACGTAAAAAAAACGGGTCTTCTTCATCTATCTTCGCTAGTGCAAAAACATATGCAGGTAATCTTAATGAGGTGCCATAAATCATGGTAGCGGGGCTGTAGTTTGTCTCCTTATGAATGACCGTACGTAATCCAAATAGTGCTGTCGATAATTGACCCATTATTACTTTTATCCCATTGTAGATTATTCCCTCTTCGGTTAATGCTGTTTTGAGGGTACGGTGAAATCTTTCTAAGAGGCCGTTTGCTTGCGGATGGTAGGCAGTAGTGCGGATTCTTGATACACCCAGTTTGTTCATTAGTTTTTGAAATAATGATGACTCACACTGGCGTCCTTAGTCCGTAGAAATACGCAGTGGGCAACCGAAGCGAGTAATCCATGTATCGTATATGACTCAGGCGACAGTCTCCATGGTTATGTCGCTGACTGGCACTGCCTCGGGCCATCTGGAACATCGATAATTGTGACCAAGTATCGGTATCCTTCTGATGGAGTGAGTGGTCCAACAATGTCGATATGCATGTGTTCAAATCTTCTGGACAAGGGAAACTGTACTAAAGGTGTTTTCATGTTTCGGTGAATTTTAACACGTTGACACGTAATGCAGCATCGCGTCCATTCAGAAACGTCTCTGTTCATTGCTGGCCAGAAGTACTTCTCGGTGATAATTTTACGTGTTGTTCGGGATTTATACCGGGATGACTCATTTCGTGTAATGCTGTGAAAGCAGTCTCACGAAAAGATTTCGGTAAATAACGACGTGGTGTTTTTGTTGTATTTTCGCAGTAGATTTGTTTCTTTATTCCAGTCAGTGACATCTTGATAAAGTGGAGATTTTGTTGCTTCAACAGATTCTAGATTATGAAATCGATGACTGAAGGCCAGTCAATGGCAGTTATGCGAGATAGTGCGTCCGCAACAACGTTGTCTCTTCCGTGTACGTACTCAATCTTGTTACAAAATTGACTGACAAAGTGGAGTTGTCTTTCCCGTTTTGGAGTGTTGCTTGCGCTTGCTGATTTGGTCATGGCGTAGGTCAGGGGCTTGTGGTCCGTATACACGACATCATTACCTTCAATCAATCTTCTGAAATGTTTGACAGCCATATACACAGCTAATAGCTCGCGATCGTGTATCTTGATTGAGTTTCACTGAGCTTTTTTGAGAAGAAAGATAGCGGTTTCCATCTGTTGTTTATTTCCTGTTGCAAGACTGCTCCTACACTTAGGCTTGAGGCATCTGTCATCATGCATAATGGGGCACCTTGAACAGGGTGTGTTAGTTGTACAGCTTCCAATGTGCTTTGACAGCAGTTATTAAAAGCATCTTCTAATGTCTGGTTCAAGATGATTGGTGTTTTGTCGTTTTTCGTTTTATTATGAAGGAGTTTATTCAATTCTACTTGAGTCTCAGCTTGCTTAGGTAAACAATCGTGGTAAAAATTGATCATTCCAAGGAAACGTCGCAGATCTCGAACATTTTCTGTTTTTGGGTAGTTGGATATTATTTGAATGCGCTCCGCAGTAGGCTTGATACCCTTTTCTGTAATCATCCAGGTTTCTCAAAACTTCATACATAAATCGTTGAAATGTCTGTGGCGCGTTACGCAAACCAAATAGCAGACAACGAAACTCAAAAAGACCGAAAGGTGTCGGTAGTGCCGTCTTTTCTACGTCGTTTTCAGCAATCGGTATCCAAAAAAGTGCTTGCTTTAGATCTACATGAGTAAATATTCATGTAATCTAATTGGTAGGTGAAGTCTTGAATTCCTGGTATTGGGTAGCGGTCTGGAAGCGTTACTGAGTTCAGGCGATGATAATCACCACATATTCCAAGGCTTCCATCTTATTTTTGTTACAATGTGCATCGGGCTGGCCCACGCACTTTTGGTTGGTTGACAAATGCCCATTTACATCATTCGAAGACACATCTTATGTCTTAATCGGTGTATTGTTAACGACGAAAAATTTGTAAGGCGTTTCTATCGGTGTTCGCTTAGTTTTTACGGCACCGATAAGTCTGCACCTGTGCCCACTAGAAATCGCTTTCTTGAATTTAGATCATTTTACATAGGCGGTTATAGTTTTTAATACACCGACGCCCTCTACAGCCGATGTGGTCTTCTCTTTGCCGAGACTTCCTTGAACATGGTGTTTCACACTTTTTAGCTCTGTCCCGAATCGATGATAAAGTCTGGATCTCCTGGTCTCTTTCCAGGACCCTGTTTTTGAGCGGGACCGTGATCTTGAGCGGAAATTGCCGCGGAGAAATGGACGACGATGACTCACGTTTTCTTTCCTCAGTGCGGCTATTTCAAGGGTCAGCTTCTCGAGTGTTTTTGTCAGTACTTGAAACTGGAGTGGACTGGTGCTGGTGCTTGGAGCAGGTGTAGATTGGCTTGGGGTGCGTGCGAAAAACCTCCTCAATGCCTGATAGCTGCTAATCCCTTACGGATACGTTCGAGGGGAAGGGGCAGTTGTCGGGTCGGTGCACCCTGGGCATGGACAATATTCTCTTTTGAAAAAAGGGTTTGGGGGTTTTTTCGGAGAGTGTATTGTCTGTGGCGAATTTCTGGAGGGAGGGGGGGGGAGCAGTGTGCTCAGTGATGTTCTTCCACGTGTTCCTCTGATTAGCAGACGGCACAGTGGAGAAACAAGGGAGATGGGTCGCTCCTGATCAATCGACAATCGTCGATTGACACTGGACGCGACCCTGCCACAATGGTGCAGGCGTACTAGCGTGGCGGGTTCGCTGAGCCGGTTCGACCAGACAGCGAACGGAGGCATGTCTAATGCCGCCGTCGGATAGGAAGGACACCTCTATGAATAAAAAAAACAACTAATCCTAAGCTTTGAGCGTGGCGAGAGGATGAGTGGCTGGTGGGGGACCAGTCGCTAGCGCTCCAGGGACCGCACTTAAAAACCGGACAAAAACTATAAAAATGGACAACACAGGTGAAACTTGATGAACAACTGTTCACAAAATTGCCGATCGTGTTGGTCGAGCAGATGGGACAGGCAGTGTCAGATTCCGACATTGCATCTGTCGCGCTGAGTCTGGTGAGCATGGCGAGCGTAAGCTCAAAGCGCAAGACCCAAGGGACTGAAGAAGAGGTGGATGGTGGTCCTGCCAAATTTTGGAGGACAGGTTTATCCTCTAGCGAGGAGAACCTATCGGCCCCTATGGGGCCAACGGGCACAAGAGGGCGAGGTCGCGCCAAGAACGCATCAGCTTCTTCGGCGTCGCGCGACTCAAAGGGACGCTCCCTTTGAGTCGCGCGACGCCGAAGAAGCTGTCCTCAAGCGCCCCGATACGCCGGTCCCTAGTGAGCGCGTTGAGAGCGAGAAGATGGACCGCGAGCCCGTGGTGGAGGTAAGCGGAGGCTCCACTACGTCCCTGTTGGGAACCAACAGGGCCGAGGCGAGTGCTGCAAAGCGGGCGCAGCAAAAGACTGTCGTGGCTGACGAGGTCAGTGAGTTGGCCCGATAGGCTCGAGAGCGGCGCTCTGCTGGGATGGCAGCCGGGGGGAGCGTAACGGGGGTGGCGCTCAGTCGCCAAGTGTTGAACGGCGTGGATGTGGTCCTGAAGGTGGCCACGAAATCTGGCAACCTGAAGGGCACATTCACGCGTGCTCTGAAGGAGGCGGCTGAGGGCATTAAGGAGGCGGTTGAGGTCCTCCTTAATCGCACAAGTACGGAGGTGACGGCGAAGCTTTGGGAGGAGAATGGCCGTCTCCGATCCGAGTTGGAGGACCTCAAGCGGCAGTTCGCCGCCCAGAGGGCAATACCCGCAGCCACTGGCTCCTCTTCGGTCACGGCTCTGTCGTCGGCTCCATCACCGGTCCCGTCGTCGACACCTGCTCTTGCGGATGCAGAGATCGAGAAGATCGCGCACATCTGCATGATGCAGTGTGGGCAGATGGTGGGTGCCCGAATAGAGGCAATAGAGGAGAAGCTCCTCCCAGCGGTGAAGCTCCGCCCACCGCTCGTTGCGGACAAGCGCAAGGACGGCCCAAAAAGCAGGGGCCAATAGCCGCGGCGGTTGAGCCGAGTGGGTCCGGGAAGGGGACTAAAAAGCCCGCAGAGGGTACGTCCGTGCCCACTTCCTGGGCGACCACACCACCGGCGGCCTCGCATGCGCCTCCCACGGAGACGTGGGCGACGGTGGTCAAGAAGGGCCGCCGTCGCGGGAAGAAGACGGCGCCACCGGCACCCGCTGCAATACCGGCACCGGCACCGAAGAAGGCCCAAGGATCGCCTAAGGTCAGAGCCCCACGCTCCGCGGCTGTAGTGATTACACTGCAGCCCGGAGCCGTTGAAAGGGTCGTTACCTACAAGGCGGTCCTGACGCAGGCGAAAGCCAATGTCACGTTCCCCGACCTTGGCACACCGTCCGGCTTCAGAATGAGGCCGGTGATTACGGGGGCGCGGCTGCTCGAGGTGTCGGGTGCCTCAAGCAGGGAAAAGGCGGATATCTTGGCCACCAAGCTGAGGGAACTCCTCAACCCGGAGGACGTCCGGGTATCCAGCCCGATGAAGACCGCTGAGCTGCGCGTCGATGGCCTGGACGACTCGACGGCCCCGGCTGAAGTCGTGGTGGCCGTCGCCCGAGTCGGTAGATGTCTTTCAGGAGACATGCGGACGGGCGACATACGCGCCGACGCTTCTGGGCTCGGCACGATTTGGGTGCGGTGCCCGGTGGTGGCGGCGAATAAGTTCGCTGACGGTTAGCGTCTGTTGGTGGGGTGGGTTGCGGCGAGGGTGAAGATGCTGCAGCCCAGGGCCTTGCGGTGCTACCGGTGCCTGGACATTGGGCATGTCAGGGCACGGTGCACCGCTGCAATTGACCGCAGCGAGCAGTGCTATCGCTGCGGCCAGCCCGGCCATAAGGCGGCCCAGTGCTCCGCGGCGCCAAACTGCAGCCTCTGTATAGCTGCAGGGAAGCCCGCTGTGCACAGAGTGGGTTGTAAGGCCTGTGGCGAGCCCACCAACAAAAGAGAAGGGTTGCGCATAATGGCGCTCTACCATTTCCTCCAGGGCAATATCAACCACTCTGCCAGAGCTCAGGATCTCTTGCTCCAGATCATGGCAGAGTGGTCGCTTCACGTGGCTGTGGTCGCCGAGCCGTACTTTGTCCCCCTTCCCCCGGGATAACTGGGTGGGGGACCCGGATGGTTTGGTGGCCATCATTGGCGGGGCTCCCGTTCGACCCGTCCCGAGGTCACGGCTGGGTAGCCGCCCTCGTAGACGGGATTGGCATTGTTGAAGCGTATTTTTCGCCCAACAAGAGTCTAGCCGACTTCGAGAGCTTGTCGATTTGGGTGCCGTCGTGGGCCGACTCCATCCTTGCCCGGTGCTGTTGCTCGGAGACTGGTGACTGATGCTAGGGGTGTGGTACTGGAGGAGGGGTTGGTCACGACTGGCCTGGCCGTCTTAAACCGGGGATCGGTTCACACGTGCGTGCGGCAGCGGGGTGGGTCACTATCCCTCGCTCTGAAGGAGCTGGAGCCCCAGCTAAGAGGACTCTTCATAGCGTGCCTTGAGCGGGGCCAGTTTCCCACTTTGTGGAAAACCGGTCGCTTGGTCCTGCTCAGGAAGGTGGAGCGCCCTGCGGACTCGTCGTCCGGGTATCGGCCCATAGTGCTGCTAAACGAGGTGGGTAAGCTGTTTGAGCGGGTGATCGGAGCCCGCCACATCGGCCACTTGTGCAGAGAGGGGCCGGACCTGGACGAGAGCCAGTTTGGCTTTCGGCATGGGCGCTCCACCATCCACGCTATATCGCAGGTGAGAGTCCTGGCGGAGGAAATGGTGTCCCGGGGTGGGGTGGTGGTGGCGGTGTCCTTGGACATCTCCAACGCCCTGCCCTAGAGTTGTATTCGGGAGGCACTGCGGTATCATCAGGTGCCTCTCTACCTCCGCCGCATCGACGGGGCTTATCTGGCGGAGAGGTGTGTCACCTACATGGGTCGTGATGGCGGAACCAGCGCCAAGTGTCGTTTGGTGTTCCACAGGATTAGGTCGTAGGGCTGCTCCTGTGGAACATCGGGTACGACTGGGTGCTGAGGGGCGAATTCCCACCCGGCGTAGACCTGACGTGTTATGCTGACGACACGCTGGTCACGGCCCGGGGGGTTTTGTACAGGGAGGCAGCGTTGTTGGCGACGGCTGCGGTTTCACAGGTGGTAAGCCGCATACGGCGCCTAGGCCTGAAGGTGGCACTCAACAAGTCGGAGGCCATAGTGTTTCATGGTCCCCGGCGGGCGCCGCCGCCTGGATCACACATAGTGGTCACACATAGGGGTTCGAATTGCTGTCGAGTCAACCATGAAATACCTAGGATTGGTGCTCGACAGCCGGTGGGATTTCGGACCCCATTTTCGGCGGCTGGCGCCCAAGTTGTTGGGCGCGCCTGGGGCGCTGTCAACTTTTCTTATCAATCTGGGGGGCCCGCCGTCTGTAGGCGGCTCTACGTGAGCATCATGCGATCGATGGCCCTTTACGGGGCCTCGTTCTGGGCGGCTGACCTGACGGCCGCTAGCATCTCTGTGCTGCGAAAGCCGCAGATAGCAATGGCCGTCAGAGTCATAAGAGGGCATCGCACGATCTCCTACGAGGCGTCTTGTACACTGGCCGGATCCCCGCCCTGGGACCTAGAGGCGAAGGTGCTCGCGTCACTTTATCGGTGGCGCGAGGTAATTGGTGATTGTCATTTAAAATAAATTATTTTTGTTAAGACCTAAGTATAAAAGTTCGGTTTGTAGGAAATTACATTTTTATGGATTTAACTTTAAATAAACTTTACGTAGCCTTTCAAATACGTCAATGAGGTTTTTGTTATGTAGTTCTATTGATCTACCAAATACTACAAGGTCATCTAAATATATGAAACATTTGTCTAAATTAAGTCCTGACATGGCTATGGTCATAATCCGTGAGAAAGAACTTGGACTAATTTTCAGTCCCATGGGTAATCGTTTCATTTGGTATTGCCCTATATTTGTGTAGAAACTAGTTACTTTTCGACTGTCTTCTGACAGAACTACCTGATAATATGAATTACTTAGGTCTAAATGCGAAAAATATACTGCTCCTGACAACGAATCTAATATTGCAACTATGTTCGGTAGTGGAAATCTGTCATCCTGTATTTGTTCGTTGAGTTTATGATAGTCTATTACCAATCTCCAATTTTTTTTTCCCGATTCGGTCGACTTTTTAGGTACTAACAAGATTGGACTGGACCACTCACTACTAGCTTCTTCAATAATGTCATCTTCTAATAATTTTCAAAATTGTTGATCTATTTCTGGTTTAAAATTATTTGGGGTTCGATAAGGCTTCACATAAACGGGATTATTGTTTGGCTTTAAGTGTATAGTTAAATGTTAGTTTAACTATAAGTCCTGCTAAAAAAATATTCTCTTGTAACTCTTTTGGATAAATGACACAATCATCTGTAACTTTTTCTTTTAACTTAATTGATTCAGTTCGCGCTGTTATAGTGATAGAACTCGCACATACCTTTGGTGACGTAAATATGGGTAAATCACAATAGGTGTTTAGATGTTTTAATCTTAAATATGAATTCTCCAAGTCAATGTTCGTATTGTAGGTACTTCGTCAAAAAGTCTAATCCAATAATACCGTCTCCTTTACAAGGTAACTTGTCAAATAAATAAAATTTATGTTGGTAAATCGACGATTTTGATTAAACTTTGCACGTGTAACTTGCTGATGAAAACCTCGGTACCCGCGTACAGGCCTACCTCTAAAATAATTTCTAGACTTACCCTGCATGTTGAGCACAGCGTGGGAAGTCTGGGGCTGCGACAGCTCCTCATCCTCTGCTGCGCGCACGGCATCTTTTAGATTTGCGTAATTTCTAGCTGCAATAATCGTAGGTACTTAATCTTCTATTTCGCAACCCGTTGGCGAACTTTTTTATTGCCAACTCATTTATGGGCCTTAAAATCTCGTTTGCTTTTTCATTTGAATACGCCTGCGAGTTTGTAAGGTTCACAAAAAGGTATTCAATTTTTACACCGAATTGCGAAATCGATAATCCTTCCTGAGCAATATTATTTAACTGAGTTATCAAGGAGATTGCAGACTTCCTAAGCAACAAATACTGTTTTATATCGTAAATCAAATCTCCGCAAGATGCATAGTTTGATTTTAGCTTCAGTTTTGCATTTCTAGTCAACCTAGTCTTAAGTACAAAAGTAATTAAATGTGTTTTGCAATCTCTATTCCTTCTATGATTTTTTCAACCGACTCATCTTTGTCATCCATTACCGGCACTAAGATAGCAGCCGTTTTTAAATCAAATGTTTCCATTTTTGCCGTATAATATATTTCTTTCTCTCTTTCTCTCTTCCTGCCTGTCAGGGTGTGGGGGTTGTCCTCTCCGAGCGGATGATGAAATGTGTGAAAGATTATGTTTGTGTGAGTCCCAGGATTCTATGGGTAAGAACAAAGGTGGGTCTAAACCCGATCTTTATTTTATGCGTTTATGCACCCGATATGGGAAGCCCACCTTCGGAGAGGGACGAATTTTGGGGCAGTATAAGGGATTTAGTCAATGAATGTAGGTCAAACGAGAAGATTGTTATGCTTGGAGACTTTAATGGTTGGGTTGGTGTGAAGAGGAATGGGTACGAAAAAGTATTAGGTGCATTTGGGGATGATAGAGTGAATGAGAACGGGATGAATTTACTAGAGATATGTGTAGAGAAGAATTTGTCAGTTATGAACACTATGTTTAATCATAGAAAGGTTCACAGGTACACGTGGGAAAGGCAAGACAGTAGAAGCATGATCGACTTTGTGATTGTGGATGAAAGATTGAAGAGTAAAGTCACAGATACTAGAGCATATCGGGGTGTTAATGTAGGGACTGATCATTATCTGGTTATGTGTCGGGTGGATGGTCTGTTCAGGCATTGGCGTCACCGAGTTCGAGTTCCTGTAACTGCTCTAGACAGAATAAAAGTAGAAGCACTCCAAGATTTGAAAGTAAAGGAGGAATATAAGAGGGAATTAAAAGTGAAGACGGATAAGATATTTGATGATACGAATGATTACAGTCTAGAAGAAGTATGGGAGATAGCAAAAGATAGTATGGTGCAAGTAGCCACAAAAGTATGTGGTCTGGCGCAGAGGAAGTGTGGTAGCAGAACGAATGATTCTTGGGTAGATGGTGAAGTAAAAGAGGTTGTGAGGAAGAAGAAAGAGGCCTGGCTTAATGTGTTAGCCTGTAAGGCCCAAAATAGGATGAATCAGGCAACAAATGTGACCGATGATTTGGAAAGAGTGAAGAAGAAATACTCCGAAATGAAAACGAAAGTGAAAGAGATGGTAAAAATGAAAAAGGATGAAAAAGAAGAAAAGTATAACAGGAAGTTCTCTGATAACTTCAGAGCCAATGTTAAGCTGTTCTGGAAACAGGTAAGATTGGCTCGCGGAGTGACAGGAATATCGAGTATGAATGTTATAAGAGCAGAAGATGGATGTATACTGAGCGAAGAAAGTAAGGTCTTGGAACGCTGGAAGGGATACTTTGAAAGTTTGTTTAGTTGTCAGGATAGTGTGCAAGGAGTGGGTAACTGGGCAGACGCCAGTTTTGAAGACCCAAGCTCAGAAATAGATGAAGAGAATGATATAGAAATAGATGAGATTGTAAGAGCGCTGAAAGTGATGAAAGTCGGCAAAGCTGCAGGGTACGACAGAGTGTCTGCTGAAATGCTTAAGGGCGGTGACGGGGTGGTGGCAAGCCTGCTGTACCTAATCTTTAATATGTGTTGGAGATATGGCCGTGTACCGGATGATTGGTGTAAGGCTGTAATCGTACCACTATATAAGGGAAAAGGCTCTCAGCAGGAGTGTAAAAACTACCGTGGCATTAGTCTTTTGAGCGTTGTCGGCAAACTGTATGCGAAGGTTTTGATAAGTAGAGTGATAAGAGTGACAGATGAGAAAATATGGGATGCGCAGGCAGGATTTAGAGAGGGAATGGGCTGTATGGACCAAATCTTCTCCTTAAGATGCATAGCCGAAAAACATCTGGCAAAGCATAAGAAAGTCTACTGTGCTTTCGTGGACTTGGAGAAGGCCTATGACCGTGTGTGGAGGGAAGAACTGTGGTCGACACTATCCTTGTACGGGGTGGACCGGCGCTTGGTACGTGCACTGAAATCCTTATACAAGGATTCCAGTGCTTCTGTTAGGATAAATGGGGCATACACGAACTGGTTATCCATCTCGAGGGGTGTTAGACAGGGTTGTGTAGCGTCACCGTGGCTGTTCAACCTGTACATGGATAACTGTCTGAAGGATTTGAAAGAGGGTGAATGTGGATTGACGATGAATGAGTTGCCTGTTAAGTGCCTGCTCTATGCAGACGATCAAGTGCTACTTGCATCGTCAGTAGAACAGTTGCAAGACATGGTGACTGTGATGGATGAAGCATATAAGAGGAAAGGAATGAATATAAATGTGAATAAGACGAAAGTCATGGTGTTTGAAAGAGAAGAGGATGTATCGGTGTGTGATGTGAAAATAAATGGTAAGAGTGTGGAGCAAGTAAGTGAGTTCGTATATTTGGGGAGTCTGTTTACAAGGGATGGAAAGATTGATGGAGATGTCGAAAGGAGAGTGAATGCGGGAAATAAAGTGAATGGTGCTACACATGCAATTGTGACCAACCAGTTGATGCCCAAGAAGGCACGACTGGCTGTTCACAATAGTGTGCTGGTGCCTACGCTTATGTATGGAAGTGAATGTTGGGTGTGGCAAAAGAAGCATGAAAGCAGAATAAATGCTGTGGAAATGCGTTCCTTGCGGAGCACGTGTGGTGTGACTTTGAATGATAGGCTGAGGAATGATGTGATAAGGCAACGATGTGGTTTAAAAGAAGATGTAGTGACAAAAATTGAGCGGATGAATGAAAGGAGACTAACAAAAGGTATTTACAAGGCAGATGTGAGTGGAAACGCCGGGAGGGGACGCCCTAGGAAGACATATAGTGACCTTATTGGTGATGTTCTTCAGAAAGGTCAGGTGCGAAATACTCTCAACCGGCGCTCGTGTATGACCAGATGTATGAACGTAAACGAGGCAAAAGGAGTATGTAAGGATCGTAGCAGGTGGCGTTCTGTGGTTTCTGCCTACCCCCATGGGAAGAAGGCGTGAGTTATGTATATATTTCTTTATATGAACTAGTCTCTGGTAAACCTTTGCTTAGCTCTATATTTTGTATGTAAGTTTTTAATTTTTCGTATACTATTTGGGCTCTTTTCTTGCTCACTTGCAAGTTTAATTAACTGCTTAAACTCCTCATAATATTTTTCTGCTATCACCAGTTTACTCAACGTGTTTTCCTTATATTTATCTCTCCTTTCACTTCCCAATTTCCTTAAATCTATCTGTATTTTTTCTAATTTCGAGAAAATATTTTCTAAATGTAATTCCATAGGATTCTAAAGACAAAGACATTTCAAAGTTAAAAAAAATCATTGCAAAAGCAAAGATAATTAAAACTATTTATATACTATAGTATGCTATGGATATGAAACTAAAGTCCATAATGTAATTGCTAAACTTTTTTTTTTAATTCACTCATTTTGTTATTTTTTTGAGAAAACGATTGCACTTCACTTTTGACACTTTCACTGTACTCACACGTTTTGAAGTCCGATGTCGGCTTCAGCGCCTCCTGAAAACATGGTTCCCCCGGCAGCAGCCCTCCTTGCAGAGAGTCTGGACACCATTCGCCTCAGAAATTCGGCGTTAATCTGTCGTTGCATCCACTTTTGCTGGTTACTCCGGTACCGGCGCCACATCAGATACAGCACGCCCACAGCTGCAGCGGCTAAAATAATACCCAAAAGTATGGTATCTATTTGCAAATGTTGTTCCGATTCTTGGGAACTCGCACGGTTTTGCCCGCTTTGTGTGATTATAATTTCTTTCTCCTCCTTTTTTGTATAACTTTGTCCCATTGCGAGTTTTCTCCTTCGTATTTTCGTGAAGTATTCTAATTATCACACTGTATTATATGTTCACTTGCACGCGTTACCGTTTGTCAACCGTTCACCTATCGGGCCTCAGCACCTATGTGCAGGAATGTGCTGACCACATCAAAATACCCGCGCCCGACACGACGAGGTGTGCGGGGTTCCGGAGGCAATAATAAACTATACGTGTGTACTGAGCTACGTTCCCTTTATTACTAACTCTCTATTATACAGTTAGGGACCACTCTACAATATTAGCACTAGAAATAAAAATTAAATAGATCAACCATTTTTCAGACTATCTAAAGTACATACATCTTTTATGGGGTACTGTGTTAAATGTTACAACAAAATACCTTGTGAAATATTGCAATTAAATGAAAGAAAGTTTAAAACTCATGTTAAAAAAACACTTTGTAAACAAGCATGTTACAAAGAAAGCTTGGAAACATACTGGTCCTGCTCCATAGGACAATCTAGAGGCTAGACAAAATCATACTAGTTGCTTATTGTATTGTATAATTTGATATTCTTACTTTACTCACACACTGACTTATTCCTAGTTAATATTTTACGAAAATCATATATTTTTACAATGTTTGTAAATATGTGAGCACAATGTACCTATCACGTGATTAATTTATCTGCATTTGCTTTATTTTTAATTCTTTTTACCAATTGTGGTTTTTACCAATTATGGGCTTGCCACTTCTTCTCCATACGAAACTACTTTTTGGAAGTGGCGCCTATAATCAGTTCTATTTTTAATATAAATTTTGACGTTCAAAAGTGCCTTTTTATGGGCCTATTCGAAATAAATGCTTTGACTTTGACTGTCGTTTCGGGTGACGCAGGTACTTTCGGGGCATGGGTGCTTCGGAAAGTATCTGTGTCGCATAAACAGGGAGCCGGACGCCCGGTGTCACCACTGCGTCGACTGCCGGGAGGACAGGCGTAGCATACGCTGGCAGAGTGTGCCGCTTGGGAGTTGGGAGGAGCCGCGCCGTGCCCTCATCTCAGAAGTAGGCAGTGACCTGTCGCTTCCGGCCATAGTGAGTGCGATGTTCGGCAGCGTTGCGTCCTGGGACGCGGTGGTTTCCTTCTGCGAAACAGTCATCTCGCAGAAGGAGGCTGCGGAGAGAGAGATCTCGTCCACTCTCCCGTGCCGCAGCAGGCGCACCGTGCGCAGGCGGACAACGCCCTTTTCCAGCCCCCCTAAATGGGTCCAGGGACGGTGGACTCGGGGACGTCCGCCGTCCCATACATCAGGACCCGAGGTGGCGGCGCGTAGTGTTCCACGCGCGCCCCTCTTAGACGTTGCGGGCGGAGTCAAACACCTCACCCCCCCCCCCCCCAACACGCGGGGGCCCGCGGGGGCGGGCCGGTACGAGTCGGGGTTGCGAAAGAATCATATGTTCCCGCTGCGACGTAAGTGCGAGATGAGTCTGAAAGACCCATAAGGATTTTCCACCCCGGAACAAAAAAAAAAAGGTGTATTGGCTGACCTCCGCGATACTATGTTCTTTACGATCCATCGTCTTATCCGCCATCATCGCTTGGATTTCGAGTGCAGATTCTGTGTTAACGGATAGTACGGCACGGCTTGGGAAGGTAAGTGCACAATCCATAAAAGAAATTGCGCGTTATCAGTTAATTTTACGTCCGTCAAAGTCTGACGCCCTCCCGCTTCACCCAGAGCGGGAGGGCGTGTCAGACTTTTACTGACTAAAACCCACCCGTTTTTCTTCAGTTGCCTGTACCCGAAGCGTTTCCTCCCGCCTTATGCGAAATAGGAACCTGGGTCAGGCGGAAGGTGAGGACGCCGTGGCGCCTCTCCAACCACTCCACAAAGATGGGACTTACCGCCGCTACTGTGGCGTGCCCAGCACTGGGTTGCGACAGTCGCTCCCCGCCGGAGCTCTGTCCGCTATTCCGTGATGTCTCGCGGCAGCGGACTTACACCCCGGACGCTTGCGGCCTGTGCTGCGGTTTCAAACACCGATTGTACGCCTGTCATACTAGTACAGATGTTACTCGATCAAGAGATAATGAGGTGACTTATCAAACTTACTTACAAAACCTGTTTGTTACTAAACCAACGATGATAGACGTTCTTAAGACAAATGGAGATTCTGAGAGGAAAGTGTACTGTACCGGTAACAACTGACCTCATAAAAAGAAGCGTACTAATGTTAAGTTTATTAGTAACATGGGGACACATACAACTGATTTGAACTCTAAATTCAGAGCAGCAGTGACTATATGACCCGTTTACATATCAAACGTGTGTAAACAAACACAAGAGTCGGACATAATTGATTTTATTTGGAACAAACTCGAGAAATCTCTAAATAAGATTACTCTAGAGAAGATCCGTGAAAAAAGGGTAAATATTATTACTCTTACAAATTATGTGTTCCAAGAAACAAATTACATGTGTTTCTGAATGATGTGTTGTGGCCCGAAGGCATTAGTTTTAGACGCTTTGTGATAGTTAATGAGAATACTGAAGAGAACATAAAACGTGATAATGATTTCAAATTTGATAATTATGGATACCAAAAGTAATAAAAACAAGTAAGCGTTCTTTTGAAAGTGTGAGACGTACTTATCTGTAAAACCGCCGATATAGTGGCGCTTCAAGAAACGTGGTTGTTGCTTCACGATATACCGTTGTTGGAAACAGTTGATGAGAAGTTCGAGTACACGGGCAAGTCTGCGGTTGATACATCGGAGATTCTTATGGAGCCTTGTTATGGAGTAAAGGCATTTTTTTTCAGTCGGTTTCGTTAGTAATTAATTAGAAAACGATTTATTTTCTGTAAATAGGTTTGTAAAAACACTTTTACACGTCATTCATATTTTAAAAACTAGATGAGATCGGCGTTTCCTATCTGACTACTCTGAAAAGAAAGGCCGAAACAAACTCAGAGGTCACAGTCTCTATTAAAGTCCAGACATAATCTTGGTCAGGTCATGTGAAGACCATGTGGGTTGATGTATGAAATGGTCTTTTGAGGAAAGAACCACACAGAATGAGTGGACCTGTCCAGTCAGTGCACGCATTTGTCATTGTCAGTTGTCATACAGCTACACACAGAACTAAAGGAGCTAAACGATTCGACGAACATTACCAAAGAAAGGACATTTGGGTAGGCCGCATAAATTACACAAACTGCCAGACCATGATTAAAACTAATAAAAAAATGCACAAAAAAAACGATAAATCCACAATGTCCTCACATTCACAATAATTAAATTAATTTAATACTTTACAGAGTAAATTAACATGTCAGTGCAAAAGTGTAAGACTTACGGCTTTAAAAGCGTATTTGTGTGATCTTTCATTTTAGTTACTATACTCTATGGTGTGATCGATATATATTTAGTGTGTACATGCCTACAGATAATGTAGAAAACATGTCAGAATTCACAGATTATATAAGCGAAATGAGTGCGATAGTGGTACAAGCCATATTTATGCTAGGTGATTTTAATTCGCAGCCTAGTCAACCTTTTTGGAAAGAATTATGTGTTTTTTGCTCTGATCAGCAATAACATTGATAACTTAACTATACCTATATTAGTGATATTAACGGAACCAGATGATGGCTTGATCACTGTATTGTTACTGGGGCGGCTTGGCAGTCTGTTAACAGTGTAAGCATAGACTATGGTGTTTTCTGGTCGGACCACCTGCGTTTGACTGTTGAGTGCAATCTAAACACTGTCAACAATACGATATGGCGTGAACGAAATAACAGTCAGATCAGAAGATACCACGGTCTGTGTAATAATAAGCTTAGAGACATTGCCTTTCCTGAGCAATTTTCAACAAGTGCTGATAAAATGTGCCAAACCGAGCATATTTTTTTTTTGACAAGTTGTACAGTGAAATTGTGTCTGTGTTGTCGGAGTCAGTTATTCAGACCTGTGAGCAGATAGAGGCACAAATGAAAGGTCGTGTGGTTGGATGGAACAAGCATGTGCACGAGGCTCACAGGGAGGCCCGGATAAGGCATCAGGTTCGGGTACAACTCGGTAGACCTCAGTACGGTCGAGTATGGGATGAGATGCGTGAGACCCAAAGAGTTTTTAGAGGCAGGCTTAAATGGTGCCAGAAAAATCAAGACCAAATTAAAATTGACATTTTGGCTTCGCAAAGGTCATCGAAAAACTTTGCTCATGTTTTGGAAGTCAACCAATAAGCTTAACCTTAAGCCGGGCCTTTCTGTGAGTGTCGGGGGCCTTGATACTGCGGAGGATGTTGCCAACATGTTTCAGGCTCTTTTTGTAGTGTCGTCACCACTGGGGCCAACAAAAGAGAGTTTCAATGCTGAGGCGTGTCAGGGTAAGTCTCTTTCTTGTTTTTCGGCCTAACAGGTGACTAAGGTTATTATTAAAATGTGTAGAGGCAGGTCACCTGGACATGACAGTCTCAGTATTGAGCACCTGAAACATGCAGCCATGCATTTACCTAGATTACTGGCTATGCTTTTCACTCTTTGTCACTCGTACTTGCCAACAAACATGCTGAAAACAGTGGTAGTCCCCATTATAAAGAATAGAACTAGTGATATCTCTGATCCATCCAACTACAGACTTATAACGCTTGCCACTATAATAACAAAAGTATTGGACAGTTTGCTTGATAAAGAATAAGTTAATATTTTACAGCTACATCACGCACAGTTTGGTTTTAGGCCCTAGCTTTCAAGCAAACTCCGATATTACACGGACAGAAATACCCCCATTTATGCCTGCTTCCTTGACCTTTTCAAGGCAATCAAATCAAATCAAAAGTCGTTTATTCAAATTAGGCTGAGAATCAGCACTTTTCGAACGTCAAAATTACATAAGACAGTCCCCCAAAACGCCCGCCCGTCACCACTTCCTAGTCCTTTAGCTGGGAAGAAGAAGTGGCGCAACAAACTCCCCAGCAGCACAGCTGTCTGTTCTGTTAGAAGAACTGGATTCTAAACAATTGTAAGCAAATTACCAAAACATTAAATTAATAGCCATACGTCAGCTAGCCACGCCAATACAAAAAAAAATACAAAAAATGAATGTAAATAAAACTTAAAACATAAATAAAAGCCTCCAGGCCTAAAGGGCATGGCAGCTTACATATGCAATACTGGATTTATTATAAAAACAAATAAAATGATAAACTAGGACCATCAAAGTAAAATAAATTAACATAACAATTACTGTAACAATAATATAACCATAGGGCACAAGACGACCAGTCATCACAAGCAGCACCCGTTCACGAGCATAACGCAAAGGTAAGCCATTACCCCCTTTCGCCATATTTGAGGGAAGGAGGAAACCCGACCCCCGACGCCACCGCAAGCAGTGACATCTAAGGGAGCATGACGAACTTGCTGCCGGTTGCTCAGGCAAGATTAATATTATCAATTGTCGAGGTCGCTAGCTAACCACATATTGCAATACAGCTCATTAAAAAACATTGTAATGAGTAGATCATGTCAATAATAAATGAAGATAACAAAATAATTGACTTATACCCTCAAATAAAATAATAAAAAAACAAATATATGAACTCATATACCCTGTCAGAAGGTAAGCTGATTCTGGAGAAAGAACACGAACATTGTCTTGAGTTAATCACAGCGACCAACAGTTCTTATCGTTTAAGTAGTCGTTAATGGAAAAATATGCTTTTGAACAAAGGTTGGATTTTACTTGAGCCTTAAACGCATTAAAAGGTAAATCTAGTAAAGAAGAGGGCAACTTGTTATAAAAGGTTATACCAAGCCCAACAAATGAGTTATGGACCTTATGAAGCCGGTGAAAGGGAGCACGTAGTTTGTTCTTATTTCTAGTGTTAACATTGTGAAAATCACTGTTTTTAGTGTATAAGTGTATATTTTGCCTAATATATAAGATGTTGGCGAAGATGAACTGAGATGCCACCGTGAGAATACCATTATCTTTAAAAAAAACTCTAAGAGAAACTCTGGCTCCTAGCTGATAAATTGCTCGGAAAGCTCGTTTTTGAAGGACGAATGTATTTTGAATATCAGCGGCTTTGCCCCACAGCAGAATACCGTAGGACATAACGCTGTGGAAATAACTAAAATAGACTAACCGAGCTGTATCAACGTCAGTCTTACTTTCCTGACGGCGTAGGCGGCTGAACTGCGCCTCCCAGCTAGGCTTGATATGTGTGGGCCCCACTGAAGTTTGGCATATACTGTTATGCCCAGAAAAACCGCCGAGTCTACAGTTTCAAGCAGCTCTTTACCTAAGAAAATGTTGGGTCCTAGGTTTCTAACATTCGCATATTCGGTAAGACGAACTTCACACATTTCGTTTTCTTGGCATTGAGAACTAATTTATTTGACGTAAACCAATCCGTAACCATTGAGAGTGCACTGTTTACGTCGTCAAAATCTTGTCTATTCCTGTCTACTTTGAAAATATGGGGTATCATCTGCAAACAGTACAACGTCACAGATATCATTTAAATAGAATGGTAAGTCATTGATATATACTAAGAACAAGAATGGGTGTATTGAGCCTTGAGGTACACCTAACTGAACTGGTAGCTCGGAAGATTTCACACCATCGACATCAACACATTGGAACCTATTATGTAAATAAGAATTTATTACATTGAGAGCTTCGTTTTGGACACCGTAATGACGTAGTTTGCGCAAAAGCGTGTCATGGCGCACGCAATCAAAGGCTTTAGAGAGATCACAGAAAACTCCAATAGCAATTTGCGATTTCTCCCATGCATTAAATATATATGGTTTAAGAACTTTATTTTCGCATAAGAATTAACAATTATTCACTTACTGAGAGACAAGATTTACAATTTATGTTTAAATAACAATAACAAGCGTACAGATAAAAGAAGAAAAAAAGATAAAATATTATGTGTTTCAGAAGAGCAACACCCGCATCTGTGGTCGAACGTTCTTTTGTAAAGCCATACTGTTCATTATGAAGTAGGCTATTTAAGTTAAAATGTCTTAGCAACTGATTAAGTATTAACTTTTCAAATATTTTGCTAAATGCTGGTAAGATAGATATAGGCCTAAAACTGCTAATGATATTTTTATTACCAGATTTAAATAATGGTATGACTTTACTACTCTTCATGAGGTCAAGAAAAGTTCCTAGATCAACACATTTATTAAAATTAATAGCTAGTTCCCTATTCCCTGGCTACGATGTCTATTATATTACTTAAAAGTTTAATGGAAATGCCCCAGTAATCACCAGTGTTTTTAGACTTAAGAGTGTTAAAGACGTTAATTACATCACTAGGCGTTACATGTTCGAAGCTAAATAAGCGAGTACATTTCGGCACACTACTATTCAAAAGGTTCTCAGCTTTAGACGGGGACGAATTTAAGGAACAAGTCGTAGTTATAGGTATGTTGGCAAAAAACTCATTAAATGCCTCAGCTACGTCAGCTGCCTTACTAACTAATTTGTTATCGACCATAATCTCAAGTTGATTTTCTTGTTTAACCGACTTACGCGTTTCATTGTTGATAATTATCCAAGTGGTTTTTACTTTATTATTGGAATTTTTAATTGAATCGCTTAAGAATTTTGATTTAGCAATAGCACAAATCTTTTTAAATAGTTTTGAATATTTTTTTACATACTCTAGGAAAGGAGTCTCAAAACTGTATTTTTTCAAACCATATAACTCGTATAGTCTCGCTCTACTTTTATAAATTCCTGGAGTAGCCCATTGGTTGAAGCCAACGGAAGTGCCATTAATGTTAATGGTTTTGGTCTTGAAAATAGACTGGTATTCTTTTTGCACAACATCAAAAAGGGCTCCGTAAATTTCATAAGGATTCTCGTGTTCTACTAACGATGGTGTAATTCTATGAGCTAGATTATTTTAAAACGCGGCATTTGATCTTGTGGGCTATGATGTCCTGTGGGGGAAGCTGATGGAAGCAGGAAAATCAATTGAACTCCTGAAGATCTTTGAATACTGGAATACTAATCAGCTTAATTGTGTTCGATGAGGAGTGTCTCTGTCCGAAACGTACATGTTGGAGTGCAGGGTGAGACTGGGTGGTTTGACCTCGCCAAAGCTCTTCAACCTGTATATAAACCGGCTGATCGGCGGGCTCAGCAGGTTACGTGTCGGATGCTGGATAGACAACGTTTGTGCTGCTGGGCTCGACGGCAGGCTCGATCAGGGAGCTGTTACGAGAGTGTGAGCAATATTTACATATTGAATCTTGGGCTTGTTTACAATGTAAACAAAAGTGTGTACATGGTTTTTGAGGCCTCCGGTCGACGTGTGCGCAGCGACCCAGTTTTAATTCTGTACTGGCTGCACTCAAAACAGTTGACAAATTTAAGTACCTGGGACCCCTTCTAACGGGAGCCCTCTAAGACGATGAAGATATAGAGCGTGAGCGCAGGGCGCTAGCGGTCAGGGCCAACATGCTGTATTGAGGTAAAGACTACGCTGCTTATAGCGTATTGCAAATCGTTCTACACGAGTGGCCTGTGGGTAAGGCATCCTAAGAGATCGCTAGACGCCCTGCGTATTCAATATAACAACTGCTTCAGGATGCTGTTGGGACTGCCGCGCTATTGTAGTGCGTCCGGTACGAGTATGTTCGCTTCTGCGCATACCGATGATTTTCTTCGACGCACCTTGGTTCTCGCACGCTGTGGAGGTGCTGGTCACAAGACAAGAAAATTTTACGGTTAACGGTGGGGTTAACCGTAAAATTTTCTTTTTGTTGTTGTGTCTGTGTTTGTTAACATGAAGTGAAGACAACAGTTAAGGCTGATAATAGGTGAGTATAAACTCGATACGTACTAGTCTTCACTGTACTACTACAAAGAAGGATTCTAGGTTGGTTGAGGTGTGTACCTAGCCCCTCAACAAGTCGAAGGCCATGGTGTTTCATGGTCCCTGGCACCGCCGCCTGGATCACACATAGTGATCGGGGGGGTTCGAATCGCTGTCGAGCCAACCTTGAAGTACCTGGGATTGGTGCTCGACAGCCGGTGGGATTTCGGTCCCCACTTTCGGCGGCTGGCGCCCAAGTTGTTGGGCGCGGCTGGGGCGCTGTCAAAGCTGCTTCCCAATCTGGGGGGCCCGAGCGCTGCTTGTGGGCGGCTCTACGTGGAGATCCCTAGAGGCAAAGCTGCTCGCGTCACTGTATCGGTGGCGGGAGGAAGCGAGGGCGCGGGGCGAGCGGCCGATGCAGCGCCATATGGAGCAGCGTCGGTCGCAGCTTCGCGAGGTCCTAGTGGTGGAATGGCGGGACAGGCTCTCACGCCCTACCGCCGGCCTCGTCACCATTGAGGCGGTCCGGCCAGTGCTCGACCTCCGCCAGTGTGCGTCTCTCGACTCTACTACAAATTCTAGTCGGTTCTTTATTAGGCATTCCAATAATTTTAATAGGAACACAAACCAAGCTATTATTATGGGATGAGAGTGAGTTATTAAGTAAATTAGCAACGTTGGACGGTAATTGATTTTTATTTGATGAAAACATTTAAGTTAACAGGAGTTTACCAAGAAGTTCAATTATTGTAAAATGTTTTCAAGAGATTCTGTTAGTTGACTATTGAGAGCACAGCCATTAGGCTGGGAAGATTGGCGGGTGCTAGAGAACTGCTGATTAGCTGTTTTATCATAGGAGGGAGAAAGGGGAGCATGGGTCTTTGGCTTAAGAAACACCGTTTTACGGTATGACTGAGTCTGTGATTTTGTAATGACTGCATAATTACGAGAAGAAATGGGAACGGTTTTACTTGCTTCTGAACAGGATATTACTTTCTCAGGCATAATTGTTTTGATTAACTTCTGCCTGCTGTACTCCGGACAGGCTCTGCTATTAGCAAAGTAACTTCCAGAGCACAAGACACAGAAGGCTTCGCTCTCAGCAAAGCTACAACCATCACCGGGGAGATCATTGCCACACTTGCTGCAACTGGGTTTGGAACGACAAGGAGATTCTACATGACCAAATCGGCAGCACTTGCGGCATTGAATGGTGGGGTAAATATACTGTTCTACAGTCAAGGATGTGTAAAAACAGAAAATTCGTTTTGGTATACCTTGGCCTTAATTTGTACACAACTTTCTGTGGGTCTGTATTCAATTAAACCGTCTCTGTTAACCTTCCTGTTGTATCGTCTAACTTCTATAATTGGACTACAGTTTACTGGAACTTTTAAACATCATCGTCAGTACTTCCTCTTCTGAGAATTCAGTATGGATGCCACTAACAACGCCCATACGGGTTATATTAAAAGACGGGATTACAGCCTCATATAAATTTGTCCCCAAAACAATATTTGACATAAAAGCGTTTGCATCCTCAGGGGGTGTAAATTCAACCGATACGCGATTTCTATCAACTCGCTGGGCTGCAGCAATATTAGAGATGTTTTGATTTGCCAAAAAGCGCCCAAATGAAACTGGGAGTAATGTAGTTCCAGAATCTGTAATTAAGTACTTATAACGGCCTATACTCGTTCTCAGTTGTTTGGTAGGATGATTGGGAATATCCTCTTTAGTATCGTGGCTTTTTCGAATGTTAGTCTGGGATGAAAGGATTTGGGACTCCAGATTACAGACCACATCTGCAAACTGGCTTAATGGGTTAGGGGTGGGACTTGGATCAGACGGGGAAAAGCCGGATATGGGGGTAGTAGGGATTTCATCAGGAAGGTCTTTAGGTTTATTTTTTATCCAAATTCATATTGAATATGGATAATGATGACCAATATAGTTTATAACACTTAACAATCCTGATAGCAGGTAACAACGATACCACACACAAACAAACACAATAACAAGTCACAATAAACACAATTTCACAGAAAAAAGCCAAAATTTAAACACACGTGTTACCCAGAAGCACATACCTAGTGGCGATAATGGATACTTGTCTCGTTCACCGTGTTTACATAACTAATAAAAGTTTGTGATTTCTGTGAGGTAGATGCATTCTTGTGTTATAATTTTCAAAATGCAGTGAAATATAAATATTTAAGCGTTGGCAAATATAATTGGGCTGCGTAAAAGTGGATGTAAATGATGTGATAACACCTAAATCTAATGAAACCGGACTAAGTGTGAGTGTGATGTATTAATTATTATTTATTTAAATTAGTGAATGATGAGTAAAGTGTTATAAATATAATGTAATTTATTAAAAACTTATTATAGTATAAAGTATTTTGCTTAGAGATGCCTAATAGTATTACATTCTTTGATCTAGAGACATACTGTTAGTCTGTGGGTTAAGAGATGTGAAGAAGAGGGAATCCTTGCTAGTCGAAGCGCTTATTTATGAAATGGATGGCTTATTTAAATAAGCCTTCACATGGTGAATGAATATGAAACAGATGGTTTCATACAAACCGGAATTTTTGCTGAATTATTGAAAACGTCATTAAAAAACTGTACTCCACGCTGAAAAGGTTGCATCACCGAAGCCCAGCAAACAATAACGTAATAAACAAGAATGTTAAGTTTCGGAATAGTTTATCCTGTATATTGCGCTATATCCGTGATCTTTAATTTTTAAAAAAAGAGTTTTAGTTTCAATCTTCTTTTCTTAAAGGAAATGAATACTTAAGCTATCCTCAATATGTAACCTATATTCACTAAAGCCAAATAAAATGTGAAATACTAAATGTATACAACATCCCTACATAACCACCTGTTAAAATCACTAATGAAATTCATGATCGAACTTAATGTTTCCGTTGAAATTACTTATCAATTTATTTTTTAACTTATGACATATCAAAATAACATGAATTGACATTGTATTACACATCCTATTTGGCCGAAGAAGTTATTATAGATAAGCGTAGCGGTTTCTTATCTTTATGTAAAATGTTATGACAAATAAATGTTTTTATTTTTTTTGTCACACCCTTTATTGCAATAACAAAAAAATAAAAAAGCAGCATTTTTTTAAATATTATTATTTTTGCAAACTAAAATTAAAGATTGGCAATAAAACTGCGCGCATCTTATGAGATCAGAACCTAAGCCGGCTACTTTTCAGTCCAACGCTTGGCGCCTACTGTTACCAGCTGTTATTAGATAAACTCGAAAATTTGCAATGCCATAAACTGGCCAGGTCACGCGCATGATGCATGTCTAACAAAAGCGACGGAAATTTATTTTTATTTCGGCACACATTTACGTGACGATACGTAAATGTGTGCCGTGCAAAACTGCGATCTTTGTGGTGTGTGTCGTTTAAACACATACAGTCGTACCGCGAGTTTACAGCAATACGACTCTTAACGTGCTTATCCACTTTTGAACGCTTACTGTACATGCCATGTTATTAATTTCAATGTTATGTTTTCAGAAATCTGCAGAATAGTCTATGAAGATGTGGCTGAAGCCAATAAAGAAATAATCAGTAAATGGCTGTATCAAGCAACATTTAGAATAAGAAGAAGGTAAGATTTCCTTTATCAGATTCAAATCCAGAACTAGAATTTATTTATTTGTCAGAATGTAGGGCTAAGTTTTAGTTTATCAGCCGTCGAGTTGGGAGTCCATTAACAGATAGATTTTATTATTAGAAGACGCCATGTGAAGTTTTAAGTTGCAATAGTATTATTATAATATATTTTTACAATTGTTTGTAAATATGTGAGCACAATGTACCTATCACGTGATTAATTTATATACCTTTGCTTTATTTTTAATTTTTTTGTACCAATAGTGGTATAGTATTTATATTCTTGGTGCATCGTCTTCACATATAGAAATATAATTAATGTATACAAAATATTGTAAAACATTTTAAAAGAGTAACGGTGGAGTTTCTTGCCACTTCTTCTCCATACGAAACTACTTTTTGGAAGTGGCGCCTAGAATCAGTTCTATTTTTAATGTAAATTTTGACGTTCAAAAGTGCCTTTTTATGGGCCTATTTGAAATAAATGCTTTGACTTTGACTTTGAAGTAATCGTAACTGTCAAAGTTAAGTACATCATTACAATTAATCCATTTATTCGCCAAGGTCATCTATGCAATTATCCAATCACCAATTTGTCAGCTTTTTCCTAAACATGGGGATGGGAAGTTCACTAAATGAATTCGGTAACATAAATGGCATTAATATATGCAAGCTATATATACAAGTTCAAGAAGTCCCTTATTACTCCTGTTCACAAGGGGAGGAAGAAACTGAGATGGGCCTATAGTTTCCAACTTCCAACATCGTCCATGTTGGAAACCATAGGCCCATCTCAGTTCATACAACAAAAATATTGGAAAAGGTTTTAGACAAAAGGCTCACAAACTTTTTGCAACACAATAAGGTACTATCAGAAGCCCAGTTTGGCTTTAGGTCGGGACAAAGCGCTGAAGATGCAGTAAGTCAATGGGGAAGGCAACTGTCAAATTGGCGCTGTATACGATTGTTCCAAATTATCTGTCAAATTGTATAGCATCTTATAAAATATGTTCACAAATAACATAGAAATTACAAAGAGTTGTGTAATTGGGTGTTAAAACGTAGGCCAACACAAATTTCCAATAAATCGTATTAAAAGAAGAAAGTGGATAGCTGCCGTAAGGATTAAAAACTGAGCCTGAAAATTATTACCAAACATTAAGTGTGAGTACGGGTGGGTGTTATAAATGACAGTTCTTCTATTTAAGCTAGTATCTATATACCTAAATTGTTAACATTACATAATATCTTTAAATACTTATCATTGTTCATCTTGTTTTAAGGTTTGCCCTGTGTACACAAACTTTTAAAGAAAGAAGCAGTACCAAGTCTCTTTTCATGGAACCAGAAAAGGATATCAGCCAGTGCTAGTGTGAGATACGAAAGACATGCTAAGAGAAACATTCAAAAGAATCTTTTCCAACATCTTTCAAGCAATCAAAACCCACATCCTTCTATTTCTCAGAATCCACAATATAATGGAATACGATAGAGAGTTAGAAATTTCTTCTCTTGTTACACCTGTTGATTGTGGTGACAATGTTAACAATAAAAATAACAAAACATCCGTTTCTACTCAGACTGCCACAATGCTGTCTCTTTTTTCAGCTGACCTTTTATTAAGTCATGTTGAGTCTGCCAAGTTTTACACTGGATTAGAAAATTATGAGAAATATAAAAAAAAATTGTCAACATTACTGCTTATGGCAGATTATTTGAAATACAGGCGTGAGTGGGGTAAGCAGAGTTTCTACTGAACAGCTTTACTAAGACCTATAGATATTAAATATTTTTATATGTCTCGTATAATGTTATGCAATTTCCGAGAGTGTATCACAAATAAAACTCATTAATAACTTTTAGGTGTTTTTATTATATTATAATAATCTTTATACAGATATTTATTCATAATTTCAGCCTATAAATTGTTATTGTAAATAATCTAACTTTATAATATGTTTTCCTTGAACAATTCATCTTTTTCAATATTAATAAATTACAGACTTTCCGCCACTGCAGTACATTTGTCCTTGTACTTGAAAATCATATAGGCAGGTTTTTTTAAATAGTAATTCCCCATTTTGACTCTGTATATAAGGTACAGATTCAGGGCTAATAAGTCTGTTTCTGCTTACATGCCATGCTACGCCATCTATCTTGATGTCAACTTGATAGTTGAGTTTTTCCATTGTCACTTTAAAAAAAAAGGATTTGTCTTCTTGACAAATCCTTTTTTTTAAAAGTGACAAGAAGACAAATCCTTTTTTTTTAAAGTGATCATTGATAAATGCGGATCTTATCCATATGAGGAATCTGTCTTCATATATTTTTTCTGATGCATCTGTTTTTTGTTGAATCTTCAAAATGACAGAAATATTTCGTATTAGTAAAATAGGAACTACCTACCATCACATAAAATAAAACCGATAAGAAATATTGACCTTTCAAAATAATCTAATACATTGTCTTTCAAGCCGAGATAAAATAGAGTTAATATTTATGTCATGGTACATCTCCAATGGTAGAAGTATGATAGAGGGTTCTGTTGGATTTGGAGAGAGTTGTGGTGTACTAAAGTTAAAGTTTTTGTCATACAGCTCTTACCTGGAAAAATATAACCAATTATTCATCTCTCTATAACTCCAAAAGTAAAAAGAACGAAGAAGAGTAAGTAAAGTTATGCATTAGTTAAGCTATTGTAAATATAATCCTGAATTTTGATTCAATAATTTTAACTTATATATGTACATACAATACATGAGAGTATTCACCAATAATATAAAATTTAAAAATATATAATAAATATGCATAGTAACGACTAACAAGTTATTTAACACAAACCAAGCTATTATTATGGGATGAGAGTGAGTTATTAAGTAAATTAGCAACGTTGGACGGTAATTGATTTTTATTTGATGAAAACATTTAAGTTAACAGGAGTTTACCAAGAAGTTCAATTATTGTAAAACGTTTTCAAGAGATTCTGTTAGTTGACTATTGAGAGCACAGCCATTAGGCTGGGAAGATTGGCGGGTGCTAGAGAACTGCTGATTAGCTGTTTTATCATAGGAGGGAGAAAGGGGAGCATGGGTCTTTGGCTTAAGAAACACCGTTTTACGGTATGACTGAGTCTGTGATTTTGTAATGACTGCATAATTACGAGAAGAAATGGGAACGGTTTTACTTGCTTCTGAACAGGATATTACTTTCTCAGGCATAATTGTTTTGATTAACTTCTGCCTGCTGTACTCCGGACAGGCTCTGCTATTAGCAAAGTAACTTCCAGAGCACAAGACACAGAAGGCTTCGCTCTCAGCAAAGCTACAACCATCACCGGGGAGATCATTGCCACACTTGCTGCAACTGGGTTTGGAACGACAAGGAGATTCTACATGACCAAATCGGCAGCACTTGCGGCATTGAATGGTGGGGTAAATATACTGTTCTACAGTCAAGGATGTGTAAAAACAGAAAATTCGTTTTGGTATACCTTGGCCTTAATTTGTACACAACTTTCTGTGGGTCTGTATTCAATTAAACCGTCTCTGTTAACCTTCCTGTTGTATCGTCTAACTTCTATAATTGGACTACAGTTTACTGGAACTTTTAAACATCATCGTCAGTACTTCCTCTTCTGAGAATTCAGTATGGATGCCACTAACAACGCCCATACGGGTTATATTAAAAGACGGGATTACAGCCTCATATAAATTTGTCCCCAAAACAATATTTGACATAAAAGCGTTTGCATCCTCAGGGGGTGTAAATTCAACCGATACGCGATTTCTATCAACTCGCTGGGCTGCAGCAATATTAGAGATGTTTTGATTTGCCAAAAAGCGCCCAAATGAAACTGGGAGTAATGTAGTTCCAGAATCTGTAATTAAGTACTTATAACGGCCTATACTCGTTCTCAGTTGTTTGGTAGGATGATTGGGAATATCCTCTT
Organism: Dasypolia templi; assembly: GCA_963555695.1. Taxonomy (NCBI): domain Eukaryota; kingdom Metazoa; phylum Arthropoda; class Insecta; order Lepidoptera; family Noctuidae; genus Dasypolia; species Dasypolia templi. Next base: position 17,012,350 of record OY743155.1, read on the forward strand.
TAGTATCGTGGCTTTTTCGAATGTTAGTCTGGGATGAAAGGATTTGGGACTCCAGATTACAGACCACATCTGCAAACTGGCTTAATGGGTTAGGGGTGGGACTTGGATCAGACGGGGAAAAGCCGGATATGGGGGTAGTAGGGATTTCATCAGGAAGGTCTTTAGGTTTATTTTTTATCCAAATTCATATTGAATATGGATAATGATGACCAATATAGTTTATAACACTTAACAATCCTGATAGCAGGTAACAACGATACCACACACAAACAAACACAATAACAAGTCACAATAAACACAATTTCACAGAAAAAAGCCAAAATTTAAACACACGTGTTACCCAGAAGCACATACCTAGTGGCGATAATGGATACTTGTCTCGTTCACCGTGTTTACATAACTAATAAAAGTTTGTGATTTCTGTGAGGTAGATGCATTCTTGTGTTATAATTTTCAAAATGCAGTGAAATATAAATATTTAAGCGTTGGCAAATATAATTGGGCTGCGTAAAAGTGGATGTAAATGATGTGATAACACCTAAATCTAATGAAACCGGACTAAGTGTGAGTGTGATGTATTAATTATTATTTATTTAAATTAGTGAATGATGAGTAAAGTGTTATAAATATAATGTAATTTATTAAAAACTTATTATAGTATAAAGTATTTTGCTTAGAGATGCCTAATAGTATTACATTCTTTGATCTAGAGACATACTGTTAGTCTGTGGGTTAAGAGATGTGAAGAAGAGGGAATCCTTGCTAGTCGAAGCGCTTATTTATGAAATGGATGGCTTATTTAAATAAGCCTTCACATGGTGAATGAATATGAAACAGATGGTTTCATACAAACCGGAATTTTTGCTGAATTATTGAAAACGTCATTAAAAAACTGTACTCCACGCTGAAAAGGTTGCATCACCGAAGCCCAGCAAACAATAACGTAATAAACAAGAATGTTAAGTTTCGGAATAGTTTATCCTGTATATTGCGCTATATCCGTGATCTTTAATTTTTAAAAAAAGAGTTTTAGTTTCAATCTTCTTTTCTTAAAGGAAATGAATACTTAAGCTATCCTCAATATGTAACCTATATTCACTAAAGCCAAATAAAATGTGAAATACTAAATGTATACAACATCCCTACATAACCACCTGTTAAAATCACTAATGAAATTCATGATCGAACTTAATGTTTCCGTTGAAATTACTTATCAATTTATTTTTTAACTTATGACATATCAAAATAACATGAATTGACATTGTATTACACATCCTATTTGGCCGAAGAAGTTATTATAGATAAGCGTAGCGGTTTCTTATCTTTATGTAAAATGTTATGACAAATAAATGTTTTTATTTTTTTTGTCACACCCTTTATTGCAATAACAAAAAAATAAAAAAGCAGCATTTTTTTAAATATTATTATTTTTGCAAACTAAAATTAAAGATTGGCAATAAAACTGCGCGCATCTTATGAGATCAGAACCTAAGCCGGCTACTTTTCAGTCCAACGCTTGGCGCCTACTGTTACCAGCTGTTATTAGATAAACTCGAAAATTTGCAATGCCATAAACTGGCCAGGTCACGCGCATGATGCATGTCTAACAAAAGCGACGGAAATTTATTTTTATTTCGGCACACATTTACGTGACGATACGTAAATGTGTGCCGTGCAAAACTGCGATCTTTGTGGTGTGTGTCGTTTAAACACATACAGTCGTACCGCGAGTTTACAGCAATACGACTCTTAACGTGCTTATCCACTTTTGAACGCTTACTGTACATGCCATGTTATTAATTTCAATGTTATGTTTTCAGAAATCTGCAGAATAGTCTATGAAGATGTGGCTGAAGCCAATAAAGAAATAATCAGTAAATGGCTGTATCAAGCAACATTTAGAATAAGAAGAAGGTAAGATTTCCTTTATCAGATTCAAATCCAGAACTAGAATTTATTTATTTGTCAGAATGTAGGGCTAAGTTTTAGTTTATCAGCCGTCGAGTTGGGAGTCCATTAACAGATAGATTTTATTATTAGAAGACGCCATGTGAAGTTTTAAGTTGCAATAGTATTATTATAATATATTTTTACAATTGTTTGTAAATATGTGAGCACAATGTACCTATCACGTGATTAATTTATATACCTTTGCTTTATTTTTAATTTTTTTGTACCAATAGTGGTATAGTATTTATATTCTTGGTGCATCGTCTTCACATATAGAAATATAATTAATGTATACAAAATATTGTAAAACATTTTAAAAGAGTAACGGTGGAGTTTCTTGCCACTTCTTCTCCATACGAAACTACTTTTTGGAAGTGGCGCCTAGAATCAGTTCTATTTTTAATGTAAATTTTGACGTTCAAAAGTGCCTTTTTATGGGCCTATTTGAAATAAATGCTTTGACTTTGACTTTGAAGTAATCGTAACTGTCAAAGTTAAGTACATCATTACAATTAATCCATTTATTCGCCAAGGTCATCTATGCAATTATCCAATCACCAATTTGTCAGCTTTTTCCTAAACATGGGGATGGGAAGTTCACTAAATGAATTCGGTAACATAAATGGCATTAATATATGCAAGCTATATATACAAGTTCAAGAAGTCCCTTATTACTCCTGTTCACAAGGGGAGGAAGAAACTGAGATGGGCCTATAGTTTCCAACTTCCAACATCGTCCATGTTGGAAACCATAGGCCCATCTCAGTTCATACAACAAAAATATTGGAAAAGGTTTTAGACAAAAGGCTCACAAACTTTTTGCAACACAATAAGGTACTATCAGAAGCCCAGTTTGGCTTTAGGTCGGGACAAAGCGCTGAAGATGCAGTAAGTCAATGGGGAAGGCAACTGTCAAATTGGCGCTGTATACGATTGTTCCAAATTATCTGTCAAATTGTATAGCATCTTATAAAATATGTTCACAAATAACATAGAAATTACAAAGAGTTGTGTAATTGGGTGTTAAAACGTAGGCCAACACAAATTTCCAATAAATCGTATTAAAAGAAGAAAGTGGATAGCTGCCGTAAGGATTAAAAACTGAGCCTGAAAATTATTACCAAACATTAAGTGTGAGTACGGGTGGGTGTTATAAATGACAGTTCTTCTATTTAAGCTAGTATCTATATACCTAAATTGTTAACATTACATAATATCTTTAAATACTTATCATTGTTCATCTTGTTTTAAGGTTTGCCCTGTGTACACAAACTTTTAAAGAAAGAAGCAGTACCAAGTCTCTTTTCATGGAACCAGAAAAGGATATCAGCCAGTGCTAGTGTGAGATACGAAAGACATGCTAAGAGAAACATTCAAAAGAATCTTTTCCAACATCTTTCAAGCAATCAAAACCCACATCCTTCTATTTCTCAGAATCCACAATATAATGGAATACGATAGAGAGTTAGAAATTTCTTCTCTTGTTACACCTGTTGATTGTGGTGACAATGTTAACAATAAAAATAACAAAACATCCGTTTCTACTCAGACTGCCACAATGCTGTCTCTTTTTTCAGCTGACCTTTTATTAAGTCATGTTGAGTCTGCCAAGTTTTACACTGGATTAGAAAATTATGAGAAATATAAAAAAAAATTGTCAACATTACTGCTTATGGCAGATTATTTGAAATACAGGCGTGAGTGGGGTAAGCAGAGTTTCTACTGAACAGCTTTACTAAGACCTATAGATATTAAATATTTTTATATGTCTCGTATAATGTTATGCAATTTCCGAGAGTGTATCACAAATAAAACTCATTAATAACTTTTAGGTGTTTTTATTATATTATAATAATCTTTATACAGATATTTATTCATAATTTCAGCCTATAAATTGTTATTGTAAATAATCTAACTTTATAATATGTTTTCCTTGAACAATTCATCTTTTTCAATATTAATAAATTACAGACTTTCCGCCACTGCAGTACATTTGTCCTTGTACTTGAAAATCATATAGGCAGGTTTTTTTAAATAGTAATTCCCCATTTTGACTCTGTATATAAGGTACAGATTCAGGGCTAATAAGTCTGTTTCTGCTTACATGCCATGCTACGCCATCTATCTTGATGTCAACTTGATAGTTGAGTTTTTCCATTGTCACTTTAAAAAAAAAGGATTTGTCTTCTTGACAAATCCTTTTTTTTAAAAGTGACAAGAAGACAAATCCTTTTTTTTTAAAGTGATCATTGATAAATGCGGATCTTATCCATATGAGGAATCTGTCTTCATATATTTTTTCTGATGCATCTGTTTTTTGTTGAATCTTCAAAATGACAGAAATATTTCGTATTAGTAAAATAGGAACTACCTACCATCACATAAAATAAAACCGATAAGAAATATTGACCTTTCAAAATAATCTAATACATTGTCTTTCAAGCCGAGATAAAATAGAGTTAATATTTATGTCATGGTACATCTCCAATGGTAGAAGTATGATAGAGGGTTCTGTTGGATTTGGAGAGAGTTGTGGTGTACTAAAGTTAAAGTTTTTGTCATACAGCTCTTACCTGGAAAAATATAACCAATTATTCATCTCTCTATAACTCCAAAAGTAAAAAGAACGAAGAAGAGTAAGTAAAGTTATGCATTAGTTAAGCTATTGTAAATATAATCCTGAATTTTGATTCAATAATTTTAACTTATATATGTACATACAATACATGAGAGTATTCACCAATAATATAAAATTTAAAAATATATAATAAATATGCATAGTAACGACTAACAAGTTATTTAATTATAAAATTATTCGTTCAAACATTGTAAGCGTATTGATTTCAAAGGTCTACGTTGAACTAGGTCTAGGCAAACAGCTCCCAAAAAGTTTTTTTTTCAAAAGTCCTACCTTTCCTCTTAATCAGCTTTTCTACGTTTAACAGACGCCCCTCTTCTCTTTAACTCGGCTTTAAGTTCAAGCAAGCTCCAAGTAGAATACATTTTCGCATCCATGTTATCAAATAAACTACACTAACCGCCCACAATGTTCGTTTTTTCGTTTGTTTACACGATTCAAGAAATGTCATACTGACGCCATTGGGAACAACTGTACGCAGCGCCATCTGAGATTAGCTTTAACTTGCCATCCCCATTGGTAGACCACGTCACCTCCGTCATTTGTTGACCTGGCCAAAGCTTTCGACACCGTCATGATTCCTTTCCTTGTGAACATGTTGGATAAGATCGGTGTCCGCGGGAATGCTCTAAAAGTTTTTAAGGATTTTCTTTGTGACCGTACGCAAAGAGTTTAGATAAAGGAATATGTTAGCTGTGATGTTTGGGTTACTTATGGCGTCCCACAAGGCAGTATTCTTGGCCCGAGTATATTTATGATTTATATAAATGACCTGTGCCAGCTGCAAGATCCTTACCTACGCTGACGATACGGCTTAAATATTCCAGGGGGGGGGGGGGGGGACCTGGGATGAAGTTCGACGAAGCGCCGAACTGGGACTACACAAAGTAAGCCATTGGCTAAGAGCTAACTGCCTCACTTTGAACCTTTCCAAATCAACATTTCTTCAATTCTCTTTTTCGGAAATTGAACCAGTCAATTTAGATATTAGACAAGTCAATTTATATTGTGTTGCTGTATGGGGAGGTGGATGTAAGACTTTCATGATTCACCTGGAAAGGGCCCAAATATCTCTACTTAAAGCCATGACTTTCAGACCCTTTAGATTTCCCACCAGAGACTTATACGAGAAGTGTGGAGTTTTTACAGTAAGATAGAATTTTTATCTCACAAAAATGTTTGTTTCCATATAATGCAAAAAATGCTATAAAAAATGGAAAAGCTTAGAAAATTGCCAAGTTTTAAACATTTTAAAGTAAGTGTTGGACAAGGACAGCACTATCGTAGAAGTAACATCACGACTATGTAACTTCATACTAGCGCCATCCATTGGCCGTACCGCGTGACAAGGACGGGAATAATCTCCTTCAAAAACTATAATAGCGTGTAGCTCTTCATATTTACATCGATTTAACAGATTTTTTCAATTATCTCATTTTTATCAGGCCTTCTTTGAAATGATATTATTTTTTCGATCATTTGTAATATAGTCATCATCCCTATTGTTAACAAGCAGCGTATTATTACACCTTATAATGCACAAATAAATAAGAAGCGCACTATAACAAACGTTTGTTTACCTTTACGCTGTCACACGGCGTCCGCCAGGCGACAGCGGGTATATCTTGCCACATATCTTTAAAATAAGTTGAACAAAATCCTGAACATAAATCCCCTTACGACTCGTGAAATAAAATAGAAGCTAAAGATCTGGCTACTGACACAAGACTACAACGCAACATAAGAACTCAAATAATTGGTATTTACACACTCATAGAAACACACAAACATACAGAACCACCCACACACGCCAACACACATACGCGCACATACACATACCAGCACCCCCTATTTTTATTATTCTCCTTACTCTGCCATACTTCCATGCGATCATTTGTGTCAAGCACTACAGGTTTGCACCAGTTTTCTTTAGCCAAGGAGAGCGGGGTGAGGCCCTTGTCCAGCGCGACCACATCACGATAAATCCCCACGTCGGGTTCTAGGAAATATTACCTGAGACTGCATATCTCGCGATTGTGTAGGATCTTAGCGTTTAAAAATCCTCGAGTTCGGTCTGAGTCCATTTGAGTATGCCGAAAGAGTACATTTAAGTTACGAGTTTACCGCAAATAAACGTTTTTTCTTTCTTCTTTTTCTTTCTTTCTTTCTTCAGTTAAAGGCGCGCACCTTGTTTCCGCCTGACAGAAGACTATAAAACACTTTTTTAGCTCCATTAGTTGCAAATTGTTGGCGGCAAAGAGTTTTAGGTCATCCGTGTAGAACGGTTAAATGTGCCGTGTGTTATTGAAACTCTCTGTTTCTTAGTAAATTATTGTTTTCTTTCCACAGTCGTAAAACAACCAAAGTGAAATTTAAGTTAGACAGGAAGCAAGTTGTGGTCCAGATGGAAGCCAACTCAGTTGCCACTGTCGAGATTATGACTACTATCAAGTAGTTTTAGGAATGTTCGATGATACAAGTGCAACGAAAATGGTAGTGTCATCGATTAGGTACCTACAAAAACAAGTTATGTTATGTAAGAAAGTAAATAAGTAGGTATTTCAAAGAAAAATGTGCAGATAATTTTTTTCCAAAATTGTTTTACCGTTATTTTATATTAAGTCTTCTGATTTATACCAGGAAAATAATTTGAAACAAGATCACTTTATTTTGTTTCACATAATTAATTGTAAAAGTACGGTGGAGTTTAAGGTCCAAATGTCCAAATCTAAAGTCCATATTTGGATGCCCATAAACACCGGAATGTGTTTGATAAATAAAGATCAATGGAACCATCTCCTCTTCTCCATTATTATAAATAGTATTGTAGGAAATATTATGGCCTATACAGACTACAAAACGATTAAATCGTAATTATACTGGACAATGCAAGGGTGGATCCAGCTTTTGAGTACGAGGGGGTCCCATAGGACATAGGGGGACACAACTCCATCTTGCATGAACATCAGTACGGTTTCACTAAAGGACGTTGTACCACTGACGCCGCACAGTGTAAGATTTTGCAAATCTGGCGGGACAAAATTATATGTTGCAAATAAAATAATTGTTTTGTCTTGAAATAACATATAATTATAGTTTTTATTCATTTAAGCTATTAATGACGCTAAATCGTTATTTAATCATCAGAATCACTGCTTTGTCTACTACCGGTTTGGTCAGTATCGTCATCGCCGTCACTATCACTATTTCGTTCAGGCCCGGTGGAGCTTGTAGGTGCTGTTATTAATTTAAGAACTTCAGGATGAAGAGCTGCATTCGTTTTCTTTGTCTCCACTAGTTTCAAGCTAGTGATTAGTGGGTCGGAAGATATCAGAAGGTTATGTAAGAGATCCATGTTTGTTAGCATTCTAGAAGATTTACGAGCGTTTTCCAGTCTAAATTTTCGGAATTCTTTGTGTCTGGATTCTTGTGCTTCTTCCGACATTTGCCCAATAGGAAGCAAAAAATGTTTGATAACTTCAGGCCCGTGTAACAATATTTTATGAACAGTTACGGGCATAGGATACCAATCATACAATGCAACATATAAGTCTGCCGTTTCATCACAATACATTTTAAATGCATCATTGCTAATTTCATAACCACTTGTTAAGGTACGTAGAATAACATAAAACCTTTCAATTAGTCTTTGGTCTACTCCCGTTATATTTGATGTAACAAACGCATTCTTAAAAAATCGTCTTGCACTGTTACCATCATTGGTGTTACCTCCTCCCTGCTTGGGGGTGTCAAGGAGTAGACCAGTCTCTTTTCGGAAGCGATCTATTATATATTTTTTCCTGTCTGCAACCCTTTTTTTTTCTTCTGGTGTTCGACATTGCCATTTCTTTACTTCTTCATCTAATCGATAACCGATATGTAAGATGCATTCCATCAATCTTATTTGAGCATGTAACGTAGATAGGCCCCATGAAAATGCCTGCTGGTCGCAATGACGTTGCCTAATCTCATCCAGTTTATTCATATGCTTCGATGTAGCTAGACAAATGTAGCATTTCTGTGTTGCTCTGTTTTTGGCCAAAATATTGCAGACTTTTCCATCCACCATAGTTTCTTCAAATTTTTGAAAAACTTGTAGCTTTTTTTCATTAATTTCAATGATAGTTGGTGTCAGTTCATTTATTTGGTTCCGCACATTTTGAAACTCTTCTAAAACTGTACTGTCGCTTTCTTTAGTGAATCTAAATCTTATGGGTCTGCAATATGACGTGGAAGACGGCTGCGGATTTTGCCAAATTACAACCTTTTGTTCATGTTTGTCAAGTCCAAATAGCTGTAGAGGCACCATAGATGTCACTAAAACATTTGAGTCCTCAAATGTCTCCTCGTTGGCTTTTTGTTTGTATCGACTTTGTCCACCACTTCCATCACATCCCCATTTGAAGATCATTGTAATACCATGAACATTAATTTGCCCTTCATCATAAAGAGACTGCAGAACTTCATTCTGCACAATGCATAGCCGCTTTACAGTTAGATCCACGATGGCTTTCAACTTGATTTCAGCGAATGCCTCGTCAATTTTGCATTCATCCTTGGGTGGATAACAAAGTTGTTTAGCTTTCTTTATTTCTTCGTATGAGGGATAAATCTTTAAACCCTTTCCAAGAGCCGATTTTCGGATAGCTTGATATTTCCGAAAGCTCAACTTTGTTGCATTAATTAAAGCTAATGCTTCATCAGCAGAATACTTAGGCACCTCTGTCTTACGATAAAAAGCTTTTTTTTACTTTTGTAGCTCTTGTAGGAGTTGTGACCAACTCACTCACCATAAAAGCAGCATCTCTTTTTCCCGATTTTCTCAACTTAGCGCTGGTGGCGTGAGTTAACTCGCTAAGTGAGTTTTCCTCAATCAATGAATTTAATTTACGTTGCTTTGTCTTAGAGCTGCTTGAGTTAAAATCTTTTTTTGGTCTTCCAGCTTTCTTTGTGCTCTGTTCTCCACTGGTACCGGGTAAATCTTGGTTGCTAATAACTATAGTGCTGTTCAGCCACTGATTGTGATTATTTAAAAAGTTTTTCTTGTTGCGGTGACACTGTTTCCATCGTTTATTAAAACCGATGACAAATGAATGTATAGTTCGGTTTAGTTCCTTCAAAGTTGATTCTGAACAATATTGTAGACTGAATTTGGTCTTGAGAAACTCCAGAAGCACACTTTCAGGCTTAGATCTAATCCGTCCGGAAGTATTGTATGAATCTTGCAACTTTTCAAAAAGTTCTTTTCTTGCCATAGTCAGTTGTCTCTCTGTAAAAACGAACATAATTTTCAAAACCGCAAATAAACGCAGCTACTTCTACTTTAGTTTAATCCACTAAGGGTTAATTGACATACTAAAAATGTTATCATGACGTACAAAGGCGTACAAAAGTTTTCGCACTCTAAGGAATACAACTACTTCGAAAGATTTTGTAAAATAATCATCCTAACTTCACAGTTACCTACTGACATTAAATTTTGAATATGGTAACGTAAAATATATATCAATGTATTCCACAAACCTGAAGACATTTGCTCCATTACAAAAACAAGAAATATATGCACGAATTTTCAAGTCAGAACCTTCACAATGAAGCGGTAAGTGACAACTGCAGATCCGCTCTGAGAGAAACACGCCGTAACCTGTGTTCGAGGTACAGATAATAAAACACGTGCACGCCTATTGTTCCTATACTTGGATATTTGCATCGATAAGCTAATTAGCTTTCATTATGAAGGGGTTTTACGTCGAACTTCCATTCTTGTTTTAAAGGTATTTTGTACCACTAGATTTTAAACATCTTACACTGTGCGCCGGTGTCACCCTAATAAAGAACATTTTTAGCGCCTGGGAGGAATCACAAGATGCCATTGGAATCTTTTGCGATCTCTCTAAGGCGTTCGATTGCGTAAACCATGAGACACTTCTGCTGAAACTGGAGCACTATGGGATTAGGAATGAAGCTCTTGATTTGCTAAGATCATACTTGAAAGACAGAAAGGTTAAAGTACAAATAAACGGCACAAACTCATTAGGGTCTGAAATATCAATGGGCGTTCCTCAAGGTTCGATATTGGGTCCATTCCTCTTTTTAGTCTACATTAATGATTTACCCCAGTTACTTCAAAATCAACCGAAGATGGTGTTGTTTGCAGATGACACTTCATTGATCTTTAAAATAGATCGAAGGTCACAAAATCTTGACGACGTGAACAACTCTATTCTTCAGGTCCAAGATTGGTTTACGGTAAATAATTTGGTACGAAATGAGAAAAAAACCAAATGCATTCGATTTAAATTACCTAATGTTAGAAGTAGCGAATGTGACATCATATTGAACGGAGAAAAACTGGAATTTAGTAATCAGACGGTTTTCCTAGGAATCACGCTAGACGAGAAGTTACAATGGGGACCCCATAAAACATCTCTCGCGGGGCGACTAAGCTCGGCAGCGTATGCTGTTAGAAAGATAAGACAGTTAACAGACGTTGAAACCGCGCGTTTGGTTTATTTTAGCTACTTCCACAGCATTATGTCATACGGCATTTTACTGTGGGTGGGGTCGGGCTGCTGACATTGAATCCATTTTTATTTTGCAAAAGAGAGCTGTCAGAGCCATTTACAATCTACGTCGCCGCGAATCTCTTAGGGAACTATTTAGGAAGATTAATACTGTACCTGACTGTACCTTGCCATTTCATTTATGAAAATATTATGTATGTTAGAAAAAATCTGCATCTATTTAATAAAATAAGTGATAGACATAATATTAACACTAGAAATAAAAATAAAATAGATCAACCATTTTTCAGACTATCTAAAGTACATAGATCTTTTATGGGGTACTGTGTTAAATGTTACAACAAAATACCTGGTGAAATATTGCAATTAAATGAAAGAAAGTTTAAAACTCATGTTAAAAAAACACTTTGTAATCAAGCATATTACAAATTAGAAGATTATATCCTTGATAAGAATGCTTGGAAACATGCTGGTCCTGCTCCATAGGACAATCCAGAGGCTAGACAAAATCATACTATTTGCTTATTGTATTGTATATTTGGTTATTTTTACTTTACTCACACACTTATTCCAAGTTAATATTTTAGGAAAATCATATATTTTTACAATTGTTTGTAAATATGTGAGCACAATGTACCTATCCTTATTTATCCTTTGCTTTATTTTTATTTTTTTGTACCAATAGTGGTATAGTATTTTTATTCTTGGTGCATCGTCTTCACATATAGAAATATAATTATTGTATACAAAATATTGTAAAACATTTTAAAAGAGTAACGGTGGAGTTTCTTGCCACTTCTTCTCCATACGAAACTACTTTTTGGAAGTGGCGCCTAGAATCAGTTCTATTTTTAATGTAAATTTTGACGTTCAAAAGTGCCTTTTTATGGGCCTATTTGAAATAAATGCTTTGACTTTGACTTTGACACATAGTCGGGGTTCAGACAGGTTCAAATTAGAAGCGGGCTTGTGGCAAAACAAAACGAGCCCCGTGTCTTCTCAGTTTATGTAGGTAAAAGTAAAACACGGATACCGTGCATAATTTTATTATACTCTTCTTAAACTGTATCGCAACTGCCAGGACAGCTTTTTTTTTTCAGGGAGGTGCATTTTCTCCTCAATCAAGAATATAGGATGCAGATCGAAATTTTTGTCACGCATGTATTTCCTTCGAAGGGAAGACCGAAAAACTGTTGACCCAATCACACCCGCCGAACCCCTTCAGGGCGAGGCAGTTAATTGGACGGGTCCCAGAGTTAACCGGCCTTGGGGGATGTCTTAGTCGGCTCTGGTGTACAGTCTTCCTTCCACAGCTACTCACCTAGTGTCTTTAGGGTGTGTCTACACCATTCGCGCTAGAATGGTCAGGGCCCCGTTCGCACAATAAGATTGGCGACGGGTTTACAAGCTTAGGGCTCACCAATAGGTACACACCTCCCTGTCTTTACCCGACAGGGAGGGAACTCATACCCGTGCCAATCCACCCGGGGAGTTAGGTATAGGATTAGGCTCGTGGAAACTTAATTTCCACCATTCCCGCCCTTAAGTTGTCCCCCCACTATGACCATGGAGGACGCCCTAATAGTGGCGTTCTTCAAGGAGGTCCTCTTAAAGGACCCCGACTTCTTCGCCAGATATGGCACGAAATTCGCTGCTCTGCAGCAGTCCGTCCCTGGTCCCTCTGACCAAGTAGGCACAGGCCACCTCAGACATCGCTTCATTTAGCGATGCCCTTGAGCCCTCTCCCTCTCCGTCGCAACTTCCAAGTTGCTCGCCGCCGGCTGTCCACATGGACACCAGCGAGCCATCTCCTCGCCCGACCTCTCCTTATCTGAAGAGCGACTCTGAAAGCTCCTCCCCCTCTTCCGACGAAGGCGTCTTGAAGACGGTCGGTTCAAAAAAGAGTAGTCTCAAAGAGAAAGGGAGTCCTGACACAAGGACCAAAAAACCCTTAATCGACCTCTCTACCTCTACTCCCGTGGCTCCATCCGCCATCTCATCTCCCGTGGCTCCATCCGCCATTGCCCTCTCCCAGGCCGCCTCGGCCTCAAGCTCCTCTTCCCTCAGCTGCAGTGCTGCCAAGCCCTCTGCTCAGCGCTCTGCGGCAAAAAATATCGCCCCCCCCTCCCCCTGTGTTCATCCAGGACAAGGGGAAATGAACAGATGTGTCCAAATCGTGTACCGCTTTAAGAATCGGCTACACCAGTGCCAAGTCTACCCAACGGGGTATCAAGGTAACAGTCCCTACGTCTAACGACTACAGGGTACTAACCAAAACCTTACGTTTAAGAGGTGTGTCCTTCCACACCTACGCCATCCCCGAAGACCGTCAAGTTAGGGTTGTGATCCGTAGGATCCCCAAGGAAATCCCCGCGGACGAAATTAAAGCCGACCTTCAGTCGCAGAACGTCCCCGTCACCGGATGCATCGCGCCAGAGGCAGAGTGCCATTTGACCGTATTCGTATTTCGTATGTCCTCCTATTGAGGGTCACCACCCCATATTCAATGTCCGAACCATCTGCAACCTCACCGGCTTGCAGATCGAAAAACCTTTCAAGACTGGTGTCATAGGGCAGTGTCACGGCTATACGGGCATTCGCAGATGCACTGCCATGCCAAACCCAGATGCGTCAAGTGCCTGGGGGACCACGGCACTGCAGACTGCTCCCGTCCAAAGGACCGCACCTTGTGCACAGAGCCGCCAAGCTGTGTGCTGTGCGGCGAGTCAGGCCATCCAGCCAATTATCGTGGGTGCCCCAAGGCTCCCAAATCCTCTTCTCCCAAGCTGACGAAGCGCGCAGACGCCCGTCAGCAAAGGGAAAGCCCCCGCTACGCCCACGCGTGGCCAACGTCACAATACCAGGAGCGACTCAGTCCTTAGAGGCCCTCGCCCTGGAACTACCTTCACCACCAGCAGGCTTTTCCAGCCTTAGCTCCCTGACCCGTTCCTGCTGCCATCCCTCAACTAATGGACCCCCGCATCCGCGTCAACGCGCCCCCAGGCATTCCTGTGCCCGTCAACAAAGCCACTCTCGCCGCTTCAGCTCCACCCGCAGCCACCCGTGTGGTCGGCCAGAAGTGGCCAGAACCCTATTGACGCCTTCAACGTGATCTTGAGCACGTTCACGGCCTTACTTATCCCTCGCGCCAGGAAAATGGCCAGCGAAATTGTTGCCGCCAGAAATGCCGGCAATCTTTTCATGATACAGAGTATCTACAATGCGTACCCGGATATTACGCAAGCCCTGATGTCCTTTACCAACCAACCTAACCCTAATAATGGATAAAGGAATCCTCGCGAGAACCAAACCCCGATCCCTAAAGCTAGGTTATTTCAATGCCAATGGCATCCTGCGACAAAGCGCTGATTTCAGCGAGTTCCTCCGTGACCACTACATCGACATCCTCCTTGTTCAGGAAACGTTCCTTAAGCCAGTTACCGGAATCCGTCAATCGCAAACTATCGTACAGTTCGCAATGACAGGACGCGTTGCCATAAGGGCGGTACCCTTATCTATTACAAAAAGGAGCTTTACTGCATTCCCATTGACCCTTCCACACTTTCACGATTGGAAGTGTCTTGCTGTCGGCTTGGCATGACAGGTCATCAACCGATCACCATAGTATCGGCCTACCTCCCCCCCATTAATACTTCGGAGAATTTCCAACTCCTTACTGAAGATCTCTCTGGCCTATTTAGCCTGAGTGACTCCGTTATCATAGCGGGTGATCTCAACGCAAAACAGCCCTCCTGAATTAGCAGCAGGACCTCTTCCAGAGGGAGACACTTGTTCAACCTCTCCTCCTCTCAGAATTTCGATGTCATCGCGCCGATGACTCCCACTCACTTTCCTCCCGATCCCTATCACACCGCCGATGTGCTCAACGTAGCGCTTCTACAGAACATCAACCTACGGTTGGACTCTATAGAAGTTGTACAAGAGCTCGCTTCTGATCACCGTCCAGTAGTAATGAAACTGGTCCCCCGCATAGGTCTGCCCGACTCCACCCAACCCCCTCCCACCAAAGTGGTAACGGACTGGAGGAAAGTAAGTGATCGCTTAAAATCCACCACGTCTCCCCGCTTGGACCCAATCCCCGATCATTTTGACTCTATCGCTGACACGACGGCCGCGATCGACTCATTTACAGCTCACGTACAATCAGTCCTGAACGATTGTTCAAGGGAAATTCCAGCGACGGAGGACCGTTGCTGGAAGTTGCCGGACGATGTTCGTGAACTGTTGAATGAGAAGAACGCGGCTGTCCGTGCCTACAGCAACTTCCCCTGCGACGCGAACAAAGCCCAAATGCGTTACTTACAGCGTACTGTAAGAACACGCATAAAGGAGCTGCGTACCGCCGGCTGGGACAAGATGCTAAGTGGGTGGGCCACCTAGCCTTCTGGCAACTCCAGAGGAAACTCAGATCCGGAGAAATAGTCTCCATGTCCCCCCCTGATCTGCCCCGACAAGACCATCGCCTTCGATGATGTCGACAAAGCTGAGCTTCTAGCCGACAGTCTAGAAGCCCAATGCTCGCCTAGCTCTCAACCAGTAGACCAAGCTCACCTCTCTGAGGTCGACGCCGAAATCGAACATAGAGCCTCCCTCCCTCCCGTCGAAGACCCAGAGTATCCACTGCCCCCGTCACGCCAGATGAAGTGCACGACCTCATCAAAGGTCTTAAGGTTCGTAAAGCCCCCAGCTCAGATGGAATCACCAATAGGGTATTCCAACTTTTCCCTGCCCACCTGATATTGCTATTGACCACCATCTTCAATGGTGCTCTGAGCAATAACATCTTCCCACAGGCATTTAAAGAAGCTACCGTCATCGGTATCCCGAAGCTCGGCAAGGCAAAGTCGGACGAGAGGCTTATTTATAAGCGACTCAGAGACTACGCCGAGACAAAAGGCCTCATTCCCAACGAACAGTTTGGTTTTAGAACCCAACACTCGTGCGTACAACAGGTCCACCGTATCGTCGAACACATCAACTTCGGTTTCCAACGAGGTTTGATGACGGGTGCTGTTTTCTTCGACATAGCGAAAGCGTTCGACAAAGTCTGGCACAACGGCTTATTATATAAGCTGTACCAACTCGATGTGCCAGATCGTCTCGTGCTCAACTTACGGGACTTTTTGTCGAACCGCACCTTCCGTTATCGCATCGAAGGAGCGCTATCCCCCCCCATCCCATTCGCGCAGGAGTCCCTCAGGGCTCTGTGATTTCTCCTCTCGCATTCACGCTATTCACCAGCGATATGCCCAAGTGCAGTAAGGCGCAGTTGGCTCTGTTCGCAGACGACACGGCTATTTACCACACCGGCCGCGATCCAGACTCGATATCTCGCATTCTCCAAACCCAAGTCAACAAGCTTGGCGCTTGGTTTAGAAAGTAAAGAATTGAAGTAAATCCCGACAAAAGTCAAGCGGTTCTATTCTCGAAGCCGCGTCATACCCCCTGCCCCCCTTGACCGATCACCATGTTCGGCAAGCCGATCCCTTGGGAGAAGCGAGCCAAATATCAAGGTGTGATTCTCGACGGACACCTCTCTTTTTCAGAGCACATTTAGGCGGCTCGTTCACGCGCCGCCATCGCTCTAGGTAGACTCCACTAAATGCACGTAGCAAATTGTCACTAAAGTGATCCGATCATGACCTATGCCAGTGCAGTCTTTGCACACGCCAAGCCCCATCGCTTCAATAGAATGCAGACCCTCCAGAACAAGTTCCTCCGTAGGATTACAGGCTCCCCCTGGTACGTTCGCAACGAAATCCTCCACGTTGACCTCAGGATTCCCACTATCCGTCAGTTTATGAAACGCATTACAAAGCGTTTCTTCAAGACCGCCGCGAATCACCGCAACCCGCTGGTTGTCAAGGCCGCTAGCTATACTCCCTCCTCCATCAGTCATGTCCGCCGTCCCAAGCATGTCCTCACCGATCCCGATGACCACATAACTCTCATCCAGGAGAGCAGTAGGGCCACCAGTACAGTGCAAAAAACACAGACCGACATTCCGACCTCGCCGCCGAGGTCCCTCGCGAAGACCTATTCCAGCCTGTCCCATCTTGCTGTCCTCCCGTCAGCGACGCCCTAAGCCGAGGTCCGTACCCCACAGGGGGTGCCCTTAGCGAGCGTTCGCTTAGCAATGTAAGTAGTTTTACGCCCCTGGCTGGAAGCTTTGAGTCAGCTTAAGGCAGCCACAGGATAGTCCGGTTAAGTAGTCACGACCTCTCAAGGTTAACTACGAGATGCCATTCACAAAAAAAAAGGACATATGGCATCCAACCAACATCAAAATTATACAAATATTCCAGAATAAGGTACTCAGGAGTATTGTAAATGCGCCCTGAAGAAATGACGACCTCCATCGTGACCTAAAAATGGAACCCGTCACCAACATAATCCAAAAATTTGCTGAGGTCCATGAACACCGACTCCACCGACATGTGAAGGCAATTCAGCTGTTTGACCAAGCAAATATACTGCGAAGACTAAAACGAACAAAACCTTTTGAGTTAGTGTAGTTTAATGTGTAGAAATAATAGTGACAGTGACACATAATAACACATAAACAAAGTGTTTATATAATTAATTATTAGACTCTAAGAAAGTGCAACGGACTTGTGTAAAGTTCAATCAGCACTTTTCTAAGTTTTAAAATAATTATCACGTAACAAATTAAGTTAGATTAAAATTGCTTATTAGGCTAAATTTTTATCAATTATTAAGAACATTAAAATTAAAACTTTTGAAAACTGTCCTGGCTGATTTTGAAAAAAAAAACTAATCCATTTTTTACATGCATATCTATAAATAAGCACTTGAACGTCTGATTCATTCTGCCCGTAATAGTCAGTAGGTACATACTCAATGGTCCTGGCGAGAAACTCGAGAGCGGTGTCCGTAATCAGCATGTCACGTCAGTCCACTCAGTAATGCGCAGACAGCAGACTACGCTCAGTCGACATTCAAGTTGTGACCAAAACCCACAAGCAAGTTAATAAAATATCGTAGTTTTTAATCATAGTTTCATCGTGATTATTAAACATTTTCAATGGATCGGTCACTATTATAGCTGTTTCAGTTCTTTATTCTCAATTAAAATGGATGCTTTTAAAGTTTGCGTTTTGTTCTGGACTGTCCTGCTTTGCCTCTTCAGTGGATCGTGTGCCGGTAAGTTTGTTCGCTTTATAAATATATAAACAGCATAGAGTTAAGATTTGTGTATGCATGTGTGTATATATGTGCAAGAAGTAGGTACCTATACTTGTAACAGTAGTGCAGCCTATTGACAGGCCAATTGAAGTACTTGTTGACTTTATCCATTCGTTTTGCAATACAGTTTGGCTTCTTGTATTATTGCAAAAATAACTCATAGCTATCGTAGTATTGTCCCATTACTACGTATTTAAGTTAACATTGATAATTATTAACAAAACAATAGGTATGACCAAAACGAAAGATAAGGCAGACCGCAAAAAAAAATTGTTTATGTTTTTTAATCGTAAATGATTGAATGGTATTTGATTCTGAAACGAGTTATACTTTCTCTTTCACACTCTCAAACAAATGTATTTCTTCCTTTCTTTCTCTCCTAAGTCCTAGCTGTCGCTACACAAGTACTATCAATAAAGCCATTGCTGCTATCACTCTGGTATTCATAGTCTAATCGAGGTCTTACTTTAGTCTGAACGATGTTTTATTCCGACAATTCCAAACAAACCTGCTACAAAATTAGCATCTTAGGCTCACTCAAACGAATTTCACACATCTTCTGTTTCTGACAATCGTTTGAAGTTGATAGAGACAAAATGTTGATAAATATGTTTGTTATGTATGAGCGTTAAACGCGGTGGTGATTGGCGGTGCAAGTGGGTCTCGTTTCTTAACTCAGTTTTTTTAGGAATCAAGTTCTATATACATAAACTGCCTCGAAGGTCATGCTTGGATTAAAGTTAGAACTTTTTTATGTGACGGTAATACTTTCCATATTGTTATGGACTTGTGGAAAGTTTCACCGTCACATGCGCTGCTTTTTTTATTCAAACTTAGTCATAATGTCAGCCAAAGTGTCAGCCCGAACGTTTGCAGGTCGGACAACTTTTGTTTAAAATTTGCCTGGCGGTAAGCCAGGCCAGCCTTAGAGTATACAGGGTGGAATTTTGTAAAGCCACCGGAAGGGAAAGTACTTAATACTGCATAGAGAAAACTTTGCTCAAAGAAAACATTCCTTTATTTTTTAATGGAAAGAAAACTGCATTCAACGATTTTCGAAAATTCGCTTGCCACACCCGGGAATCGAACCGATTAAAATCTGTAAAAATTACACCCTGTACGTTTATTGCATCGATCGTTAGGATCAATTATAAGGATGAAATCTCAACAAACTTAATTAATTACATGAAAGGAAAACCATGAAATCTTCAATTATTTTAATTATGAATTTAGACACATTGGTAAACTAACTAATTAGTTGCTCGAATTTTTCTTGGATACACAATTTTATTCTTCTAACGAATTCATCTCTAGTAACCTTTAATAACGTGTTGTGGTGAATATTATAAATCGTATCCTGAACTTCAACTCTCAACTCTTTTACATTCGCATAAGATTTAATGTAAATTTGATTTTTCACACATCCCCACGAGAAAAAACTATAGGGGAGAGATCTGGTGATCTCGCAGGCCATCTGCTTCTGCCATTTGGACCAATCCAGGTATTAAAATGGTTATTTATGTAGCCAGTAGTGATTCTGCTGTTATGGGCTGGATCACCATTTTGTAGAATTATTTGGTTTCGCTCTTCCTCTGGAGAAACCATTTAACTCATTTCTTAAGAGATCCAGTATTTCAAGATACTTGATAGTGTTTAAATGACCTTCGTACACGTGGACAAACACTACAATATTTTTCTCATAATTCCCAACCAAACGTTGAAAGAAAACCTTACTTGACTGTTACTTTCATAAACACGAACAGGATTCACTCGAGACCAATACTGGTTATTGCGGCGGTTGTACATGCATGCCGTTATTGCTAAAGTTGGTTTCGTCAGACCTTACAATGTTACTCAAAAAATTAGGGATTTCTCTCAGCATGTTTTGACAAAATTGTAATCCTCTCTCACAATCCCCAGGATGCAATTTTTGCACCAACCGACCTTCACGATACCATTTATATTTATACTTTTTCAGCAGTTTAAGTAGGCGAGTGTGGGTTGTTCCTAATTCTTCGGCAGCATCTCTGCTTGAAGCTTTCGGAAATGATTCAAAGTATCTTAAAACATTTCAAAATCGAAATAGTTCTGCTGAAGAGTTTGCCGGCGCTTTTTGAAACTACCCGTATTCTTTAAATTTTCTACCATTATTTTCAATACGTACCGAGTTGATGCCTGACGGCTTGATATCTCTCTCCATACCACCGCAGAGCTAGATTCACGTTTTTGTTATTCAAAAAATAAGCTTCCATTCTTAGATAATTGATTGGTCTCGCTTCGCTCGACTATATACCGCCGGCATACATGTTAAATGTGTAATGTGTAATACGTGGTATTTGTTGCCGCATTTGACAAGTACGCCGGCGGTATCTAGTCTAGCGCAGGGAGACCAGTCAATTGTCTATTATAACATAAGTAAACAGATGGATGATGTTTGAGTCAAAGAGCTTTAACTTGACTCATTGAATTTACTACTCTGTGTAAAAAGTATCGGGAATATGTCAATAAAAAGACCCGCGTAAAAGAGGTCGTTCTAATTTTTTTACTGCAGGTTGGTAGCACTGTACTGATTTAGCGCGCAAAATTTGAGCGGGATCTGTCATTTAATTTGTTTTAAACTACACTTTTTGTTGGTCATAGTTTTGAGTCCTCGGCGATTTTTACAATGGAAAATATTGTTGAACAAAGAGTGTGCCTTAAATTTTGTGTTTCAAATGATATTTCATGTGGTGAATCACTACAAATGTTGCGAAATACCTACGGCGAATCGTGTATATCGAAAACAAGGGCTTATGAATGGTATAAGGCTTTTAAAGAAGGCCGAGAAGTAGTAGTAGACTTACCTCGTTCTGGTAGACCTTCAACCGCTACGACCAAAGAAAACATCGACAGAATCAAGAAGCTAGTGCTCGAAAATCGACGTATGAGTCTGAGAGAGTTGGCTAGTGAGGTGAAAATATCTTTTAAGTCCGTCCACAACATTCTCATTGACATTTTAGGCATGAAACGCGTCGCC
The DNA here is from genome assembly GCA_963555695.1 of Dasypolia templi. Lineage (NCBI taxonomy): Eukaryota > Metazoa > Arthropoda > Insecta > Lepidoptera > Noctuidae > Dasypolia > Dasypolia templi. The sequence continues at coordinate 17,033,705 of OY743155.1, forward strand.
GCTCGACTAGTTCCAAAAGAGCTCAATTTTGTTCAAAAAGCGCAGCGAAAGCATGTCGCTGAAGACATGGTTTCCCGAGCTTCTACGGATCCGACCTTTATGAAACGTATAATAACTGGCGACGAGACATGGGTTTATGAGTACGACATGCAAACAAGCCAACAGTCTTCAGAATGGCGTCTCGAAAACGAGCCGAAACCCAAAAAACCGCGGCAAAGTCGCTCCAAAATCAAGGTGATGTTGACAGTTTTTTTTGACTACCGTGGTGTGGTTCACTCCGAATTCCTTCCAGAGGGAGAAACAGTGAATAAAGAATATTATTTAGGCGTCATGAAGCGTTTGCGTGAGAGTATCCGCCGAAAACGTCCAGATTTGTGGCAACACAACTCATGGATGCTGCACCATGATAATGCACCATCACACACAGCCATTATAGTGAAAGAGTTTTTAGCGAAAAATTCAACAAAAGTTCTCGACCAAGCACCGTATTCACCTGATATGGCTCCGTCTGACTTTTTTTTATTTCCCAAGTTAAAATTACCACTTCGAGGAAAACGTTTTGAGTCGATAGAAGCCATAAAAGAAAATTCGCTGAATGAGCTAAAGGCCATACCGCAAATAGCCTATGAAAAATGTATGGAAGACTGGGTGAAGCGGTGGAGATGTTGTATTGCAAGCGATGGGGCCTACTTTGAAGGCGATAAAATAAATTTAGATGAATAATTTGTATTTTTTGATTTATTGACAAATTCCCGATACTTAGTACACAGAATGTATAAGTCCAGATTTCATGGTTTTCATTTAATTTAATTGATCAAGTTTGTTAGAGAGATTTCATCCTTATAATTGATCCTAACGTTCGATGCAAAAAAAGTACAGGGTGTAATTTTTACAGATTTTAGTCGGTTCGATTCCCGGGTTTTGCAAGTGAACTTTCGAAAATCTTTGAATATCTTTCTTTCCATTCAAAAATAAAGGAATGTTTTCTTTAAGTATAATTTTCTATCTACAGTATTAAGAGTACTATCCCTTCAGATGGCATTACAAAATTCCACCCTGTAAAATATTAGTAAGAAAGCAATGCCTCAGAATCAAGGATGAAACCTATTAATGAATTCAACAGACAACCCATGTGCGGCGCGGCAGATTGCGAATAAGTCGGTGGTGTGTGTGTGCAACTCTACGTACTGTGACACTATGACGAAGGAACCTCTAACATCTGGCCAGTACGTCGTGTATAAGAGTTCACAGGTAGTCCATTATAATTTATACAGCTCTTAACAATACAGACCGTAACCGAGTCAGGTACAGAAGGGTGGTTCTGGTGGTGGTTATATATGAGGATACGTTACCCTCTTGTGCTGGTGGTGACGGCAAGAATCGCACGCTCCTCTATACAATGCCAGAAGGCCGGGCGCCTTTTGACGGTTCCCCCGAATCTCAGTAGTGGAAAGAAAGGAGAACTGTACCCTTGATTAAGGACATAATATCTACTGTAAGACTGTAACATAGCAATGCTGCTCGGCAGTAGTCATTTGTGTGGTAGTCTAAGGAAAGTGACTTCTCAAAATAGGACTATGCTTTTCCTATCAGACCGGAGAATATTACTGGCCTTCTTTTTGGCATAATCCCTAAAAAAGGGATAGCATAAGCATAATCAGCCATACTACATTGTTCCCACTGCTGGGACACAGGCCTCCTCTATGTGAGAGGTAGTGGGTAGTAATCTACCAAGCGGGCTCAGTGCGGCACCCTAATTGCGTAACACATTTTCGTAAACGATTACGACTAATCTGTTTGATTTTGACGGTTCAAGAACATTCATTGCGTTCTATATATTGTTGAGCAGATTTTTTATCGAACTTAAGAAGCAATGGATTAGTAATCTGTTTCAAAACGATTCAGATTCCGATTGTTTGTGTATTACGCAATTAGGGTGCTGGTTGTCGGATGCCACATGTGTCCGAATTTTTGGTTCTAGGACATGCCGGTTTCTTTACGATGTTTTCCTTCACCGTTTTGAGAGCAGTGGTGATTAAATAAATTACACAAAGTAAATCGCTTGGGTTCGAACCCACGACCCACGACTCACGCCACAACGGCCACGACCATGGTCACGACTCGTAAGTCGGGGCCGATACCACTGGGTCACCACTGCTTTACACTATTACGTACGTTTAGCATATGACTTATTCATAAATTTTCATGTTTCCAGACTGGATTACGATTCAACAAAACCAAAGCTGACTTGCAACCACTGAACAATTCACGTGAGTTTTTATTATATACTAGTTTCCGTCCGCGGCATCGCCTGCATGGTATGTCGATCAAAAGTAGCCTAAGTCCTTTCCCAGGGTTCAAAATATCCTAATACAAAATTTCATCACTATTCGTTTCGTAGATGAGCCGGAAAAAACAATTAAAACAAAACAAATCAAAAGTTATTAATTCAAATTAGGCTGAGAACCAGCACTTTTCGAACGACACTCCCCAGCAACACAGCTGTCTGTTTCGTTATTAAAAAAAATTGAATCTATACAATAATAGTTATGCAACGTAATAAACATTACGAGACACAACATTAAATTAAATTATCTGCCATAAGTCAGTTAGCCACGCCAATATACCAACAAGTGCAATGAAATTCAAGCTAAATAAAATAAAAATGTAAACAAAACTTAATTCATAAATCAAGCCTCCAGGCATAAAGGCCGTGACAGCTTACATTTGCAATGCTGGATTAAGTACACACAAATGATATACTAGGACCATCGATGTACAATAAATAAACAGAACCATTACTATAACAATAACAATACCATATGTATACATAACATCACGCCTGTAATCCCAGAAGGGTTAGGCTATAGTACCTATGGTGTAGTGTAGTGTACCTATAGTTTCACATTTTGCCAGTTATGCTTAAGTCCCATGTAACAGGGGGCGAGCCTATTGCCATCAACCGGGCCCAAATCCAGACTCCGGGCTGCTACTGAGAAATTCTAGATAGAAACACCCAATAACACTTTGCCCGACCTGGGAATCGAACTCAGGACCTCATGCTCAGCAGTAGCTCTTGCGACCACAAGACCAACGAGGCAGTCAGCAGTCTATATTTTGATAATAATATTGGAAATCATATCCATTTCAGAGTCAGGATGTACGTTAGTCCTGCATCCGCAGAAGACGTTTCAGACGGTGGAGGGATTCGGAGGCGCAGTGACAGACGCCGCCGGCATCAACTGGAAGAACCTGTCTGACCCGCTGCAGAAGTCCTTGATCGAGTAATGCTTGTGGTATATATACTATATAGTGTGGTATATATGCTATACTTACTTTTATATTTGTGGGACTTATTTCTAAAATGAGCTTCAGGGCCATTTGTCCATAGGTTAGCCAATCTGCCTAGCCTTTTACCCAACTATGTTGGGGTCGAATACTGTATTTATGCCTATATGACCTCCACAGACCAGTAACTGGGTAATTCGATACCCCTGGGTAAGACTTGTTGTGAGACTTTCGGGCTTCTGACTACCTGTAACGACTGTCAAAGATTCACTGATGACAGTAGTATGAAATATGTATCACCTTCACTTGAAAGGAACGAGAAGTTAAGACCAATCCACCGAATTCAAACACGCTTTTACATAAGTCATGGTGAGAAGCCAACCGAGTACACTATCCAATCATGCCATTTTTTAGACCGGGCTAACATAATTGAAAACTTATTCAAAATTTCGTGTCTGTGTTGTTGATCGCTGAGGAGATCTCTCGTACGGAGCCAATCCTGCTGATAGGTCATGGTGTATGAATGCGTAGATAAAATATATATAGTGTCTGTGCAGTTGACCGTTTAGAAGTTCCTTCTTCTGGAACCAAACCTGGGTGCAGCAGCCAGATCATGGTGAACTTTATAACGGGCTATCATAATTTAATGCGTATATACATAAACATTTTGGGTCTGCTGTTGACCTTTGAGTAGTTTCCTCGTCTAAAGCCAATCACGGGAGCAGCAGCCAGCTCATGGTTGACTTTATAAAGAACTATCATTTTAAAATCGTATATTTAATTTCGTGTCTGTACTGTTGAGCGTTGAGTAGTTTCCTCCTCTGGAGCCAACCTGAGAGCAGCAGCCAGATTATGGTAAATTTTGGAACGGGCTATCATAATTCAATAATTTTAACAAAATTTTGTGCCTCTGCTGTTGACTGCTGAGGGGTTAACCTGGTCTGGAGCTAATCCTGGGTGCAGCAGCCAGGCCATGGTAGACTTTAGAACAGGACTAAATAATTAGACTTGTTTATTTAATTTCGTGTCTGTACTGTTGACCGTTGAGGAGTTCCCTCGTCTAGAGTCCATCCTAAGTGCAGCAGCCAGTTCATAGTGAATTTAGAACGGACCATATATATCTCATCGTCGGGTCGGTATATCGGGTCGTGCGGTCCATGGCCCCTTAAGGGGCACCGGTGTGGGCGCGTTCCATGACGCGCCGACCAGCCCACCGGTTGAACGCGTCTCAAAGCGTCATGGCTATCCGTCTGGTCCAGGGATAACGCATAGTCTTCTGCGAGGCGGCGAGCCTCCTTGCCGGATTGCCGCCACGGGATCTGGAGGCAAAACGCCGGGGTGTTACTCCGCTGCCGTGAGAAATCATGGCACAGTTGTAAGAGCTCCGGCGGGATCATGGCGACAGCGGTAGCGGTGCGCACCCCATTGTCGCAACCCAGTGCTGGGCACGCCACAGTAGCGGCGATAAGTCACCTCTTTGAGGAGTGGATGGAGAGCAGCCACGGCGTCCTTATCTTCCGCTTGACACAGGTCCTCACCAGACACGGTTGTTTCGGGAGCTCCCTGTTTCACATGAGGCGGGAGGAAACGCCCGGGTGTCACCATTTTGTGAATCGCCCGGAGGACACGGCGGAGCATAAGGTAGAGGTCTGCCCGGCTTGGGCGGAGCACCACCCTGTCCTCGCGGAGCCAATCGGTGACGCCGATCTCTCGCGTCCGACCCCCGGTCCAGGTCATGGTATGGAACGAGAGTATATGGGAAGCCGTCACTTCCTTCTGCGAAGCAATAATGCTCGCGAAGGAGCAGGCGGAGCGCGTGAGGGTGAGGCAAACCTTGCGCCCTTCGCCCTAGTCGCCGCAGGAGACGCCTTGGGCATCAGGAATCGCCAGCAGATTCCCCGCCACCATAGGCGTGGGCTTGCGGACGTCGAGCAATGGGTAGCTCGCCGTCTGGTAAGGACCAGGCCCAGGTCGTCAGTACCTCGTGTTCCACGCGCGGCTCAAAGAGATGTCAGCACTGATTGACGGGGTCCATAAGGGCAGATGACTGCCAGGGTCATTCGAAAGAGATACTGTGACCCTGGCACAGTATCTCACACGGTTGTTTCGGGAGGTTTCTGTTTCGCATAAGGCGGGAGGGCCAATGCCTCAGGGTCGCGGGATGTTCGAAAGAGACACCGTGCCCCTGGCACAGGCAACTGAAGGAACATGGGTGGGTTTTAATCAGTAAAAGTCTGACACGCCCTCCCGCTCCAGCCAGAGCGGGCAAAGTTATTTGATGATTTCATACCAAAAAAAAACGGCCCTCTGGTTTAAGTCTTTGAATAAATGTCGTTTTACCGGTCACTTTTATTTTAAGATCAATGAGTTTCCTGCATATATCCTTGCTTCACTTGTGTTTTTTGCGTCCACAGCTCATATTTCAGCGACAATGGGCTGCAGTACAACATGATCCGCGTCCCTATCGGTGGCACCGACTTCTCCACGCATCCCTACGCTTACAACGAACTCCCTGTGAATGACGCTCAGCTCAGCAACTACTCGCTCACTTACGAAGATTTTCATTATAAGGTGAATAACCAAACACTCATATCTACCTTCTAGCCAGTCAAGGCAAATAATCAACTGATAGTTGTGTCGTGCGTCAACCGCAAATATTTGATGGATTTGAACAATAAGCAATTTTTTTAATTTTATTTTTTTCGAGCTAAAACGTTAATGGTTCCCATAGCGCGGGACCTGAGGCGCTAAGTCACACGCATTACCAGCGCAGCCAGCGGGCGTGAAGGCTACACTTTATCTAATTACGAGTATCTCGAACTAAGTTCTACCACTTAGTGCACTCTGCACCCCTTTCTTCAACCTAAAAAGACATGATAAATTGCGGATTATTTTGTAGTGAAAGACACTTTTTGAGGGGTACCTGAATCTTTGTTCTGCAGATCCCGATGATCAAGTCAGCCATGCAAACTTCGACTGTCCCAATACACATCATAGCGACGACATGGTCGCCGCCCCCGTGGATGAAGACTAACAACGCGTTCTCGGGCCGTAGCCGGCTGAAGAAGGAGTACTACCAAACATACGCCGACTACCATCTAAAGTAAAAAATACGCATAGAAATCATTGGAATCCTTAAAGCACGCGTGACATGACCACCGCGCACCGTTGAAACAAAATATCAAATGAGAGGTTGTAGAAAGATTTATAAAAAACGAAGAAAAGATTTGTTGTCCTTTGTCTTCCTAGAGATAAAAGTGCTCATACTACGCTTGCAGAGCGTGACAGTACTTCTCTACTCATGAAATTTGAACAACTTTTACAATGGGGCCAACTCTGACACAAATTTCGTTACACGCTCATAGTCCGTTTTGTTTTGACAACTCAACAATTTTCTTGCGCTGTTGAGCAGACGAATTTTTCAAATGACGAACATATAGCTATGGGTTTTGTTAAAATACTCAGGCGCTGAAATATCGTTGTTTTCTTCAGGTTTATGGAACAATATAAGGCAGAAGGCATCCCTATATGGGCCATTACTACTACTAACGAGCCTACTAGCGGTCTGGTAGGATTTCCTAGTTCCATCAACAACCTTGGATGGACTGCAGGGAGCATGGTATGTTTTCATCCTTATTTATTAGGCACAGTACATATTTTTTTTTGTAAAGGACTTATACCTAATATAATTTTCAGGGCTATTGGATAGTTAACAATTTGGGACCTACCTTAAGAAATTCGACGTTTAAACATACTAAAATAATAACAGGGGACGATCAGAGACTTACGTTACCCTACTGGGTAAATTTGGTGAGACACATTCGGAAGTAAATAACAGACGGAATTAGAAAAATATGAAGCATTTAGTCGCAAATATATTCAAACTAACCGTGTTTTGTTTATAAAACCCAGCTGATAGCAGAGCATCCTAAAATTCTGGACTACATAGACGGCATAGGAGTACACTACTACACAGACTTTATAACCCCTGCGGCAGTTTTGTCTGAGGTGGCCAAGTCATTTCCAAATAAGTTTTTCATCGCTACTGAGGCATGTGAAGGTACTCCTAGTTTTTATTTTATTAGCCAACGACCCACTACCTGTAAGTGGCCAGTTGGTCACCGACATCCAGTGGCGGATCCAGTATTTTGGTTTACGAGGGGCTTGGACCAGTTGAGGGTAGGCTTTGTCAAGGTAAACACTAAAATACTAATTATTAAGAGTCTTCTCATTTTTCAAATTACATTTCTTTTCTCAATTCAGATGGAAGAATTTTAAGAGTAAAGAGGTAGGTACGATAGGAATTGAATAAAAATTCTGTCTGGTCTTGATCAAAGCAACTCATTTGATTCGTTTAATAAATTTAAAGTAATGTACTTAAATGAGATACTGTGACATCATAATGTAACTCATAACGTTTTTTTCGCATTCTAGGCTCAATGCCGTTTGAGAAACATCATGTTGACATAGGCTCGTGGATTAGAGCCAAGAAATATCTAATTGACATAATAGACGTAAGTATTTTGCACCAGCAGTTTTGGAACGAAGTTCTTTAACGGAGCTTGCGGTAGTAGTAACATTTTAGAAAGGATGTCACCAAAATATGCCCAAACGAAGTACCAAGGTACTAAACACTAGATTACAGTGGTATTGCATTGAATAATATTGATTTTATATATTATTCTTATGGTAACCCGGGGACGAGGATAACATAACTTAACATACTATAAAGCACGCCATTTTTCACATAATTATCGGCACGAGCACAACTAACTTACTTATTTAAAAAAAAACTGTCGCAGATGACAGCTGTCTACTTTCGACTTCAGCCACAGTTGTTTCACAGAATGACGTGAATGACATTTACGAAATAATGTCAACCTGTGTGTTAACCAAATATAACACAATTGTACAAGCATAGAAAAAGTTTTAAATTATTTAAGGACTAGCACTTCGCCCGCGACTTCGTACGCGAGAATTACGAAAAAAAATTTTTTGCCTATGTTCATCAGACATAATTTCGGCTTCTAATGGTAAAACAATTTTTCAAATCGGTCCAGTAGTTTCGGAGCCTATTCAATACAAACAAACAATCAAATCTTTCATCTTTATAATATTAGTGTAGATAAAAATACAATTATTTTCGGATGCCTTAATTTTTTCTCTACGTTTTGGTGCACGTGTTTCTCTAGGTTCATATTTGGGCAAAGTTGTATGAGCTTTTGTTGACCTCCACTGTAGAAATCATCACGTAACGAAAAGGTTATAAGCCTCTCCATCCACCAGTTTTGTTTTTTATGACTGTCATCTAGTTTAATAAAACAAAAAATTTAACTTTTGACACTTGAAACTGGATACGTTAATGTATGACTCTGTTTTAATGCATTTTATACAGCGAATAGAACTTGGTTCCTACAATGACACCTCACTTTGAAATTAAATATTCTTCTGTTATAACTCTCTTATCGGCTTAACTCTCTTACTTAGCATACCATAATGTCAGCCATATCAGCCAGTCAGTAAGTTGGTAATGATGAGACTGACTGCTCAGAATGTACCTGCGTATGTGTCCTCAGTCACCACTCGCGATGCCTTTTATTTAGACTTTTGACATGAAAAACTTAGTTAATTTAAAATATTTAAAATTATATTACAGGACTTCAACCATGGTGTTGTAGGATGGATAGACTGGAATATGTGTTTAAACGTCCAAGGAGGTCCGACCTACATAAGCAACTTCGTAGACTCTCCCATAATTGTGATCCCTGAGAAGAACGCGTTCATCAAACAGCCTATGTTCTATGCTATGGGACATTTCTCAAAGTTCGTGCCTCGTGAGTCGCGCAGGATTGATGTTACTCACAAGCGTAGCTGTGGAGACTCTGTATGGAACGTCGCTTTTCTTACACCCAAAAACACTACTGTGGTTGTGCTGTATAATGAGTAAGTACATTTATCACATTTCTTGAAGTTGTTCCAAACTTTTGAAGACTTTGTCAGACAAGATGGCAAGGTGAAAGATATAGGTTTATTCAAACTTTGCAGACATGCTTAATTACCTGTGCCACTTGTGGCGACTCTGTTGGTATCTATTTGTGTATTTGAAGCTATTTTAGACCGGGGTTATATACCAACGTATTTATGCCATATGTTTTTGCAAATGCTGTAGCTGGTAAAGAAGCATATTGCTTCTCGATTAGACGGAGCAATCAGCCGTGGCAGTCAGTTATGCCGCTAGAGTGAGCTAGTACCAGTTCGATCGGACTCAATCGGACAGAATAATAGGTATATGGGCCTAAAATATGCCTCTTGCTCTCGCACACTGCTTGATCCTTGCCAGTCTCAAAACCTTAGGTAGTCACGTTACGAGTCACGTAACAGCCTTCTATTAGTGCAGTACTTTGAAAGACTCCACACAAAAATATTTTTTTAATGTTCCATGTCTCATAATACCTTATTGTTTTCCTTCCACAGTGGTAAAGCAACTAAAGTGAAAATTCAGTTAGACAGGAAGCAAGCTGTGCTCCAGATGGAAGCCAACTCAGTTGCCACTGTCGAGATAATGGCTACTCTCAACTAGTTATATGAATGTTCGATGACACAGGTGCAATGAAATATGTAGTTTCGTCGAGTAGGTACAAAAACTGGTTATGTAATCTAAGAAAGTAAATATTATGTATTTGAAAGAAAAATGTGAAGGAGTTGTATTTTCATTATCAAATTAATTTTGTACCAAAATTGTTTTACTGTTTTTTTTTATTTCATTTGATTATCTAAACAGGAAAAGAATTTGGAATTAGGTCATGCTATTTTGATTCACTTACTTAATGGTATACCTACGTGCGTGATGGAGTAAAAAGTACAAATATCCAAAACTAAAGTTCATATTTGGATGCCCATAAACACCGGTAAGTGTTTGATAAATGATCACCAATTTAACCATCTCCTCTTCTCCTTCATTATTATAAATCATTCACTATCGTAGGTGATATTATGGCCTTTACAAACCACAAGACGATTACATCGTAAAAATGCTGGACATTGCAAGGGCGGATCCAGCTTTTGTGTCTGGCGAGGAGGTCACATAGTCGGGGTCCAGTTAGGCTCGAATCTGTGGCGAACTAAGCTTGCGGCAAAACCAAAATTCTTCTCAGTTTCGTAGGCATTTCTAGTAACATTTTGCAAAATAATAATGACAATAAAAAAACAAGTGTAACGTGCTTAATTTAATTATAGGTACTCTACCTACGCCATGGGCCTCGTAACCGGCAGGACAGTTTTGGCAGGGCGATGCATTTTCTCCATAATAGGCTATTTACGAAAAACAATGTAGGATGCAGAAGCGAGCAAGGCGAGCTCGAAATTTTTGGCTTCTCGTCTTTAAATTCTCGGTTAGGTTCCTATTGAACATTCTTACGAAATTAGGAGTTGCTTTATCGACTTATGCAGAAAAGTTTGAGAGTCAGAAGAATATAGAATGCAAGAACGAGCGAAGCGAGGTTGAAAAATGTTGCACACCGCCTTGTTTATGTAAAAGTATACAGGAGTGACTTCTATACATAAATAGGAGTTACTTGGTTGAGTAATAAAGAAAGTTTGAGAATGTAGGTGCATCCTACATTGTATTATAGAATACTAGAGCGAGCGAAGTGAGCATGAAAATTTTAGCACCCTATTTTTATATTTTCATTAATGTCTTTTGCCTCTTCTAAAAGCTGTCGGAAATCTGTGTCCGCCTGTTCCCTTTTTGTCGTAGGAACCTTATAGTATCATTTACAGCGTGTGTAGCCCTTTTAAAAATCAATTGAGATCGAATGACGACTACGAGCGGAATGGTTGGCTGCGGGTTTATTGGTTAATCGTTGCACAGGCCAGCAGTGCGCGGGGGCGGCGCAGGGCGCAGGCATCGTAGCGATGTCGTGTTACCGACACATCGGATGTAGGAAGCACAGCCGCGAACAAATGTGGCAGCGGGCGGCGCGGCCCGGCAAAATGTAATCGTGCGAACAAGATTTATGCACAATAGTGCATCAAAACCAAAATATTTTATTTCACATAAACCTATATGGGCACTTATGAATTGCAGAAGCTAGGTGCACGTTTCTAATTGGTCGTCTCCCTTAGGAGAATCCCGCCGCCGACCCGCCGCCGCCGGTACATGCATGACATTTATTAGTCGTATTAGGCAGATATGCGTGTCGTCCGCGCATTTGGCCACATCATAAAAAGTATCAATTGATTAAATGTATCAATTAGATTAGAAAAAAGTATCTGTGGTAGACCTAGACACAGCCTTGGGGGGAGTCGAGACCCCTGTTCCAGTTCAAAGTACGATGAGATTTATTTAATACAGCGTGTATGTGCAGTTTTGTTAAATTACTAGAAATTACACACGATAACATTCACGCATGGGAACACATGCGTGAATGTAAGACATACATGATTATACTAATATCTAGTTGATCGCGGACTGTTCACACCATGGTGAGTACTTGTTTGACGCACAGCGACAAGGGCTATTAAAGATAGTCCTTTCGACACGCCCGCGCACGACTCGTGGTGGTAGATACTGGCTCAGCGACGCTCGCTTGGCGGATACAACACTCGCTGAGTGACTCACGCTTGATACATAGCACAGAACAGCTTTAATATGTCCTCTTTTATACATTCCGTGGTACATACGCATACCAGCGCGTTATCGCTGGTCGCCGGCGCGCACTCGCTGCGAGTTGCTTTCCAACTCGGTTTTAGTTCCTTGCTCTACTTGCGTCTCGTAAATCGCTAGCGGCGGTTCAGGTGCCTTAAGTCCCATTCCCATGTAACAGTGTGCTCGCAGAATTTAATTCTTCTTCTTTGGGTCGACAACGGACAATTGTTGTAGGTCCAAAACTTCCAGAATTCTGTTGAGACATTGACATCGCTTGCTGTTCAAACCTCGGGTTTTTGGTATGCAAATACGCGATTAAATACTGCCCAAATTATTTAAGGAAAAGTACAGGCATAGCCCAAAGACTAAAAAAGCTGAACAATCGTTGGGGAAAACGGTAAACGGTAGTGTGGGAGGCCCGCCGCCGGTCAGGTGGAGCGACGACTTGCGGCTGGCAGCCGCTGGCAGACTACATGAGGAGAGCCGACGATCGGGCTCAGTGGCGTTCACTAGGAGATGCCTACGTCCAGCAATGTACGAATGCAGGCTGATGATGATGATGATGAATTACGGGACCTAAAAATTATAATATTTTAGGTCTTTCCCTTGTAACGTTGTAACGTTCCGTATTTTTTATACATACATATAAACATTTAATATTGATTTTTAACTTTAAATTCGGCCTCTTATAGGCATTATTATCATTTGTTTACCAAAGCCAAATTGCCGACGCCTACTATTAACGCAATGCGCGTGACCTTCAGTCGCACCGGTCTAACCAGTTTGTGTAGCGACCCCTTGTTCCCTCATCCCTGTCGCCTTCCGCGGCAGAACCGAGAGACTGGAGCCCTACACGACACGTGACACCGTCCTATGCTGGCATGACGGGCACACGTTCGCGTCTCTGCTCTCAGCGGTGGCGCGACTTTACGCGTGTGTCCGTCCCCACAGCCACGGGTGTCGTCGTAATAGTTTTATTGACTCATATTAGTTAACTTGTTTAAAATCTGTGTTTTCGTAACCCCATATTGGGGTTCAAAGTTCCGGCTCAAACCGTCCAAACTTCCGGATCAACCCATGCAAGGTACCGGCTACATACAAGCTGAATTTCATCCGGTGACATCAGCGTCATCCAGACGCTGAGACCCGGACCACCACCTTCCGGCTATCCGGATATCAACGGGCTCCGCGCCGGGTACTTATTTTACCCGCGCGGCCGCGTCGAGCTCGCTTCTACGAGTCTGGCGAGATCATCCGCCGACCATCACCTTCCTGGCGTCTGCAGCGTAGCACACCCGCTGCGGTCATCGTCACACCAGGCTGAGCCAGGAGAGTACTGTGCAGCTCACAAGGGAATCGAGGAACTTTGTGACCATAAACCTACCTACCCCCTTATACAACTTTTATTTTTATAATATATATTTTTATGCTGACAAGGTTTCGTGGTGTGATTTCTCTCCCCACGAAAACCCTTTACGTCACACTCTATGAAGTTGCCGTTTATCAATACTAGCCAGTATTGTAAAACGGTAATTTGAAACGTAAGTTATGTATGGCTGGCTATATAAATTATAAATTCAAATGTATTTTATTGAACAAAATATGGAATTCTATTCTAAAATTCTGTCATTTGTTTATTGATTAGTGTTTTGTTTTCACTGCATTTGTATCTTTTTCATCAATATCGACACTATAAAAAAGAGTAATTATGGAATACGAGTATTCTCGCAACATTAATTACGTGTATGGAATGAACACTACAAAAGAACGCACGACTCGTTATTGTTTAATCGATCGTCCCCGCTGCTCCTACACGACAACGCTCGACATCATACGGCACAACAGACGGTCTTTAAGCTACAAGAGCTAGGTTTGGAGTTTTGAGTCTTCAACCGTACTCACCATACCTTGCGCCGACAGACTTCTACTTTTTCTAAAATTTGGACAGCTTCTTGGCAGGGGAAAAATTCAATACCCGAGAGGCAGTACAAAATGCATGTTTGTTGGGTCCCGTATACCTGACTTCTTCAAGAAGGGCGTTAAAAAATTTGAACTATTCTGGCAGAGGTCCATCGATAGCATGGATGCGTATTGTGATTGATAGAAATAAAAACAGTTCAGATAAAGATTACTTTAACTTTCTGCATACTAAACGGCAATGTAATAGGTAATTTAATAGGTTTTTATTTGACATGAAAAGTACACAGATACAGGGTGACACTTAATTCAAGCATGCAAATAGTCTGATACAAAATAAATTATCAATGACCCTAATGCTAGGAATAACATATGTTACAGGGGTCATCCTTCCGTCCAATAAGTATGTGATGATAGTTACTTACAAATTAGTAATGTACACTTTTATAAAAAAACAAATTAGACTATTACAATTAATTTTGAGGGTAAGAAACGGGGAAATATAAATTCAAGGCCATCAAATCGTGTCCCATTAGCCGTTTCTCTACGTTCGTACTAGTACTCGTATGAACGTGACACAGGATGGCGTTGTTATATGCCGATGACGAGCAGCACGCTGCGACAATCACAAATCTTGTTAATAATAGTTACTACGTGATTGTTTAGTGGGGTGACTAACATTGTTTGAATCTACGAATAAAACATGTAGAAGTTAAATATTGTTTGTTACTTCTACCTTTCCAAGAATTGTAAGTTCCGAAAGGAGTCATGCTAATTGACACACTTTCCAACCTTAACGAATGCTTTCGATAGCTGGCTGGCAGTAAACGGTTGAGTTTGAGTTTGAATTTATAGTAACAGCTCTTGGATAAGAGCTGGATGCAATAGTGCAGAACATGCAAGCATGAGAAAAAAGGGACAAATCTCAAACTCAGCAGTGATTGAAATCCTAACTTTCTAATAAAATGCGAAAGTAAGATTTTTTGATTGTTTGTTACGCTTCCACGCCAAAACGACTAAATGGATTTAGATGAAATTTAGTACACGCATAGACCATGACTTGGGTCATCTCATCATGGGCTATTTTTCATCCTGGATCGCAGACGAAGTCGCGGACAACAGCTAGTATGGCTATAAATTATCGCTAGGAACATCTTTACACACAATATAAACGGCATGTATTCAATCAAACCTACATAATTACTGTTTTCCGGTCCTAAAAATACTAAATAGCCAAGTAACTACGACCAACGCGGTTATTAGATAGATAGATAGAATACTCTTTATCATGTGCACCTTTTAAATTACAGACAGATGTAGAAATTTTACATTTGGTGACACAATGGGCGGTCTTATCGCTAAAAGCGATATTTTACAGACAACCTTTGGATGGATTAAAGGGAGAATGAGAGACAATACTGCAGGTGGTCAGTGGTAAACCATTTACAAATTCATTATATAAAACATATATTTATCTACACAAATACACATATACAATAATAAACACGAAACAAGACCAAGGAAACTACATATTAGTAATAACGTTTAAGGAGCTCTCTCCTTCCAAGTGTTCCAAGTGTTTTTTACCAGAAATTTAAAAGTCACCTTATCGACATGGGCAAGGCATTCCATAACCGTACTGCTTGAACTGTAAAAGACTTGTCATAAAAACTGGTGGAATGCATCGGCATCCTCTTGTCTTGAGTTTGCTCTCTCCCTCTAGTCTTAAGGATTTTCACAGTTCTAACCTAACCTAATCCATTTAGTCGGGCTGCCAGAGATTAGTTTCTGCGACCAACTGTGAGAAAAGACGCTAAAGTTAAAATGACTCTATTTCTCTATATTACTTTAAAAAGTGTGCATCATTAAAAGCGAAAAACAATTTTAAAAAAGTGTCCATCATTAGAAGGTCAATAAGTTTTATAGGATTAGTTAAATATATCCCAAAATAACCCGCTACTTTGTTCTCGTAAAAAAAACATATCGCATTCGGCAATAATGTAGCTTTAATATCAGTGACTTTTTTGAGACATTTGAAGAAAAGGTTCTCAATTTCTCATACAACTCTACAAATGACCGCTATTGTGATGAATTAATGACAAATGTATATTTTGTTATGACTACGTTAACATTTATTTCCTTTCGTGGTTGAGTCATCGCGGTCAGATCCAAACATCGTAGCCGGACTGACTGGTCACCCTACTAACTACGGCTTCAGTGACTCACGCGGTAAACAGATTTACGACCATTATAATAATACCAGTTACCACTATAAAACCAGTCTCGATGCTCCTTCGAAATGTCTTATATGCTTTAGCTCTTTATGTTTATAGGTATCCTTTTCCAACATATAATTTAAAAGCAACGACCTACTTTAAAAAAAAAACACCCTGTATTATTAAACGTCTTTTCTCTGCAGACTCCTATTTGCCAAAAAAAGTGTAGGTATATTCTGGCCTGGTGGTCAAGTGTGACTAGTTGAGGCTTGTGGCTAAGTGGTAACGGCCGCGACTTAAAAGTTGTAGGTCGTAGGTTCGAACCCAGACAGGCGTTTTACTTTGTGTAAATAATTTCATCATCACTGCTCACAGAACAGTAAAGGAAAACATCGTGAGGAAACCAGCATGTCCTAGAACTGAAAAATACGAAGGCATGTGACATATACCATCCCGCACCAGGCCCGCGTGGTGGATTACGGACCATTCCCTCTCACCGTGAGGTGGCCTGTGCCCCAGCAGTGGGAACATTATAGGCTGATTAATTCTGAAGAAATAGGATGAAATATTTAACGTCATTCGGCAAACGTCTTTTTGGTCTTATTAAATCCCAATGACGATGGGTACGTACTTTGATTAAAATCTTGAACATTGAACAACACACCATTGCATAATGTTAAAGTAAAAAGTAGGATCCCACGTATCCCACGTTGGATCCAGTTTGGTTTGCTGTATGACAGCATTAATTTCAAGGATTAAACAGGCACTTGGGAGGCCTTCTTCCAGTGATGGACGTCTTTCGTGGCTCAGAAGATGATGATAAAAAAACAGACAGTTGAATCATGCAGGAATGTCAGAATTAAAAATGTATCTACTTAATTAAGAATGATGCCTTAGTCAAAACTAAATATACCAATTTGGAATGTTAACAGGAAAGCTATTAGCAAGTCCTTACAGACAGGGCAAACCAAGGAATCAATTAGTATTTATAATAAATCCTGTTCTTCCTAGGACTATATTGTTATGACAGAGCTCATCCGAGTTTCTGTGTTATTCATTAAATGTTCGTAAACTTTAATTTCGAGAAGTTGTTTTTGAATTCACATTTTGTTATCTTAAACATGGAAGTACTTATGACACATCAGTTACCTTTGTTCTACTGTACTGTCGAAATGATTCACTTACAAAGTGACACAGTCATTACCTACTAATAGACAATTATTTACATTAACTTAATAAGAACAATAACGAAAACCATGGATCCTATGTTTTTTTAGATTTAGAGTCTTATTTTGTTACCCATTCTAATATGGAGTACTAAGGTTATCTCTATCTTTCTGATTTTGGTTGTCAGCAAAAGGACACAAAAAAAAAATAGGTTCATAATGAAACAGGGTGGCAGTACCTACATTATTCTGAATAATCGATCGGTTACTTATTATAAAAAATATGCATTTTCATATATTTTGACCGCTTAAGTCAATATTGCACTTTTCTATGAAACAGTAGTTTTATTTTTTCGTCGGTTTTTGAATCATGTGCTGAACGCATGGTTTGAATTTACGGGTCGGTGTCCCTACCACTGTGTATAATCAGGATAGGCAGCCAAAAACATTGATAGCAAAAGTAAAACGATATAAGTATGAGTAAGGGTACCTTAAGAACCAGCTATTGTTCCATTGATAAGGAACTGAAGACGTTGGCACAACCAAGATCTTCTCTAGTGCAAGTAAGAGCTCATGTAGAAGTCACACACAAGTGCCGGACACTAAAGAATAGTCAGTCATCAAAGATGGAAACTCCCTAACGGTAGGATATTTCTATAGCGCAGTGGAGACTCTAATGCTCAATATCTCCACGTACTTACCGTAGGTAGGTATTATCGATAGTAAGCGATGATGGCAGTTAGCGATAACTGAAAATTATAACAAATTGTAAACATTTATAATGAGATGTGAGTGACGTGAATTAGTTCATAACACTTTACAGTGGTTACTATCGATGTTATTGTTAACACAGGAAACCATTCAAATTCAACTGACCATGACCAGCACAACGTGAACATTGGATAAGGGAAGGAGGAAGTTGATGATCAGCTCAGCCGATCGTACTCCACTGCTAGACTTTTGACACAGGCAGTTGTCCCCCAAGTTCAGCCAAGTTGCGACAAAACGCCCGTTCTTCCACCTTTCCTAGCGTTACGAGTATTATAATGACCAATTTGAATGACAGATTTATCACACAGTATAATATAATATATTATATTGTGTGATAAATCTGATTCCACAATATTATTGTGGTTTTCATTATAATCTGCCTAGCTTTTTCCGAAATATGCTGCCAGTGTTCTTTTCCAGAGTAAGCGTAGTTTAAAAGATAATTTTACATGGAGCCCATCTGACCTCCACGACCCAGTTATTGGATATCATGATACACTGGTAGTGGTAGGTACCTACTACGAATCAGAGTAAACAACACATTTGTTTAGTTTCTTCTGACAAACATTCTTCGGTGAAGATAAAAAAAATATGTTCATCAAAAATATGACCCACAAGATTCACAATAGTTTTCCCAAATCCAAACTTTTTGTGTCTTCTGAACGCTTACGCCGCCGTATTGTTTCCTCTTACTATCAGTTGTTACGAATTCGTAAATTTTATGAATGAAAACGGTAGATCAACAACACTTCTCGGAATCTTGCGTCTGCGCATTGCCGGCGTTGAAAGGTCAAAGGAGTCCAGTTCGTTTATAACGACTACTCTGAGGTACTCCGGCCAGTCTACGGCGAACCGCCGAGCCGTGATCGTGTACTCCTATTCAACTTTATTAAAAGTTTCAAAATGTACTGTTTATCGGCATTAGGAGTACTGTTAGCGGTATGTGGGGGTGTGTTCAGCCACACTTACCACTTGGGAGGGTGTCCTCTTGTCGAGCCCATGCCTGGCTTCGAAATGAACAGGGTATGTACAAATTGTCTTTTTTTGTTGTTATTGTATTTTCACTGTACCGGGATCATAGGGACCAGGGTCATGTTCGTGAGATTAAAAATGAGTGTGTGTGAGCAGTTGGCGTGACAAGAGCACTTAGGACAAAGAAACAACATCGAGTATTGTTCTTTAAAAAACAATAACAATTTGAGAATAGACTTTAACGGTCGTACCGTCGAAGCATGCCAGATGTTATGTAGGGATTAACATTATGCAAATTACTTTCTTTTTCCGAGAATGCATTTCTAATCATTCATCTGCCTAGTTTTTTGCCGACAATGTTGAGGTTGGCTTCCAGTCTAACCGGCTGCAGCTAAATACCGGTATTTTACATGGAGCGACTGCCCATCTGTATCTGACCACCACAACCCAGTTACTGGGTCCTACGATACCCCGATAGACAATATACCTTACATACCTAGCTATTAGAGGTATTTTACCTTACCTAACTAGTTTGCATAAAGTTGAGCAGATAACAGATCATAGAACGTGTGTGCCTTTCTGTTTGCTTTTATCATTTTAATTAATTTTGAGTGCTCTGGTTAGCATGAACTTGTGTTAATTGTTTGAAACGTGTGATGTGATGCTTCAGCTGCTTTGTCCCTGTGATAATGTCACACCGAGCTAACATAATTATGTAAGTAGGTATATTATTGTAGGTACCAACTCTTTGGACTATGCATAGATGTTTGCTGCAATATACACATAGAAAAAAAATGAACTTTGGACACTATGAAGTTTAAGTCAGAGAATGATGTGAAATCATTATCTGACTTAAACTTCATAGTGCTTAGTTTTAAATATATTGTGGTCGTTTACAGTAACGAGTACGACTATAATCAGCTTGCAAAATGGGTATTTCAAGGCCTTTCAAATTAGCATGGGGGTTTTTACATAAACAAGCTTATTAAGCTATCTCATCTCATACTAAAATACCTAAATACATTTTCGAGATTGCTTAGTTCGAAAAAACGTTGCTACACTATGGATTCTCCTGTCGTCGTTTGTTTCAGAAAAACAAAAAACTCAAACATGCAGAAACCTAGACTTTAAATAACTATTTACTGTAAGCCATACAAACAATTAGTTTATGACGAAATCGAACCCAAGAGAAACGCGCAAGCAATAAACTTAGACACTGCGCGAAGAGACCCTTCTTTATGCATCTTCTTTGTCTGTGAAATTATAGTATTTTCTTCCTGTAATATTTTTTATACAAAAAACCCTTATAATATGCGGAAATTCTACTATGTGCCAGATGATAGTAGGTACATATTATTTTAATGGTCGATTATAATCATTTGGAAGTATGGTAAAAAGTATAAAATAATGGATAAAGTATTATGAAACACGGTAGAGACGCCTTGAAGCGAATTGATTGAATCAGTTAATCTGTTCCACTTACCTACCTACAAAGGAGATACAAGAAGACTCAACCAATCATAGGTACATTTTTTTTTTTATTAGGGACAGGGTCAGTCGAAAAAAACGATTATCCCACACTATTGTCGACACACGAAGTAAGAGAACATCGGAGTAAGAGAACGAACGTATGTTAAACAAGAAAGAAAAAAGTATAACATTCAGACGAAAAACAATAACATCAGTCTTAGTACCTACTACATAACATCATCTACTATAGAGCTCAATACAATTAAACAACATCACAACAATTATAACATTATTCTTAGTGTGGATGTGGATTTCAAGGCTGCTCTCGTGAATTGATCTGCTAAAAGCTGTAGGTATAGGTAAGTAGTGTGATAGCATTTGTTCGCGGCGCGTAGCCTGCGTGAAGATCGAAATTTATCCGACGGGAACGTACTTCCGGGATAAAAAGTATCCTTTACCCAGGTCATGGTCTACCTGTGTGCTTACTAACAGACCGATAGAAGAAGCTACTTTCGCATTTATCATATTAAATACTGATAAAGGATAGACGGAAGGAAATATTACGTGAATGCGTTAGGCAGGCAGGTTCCAAATTAAATTGGGATGTTAAAAGGATGGCAGGCACGAGCAGCTTCTGTGCGAAAATGATTTAGAAGGTACTGCTGGTAAATGATAGAGACCTATGATAGATTTGCCTACTGATATCGAGAACAATTAACGGCCGAACCCAAAATCATTTCTAAATAACTATCTCCAATGTTGGCGTACTGGATATAGAAAAAGCTATCAAATCTCAGGTTTTAAAGTCCCAATAAAGTCAAAGTAGGCGACCGTATAATGTGTTGAAAGGGACAGCTAGACTTGTACTGTCTACATATAATCAGTAGCGATCTGTCTTAGGTTATTCGGTTTGGCCGTAAGTTGATTTCCGCCGTCCGTCTACCTAACAGAAGCTTTGTTAGTTGCAACAGTACCTACTGGCTTGTTTCATCACATAATGAAGTGCGGATATCCTGTCTCTTGTATACCCAGACTAATAATGTCTTCGCCTTCTATTTAAAACAAAAACTTTCCTACTATCATCTACTACGTTCCTACATAACTAAGATAAAATATGTTGACATAGAGCTATTCCGATATACGAGTAACAGCCACACAGACTGATATCGTGTGTCTTGTCTTCACACAATGCCGTGTCTTGTTATACAATCATAGGAATTTGACCCGGCAACTGTGACTCTGACTTCCGATACCACTCGTCGATGACTCACGGATCGAGAGAACATTTTGTCATCATACTACCCACTTTCACATCACCCAGATTCTTAAAATTATCGAGTAATTCATAATTTACGATTAAGTCGTTTGTGTCATTAATTTAATTAGCTACTATGACGTAGATAAAGCAGGTAGGTAACTGTTCAGTGACATTTTTTATTGTCCAGCCAAAGCGAAGTTGAATGTGAAAGAAATCAATATTTTAGATTGAATATGATCTTGAAAAGTTATCAGATTACATTTATGTAGGTGTGCATGAATTCCGTCTATGTATTCAAATCGAACAATTGCTCACAAAAATCTATTGTTCTTCATGTAATGAGTGCTACCATTGTTTTGACAACTTATTACTTTCGTTTCTTTTATCACTTGCCTTGTGTTGTTGGCGCTTTCTACGCATGGCTCCCGCAAAAAGGCGCGACGCGACAGCGCGACACAAAGACACCGCTCGCCGCTACTGACACGCTGACACAGCACGATACCCACATAGCTAGTACCGACAGTTACACGAGACCGAAATCATTCCATGTTTTCAACAAAAACAAAAAAAAAACCTAGCTTAAAAAATATCATAGGTAGCATTGCTACAATGCAATATTTTATGTGACCAAAATCTCATAAACTATTCTGTGATCAACAGCTACTAGGCGTATGGTACGTCGTTCAGAAGACGTCGACGGCATCACACTGCATGACGTACAACTTCACCAAGACCGACGAACCCGGCAGATATGAACTGGAGCAGATGTCACAACACTTCATCTTGGGACTTACTCCTCTGAAACATGACTATAGGTACGTTATCGAAGGAGATCACCGCATCCCACGACTCGTTGCTCCCGACATCGGGCAGTGACAAGTCAGTTCGGTTTTTTTACTCTGCCAGTGTACGCCACGCCGTGTCCTCCAGAAAATGTGTATCCGTATCCAGCCTGTCCTATGGCGCTCAGACTTAATCTTTGACCGAGGCTCAGAAGTCCATACTCAAGGTTTGCCAAAGAGCGGTGGTAGCATCTTAACAATCAAACTCACCGACCAAATTCGCAACACCACAATACGCTCCAAGAAAGATATCACCGCTGCTGACGAGTCTGGGAGGCTGGCGATAAGAGTGGGACTGGGCGGGTCACACCTATAGGGCCGTTCAAGTATTACGTAAGAAGGTTTTTTTGGAATTATTAACCCCCTTCGTCAGCAAAAGTAAGCAAAGCTCTTACCCCTCCCCCCCATGCCAACAACGACAATGTGTGCGTTGCCATATGTGCATATAGCTCCCCCCCTATAGCTCTTACATAATATTGAACGGCCCCTAGGATGCATCCAGACAGATGGGCCTGGATCGTCACACAGTGGGTGCCTGAAGTCGTCGACGGCGTCATCACCGAGGCAGGACTAAGAAAAGCTGACGTGACGATTTGGACTCGTTCCTAACCGATTTAACGACGAAACACAGGTTAATCAAAAGTGGAAACATTGTGGGGGGACTATTTTGCCCAGCAGTGGGACAACATAGGTTAACTGAAGAAAAAAACGTTTAATTTATAGCCAACCTAGCCAAACCCTTGGGTTAGCGAAGCCAACTTCCCATACACCCTCGCAGCCGCACAGAAAGGAGGTCTGAGTCCCAGCTACATTGAGGAAACATTATAGGCTGATTATTTTACCACCATATCGTCACGAAATTGATGATACCCACTGTGGTTGATGATATTATGTACAGGACCTACGATTTCTTTTTCTTGCCGTGCCCGTCTGTCATCGAATATTTTTGCACATACACATCACATGCATCCATAAACTCATGCCTTCTTCCCATGAGGACAAGCTGAAACAACAGATCACCACCTGCTACAATTAGATACTCCTTTTGCCTCGTTTACGTTCATACATCTGGTCATATGATCATAAATACCTACCTATGTCATCCTAGGGCGTTCCGTCCCGGTGTTTCCACTCACATCTGCCTTGTAAATACCTTTTGTTAGTTACCTTTCATTCATTCTCTCAACATGACTAACCGTCTAAGCCTACTCTTTTAAAAATTGTCACTATTTATTTCTTTTTAAATCGCACCGTTGCCTTAATACACCATTCCTCAGCCTATAATTTCTAGTCACACCACACATGCTTCGCAAGGCTTCTTTTGCCACACCCAACATTCACTTCCACAACATACGTACACATACATACATATAAGCGCACACAAGACACAACTTATTTTTAACCCTTATCTTTATTTTTCCCACAGGTATACTGGAATACTAACAGTGCCAGACCCAGCAGTGCCCGCTAGAATGAAAGTCAGATTTCCCCTGAGTAAGTACCTATTCATTTTCTATTCTCTAGTAACCATCCCTTTTTGCAAAACGATCTATTTCCAGTGCTGAAAAGTCATAGACCTCTTGAGAGTTTAATGAACAACCAATTTTAAATTGCGCTGTGCATTTTTTCAGGCGTAGCTGGTTCAGCGAGTTACACAGTCGTAATGACTGACTACACATCCCACGCCGTCATCTTCACTTGCCAAAAGCTTGCCTTTGCGCATCGGAGATCTGCTACCATTCTCTCAAGAACCAAGGAGCTTGACAAGATGTACATCGACAAGGCAAGAATCATATATGTTTTAAATTATTTTAGCGAAAGTCGCCCCAAAGAGCCTAATCTTTTAACGCCAGTGTTTCAAGATCACAAACTGTTATAATAAGATGTAGGTATAACCAATGTATGGTTATTCCATCAGATAGTATTTACTCCATCGATATCGGGAATAGGATCCTATGTTACGTCCAGGCTCTAGCTCGAGCTAAAACCTCGTTACATGTTCGCAATTATATCTCTCAAGATCATACTGCCTAATGAGAGCTCTAGTGTTGCTCAAGGCACTAAAGCCGAAAGTTCTGATAATGTAATCTGGTGACGTAACAACTACTTAGAGAAACTTCTACGAAATCGCTATAAAAACCTCTGCCATGAAACGTTGATCTACTAAATCATGGAGTACGTTGTTTCCTAACGCTATTTTTTTCTCTTTCCATAGATGCGCAACAAGCTGGCATCATTCGGTGTGGACCCGTACGACCTCTCCATCATCTCGCAGAACGGGTGCCCCTCTCACTCCAATGGTACCGAAGGCGTCAACATTAACATTGATCCCGAGACCTTCTCGTCACACAACATTGGGCAGGCCGTCAGGAAAACTGGCAGTGCTATCGGTGAGCCAATATCATCACCTTATTTTTATGCTACAGAAAACCCTAGATGAACGGTTTTCATCTGTTGATCTGCTCTGCTGCTAAATCTTAACATAAATACTGAATGAGTATGTATATCTATGTCTTAGATTAAATATTTATTCCTTGGTTTTTTATAAATTGCACCTACAACTGCTTGTCTCTGCATCACCCAAAGGTTGACTGGTAGAAAATGTCTATGGCATTAAGTCCGCCGCTGTACAAAATGTGCGTGAAGTATAAATAAATAATAAAGGGCCAAACTGGCCTGGAGGCAATTTTTTTTCCAGTCCAGTATGTCCCATGTTTAACAAGTCAGCCTGTACATGATTGTCTGACGCCTGAGCACTCAGCCCCGCTACCAAACTCTGCTGTAGTCAGCACCTCAGCAGTATTATCTGTTTACCACGGGATTATGTAGTTTTAATACTTTTTTGGAAAAGCCGTACTAACTCCAGTGTCTGTTTTCAGCCGATGGAGTAGAATACGTCGTAGAAGCTGGCAAGACCGTGTACCACAAAGTGGCCAGCAGTAAGGAGGACCTCACCGAAGCGCCAGGCGGCCGTGCCTACTCCGTTAAAGATGACGTCGAGTGGTTGCCTTGAAACGAGTCTGTGAAGAATGGCTCTAAGTACAAGTAACCATAGTAAGCGTGATTGCGAAAATATTGACTGAAACTCCTAGATTACCAATTTATACCTAAATAGCAATACCTTTATTTGTAACCCTAATATTAACTTAAACAGTTTTTTTCACTAGTTGAGTTTGTCCGCTGTAAATTATGACAGCGTTTAATTTAAAACTTCATGAGTGTAATGGAAAGATGCCAATTTCATCCTGTAGTTCTTCCTTTCCTAAACTGAAGATTTTACCTATTATTGTAAAATCAAGAATGCATTTAATATTATCAGTGTTAGAGGTGAATACTCGTAAGATAGTCGGGTTATCATTATTTTACTTGTAAGTGCACTCTCCCAACACCACCCGACCAGAAATGTGATTTTTAGTTTAGTACATAGTAAAGTAATATTTTTTTTATAGTGAATTGTTGATAGCACACGAACAGTTTCATACCAAAGGATACCTTGCCTTATTATGCTATGATTGTACTATTTGTATGTATTAATGAAGAATAAATGTTACAATAACTATGTTTTTTTATTTACAAGTATTTTGCCATTTTGCCTACCTTCATGGGAAGGTGTTTATGTATGTAATCAGTGGCGGATCCAGTATCGTTTGGGAGGGGCTTGACCCCGCTGAGGTTAGGTTTTTAGCAAAGTCAACACTAAAGAAGCACACAAAAAATAATTTGCTTAACGCATAACAAGCCTCCTCGGATTGCTTTTCGCAAATTCCTCAATGACTTCGTTAGTTTAAGAGTTGAATGTTTGGCTGTTCTGGGTGCCTGAATGTTTGGCTGTTCTGGGTGCCTGCACTAGGATCTACAAACGCACGACAAGCATCTTGGACAATTTCTTCATGTTTAGTTTCTCTACGTATCTTTCAAGCGTTCTTAGTACACTTTCTACCATTTATTAACAAAGGTTAAGATCTATTGCAACAGTCTGAAGCGAGATAGTAACTTCAAATACAGCGGCTATTACCGTCAAAGGAAAGAATAAAGTCGAATCTTAAAGAACTTTAAAACTTGAAAACATAATACGTATTGAGTATCATCATCATCATCATCATCATCAGCCTATAGCAGTCCACTGCTGGACATAGGCCTCCCCTCATGAGCGCCATAGCGCCCTGTCTTCAGCTCGATGCATCCACCATCTGCCTGCAGTCTTTCACAGATCGCCATCCCACCTGGCCGGAGGGCGTCCTACACTACGTTTGCCGAGTCGCGGTCTCCACTCAAGAACTTGTTTACCCCAGCGGTTGTCGGTTCTTCGCGAGATATGGCCGGCCCACTGCCACTTGAGTATATTTGATGACAATTATTTCCTTAGGTTGTGTAAAACACTCCTCCATCTGTATACCTACACCGCCCAACTGGGGTCGACCACTCGACGCCACAGGCATTATCAATACCCGCTGTGGTAGCGGAGGACAAAATTAAAAGAAAAAGACTGTGACGCGCCGCTTGATTCTACTTACGACATACAAACTTGCACATCCACCGGCAAGTCCAAATAACCAATGGATGTACTCGAGACCATTTACCTTTATTTATAAAAGGGTAATGAAAGGGTACTCACGAAATTTTCCTCGTCCAACTGTGGAGCTAACCCAAACACCGTGACGCAACCGCTTGAACTTTCACCAACACTTAACACTGATCACTTTAAATAACAAATCCATTCAATAGCAACCTTACGTGAATGGAAATAAAGATATGTAACTTTAACAGACTTTGTAATGGCAGCAACCATATTGCCACTTCAATAAAAATCACTGATTTTGACAGTGTTGCAATATCAGACGTAAAATGTGTGTGAGAGATTTGCAGTCTAGTCTTCTTAGCGTTTCGATGGCACTCTTAACTTGAGTCAGCCCCAGGGCTGTATTTACGGTATTTTTTGGAAGCGGTACCATAGGCCTTGGTGTGATACCGGTACCTGTACGGTAAGGGACATACCGGTACCAGTACCTATACTATTGGTATCGGTACTATTCCAGTACCAAAAAAAAAACTACCGTAAGTTAGAGTGAGAAAACTGATATAGTTAGTAAAAAGGATGGTTACTAAACTAGAAAAATAACTTCAAGGTTGCGAACCTTACGAGGTTCCTCGAACAAATATGAGATTTGTGGTATGTACCGGGTACCTGAATTTGGTACTGGTACTTGTTAGGTGGACTAACTTCCAAATCGATAATCTCAAAATCTTTGTACACAGTTACGTTCTACCCACAGCCCACACATATTATTTACATTGTCATAGTCGATTTCAAATCAATTTTTTATGTGTAATCAAAAAAAGAACGTGAGAATCATACAAGAAATAAAAGTCACAAATCCATTTACGAAACTGTATTTAAATTAAATAAAAAAGTACAATGCATGTGGAATATGGAATGTTTACATTCCTGTTCTATTGAATGCATATAAATGCCGATGAATGAAGTTTATAACATAGTAACCTTTTGAACTGTGTCATGAAATACTTAGGCGACAATACTTTATAATAATTTAGACAAATAAACTACACAGTCAACAAAACATATAAACTATTGTACCATTTCACAGATGGCACCAAGAGAGAAGTCAATCCATTTCAACAAAACCAGTGTTTTTATGAATTTTACAAACCATTGCAGATACAAGAACTACACTTAAAATAGATGTTATTATGATATTTTACGTTCCCATAAGTCACACAAAATGCTTCAATAAAATGCATTACTTAAAATGTGAGCTATTCACTGATAGCTTATTAATCCAGCTCAAACTTGCAGTTGATTTATTTATGCAAAGGCAAGCTGTGAGCATCGACGCAAATCTGATAAGTATATGGTTTTAAACATGCGTTTATATGTAATATATTTTCTAAGCGTCGAGGTATGAGATTGCAAGTCTTGTAGCCATTACTTTTAGATACACAATGTAATTAGAAATAGCAGTGCTCATAATAAGTGGATATTAAAATAGTATAGTCGAGCCGCGATGCAAAAATGTACGGAAATAGTTTTTTTTTTACTCAACTACACGGCAGCAAAGACAGGGTTATGTTTTTCACGCGTATTTATGTAACTAGTTACACTTAGTTTATGCTGTTAAGATAAGAACACTGCTATTTCCAAGTCCATTACACCTTCACAGTACATCATCTAAGGCGTGCAACGATCAAGGAAGCGCGGGTACAGACAGACCTCGCGGATGTGGTACCGGTCGAGCAGCCAGCACAGGAAGCGCTCCAGACCCAGGCCGTACCCGCCGTGCGGGACCGAGCCGAACTTGCGCTGGTCTGTGTACCAGTAGTAGGGGGAGGGGTCGATGCCCTCGCGCTTGTAACCTGGGGATTACATTGTATTGTTAGATACCTTCACTAGCAGCGTTATGGGCTTTGCCCTGCAGCGGGACAATACCTGATTTATTTATTAATTTCACGTTCATTCACACGAAACCTATAATGTCTTACAATAGTTTTCATATTTTAAATACATGTAAATTGGGGTTGTTATGATCGATAATATTATTGAAACTGAAATATTTGCTGGGAAGTTTCTTCTGCCACTTCTCCCATAAAAAAATAGGAAGAAGTGAACTGAAAAATAGAATTTCGGGGGCCGCGTTTTTACTTTTTGACGTTCAATAAGTAAGTGCTTACTTTTGATTTTGAAGGTAATACTGGAAAAGTATGTTCGTGTCATTACTATACAGAAAGACAGAAAAAGCATTTATCGTAACTCGCACAGGAGTACGCAGTACATAGTTTAAACATAACTGTACACACTCTTAAAAAAAATATAATAATAATAAAAGTAAATTAAGAAAGTCCTGTACGAGGCCAAAAGGCGCCCATCTCAGCATAATGCTGCGACACTTAAAAATAAGTGTCACAGCGCTGGTATTCTGATAGGGCCCGCTATTCTGATAAGTCACGGACAGTTACAGAAATAGATAAAAATAAAATAAGGTATATAAGGTAAAGTAACATAACAAAAAATAAATTAACTCTATCGCAAACCGCGTGTGAAGACCCGACGTAACATTCTTGTCTATGCCTTTAGTGTCTGTGGCTCTCATATGTCAGTATTCTAACTTTACACATACAGGGTGCCAGGGACAAAGACGCGCTATTTCAGTGAAACAGCAGTTTTTTTTTATAACCTACGAAAAATTTCTACGCTAGTCTAGAATCATGTGCTGAATTCATGGTTTCAGTTTGGGCGTCCACGTGCCCGCCACAGTTTGTGTAATAAAATTCCCGTCCGAGTTACAATAAATACTGTTTCTTTCTTTTAAATCTTTTTATAATAAGCTGATAGTTACCTTCCAATAGCTCCTCATAGTCCCATGTCCTCATAGATCCTCCAACAATTTCTCCAACTCCCGGCATCAACACATCAACAGACTCGGTAAGCCGCCTGTCTTCTGGACAGCGCTGCATATAAAACGACTTGATCTCGGCCGGAAACTTGCATAGAAGGATGGGCTCGCCGATCGCATCTGTCATCTTACGCTCTGGCATTTCAGGTATGTCCTGTGAAAAATTTATAAAATAAAAAATACATGAACAGTTCTATAGTCAAGAAAATAGGGGAGCTTTCCAGAATGAATGGGCTGATCCATGGTTTTTACTTTTGACCCTATTCTAGAACGGTATCTAAGCATTGATCTAAAAGCCTACAATTGTGTTGTGATCAATTCCTTGATCTGTTTATCTGGAGTGTAATTTGTTGTAATTGTTTATAAAAATGTATCAAATAATAAAAATATTTTTTGAATGTTTTCGTATCAGTAACTTTTGAGATTTCATCTGTTGTTAAATTATTATCATGATAACTCCGAACCGTACATATACATATACCCTGCAAGAAAACTAACGCCGTCCGTACCCAAAGGGTGCCAACGGGACTCTATTACTAAACCTCCGTTGTGTGTGTATTTCTATTGCCGCTATAACAACAAATAAAAAATGAAATAAAGTTAAGAATTAAAGGTCCCATACAAGGAACGTGTTTTTTTATAAAATACCTAGTAGTGTTAATTATTGTACGGTGGTACGGAATCCTTCGTGTGCGAGTCTGACTCTAACTTTGCCAGTTTTTTCAAAACATTTTATTAATTTATTTAAACTTTTCCAACGCAAAAAGGTACAAAGGCGGACCTAATGCCTTAGGCATTCTCTACCAGTAAACCAAGGGTGGTGAAGAGATAAGATGGCATGTGCTTTAGTTGAAGGGCACAACAATGAAAAAAATAATAATGATGTGTGTGATGTAAAATAGATATTGTTTACATAACAAGGTAACAAACTAATATTACACATACATATATTTTAAAATTATATATACTTACAGTATAACATATATACGAATTTAAGGGTGAAAGGTATTGAGACGACTCTATGCTATTTGTTGTGAAAATAACTCTGCAATTTCCGCTTAAATTCATACCGACTGGTGGCCGTCATGATATCAAGAGGAAGCGCATTCGAAAGAATTATGGATTGAATATGAAAGGAAGAATGAACATACTCAGAAGTATGAGAAGGACAGAGCAGGAGAAGATTGTTGGAAGAACGCAGTTTCTTAGCGTGAGATGAACATAGATATTGGAACATTCGACAAAACAATTGCACAAGTCTGTGATAAATGTACAGAGCGACCTCCTGTACGAATATAATACGAATAATCTTTTAGTAAAATAAAATAATTTAACATGTATTATTACCTCTCCGAACTCGTAGAAGGAGCCGTCTTCCTTGGTGATGTTGTTAGCGCGCAAGTACTCGATAGCTTCCGTGTACGGCATGCGCTTGAACGGCTTCTTGGGTCTCTGGAACAACATTATACATTTATTTATACACGTTTCATCATCTAACTAGTCCACGGAATAGAAAAACCAAGTGGAAGTGCCCACGCAGTTATCACGCACGTGGCACATGTAAAATAATAACAACCTTCGTCCGTTGTAATAAGACTTAATTTTGTATGAACAAAAAATTCAACTGACGAAAAGCTTATTTGTTGTTCATACAAAATTAAGACTGCATGGAGCGACTGCCTACCTGACCTCCACGGCCCATTTACTGGGTAATACTCTACCGCTTGGTAAGACTGGTCTGGTTGTCAGACTTTCGGGCATCTGACGGCTCGTAACCGTCAAAGATCCACGAATGACAGCCGGAGCCAACGGCTTAACGTGCTTTCCGAGGCACGAACGTAAGGTTGGTATGTAAAGATGGACACCCATCTTGACCTATTGACCCGTGCGAACTTCCATAATATAAAAAAGTCGTAAAAACTGTGAGAAGAAGGGGAAGTTGGTTGGTCCGCTAGTTTATTTGTACAAGGAAAATGCATTACAATTAAATATAAGTTAAGTTACAGAAAGTTAGACCACGTTGGCACGGACGTAAAAATATCGCGGCGAGATTATTTCGCGCACTGGATTTTAACTCTCGATGTTGGGCATTTAGAATCCAACAGAGTGAATCGCGTCGCGTCAACAGCGCGTTGAAACGCTTTCAACTCTCGGCGCTAAGGAGTGCGTCGAGTGCGCGAAAAAAATATAGCCGAGATACTTTACGTCAGTGCGAACGTGGACTTAGAAAAAAAAAAAATAAGATGCGAAGACAAACAAAATCGGTGCAGTCGCGGTCATAGAACGTGCGAGTAGGACGGCGGATATTTAGTACCGGAAATCTAAAGAAAGTTTCGTCGTCTCGCCGTCGTTCTCCACGTTCTGTGACGTCAAGGATATTTTCTATACTGTGTTAACGACCATATCTAGTTTCAAAATATCATTGTTTCTTTTTGACGTGTATGTGTTTTTTTTTAACCAACTTACAGAAATAATTATAATTTATCATTTACCTTAAAGTTAGGGTTGAGCTCATAGACGAGGTGCGCGTCGGGCGAGGCGAGGACCCTGTCCACAACGTCCACAACAAGATCCTCGAGCCGGGACAGTAAGTCCTCGAACGAGATGAATGGACACTCTGCCTCCACGTGACTATACCTATTAATAGACAAGGTACAAATGTTAGCATAGACAATGGATTATGAGTTTACATACAATATAAACAGGCAATGCACAGCCAAAGTAGATTCAAACGAGTTTGGATGATATTATGTTTATAGTGTTTAGTAATACATACTGTTTTTTTTAAACAGAGTTCACTCAGTTTTCAGACACTCTATTATTTGGAATTTTGTAATTGATTGGTGATGATTTTTGAATACCACTTGGTAAAAATATAGCACCTAAATATTATTTGACTCTCGGAATACTTTACGTATTCTGCATTCTCAATTTAGTTTGCTAACATGAAAACAAATTAATGTGTTATATACATTGCATCCATAAAAATAATAAAATAATCTTTGTGTGTAGAGATTATTTTGTTACACAGGTTGTAAAGTTTTTTTTTTAAATTTGTTTTTAAATGTTAGAAGTTATTGTTTTACAACTTCTAACATTTTTATGACTTTTTCCAGTTGATTATGAATATGGATATTACATCAACTGGAAAAAAGGATTTGACTATGGAATACGTACTCAGCGAGATGCCTGCGCGTGCGCGACTGCTCGGCGCGGTACGACTGCGCGATGCAGTACACGTCGCCCAGCGTGGCCAGGCATGTTTCTAGGTACAGCTGCGAGCTCTGAGTGAGGTATGCTTCTTCACTGCAAACATTAAAGGATTTTTTTGCTCTCATTTATTTCAGACATAATTCTAATCCCTTATTTTACTCTCATACATTTATTATCTACAGTATTTTTTTAAAACCCAAATAGTAATTTGACAGATGTCAAACTCGTATACTAAAAATCAATTAAAAAAGGACTTAAAACAATCTAATCCCGCATCTAAACCGCACTCTAGAAGCATGTAATTTAGCACAAGAGTTCCTTATGTTACAAAGGTGTAAGGAAGGATTTTGTCACTCTTGCCGATGGGAAATCTCATCCGGCACACGGCTTGTAATGTGACAAAAGTCGATAAATCTATGGAGAAAGTAGACAAATTAAAAAAATACTACTCCTTGTAATATCACCTTCGTGTTTATGTCACCGTATAATTATGAACATCTATTTCATAATCTATCTCGCGTCAATAAAAACGATTGAAAAATTTTGAGCTGCAACAAACCATTTACATTTTAACGCATAATTTTTCGATTGTTTATAATCCGTCCAATGCAAACCTACAAATTGTAAACTGGTATCAAACCTGTTATCGCCCCTTGCGCTAATATAATACCAAATAGCCAAGTAACTGCGACCAACTTGGAAGTACCGCTCGCCGGCCGCTACCGCGGCACCGCTCGCTTCGCTCGCTCAGCTCGCGCGCGCGGTTGGTCCCAGTTCTAACCTGAGCAGACCTATTTGGTCGGTGTGCCCTGGCTCAGTCACTGCGACCAATTCGGCCACCGCCAATACGGACAAATCAGGGACGGTTCATAATTTGACGGTTTGATATGAATAGGTTATAAACTATCGACAATAAATAAGTTACATACATATACAATAGTAAGTAGAATGGTAAAGTTCACAATTTACCGACAGTCTCGCTATTTAGATTTTAAAATAACGGTGTTCACAATCACACGGTACCATATACTATGGCTCATACAACTTACCCGAAGTAGCTGAACTTGAACAGCGTGCTACCGCCTTCGCATTGCGTCTGCACGAGTGTGGGCGGCGTCACTTCCGTGTAGCGTCGCGCCGCGAAGTGGTCGCGAAAAGCGCGCGTGACGGCGGCGCGGGCGCGAAGTACCTTCGATGTGTTCTCGCCGCGGATCATTATGTGCCTTGAAATGATAATCGTATCATAAATAATTACAGGCATTAAAAGTCCGCCTTTGTACAGTATTTTTTTACTTGTGCATAGTTTTAATAATAATAATTACTTGAACATTGGAAAATCATTAAAAGTGACAGGGCACTTACATAGTGGCCTTTTAAAAACTTGGGGTTTATTCAGAGGTTTATTCAAATTTGTTCAGAATGATGATCAGAATAACCTATCTGGTTATTCTGATCATCATTCTGAACAAATTTCGGTAAGACGGTCGTCTTAGTTCTGTTTAACTCACAAACTCACTTAGAAACTGGGAAAAAATATAGTTCTCTTTTCCACATTATGTAGGAAAGTATTATTAAGAATATTG
Source organism: Dasypolia templi (assembly GCA_963555695.1). Taxonomy (NCBI): domain Eukaryota; kingdom Metazoa; phylum Arthropoda; class Insecta; order Lepidoptera; family Noctuidae; genus Dasypolia; species Dasypolia templi. Next base: position 17,068,457 of record OY743155.1, read on the forward strand.
TAAAGAAGTCGGAACAGCGAAATTCTTTCTAGCATTTTAATTTTACCGTGTGTTATAAACACGACATGTTAAGAGATTCGCAACCATAATAATTGGGGGAATAGTCTTAGGTATGCAGTCGTTCTGAATTAGTCCCTCTCTTTATACCATATGTATAGTCTATTTCACAAGTTGTTACCTGTTGTCAAGCTGCACGTCAGGTAAGGCTTCTTCGTTGAGGATGGCGTCAGCACCGCCCGGAGGCGCGAGACCGATCAGCTCCCAGTAGTCAGCGGTCAACTCGTGACCGCCTGGCGCCTATAATATTACAAATTTTGGTGTTAAAGAGGAGGATAATCAAGACTATAGTTGAATATTGTGATGTTATCATACGTACACATACATAAACTCATGCCTTCTTCCCATTGGGGTAGGTAGAAACTACAGAACGCCACGTACCGTACGTGGCGGTCTGTATCCTCATATACTTCTTCATACACGCCCGCAGGTTGCGAGTCCTGAGCACCTGACCTTTCTGAAGAACATCACCAATAAGGTACTATATGTCTTCCTAGGGCGACCCATTCCGGCGTTTCCACTCACATCTGCCTAGTAAATAACATACCCTTGTTAGTCGCCTTTCATTCATCCTCTCAGCATGACCAAACGATCTAAGCATAAATTTTTCTTTTAAACCGCACCATTGCCTTATAAAATCATTCCTCAGTCCATCAATCATAGTCACACTAACTCAAATAGCATGCTTTTCAAGGAACGCGTTTCCACAGCATTTATTATACTTTCATGCTTCTTTTGCCACAACTAACATTAATTTTCACACAAAAGCATAGGCACCAGACACCATTCACAGACTGTCATTTATTATTATTAATTTATCCGCAATAACTCGCCCCCTACTACATGGAGCAAAAAAAACATAACTGGCGAGAGTGGGTGTACTATAGGAATACCTCTGCCTAACCCCACGGAGATTACAGGCGTGATGTCATGTGTTATTTATACTCGCACTGGAACTTCAAACAGCAATTACACCAACGGAGCATAAAATATACTTTTACTGCTACTTCCAATCCATCCGTCAATAACACCAACGGAGCAAAAAGTTCTTCTACTGCGACTTGCGATCCAATACATCAATGGAGCTAAAAAAGTTTTAATCGGCAATCAGTCGCAAGACTATCAGCAGATGGGTTGAAAGAATATGGCGTTTAAGAACAATATAAATGGAGTACAGAAACTAGAAACAAACGTTAGAAACGGCACACTCACAGAGGCGCGCATCGACGAGACACCAAAGTGTACGTCGCGGTGCTCTCAGACGCGGATGCAGTGTCGAGACGAAGGGTTGCGAATTTTTTTAATTTTTCATCACGGGTGTCGTTATAATTTTTTCGAGGTGTGCTTAAGCCGTTATTGAAGTCAAAATGTAAATCCAAAATGGTGGCTGCGAAAATTTACAAATTTTTCGTCATGGGTGTCGTCGTTTTCATGGTTTTCGAGGGTGCTAAAGGCGATTGTGAGGTCAACATGTAAATCAAAGATGGCGGCTGCGAGAATAGAGAGCCAATAGTGAGCTTTGCACCCTTGGAAACTATGAAAACGACATCCATGACAAAACATAAAACAAAAAAAACGCAGACGCCATCTTGTACATAAATGAAAGCTTTTTCGCGTGACACTTTCTAGCAGTTAGTTCTTCTTGAAACAAACATTTTGAGTGACAGCCCTAACGCTCCAATAGAGCTTAGGTTATTATTTTGACAAATAAACCTAGTTTCCGTATTGTCCACATTTATACTGTGGTATATAGGCGACGAGACCAGCGTCTCGACTGCCTTTTTAGAGCACGTCCTTCCTTTTCAGTCTTTTCACCGTCAGCGAAGGTTTTAAGAGATTGGCCAGTGTATTTGGATGAACCGAGAGCCGATCATTTTCAATTTCAGTCTAGTGGGCACTCGGTAATGGTAATGGACACGTGAATATAGAACGTGATGCCTGTCGGTATTATCAGTCAAAAAAGATCACATTTTACGTTATGCTGAAATAGCTAAAAATTTGCACCAGGCAATATACTCCAAATTGAGGCAGTTCGTAAGAATTACGGACGATTGAGTAGCAACTAGCAAGCCCTCAGTCGGTACGTAGAATCCCTAGGTTGGGGTGCAAAGAATCCTGAGGTCAGGAATAGCTTAGTTGGCTATGCAAGCGGAAGTCAAAATGTCCGAGTCTCTTAGAAAATTATTATTGTTCCATGATTTTAGTGATGTGTGCAACTTACTAATTATGAATTATATAGCATCACTCGACTATTTAGCGTTGAGACTTCTCACAACGCTGCAATGTTTAGGCTTGTTTACATTTTGTTATATTAATATTTTAGGTACTTGCTTTTTGGTACTTGTTCTCGCTGAATAAATACTTTTCAACTGATGTGCACTTACCATCTTTCCTTCAGGTACAACCTCTAGCTGTCCATAGACAACGACGGAGGACTCAGTGGAAAGTACCAGCGCGTTGTACGTCTGACACAGCAGACCATGTAATACACACTGCAGGTAGCCGGTGCCGTCGCGAAGAGTCAGGAAGGTGAGCGCGCGGCCCTGGCGACGCAGGCGGTGTACCCAGCCGCGCACGCAAATTCGCTTGCCGCGGTTTTCGGTTGCTGAAAGTAAAAATGGAGTTGTAGTGCAAGCAAATTGTCATGGTACTTTGTAAGAACAAGAAGTGTTGGCAGTAACAGCAAAGTAAATTCCCCAAACTTGGACAAATTGGAGACAAAGAAAGGTTTATTTATGAAAGATAAGTTGGTTCTTTTAGATAGATAAATCCAAATCAATCTGAGAGACATAATAGTCAATAAACAATTGGTGTCTCTATCTAATAAAAATACACAAATAAGATAGTACAATTGTACTATCTTATTTGTGTATTGAAAAATATTACATAGTTAACAAATATTTAAACAGAAGATACATTTAGTTAGAATCTAACAGTAGCTTTATAACCTGTTTATCCAACCCACTGTTAGATTATTGACCTGCATTACAATTTAGCAACTTAATCAATTTCTATTTAGCTTGAGTGCAAGATAAATAAAATAAACCTAACTCGAGAGTAGTGGGAAGCCCAATATCCAGTGGTTTTTGTACTAATTGGGTCATTAGGTCAGAATACCAATATAAAATAAATGGAAATTAAAAAAAACTAGCTGTTGCCCAGGACTTTGTCTGCAATCCAGGATGAAAGCACTCAAAGCAGCCTATTTCCTTATCCAGGTCTTGGTCTATTTGTGTGCCAAATAACATCCAAATCCGTTCAGCTGTTTTAGTTTGATACCATAACAAACAAACTTTTTTATTCATAATATTATAGTTAGAAAGTTAGGATTTGAATTTAATCTGTACCCGAATTGCGTAATACACAATCAATCGGAATTTGAATCGTTTCGAAACAGATTGCTAATCCATTGCTTCATAAGTTCGATAAAAAATTATGCTCAACAATGTAAATGACGCAATGAATGTTGTTGAACTGTCAAAATCATACAGATTAGTCGTAATCGTTTACGAAGACGTGTTACGCAATTAGGCTGCTGGTAGGAATATATACAGAATATAATTGTTAAGTTTTATGATAACATTAAGCAACATTTTATTCTTAATCTTTTGCCTGTTCCAAGGGAAATCCCTGTTTGTATTCAGAGTGACAAAGGGTTTTATTGACTTGTAATTGCAACTTATTTAGCTGTAAATAGTTTGATAGCAAATTAAGTGTGGGTTATAATTATTTTATAGGATTTTTTACATAGATTTCTATGATGTTTAAAAACAAATTTATACTGTACTACCTATATAAAAAATAGAGTAGAAAGAAACTACATGCAAAAACACAAAGATGTGTACAAAATTTGATGAATAAAATTCTCTGTTTGATATTATTGCTCATTATCTTTATTATTAGATAATATGTTATTGAGTGATGTAAACAATAACTAAATCTAGTAGTACTAGAAGACTAGTTAGTACATTGGCTCAGACAGCAATCCCGCAGTTTGTTACATCACCTTCATTTATGTTTTTGTGGGATTCTATAATGCATTGCAAACTGCAAAGGTGCAAACATAAAATTTGTTTAATATTATTTACTTTTTTTCCATAGTTTGTAATATTGGTTGCAGAACCAGCCACTTGGAACATCCATACAGTTTTACTCATATGCAGAGCTTGGGACTAATTCTGGACTTATTGGTGCCTCTATTCAAGAGTAAATTGTAAAACAAAAATTCAAAACTGCTGTATTTTTTAATATCAATACAAGATTCAAGCTAAATTTCTGACATCTTTGAATATTGGTAACAAAAACATTTGCACTGTTAGCTGGAGCGAATTCTTTTAACATTTACTTATTATTTATTTAAATTACAATTATAACACCTTTACAGACATATCCAAGGCCATGTTATAAGTCACAATGTCTTTGGGAGAATTTCACCCAGTGAAACCGAATGCAATCATAACAAACTCCATATAATATCTATGCCGATCACTCACTTATCCACTGGCGAAATCACTACTTAGGGCTGATTTCGCCAGTGGAAAAGAAGAAGTAAGTACACAAATTTACAAAGAATACAATAAAATGGCCGAGATCATAATTACAAAGTACTAAGTTAACAATTTAAAAAAAATTGGTACCATGTTTAAAGCACCCCCTCAATTATGACCATATGAGTGTAGTCTGGTTTAAAGTGTCTGTGTAGGTAGGTGTGTAGGTTGTCTGTAAGAGATTGCCTTGTGCGATAAGACCACCCACTGTACTGTAGTCTAAACTATTTGTATCTATAAAGAGAAAAGATTAGATTTTAATGTAAACTTTTTAACGTTTCACACTAAAATGGTTTACATTTGGCACATGGGTACACCATGACCTGGATTATGACATAGGATACTTTTTATCCAGATATTTGGGTGACAACAAGTTTTATGCGAGTAAAACTGCCAGGAGCAGTTAGTTTCCAACATGATTGTTCTTTTTGTTTTAAATGGTGTAAGTACAATAAAAACCACTTACTTTCTGATATTTTCACGATAGTAGCCTTAGGCAAGCTAGGATCCTCCTGAATGACAACTTTTTTGGCTTCTTCCATGTTCTGCTGTCTCTTGTCGTTGCCTTCTTCTTCGGACTTCGCTTTGTCTGCCGCCTTATGACCTTCCCTTACCCAGATCTTGTGAATTTTCTTCAGTTGAGATTTTGCTACAACTTCGTACACTTTCGTGTCGTCTTTAGCATCAACGTAGATCGTGGGGAAAGGTTCCTTGACAGCATGTCGCATTGCTTGTAATACCGTCTTAAACGGCTTCGCTTCACTCCCATCGCCAGTCTCATCACTTCCGTTCTTATCCGACGTGTATATCTCACCTAAAAATTAGAAGAATAATGTTGCATACGTGTGCGTAGAGGTTAGGATACAAAATAGAGCTATAACAAAACTTACCTATTGAAAGGTTCTCCATATTCACTATATTTAACGTACGTCGAACTAAAGTTCACTTTGATATTGATTCTGTATAAATACAACTATCCTGCTTGTTTAAAATCACAATGAAATGAATCTGACTGATCCACATCTGATCTGTCATCTGATGAAACTTTTTTCACGTCACCGGTTCATCCGTTTCTTTTTTTTTTACAATTTTTTTCATGAAAATAGATACAAGTCTTTCAGTCGGATACATAGATGGGTTTTAACTTCAATAGTTATTAGATAATGCTATTATTGTTTCATTATCTATATTTTTCATTACTTTTGTTCACATTAATATGACCAAATTAGTGATATCATTGTTTTCATCTAGTTTAAAACCTAACATATGTCCAATAATTAGTGTACGTTAAATATCGATAGACTTTCGATAGTGTCGATAGTAAATGGCTATCGATACAATAGATAGTTTTTAAAACTATCGATCGATTGTTTACTACTATTACATCCTTAGAGTCGAAGTATGCATGGATGTAGGGTATTCCCCGGCCATAGTGACAAAAGCCTAAGCCCTTTTGTCATTGAGATAATTTTCTATGGTAGGGGAATTCCGTGCGTATATCATTTATTCATTTCCAAGAACATCGCAAACGTAGTGATTAGTTCTATTCTATTTTTTTATATGGCAATGGTGCCGATGTCGAGAATTCTGCCAATGTCGAATGTGTTCTGATAAAACGTGCGAAGGAGGAAAAAGATTAAAGTTAAAAAACTGAAAAAAAAAACAATAACTATTTGATTACAGACAATTGAGTTTACTGTGAAGCTGGTAGACAAAAAATTATTAGTAGTACACTAAAACAACCAAACAAAAATTTTTTTTTTTTATATAGAGTTTGTTACATAAATAGTCGATAAACTACACAAAAAACATCATAATTTAATGTCATTGACACGAATAAAAAACATCAAAGCCTCAAAGAGCTTTGGAGAAGAATGTGTTAGTAGAGATGGAAAGTTAGTTGGGACAGGGATTTTTAATTTAGGAAGATGGCTATACAAGTCATGGGCTGGGTTATTATTGGAGCAGTTAAAAAAGATGTGCTCCAAAGTACCTTCATCCAACCCACATTCACAGATCGATGTGTCTCTGACCCGAATTTTGTTAAGGAAGACCGGCGTACAACAATGGCTTAAGCGAAGACGGCAAAGAATAGAAATCACTTTCTTTGATATTTTTTTGTACGGGTAAAACCAGGGCTTGGGAGTAACGTTAGGCTGTATTGCGTGATAAAAAGCACCTTTCCGTTTACTTGAGTTTAGCCACTGTACCTGCCATGAGGTTATCAAGTTCTTTTTTGGAAGGCTCAGCACATCGTAACCCTGACATTGAAAATGTTTAAGGTCGACAGCTTGAGACGTAACTGCATCCTTAGCAAGAGAATCAATATATTCGTTTCCTCTTATGCCACAATGACTTGGAATCCAAACCAAGTGAACGGTTTTGTGATTCTTGGGACAAGAGAAAAGAGACTTTTTGATTTGAAGCAGTATTGGACTGTGCAGTTTGCTCTTGAAAGGATTCTGCTCCAAAGCTTGCAAGCAGCTAAGTGAGTCTGTAAAGATGACCCCAAAACTTATGCTATGAGCCTCAATAAATAAACACGCTTCTAAAATGGCCGCACTCACCTGTAAACACTGATGATTGTGCAGGGCATCTAAATTTTAAAACAATTTTGGAGTTGCAACAGCTTGCATCTGATAATTTAGAGGAATCCGTAAAGAATCTTTCAAAATTGTACCATCGCTCACAAACCGCTGCGTTGAAAATAGAGTCCGCCGAAGGAGACTTTTTCGATATGCCTATATTGTAGAAAATATCTGGTTTAAAACATATAGTTTGATAGTCAAAACTGAAAATAGGAAGTTTCGGGTATTGAATAATGGGGGAATCTAAATTTCGATAATAACGGAGAGATTTTAAAAACAAAGGGACTTCTTTATGGTGCCAATAATTGGAACTTCGGCATACAACATCCAAGTCATCGACTTTTTGAACAAGAGGGTGAGAGGATTTGGTGATGACTCTAGCCCAGAATCTCGATGCTAGGTACTGCCTTCTCAAGTCTAACGGTGGTTCTGCACACTCTACCTGCAACGCGTTAATCGGTGAGGACTACATACATCCCGATATGATCCGTAGACACTTAGCCTGAATTCTGTCTAACCTTGCCAAAGCACTCTTGTTGCAGGGAATTAAAAGAAAAGATCCCTAGTCCAGAACACTCCGAATTAAGGCATTGTATACCAGTTTCAGTGTCAGTGGCAGTGGTGGCCCAGTGTGGCAGTGGTGGCCCAGTGGTAACGGCCGCGACTTACGAGGTGTAGGTCGTAGGTTCGAACCCAGACAGGCGCTTTCCTTTGTGTAAATTATTTCATCACCACTGCTCACAAAACGGTGAAGGAAAACATCGTGAGGAAACCGGCATGTCTAAGAACCAAAAATTCGAAGACATGTGACATCTACCAACCCGCACTGGGCCCGCGTGGTGGATTACGGCCCACTCCCTCTCACAGAGAGGAGGCCTGTGTCCCTGCAGTGGGAACTTAATAGGCTGATTATGTATGTATGTATGTATACCAGTTTCATGGTGTAGGGATGTGCACCCCACCAGACCCCGGCAAGCACTTTTAAAATAGGAATAGTCCTCTCGCATCTATTAACTAAATAATATATGTGATGAACACCACTCAATTTGGAATCTAAAAATACACCAAAAATTTTTATTTTTACAGAAACCGGTATACACTGTCCTTGGATACTCAGTGAAATTTGTGGGATCAACCTCCTGCGGGAAAACACAACTACAGCACTTTTGGGGGCAGACAAACTCAGTCCGTGGGAATTTAGCCATTGGTTTAGAGAGTCCAGGGATACGCTGAGAGATGATGCGGCGTCGCTAGCTGAGGTGTTGGTAACATATAAAGCCAAGTCGTCAGCATATTGCAGAATTTGGCAATTGTTATTGAGGCATGAACCGATGTCAGCTGTATACATATAAGTTGTACAGTAAAGATATTTTCTACAATATAGGCATATCGAAAAAGTCTCCTTCGGCGGACTCTATTTTCAACGCAGCGGTTTGTGAGCGATGGTACAATTTTGAAAGATTCTTTACGGATTCCTCTAAATTATCAGATGCAAGCTGCACTGGTGCTGCGGTATACTACCAAAACTCCAAAATTGTTTTACTAAGAACTAAGAACTGAGCCTTGTGGTAGGCCCTTCCATGACATCGTGACGTCAAATTCTTCACCTGGGACTCTCAAAACCAAAGACCGAGACATCAGCAAACTGCAGATGCACTGTACCATCCTCTCCGGTATTCTCAGCTGTTGCAATTTGTGCCTGAGAATGGGAAGAAGGACACTATCATAAGCAGAGGAGATGTCTAAAAAGGCAGCAACTACGGATTCATTTTTCGAAAACGATGAACGTATATCTGAGACCAAAACCCCAACACTGTCCATGGTACTGAGTCCCTTTCTAAAACCAAATTGAGACCTAATAAGTAAGTCTCTCGATTCTACAATAATTTCTAGTCGGTTCTTTATTAGGTGTTCCAATATTATCGCCAGGACTGATGACAAAGCGATTGGTCTGAAGCTGTTAGGGTCATCAGCGTGTTTTCCAGGTTAATAATTTGAGTTTTCCACTGATCAGGAACCCAGCCATTCGTGTAACAAAAATTTAAAAATGTCTATAAAATATTTGTTTGCTCTATGACCTGCGTGTGACATAAACGAATAGACAATACCGTCAATACCTGGGGCAGAGTCAAGTCATGAACATTTTTCAACACTGAGTTAAGCTCCTGCATTCCAAACCCCGATCCCTAAAGCTAGGTTATTTCAATGCCAATGGCATCCTGCGTCAACGCGCTGAAATCAGCGAATTCCTCCGCGACCACCTCATCGACATCCTCCTTGTTCAGGAAACGTTCCTTAAACCTAGTTGCCGAAATCCGTCAATTGCAAAATATCGTACAGTTCGCAATGACAGGACGCGTTGCCATAAGGGCGGTACCCTTATCTATTACAAAAAGGAGCTATACTGCATTCCCATAGACCCTCCCACACTCTCACGATTAGAAGTGTCTGGCTGTCGGCTTGGCATGACAGGTCATCAACCGATCACCATAGTCTCGGCCTACCTCTCCCCATTAATACTTTGGAGAACTTCCAACTCCTTACTGAAGATCTTTCTGTACTTTTTAGCCTGAGTGACTCCGTTATCATAGCGGGTGATCTCAACACAAAACATCCCTCCTGGAATAGCACCAGGACCTCTTCCAGAGGGAGACACTTGTTCAGCCTTTCCTCCTCTCAGAATTTCGATGTCATCGCGCCGATGACTCCCACTCATTTTCCCCCCGATCCCAATCACACCGCCGATGTTCTCGACGTGGCGCTCCTACAGAACGTCAACCTACGGTTGGACTCTATAGAAGTGGTACAAGAGCTCGCTTCTGATCACCGTCCAGTAGTCATGAAACTGGTCCCCCGCATAGGTCTGCCCGATTCCACCCAACCCCTTCCCAACAAAGTGGTAACGGACTGGAGGAAAGTAAGCGATCGCTTAAAATCCACCACGTCCCCCCACTTGGACCCAATCCCCGATCATTTTGGTTCTATCGCTGACACGACGGCCGCGATCGACTCATTCACAGCTCACGTACAATCAGTCCTGAACGATTGTTCAAGGGAAATTCCAGGGACGGAGGACCGTCGCTGGAAGTTGCCGGACGATGTACGCGAACTGTTAAATGAGAAGAACGCGGCTGTCCGTGCCTACAGCAACTTCCCCTGCGACGCGAACAAAGCCCATATGCGTTACTTACAGCGTACTGTAAGAACACGCATAGAGGAGCTGCGTACCGCCGGCTGGGACAAGATGTTGAGCGTACTAGAGCCCACCCACCTAGCCTTCTGGCAACTCCAGAGGAAGCTTAGATCCGGAGAAATAGTCTCCATGCCCCCCCTGATCCGTCCCGACAAGACCATCGCCTTCGATGATGTCGACAAGGCTGAGCTTCTAGCCGACAGTCTAGAAGTCCAATGCTCGCCTAGCTCTCAACCAGTAGACCAAGCTCACCTCTCTGAGGTCGACGCTGAAATCGAACATAGAGCCTCCTTCCCTCCCGTCGAAGACCCAGAGTATCCACTGCCCCCCGTCACGCCTGACGAAATGCACGACCTCATCAAAGGTCTTAAGGCTCGTAAAGCCCCCGGCTCAGATGGAATCACCAATAGGGTATTCCAACTTTTCCCTGCCCACCTGATAATGCTACTGACCACCATCTTCAATGGTGCTCTGAGCAACAACATCTTCCCACAGGCATTCAAAGAAGCCACCGTCATCGGTATCCCGAAGCTCGGCAAGCCAAAGTCGGAGCCTACTAGTTACCGCCCCATCAGTCTGCTCAATGTCCTCGGCAAAATCTATGAGAGGCTTATTTATAAGCGCCTCAGAGACTACGCCGAGACAAAGGGCCTCATCCCCAACGAACAGTTTGGTTGTAGAACCCAACACTCGTGCGTACAACAGGTCCACCGTATAGTCGAACACATCAACTTCGGTTTCCAACGAGGTTTGATGACCGGTGCTGTCTTCTTCGACATAGCGAAAGCGTTCGACAAAGTCTGGCAAAACGGCTTATTATATAAGCTGTACCAACTCGGTGTGCCAGATCGTCTCGTGCTCATCTTACGGGACTTTTTGTCGAACCGCACCTTCCGTTATCGCATCGAAGGAGCGCTATCCTCCCCCCACCCTATTCGCGCAGGAGTCCCTCAGGGCTCTGTGATCTCTCCTCTAGCATTCACGCTATTCACCAGCGATATGCCCAAGTGCAGCAAGGCGCAGTTGGCTCTGTTCGCAGACGATACGGCCATTTACTACACCGGCCGCGATCCAGACTCGATATCTCGCATTCTCCAAACCCAAGTTCGCGCGCCGCCTTCGCTCTAGGTAGACTCCACTTCGTCCTCAATGCACGTAGCAAATTGTCACTAAAGTGCAAATTGCGTATCTACACATCGTGCATTCGCCCGATCATGACCTATGCCAGTGCAGTCTTCGCAAACGCCAAGCCCGTTCGCTTCAATAGAATGCAGACCCTCCAGAACAAGTTCCTCCGTAGGATTACAGGCTCCCCCTGGTATGTTCGCAACGAAATCCTCCACGTAGACCTCATGATTCCCACTATCCGTCAGTTTATGAAACGCATTTCAAAGCGTTTCTTCGAGACCGCCGCGAATCACCGCAACCCTCTGGTTGTGAAAGCCGCTAGCTATATTCCCTCCTCCATTAGTCGTGTCCGCCGTCCCAAGCATGTCCTCACCGATCCCGATGACCACATAACTCTCATTTAGGAGAGCAGTAGGGCCACCAGTACAGTGCACAAACACAGACCGACATTCCGACCTCGCCGCCGAGGTTCCTCGCGAAGATCCCGACGTAATTGTCCCCCCCGACCCTTGCTCGACGAAGTGCCAGCCCGCGCCGTAGCTGAGCCTGTAGCTTTAAATTCCCCGAATAATAATAATATAATCCAGATCCAGCCTGTCCCATCTTGCTGTCCTCCCGTCAGCGACGCCCTAAGCCGAGGTCCGTACCCCACAGGGGGTGCCCTTAGCGAGCGTTCGCTTAGTAATGTAAGTAGTTTTACGCCCCTGGCTGGAGGCTTTGAGTCCGCTTAAGGCAGTCACAGGATAGTCCGGTTAAGTAGTCACGACCTCTCAAGGTCAACTACAAGATGCCATACACAAAAAAAAAAAAAAAGGTCCTGCATAGAAAATGGTGCATCGAAGGGATCCTCTGAATAGATGAGAGACGGCTGATTATGTTCTGTTTCCGATGGTACATACGGAGGAGCCAGTTTGTCAAAGAAGTGCTCGGCAGTCTCTCGAGGGATAGGGGAAGAAATTGAAGGGGAACATCCAGATCTAAAGCGGTTGATCTTCCATACTACTGATATAGGAGTGGAGGGGGACAGAGACCCACAAAAGTTAGCCCAACCGGCATGTTTCTTCCTTCGCAGCAATCTTTTAGATTTAACGAGGGTCCTATTAAATGCTATGAGGTTATCGCTAACCATCGCCCCATTATACACCAGTTCAGCCTCATCCCTTTCTCTTATGGCTGTTGTGCATTCCTGATCCCACCATGGTGGAGGAGGTTTGACACATGGAGAGGACTAAGAGAATCAGAATCATGGGATACAAAATTTTTAAGTGAATCAATTTTGTCCTCCAATAAAGAGGAATACTTTGCCCAATCAGGATTAGACAAGTTATACCTCAAGAGTGGATATTATAATTGTATAGTGGTCACTGCCATGTGACAAACTGGTACACTCCCAATGACATGATGCTGCGATATCCAGCGTACAAAATGTTAGATCAACACAACTCTGTGCTGTCCAGGAAGAGACCTACGAGTTGGGCAACCATTGTTGAGGATACACAGATTAAGGTCATCTAAGACTTCAACTAAACCTTCCCCAAAAGAGTCACAACGTTCAGAACCCCACCTAAAGTGATGGCAGTTGAAGTCCCCCATAACAAGTACAGGGCCCTCTATGTTTTCTAACATACGTTTTATTAATGGGAGAAAACTTTGATGAGGATGAGCAATATAAACAGATAAGAGGGTTATACCCTCTACCCGACCGGCAACAATGCTAATATCACCACCTAGAGGAGGCAAGGATACATCCACAAGTGGAACACGATTGTTCACGCAGAGAGCCGACCCGACATAGCCATCAGATCGGTCGCATCTGAGAATATTAATGGAAGGTAAACGAAAACTAAGACTCAGAAATAGACAAGTCTCAGCAAGAGTGAGTTTATAAGTAAAGAAGCAACGTTGGACGGTAACTGATTTTTATTGGATGAAGACATTAAAGTTAACAGGAGTTTACTAAGAAGTTCAATAATGGAAGACAAGTTTTCAGGAGATTCTGCTAGTTGACTATTGAGAGCACAGCCATTAGGCTGGGAAGACTGGGGGGTACTAGAGAACTGTTGATGAGCTGTTTTATCATAGGAGGGAGAAAGGGGAGCATGGGTCTTTGGCTTAAGAAACACAGTTTTAAGGTATGACTGAGTCTGTGATTTGTCTATGTCTGCATAACTACGAGTAGATATTGGAATTGTTTTCCTTGCTTCTGAATAGGAAATTACTTTCTCAGCCATTATTGTTTTAATTGACTTCTGCCTGCTGTACTCTGGACAGGCTCTGCTATTTGCAAAGTGACTTCCAGAGCACAACACACAGAAGGCTTCGCTCTCAGCAATGCTACAACCATCACCGGGGTGATCATTGCCACACTTGCTGCAACGGGGTTTGGGACGACAAAGAGATTCTACATGACCAAATCGGCAGCACTTGCGGCATTGAATGGTTGGGTAAATATACTGTTCTACTGTCAGAGATGTATAAAAACAGAAAATCCGTTTTGGTAAAACTTGGCCATCAAAAGTGATGACACTAGTTTCTGTGGGTCTGTATTCAATTAAACCGTCTCTATTAACCTTTCTGTTGAATCGTCTAACTTTTATAATTGGACCACAGCCTACTGGAACTTTTAAATATGTCAGTACATCCTCTTCTGAGAATTCAGTAGGGATGCCACTAACAACGCCTACGACTCACCGGCCGTGCTGTCGGCATGCTCGTCACGAGCTGGGTCAAGCATGTCGCTGGCATCAGCGGGCTCGGCCGTATCCGGTCGCGGATTGCAGGCGGGTATTTCAGGCGGAGATCCGGAATAAGCGAGCGGGGACCGCCGCCATCACGGCCAACACACGTCGGACACAAGCGGCCACAGAGAGGCGGAGGAAGAAGAGACGCGGGGGGAAAGGGAGAGGTAAGAAACCAAACCCCCCCCCCCACCAACGACCCAGGAGAACGCTAAGGCCGCCCCTGTCACGAGCAGGGCGCAGGTTGTGGAAACACAACCTACCGCTGGCGCCGGCATAGCGCCGCGGACGGCAAAGGAACCACCAAGAAAAGAGTTCCCCAAGAAAACTAGTGGCGGCGCTACCGGCGCCAAAACAGCCACAACAAAGCAAGAGTTCACAACCTGCGCCATCAAACTGTTAATGGACCTAATTAAGGCCATCAGGCAGGGGCAGGACATAGAGACGGTCATCCTGGATGGCCTGGCCACACTATTGACTCTGTACCATGGCTAGGCCAGGGTCTCAAAGGTCTCAGGGTGATCCACTGGAACGCCCGCGGCCTGCCAAAAAAGGTCGCTCCCCTCCGCCACCTCCTACGGGAACAATACATCGACGTGGCGCTCATAAGCGAGACGCACCTGGGACCCGAAGATAGGGTAAGGTTCCCGGGATACCTCGTTTACAGGAAGGATGAAAGGTCGGCTCACAGAACATACCGTGGTCTGGCAGTATTGGTGAGACGAAGAGTCGTCCATCAGGAAATCCCCGTGATGACACTCAGCACTTTTTACGCGTTGGGTGTGCAGCTACATGTAGCCGGCGAGGACATAAGCATCTACAGCTGCTACAAGCCGCCCGTGGCTCACCTAGACATTACAGAGCTGCGGGCGCTTCTCTATTCATCGACGCACGCCACTATCCTCGCCGGTGATTTCAACAGCAAACACCCAGCGTGGAACTTGTCCACAACGAATACCGAGGGGAGGCGGCTCTTCGCGGACGCGGAAGCCTTCGGCTGTAGGGTGTCCGGCCCAGAAACGCCGACCCACTACCCAGACGCTGCACAGAACATGCCGGACGTACTGGACATCGTAGTCCACCGAGGGCTACAATGCCAGACCACACAGCAAGTCATAGACGACGAGTTACAGTCGGATCATCAACCTGTACTCGTCGTCATATCGGGTATCACCCGACTGAAGCCCATCCCAAAACGGATTGGACAACCTTCGCAGAGAAAGTAGAGACCGCCACGCCGACTCGGCCTATCGTTACCTCCGCGGACGTAGATCAGACGGCGGACGATGTCACTGCTTGCATCCAAAGCGCCTATGAATCGGCGACAAGCACACAGCCGCAGGGGAGAGGGCTATTGCCGCCCCTGCCGGCTCGCCTGAATGCGATGATCGCCGCGAAGAGGCGCCTCCGCAAGCAGTGGCAACAACACAGATGCCCGACGCTGAAGACGCAGCTCAACCGTCTCGCGGAGAAGGTGAAGGCCGAGCTCCAGGCGCACACCGCCGCGGGCTGGGAGGACCGACTTGACGCCACGACGGTGAACTGGCCGTCATTACACAAATTATGTAACCAACTGACAAACACCCCAGTCCCGGTGCGACCGCTGCTTAACAGCGACGGGGCGCAAAAATACGTAGCAGAGGACCGGGCGGAGGTCTTCGCCGAACACCTGGAGCGTCAGTTCCAACCGAACCCGACTAGCGATACCGCTCATGTCGCAGCAGTCGAGAAACACCTAGGAGACTACTTCGCCTCGCCGATAGCTCCCGAAGAGGACCCAATCTTCTTCTCGCCTGGGGCAGTCAGACGCGCCATCCTTAGGACGAAGCCTAGGAAGGCCCCGGTGCTGACGGTATCACGAATACAGCGCTGCGCCACCTGCCGTACGCGCTGGCGCGCCTGTTCACGGCGATACTACGCACCGGGACCTTTCCCGCCTCGTGGAAGGAGGGGCGCGTCATTATGTTGCCCAAGGCGGGGAAAAACATCCAGAAGCCGGAGAGCTATCGGCCGATCACTCTGCTGCCGACGGTCTCCAAGGTGTTCGAAGCACTCCTGCTGCGACATCTCCAACCACACATCGCACCTCGACCGGAACAGTTTGAGTTTCGGGCGGAGCACAGCACGACGCTCCAGCTGTCGAGGGTACTGCACCACCTCGCAGCCACGATCAACAAGAAGGAGTACTCGGTGGCAGTATTCCTCGACATGGAGAAGGCCTTCGACCGTGTATGGCACGACGGCCTGAGATACAAGCTGGCCACATCGGACGCGCCCCGTCGCGTTGTAAAGGTGGTCTCTGACTTTCTCTCCAACAGGACTTTCAGGGTGGTGATCGACGGAACGCTGTCTAGCGCCCGCCCGGTGCTCGCCAGTGTGCCGCAGGGCAGCTGCGTCTCGCCGGCGTGTTACTCGCGCTACACGGTCGACATCCCCACCACGCCACACACAACACTCGCGCTGTATGCAGATGACGCCGCGTACATTACTACATCGCTGAACGCGGCGGTCAAAATGCAGCGCGCCCTCGAAATGCTTCCGGAGTGGTTGTCCAAGTGGCGGCTGTCCGTGAACGTGGGTAAGACGCAGGCCATGGTCACCGGATCCACGCCTCTCCCACCACCCTTGAAACTACAAGGAGCCGACATTTAGTGGACGCCCCAGGTCAAATACCTAGGGGTCACCATCGACCGTCGGCTCACGATGGGGACGCATGTCCACAATGTCGCCGCGCAGGGTAAGGTCGGTCGTCCTTAAACCAGTGCTCTCGTCCCGCATCCCGGCGCGCGTCAACCTGGGCGTGTACAAGCTGTACATTCGCCCAATTCTGACGTACGCTTGGTTCGCCCTCACGAGCGAGACGAACCGCAAGCAGCTCCGCACGCAGCAGAACCAAGCGTTGCGGACAATAGTAGATGCCCCTCGCTTCGTGAGGAACGATGTCATCCAGCGGGACCTGGGGATTGAGAGCCTCGATGAGTTTGTGCGACGAATCGCGAAGGGTATGTTCACGCGTGCCGACGCCTCGGACCTCACGCATGTCAAGGACATCGCGCCCTCGCACGCGCGCCCCCCCGACGCGAGACCCCTGCCCCGCGACCTGATAGCGGACCATGCCCCCATCGCACCGGATTGACGCCCGGGTAAGCTGTACTCAGGTTACACGCAGCTTACCTGTGACACTTTGACTTCACACACATAACACACATCTGTTGCGTAACGTGTCCTAGGTTAATATAGGCGCGTTACGTAAACAAACACAGACATCCGCCACTATACAGGCACCTAAACTCACACGCGGAGGCGCGGTGCGGACCGCGATCCGCGTAGACACTGGGCGGTGTGACACACTACAATACCGCTCACACACTCATAACGACGGTCCCTTAGCCCGGACAGTGAACGGCTAGCTCTGTGATCTGGACGGGCGGGGAACACTCACCTACTCTGTAGGCGCGTCGAGTCGGCATCTCCGTCGCTGGTCGTTGTCGCCAGGCCTCCCCTAGGTAACTAGAGGTCTCACCTGGCGGCGACAGACCGCCGGGATGTCGTGAAGAAAGCGACGCTTCACTATAAGCGTCGCGACGCTCCTACAGAAACAAAATAACAATCAATCCGCCGCCGAGAAGAAAACAAGTCTATAAGAAAACAAGTCTCCGAAACAGTTCCTCGCCGCCGTTTGCCTCCAGTGAAAATTACCAGTGTTTTATTCAACAAGGCCAAGCTATCCCGAACATTTTGGTCCTTCGAGAGCTGGATTGCAGCGCCTAGAAGATGGTTTTAACACGAAGTAAGGACGGAGAACAAGAGAAACGTCGACAGGAAGAGCTCAATGCGCTTAGGGCCGTACAAGAGGCCCCAATAGGGAACCCGCCTGCACAGGGCACGTCAAACGCCGCTACCGAGACAACGGGTACCAGCAGCGGAACTAGTGCTTCGACTGCCACAGAAGCAAGCACCTCCACGGGAACCGAAGATGTCAGTCAGTGCCACGTCTCAGAAGAAGCAGACCTCTCAGCGTACACTGAGGCCTGCAGACGCATGTTCACGTCGCTCCATAACCTCCCGCAAGATACTCCTCGCGGAGTTGGAGGCGAAAGAGCGGCTAACCGAATTAAATTCAAGCAAGCACAAGTACAAGCTGAAACAGAAATACAGCAACTACGGATACAACGTCTTCAAGCAGAAGACGTTGTAACCGTAGTCACGCCTGCGTTCCCTAGAGAAGAGACTAGACAAAGATGAAGACCTCAAACAGAAGTACGAAGAGAGGATGGAAAATCTTTTCAAATCGGGTTACGCTGAACTAGCGTATACTCCAGCTCCAGAAGGAAGAACGTGGTACCTACCACATTTTCCGGTCATCAACACAACGAAGCCTCACAAACCACCAAGACTGGTACATGACGCATCAGCCAAATCAGCCGGCTTATGTCTGAACGACATGCTGTATTCGGGACCAGACCTGCTACAGTCACTCCCCGGAGTCATCATGAGGTTCCGGCAACATGCATACGCAGTCAGCGGGGACATAAAAGAAATGTTCATGCAAGTGAAAATAAGAAAAGAAGATAGAGACGCGTTACGATTGCTATGGAGCGGCAAACGGCGGGAGGGCACACCTGTGCAAAACAAATAAGAACACCGTTACAGCCACCAGAAAAAGAACAAAGAAGACAGAAATAAAAGATCCAGATTGGCGCACCTCTAAGAAGACGCTACCTAAACAAGTGAAAAAGGCAGTACCTCACAACCCTCACAATTACCTTGAGATACCTGCAGCATATTTAATAAGAGCTGAGCAACTTAGGATCCGCGACAGTCAACAAGAGAGCTTAAAAACCGAAATAGAGCGAATCAGAAGAGAAGGCACACCCAGCAACAGCGACCGCCTCAGTCATCTCAGTGTGTAAATCGACGCTGGAGGCATCGTACGTCTACGAGGGAGAGTGTCTGCGGCACAAGAAATAACAGAAGGCACGTCCAACTCTACAATACTGGACGGCAAACAGACATACACACGACTATACATAGCGCATGTCCACGAAAAACTCCATCATGGCGGTGTAGAAATGGTCGTAAACGAGTTACGACAACGGCTATGGATATCAAAAATACGCCCAGCCGTAAGAGACATAATTAAGAGCTGTCTGTATATTTTAGATTAATTGTAAACTAAATAAAGTATTCTTTCATTATCATAGCTCTGCGACACCCGCAATAAGAATAACAAGGGGCCGCTTTGTTTGTTTGTTTGTTTGGCATCTCGCAGGTCAACCTATGAGGTTGTCGTCTGCTTAAGCGGACTTGCCTGTGGTTGCCCTAATAAATTAAGGCCTCCAGCCAGGACTTAAACTTAAATACTAACTAAAACTAAGCGACAACGCTAAGGGAACCCCCTGTGGGGTACGAAGAGGGTAGCAAATGACTAGCTGGATCAGGATTGATATTATTTTGGGACGAATTTAAAGCTACAGGCTCAGCGGCGCGGGCTGGCTCGAGCAAGGGTCGGGAGGGGCGTGGATTTGGGCGTCGCGGCGGGCCTCGGCGGCGAGGACGGTAGGACGTCGATCGGGTTTTGGGCTTATGTAGCGTGCTGGTGGCCTTACTAACTCTCCTGGAGGAGGGCGTGGAGTGGCGTCGTCGGGGGCGATTAAAGTATGCCTCGGTCGGCGAATACTGCTAATGCGAGAGGGAGTGTAGCGGGCGGCCGCTGTAATCAGGGGGTTAGAATGTTTGATGCCACAGTCGAAGAAACGCTTTGATAAGCGTTTCTTGAACTGTTTTATGGTTGGCATTTTAAGGTCGACGTGAAGATCTATGTTTCGGACATGGTAAGGGGCACCCGTAACCCTTCTCAGGAAACGGTTTTGCAGGGTCTGCATTTTATGGAGATGACGTGAGTGAGCGTGCGCAAATACAACGCAGGCATAGGTCATGATGGGACGGATGACTGCGGTATAAATGCGGAGCTTGCATTTAAGGGACAGTTTACTACGGGCTGTCAGTATAATCTGGAGTCTACTAAGAGCGAAGGAGGCGCGCGCGCGAACCGCCTTGATATGTTCCTTAAAGGTAAGGTTCTGATCTAGGCTCACGCCTAGGTACTTGGCTTGCTTTTCCCAAGGGATCGGCTTGCCGTACATAGTGATCGGGCTGGGAAGGGGGAGGGGGAATCGACGATGTCTCGAGAAGAGAACCGCCTGACTCTTATCGGGGTTAACCTCGATTCTCCATTTCCGGAACCAAGCGCCTAAAACGTTTGCGGAGGTTTGGAGAGTACGAGCTATAGCGTTGGGACAGTGACCGGTATAGTAAACGGCAGTGTCGTCGGCGAAGAGAGCCAACTGAGCCTTTTTACTTTTTGGGATATCGCTGGTGAACAGCGTGAAGACGAGAGGAGATAGTACGGAACCCTGAGGGACACCGGCGCGAATAGGATGAGGGGACGAGAGTGCTCCCTCGATGCGATAGCGAAAGGTGCGATTCGATAAAAAGTCTCGTAAGATGAGCACGAGACGATCTGGCATTCCTAGTTGGTAAAGCTTGTATATCAAGCCGTTGTGCCAGACTTTGTCGACGGCTTTCGCTATGAATAATACACCCGTCGCAAGAATAGCACACCCGTCGTCGCGTTACGCTGCAGACCAGCGCATAAGTGTTCTACGATACGGTGGACCTGTTGGGTGCCCGAGTGTTGGCTTCGGAAACCAAACTGCTCGTTGGGTATGAGGCTCTTTGCTTCGGCGTAGTATTTGAGACGCTTATAAATAAGCCTCTCGTAGATTTTGCCGAGAACATTGAGTAAGCTAATAGGGCGGTAGCTGGAGGGCTCAGACTTTGGCTTGCCTGGCTTTGGGATACCGATGACGGTGGCTTCTTTCCATGCTTGTGGGAAGATGTTGTTGCTCAAGGCGCCATTGAAGATGGCGGTAATAAGCATTATTAGCGGGGCAGGAAGGAGTTTGTATACCTTATTGGTAATACCATCCGAACCGGGGGCCTTACGAGCGTGGAGCCCTTTAATGATGTCGTGCACTTCGTCTGGAGTGACGGGAGGTAGAGGATCATCAGGGTCTTCGACGGGAGGGAGGGAGGCTCTCCGTTCGACTTCAGCGTCGACCTTGTTCAGGTGAGCTTGGTCTACTGTTTGAGAGCTGGGAGAGTATTGGGACTCTAGGCTGTCAGCAAGACATTCAGCCTTATCGGGACTGTCGAAAGCGACACTATTGTCGGGGCGGATGAGAACAAGGGGCAGCGCCCTGCCACACGCCTTTATAGTAGTGAGGCGGGAGGCCAGGAAATTAAGAATAAATCCTCGCGCCGTGGTACCAGGGAACGTGGCAGAGTGTAGATATATATGAAATTAGATAGGTTCTTTAAATAGTTATTAGGATGTAATTAATAAAATACCCTTACTTTTATAATATTAAGACAAATAATAAATGAGCGGTAGCGGGGGTGAGGAAGGGGCGGAGCCGGTAGAAGGGGAAATTTTCGGGTATAAAAAGGGTGCGGGATTTCGGACCGACACCCCCAGCCCGATCACTATGTACGGTAAGCCGATCCCTTGGGAGAAGCAAGCCAAATACCTAGGCGTGATCCTCGATCAAAACCTAACGTTTAAACAGCACATTAAAGCGGTTCGCGCGCGCGCCGCTTTCGCTCTTGGTAGACTCCACTTCATTCTGACAGCCCGTTGCAAACTGTCACTTAAATGCAAGCTGCGTATCTATACCGCAGTCATCCGTCCCATCATGACCTATGCCTGCGTTGTATTTGCGCACGCTCACCCACGTCATCTCCATAAGATGCAGACCCTCCAAAACTGTTTCCTTAGAAAGGTCACGGGTACCCCCTTCTATGTCCGTAATATAGATCTCCACGTAGACCTTAAAATGCCAACCATAAAACAGTTCATGAAACGCTTATCTAAGCGTTTCTTCGACTGTGGCATCAAACACCCAAACCCCTTGATCTCAGCGGCCGCCCGCTATACTCTCTCCCGCATTAGCAGTATTCGCCGACCAAGGCATACTTTAATCGACCCCGATGACGCCACTACCCTCCTCCAGGAGAGCAGTAAGGCCACTAGCACTTAACACAAGCGCAAAACCCGATCGCCGTCATACCGTCCTCGCCGCCGAGGCCCGCCGCGACGCCCAAATCCACGCCCCTCCCGACCATTGCTCGAGCCAGCCCGCGCCGCTGAGCCTGTAGCTTTAAATTCGTCCCTAAATCACTCAAATCCTGATCCAGCTAGTCCCTTGCTGCCCTCTTCCAGCGACGCCCTAAGCCGAGGTTCGTACCCCACAGGGGGTACCCTTAGCGTGTAGTCGCTTAGTTTTAAAGTTAGTGCTTAAGTTTAAGTCCTGGCTGGAGGCCTTAATTTATTAGGGCAACCACAAGCAAGTCCGTCTAAGCAGACGACAACCTCATAGGTTGACCTGCGAAATGCCATTCACAAAAAAAAAAAACGGACCGACACACTTCAGTCCCAGCCGCCGAGAAGAAAACAAGTCTACAAGAACAAGCCTACCAGCTCCGAAACAGTTCCTCGCCGCCGTTTGCCAGTGAAAATTACTACTAGTGTTTTATTCAACAAAGCCAAGCTATCCCGAACAGGTTGCATAACTGCTCCCTCCTCAAGAAATTATCAGAGTTGTTAAGATTCTGATCATTTCGCCGACAGTTAAACAATTTTATTTTATATCTAAAAATAAGAAAGCTTATTAATCCTAAGGGTAGAATAACATACAGAATTACCGTAACTAAACTAATGTTTTTCGTGGTAACCGCACTTTCATTATCACTGTATTTCAACTAATCTAAATTGATACCTTTCATATTCACTGCCCTGACACTGTCAGTACGTTTTTCAGGTTTCAACTCCGGTAGGGTACTATTTGGAGTTATTCGATAATTCAAATGTGTAAGAGAAAACTTATAATTTTGTAAATGTATTTGCCCGACGTTAAACATACAAGTATCGTCCAGGTTAATTATGTACTCGAATGTTCCTTGAAGAGACTCGTGGCTCATGATGTCATCATTGCATTTTCTGCTTGCTATAATATTATTCTTTGTATAAAGAATCCAACTTCCGCGGCCAATTCGTTGAACTTTCAAATCTTCATTGTCAACTTTATGCTGCTCGCATGTACTAGCATTAGAATGGATCTTCATTAACTGTTCTTCACACAGTGGCTCTAGATGGGTCAACACATTATCACCGGTACATAAGAATTTATCATCCATTGCAATCTGTACACAGGCTGTCACAACTGGTAAGTAATCTGAGTCTTTCACTAAATGGTAGGGATATTTAGGAACTACTATTACAGTTTCGTTTAAATCAGTATTATACACGGGTAAGGAGTAAATTTTAAAATTACTTAAGTACTATTTTCAATTAATGGAATCTCCATTATAAACGTAATCTGGTTTTGTTTAATAAAAGCTTTAACAGTAATACAATCTTCAAACTTAACTAAATTATTCTCATTTACAGCATATAACAGATTTTCTGTCTTGGCTATAGATTGTAACATGTGCAATAATTCAGTGGAATTAACAATCGCTCGATGCAGTGCAGACACCTTACTAAAGGCTAAGGCCGTTTTAATTTAACAAAACCATTTAACATTTGCGATACCAAAGTAATTTTCTTATCTATTATTAATTGATTGCCTTTTAACTGAGAAATGAGGGAATCATATTGGATTGCGTCACTATGATCTAAATTACCTGTAACAATTTTGATCATAGACCCAAGTGGATCAATTAGTCCTCGCTTAAATCTTTTAACTGGTATAAGTTGCTGAATTTTTTTTATAGTGTATCCTTTAGATAATCCGTTTGAGTACGAATGCCTAAAACTTATGGCTGTAAGGTTTGTTAACATCTACTAATTTACTGAATTCATTATATTTAATTAAACTTAATTCTAGGTCATAACCTAAGCTATCTATATTTAAAAGTTTTATGATTAACCACTTATCTACTTGTTTAAACTCCTGTCCTTGTTTCACCGGAAGTATACCAGGGTTTTTCTCAACCTTTTGAAGTTGAAGGGCTCACGTTATTTGCGATACTGCCAATAGCGTGAGGCACCACATGTGGAGGACGTTTAATATTTTTAATTGGGACTTTCGTGTCTCTAGTTCCAATTTTTACAGGGATAACAGTATGTTCTACGTCACCACTAACAGTTGCCTTCCTATAACGTGGCTTGTCTTTACTTAATCTGGTGTTAACCTCTTAAATTTATTTTAATTCGAGACTGGGTATCAGCGTTTGTATTCTGCTTGCCATTTTTATATTTAATTTCAAAATCATATTCTTGAAGACGAAGTCGCCAGCGGGTGAGTTTACTGTTTGGCTCTTTAAGGGAATAGAACCAGGCTAAGGGTCTATGGTCAGTATAAATGATGAATTTATTACCATTAAGGTATGGCCCGAAATGTTTTACCGCCCAAATGATCGCTAAAAGTTCACGTTCTATAGTACTGTATCTGGTCTCTGTATCACTTAAGGTTCTACTGGCGTAAGCCACTGGTTTATCAAACTCTATGATGTCTTGCGATAGTACTGCGCCTAAGGCATTTGACGATGCGTCTGTAGTTAAGATTAAGGCTTATCTGGATCGGGATATTGAAGTAAAGGACCATTATTAAGAAGCTCATAATATTTTTGGAAAGCATCTATGTACGTAATTTTGTTTCTTTTCTTTAAGCAATTAGTTAGAGTTTGTGTTACCTTGGCAAAATCTGGAATAAATTGCCTGTAATAACTTAACAAGCCCAAAAAACTTTTAATTTCTGTCACGGTTTTTGTCAGTGTGTAGTTTAAAACTGCTTTAATTTTATCATCATTAGGTTTAAGGTCATCTTTAATGATAACATGACCTAAGTATAAGACTTCTTTCCGAAGAAATTCGGATTTGTCAAGTTGAATTTTAAGTCCGTTGTCCGTTTTCAGTGCTGCATGCTGTTTTCTCTCCGTCATTTTGATAAATCTCTATTTGGCGAAAGCCCCTTGCTAAATCTAATGTCGAAAAATATATACATCTACCTAATTTATCGAACAGATCAGTAATATTGGGAAGTGGGTATCAGTCGTCAACTGTTATTTCGTTTAGCTGTCTGTAGTCAATTACCATTCTATATTATATTTCTCCTGATGCATCTTTCTTTTTTGGGACTAAATGAACTGGGGCTGACCAAGGTGAATGAGATTCCTGAATTACATTTTCTTTAACTAGAAATTCTCGATTTGACTTTTTATTTCTTGAGACTGACTAGGGTGTTGTCTGGATGGTTTAACGGATACAGGATCTTCGTTTTTCGTCCTAATACAATGTTTGACTTGGTTCGTGAAACTTAATGAAATGCCATCACAATCGAATATATCTTTATAGTCTAAACATAATGCACTTATGGCTTAACTTTCTTCAACTTACATGTGATTCAGACGAAGCTTTTGTAAGTTATCCGTTTATATTTTTTCTATTTCAATATTTTCAATTTCTTTAAAATTATTAACATCATAATCATATATGTGATTTTCATATAATTGCTAATTGAATTGGTTCGTCGAGAGTATTTTGAATGATGGTAATAAAGTAACCGTCTTTGCATTTAACTAAAGCGCGGGGCATACGCATGCCTTTAGTAAATTCTCTAAAATCCACTATAGCACTGCTAGAATGATAATTTGCAGGAATTTTAACTCTTTGTAACGAGGTTTTAACTCTAATATATGTTTATTCTTATCGCGCGTAATCGGTATCACTGTTGTTTTCGTTCACAGGACCTCATTTTTTAAATCTATTACTGCCTCTAAAATATCATTACCTAGTAAACCGTCGATGCTAGGATCGACTTCATAGATACGAAATTTGTGAGTTTCATTGACACTAAAAATTGGTAATGCCGGAATCAATAGTACTCGTTCAAGTTGGCTTGTACCGTGACTACTTCTAACTTCAAATCGGTCATAGTAAATATAATCGTAAAATTATTAATTGGCCTTTTCCGGGTTTATAAATGATTAAGTACTTCCCGTATCTATCATAAATTTGGCATCTATTTCTGGTATATAAATGTATGGTAATTTAAGGCAAGTATCGCAATTTAAATTTATTATTTCACTACGTTTTTCGTGGCCAATAATTGAAAATCCTCATTATTTTCAATTGAAACTCTTCATTTATTTCTTCCGTATAATTCTCGTCTTGACTTTCGGTAAGAGGGCAATATTTGTGATAATATTCATCGTTACATTGGTAATCGTACGGAAAGTGACTATCATCGTTATGGTCTAGGTCAAGCGCGTTTAATTTAAATCTTTTAAATTGGACCCTTGGCCGGAGGCGCCGTACGCATTGTGACATCATCGTCATTAGATTGAATTCACTAGATTGACTGTAAAGGTCTATTGAACGTTTGGGGAACCACTGTACAAAATGGACAGGCGATTTTTTACTGTACCATTTTTTTTTGATAGTTTATACCCTTCCTAGTGTGTTTTTGAAATCCCCAAATGTCGCCAAACCATAGGTGCTGAAAAAAAAATCGCCATATTTTTCTTTCGGGATTGGTGGGATAGTGGGAGTATTAAGGGTGGGGAAGTTCGCGTGGCAGGTCTAAATTGTTTTCCAAGCAAAACTGAGGTCAATGACATCTTCAAAGTCAAGGTCATCACCCTAATATCAAACCAAAATATGCTCAAATCTTGTAATATTGCGTTATAACAAGCCCTGAGGTCTAGAATATTTTCAAGGTCAATGTCAAACGTCTCGAAGGTCAAGGTGAATATGAAATTTTGGAAGTAAGTCGAAGGGTATGGCGGGGTCTATGTTCGCTCGCTTCGCTCGCGGAATAATAGGTTAACATAAAAAAGAACTTGCTAAGTTTAACTCTTGACTGTGAGTACTTATGATGAATGACAACTGTCAAACGTTGGTGTCATATTTGATTACGTTTCGTTACCAACGTTATTTTATGTGTTGAAATTAAAAGATATTATTTTTAATTTAATTAATTATATTTTTGCTTCATAATTAAGTTAAGGTAGCAGCTATTTAAAAATGAATTGAAGTCAAAAACCTATTATTTTATACTAAAAATCATTAAAATCCGCTGTCACTTGGTCTGAACGTAAAACAGGACAACGTAGAAGTCAAATTCTTACATTATCTGTGGTAAAATATCAAACTTATTACGTAAACAAGTAGAATTTTTAGAAACTTTGGTATTTTTTTTCTTGTCAACTATTGATTTGCGACATTTGGGGATTTCAAAAACACACTGGAAAGGTTGCAAACTACCAAAAAAAAATAGGTACAATACAAAATCGCCGGTCCATTTTGTACAGTGGAGCCAATTATTGACCTTGAGAGTAACCAAAATAAAATTTTGGTTTTGCATTTGGTTGAGTAAAAATAGGTTTATTCTTATTAATATGCGTATTATATTTATTTGTGCCAAATTTAAACGTTTGTGTATTGATGCGGTCCATGAGTTAACCTCATGGACCGCATCAGATGTGGATTTGCCTGAGCGAAACCCAAATTGCGCAGGTGCGATAAGATGATTGTTTTGTAAATAGCTCACAAGTCTGCTGTTCATTACCCGTTCTAGTATTTTGGAAAAAGCTGTTAGTCTGTAGTTATCACCACGTCTCCTGTCCCCACTCTTGTAGATCGGATAAATTATGGCTTTTTTGAACACGTTAGGAAACTTACCTGTGGAAAGAGCAACGTTACAAATGTACGTTAACGGAGGCACAATTACGGCCGCATGCTTTTTTAAGAGATCACCAGATATCCCGTCCCATCCCGCGGCACAGTTATTGCGGAGCGACATTAATATTCCGGCTACCTCTTCCTCATCTGTTGGGAGCATTACCATGGATTGCGTTCCGTTAGTTAGGTTTCCCTTTGTAGCTTGAGTTTGTGTACTCTATATGATTTTAGCTAGTTTTTCACCTATTTTGGCAAAATAGTCATTGACATGGTTTACAGAATTTTGTGGTGTACTTGATGAGGCTAATAATTGTGATGATGTGTTGGCTTTCGACCTGCTATGGTCGAAAAGGAAAGCCAATAGCCAGGTCGGCTATTAATATATAAAATATATTTATACTATGCTGCAAGCAAAATAATTAGGCTAGTATATTATGCTGTATGTATGTTATGCTGTTTTGTGTTTTTTGTATTTGTGTAATAGTTTAATGATGGTGTTAGTTTAAATTTTTATAATTTTCATGTTGTAAGTACATAGTTTTGATTAATAGTTTTAAGTTCTTAACTGTCGCATTAGGGTAACCCTGTAAGGATAGTTAAGTTGTTTTAAATAAATAAAATAATATATCTATATTATTTATAGCCGACCATAACTGTTTAGTATTTTTTCCAGCTTTCCTGATCAAATTTTTTTCAAATTCTATTTTAAAGTTCTTAATAATTTATTAAAATAGTTTCTGTACCTAGCAAAAATAATTTTTAAAATCTCGTTATTAGGCGCCTGTTTAAGTTTTATATGCAATGTGTCACGCTGCCGCATACAGCGAAGTAAGCCAGGAGTAATCCATGGCTTTAATAATTGCTTACGGTTCGGAGTCTTACCAGATTTGGAGTTTGAGTCTATCACGTGTTTTATTAACCTAGTTATTGTTTCCTCTGCCAGATGAGGATCTTGGGTCTTGTATACTTCACTAAAGTCTAGTTGGTTTAGGTATGCGTCTATCTTTACACTATAATAACGGATGCAATATTTTGTAATTATTTTAGGCATTCGTTTTGACAAGAATAACATTACTGTCCAGTTAGAGCAGAGTGTACGACTGAAGTAGAAGCGGGTAGTCGAGTTTTCAGTATGACGTGGTCAAGACAAGCTTGTTGTCGCGTAGGTATTGTGTGAGCAGGTAACATGCCATGGGTAGCCAGTAAATTTAGGTAAGAATGTTTAGCGGGATCTTTGGAGTGTTCATGTATATTTGCATTAATGTCTCCCGTAATAATAATAGTATTGTATTTGGATGGTCTACTTAGGATATTATTTAAGGACTTTAGAAAATTATCTAAGTCTTTATAACCTGGCGGACGGTATATCGCTAAGAGAACAGTATTTCTATCGATTTTTACCTGGAGACAGTTAGACGTTATGACGGCTCCACTGCAACTAGTTGCAGTTTTTTATGCACATACAGGACTACACATTCATTTTGTGTATAATTATTGTTGGTAAGATAATAGTTACAGTTCGCCAACTCGGGAATATTATGGGTGATAGGGAGCCAACACTCGGTTAATGCTATTATGTCCCAGTCAAGTTTTGTCCGAGAAAGTGTAGCCATAAAGCCCGCCATGTATTTATTTAAACTTCTTATATTCTGTGTGATGATTTTAAGTGTTTGATTAGGTATGAAATTTGGTGGAGTACAGTTTTCCAGATCACAAGTCGAAGCATCCGACCCCGAGACAGCATCTAGGATGTTTAGGTTGTTTTGTGTGCTATCAAATGTTGATGTTTATAACTTTTTACATTTATGTTTTGGGCGCTGCTTAACAGCATGACACAGTTCCATATACTGGTACAGAGCAGGTACGATATTACATTTAGTTGGCTTTTATTTATAAAGTATGTCGGCCGATTAAGTATGTGTGCGTTATGGATGTGGAGTGCAAGTAGCGTGATTGTATATATGATGTGTATATTGTATTGTATATGTATAGTTAAAGTTAGTTTTTTTTTTTTTTCTCTTTATTAAGGAGCTTTGTCACAATACTGACTATGTCGCTCCATCATAGCCAAACTTTGAATTTTCAACTATTTAAAATGATTGTAATATATTCCGTACAGAGTTTTAGCCTCGTCCGACATAGGCTTAGCTAAAACACTGTTTAAAGTACCAATTCCAAACATATTTTGGGAATCAAACAGATCTCTCCTGAGGCGTCCGCCCCGCTCACACTCGATCAAGATATGATGTACGTCCTCGATTATTCCACATTTCTCGCAATTAGGTGAAGGTGTGATACCCATAAGGAACGTAAACTTCCTCGATGGGATGTGACCGGATCGAAGCCTCATGGCAGTAACAATATCTTTTCTATTGAGGGAACAGTTATCTATCCAGGGAATTACTAGAGGTTCAGGTTGAATGGTTTTGTACCAGATACCTTTTTCTCTTGATCTCACATCATGAAATTCTTTCCACAATTTATGACAATATGTTTTTACCAAATAGAAGTTATCTGAGAAAATTGGTACTACATCTAATGGAATACCCTCTACACAGGCCCTCTTAGCGTGAACATCCACTACCTCATTGCCATGTATCCCGATATGTGACGGAACCCACTGCAGTACTACTAATTTAGAATTCTGTTGAAGTTCCAGGATCTGATCAATTATTGTATAGGCTATCGGTGTTCCTCGAAATGTCGAGGTACACCGAGCCACATGTTGTAAAGAGCTCTTGGAGTCAGTTAGTATTAGAAACTTACTATGATTTATTGATTGAGTGTATGATAAAGCTTCACTGATTGCCAACAATTCAAGATACATTATAGATATGTTCGAGTCAATACTAAAACCCATAGATATGTTTTGTTGAGGGTCATAAAACGCCGCTCCGGAAATATTATTTTCTTTGGAACCATCTGTGAATATTTGATAAAAATTTGGATATTCTGTGTTTAAATATTGACAACATAAATTATTTAAAACCAATGGCTGAAATCGTTTTTTAGCTTGATTTACTCCGTTAATGATAACGTTAATATTTTTAGATAAATCTATGTTACTGACCCAAGAGTGATAACTAAACATCTCCAATTTCTGGCTGCAGTGTATTCGCAAGTCTTTAAGGTATCCATGGCTTAAAATTAACAAAGGCTTATTCTTCCTTTTCCACAAAGGCATCTGAGGTAAAAGTTCATTTAGCAGTTTAATAACTGGAAGACTGCTTAACAACGACTTACACTTTAAATAAAATTTTCCGGCCAAATAGTTTCTACGAATAAATAGGGGCTGGAGACTTAGTTCACTATTCATGACATGAACTGGTGTAGATTTTATAAAGCTACCAATGATCCTCATGGCTTGGTTTTGGACTTTGTCGAGTTTATACAAGTTTGAGTGACAACTATCTCCGTACAGAAAGCTAGCGTAGTCCAGACGACTTCTTATTACAGAAACATAAGCGATTCTTAAGTGTTTCGGATGTACACCCCAGTTAGCTCCAGATAGAGCTTTAAGGACATTGAGAAATCTTGCTGTTTTCTTAAGGGTTTCATTTATATGTTTGGCCCATCTTAGAGAGCGATCCAGCCAAAGGCCCAAATATTTAACATTTTCTACTACCTGCAAGTTGGAGTTGTTGATTTTAAGAACGCATATTTCATTATTTTTACCTTTTTTAAAAATACATGTTTTAGTTTTTGTTGTTGAAATCTCTAACCCGATATCAGCAAGGAGTTTGTCAAGTAAGTTCAGTGAGTTCTGTAAATAATAACTAGCTTCAGCCACACTATCTGCAACGGAGTAAACAACAAAGTCATCTGCATATTGTGAAACATGGACATGATCGGAACTAATTTTTTTACATAGATCTATAGTAGCCACATTAAACAGTAACGGTGATAGAGGGTCGCCTTGCGCTAAACCCCTTCCCGTATTTCTTACCATATATAAATCGTCTACTTTAATATTTAAACGTCTCTCACGAAGGAACTCCCAAAGGTATGAACAAATCTTATTTCCTACACCTAGCCGATCTAATGTTAGCAAAAGCTGAGTTATATCTACATTATTATAGGCATTATCGATGTCTATGAAACAACCGACTGTGACACAATTGGTACAAAAACCTTTTTGAATCCTAGTAACTAATATACTTAAATTATCAAAACAAGATCTACACTTT
Source organism: Dasypolia templi (assembly GCA_963555695.1). Lineage (NCBI taxonomy): Eukaryota > Metazoa > Arthropoda > Insecta > Lepidoptera > Noctuidae > Dasypolia > Dasypolia templi. The sequence continues at coordinate 17,100,642 of OY743155.1, forward strand.
CTAAAACCTAAAGTGGTATCGGCAAACAAACATTTACTTTCAAAATACCACTCTAATCTCTTTTGAATAATTGAATGAAAGATTTTACATATACATGAAATAAGTGAAATAGGTCTAAGAGATGATACCATATTGTTGTCTCTTCCGGGCTTAGGAATAGGAATTACAGCAATTTCTCGCCATTGATTTGGAACTAGACCTAAGGAAAGAAATTTATTATACAAGAATAATAATATTAATTTAGCATTATGTGAGAGATATTTAATCATAGAAAATGATATTTCATCATTTCCTGGACAGGTATCTTTGGATTTAATGCTTTTATTAAGTTCTACTAAAGTTATTTGCGAATCTAATTTTGAATTTTGAGAATTAAACAATGGTTGACAAACAGGGACATGATCATTAGTCAAACTATGTAGTAGAAGACTTGCTTTATCATTATCGATAAACTGTCTGGGAGTTTTATAACCTTTTATCCATTTAATTTTTCGCCAAAGGTCATTGATAGAAGTATTTTCATTCAAAGAAGAGCAAAGTTCCCGCCATGAATTATTTTGAGCACATCTTAAAAGTCTTTGAGATTCTTGTATTTTTTTTTGAAGAAATATAAAATTAGTAGGAGTAGGGTTACTCCTAAATACTGCCAAAGCCAAACGTCGAAGTGCCACCGACTTTGAAAGTTCTACATTCCAATAAGGTTTTGGGTTAAACTTACTACTAGGGTTGAAACATATCTTATTAACAGGAATACATTTATCTGACGCCTTTTGTAGATTATCCAAAAAATTATTGTAAGTAACTTGGGGATCGTCTGTTATAGTAAATGAATTGAAAATATTTTGTACATAATCGGTATACTTCTTCCAATCAACGTTTTTGAAGTTTTTCTTTTTGAAAAAGGACCTCTCAGAGCTAAAAGTAGTACTAATTTTTATGACAACATGATCACTATTTAATGTTTCACAAGTAGCCCTCCAGTCAAATCTTAATGATATGTCTGACGTCACCATACTTATGTCGGGGGAAGATTGTCTCAAGCTACCACTCACTATTTGCAGACGCGTTGGGCTACCATCATTTAAGATAACATAATCGTAATCAATCACCGAATCCAGAATCTGATTATCCCTCGCGTCTGTCTTATGCGACCAATTTGTGTGATGACCATTAAAATCCCCCAAGATCATGGTCTTCCCACAACCAAGTGAAAATAAATAATCCCAGACCCTTTGATTTGTGTGAAGTTCTGGCGGGCAATAAATAGCAATAATGTTTTGAATTTCATCACAGTTAAACAATTTTACTTTCACCATTTCTAGACCCGAGTTGTTATTCGTCAAAGGGACGCGTACTGCCTGAATCGACTTGTGTGTTACAACAGCCACACCGCCATAAGAAAGGTCCCTGTCCTCACGAAAAATGTTGTAGTTACTAATATTTAAGGGTGTATCCGGATCAAGCCACGTTTCACAAATTGCAGCTACATGTATATGTTCCCGGTTCAATAACTGTTCAAATAATTTTAATTTAGGCTTAAGACTACGGGCATTCCATTGCATCACGTTTAAATCAATAATAGTTTTCGTTTTGTTAACCATTATCACCCAAAAAGAATCTAATTATCTTGGATAAGTCTGGCATAAGATTATTAAAAAATGAGGTTAACCAGTCTGAGCATATCCTAATCATAGCTTTGAGACTAACGACTACGATATCTTTCTTTTCTTTAATAAACTCCTTGATCTTTCGTATAACTTCGCTAAATGACCATGATTTCCAGGGTGTCTTATCAATATTTTCTGACTGCGACGCTGGACCAGGAAGGTCTTCCGCCGATTTTTCTGAATCCGAAGTCTCAATTTGTGCCATCACATTATTTGCTATTTGATAAGGTACTTTCTTCTTCTTATTACTTTTCTTTTTGTTTCTTGATTTTCCAGAACTTGAAGGATTATTTCCATCGACTGTTTCAACATAAACTTCTTGAAAAGATGCTGCTGAATCTTGCTTGCCTTTTTTAGCTTCCTGGATACGAGTACTTTTACATTCAATAATCGGGCTTGGAGGTCGTTGAACTTCTTGTGTGAGGAGTGAGGGATAATCAGAATATTTTGAAAGGGCGGTTTGATATGTGTAATTGTGTTCTGACATCAGTTCTCTTATGCGCTTTTCTTTTTGATATGTAGGGCAATGTTTCGACATAGCTTCGTGATTACCTGAGCAATTAGCACATTTGAATTTAGTTGTCTCACATGTATCATGATAACTACAGCACTTTGGGCACAATGTTTTACTTGCCGGACACATTTTAGATATATGCCCAAATCTCCAGCACTTAGAACACTGTGTCACAGGGAACGTATAAGGTTCTATTCTTATTTTAAGTTCAAACAACAGTATGTGTGTAGGCAAGGAAGAACCTTTAAAGCCAATTCTGAAAGTTTCACTTGGAACCCATTCTCCTCCATCTTTTTTATTGAGTCGTTTAGCTGTTACAACTTCCTTTTCAGAGTAGATATGTTCTATAAGTTCTTCTTCTGATAAGCCCAATTCGATATCTCTTATAATGCCGTACGATATACCAACCTCCCATGTCTTTTGTGTTCGCCAACCCAGTGTACTAAATACCGGACAACAAATAAATTTATCTGCACTGCCTTGGTTACTGAACGTGACCAGCAATTTGTAAGGGTTTATATATTTTATTTTGTCAATGTCCATCATCTCATTTTGTTTTAGCAATTTTGCAAGTGCAAATTGTTTCGGAATCTTTTCCTTAGAGGTTACGGTAACTTGTATTGGTGATTCTACAGACACAATCTTGTTATGTTTTGCCTTCTTGTTAGCATTCTTCGATATAGTTTGCCAACCTTCTTCATTATTCTCGATTCTTGGTCGTTTTCCCTCTGATGTTATTGTATCCATTTCTATTTCGTAATTTAATTGTGTTTGGTCATCTAATGTATAAGTGTTTATATTTATGTCATAATTCTCATCGACATTTTGATCGCTATCCATTAAACACAAAGTTCATAATTGTTTAACAGCACACGCGACGCGATATCGGCCAGCGCGAGCGCAAGCCGATAGCTAAAACAGGTTTTTTGTTTACCACTAATTAACAAAAGACGTGTACAGATCGCACCGAGTGTGATTACGAACTGTTAAAGTTAGTTACAAGCTTATTTGTATTGGACAGTGTATGTATAACGTATTGAATTTAGAATTACTGCTAATAATTAGGGGAATAGTATAAATTACGACTAGTGTTAACAAAACTGTGATGTAAAAAACAGCATGTAGTGGTACGTATAGTGCTAGTCATTTTTTCTTACGGAGTTTCGTGAGATCTTCGTCAGTTTTGATCAGGCAGCTTGACATTCCGTCCTTTTTACGAATACACACCTTACCGTTAGCAACCCAACATTGATGGTAACCGAATTCCTTCGTAAGTTGACGGGCGAGATAATGTACGCGTCTGGTCATAGCCGTGAGCACTTCATTTACGTATAAGAGTTGCCTAGGTTCGTTTTCTACTAGATGGTCTGTGTTCAGGCGATTATCCTTGTTGTGCTTGTTAAAGTCTATGGTCGACTTTATAAACTGTTCTTTAATGGTTGCCGACGTGAATTCTACTAAGACTGGACCCACCGCATCAGACTTGTAACGGAAGATGTTTTTTATCTCTGTGGCACTCACGGGTTGACTGATAATTTGACCCAATTTTTGTATTGTACCCGTAAGGGAGTCACGAGTTTCAAGGGTTGACGACGGTAGATTTTTAATCTCAAGTGAAGCTGCTTTTTGTTGCCTTTCTAAGAAGTCTACCCTAGTTTCGAGCACTTTTATAACTGTTTTTTTGCTGTTACATTCCGCCCTTTGATCGTTTATTTCCACCAGAGCATCATCGTATTTTTCTGACAAGAAATCTATTGTCTCTTTGATTTTTTCATTCTGAGTTCGTATTTCTGAACTTTTCAGGCTGATCGCAGTGTTTTGGGACCTTATATCCTCGAGAGCCAAATGTAACGAATTCATTTTGCCATTTTGTTCAATCTGTTTTGTTACTAGTTCGGAAATCATTTCCTTCATATCTTCGCAACACACAGTCAACTGTCTACACCTCGATATACTATGATACTTACATATTGTACTTTAAACACATAACATCACGCCTTGTTTCCCCGAAGGGTTGGGCAGAGGTGTACCTATAGTACACCCACATTTCGCCAGTTATGTTTAAGTCCCATGTAATAGGGGGCGAGCCTATTGCCATCCACCGGGCACAAATCCAGACTTCGGGCTGCTACTGAGAAATTCCAGATAGAAAAACCCCATAACACGTTGCCCGACCTGGAGTCGAACCCAGGACCTCATGCTCAGCAGTAGCGATTGCGACCACTAGACCAACGAGTACTTTAAACAACCGATACGATTTTTAAATTTGCTCAACTAACAAGATACGTGTTGTCGCCTTACGCGCGGGGCGAGTCCTAGTCTAATACTTACTTTAACACGTTTATAACTTCGCAGTTTTTTAAGCTTTTACATATTTTGTAATACTATTTGCACTATTTGGAAATAAACAATTTATTGAGATAAAAAAAAAACATCATCCCCATTAGTTTGGTTACCCGCATACGCGTAACACGAAAAAGTTTTATTTCGGAAAAACGCGAAGGACAGTGCAGCTATATTTCGGCGGTCCTACCGGCTGCGCCAGTCAAGTTTTTGGGAGCGTTATAATAAAAAGAGTTGAATACGTGTGAGCAGAAGCGTATGCTATAATGTAATGATCTCAAAAGCTATCCTATTGGTTACATCGTTGGACTTACAGCTACATTAATGCTAGATCGACAAAGTGCATGGAAACGTCTAGAAGGGCCACCCTAAACTGCAATCGTGCATTTTATGCTCTCACGGTGATTACTCGTTGCGGTTCAGGTTGCATAACTATGTATACCCGAAGCAATAAATACACGTTTACAAAATTACGCATATTTCGACATAGTGATTATTTCAATATACACATCCTATCTATACATCCATCCAATACGTCCATCACGCCTGTAATTCTGAAGGGTTAGGCAGAAGTATACTTACAGTACACCCGCATTTCACCTGTTATATTTAAGCCCCATATTGCCATCAACCGGGCACAAATCCAGACTCCCAGCTGCTACTGAGAAATTCAATATAACATCTCATAATTAATTAGCAAGTAAGTATCTTTACAAACATATATTCATTGCAGGACACATTATTGTATTATTAACAGTAAGGTCATTTAAAAATATTATTTGACATATTTTTTGTGGCATTTACGATATACTTTAATAAAACCAGCTACACCTAATAATTATATATTGGACACCTTATGTGTACAACATAACATATCAGTTCTATTAATACGACGCCCCATTACGACTAGATGTATGAAAGTAGACAAAGCAAAAGGAGTATGTCAGTAAGGGTCGTAGTAGGGGGTGTTTTGTAGTTTCTGCCTACCCCCATGAGAAAAGCAGTGAGTTTATGTATGTTTGTATACATATTATAGCTAGGTACGTGTGTTACGGGTTTTATGTCGATTGTCTTGACAAAGTCAAAACATGTAATAACATGATAGTTCGCATCTTGAATGTTTTCTTGTGGTTTCTTGTGGTGTTACGACGGACGACCTTTGGCTTTTTTCTGTATATCTGTTGTTACTGCTCTCCCGACCAACCCCAGTGCTCACCGACTTTGCATCTTCTTATTTCGATTTACCTTGGCTACTCGATTTTGAACAACTTTTACCCTATTTTTAATGGAGAATTGACGCTGCACTAACTGCGGTATAGCAACGCTTCGCAAGAAATTCAATCTGTTCTAATACAGTGGATGACTCCGCGATTGGAGCCTTTTAACATTTTCAGTTACGTCTGAAACACGTCTTATAAGGGTGTAAGGCGTATTTGTTTATACTAATGTAGGGTTTTTCTAGGTCACTGCGTCTGATCAGGATTGTGTGCCATTCTTGCTGGTAACTGGCTAGGCAGACATCAAATTCTGGTGCATGTGGTACACCAAGCCCTAGCATTGGTTATCGTCATACGTGTGTAAACTGTGAAAGATCCATGACGTGTGTTCGTTTTCACACACTGACAATAGCACATTCATGATGATCTGAATGGATTTTCCTCAACAAGTTAGTATGAAAAATGTTTGATTTTATCATGTACCACGACTGCATAAATATTTTTATACAATTGTTATGTTATGCAATTATACTTTATGAACATTTTCTATTTGCTACCCATGTTGGGAACGAGCTTACAGAGCACCGTCTCCAGTACCTAGGCGGCCAAATAACGTCAACGATGACAGTCAACAACAGGCAGAAAATATCATTGTTCCAAGATACTGTTTAATTCAATTGTACTTGTCCCACTGCAGGGCAAAGGCCTCTTCTCATTCAGAGAAGGCACGAGCATTGATCACCATGCTTATTCATATATTACGTTTTAACTAACGGAAGCGTTTTCTTTAAAACGATAGTCATCATCATCATTTAACCAAAGAAGGAAAGTAGTAATCGAAAATGTCTTATATCTCGTCACCACCGTTCTGGAATTATAAAATATTAACAGGACTAATAAATACAAATATTCCTTCATATCATATATTGTTTTATGTCTGTCCATGCTGAACCAAACTTGTATGGGAGCGATATCCATCTCCTTTGTTGGTCAGTTGCAGCTAATGTTTTACCTTAGTTAGGTTATAGGTAAGTCCGTTATTAAGATGTGTGACAGTTGAGATTTAAAACACTATGTGAGTCACTTTTGCACTTCGTTCTGTTATAACTGGTTTCTTTCATGGTGGTTTTGATGAATTTGGGTCCGAATTATTGTAAGGTTTGCAATATTTTGTTAATTTAGGCAGTGGTGGCCCAGTGGTAACGGCCCCGACTTACGAGTTGTCGATCATGGGCCTCGTGGGTTCGAACCCAGACAGGTACGCCAGGGGACGCATTACTTTGTGTAAATAGCTTCATCACCATTGCTCTCAAAACGTTGGAGGATAACATTGTGAGGAAACCGGCATGTCCTAGAATCCAAAATTAAAAATAAAATTTCAAGATCCTAATAAACTATATGAAGGAATTCCTTATCACTTCTGAAACCAGGGGCTTACGCAGTGGTTTTAGAACTAGTATTTGTTTTTATTTCAAATAAAACTTAATTCAAATACGTGTTGTTAAACACACAATGATTCATTTGCATAAATAATTTGCGGGACACTACAGTATAATAAAGTTACAGTACCTACTAGGTCTTCATTAAAAACGGTCGAAACGATGTGCTTCAAAATCTCAGTGTGTACCAGTCTGGAACAGGCGCGGACGGTGCGATGTTTCTTTACTTGAAATACGAATCGATGAAATCGACTGTATTTATTATTTTAGATTTGTTGTATTGCTGTTTGAATTCATCAAAATCGAAAACAGACTGATTTATATTTTTTTAACTACCAGCTCAGTTGGCACGCTAATCCCACAAAAGTAACTTTGGTTTTTATTTATTTTCGTGTTATGTACAGTAGCGCTCATAAGTCCATAAGCAATCTCACAAAGCAATAGATTGACGATTCGGTTTCACTTACGACCTTCTTCTATAAGTTGTTTCTATACTATAGACATGCACACACACTTACTTTGTCTATTAGTTGATAATTTCAACTAACTTGACATATGGCATTCTTGCTTAGTCGTTACCATGCTTGGGTAAGAGCGATCCCACCAATAACATTCTGTAAAAAACTAGCCAAGTCTCGATGGAGCTGCTTGTTTATCTCTAAAAAGCAATGAAATCTACACAAAGTCGTGCCAAGTCTAAGGTTCCTTACTGCGATTTCTTTATTATAATAGTTAATGTTGTTTGACTTGGCCGTTGAACATGCTATGATTAGAAGTCCGTCTGTACTGGAAATAATTTTTTATACTGTTTGTTTCAGGCTCGCCTATACATAAGTATTATTGAAATACGCAGCTTTATCAAGTCCACAATTGACTGGTTATTGAATCAAAGTTTTCCAAGTGACAATTTTCCATCGTCAATGGGTAGCGGTTCTGGCGACAGATGGGTGCAATGGTGTCTTGGAGCACCTGGTTTTGTACCCTTCAACGGCCAAGTCACACAACATTTGTCTAGATTTCATTACTTTTTAGAGATTAACAAGCTGCTCCATCGAGACTTGGCTAGTTTTTTACAGTGTTTTGGTGGTATTTCACTTCTTTTTGTAGAAACGTGGGCAAAGCAGAAGGGGAGGCATTCGCCCAGCAGTGGGACGCTATAGGCTAGATTAAATTAGAAGATGTGTCCCACTACGCTGGGTTTTTGCAATGACAGTCGATTTTTTTATGTACCAATAGTAGAAGGGGGCATTACCATATCTCTAATACAGCTGAGACCAGCTGAGGGTTCTTCATCAGATACTTCAGACCTTCGATTTTTGACATCAAATGAAGCGGCCCACCAAGTTGAATATTTTTGGAAAGGCGGTATGTCGATCTCTAATAGTTTGGTTGGGCTCTTGTGTTTTCTAATCAGGGTCACCAGGTACTCCAGATCTTCGACTATCCTAGTTTTTATAGTTTTCCCTTTATGTGGCGATTAAACCCTAACTCTATACCAAATTTCAGCTGTCTGAGTTTATGGGAAGTACTAGTTCTATTCTGATGATCATGAGTGTGTGAGTGAGTGTCGTAAATGCGAAACTTTGCTTTTGTTTAACTTCGGACCTAAATGACCTACAGACTTGAAATTTTGGATTATAAGTATGTGATTATAGTTTACTGGATGACGAAAATTTCTGCGCTCTGGTCTTATGCAGAGGTTCTCAAATAGGGGCCTGAAAATGCGGCGAAATGGTACCAGTAAAGGATGACACGGCAGTGTTTGCTTCGCACTCGACTTGGCGGGGGCACTGCCGAGCCCCCCGATTATGGTGAGCCCTGAGTTCGAATCTCACCTGCGCCTGCGGATTAAGCTTGATGTTGTTTTCAAATAATATATATTTATAGTTTTTGATATGTTATTAATTATACCAAAAATTATCCATTTTTGTTTGTTTTAATAAAATTACTTGAATGCTTCGATAATCATTCGATAATTGTCCCGTTCATCTTGTTTACATAAATAATAAAAGTTTGTAGGTACACAGACCACCCAAAAATGAGTAAATTATTTCGATTTCTGTGAGGTAGATGCAATTCGTTATGACTATTCACCAAATTGAACGCTGTTGGCTAGTGACGAATGTTTAAATCTGTTTATTAGCGGTGTTGTGGTTATAATATCCAAAATGCAGTGAAAAATAAATATCAAGGCGTTGGGAAATATTATTGCGTTGTGTAAAAGTGGATTTAAATGATGTGATAGCACAAATGTCTAATGAAATCGGACTAAGTGTGAGTGTTATCATTTCAATATTCCATATTATAATTTGTTTAAATTATTGAATGATGTGTAAAGTTTTATAAATATTATGTTATTTTTAATATTTTTGCTTAATTATTATAGTGTATAATAGTATTTTGCTTAGAGATGTCTAATAGAATTCATTGTTCTAGAGCAATACTGTGAGTCTGTGGGTTACGAGACGTGAGGAAGAGTAAATCCTTGCTAGTCGGAGCGCTTACTTATTAAGTGGAAGGCTTATTTAAATAAGCCTTCACATGGTGAATGAATATGAAACAAATGTTTCATACCAACCGGACATTTTGCTGAATTATTCAACACGTCATTAAAAACTGTTTGCCGTGTACTCCACGCTTAAAAGGTTGCTTCACCGCAGCCCAACAAACAATAACGGAATAGTTTATCCTGTAAACTGCGCTATACCCGTGATTATTTAGAAATAGAAATTGAATATTAAGTATTCATTTTCTTTAAAAAAAGAAGCTTATGCTATCCTCAATATGTAATCTATATTCACTAAAGCCAAATTAAATGTGAAATACTTCATGTAAACAAACTGCCCTACATAACCACTTATTAAAATCACTTATTTTGGAAATTCATGATTGAAGCTTAATGGTGAAATAAATCTACATTTCAAATTTTTTGAACATTGCACATGTCATAATAAAACAAATTGCTGCATAATTCCTTGACATAGTATTGCACATCCTATTTGGCTGAAGAAGTTATTATAAATAATCGTAGTGGTTTGTTTTCTTTATGTAGAAAATTATAACAAATAAACAGGTTTTTAATTTGTTATCACTTGTAACGCATTTTTATATTCTAAACCTTTTATACCACATAAAAAACTGCGATATTTGTGGTGTGTGTCGTTAAAACACATGCAGTCGTACCGCGAGTTCACAGCGATACGACTCTTAACGTGCCTATCACCTTTTGAACGCTTACTGTAGGTAGTTGTACCTTTATCGAAGCATACCGAATATATCGTCCTTGACAGATGCATATTAGGTGATTATCTCCCTTTTTCTATGCAATCGGTACCCGACTGTAGGAACAAAATACAGGAGATTAGTTCAAAACCAGTTATGGGGGTAAAATCGGTACAATGCAGTTTTTACATGAAAAAAAATAGGCGCCCGTTTTCCCGCTGCAACTGGCCATTCTGATTACTTTGTCAACAAACATTATTCAAAATACGACAAGAACAGCTTAGGACTTATGAGGGATCAGATGAACATACATACATAGCCTGCCAAAATCATTACCCTCTTGAAGCTTTACTGTACCTAGTCGGGAAAATTAAAACAAAAAAATTACAAAAATAAAGAAAAAGTTATGAAAAGATAATACATACATACTTACATAAATAAACTTATGCCTTCTTCCCATGGGGTAAGGCCGAAACGACACAACGCCACCTGCTAAGATCCTTACATACTCCTTTTGCTTCATTTACGTTCATACATCTGGTCATACACGCGCGCCGGTTGCGAGAACTACGCACCTGACCTTTCTGAAGAACATCACCGATAAGGTATTTGTGAGTGGAAACGCTGGGAGGGGACGCCCTAGGAGGACATATAGTGAAAAGATAATACATATGACAATTTGATAAAGCATTTTTAATTATTTATTTTAGTATACTATTATTATTATTAAATACCTCCGTAACTCAAGAGAAATAGTCAGTGTGCATCCCTAGTACGTGGTTATCTACCAAACTGTAGAAGGTAAATATTTCAAGATCACTGCTGAGACGTTATACTGTTACTTTGTTGTACGGTGGGGACCCTAAACGCCCCCAGACGTTATCACAATGAAACTTCTATTGTGTCTCGTTCAGTGTCTTTCAATGAGTTAAACAAGGGCGAAGTGGGATTCAATTAACTTTCTAAACCACCTACAATAATTTAATTGCGAACTCGTATATTTAATTTGTAATACGCACATCAAAAGTGTCTAGGGATCAAGCACATTTTTGCAAGTTACAAAAATTTTGGTTTTAATAATTTTATTTTTTGTTAATCCTATGGTCCCTCCGTAGGATTAACAAAAAATAAAAAAATTTAACAAAAAAAAACCCACTTACTTCTCACGTTATTATAACTTCATACGACGGTGTTATAACTGCAATAGAGACATTATCTGAAGATAACTCGACCTTGACTTATGTCAAAACAAGACTATTCGAAATTCAAATTATAAAAAAGAGGGTTCTAAATTTCAACCAAACGAAATCAGACGTTACAAAGCATTGAAAAAACCAGCAAATGTTCCAGGCTAGAAGAAGTCGTTCGTCAAGTTCCACCATTGTGGAAGAAAATGTCATGTCAAATATGATTGTTACTATTACAAACAAATTAATAGGTGTAAACCTCCAGACAAATCGCGAACTGTTCAAGCAATGAAGCTTATTGAATAAGCAAAATTTTTCAGTGAAGCTTCCGGATTTGCTTTCATGTATGATAAATACCCAGGCGTCACAGTGCGTAACCAAAATAAATTTTCTGCTAAATTCTGGAGCATCAGATCACATTTTTAGCAGGGGAGACCTTTTCAGTATACAAAAAATTACAAATTACACCAAAACCACAAATATAAACACAGAAAGTGTTATTTGAAACGTTTTTTATACTCCTTAAAAAACTTCAGTTGCTAAACACGGCGCTTTTATTTCAGCTACCAAAAAAGGCACATTGCAAGTCATCAACATCATTCATGGTGCGCTGAAGTACCCTGGGTACCCTACAACCTCCTATCGGTAACGAGGATACAACAGGCCTGTATAACAATCACCTATTAACAAGGGACCAGTAGTGCTATTCTGTAACCAACTCACCGTGAAAACTTAGGTGAAGTGAGCGTGGAGGGAGCTGTAAGTGCCACTGATGCTAGGGATTGACCAAGACGGGATGACACTGACAGCTCACTCCACGCATGTCTTCACGGTGAGATTTTTACAGAATCGACATGCAGTATCAGTAAGGAGGGTAAAATCATAATGCAAGATAAGGCTATAAACAATTTAATTTCTTTTGATTTTGTAGTGAACATTAGTCGATCTGCGTCTCAAAATATGTAAAAGTCATGCCACAAATCGTAATGTTAAATTACGATTTGTGGCATTAACGATTAGGTCATATTAGTTAGCAATGGCTAATTGACTTTAAAAAAAAACTATTTGATTGATAACGTTAACTTAATTAAAACAGTATCGCCTGACAATAAACGGAAATAGACACGATTGTCATTTAATTCCTCTAAAGATAAAAAATACATTAAACGACCATTATTTGTTGTGCGTATTGATGTACGAGTATGTAAGCCCGTCACTCCTTCCACAATCAGATGTGTTGTCAGTTTTTTTAAGATTTCGTAGCAAAAAATGTGGACCCTGATGGTAACGGCTGGACTCCGAGTGAAACGATTCGGCTAGGATTTAAAGGAACTTCTCTTCCGCCGTATGTCTATATTTACAGTTTGAGGATTCCAGTGGAGCGGTTTGTATTTCCGGTCACACAATGTGCTAACTGTTGGAAATTCGGCCATTTAAAGATAAGATGTCCATCAAAGAAACCCGTTTGTCCCAAATGCTCTAAAAAACATGAAAATTGTACAATTACATCATACACTTGTGTGAATTGTTCAGGTCTTCATATGGCGTTTGATAGGATATGCCCATATTTTAAGAAAGAGAAGAAGTTGAGGGATTTAATGTCAGAATTTAACTGCACCTACAGGAAAGCCCTTACAATATACGTTCCTCCCTCCCCTAAAAATGTTCCACAAGTGGTTTCTGTACCGATGCCTGAAGTCGATCAGACTTCTACAGTGAGTGCCACAAATATCTTTTCGGTATCAATGAAACTTCCGATTGACGAAAATGTCGATACTGCCTCCCAAGTGGACTGCCCAGGTACGTCCACAGCAAATCAGCGAACCAAGCCTATGCCGAAACGTAATTTAAAGAAGCATAATCGTCGACCAGTGACCCCTACGCCTGCCGAAGACATGATATGGCACCAAGTTTCCGAATCTTCAGATTTTTCAGAAAAAAATACCACACCTTATGTTGTACATAAAGACTATGATTCTGATAATAGATCTTCCCATAATCTAAACTTTTGGCATTTGATTAGGAAGATTAAAAATATAATTAAAAGCAAAGAATCCCTTCAGATTAAAATCCAGCAATCAATTTCCATATTTTCAGAGTGGCTGACACATAAAATTGTAAGTAGCTTATCTATTGATTCGTTATTCGATTTATTTGTTGGAAATGGCTGATAAGAATAATTGTATGCACTTAAATATTATACAATGGAATTGCCAAAGTATAAGGCCCAAATCTAGTTCACTTGAATTACACCTAAGTCAAGAAAAAATCCACATTGCCGTGTTGAGCGAAACTTGGTTAGAACCCGACACTTCTTTTAAAATTATTGAATACAACACATTTCGTTTGGACAGAGATGATAGTTACGGCGGTGTTGCCATTATGACTCATCGCTCTGTTAAGTCTGTTGTTTGTAGAACGGAAAGTCGCAACCCTGGTATTGAATTGCTACACATTAGAATTCTGAATTGTCAACATATTGAGAACATAATTTCCATTTATTGCCTTTCGACAGTATACACCACTCAAACCGATTGGGACGCGATTTTTTCTATTGAGAACAGTAAAACTCTTATTTTGGGAGATTATAACGCGCATCACTCTAATTGGTCTCTAAGAACTGACCGGCGCGGCTCCGATATATTTGACTCCATGTTAGATTATAATTTCATTCATTTGAACGATGGTAGCTTCACTAGAATCAGAATGGTTGTTGGAGTTCTCCAGCAATCTAGCCCTGATATTTCATTTGTTTCTTCAGATATCTGTACTTATTATTTATGTGGAAACCAACAAACGAATCGCTCGGAAGTGATCATTTAATTATTAAATTAAATTGAATACTCAATATTAACCGTGAATACCAAAACAAAAGAAATTTTTAAAAATCTGATTGGTTTTTATATGCTGCATTTATAGACGATTATTTACAAAATTGCATAACTCCCCAGGATCCGCAGGAGTTATATGGCTTCCTTTATAATATAATGCAAAAAGCTGCGGACAAGTATATTCCCAACATTAAAATCCCTAAAAACATTTGCAATACATTTAAGCCAAAACCATATTGGTCTCCAGAGTTGTCCAAGGCTGTTGCGGAGCGACGCTTGGCTCTTGCGAATCTGAGAGGCTGCCCCTCTCCTAGGAATTTAGATATCCTCCAAGAAAAAATTAGCATTGCTCAAAGGCTTATTCGCAGGGCTAGGTGTCAATCTTTTCAGAAGTTTTGTTCATCTGTAGATGAGACCTCTTCAGCATCCGAAATGTGGCGCAAGATGAGGTGGTTAAAGGGTCGGCGAATTCCTAACGTCTGTGTAGATAAAGAAAAAGCCGAGCGCCTGCTTAGCGACCTTACTCCAGATTATGTTTGTCCCTCGCAGCCTCTTTTTGATTCTAATAATGTAATGTTGGAGTCAGCAATTTTAATGCCAGAATTAGTCAACAATATTAAAACCACCGACACAGCTCCTGGGTCAGATCAAATCTCCTTCTCCATGATTAAACACATTCCGCCTTCCGGTAAATCTATGCTACTTTTAATATACAATAAATGTTTTTCTGTCGGTTTTGTTCCCTTACAATGGCGTCAAATCAAAATAGGTCCAATTCCCAAGAATAGTAGTTCATCTTTATCATTACGTCCTATTTCAATGATATCTTGTATTTGTAAAAAAATTCATGCTATTTTGGGTAAACGTATAGAGTGGTTCTTTGAAAAACAATATCTTTTTCCTGAGGACATGGTGGGTTTTCGTAAGGCACGATTTTGCCTGGATAACCTTACTCGGTTGGTTTCTGAAATTCAACTAGGATTCTCTAAAAACTTGGTTACAGCGGCGTGTTTTATTGACATCGAAAGCTCTTATAACAATGTTGATATTCCTTGCCTGTTACATATTTTGGATCAGTTTGGGGTTGGATCAAAAATCTGTGTTTATTTGTGGAACTTCTTATCAGATAGACATCTGCAAGTGGCGACGTACAATTGTGAGGTGGTTAGATTTACTGGCCGTGGTCTAGCTCAAGGAGACCCATTGGCTCCACTTTTATTTAATATTCTAACACTGCATATATGTAAGAACGTTGGCCTGGTTAATGTATCTCAATATGCTGACGACTTTGTGTTTATTCAACAAAAATTATTTAGATTTAGCGTTTGAAGAACTTCGGTCTCCTTTACGATATACCAAAGTGTTAATTGATAAGCTTGGTCTAACTATGTCTCCAAATAAAACTAAGATTTGTGTTTTTAAAAAAGGTTGCTATAGGAGGTCTGTCAACTTTGATTTTGATGACGTTTCAATAGAAGTCGTTCGCAATGTTAAATATTTGGGTCTGTGGCTGGATAGCTCATTAAGATGGGGTAAACATATCAATGAAACGTCACAGAAGGTAATGAAATTGGCTTGGGTCTAGTATCGTTTGGCAGGAGTTTTGGGGTAAAAAGGGTTGAAGATGGTAGGGGTGGCTTCCCTGATTATAACGCTACCACTCTTATTACAAGGTAATGCGTATTTTTCGAGAAATTAATAATAAATGTTTCTAACCTCAAATTAGATTACAGCGTAACGAAACGTTAAAATCGGCGATTGACAACCAAATCTGTACTAGTGTATTGTCTGTGGTGTAAAATGTCGTGCAAAATCAGTGAAACGGAACGTAATAAAAAAAAAAACGCTATTTGCGTCATGTGTCAGTGTCATTTGTTTACGTTCATTCCGTTTCTCCCAGAGTTGTGAGAAGTTAGTGTACCTACACTTCATGGTTAAAATAGGTCGACATTGTTCCCAAACCGAATCGGGGCACCCCGACTCCACGTAGTCTTTTGGCTCCTACCCCTAGAGTGTTTATAAAAATCCGGAGGCGCGAAGGGAGGGCAACCCCCGCCCGCCGTAACAAAGCATAGGCACCTATCCTTTGTTACGCAAGGGCGAAGGGGTTGCACTTCCCGCAGCGCCGGAGACGTTGGAAAAGCGACATTTAAGTGTTTTGAGGTTAGGTTACAATAATTAGTTTTTCTCAAGAACGGTGCGTTACCTTTTCATGGGAGTGGTACCAGAGGGGACGGAGCACCCCCCTCCATCCCCCCCACAACTTCCCCACCCCCACCTCCTGCCAAACGATACTAAATTTTAACCATGAATGCACCCGGTTGCTGTCCGTTATGCACTGAGCTCGAGGCGCACTCGGGGCGGCCGCATCATATTGCTACGTAAGCAAAACGTGGTCGATTGCAATTATTGCATCGAACATGCTCCCGAGGGGAAGAGATGAGATGATGAGATAAGTTTATACAAAAATAAAGAGTTAGGTGAGTGTGAGCTTAAAACGCTAAGGAGTTAAGACAATGTTAGATGAGAAATGATTGACAAGGTGATAGAACAATCATAACGTGATCTTATATCTAGACATATATGCTCAAACAGTTGAGTCATTGATTGAGAACACTGATTGCCTTTTAGCTAAAGGAGACGTTGACATGTCTCGCTTTTTCAAATGTAAACTAGACCACCGTTTACAAAAATTAGGTACGCGCGCACTATCACTGACACTTGCCTCCTGCTCGGACAGGGGTTGATTTCGCGCACTTACACTAGAGCTTTGCTCTTTCTCAGATTGGTTTATACACACACTCACACTCGCTGGAACGCTATGGACCCGCCCGTGGATGGGCGCACCACCTGTTCGCAAATATTTCCTCCACAGGGACCACAGGACCGCTGCGATAGCTGCTGCTAATAGGCCATACGACAACGTATACTGATGTATGTCATGTGTCGTTAAAACCTCTGTCTGCTCGGATGATTTTTTCATCGATTCAATCTGCTCACCGAGATGCTTTAAAGAAACGTTTATCGGTGTGATATGTTCGTTGACTTTATCTTCTTGGAAGTTTTGGATAGGTAGCGTAAGATTACTGATTATACGATTTATGGGAGTTATTGTCATCTCGAGTATATTTGGTTTAAGATTAAGCGTATTCCCTAATTGCTGATGAGAATAAAGTGTTACATCATGACCCTTCACAATGCATTGCTGAGTTAGTTGAATAAGTCCAGCCTTGCTGACTTCGCTCGCTTGTAGGTCGTCGTCGCATATGACTCTCAAAGAGTATGAGTCACAACAGAAATACAAATAGGTAAAATAGTCATGTAATGGAACCCGTTTTCACAGCTAGATTTAATTATCCTGCAAGTAGATGGCTTCTCTTTTTCGCAGAATTGTTCATCGGGACCTAAACTCCGGACTGGCCCTTGTAGACGACAAAGGTAGGTTTCCGCTTGGTATTCACAACCTTGAAGATCACTGACGCTGGCTGTTAAGTATGAATCTCTTCTCAAGTTAATCGCTACGTATCTAGACGCTGGCTTGATGCTGATCATACTTTTATTAATTTGAACCGGTACTGGTATCAAATTGTATAGCTGGAACGTATCTCTGCTAATTAACGGTAAGTTAATTTCAAATATGAAATATTCGTCCATCATCCTCGCTTTAACTTTTAACAATTTGTAGATGTCATACAGGTTGAACTGAATGTTATCTATAGGTAATGCTAGCTCTTTCGATATTTGACTAGACACAATCTGTAACTCCCCACGGAGTTGTTGTGGAGTCAAGAGATGGAGATTGATCTGACCATGATAGATCTCAGTCATAGAATCAAGAAAAGTGTCTCAACTTTAAATTCTGAATCATATTCATGGTCGCTGCTAAGGAGAAATCTTGCTGAATAGACATTACGTCAATCTCCTGTTGCACTGTGTTGGTGACGCTGTCTAAATAATTCAAATGTTGATTGATTATCTTATGCTGCTTTTCAATAGTCTCTTCTGTTCGCTTTAAGATATTATACTCCGCTTCTATGACCGATGTCTGATTCCTGTACAGCTGACTAATATGGTTTATATTACCTTGTACAAGTTCAATGTCACACTTGTATTTTTCTGCGAATTCCAGATCCAGTACTCCGAACAATGAATTAGCTATGGAACCGACTGCATTGATAAGCCCGCGTCAAGTTCGCGAACGCGCTCCGAAGTGCTGATTGAGCAACAGCTGATTATAATAATGTAGTTCATCGTACTCGTGTTGTATTTGTAGGATGATAATTTTACAATGGCTCTGCTTTTGAATTTTCTCGCATGTTTGATCGAGATATTTCGAAAATTGTGTGACCGCTTTGTCTCCTTGCCAGTAAGGAGACATATTGTAATAAGTTACGATTTTCCACTGATCACGAATAAGATGTATTTGTCCTAAAGGGTCAAAATACAATGTTTGATTGCTATCGAATGCTGTTAGTTTGTATGATGCTTCAGTGGATAGTACAAAGCTCATAAAAAATAGCAATGCTTATGCTATATCATATATTTTAGGACCACTGCTGGTCGGCTTGCTCACTTTCTCTTCCGCTTTTGCTTCATTGCTTTGCTTATGCTGCTTTTTTGCTTCTTTTTCTGCTATAGGTAAGATAGACAGCTTGGTGATAGGCCGCTTCATGAAACCATTTTTTGTTTTTAATGTCACCACCCTAACAGCTCCATCTTTACCTGGATGGACCTCTACCACCCGACCGACAGGCCATTTTCACGGGGGTAAGTTATCGTCATGAATGGTAACCATATCACCTATCTCTATATTCTGCTGTGGTTTTAACCACTTGCTGCGTATCGATAATTGGCTAAGATACTCCGCTTTCCTCCGCTTCCATATATCTTGGAACGTTTTGTTCACCAAATACCATCTCGTTCTCGCATCTTGTGCCGTGTCTATGACAGTAAGACCGGCACGAGTAGTTAGGAAATGTGCTGGCGTGAGAAAATCGATGTCATCGGTATCCTCGGATATTGGGCACAATGGTCTTGAGTTGAGGCCCGCTTCAATTTGAGCCAATATTGTGCTGTACTCTTCAAATGTAAGAGCTTGGTCTCCTATTACTCGTTTCAGATGTTGTTTCAGACCGGATAGATCGCTCCCAGATGCCTCCAGCACTCGGCCAAGAAGGGCAGTTCCAATGCCATTCTATGGTCATATCCGCTATTTCTCTGTAAAATGTGTCGCTAAAAGTTCGCTCAAACTGTTGCTGTTCCTCGTGAAGGATTTTGTTGGCACCTACAAAGTTAGTACCATTATCTGAATAGATGTGCTTTGGAGTCCCTTTGCCCTCGTCGTGCCGACATGCGACGTAACGCTGCTAAGAATGACGAACTGCTTAGATCGGAGACCAGCTCTATATGGACCGCTTTCGTAACCATGCAATTAAACAAGGCGATATACCCCTTGTTTGTTTTGATGCCTTTTCCTTTGTTGGCTTTTACTCGAATAAACCCCGTGTAGTCTATTCCAGTATGATAAAATGGAGGCGCTGGATTAGATCGACATTCAGGTAGGTCTCCCATTATTTGATGTAGCTTTCTGGGTTCTTGTTTTTTACAGGTCACGCATTTGCGAAGCTGTTTTTTGGTAGCTCTATTTCCTTGAATTACCCAATATTGCCGTCTCAATAAAGGCAAGGTAAGTCGAGGTCCACCATGGAAGGTGTGTTCATGGGCTTGCTGGATAAGAAGTTCCGTTAATCTCCCGCTGTATGGTATTATTATTGGATGTTTCATATCGAGCTAATGTTGGCGTTTTTAAGACGTCCTCCGACTCTTAGTATGCCGCTTTCATCAAAAAATGATTGTAGATTTAATAATTTGCTATTTGATTTAAATTAGCTATGCATTAAACTCTCGATATCCGATGTAAATTCAATGCGCTGTATGCATTTAATTATAATTAATTTTGCTTTCCTTAGCTCTTGTAATGTGAGATATGACGGTCTTTGTTTACTTGTCCGTGCAAGTGCCCGTAATAACCACGCTACAATTCGATTTATTTTTACGAAAGAGCTGTGGCGTTGTAGTAAATCTTCAACTACGCTGCTTTCCGGATTGCTATTGTGGACGGTTACAACTTGCTTTCGGACCTCTTCTGCCGTCGCATATTCTGCTTGTTCTCGCTTTGGTTTGAAGTCGGGTGCCGCAAGCCAAGCTGGGCCCCGCCACCACAACGTATGCTCTATCAATTGCGTAATAGATTGCCCTCTGCTCGCTGAATCGGCTGGATTTTCCTTAGTTGGTACATATTGCCAAACATCAGATGATGTCACGCTAATAATTTTCTTCACCCTATTCGCTACGAACGGCTTCCAACGTTCCGGATAGCCTTGTATCCAGCTAAGGACGACCTTAGAGTCGCTCCAAGCAAAGATTTCGTAATCCATGCTGCTCATGCTAGTGACTACTTTAGTTAGTAATCTGGTTAATAGCTCTGCTGCACATAGTTCCAATCTAGGAAGCGAAACGGACTTGCTTTTTGGTACTAACCTTGTTTTAGCTGCGACTAGTACTACCGACACTTCATTGTTTGATACTATTCTGGCATATACGACACATGCGTACGCTTTAAGAGACGCATCACTAAATCCGTGCAACTGGACATGGTCATCTCGTTTGCTCTGCAACCATCGTGGAATTTTGATTTTGTTAATACATCCCATATCTTTAGTTAATTTGACCAACTCATCGTTAATCTCGGCTGAAACTTCATCGCTCCATTGAATTTCATCTAGCCAAACCTTTTGGAACAACAATTTAAATTTCGTAGTTAGCGGCGCTAACCAACCTAGAGGGTCAAATAACCTGGATATTTCTGACAGAAGAAACCTTTTTGTTAGCTTCGTAGTATCCGCTGTTGAAGAATATTGGAAAGTAAATTCATCTGTTTTTTGATCCCATCTCAAGCCCAGAGTTTTCGGTGTGTTTTCTGTCTTGAAAATGAATGATGGTGCTTGATTATTTTGCTGTGATGAACTTATGTCTTCCAATAACTTTTTTTCATTTGCTGACCACTTTCTCAGCACAAATCCACCGCTGCTTAGACACGAATTTAGTTCCGCTACGGTGCTTTTCCCTTCATCCATAGTATGAGCGCCTGAAACTAGATCATCCATATAAAAATCTTCCAATATTATTTTTGCTGTTGTAGGAAAGTTCTGCTTCTCGTCCGCTGCTAATTTTCGAAGGGTCATCATCGCTAAAAAAGGTGCTGAATTCGTGCCATATGTAACCGTCGTTAACTGGTATGCCCTAAGTGGTTGCTTAGTTTGAGATCTCCAAAAGATTTTATGAAGATTTTGATCTGGCTCGCTTACTAATATCTGCCGATAATTTTTGTCGATATCGGCAGTAAATACGTATCGATATTGTCTCCACTTAAGCAAAAGTGCCTGCAGATCTTGCTGCAAGTTAGGTCCTTGATGCATGACATCATTGAGGCTAAGTCCCGAAGATGTTTTTGCAGATGCATTAAATACGACACGTAGCTTTGTAGTGCAGGATTCCGCTCACTGAACCCCATGGTGAGGTAAATAATAATCTTTTCCACCGCTGCTAAAAGTCGCTAACTTCATATGACCCAAATCTTCATATTCTCTTAAAAATTGCTTGTATTTCTGAGCTAAAGTTCCTTGCTTAGTAAGTTTTTTCTCAATGTTCCTAAATTGAGCTAGTGCTATTTCCTTTGACGATCCTAGCTTTTCGTCCGCTTGCTGCTTCATCGGCAACCTAACTTCATAACGACCGCTTTCAAGACGTTGAGTCGTTGTTAGGTAGTACTCGACACATTCTTGATCTTCCGCTGATATTTCGTTTTGCTCGTAAATATCCTCAATTTGCCAAAATTTATGGATATCCGCTATATTATTAACGATGGCGTTACAATGGAACTGTGGCTTTACGGTTCCACATAGTACCCATCCTAGCTGGGTTTGCTGAGCTAAGGGCGAAGACGAATCAGGACCTCTTATCAAACCATCCAATATGATAAGAGCATAGGCGTCTGCCCCGAGTAACAAGTCAACTGGGCGACTTGTATTATAATCTGGATCCGTTAAATTAATATGTTCCAAATGCGACCACGAAGGCTTTTTGAACGATTGATTTGGTAAGTTTTTGATAAGTCCTTTCATTATCAAAACATCCGTATGGAATTTAAAGCTGGTAAACATGGACTGGCATGTAACGCTTAGCTTGCCTGTACAGTTAGATTCTTTTTCTCCTATTCCGGAAACTGCCCCATCAAACTGCTGACGTTTTAAACCTAACTGCTGAGCTGCTTTCTCCGTAATCAACGATACCTGTGAGCCCTGATCGATAAGAGCTCTGAGGACAATCTGCGTGCTATCTGCTGCTGTCACCCTTATTAACGCTGTATCTAAAAGAATCTCAATGAAATTTTGCTGAGATGCGTGAACACCATTGCCGCTGCTTTGCTTTGAAGCCTCTCCTTGCTTGAGATCTTCGTCATTGGTATTTTGCTTGCCCTCAGCAAATAAATCATGCAATATCGTATGATGCCTGCCCGAACACGTGAGGCATCGTTTCTTGGAATGGCATTTATTACCATTATGATTATAAATGCAGTTAATACAACATTTTAGCTGTTTGAGGGTTTTAAGTTTCATTTCTTTCGGCATTTGCAGAAACCTTTCGCAATTGTGTAACTTATGCTCAGCAAAACAATGAGGACATTTGATTTCCTGCACGTGCATTGTTTTTGAGTTTTTCGAATTGTTATTGTTCGTTTTATTATATTTCCCACCGTTTGATGTTTTCGATGAACCCGCTTGCTGCTGAGTTGGCTGCGTTTTTTGCATGGTGTCTTGTCGTCAACGAGAAGTTTCTAGACTAGTGAACTTAATTTATAGAAAATCTAAGAAGTCTTGTAGGACTGGTAGCTGTCGTGGATTTTTTAACGACTCTATATATTCGGAATAAGAGTCACTGTCCAGCTTTTGCGACAAGATATGTGCAATTAGAGGGTCCCACGTGCTAATATCCACACCTAGGTTTTTGATGGCGTGAAGACTTTCTAACGTGACGTCATGCATTTTTTTAAAGGCTGAAAATGATTGCTGCTGTATAACGGGAAGATTAAGGAACACATTGGCGTGCGCTGTAAAAATAATCCTCTTGTTATCAAATCGATGATTTAGAAGCTCCAAACAGACGTTATAGTTGTCGGCACTGATTGGTAGGTGCTGAATCAAACGCTCCGCTACACCTTTTAGCTTGCTTTTCAGGTATTGCATTTTTTGAGCGTTTGGCAATGCGCTGTTCTTGTGGATTGCTTCGCTAAATAGATCCTTAAAAGGCACCCATTGCTGGTAATGGCCTGTAAATACAGGAATATCCATTTGAGGAGTGGATTTCTCTCGATATGATGTCGACCACATCTTGGAGTTGATAGCCTTTTTCAAGCTTTTAAAAGTACGCCCGTGTTTGTTGAAGTAATATTCATAATCTTCTGTTACATCTTCTTCTGATTCACCAATGATCTCCCAATGAAGGTTATCAATAGTGGTCCACCGATTGTGCAGAGTTCGAAGGGCATCTTCGAACTCCCACTTGTCAACGATAGTTTCGACATCAATATTGTCGACTGCTCTAAGAAACGCTTTAAAATTGACCGACTGCTTATGGAGCATATCGTCAAGCTTGCTGTTAGACCCTCTTGATTCGAAGGTCGGAGTTGCTATTGTTGGCGGTTCCGGCTGACTCGCTAAAGTGCCGGGCGCCTCTAGCTGTGCTGTTTGAGGAACAATCGGAGCTGTCTGAGCTTGCTGCATCAACTGTTCTTTATATTGACAAATAACCTCTTTTGCTGTTAAATAAAGCTGTCTCGTACTTTCAAATTCAGACTTAATGAAATATTTATGCTTCGTCTGTTCAAAAGGAAGAGTCTTTTCATGATTCACTTGGAAGTCCTCCCAGTACTTCTCAAGCAACTCGAGCCTACGCTTACAGTTATCTAACGTTTTACGCTCTACGCTATCCTTTTTAAAATTGACTACAATTTTTCTAATGCTCTCCGCTATCTCCGATTGAATGAAATAGAGGCTCTCCATCTCGCTGCTGGTGTAAGAAAATTTGAACGATCTTGCTAAACTGACGAGGTTTGTTTCCCACGCCAGTGATCCGCTGATGTCGCTAGTGTGAGCTGTGAACTCCCTGCTGCTGGAAGGGCACTTACTGAGCACCGCTTTTGCTGCTACCGCTGAGAGAATATATTGGGCACTCCAATATATTCCCATTAAAGTCTCGCTGCTTAGGTTACCACAGTCACTGCTAGGCTATGAACCGCCGCAATCCAAATAGTCACTGGTTCGGTTCAAGTTCACTTCACGATTTTTCAGTCCCGAAAACCTAAAGTTCGACCGCTCTTTTACCGAAGGACCAAAATGTAGGGGGCTGGTGGCGAAGTTAAACACTCAAACAACTTTAAGGGTTTTATTGTGATAACGTAAACTATCGCTAAAAGGTTGGAAATGAATGCACCCGGTTGCTGTCCGTTATGCACCGAGCTCGAGGCGCACTCGGGGCGGCCGCATCATTATTTATTATTATTTTATTATTCTTTATTATTCTCTCAATAATCACAAACACAGTACAAAGTCAAAGTAAACTTAATCAGAGACTGGTGTCTGTAGTAGGTAAAACCTGTATTACAGATCACCAGGCTTACCCTCCATCGGAGACTCACCAGCGACCTATGACTGTTTTAAATGGACATACACGTTAAACATAATAAAGAACGATTACAAATTAATAATAACAAGAGTGAAGCAAAATGGAATAGAAAATAAAAAACGAATGTTAAACAATTTTGATGGCAAATTGGAGTGAGTATGCGTGAGTGTGTGTCGATGAGAGTGAGGGTGCGTGTGTGCGTGTGTGTGTGTGTGTGTTTGATGCGATTGGTTCATGTGTATGAATTGCAAATCGTTCAATACTCGTTAACGTTACCTTAAGGGTTTTAATAAACGTTCTGTTACATTGTAATCAATACCTTGAAGCCACGAACAGACTTTTTTCTTGCACTCTGCCCCAGAAAGAGGATAGATTAACAGCTGCTTGTTCATGTTATTGTTAGGACAGAAGTAAAATCACAATTTAATAAAGAAATATTTATTAACCTAAAAACTAATCACATGTGTTTTCATGAAAATAATAAAAAAACTTAACAAATTACAATCAGAGGAACAAAATCATCATCCATCAAATCAAGAAAATCAAAAATAGATACAGAGATACCAGATTGCACCGAACGGCTGAAGGACAGCGCACTCCGCACGCAACGCAGTCCAAACGAAAAGTGAGTCTGACTCGTCGCCTGCGGTAGTTTTATAGTGACCGCGCCCCTCCCTTCCGAGTAGTACCCAACACGGCCATCCTGATCATGCGTCGACCTCGACAGCATCAGAAAGGTCCGGTCCTCCATGGGTTTCGTCAGCTAGACGGGAAGGCCCAGCGTCTGGCTCTGCACAATGATGAGCAGGAGTAGTGTCTTCAGTCAGGTCACCTTCTGTGAATCCAAGAAGGAAGAATTACGTCTCTCGGAGAGCAAACCCATTTGCCTATTCTCTTGCTTGCACTCAGTTCATCTTACGTGGCCTTTTTCTTTCATTCGTCCGACATATAAACTGACTAGCTAAATAGTCTATGGGGTACCAAGACGTCATCTTAGTACTCCATAGAGTTCCATTCATCACACATAAACATCATAACTCGTGTCATCGGCATTCATACATCATTCAACCCACATGTATCCATGTTCATTCACTGTCATGTAGGGCGTTTATCGCCGAAAGGATCGTCTCGCAGTCCGTCCTCTACATGACCAATCGTGTAGGGTGATTACCAAATCACCGAAAGGAACGTCTCGCAGTCCGTCCTCTACACGTTAAAACACACGTTATACGGGAACGACATCCGTTATACGTGGGTAGCAAGGCCACTCTTTGTGAGACCGGTCAGGTACCTCGCAGTTTACCTGACGTAGACGTCTCGCAGTCCGTCTCACCACAAGATCTGCACAATCCTCTCTGGTAATGCAGACCCCTACTAATTCGCAAGTACACTCACGCTCCAAGAATGCAGCGCAAGTTTCAGGACACCACTCCCCTTTCCAGAGCACCATGTACTGAGCGGCAGCTTGCGTCGTCTTGCCATAGGAGCCGGTCAATAAGCGCAGTTCATACCGCCCACTCGGCAGCGCGCGTGTGACCCTGTACGGCCCTCGCATCCCGTAGTCCATCTTTCCGGTTGCCTGCGAAAACTTAACGACGAAAAAAAAACTTTAGGGGGGCGTCGATGTCGATTTACATAATCGTCCTGTCGAGACTGGTTTTGTTTTAATAGATCAGTTGCGCGTGCCCTGCGTAACTCTCTTTGTGCTTCACGATTCGGCTGTCCGCCTTCCAAAGTGACATCACGGACCAGTGACTTAATGACGGGGGTCGCCGCGTCGGTGCCCACTAGCAGATTTAATGGTGATGACTGAGTAGTCTTCTGCTTGGTCACGTTGAGGGTCAGTTGGAGTCTCCACAGCGTCTCGGACCAGGCTTTCCCTTTGTGATTGGTCTCGATGCGAAGAAGGTTCAGAACGGTGCGGGCGTACCTCTCGACCTGGCCGTTTGATTGGTGCATCTCTGCAGTAACCAAATGTATCTCCGATCCCATATCCTTAACAAAACCTAGTAACCTAGCGGACTGATACATTCTGCCTCTGTCGGTTACAATCATTTTTGGTACACCAAAAAGTGAAACTGCGTTTGTGAACACTCTTAGAAGTTCTTCTACATCCTGCCTATAAATGGGATATAGGAGAGTGTACTTAGTGAACGCATCCACAATAAGAAGAACAAGCTTGAAGCCGTTGGACTCGGGAAGTGGACCTAGGACATATGAGTGTATAACTGAAAAAGGTTGATCAGGTTTTTCCCACGATGTTATATTTTGTTGTGGAGCCCATTGCTTGATTTGCATCTCCAAGAAACGTGTGCCTAACACGTTTCTTGGAGATGCAAATCAAGCAATGTTCGAGGTACTTTTTAACGAATTGCCTAAGGCCTGGGAACCAAAAGTGCCTTAGGATTAAATCCAAGGTCTTGTCATAGCCAATATGATTGTGCTCGTCATGGAATACTCGAAGCAGACTTAGTCTGTGACCTCGGGGAATAAAGCAAAGGAATCGTGGTTGCTCACCAATCGGAGTGTACTTATAGTACAAAAGGTAATTTTTCTCAACATAGCGATTAGGATCGAGGCTGCCTTCTCTAAGTCTTTGGAGAAGCTCCCGTGTCTCTTCGTCTGCAGCTTGCGCTATCTGAGCCCAATTGCGATGCTGAGTGACATGAAGCACCTTACGAGGGGGATTTCGGCTCAAGTAATCGGCGTGCGACATCATAGCCCCTTTTCGGTACTCCATCTCGAAGGTAAAATCTTGGAGGTATATCCACCAGCGGGCAACTCTCGGTAGCAGATCCTTTTTACGTTCGGTGGATTTGAGAGCATTGCAGTCTGTAATTAATCTAAACTGGAGTCCAATCAAGTAGTGTCGGAAATTCTGCAATGCCTTCACAACCGCCAACGTCTCTAACTCATAAGAGTGGTATCTACTCTCTGCTTGAGTGGTCCGGCTGAAGTAAGCCACAACTCTTTTACTACTATCCGGATGGGTTTGCAAAAGAATTGCGCCATATCCGATGCTGCTCGCATCAGTATGAACCTCTGTGAGAAGACTCGGGTCAAAGATTGCTAATACCGGCTCATTGGTCAAAATTGAAATTATTTCCTGTCGTACTTTTTCCTGTTCGGGACCCCACTTGAACTGAACATCTTTTTTGGTCCATTGTGAGAGTGGGAACGTTTTCGTTGCATAGCTCTCAATGTACTTCCGGAAGTAACCGGCCAGTCCTAGAAACTGCCTAACCTGTTTGGTATTTTCCGGGGCAGGCGAGTTTACTAATGCCTGGATCTTGTGTAGGCTCGGCCTAACCTGACCTTGACTTATTATTCGGCCAAGATATTCAATCTCGGTGGTGAGAAAGACACACTTGCGTACGTTTATCGAAAACCCTGCTTTGGTCAACGTCGTAAGTACCTGTCGTAACAGATCGACGCCTTCGACCACTGTGGCGCTCATCAGAAGTACATCGTCTATATAAACCAGAACTTGCCCCGCGTCGATAAATTTGCGCAGCGTATTGTTGATGATGCGTTGATATACAATGGGCGAATTCGTCAGACTGTATGGCATTTTTAAGTACTCATAATGCACCTCGGGCGTAACAAATGCGGTGCGATGGATTGACTCGTCGCTTATTTTTATCTGGTGGAAGCCAGAGGCCATGTCAAGAGACGAGTACCCCGTTATGTTTTTGTCACCTAAACGATCGATATGGTCATCTATTAACGGGAGTGGATACCGCTCTTTAACAGTCACCCTGTTCAAAGCGCGAAAATCAACGCAAAGCCGGTCCGATCCGTCCTTTTTATTCACTAAAATTACCGGACTAGAATACTCGGATTCGGACTCTCGGATAATACCCTTCTGTAGAAGGTCATAGATGATTTCGCGAACTCTAGTTTTCTCAGCAATTGAAAGTTTATAAGGGCGTTAGGTAACGGGTACGTCGCTAATTACATTGATATGCATTTCACCCGTAGTGACAGTAGTTTTCGCAGTGCCTGTTATAAAAAAACTCAGCAAAATCATCAATTACCCTCTTAAGAGATTCCCGCTCTGCACCCTGCAGTGGTGTAACTATAGGTATGTCAGTTTCTTTAGATACTGCGAACACATGAGACGTGTTTTGGCTGTCAGGTGCGCGTGTGAGATATTGTCGGTATTTGGTTCTGATGTACGTTATGCCGTCCCTATTTAAAATGTCAGTTCCAATTATTAGGGGTGTACTCATAAATGCGGCTGGTACTACGACAAAATCAGCCTCTAGCGTGATATTAGCGAACTCAACTATAAGGGTTGCATAAGACGTGGATACAATTTCGTGGTTACTGATACCCTTCAACAAACACTGAGTAGGTTTTACTGCGCAAGCCAAATGTTTTACTACGTCGGACGATATGAGAGAAACATTAAGCGCGCCGCTGTCTATTAACACATCGACCGGTACCGTAAAGACACTAATAATTATAGACCTGTGTCCGTGTTGCCGGTTTTCAGCAAGGTTTTTGAAAAGATAATGCTTAGTCAGATGCTCAATCATTTTAATACTAATAAAATCCTTCACGAGCAACAGTATGGTTTCACCAAAGGGCGTTGTACGACCGACGCTGGTGTTACCTTATTAAAACATATTTTTAACGCGTGGGAAGAGGCTGAAGACGCCATAGGAATCTTTTGTGACCTCTCCAAGGCATTTGATTGCGTCGATCACGAAACCCTGCTTTTGAAACTTGAGCATTACGGACTTGGAAAACTTGCGCTTAGTTTAATAAAATCTTAATTAAATGATAGACAACAGCAAGTTCAAATAAATGGTGTCAATTCACTTGGTTTAAAGGTAAAAATGGGTGTTCCACAAGGCTCGATATTGGGTCCTTTCCTCTTTTTAGTATATATTAATGACCTACTCCATTTATTAATAAATCAACCACAAATGGTGTTATTTGCTGACGATACTTCCTTAATTTTTAAGGTAGATAGACGTGCTTCAAATTTTGACGACGTAAATAACGCCCTACTGCTGGTCCAAAATTGGTTCACGGCTAATAATTTAGTACTAAATGGAAATAAAACTAAGTGTATAAGATTTTCTTTACCAAACGTCAAGAGTAGTGATTGTGAGATAGTATTGAATCAAGAGAAGCTAGAATTCGTCGATAAAACGGTTTTCTTGGGGATCACGCTCGACTCAAGGCTACAATGGGGTCCTCATTTAACATCTCTAGCAGAACGGCTAAGTTCAGCAGCTTACGCTGTCAGAAAAATCCGTCAATTTACTGATGTAGATACCGCGAGGCTGGTCTATTTTAGTTACTTTCATAGTATCATGTCTTACGGTATTTTACTTTGGGGACGGGCTGCAGACATCGAGTCTATTTTTATTCTGCAGAAAAGAGCCATCAGAGCCATATATAATCTCCGCAGGCGCGATTCTCTAAGGGAATTGTTTAAGTATATTAACATCATGACTGTACCTTGTCAATACATCTATGAAAACATCATGTACGTAAGAAAAAAATTACATCTTTACAGTAAAAGAGGTGAAAGACATAATTATAGTACTAGAAATCGGGACCTATTAGTTCAACCAGGTTTCAGACTGGCTAAAGTAGACTCATCTTTCATGGGGTATTGTCTAAAATGTTATAATAAAATACCTCCCCACATACTTCAACTGAATGAGACAAAATTCAAATCCTTTGTCAAACGCACACTATTCAGGCAGGCATATTATAGGTTGGAGGATTACATAACTGATAAAAATGCCTGGCTTAATGCCGGTCCTGCTCCACACCACAACTAATTAATTGACATTCGAATCACTGTTGAAGCTGCTGAAGATAGTAAGAATTTATTTGCATTATATAAACTCAATCTCCTTTTTATTATATAGATGCATTGCACAGATGTGAGTACTTTGTACTATAGAGCTACCATTTACCGGGTAATGTCATAGATTGACTTGAATGTGCCTTGGCGGCTGATGGTATGTCATGCTCACTCAAATGTCTCGCTGACGGTGGCGCGTGTGTCGGATCATTTAGCTCCCTTCAAAATGGTTGAGCTGAATGGTGCTGATCCATGCGTCATGTTCGTGAACGGGCGCCGTCAGTTGGGACTGGTCATCTCTTAGCTGCCAGGGCTTATTTTAATAATTAATTAGCTGGATTGTTTTTATTATGTTTTGATGCACTCTGGACGCTTTTAACGTGTACGGTTTTTTGTACATCGTTCTCACTTATAGTGTCAACATTAATCGATGTAACTAAGATATATGTAAAAACATTATTATTTAAAAGAGTGTCCATGGAGTTTCTTGCCCCGTTCTTCTCCATAGGTACCTACTACGCTTTGGAATGGGCAACTAGCTTCATATTTCTGACTGACCGACTCCTTGACAATTCAAAAGTGCTTGTAAATGGTTTAATTGAAATAAATGATTTGAGTTTGAGTTTGAGGTATACCATGTACTACTGCGGTGGTTATGTCGCTGTTTTTTCCGCAGGATCCTGACAAAAATTTATATTTCGTTTGTTCTGCTGACCCTGTGGTCCAAATGATCTTTCTTTGGCAAAACAAACGTCCTCCCTGTGCCCTATCTTTTTACAGAACGTGCAGGTTGGAACGTTGGGACGTACTTTGGATACTGGCACGGACGGTTTCGATTTTTTTGGACAGTTGTGAGACATGTGACCTCAGCCCTTACAGTTAAAACAGGTCTTATGCTGATTCGAATCTGCATGTTCTGTACCGCGTTTTCGTGACAAAGGGTATGCCGTAGTTTTAGCTGAGCCACTTTTCGTTTGATCTGGTTTCGCATATATAGATAGAAAGGACACCAGATTTTCTGATGTTAGTTCTGCATTTACCGCCGCTGCCCGTACTTGTGCATCGTCTATGCCGCGGACCACTATTTGCGTCATTAATTCCTCACTAAGGCCTTTGACAATGCGCAAGCGGAGCAGAGTACGTCTCGCGTATTCAGCGAAGGACATGAATCTGTTAGACGTCGTATTCATAGTTTCAAAAAGTATCGTCGCGTAATCTAATTTTCGAGGGCAAAGTAGTTTGAATTCGCGTTTAAAGCTACTCCACGATCTATCAGCGGTTACCCATTCATTTAACCAAGTTCTCGCGTCGCCTTTTAAACATCCGGCTACGCGTGACAGGCATTCTTTGTCGCCCCAGCGATTGGCTATTTGTGCGCGATCAACTTCATCACACCAAGAGTCCACGTCATGGACCGACGGGTCAAAGTTCGACACGAAGTAATGGGAACGTCCCGGATTTATAGAGTGAATCGCATCTACTATAGCTTGAGCCACAGACGGCGCCGTTGGGTCCGGTTGCGGAATGGGGGTAGACGTGAACTTGTTTTCGATCTTTTCCAGACGAGATAAGATTGTATCTAGGGTTTGCGTTTCAACGGGGTTAGACCGCGGTGTCTGGCTAATGTATGACGCAAGCGGCGGCGTCCCGCTCGACCGTACTCTAGAGGGAGTCCGTTCGCGACGACTACGTGACTTATTTCGAGGATTTCGTGAGCTATTTCGCGACCGATCATGCCTACGATTCCGTCGGTGCGATCTGCTATGCGATCTGCTCCGTGAACCATGCGTGTTAGGCATGTTCACCCTCCAAAACAAGTTTAGATTACAAAACAACAAACACCAAAACAAATAGAAGATGAAAAAAAACAAAACACGTGGGTAACGATAAAGTTCCTCTGTTTATGAAATTCTAATTGGTCAAGGGGCCTAAATCGGGGTTGGATTGTTATCCCACTTCTGATGTTAGGACAGAAGTGAAATCACAATTTAAAGAAATATTTATTAACCTAAAAACGAATCACATGTGTTTTCATGAAAATAATAAACAAACTTAACAAATTACAATCAGAGGAACAAAATCATCATCCATCAAATCAATAATAGATACAGAGATACCAGATTGCACCGAACGGCTGAAGGACAGCGCACTCCGCACGCAACGCAGTCCAAACGAAAAGTGAGTCTGACTCTTTTTTTTTTTTTTTTTGTATGGCATCTCGTAGTTGACCTTGAGAGGTCGTGACTACTTAACCGGACTATCCTGTGGCTGCCTTTCGAGCGGACTCAAAGCCTCCAGCCAGGGGCGTAAAACTACTTACATTACTAAGCGAACGCTCGCTAAGGGCACCCCCTGTGGGGTACGGACCTCGGCTTAGGGCGCCGCTGACGGGAGGACAGCAAGATGGGACAGGCTGGATCAGATTTTGTTGATTATTATTATTCGGGGAATTTAAAGCTACAGGCTCAGCTACGGCGCGGGCTGGCACTTCATCGAGCAAGGGTCGGGGGGGACAATTACGTCGGGATCTTCGCGAGGAACCTCGGCGGCGAGGTCGGAAAGTCGGTCTGTGTTTGTGCACTGTATTGGTGGCCCTACTGCTCTCCTGAATGAGAGTTATGTGGTCATCGGGATCGGTGAGGACATGCTTGGGACGGCGGACATGACTAATGGAGGAGGGAATATAGCTAGCGGCTTTCACAACCAGAGGGTTGCGGTGATTCGCGGCGGTCTCGAAGAAACGCTTTGAAATGCGTTTCATGAACTGACGGATAGTGGGAATCCTGAGGTCTACGTGGAGGATTTCGTTGCGAACGTACCAGGGGGAGCCTGTTATCCTACGGAGGAACTTGTTCGGGAGGGTCTGCATTCTATTGAAGCGAACGGGCCAGGCGTGTGCGAAGACTGCACTGGCATAGGTCATGATCGGGCGGATGCACGCTGTGTAGATACGCATTTTGCACTTTAGTGACAATTTGCTCCGTGCATTGAGGACAAAGTGAAGTCTACCTAGAGCGAAGGCGGCGCGCGAACGAGCCGCCTTAATGTGCTCTGAAAAAGAGAGGTGTTCGTCTAGTACGACACCCAGGTATTTGGCTCGCTTCTCCCAAGGGATCGGCTTGCCGAACATGGTGATCGGTCGAGAGTCTGACTCGTCGCCTGCGGTAGTTTTATAGTGACCGCGCCCCTCCCTTCCGAGTAGTACCCAACATTATTATATAAAAATGGACCCAGGAAACCGTAAAAATTATGAGCCAGACTGAATTTATATCTGTTTGTCCTGCAGACATCGGTGGTTCTTCTCTTACCGGTGATTGTTTTGGGGTCGTAAAAAGTTCCGAAGGCTTCTTAGTGACTGTTAAGAGAATGAAAAGTTGTCTGACGGTTAGTACCTTACATCGCTGATATAAATCAAATGTAGGGTATCGTAACGGAAGGAAATAACTTACTTTAAGTATGGCTCTTTGGGCTTTCTCCAGTTTTAGTAGGTATGTTTTAGCGGCTCCACCCCAAGATTTTATGCAATAAGACAGTAAGGATTGGCACAATGCGAGATAAACATTTTTAATTATGGAAGTGTCAGCAATATGACGGAGCGATTTAAATATATAAATAAGTTTCCGAATTCTAGGAACCAGGGCCTCAATGTGGTGTTGATTAAGTCGGTTGTCTATTACGACACCCAAATATTTGATGATGTTACTTTTTGACAACCGTGGACAGTAACATGAGTTGTTAGATGGTAGGTTGCAATTGTGTGAGATAATGGGAAGGTTTGGTAAGTCTTGCTTTCTGGGTGTAAAGGTCATCAACTTAGTTTTGTCAACATTTAAGGTGAGAATGTTGTCTTTAAGCCATTTAGACACTTGATTGAACCCATTTTGGGCGTATTTCGATCATATTGCTACGTAAGCAAAACGTGGTCGATTGCAATTATTGCATCGAACATGCTCCCGAGGGGAAGAGATGAGATGATGAGATAAGTTTATACAAAAATAAAGAGTTAGGTGAGTGTGAGCTTAAAACGCTAAGGAGTTAAGACAATGTTAGATGAGAAATGATTGACAAGGTGATAGAACAATCATAACGTGATCTTATATCTAGACATATATGCTCAAACAGTTGAGTCATTGATTGAGAACACTGATTGCCTTTTAGCTAAAGGAGACGTTGACATGTCTCGCTTTTTCAAATGTAAACTAGACCACCGTTTACAAAAATTAGGTACGCGCGCACTATCACTGACACTTGCCTCCTGCTCGGACAGGGGTTGATTTCGCGCACTTACACTAGAGCTTTGCTCTTTCTGTTGTCGGCGGATTTATAAGGAGCACCCCGATACATGTCATGGAAAGCGAGCTATGCCTTCCGCCACTCCATATTCGTCGGAGGTATTTAACCAGCAAATTTATGTTAAAATTAAAATCTTTTCGTAACAATAAAACTGTAGAATCATTAGAAAATCTTTCACAAGTTACAGGTTCCAACTATTGGCAGAACAAGAAGCTGCCGTTACTTATTGACATCTTTTCACATTATAACTCTGTTCCAATACACTCAAGCGTACAACTAAGAATGTTCTCACTTGATAAGTGGATAAGTAGTATAAATATGTCTCATATAGTCTTCGATAAAATTCCTAGTATTTCTAAAGCTAAACGCCGTTACAGTACTTTACAAATAAAGCAGTTATGTACGTTTTATATCCAAGAACAATATTCAGGTTATCATACGATTTTTACTGATGGTTCCAAAGATAAACATTTGGGAGGCGCTGCCTTTTGGGATCCCATTCTCTTGAATGACGTGAGGATTAGGATTGATTCAGATATTTCTATAATGCACATTGAATTGATTGCGATATCGGAAGCTTTGTCCTATATTCTATCAATGAATGGCGATAAATTTGTGATTCTAACAGACTCCAAAAGCTCGCTGCAACACTTGGCTCGGCACACTTCTCAAATGCGAGGTATTCCGACAGCCTACGTGATATATGAATTGCTCTTAAAGCTTCAGTCTTATTAAAAAACGGTATGTCTTCAATGGATTCCGTCGCACTGTCAAGTAGAAGATAATGATAAGGTTGATAAACTGGCTTGAGTTCCCATGAATATTCGATTTAAAGAATTTTATTTCTCATAAGAACAATAGTTCACTTAAAATGAGATTGGTACAGAGTGCTTATAAATAAATAATAACATTATGTTTGCCTCTGGGGTGTTGGTGACGTTATAGGGTATGTCGGCGTCACCGTTAGCGGTAGGTACAGCGGGCCGAGTAACGCTGTGCAAAGCGGGACGTTCACCTCCCCACTCTCCCCACTTCTCAAGCAACTTAATGTAAGCTAGTGCGCAGCGAAGAGGGGGATCATTCTTGTGGCAGGCTCGGCCCGGTGCGCCTGCCGTAGCGCCTAGAGCTATTATCGCGATCTATTTAATTAATTAACAAGCTGTCGGAATAAAAGAGTTGGTTACTGCTATATCTCATACTTTCATTTAATATGTCGGACCTCTGCCTTCAGGTTATTTCATGGTGATTATTTTATTAGACATTGTGAGTGAAATAAAGTGATTGTGCTGTAACTAGTATCTCTATTTTCTTCGCCCGACAATCCACGCCTACTTACAAAGTGCAAGTGTAATATCGCTGATGAGGGCTTATCCCGATATCAGAATTGGGATTCGAAGGGCAAAAACCTGAAGAAAATAATGACGACAGTGAAGTGTGGGCTAACGTCTAATCTATTCAAAATATGGAGTTTTTGCTATCACGACTTCCGGCAACCACTTAACCGCAACCGTCAAATTTCACCGCAACTGCGCGACTGATACGGTTTGATCCTGATAATGACAATCGCTTCATTGGCACATGCCATCGTTAAAGCACAACAGTCCAAAAATCAAGTGATTGAAGCAAGTGGCAGTACGAACCTTTGACCGAAGTGAAGAATTCGAATCGAGCACCAGCACCGAAGAGTCGTGATACGAACCGTCTCGTCTGCTACGTGTATGGACAACCACATCATCCGGTGAGCTCGTTCCTTTTCTTTTTAATAGATAATCTGGTAGTTCGTTTGTAGCTTTTAGCTTTGTCAAAAAATCCAGGGTACTATGCGCTGTGATTTAGTTTACCTTACAGGTATACCTGTGTAAAGAAAACGTTAAATATGAATCGCAGAATAACTGAGCCGTGGTGAAATTCAACACGTCAGTGTCCTTTTTGTTTCATGTTGTGCCTGTTAACTCAATTACAGAACCAGTTATTATAGGTAGGGATCTATTAGATAGTAGATCCATGTACGTACAGATATTGCAAAATTACATTCTATTTGGGGTAAGAAAGTTAACGTTACTAAAGAGTTTCATTATCATATACCACAACATCAAAACTGACCTACATGGTGAAGATAAACTCGCATTAGTTCAGTGCGAAAGGATAATTGATTCTATAATGGTGGTATGGTGTTTATGGTTTAAGAAATTTATTTCTCGATAAGAAATTACAAAGATTTCACTTACTGGAGAACGTTTTTAAACTTAAAATATAACTTGGACACACAAACTAAGCAGCTATTGTTTGAATTTATATTAAATCATCTAAGTTGTAATACCATTTCTTTTCGTACGCAAATAACATTATTAACTAACACAAAACTTAAAACTTTTCGATCCACCCGCAAAAGAAATAATTACCGTAGATAAGGAATGCGATCCCGGTGCCACAATAAAGCAATGCAGTAGTAGGGCAAGTCTGTTTAATGGAGTAGTGTTTGATCACTTAGAAAGTGATTTAAAAATAAAATAAAAAAACCAAACGTTTAGTTTGCATTCTTTACTTCTACAGGTAGCTTATTACATTGTTGCACTCCCGCAAAAAAAAAAAAAATGTTCTCTCGCCATTGACTGTCCACACTCGCGGTAGTAAAATGTGATCCTTCCTACTATTGCTGCGATTGTGTACCTGATGTATTTTTGTGTGAATGAACTTACTTAGAATTTTTAAGTATTCTGGTGGAATATGCAGGAAGTTGTTTAATATTCATGAGTTTCGTTTCCCTGTAAATTTTAACTGGTAAGGTGTAAGGTAATCATAGTGAAATTATTGTTTAATAATTTTATTTTGAGCGATGTGTAGGTCCTTTAGATTAGTTTTTGGCGGTTTGCCCCATATTTCACGTGTTTTACGTTAAGAATCTTGAATCAAATTAAAAGGGCCTATCAAATGGACAGACAAGTTATTTACAAGAAAGTGATCGAAATACTAACATCAGAGCGGGTTCTGACTAAAATGATTTGACTGGAACGCACTGATTGAACTTCACACTTGTCTGCTGGGCCTCAAGGGATTGCTCGGGGCTCAGTCCATCCTATGCTTAGGGTTTCTGCACAATGTTATACTGTACATTTAGACATCGCGGAGAAATTGTGTGGAGAAATCGATGGTAGGGAGTATTCTTGTCATTGTTGACTCTTTCACTAAATGAGTCCTTCTCGAGTGCACTTCTTAGTTTGATGCAGCAGGTGCAGATGAAGCACTAAAATAGGCTCTGTCTTTTCGGTGCGACTTCGCGGATCATTTCGGATCGGGGTGGGTATTGTATTGGCGCAGACAGAGCAATTTTATGGTGAACATGGTGTAGAGTTGCACCTTGTTTGTAACGGTTCTGGCAGGGCATGTGTTCGGGTAGAGAGAGTCATGAGGACATTGAGGTGCTTACTTGTTATAATCGAAAGTGAATCTGGTGGGACCTGGCGCGGCGAGCTTCTCGAAGTGCAGCTAGCGACGGATGGTGCAAGGTCTAGGGTAACACAAACAGAACTTGTGTTTGGGACTCGGGCGCGGTTTTTAAGTGTGGCTTCATATTCTGAGTCTGGGTTTCGGTTAGATTTGGGTGAAATTCGTAAGATAGCATCGGAGAATATTGGGAGAGTTGCTGCGTCACAGTAGGAAAAATGAGACCGTTCTACAGTGGTGATTCCTACTTCATTGTATGTGACCCCCCTCTGGGTTCGATTGGGCTTCGCAGGGAGTACAGACTTCCCTTTGTTGTGTGTCTAATAGAGAATGCAAATATGGTCGTAAGCATTTTCGTGCAATGCCCGGGGGAAGTGAGGGCTTGGTGCATTTAGCTACCACTTTGACGGGTAGCTTGAAGGAGGCCGAGGTGGCGGCAGTCCGCGATTGACGAATGGAGTGGGCGTCATCGGGTGGTTTTAGTGATGCTTTGTCTATTTGTAGTTCACGTACGTTATCCGCCAGCTCTGAAAACCTCTCGGCCTCTGAGAGTGAAGAAACGTAATTAAACGTAAAATTGGTACTAATCTGTGAGATAAAGTAAGGGTCCGACTCATGCGGGTTGACATCCTATGGTGTGTGTTATTGGGTAGTCTAAAGAACTGGCTTATGCAGGCCGATGTTCTGGGTCATATTATAAAGTGATCGTCTAGTCTGAGAGGCTATGAGATCAATGGAGATATGTGTGGTACTAGTGAGTGATCGGAGAGACGCTGATTGGCTGCTTGGTCCTTGTTATCTGGAGAGATAACTAGCTCAAGGGAGGCCTATTTAAGTTGTCCGGCTCAGCTCCTAAAGGTTGATTTTGTGGGTTATAAAACGTTGTAATGTATGTCACTGATGGACGAGCGTACAAAGTAATGTATCTACCAGTATTATTCTTTTTACAGAAAAATGGGCCCGCAGTGACTTTAAGGGGATGGAGACGCACAAGGACGTGCGAATGTCAGTCTGGCCGTGACGGCGCTTCAATACTTAAATAAGTGTTATTTAGTTTTCATAGATGTCGTTTGTTAGTTTAGAGTGATATGTGTGTGTGAACATGAATTATGTGTGTGCTGCGACACATTCAATGACATGACACTCTGACACAACACAGAACCCTTATGCACCTTGAAGTGACATTTTGCTGGCCGTATGACATGAGACTCGGTCGGCATCGCACAGGCGTGCTACGCATTCGGTGGAGTGTCTAAGTCTAGTCTATTCTTAAGATTAAAATAGTTTGTTTCTGTTATAGGCTCTAAAGTAAATGACTTTGGTGGTAGTGAAACTACCAATGAACATAGCATGTGTGGATTGTTGAGACAAGTACTTTAATACATTTGATTATATAATCTACAGGGACCATTTTAGTCCGGACTAAAAAAGAGACTAAAAAGAGACAAAAAAAAAAGAGACAAAAAAAAGAGACAAAAAAAAAGAGACAAAATAAAAAAGACAAAAAAAGAGACTAAAAAGAGACTAAAAAGGAGACAAAAGAGAGACAAAAGAGAGACAAAAGAGAGACAAAAGAGAGACAAAAGAGAGACAAAAGAGACACAAAAGAGAGACAAAAGAGAGACAAAAAGAGCAAAAAAAAATAGAAAAAAAAAACTGTGTAAACTGGAATGATCTTGAAGGGTCATTCATGACCGGACCAAGCAGTAACAATCCTGAAGGGTTTGTTATAACCGGACCAGGAGATTATAACTCTGTAGGGTCGTAAGACCGGACCAGGAGGTTATAATTCTGAAGGGTCATTTGACCGGACCAGGCGGTTATAATTCTGAAGGGTCGCTGGACCGGGCCAGAAGATTATAACTCTGAAGGGGTAAACCGGACCAGATTGCTGAAGTTCTGAAGGCTCAATAACGAGCGGTCCCAAATTAGTAGTAAACTCTGCAGGGCTGAACCGGACCAGTTTACTAGTATAAGTCCTGAAGGCTCAATATTGAGCGGTCCAGAGTTGGTTGCACAGTCAGTAGGGATGACCTGGATTTTTTTGCTCATCGAGATTGCTAGTCAGGATGAACGAACATTAATAATAACGTTATGTCTTTTTAGACAATGCTTGATGAGTCTACGCGTACGAGGACGTCCGCACGTCAGTATGGCCGTGTCGGCGTCACCGTTAGCGGTAGGTACAGCGGGCCGAGTAACGCTGTGCAAAGCGGGACGTTCACCTCCCCACTCTCCCCACTTCTCAAGCAACTTAATGTAAGCTAGTGCGCAGCGAAGAGGGGGATCATTCTTGTGGCCATAGACTAATATATATAAAATGAGATAGACTGGCAACTGACGTTCTCGGTTTTAGTTAGCGACCAGCGCCGTCTGAACGACAAGCAATGAACTAAATGAATATATATAATTTGTATAGGTAGGTGCGTATAGGCCGTTACGCATAGGTACTTACGTATGAATTCATGAATTGTTGTCTTAATTATATTTCTATGGATGTTTTTAGACACACAAGTTTAAATGATAAATGATCATCATTTATCATTTAAACTTGTGTGTTTAAGTTTAAGTACCTATCTTGGGTTATATGGGGTACAGGGAATGAGTTAATAATACACAAATATATTATTGAATTAATTTATTTATCATACATTAATTTCGACACCAGTTTGCCTCTGTCGTTTCGCACCCTTTGTTTTCATAAAATATTCTCGAGCCCGTAGAAAGATGGGGTCGGTTTCATCACTTGCATTACACAAATAAAACAAAACAAGTAAAACTCAACGAAATAAAACACAAAAACACCAAAAATTACAAGAAAAATGCGTACGAGCATGTAAACACACCAGTGGAAAATTTCCTGTGACGTTCGGACTTGTGTTGCTAACGTATGATACCAGAAAACTACTGATAAAATTCTATCATCGTGAAAATATCATTTATAATACAGAATGTTATATTAAAAAATTACGAATAAATTACACTTGGTTGTTATATCATAAATTTTGGTGCGACTGGACTTATTAAATAAATATAGTAAAATTCAAAATTTGTGCAATTTAAGCAAAAAAAAGTGGCAACACTGCTATGAAAAAGTTCCATGTGTACAGGACAGATGGCACTTTTCACAATAAAAAAAAATTGTTCTAAGTTACCAGGGCATGCTTGTGGCAGGCTCGGCCCGGTGCGCCTGCCGTAGCGCCTAGAGCTATTATCGCGATCTATTTAATTAATTAACAAGCTGTCGGAATAAAAGAGTTGGTTACTGCTATATCTCATACTTTCATTTAATATGTCGGACCTCTGCCTTCAGGTTATTTCATGGTGATTATTTTATTAGACATTGTGAGTGAAATAAAGTGATTGTGCTGTAACTAGTATCTCTATTTTCTTCGCCCGACAATCCACGCCTACTTACAAAGTGCAAGTGTAATATCGCTGATGAGGGCTTATCCCGATAGGTACATAAATGGTTTTTAAGTTTTTTTTAAAATATATTTATACTATCACATTTCTTTATATCCTCCGGTAAATCATTGAACAGTTGTGCTCCCTCCACCAATATTGTTTTTTTGCCGTAATTAGTCCGTGCACGTGTGGTCTTTAGTTGAAACTTGTTTTTACTTGTTGTGCCGTATGTTATTGTTTTTTTATGAAGTTGAATATTTGATTGTACGGAATTCGTGGTGATTTTTTTAATGAGAATGCAGGTGTAATATGTGTAAAGTTGCGTGAGATCTAGTAAATTCGTTTTTTCGTATATTTTTTTTGTTGGATAGTGATAGTGGAACAACACTTTAATAATTTTGTTTTGTGTTCTTTGTAGTGAGTTTAGATTAGATTTTGCAGCTGATCCCCATAGTTCGATTAGGTATTCAAGGTTTGATTTTACTAGGGAGTTATATATAATTGTGCGTACTTTTTTCGGTATACATTTGGAAACTTTTCGTAACGCTACTAATAACGACATTAATTTTGTTTTGACATGGTCGATGTGCAGTTTCCAAGTTAATTTGTCATCTACCCACAGTCCGAGGTATTTTTCGTGGCTAGACCGTTTGACCATTTCTCCGTTGATCGTAAGAAGTGGAAACTCCGGCAACGGTTTATTTTTTGCGGCGAAAATCACAAATGAAGTTTTGGACGCGTTAATAGTTAGTTAGTTATATTTTAACCATTCATTAAGCAGGTCAAGGTCCTTTTGAGCATTAGTCATAATGTTTGTTAATGATTTATTGAAGTAAAAAAGGCAAGTGTCATCCGCGTATAACGTTAGGTGTCCTGTCAGCCCTATTTTATTTATGTTATTAATGTAAATTAAAAATAGTAATGAGCTTATAATTGAGCCTTGTGGACAGCCAAATGTTATATTTTGCATCGAGCTAGTGGAGTTATCTATCTTAACTACTTGTTGTCTATTTTGTAAATATGATGTGAACATACTGAGGGCGTTGCCTGAAATTCCTATATTACTCAATTTCTGTAGTAGCTTTTGATGGCTTACCGTATCGTACGCTTTTTTTAGGCCAATGAAAATACCTACTACAACGTTTTTTTTATCAATCTTTGTTTTTATTTTTGTTATTAAATCTACTGACGCTGTGAGAGTACTTGATTTAGGACGGAAACCATCCTGGTGGAGGAAACAGTGTCCCGGGGCGGGGTGGTGGTGGCGGTGTCCTTGGACATCTCCAACGCCTTCAACACCCTGCCCTGGAGCTGCATACGGGAGGCACTGCGTTATCATCGGGTGC
The DNA here is from genome assembly GCA_963555695.1 of Dasypolia templi. Taxonomy (NCBI): domain Eukaryota; kingdom Metazoa; phylum Arthropoda; class Insecta; order Lepidoptera; family Noctuidae; genus Dasypolia; species Dasypolia templi. Next base: position 17,144,126 of record OY743155.1, read on the forward strand.
CTCTCTACCTCCGCCGCATCGTTGGGGCTTATCTGGCGGGGAGGTGTGTCACCTACATGGGACGTGATGGCGGAAACCAGTGCCAAGTATCGTGCGGTGTTCCACAGGGATCGGTCGTGGGACCGCTCCTGTGGAACATCGGGTACGACTGGGTGCTGAGGGGCGAGCTCCCGTCGGGCGCGGACCTGACGTGTTACGCGGACGACACGCTAGTCACGGCCCGGGGGAGTTCGCACAGGGAGGCAGCGTTGCTCGCGACGGCGGCGGTCTCACTCACGGTGAGCCGCATACGGCGTCTCGGCCTGGAGGTGGCCCTCAGCAAGTCGGAGGCCATGGTGTTTCATGGCCCCCGGCGGGCGCCGCCGGCCGGATCACACATTGTGGTCGGGGGCGTCCGGATCGCTGTCGAGCCCACCATGAAATATCTGGGATTGGTGCTCGACAGCCGGTGGGACTTCGGACCCCACTTCCGGCGGCTGGCGCCCAAGATGTTGGGCGCGGCCGGGGCGCTGGCAACGCTGCTTCCCAATCTGGGGGGCCCGAGCGCCGCCTGTAGGCGGCTCTATATGGGGATCGTGCGATCCATGGCGCTCTACGGAGCGCCGATATGGGCGTCTGACCTGACGGCAGCATAGCTGTCCTGCGCAAGCCGCAGCGGGCGATGGCCGTCAGAGTCATTCGGGGGTATCGCACGATCTCCTTCGAGGCGGGTTGTGCACTGGCCGGATCACCGCCCTGGGACCTGGAGGGGAAGGTGCTCGCGTCACTGTACCGGTGGCGCGAGGCAGCGCGGGAGCGGGGCGAGCGACCGATGCAGCAACATATCGAGCAGCGTCGGTTGCAGCTCCGCGAGGTCCTGGTGGCGGAATGGCGGGTGAGGCTTTCACGCCCTACCGCCGGCCTCAGCACCATCGAGGCGATCCGGCCAGTGCTCGACCGCTGGCTCGGGAGAAGGCACGGCTCCCTGACATTTCGGGCGACGCAGGTGCTCTCGGGGCATGGTTGCTTCGGGAAGTACCTGTGTCGCATAAACAGGGAGCCGGACGCCCGATGTCACCACTGCGTCGACTGCCGGGAGGACACGGCGTGGCACATGCTGGCAGAGTGTGCCGCTTGGGAGGAGCCGCGCCGTGCCCTCATCACCGAAGTAGGCAACGACCTGTCGCTGCCGGCCGTCGTGAACGCGATGGTCGGCGGCGCAGAGTCCTGGGACGCAGTGGTCTCCTTTTGCGAAACGGTCATCTCGCAGAAGGAGGCTGCGGAAAGGGAGAGAGAGATTTCGACTCTCGACCCGGCCCGCAGCAGACGCACCGGGCGTCAGAGGAGGGCGGACAACGCCCTCTTCCGGCCCCCTTAAATGGGTCCAGGGGCGACGGATTCGGGGACATCCGTCGCTCCCCAACATCAGGACCCGAGAAGGCGGCGCGCGTAGTGTTCCGCGTGCGCCGCTCACAGACGTTGCGGGGGGAGTACACCTCACTCCCCCCGCCCGAGACGGGGCCCGCGCAAGCGGGCCGGCACTAGCCGGGGTTGTGGAAGAATTATGTGTTCCCACGACCCCGGCGTAGGTGTGAGATGGAACACCGGGGTGGTTTTTAGTCAGTAAGAGTCTGACAGACCCCTCCGCCCGCCCCAGGGCGGAGGACATCCATGAGGATTTTCCAACCCGGGAACAAAAAAAAAAAAAAAAAAAAGGACGGAAACCATATTGTCGATCAATTAGGAATTTTTTCTCAGTCAAATATTTGTTTAGACGGCTGTATAACACTCGTTCGAAGATTTTCGAAATAACGGGTAATACCGACACCGGTCGATACTTGCCGGGGTCAGTTCTACTTCCAGATTTGTAAATTGGACTAACCCTCGCAATTTTTTTGTGAGTCGGGGAAAAAGCCACGCATTAAACATACATTTATACAATTGGTTAATTTTTCAACAATTATATTTTTAAGGCATTTAATAGCTTTTGTGCTGATACCGTCCAAGCCTGTACTAGTGTTTTTGTCAAGAAGGTCAATAATTTTTGATATTTCGTCAGTTTTGCAGGGGGAAAGTTCGCTCAAAATAATGTCGTGTTGGTAATTATTGTCGTACATGAGAATATTACCTGTGTTTATGTGGTACATGTTAGGTATTTCATTAGATAATTCCGCGCCTATTGATGCAAAGAATGAGTTAAACACGTTACAAATTTCATTACCATCTGTTATAAATTCCGAATTTGACAGTAGTTTGGGCGGAGCACTGCTGTCTTTGATTTTATTCGCTGCTAGATTATTAATAATTTCCCACATTTTTTTTAGGTTGTTTGTAGCTGTTATGAAATAAGTTTTGGTAGTAGTTTTTCTTCTGTGTCTTGATCAGGTTATTTACTCTGTCTTGTTCTTCATTAAACTTCCTCCGTAAGTTGTCGTCTTTTGGGTGAGATTTTGTTTGTTGCCATATGTGATTTCGTAGGTTGATCGAGTCTATGATATTTCGGTTTATCCAGTCTTCTTGAGGTAGGTTTAGGATTTTAGTCTTATCTTCTTTATTTTTCTTTAATTGTTCTGAGATGAATCTTTCCAAATAGTAGTAGTCGTTTTCGGTATTCGTGTAGTTTATCGTTAGGGTACTATTATATAGTTTTTCATAGTTAAGTGCTTTGTATTGGATTCTCTTGTTAATAATTGGCGTCAAGCTGCCTATCTCAAGGAAAATCTGCTTGTGATCTGATAGGCACGAGTCAATTATAGATATGCTGAACGCGTGATTGTTTATGTTCGTGCATATGTGATCTAGTATAGTATTTCTAGTGCTGGTTTCACGGGTACTGTACAGTTTATTTATGTTATTCAATATTTCGTAGCCTGTTCCTTTTACTTCATTTAGGTATCTTGTGACGTGACAGTCCTTACTAAGTAGATCGATGTTAAAGTCTCCGAAAACAACCGACCTTTTTCGTCGTTCCAATTGTGAGATGTCCGTTTCTAAGAAGTTGTTCAAATTGGACTCACCTGGTTTATATACCGCTCCGATGTTTAATGAGAGTTTATCTATGTGTATCCATAGGTAGTGGTTACCAAGTTCGCATAACTCTTCTGTTATTTCGTGTTTAATACTTTCGTGTACATAAATTGAAACGCCGCCGCCTTTGCGATCTTGCCTGTAGTTATAAACATTTTTATAATGTGGAAGCTGATATAATTTTGCGTCCGCTTCCGATGTGATCCACGTTTCAGTAAATATTAGTAAGTGTATAGTCATTGGTGTTGCTTTAATTATGCATTTTATTTCATCAAGTTTGCCAGTCTTGCGGATACTGCGTAAATTCGCATAAAAGAATCGTAGCGAGGACGAGTGGGATGGTATATCTTCGTATTTACGTACTATTTGATGGTTTAGTCTATTCGTGTATTTTTCATGTTGCATTAAGTCGGTTACTGGTTTTTTTGGTTGGCTTTGTTTTGTGTGATTGTCGGCACTCCTTTTATGTATTTAATAATAAGATCCCCTTCGCCGTCTACAATGCGTCTGTTTAGCTCCTCTTTTAATAATTGTAAATACTCCTTTTGTGCTGGGCTTTGGTCTGCGTAAATCTGTATATTATCTTGTAGGTTTTTCTTATTTCTTAGTAGGTATTTTGGAACGCTTGTATCACTGAAGCTCTTACTATTACTCCACTGTATTCGGATAATTTTGGAAAGGTTAAAAGAAAGTGTTTAGATCTTTGGCAGGAATATTTTGATGAAAGATCAAAAGAAAAAGGGATATGGTATCGAACTATCCAGCCACAGATTTCTCGGGTTCCGTGGATTGATTGTGACCTCAACAAAAACCTAGTAACTATAGCCTTAAGACCGTCGTTCCGGGCATATTCCTTCAAATAAGTTTTATTATTTAATGAAGAAAGCTCTGTCTTCAAATTGTTATGATTGTGGCGTGGTTGATGATGTGTTTCATATTCTGATGGAGTGTGTCCGGAATGAAAATACTAGAATTGATGTTTTAGGACAATATAAAAGGTTTGATATTGGCTTTTGTAATACCATCCTTGCATTTCCAATGTCCGATATGGCAAAAGAATTGTATAAGCTTGTTATAAGGTAGATAGTAATCAACAATTTTGTATTTTCTGCACTGGGCGATGTGGTCGCTAAGCGACAAAGCCCTTTAATAAAAAAAAATAAAAAAATGTCATGAAATATACAATCGGGGTGATAGAACTCATTGAGAAGATGCTCTAATGATACTTGATCATTAGTACCTAAACATGTTTTGTTGTGTGCTGAATTAATCAATTTCAAAATACCTACTTCATGTCATGAAATATAAAATCGGGTTGATAGAACTCATTGAGAAGATGCTCTAATGATACTTGATTATTAGTACCTAAACCTAATAATTAAAATTTTGTTTACTGCAAATGGATTTTTAGTTTTCAAAATATGTAATAAATTTGGTAATAAATGAAGATTTTATCACGTCTTGTTGCTCGGGGTTTCAAGACTACCTAACCGATTATAATAAAACTTCTGCCCCTCCTCCTTCGCGAGCATTACTGCTTTGCAGAAGGAGGTGCTGCGGCTTTCTATTCCCTCTCGCTCTGTACCATGGCCTGGACCAGGGCCGGACGCGACAGATCGCCGCCGCCGATCGCCTCCGAGAGGACACGGCGGTGCTCCACCCAAGCTGGGCAGACCTCCACCGTATGCTCCACCGTATCCTCCGGCGATCCACACAATGGTCACACCCGGGCGTTTTCTCCCGCCTTATGCGAAACTGGAACCTTCCGAAACAACCGTGTCCAGTGAGGACCTGTGTCAGGCGGAAGGTGAGGACACCGTGGCGCCTCTCCAACCAGTCCTCAAAGTGGGGACTTATCGCCGCTACTGTGGCGTGCTCAGCACTAAGTTGCGACAATCGCACCCTCCATGTCGTCATGAGATCCCGCCGGAGCTCTGTCCGCTGTACCGTGATTTCTCGCGGCAGCGGAGTTACACCCCGGAGTTTTGCATCGCGCCACTCTCATACGTGCGCGAGGGCTTTTGCCTACAGATCCCATGGCGACAGTATCGACCCTGATATTTCAAATTGTTTAAAACTCTCAAGGACTCCACGTGACAGGCTCGACCTAGTGTGTAGTCCAAAAGGTAAAATATAAAAATATTTTTTTCCCTTGTATCAATAATTGTAGGAGTAATTCATTTTGTACTTCGGTTACGAGGAAATGTAAGAACACTATTTGGTTAATATACGATTTATTATTTACTAACCCATACTGGGCCCGCGTGGTTTATTTCGGCCCAGTCCCTCTCACAGAGAGGAGACCTGTCTGTTTCCCAGCAGTGGGAACTAGTAGAGTCTTAGTTAGTCTAAAGTCATACTCACCTAATAAAAATACATTCAAAAAACGAATGGAAATAATGTAGGTTTTTAACATTGTTGTAAATAAATAGAAGGACGGGCATTGAGTACGATAACCTTGGATTATAAAGTAATGGGCGCATCCAAAATAGTGGATACTGAAAATTATTCAAATTGATGACAGCGCCACTTGCACTGTCATCAATTTGGATAATTTTTCAATTTACAAATTAGACGGTGGATGCAGGTTGAAAGAGTGAGAAAGGCGAAGGGCAGGAAAATAACAATGGGTTGCACAACAAAAAGGAAAGAAGAAAGTTAAAGGAGAGACTAGAAGCAGTTGCAGAGAACCGTGTTGTCGAGGAGGTGACGAACAGAGTCCCACTTCTGAATCTGAGGGATGTGTTGCTGGTACATAACGACGAGGAAGTCCTTAAAAGGAAGCCCTCAAGAATCAGAATCGAGATTTTTCACGGCCTCGGAGACAAGGAAGGAAGGACTAGGATAAGGTACAGGAGGAAGACTAGAAACCCTCACTTGAGCCACATTGTGCTCATTGTGTCCTCCACGATCTGGAGGAGGGTGATTGACGGAGGGAAACTCAGGATCGACCTCCAGAGAGTACGCGTCGAAGAACAGACGCCACTGGTGCATTGTACCCGCAGCTTGGGATACAGTCAGTCAAAATGGTTTTGTAAAGAGCCAGATGATCTTTGTAGCCACTGCGGCGAACGCGCATCTCAAAGCGAACCGGCCATACAAGCAGCTGGGTGAAGCAGCGGTGTACACACACCAATTGGCAAAGTTACTACAGTTCAACGCAACTTGATGCTCTGATCACAGAAGATGGTCAAGCCGACCATCATGATCTCTGTAAGATACGAGAAGAGAATCGCAGGTACCTTTACCTACGCAGAACGAAGATACAGCGAATGACTGTCGTTATACCGTTTAAACACATAAACATACGGTACCTATTCAAATAATTTGGGTGCTAGACGACGATGTATTCAATGATTAATTAAAATAGTGTAAATGAACAAATGAATACATCGTCGTCTAGTACCTAAATACAAATGCAGTCTTTACTAAATAGGCATTTCTTACAGTCGTTCAATTCATATAAATAGAAGATAGTTCGTTTTGATGTCATTCTCACTGAACTGTCACTGAAATTGGTGTCAATTTATTTTGAATTTACTTTAAAATAAACAAGTGAGTTTCCAATTCTATACAAACATACATTTTAGTGTATCCAAATATTACATTGTAATTTTTCTAAACATAGGCAATTTGAGGTCTTATTAATATTTATTATTTTAGTCTATTTTGGAGAGTTCTTTCTCTTAATAATCCATTTATAAAGGTACCATATAAATAATCCATTTATTAACTTAATTATTTATTTATTATTTTGCCAACAGCTTCTGCATATCATCATCAAAACCCGACTTCACTCATTGTTTATAATTTATTAAAATAGCACAAACCATATATATCCATAACTTTTTGTTAAACTAACTATTTAATATTAATAGTCACTACGCTCAACCATAACGCCAACCCCGCAAGAGCTCGCCCAAGTGTCAGAGGGCGAGACTGCGCGACTCAGGTCGCCGACGCCGACGGCGAGAGAGTCGTCGTCTCCGGCATGTCGGGGATCTACCCCTCCTCACACCACGTCAAGGAGCTGTCAGACATTTTGTCCAATAAGGTTAGTATTTGGTAATTGTTGGCTAACTGGATGGCTTCATATAACGAATGTAAGTACTTATTCTTACGAATAAAAAAAAAGTCTTATAGTTAAAAGTTAACCAACTTTTAATTTTGCAGCAGTTGTCTTTCTATTTTAGAAGTAATAATAATTCTTAACAAATTCCCTACAGACTGATACTAATGCCCAAATGATGCCAGGCAAGGCAATAACGTAGTAAAAACTGCCCGTAGAACAGTAACTCGATAACACCTTATCCCCTAGGTGAACCCAGTGAATGCCAAAAGTGTGCGCTGGAAAAGCAGCCACCCTGAAGCGGCTCAGCACATGGGCTCAGTACCAGACCTAGAGCGGTTCGATGGCCAGTTCTTCAAGGTGCACTACCGCCTCGGAAACAGCATGGATCCCATGTCCCGTAAAGTCCTTGAACAGGCTTACAACGCTATTTACGATGCAGGTAAGATATTATAAGATTATGCCGTTGCCGGCCGTCTCATATTTAAAAGCAGAAACTACAAATATTTTGTAGCTAATTAGCCGATTTAGTTGGATCGATCCTAAGATTTGTAGTAATACCCATAAAAACCATTTGAACGAATTGGCTTGGATTTTTTTGGCTTTTGAAAGTTAGTCTTAGCATACGGTGCACTTTGAGAATTTTGATTCCTCAATACAGACGTCTGAATGGAGGAGCCACCTTAAACGTCCTGTATCTTTGATGGGCCTTACTACAAATTCCAGGATAGGACCTACAAAATCGGCTAATTTACTACTAAATATTGGTATTATCTGCGTTTAATTAAGAGACATGGCTCCTCGATCCATACGGACACGTTTCTTCTTCACAAACAATTAATAATGTATGCTAACTACTACTACTGGTAAGTATAACGGATAACAGTTTTGGATCAAAATTCTCAGAGTGCACCGTCACTCTGAGAATTTTGATCCAATTTTTTTTAACTTAAGCATTTAAGGACTAACTTTCAAAAGCCAAAAAAATCCAAAGCCAATTCTATGAAAAAAGTATCGGGAGTGGATGATTTGTTTAAGGTTATAAAATCTTTTTATGTTGTTTTTTTGTTGTTGTTAGATTGGCACAAGTGTTTTCCATTTTGGCGCGGTGTATGAATTGCATCTGATATTTTAATTAAATAGGATGCTGTTTTTAGTTAGACCATATCCAGCGTGTATTGCGAATTTCATAGTGGACAACAACATCGAACAAAGAGTTTGTGTTAATTTTTGCGTCGCCAATGGAATTTCGTGTTCGGAGTCACAGAAAATGTTACAGAAGGCGTACGGTGAATCGAATTTATCAAGCACACATACTTATGAGTGGTACAAAGCGGTCGAGATGTGATGGAAGATTTGCCTCGCTCTGGTAGGCCATCAATGTCTTTAACTGAAGTTAGCATCGCAAAAGTGAAGGAAATAGTGACTGAATATCCTCATTCAAGTTTGAGAGAGATAGCCGTTGAACTTTCTGTGTCTGTCGAGTCAATCCGTACCAGTTGAAATAATCAATAGGGTATGAAACAACAAAAGACCTGAATTCTCTCCAAAAGCCCAATCATATAAGAATCGTTGAGGACATGCTAGAACGAGTCTATTCCGTCCCAACATTCATGAAACGCATTATTACTGGTGACGAGACGTGGGTTTAGGAGTCTGACATGCAAACTAGTCAATAAACTCCGGATTGGCGCCTTCCAACTAAACTGAAACCGAAAAAAACACGCTTAAGTCGATCAAAAGTCAAAGTCATGTTGACTGTTTTCTTTGACTCTCGCGGGTTTGTGCGCTCGGAATTGTTACCGAAAGGTCAAACGGTAAATAAAGAATATTATTTGAGCGTTATGCGGCGTTTAAGAGAGCATTTCGACGAAAAACGCCTATTCTTGGATTTTGCATCACGATAATGCGCCTTCGCACAAGGCCATCATTTTGAACGAGTTTTTGACCAATAACTCAACAAATACCTTATTCACCAGATGACATATCTGGTGAATAAGGTCCAGCCGACTTCTTTATTTTTTCTTAACTCAAATTACTGCTTCGTGGCACCCGTCTTCATTCGGTAGAAGACATAAAGAAGAATTCGCGGCGAGAACTGAACTCAATTCCGGAAAAATTGTTTAACAATGATTATTCGTTTGCCTAAGTGTATCGTTTCTCAGGGAAAATACTTTGAAGGCGATAAAATAAATTTGGATGAATAAGTAACATTTTGTGCATTATTGATCTTTTTCCGACACTTTCTTGACATAGTAGTAAATCCTTTAAACCCTTTTTTATAGAAACTTAATAAAATTAATGTAGGCCTGACATGATTTTTTTCTCAATTATATAGGATTTGTGCTAGTAGACCATCGATTTCAATATTAGTTTTCAGTATGAATTAACTGCTTATGAAGCGGTGTCATTGCATGCTGATGTGTATTACAGCGCGGAGACATATTTTCCATACATAAAGTCACAGTAGACAGAAACTACAGAGCTTTGTTTCCTATCATACAATCACCACGGTTGTGAGTACCTACTATGCACTTGCACTACCGGCGTTCGTGCTCACCTTTGCTTTTTGTTAGTCGCCTTTCATGCATCCTTTCAAAACATTACTACATATAATGCAGTCAAAGTAATGACCACACGCGCATTCAATGTTAATGTATGTATGTAAATATGTATGGATCGATGAGACATTGTAATGACCTGCTTGTTAAACATTTTCAGGATTCTGTGTTCAGCTATTGTCTCCACAGCTTAAAAACAAAAAGTAAAAGTAAACCACGGGAAGCTATTTTTACACTTAAAAAATCTTCAATATCCTACGCCACTACGCTAACGCTTGGTTAGAAAAACATGTAAGCGCCTTTCTTTTTCGGTAAAAGTATTGTCAATAAAAGACTAGCCATTAAGTCGGGCTTTTAGCCTGAAAGTCTAACAACCAGTCTTACCAAGGGTTATCGTATATAAGTAGACATACAGTCGCTATTAACAAATAACTGATATATTTGTTGTCCATAGGAGTGAATCTTGAGAACTTATCTGGTAGAAAAGTAGGTGTGTTCGTCGGAACCTGTTTTTCTGAAGCTGAAAAAGTGACCCTCTATGACGCTGCCTCTAGAACAGGCTTGGGTATAACTGGGTAAGAAATAATTACGTTTATTTATAAACATTAGGTTTGCTTATCCCGAAAAAGGCAGGGACGTCCATATTTCGCAAGTTATGTGAGTGCAAGTGATTTGAACATTAACCGCGGCGGGCACAAAACCAGCATTCCCATTGTCTAACACACATTCATTTACAATTCGAAGGATTTTGAAGGGACTTCCTAATCCATTGCTTCAGCATTCGAAAACTTTGTATGCTCCAGAACGTAAATATCGCAATTAATGTTGTTGAACAGTCAACAAAATGAAAGGCATTGTCAATGTGAGTGTGTAATTGTTTTCCCGACGCAAAGATCGGACCCCAGAGTCACTCTTGCTACCACAGTACCACTATATTAGTCTACTGCATAATATTATACATGCAGCGTGCCTTTATGTTATTGGCCATAATACCTGTTATTTTTAGTTGCTGTAAGTTAATGTTCGCCAACCGCATTTCCTATTGGCTGAACGCGAAGGGTCCTTCGATGGCAATCGACGAGTCCTGCTGCAGCTCCACCGCGGCGCTGGAGCAGGCATACCTCGCGAAAAATACCTTTCCCATCATATTTTTGTAAACATACCATCCGCAAATTGGATTTGCTTGTCGAAGGTTCCCCGTAATAATGTAAAAGCAAAAAGTTTTAAATTCCGATTTAAGTTGGATCCTAAACTCTAGATGAATCAGACGAACAATCGTCACAAATCACAAAACGTCAATATTCTTTATTGTTCTCTCATAATCTAATACATAGTACAAAGTCAAGGTGAAACTTAATTAGAGACTGGTGTCTGTTGTGGGTACTTACCCTCGAATACTCACAAATGACCTTTGACTGTTTCAAATGAACACATTTGACATTGACCTTAAATGAAATTAAAAATAGAAATTTCTTTTCGGTTTCTAACAAAGAGTTCATTTTCGTCGTCATCAGGAGCCACAAAAATCCAATAGCATTAGGTTAAATAGAAAATACTTATGACTGTTTTTTATGTATAGGATCACAAGACAGGCGATGGATGGTAAAACAAAGTCATTTGATCAGAATGCTAATGGCTTCGTCAAATCGGAAGCCGTCTGTTTCTGCAGAAGGCAAAAGACGCACTGAGGTAAGTTTTATGAAGTACTATAAGAATAATATACGGAGAACACACGGTGTCCGGCCCGGAGATGCCTACCCACTACCCAGACACTACACGGTACATACAGGACTTGCTGGACATCTTATTCCACCGAGGCCTACACTGCCAGATCACGCAGGAAGTAATAGACGATGAGTTACAATCGGAACACCAACTTGTAATCGTCGTCTTATCGGGTATGCCAATTCGACTGAAGCCCATAGTGCTACGTCAAATATGAACTGGAATACGTTTGAAGAAAGAGTAGAGACCACCACGCCGACTCGGCCTGATACCACCTCCAAGGACGTGGATCAAACGGCAGACGACCGATGTCACTGCGTGCATACAAAGCGCCTATGAATCGGCGACATGCACGCAGCTTCAGGGGAGAGTGCTATTGCCGCCCTTGCCAGCGTATATTAACGCGATGATTGCCGTCGAGAAGCGCCTTCGACAGCAGTGGCAACAACTAAGATGCCCTAACTTCTAAAAAACGTCTCGAGAATCTTAGGTCAATCTCCAGGCCTACAACAGTACGGGCTGGAAAAGATGTAATATTCGGCTGCAGTCGAGAATACAGATAAGCTGTTTCTAATTTAAGGAACTCAGATTTGTCCATATGTATCAAGTTAGATTCACATAATCATTTAAAAAAAAACTAGGTTGACCAAGTGCTCTTGTAATGATGTACTAAATCTGAAGAGATATGAGGAACAGGGTGTAAAGTTCACTCATACTCTTGGAATAGGGAGGATCCTCCGACCAGATGGATGTCGTATCTGGTGGGCTACTGCCCGATGATTGTTGTCGGGAAGTTGTATATATGCTATCTGCGCGGTAAACTCTGCTTGCGCGATGCTGGATTCGTCTGACGTCAGTGTGATGCGTTTGTTCGCATGTGGCGGTGTAGATGCCGCCACAAATCTATAATCTGATCTAGGTAAACCAGACGAATAGTATTCTTGAGTTCCCGCAACACGTTGTCTATTACTCTTTGAAAGGTAGATGGACATAGTCCATTTTTAGTCCAGTCTTAAGTCCCATGGGCATTCTAAGAAATTTGAATTGACCGTGTTCTACATTGAATGCTGTTTTTTTAATATCTTGGGGCTCCATATCAGCCCAATAGAGTCTTACAGTGACTTATTTTGTCTAAGACATCACTAAGACATCAGCTATGTTGAGGATCGGGTATTTGTCATCTTTGGTTTTCTCATAAATTTTTCTGAAGTATACTTAGCCTTTCTTGATGAGTCAGGTTTCTTAGCTACCACCCCAATAGGAGATCTTCAAGCGGAATTTGAAGGTCTAATAATACCTTGTTCAAACATTTTACAAACCTATTGTTGTACTTCCTGTCTATGAATATATGGATATTTGTAACTCTTTGTAGAGACTGGAGCCTCATCTGTGGTTTTAATTGAATGCTTGATTTTATTTGTGAACTAGCTGTGCCCGCGACTTCGTTCGCGTGCATGTCGGAAAACAATAATGTGTCGTTTAGAGAAGTCGTAGCGCTCATAACTCCAAAATAAGCAATCTCAAAAAGCAATAGATTGACGCTTCGGATTCACTTACGACCTTCTGCTTTATGTTGTTTCTATACTATAGACACGCACACACACTCACTTTGTCTGTATTGATACTAGTTCATAATTTCAAATAACTTAACATATGGCGACCCCTCCCGACCCTTGCTCGAGCCAGCCCGCGACGCTGAGCCTGTAGCTTTAAATTCGTCCCTAATAATAGTAACAATCCTGATCCAGCTAGTCATTTGCTGCCCTCTTCCAGCGACGCCCTAAGCCGAGGTTCGGACCCCACAGGGGGTGCCCTTAGCGTTGTCGCTTAGTTTTAGTTAGTATATAAGTTTAAATCCTGGCTGGAGGCCTTAATTTATTAGGGAATCCACAGGCAAGTCCGCTTAAGCAGACGACCTGCGAGATGACAAACAAACAAACAAACAAAAACATATGGCGTGCTAGCTTAGTCCACTCGACGCTCGACTCTCGCTGCGGACGGACGTGTCTCGCGCTCTCCCGCTCCCGGCCCAGTGTTGTGTTTCCTGCTCCTACTCGTTGCGACCACGTGACGTCATCGTTGTCGCCCCGACTACACCGATAAAAATAAAATCAAGAAATTGATTTTATTTTTAATCAATTAAAAAAGTGCCTTTTTAAGGCAAATCTCGTTTCATCAACAGACGTTTGTGAGTAGCTTCACTAGGCCCCTTCTGGGTAAAACCACAGTTTCGTGGTCCTCGGTTGAAACCTTACGGTGTCTACGAAGCCGAGTGGGGTGTTGACCCAATCACACCCGCCGAACCCCTTCAGGGCGAGGCAGTTAGTTGGACGGGTCCCAGATAACCGGCCTTGGGGGATCTCCTAGTCGGCTCTGGTGACAGTTTTGCTTTCCAGCTACTCACCTAGTGTCTTTAGGGTGTGTCTACACCCTTCGCGCTAGACTGGTCAGGGCCCCGTTCGCACAATAAGACTGGCGACGGGTTACAAGCTTAGGGCTCACCAATAGGTGCACACCTCCCTGTCTGCACCCGACAGGGAGGGAACTCATCCCCGGGCCATTCCACCCGGGGAGATAGGCATAGGGTTAGTAGGCTAAGTGGAAACTTAATTTCCACCATTCCCTCCCTTAAGTTTTCCCCCCACTCCGACCATGGAGGACGCCCTAATAGCGGCGTTCTTCAAGGAGGTCCTCTTTAAGGACCCCGACTTCCTCGCCACGTATGGCGCCAAATTCGCTGCTCTGCAGCAGTCCGTCCCCGGTCCCTCTGACCTAGTAGGCACCGCCAGCTCTGACATCGCTACGTTTATCGATGCCCTCGAGCCCTCTCCGTCGCAACTTCCGGGTTGCTCGCCGCCGGCTGTCCACATGGACACCACCGAACCGTCCCCCCGCCCGACCTTGCCTTACCTAGACGAGAGCGACTCACAGAGTTCCTCCCCCTCTTCCGACGAGGGCTTATTCAAGACCGTCGGCTCCAAAAAGAGGAGCCTTAAAGTTAAAGAGAGTCCTGACACAAGGACCAAGAAACCGGCTATCGAAGCCACTTCCGCTCCCGTGGCTCCATCCGCCACCGCCCCCTCTCAGGCCGCCTCGGCCTCAACCTCTTACCTCAGCCACAGTGCTGCCAAGCCCGCTGCCCAGCCTTCTGCGGCAAAGAAGATCGCCCCCCCTCCCCCTGTGTATGTCCAGGACAAGGGGAAATGGACAGATGTGTCCAAATGGTGCACCGAACTTAGAATCGGCTACACAAGCGCCAAGTCAACCCAACAGGGTATTAAAGTGACAGTCCCTACGTCGAATGACTACAGGGAGCTCACAAAAACTCTCCGTCTCAGAGGTGTGTCCTTCCACACCTACGCCCTCCCCAGAGGCCCTCGCCCTGGAATTACCTCCACAATCAGCAGGCTTTTCCAGCCTTAGCTCCTAGACCCGTTCCTGCGGCCATCCCTCCACTTATGGACCCCCGTATCCGCGTCAACGCGCCCCCAGGAATTCCTGTCAACAAAGCCGCTCTCGCCGCGTCAGCTCCACCCGCAGCCACCCGTGTGGTCGGTCAGAACCCGATGGACGCCTTTAACGTGATCTCGAGCACGTTTACGGCCTTCCTTACCCCTCGCGCCAGAAAAATGGCAAGCGAAATTGTTGCCGCCAGAAATGCCGGCAACATATACATGATCCAGAGTATTTATAATGCGTACCCGGACATTACGCAAGCCCTGATGTCCTTTTCCAACCAACCCAATCCTAATAATGGATAAAGGAATCCTCGCGCGAACCAAACCCCGATCCCTAAAGTTAGGTTATTTCAATGCCAATGGCATCCTGCGACAACGCACTGAAATCAGCGAGTTCCGCTGCGACCACCACATCGACATCCTCCTTGTTCAGGAAACGTTCCTTAAACCGAGTTACCGAAATCCGTCAATTGCAAACTATCGTACAGTTCGCAATGACAGGACGCGTTGCCACAAGGGCGGTACCCTTATCTACTATAAAAAAGAGCTTTACTGCATTCCCATCGACCCTCCCACACTTTCACGATTGGAAGTGTCTTGCTGTCGGCTTGGCATGACAGGTCATCAACCGATCACCATAGTATCGGCCTACCTCCCCCCCATTAATACTTCGGAGAATTTCCAACTCCTCACTGAAGATCTTTCTGTCCTATTTAGCCTGAGTGACTCCGTTATCATAGCGGGTGATCTCAACGCAAAACATCCCTCCTGGAATAGCACCAGGACCTCCTCCAGAGGGAGACACTTGTTCAACCTCTCCTCCTCTCAGAATTTCGATGTCATCGCGCCGATGACTCCCACTCACTTTCCCCCCGATCCCAATCACACCGCCGACGTGCTCGACGTGGCGCTCCTACAGAACGTCAACCTACGGTTGGACTCTATAGAAGTGGTACAAGAGCTCGCTTCTGATCACCGTCCAGTAGTCATGAAACTGGTCCCCCGCTTAGGTCTGCCCGACTCTACCCAACCCCCTCCCACCAAAGTGGTAACGGACTGGAGGATAGTAAGCGATCGCTTAAAATCCACCACGTCCCCCCACTTGGACCCAATCCCCGATCATTTTGACTCTATCGCTGACACGACGGCCGCGATCGACTCATTTACAGCTCACGTACAATCAGTCCTGAACGATTGTTCAAGGGAAATTCCAGCGACGGAGGACCGTCGCTGGAAGTTGCCGGACGATTTACGCGAACTGCTGAATGAGAAGAACGTGGCTGTCCGTGCCTACAGCAACTTCCCCTGCGACGCGAACAAAACCCATATGCGTTACTTACAGCGTACTGTAAGAACACGCATAGAGGAGCTGCGTACCGCCGGCTGGGACAAGATGCTGAGCGAACTAGAGCCCACCCACCTAGCCTTCTGGCAACTCCAGAGGAAGCTTAGATCCGGCGAAATAGTCTCCATGCCCCCCCTGATCCGTCCCGACAAGACCATCGCCTTCGATGATGTCGACAAGGCTGAGCTTCTAGCCGACAGTCTAGAAGCCCAATGCTCGCCTAGCTCTCAACCAGTAGACCAAGCTCACCTCTCTGAGGTCGACGCTTAAATCGAACATAGAGCCTCCCTCCCTCCCGTCGAAGACCCAGAGTATCCACTGCCCCCCGTCACTCCAGACGAAGTGCACGACCTCATCAAAGGTCTTAAGGCTCGTAAAGTCCCAGGCTTAGATGGAATCACCAATAGGGTATTCCAACTTTTCCCTGCCCACCTGATAATGCTACTGACCACCATCTTCAATGGTGCTCTGAGCAATAACATCTTCCCACAGGCATTCAAAAGACCGTTCGTGGCAGGATGCGCTAGGCGAAGTCCAACTTGCGATAAATTGTACGGTTAACCGAACGACAAAAGCTAGTCCGTTAGAACTGTTAATTGGCAAGGTTGCGCGGCCACTATCGTTGATGACAAGAACACGAGGTTGACTTAAATACCGTAAGATATGATGCGTTATGCA
This sequence comes from Dasypolia templi, assembly GCA_963555695.1. Lineage (NCBI taxonomy): Eukaryota > Metazoa > Arthropoda > Insecta > Lepidoptera > Noctuidae > Dasypolia > Dasypolia templi. The sequence goes on from OY743155.1 coordinate 17,160,968, forward strand.
ATATAGAGAAGTCAGCATCTTATTCGACCAGACTAGGGCAAAGCTCAATAAATTTTCGGTAGGAGACTTTGTTTTGATTTTGAACG